>OX422209.1:184237602-186637602 GCA_949130495.1 Sambucus nigra | reverse complement strand
CTTGCCTACAAGAGGCAAACCAAGATAAGTATTTAGAAAGGACCCGCTCCTGCCACCTATAATTCCCACAAGCTCATCCACATTACCCGCTCCCCCAATCGGAATCAACTCACACTTCCCCGCATTAATCCTAAGCCCTAAAACCGCCTCAAAGCAAATCAGAAATAACCTCAGAGCCCGTATTTGCCTACGGTCAGCATCATAAAATATAATCTCATCATCATCAAATAAAATATGAGTAATAGTCACCATGACATTACCCGAAGCCCTAAATCCGAATCCCCTGATCTACCCAGTTGCTACCACCCATCCCATCATCCTGCTAAAGGTCTTCATGACCAGAATGAATAAAAGGGAGATAACGGATCTCCCCTGTGCAGACCACGTGGACTAGGGGAAAAAGCCTCCGGCACCCCATTAATCAACACCGAGAATCTAGCCGTGGAGACGCACCTTTTCATCCAACGACACACGTTTCTCCAAATCCCATCTTTCTCAATAAATAAAGAAGAAACTTACAATTCACATGATCATACGCCTTCTCAATATCGATCTTACAAGAGATGCTTGGAATCCCTCTTTTACTCCTAGCCTCCACACACTAATTAGCTACCAGAGTAGCGTTGAGAATCTGCCTCCCCCTAACGAAGGCATTTTGAGACTCTGAGATCAAGGGATTAATGACCTTCCTGAGTCTAACTCACAAAACTTTGGTTAGAAGCTTGTAAATGCTCCCAATCAAGCTAATCTGTCTGTAGTCTTTAATATCAATCGATCCCCCTTTCTTCGAAATTTGGGTGATAAGTGTCACATTTAACCTCGACAAAAAGTACTCCCTATCATGAAACTCTTCAAATAAATCCATCACATCATTTCTTACTGTCGTCCACAATTGCTGAAAAAAATCCACCGTGAATCCGTCCGGCCCTGGGGCCTTGTCCCCACTCATTGAGTTAAGTACCTGCACAACTTCATTTTTAGAGAAGGGAGCCTCAATACCTTCCGCCTCAGAAGGCGAAATGCTCTCGAACTCCGCCCTATCAAGGGAAGGCCTCCACTCCTCTTCTTCCCTGAACAAATCCTCGTAATACTGGGAAATAGTCTCTCCCACCTCTCTCTCTTCTTCGAAAACCTCATCCCCTACAGAATTTTTCCCAATGTGGTTACCTCGCCTGTGCGAGTTTGCCACTGAGTGGAAAAACTAGGTGTTCGAGTATCCTTCCACCAACCATAACACCCTCAATTTCTGTCTCCAACTGATTTATTCTTGGATTAACCTCTTCCCCAACTGCTCTTTTTTTATCTCCCTCCCTTTCCTTTCCTCCTCATAAAGCCCGAATCTCCCTTCTTTCTCATCTAACCTCCTCACCTCTTCCATATATCTTGTTGTGACCAAGCACACCTAAACGAATGCCTCTCTATTCCACCTTTTGATATCTTCTTTGATAAAACCCAATTTTGTTGCCATTTGAAAACTGGCATTCCCCTCCACCTCATACCCAGACCACCACCCATTCACCCTTTCAGCAAAATCCTGCTCTTTAAGCCACATGTTCTCAAATCTGAAAGGGATCCTACCCTCCCTCCACCCACCACAGTATAACAATATAGGGCAATGATCGAAAGTGGCCGTGGGGAGAGTACATTGTATCACCCCTGAGAAATGCTCCTCCTAACTCTGACGTATAAGAACGTGATCCAACCTAGACATCGACGGCCTGTCCCAAAAAATGGACCATGTAAACAAGTCCCCTTCAAGGAGCAAATCAACCATCTCCATTTCATCAGTAAAATCAGATAACTTGCTCATGTATCTGCATACTCTACCTCCGTTACTTTTCTCTGCTCCAAATCTCACCACATTGAAGTACCCTCCCATACACGATGGGGCACCCCACACCACACTCACTCCTACAAATTCCTCCCAAAACTGCCACCTACTTGTATCCTCCACTGGCCCATAGATGCCCGAGAAGCTCCACCTAAAACCATCCTCCAAATTTTTAAAGAGATAGAATAAAGACCAACTCCCCTCTATGCTCTCCATTAATTCGACGACTATTGAATTCCACAAAATCACCACCCCTCCTGTAAACGCCCATTGTTCTTAGTCTACCTTAAAACCTTTATCTCATGTTCGACTAGTAAAACTTCGACGCATGTCGCTTTTGAATTAGATTTTAGGTTTAGTAGACATTCAAATCGATATATGGAACTTTGGAATATCCCTAGAAGGAGGGGACATTTATTTGGTTTCGAAAGTAACTTTTAAGGAACTGAATCAGTTCGAGAAGGCTATTTTGAGGCTTGAGATCTAAAGAAAGTTATATATAAATCCTAATTAGTATTTGGGTTTTAGGATCCTTGACCAAATTGGTGGGGGATATTGATAGTTGTTAAGATGAGATCTTTTGTCGCATGGTTAAAATATCATTTTTTACCTTTCTTATGTATGGTTAATGATGAAGATTAATGGTGTTATTTGCAGTATTTGTGATGACAGTTGTGGGTTTACTATCACGTAGATATAAGTACATTTAACGAAACAAGTAATCCATTGAATAATTATTAGACATATGGACATATTTTTTTTGAATATTTGTAATAATTAAACATAATTGGATATAAGAACATTGGACTACACTGTTGAATACCCTTTTGTCACACGATTGAAGTATATTATCTTTTTAGATTTTCTTGTTTGGTTATGGTGGGTGAACTTTAGGTTGATATTGAGGATTTTTGGTTAATGGTATTTGGGTACCTTGTGGTTGGGGGGTAGGGATGTTATATTGATGAGGTTATCAGTGATTGTAAAGAATGTGAAAGGCATACTGGAAGCATAGGTGAATCAATGAGAGTTTGAGGTGGATCAATGTGTGTTTACGAATGCTCAATGTAAAAAATGATAAGGTGGTTAGAGAGGTGACATAGGGTCAAACTAATCTGGCATTAGGTTTCTGACTAGAGTGGACATTTATTGATAAGTCTTATGTCATGTACGATCAAGCAAGGGCCTTTTCACATGGATCGATTTTTTGGTTGAGTCATTCTCCTAGGTTTCTTGGCAACCTATGGCATTATATCCGTGTTTAGAGGTCACTTAGGAACTTAAGGTAGGAGAGGGACTTGATTGTGGTACATTAGCATATATCCAAGATTAGGGTGGTCACTTTAGGACTGGTGAGGGAGAGAGATGCAAATAAATATTCTATTAGCGTAAACCCCCAAGGGGGGTGGGGTACTGACATGTCATGAGAGTGAAATTATCTATTTGGAGGTCTCTCATGGGCCTGTGGTAAGAGAAAACCATTTGTGTGGGAGGGGATCAAACCTAATGGTGGGACATTTATAAGGGTGTAGTCACTTGAGGACTAGTATTGGAACTTTAAGGTGAAGTTTTACTAGTGAAATGTCGGGAATGGTTTTATGGATGTAAAGTCTTAACATGATAGGTTTCCATGTTTTGAGGTTTATCAAGGATAATGATGAGAGTATTTGTAAGGAGAGGTTTTAACTCGTCAGTGTGTTATTAACAAGAAGTAAACAAGGTAATGGTCCCTCGGGGACTTATAGTGACAGGAATATCATGAACAAGTTGTACTGGTGTAAGAACATATGCGGATTATTAACATGGGGACATAATGGAGTTTTCGATTCTCTAACGTCACTTGGTGAACATGTGGTGGGAAATGTCATTATATGTCGGGTAGCATTGTTTTTGTAGAGGACTTGGTAACTTAGGGAACTTATTTAGAATAAATATATTCATATGATTTATGATCCTATAAATGATGTCATCTGAAGAAAGTGTATATATGGACCCTCCGCCCAAAATGGATCATCCCCATACCCTTGCAAGGTCAGCCTCATATCCTCAAAAGGTCGACCATATTGGACAAAAAAGATTAGAATGCACTAAATTCAACAAATAGTGAATTTTGTCATATCGGGAATGCAAAAGTGGGTTCAAATATCCGTGCTCCATGTGCATAGGATGTAACACACATTTTATGCATCTTCTAGAATGTCAAGTGTCAGCAATCAAGAGGATCACATCAATTGGCATTCTTCATATGACTTGGAATGTACATTACATCCCAAGCCACCTTTAAATACACGATTGATTACTATTAAAAAAAATATTACTTTGTCAAAATACTCTCTACTGGATAAAGTATATCCTTGTAACCTCTAATACAATGTTAATATAGTGATAAAAAAATCAAATAATATAGCAGATGTGGATCAATTAGCTGATGCAGTTTTATATGTGTGTTCATCTCTCTTTTAGTTTATTTATTGTATTCATTGTAGATCAATATCATAAATAAATAGTGTTTATTTTCGTTGCTCACTGAGTTCTTTCTTATTATCTGGATGTTACGTTTAAATGTAACATCATATTAACATTATTTGTGGGAATCGATTATTAACTCGGTTATTTTTCATAGGTGAACTCACTTAATACCTGATTATATACACAAATCTAAGATATCTTAAATCTCAATCTATAGATTGGGTGTTTGGGTTATCGGTATAACCCTTTTCTCATCTTTAACCCTTTTTGGGGGTATTTTATAAAGTTGTTCATAGTTTGAGTGAAATGTCTAGTGTAAATCACTATTCACCATTATATATATGGTAGTTTGATCTTAACATCACCACCAGTTCATCCATAATTTTATATATTTCATAGATCTAGAAATTATTGGCAGAAACATTAACATGGATTCATAAATTTTGTGTTTATCATTCACTCTCTTATTTAATATTTCTAGGTTGATTTTTTTATATAAAACATAAATCTACTAATCGGAAATTGTCATCAGACTTACCACCACCATATCTAGTGGAATGCATGCTTCAATTGGTGCACTAGAGTCAGATGTGGAAAGGCTCGCCCGAGCACTAAGAATGATATTATCCAATTAAGAGAGAATGCACTCACAAATGTTGTGTCTTACCTAACTGTTGATAAGAAAGCCATCAGAGGGGGTTGCGAACCTGTATACTCCAACAGTTAGGGGTGAAATACATCGAAAGGGTTATTTAATGTTTCAAAAAAAGCTAGGCCATTGGGGATAAAACGTCAAAATGTGGAAGGATACCTTCATCTTGAAATGAGATATGAATGGGAGTATCCAAGTGATAAAATTTCAACAGCAGAAGAGGAGGAGTATGACATAGATACTGAATCACAACCAAGAAGACGAGATCAATCGTATCTATGAGGTAAAACCTCATTTATCCCAAGTATAATATCCATAATATTGACAAAGAATATGTTACAATAGAAGGATAAAGCCTTCACTAGGATCACAAATCCATCATTTTTTAAAGGCAAGGACCTATACGTCATGCCTCACATGTTGCTCATAGCTAGTGTAACATGAGGTAACATTTTGAGGAACATAGTAGAAAATAAAATCTGAGGAGTTCGACCTACGTCGGACTTCGGGATCTATATCATACTTTGACTAACAGGAGCAGAGGAGATTCAAGGAAAGAAGGGTCTTGAAATAATCATCCCGGAAGTCATAAGAGTAAGAAAACTTACAGTTAGGAGCTAGAAAATAAGCCAGTGGATCTGATGAAGAGCTCTAGTAAAGGATCACCCTTCATCGCAAAGATTATTAGTTACCCCAATCTTATGAAAGTTAAATCTTCGATGTTGACATTAAGGTGTGCTTGGAGCTCAAATCCTATTCAATATGTAAAAATATACCATTTAACTACAAATATCTAGTCGATTCCTGATTAAATGACATTCTAATCATTTGTAGGAACTCCCATCGTAGAAGCACAAATATGGTACAATCATGAGGATAAAATAAAAAATTTCAAAGATCTTGCTAATAAGTTCATATACAACTTTTTCTGTGACTTGAAACCAGTTAGAAGTGTGACCCACCGCCTTAATATCTAATAAGAGAATGGGGAAACACTTAGAGACTTCATCTCTTGGTTTAAGAAAGAGAAGCTTGAAGTTATTTATTATGACAAAAGGATTGAGATGGCAACCCTTATTAATGGGGTTTGACTTTGATAACTATATTAGGACCTTTCAAAAGACGCTCCTACTATGGCGAATGAAATTGTGGAAGAGCACAGGAAGGTCATGGTAGTTGAATAATCGATGGCAACCAAGAAAGGAGAGCTCGAAGAAAATTTGTCAGGTAAGTCTTCTTAGAGTAAAGATTAAGATAAACAGGCTAAGAAGTCTCACGAAAAGTACAAACATAAGTTCACATGTTACACGTTGCACACTACACAAATCCATCATAATTTGAATGAAATTAACGACGAGGAAGAGATCAAATGGCCAAAAAAATTAAAGTCGTCATCAAATAAATAGAATAAAAACAAGTATTATGACTTTCACAAGGATTATTGCTGATTATTTTACATTATTAAGGATGAGATTGAAATACCCATTAAGAAGAGTCGATTGAAAAAGGTTGGATGATCAAAACATCATCCCCGGGAAAAAAATGAAACGTCTATGGTCTCCAGTGAAGGATAAATTGAATAATAAGGGGGTAAAAAGATGGAGGATGGGTAATCAGATGATGACTCTGAAGATGATGAAGAGTTACCCAAAAATCCCTAAAATACAAAGGGAGATATTCACCTAACCTCATTTGGCATGTTCATGATTTCAGTAGGAGTAACTGGTGGAGGAACTAAACCAGTTGATAAAAAATCATATATAGGAGAAGGAAGAGACGGTTCTCGATAAATAAACATAAATGATACGATAATAAAGAAATAAAAAATTACTCTTAAAAATGTGAACATCGATCGGATTATTATTGGCCTTTCTAGGATGGATTTCAAGAACATTATTTACCGACAAGATGACCCATTGATTGCGAGCCTAATGATTCCTTAATATAATGTTTCTCAAATTCTCGTTGATGAAGGAAGTTCAGCAAATGTAATTTTTTAGTATTATTTCAAGGGTCTAAAGCTAAATGTGAAACAACTTAAAGCCTAATATTAATCGCTTATCGACTTTAGTGGGAAAATGTTTTCCCCCTTGGCATTGTGAAATTAGAAGTTTGAATGGGTAAATGGTAGATCTATCTCATAAAAAATTGAACTACTTTACCATGAACGATCACGTAATCTCGACTTATAATATTATTTTTGGACCAGTCTCTCAAAGAAATTTGAAGTAGTCATATCTATCATGCATTAGATGATAAGGTTTCCTACCCACTTTGGGGTGGGAGAAGTTTTAGTTGACCAAGTGGAAGCAAGAAAATGATACTCTATGTTTGTTGAATAACGAGAATCTTATGAACAAAAGATTGCTTCATATAACATTGACACACTCAACCAAAGTTACAAGAAGAAGTTAATAAAGGTAGATAAAGAGGAGCAATTAAATTGGTGGTTTTTTACGAAGAGGGCCAAAAAAACTACACAAATTGGTTTGTCCTTGAAACCCAACATCAAGGTTAACTTAGTTAATATCTTGAAAGGGTGTAAGAACATTTTTGTATGGTTTCATAAGGAAATATTGGGGATAAAGTTAGAAACTGTATGCCGTCATTTGGATATATAGACCCTTCAGCCAAGGAAATCTAGCAGAAGGGGAGGTAGTTCGCCCCAGATCAGTACCTGACCATTCAAGAAGAAGTGAAGAAATTTATGGATGCAAGGTTTATAGAATAATTTAAATATCCCTCTTGGCTTTCAAATTTTGTGCGTGTGTCAAAGTATAAGGGAAAATGGTGAATGTGTCTAGATTTTACCAAACTGAACAATCCATGCCCAAAGATTACTTTCCTTTACTAAGGATAGATCAGATAGTAGATGCTACATCATGTCATTAACTCGTAATCTTCATGTATGCATACAACTGATACCACCAAATATCCATGAATGGGGATGATAATGAAAAAACCTTTTTCATAACCGATAAAAGATCTTTGTTATAAGCTAATGCATTTCAACCTAAAGAACAATGAATCAACATATCAACAATTAGTGAACAAAGTCTATGAAGATTAGATAGGAAAAAATATGGAAATTTATGTCGATGATATGTTGATTGAGAACTGAAAAGCAAAGGACCATGCGAAAGATCTGGCCAATACTTTTGATATGATGGAGAAGAACCAAATGAAGTTCAACCTCGAGATATACGTCTTAAAAGTGGAATTAGGTAGGTTCCTTAGATTTATAGTAAACTATAGAGGAATCGAATCCAACACAACAAAAATCAAGGCTCTAATAGACATAAAATGCCTAAGAAATCTAAACGAAGTCTAGAGACTCACAAGGTGAATAGCATCCTTAAATAGGTTATTCTCTAAAGCCACAAATAAATGCTTACGTTTCTTTAAAGTTCTGAGAAAATCCTTCGAATGGAATAAAGAATATGTGAAATCATTTTAAGAATTGAAGGTATACTTAGGTTCTATTATTTTTTTGTAAAGATCATTGTACGGTCAAAAGCTATATTTATATCTAGTTGTCTCATATTCAATAGTAATTGCAATAATGGTTAGGATTGATCAAGGTATTCAAAATTTAGTTTATAATCCAAAAAGAAAAACTTTTTAGGGGGACAGAATAGGTGCCCAAAGATGGAGAAGTTTGCATTTTCACTTATTCACATAGCAACGGAGATGCAAGTATACTTATAGTCTCATACAATTATAATGTTAATAGACCAACATCTTAGGAAAATAATGCATAGACCAAAAACATCTTATCGGCTCATGGCATGGTCCATTGAGTTGGGAGCCTATGGCATATATTTTCCAGCCTTATACTGATACCAAAGGATCAGAACTGGTAGATTTTATTAGAAAATTTACTTGGGAAGACCCTATATTAGATAAGGAAATTTCATCCAATGATCTATGCCCTTTATTTGTACCCTCAACTCTGATAAATGAGTCTCCCTCTCAAGCCTCGGCTCCAAAAAATGAGGCTCCGTCTCAAGCCTTAGAGTTAGCCAACACAGGTTTAGATCCAGGAAAAGTGAAGGGGGTTATTAAATACAAAGATATGGAGATGAATCCATATGCACATTAAAAGGAGGATCATTATCCATTTTGTTCAGAGACATCTATTGTTAAATTATATGAGGAGGGTTCCTCATGTGCAATAGGAAGTGGTACAGGGGTTATAATATCAACCCTAGATGAAACTTGCATTGAATATGCTCTTTAATTTATCTTCTCGACCTCCAATAACAAGGAAAAGTATGAACCTCTGATAGAACGATTTAATCTTTCTTTGTCAAATGGAGTTAAGATCCAAGATCATAGTGATTCTAAGTTGGTGGTAGGCCAACTATCAGGAGGGTACAAGGCTAAAGATAAGAAAATATCTATGTACTAGCCAAAGTAAAATGTTCATATCCTAGTTTATGAAAATAAAAATGCAAAGAGTTTAGACGGTAGAAAAAGCTAGAGCATATGCATTAGTATGGTTGGCTTGTGCCATAAGAATATAACCAAAGGGGGTGGTTCTAATAGAGATATTGGTTGAACCCAGCATTGAAAAAGAAGACCCGAAGATCAAAATATTCAATCTAAACCTTGGCTCTTCGTGGATGCATCAGATCATAGACTTCCTAAGGGATGTTAAACTCTCTGAGACAAAAAGGGATACAAGGAAAGTCAGATTCAGAATGACCACATTCACTATCATTTGGTATATGATGTATAAGAGCGATATTCTTTTCCTCTCTTAAGGTGCGTTCATCCCTTAGACATTGAAGACATTCTGAAAAAGGTGCACGAGGGAACTTGTGTAAATCATTTAGCAGGGCATTTATTGGTTAAGATGATTTTTCTTACAGAGTTATAATTGGCTGACCCTGGCCAAAGATGCCCATGCCTACTCAAAGAAATGTGACTCCTTCCAAAGATATATGAACATAAATCATTAACACTTCAGACATATTATTTCCCCATAGACATTTTCCCAATGGGTAGACTACATTTTTATCCTTCTACCCGCAACACTAGGACGGTTCAAATACTTAATAGTGGAAGTGGACTATTGCACGAGATGGTTAGAAGTCGAGCCTCTGGTCCAGATCCCAGATACCAAATGTTTTTAGTTTATGTGAAAAAACACTATATGTAGATATGGTATCCCCCATGACTTCATCATTGGTCACGAAAGTAGTTTGATAATGATGCACTTGAGCCCTATCGTAAAAAATAATGGATAAAGAATTTATATTGAACGTATACTCATCCACGGACTAATGGTCAAACGGAGGTTAGAAACCAAACTCTGGTCTCAGGAATCAAGGTTAGAATTATAGAAACTAAGGACAAGTAAATAAAATAACTCTACATTATCCTATAGGCATGTAAGACTACACCTAGGACTCGAACATGGGAAAACCCATTTATGTAAGGTTTTGGATCTGAGGTAGTGGTGACAAATAAATTGGCAAGCCAATCCATAGAGTTCACCATTGTAATGAGAAGAACAACAATGAAGAGAAAATAATGGATTCATACTTGCTCCAAGAGATCAAAGAAAATGCCCAAATACGACAGGCAACATTTTGTAATACCCTCATTTCTTTAGAATAAAAAAATACGACATAAATAAATTTAATGGTATTGGAATAATTTTGAGAATAAATTAAATCACATGGATTTAAATTTAAATGAGTAAGATTTAAATTGAAAATAATTATTTATTCATGGTTATATAAATGTGATACTCAATTTGATGTAATGAATTCACCAGTGAAAAGTAAATCATATTTTAATAAATTAATGGGAGCGTGTTGTCTAAACACAATAAAAATGTCTAATTGGAATGAAAATAACTGGGACGCATTTTGAGAGGCTTTATGGGCCCATTTAGGTGTTTTAAACCTTTAGAAATGGTGCCGGAGTATAAGTACATAAGTCGGGAGGCTATTATGCTAGTTTAGATATGTGTTCAAGCCCATTTGCACTACAAAAAATGTCTTTTTACTACGGTGCTCCAACCGTCTCAAAAAGTCCTCTAGCCGTCTCAAAATCCTTTTGTGACGCCATTTGAGACGACAAAGGAGCGTAGTATTAGACCCCCTTTTTAAAATCTTTTTGAGACGATATAAGCAGTCTGAAAAAGTTCTTTTGAGACGGGAAATATGTCGTCTCAAAAGGTCATTGCTTACAGGACCCTTTTGAGACGACAAAAAATCCGTCTTTTACAGGTTTTTTTAAAGACGCCAACATACGTCCCCAAAGAGTTTTTTGAGACGATAACTTAACCGTCTCAAAAAGTCCCCGTTTATGGAATCCTTTTGAGATGGCAAAGATGCCGTCTTTAATAATTTTGGCACCAAAATTAAAATTTCATCCATTCCTTAATATACTCTATATAAATATAAATAAAACCTCTTAAAAACAATATGACATATTTTGCATCCCATTTCAACTTATAACATATAATTTTCCATTAAATTATAATTAAAGTTCATACAAAGAAAAAATACACAATTTAAACATTGTGTCCAACATAGATCTCTCTATACAATTTAACTCATCTCATTAGAGAAAATACATGAAAAACCATATGTCCCTAATATAAAATGATGTTACATAAAGTAAACTCGCAATCTTCAAGCATACGACTTAAAAAAAATTACTCCAATATCTTGCCTTGTCCACAAAAGGTTTTCACCTGCAATAAATTTATTAAGTGTCAGTTACCTTAAACAAAGAAGTAATGAAAAAGCTTAGCTTGAAATTTCATCTTTATGTGTTAAACAAAACACGATGCGGAAGCGTTGAATGAGGGTTCGCAAATAAACAAAGCCAAATTTTAATTTCTTCAAAAACAAATTAAAATAGCACAAAGTGAAGTAAGATTAAACAATTAATATATTCACTTAAACCGATTCATTAATCCAAGTCCTAGAATTCTCCTAAGTCATATTTATCAATATTAGTAAATTAGGCGAAACCAAATTTTATCAAATGACTTGAATAAAATAAACATTACCCAATATTTAATTTAAGTCCAAATTAAATGAGTGTGATGATTTAAACCAAATTTTATCTTGAATTATTCTAAGCAAGCGTTCTACGTTATTTATGCAAGATAAAATAAACCAATCACACTACGCCGAGATGTATGAGGAAAAACCCAAGACGGGAAACATCCTCGGACGGCCCTAGCCACAAATCCACTAGATACGAAATTACAAGTACAAGACAGATATACTTACAACGACTGGCTCGATCCCTCTCAAGCCTCGACGCTTCTTCGTGTAGACACCTCTTCCTAGCGGATAACCTTGGAACGCCACCGCGATCTCGGAATCCACCGATAGGACTTTATATGGTCACCGTCACCCGAGCATGGAGCCTTTCTCCGTGTGGGTAAATTAACATAGAAACACTTCTTCTTTCTTTGTGGGTGGTGGAAGCAAAATCCAAAACATCTCTTCTTCATTTCGGTAGAGAAAACCGGTGCCAAAACTCCAAGCTATTGATATGTATATAGGTGAACTTGGATAAACATTATGGGTGTAAAACTAGAGTGATAACTAAATTTCTCTTTGAAAACCTCACTCAAAACATGAACATTTTCCTAAACAATTTTTGCTCTCAAACTCTCTCTAAGAGATAAACTAGAATGGAAAAGTTAGATTGGAAAATGTGATTCCCGCACAAGATAAAGTCTGAAAAAGTTGGTTAAAAACCAAGTGGGAAAGTGGGTGAAAAACTGCCAAAAACTGTTCCCGCCTAACAGTTCGTTCGAATGACATTTCGTTCGAGCGAACTCTCGTTCGAACGAGACTTCTAACGACACACCAGTATGGACTTCGTTAGAATCTCGTTGGAAACCTCGTTAGAATGAACAAGTTCGTTCGAACGACAGACCAGTTTAGACTCGTTGGCAAACTCGTTCGAACGAAACCTGGTTCGAACGAAAAACTCGTTCGAACGACTTCCAGAAATTTTGTAAAATTCGATTTTGGCCCAGAAACTTTATATAATTTAATTTAAAGTTCTAATTAAGTTTTTCTGAAAATCAAAATGCAGTTTATATTAAACCTATCACCCAACAAACTTTGTTCCAAGCTCCTATATATATATATAATTGCATTCATACCTTGGGAGCATGGAACCATAGTTGATGACGTAGAAACGAGGCACGCAAACCGGCATATTTGATGAAGCTTTATATTCTTTGCCGCTACGTCTTCAACAAACACTTCATAGACTTGAGAGTATTACAATTACATAATATCCAATGAATAAATGTTTTTGTCCGTAATTGAGCCAACACAATACATGGACTCAATTGGAAATTTGTGTCCTTACAAATCTCCCCCTTTGGCTATTCCGGGACAAAAACCAAAACAAAATTCCTAAAGGGCTGTCAAGCTCACTAGACTCAAAACATAACCCACCCAAACTTGACTCAACCCAAGGATCAAACGCTTTCCCTTTGAAAGATCCCGCTTTAGAATAATTCCTGCACACTTAAGCAAACTCATCAAATGCATGGGGAATATCAAAATATTAAATACACTTAAGTAATTACTCCCACTAAATTAATTCTCCCCTTTAACAAACAACTGACATACTTAGAAAGACGTCTCCCCCTAAGATAAATCTCCCCCAAACTAAGATACGAAAATAATAGGATTAGGTACCATTACTCCCCCTATCATTTCTCCCCCTTTTTGTTCAAGAACATGCAAAGGATAAAGAACTAATAACAGCATGTTGAAGCTTAAAGTGATAAGACATGAAAGCACATGGGCAATAAAAGCAAGGCAAAGACAAACAAATATCATATATATAGATAGACTATAAATATACTAATAGAGTAATTGCATATATATATATAGATATAAACACACATATAACACAAAATACAATAAGTTTGCACACTCGTATGGAAAAAATGTGTCATATGGAAACAGAAGTGTAGGGGTGTGAACTAGCAACAATTAAATTTAGACCCAAACACTTAATAAACATTCACGGAGTTCTCAGTTGATTGCAAACTTCATCACATTTGAATATAACCTCATGTGACAATATGAAGATTGAACTCAATGAACAAACATACACAATACATACAAGCCTAGCATGATGATGATTCTACAAACCAAATAGAGTCATGACATTAAAGACAACTAGGATAAACGGACATTGTGCAAACCGTTGATATACCATCCAATTCTCCCTCAATAATCATATATATTCTTTTGCTTTTGAATGAATATATCAAACAAACATAGGCCTTCGCAATAGTTTTCTTTTGAATGCCAAATATTCTGTTTTTTGGCCTTTGGATCACGTATTTCTTTTAGATCCAATAAACGGTGGCTTACAATCGCAAAGGATTTAATTCATCCTTTCGGAGCCCTTCCCCGTGCACACTTTTATTTATCATGTTTTCATTTTCACACAAATCTCACATGCAACGGATTTTGACATGCACTAGTCCTCCTAGGTCAAAGATATGTAGATGACAAGATTGGTAGGAGAACAACTCAAAAAGCTCAAATATAACATGTGATATTAAGATTTCAAAAGAGCTCGTGCATGTGTGAATAGAGGCATATAAAAATAGAATCCGTTTAACCAATACAAAATCCAACTACTCCATATAAAGCATGGTAAAGAACATTTTAAGGATTGAAAATCTAAACCAAAAGTTCTAGCCACGTGGGAGCGTTAAAGGAGGGATTCAAACACAAGTATATGCCACTTAAAGTGTGTCAAACTAAAATACACACAAAATAAAATCTTTTTGAGTTTTTAACATTTTTTTAAAAAATAAAGATATATACTCAAAAGGATAAACAAAAATTATTTGTATTTTTCATTAAGCATAAATGAAATAAATAAAACACAAATGATAAACAAAACATCTTTTTATAATTTTTAGTTAATTCAAACACAAAATATAATACAAAAAGATAACCAAGTCATAATTTCTAGCATGGGATATGAAATAAGGCTATGACTAGAAAATGACTAAAACAAGCATACATTTAGCATGTGAATATAGCATGAAGTACAAAAGCTAAAGTATGCAAACACTCTTACATTCATCCTTTAGATTTAGCAAGGGACGAAGCATGTGAAAGTAAATGAGAATCAAAAACCCTATTTTGCAAGGCAACCAAATCGGATTTCCTAACCCAAATTAAAGAAGAAGGACTATCTTGGGGTGTAGGAACTTTAACTACCGTGGTTACTTTACTATGGGATTTTCTAGGAATTCGTTTAAGATCAAAACAAAATTTCCTAAGATGACCTTGTTGACCACAATGTGTACAAGTGAGAATATGTCGAAAAGATTTACTTAAGGAGTGATCTTTAAATGTATTCCTAGTAGATTCTCCTAAAACATTGGTTTGGGCATTTTGAGTAAATTCATTACAAGTATTGAAGCCTAAACCACAAGTGTCATTTTTAATTTGGACTGTTCCTAAAATTTTATCTAGTTTTTCCGAACGACACTCCAAATCAAATTTGACATTACTAGAATCTTTTAATTTATTTTCCAATTCTACAATGTTAGATTCTAGTAAAACATTTCTCTCTTCAAAAGCAAGAAGCTCCTTTTTCAAGGATTCCATTAAACCCCTAAGGCTATCTCTTTCGCCTTCTACATATTCAAGCTTCTCTTGAAGAGTCCTCACATGTGTCCTAAGGTCTTCTATTAAAACATTTTCATCAATGACCTTGACACTTTCTCTTAAACTAGCTTCTAACTTCAAATTAGCTCTTTTCAATTTAATAGATTCTTTGTAAAGTTCTTGAAAAGCATTTTGAAGTTAACTCACATTAACCTCTTCTTCATTTTCACTCTCTCTTTCTTCTTCACTCTCACTATCATCAAAAACAAGAGAATCATGTACAATAACCTTGGAAGTGGCATGTGCTATCGTTTCATCAATCGATGAGTTCTCACTATCACTCACATGACTAGCCATAAAAGCCACAAAATTTTTCTTAGTGGGGGAACTGGGCTTCTTTTCCTTATCACTATCACTAAGGGCCGCATTATATGAAACGGGTCGCTTACCCTCTTTCCTTAGTTTAGTGGGGCACTCAAACGCCCTATGGCCATAACCTTCTCAACCAAAACACTTATCAGACTCGTCCCTATCTAAATGATCATTACTAGGTTTAGGGATCTTTTCGGCTTTAGGAATCTTTTCGCCTTTGTCATGCTTAGAAGATTCGAATTTCTTAAAACCATTTTTAAATTTATCTTTGTTAAATTTAAGAAATTTTCTAAATTTACGAGCAAATAAAGCCATGTCTTCCGAGTCACTATCACTCTCGCTCTCTACTACTTGTTTGACCTGTTTTCGGGCTCTTAAAGCAACGCCCTTTTCGATTTTCTTTTCAGTTTTAGAGGGAAACATATCTAGTTTATAGGTTTGTAAATCACCTACAAGCTCTTATAATTTCGTAGAGGCTAGAGTGGGTAAAGAATTTAAAACAGTCACCTTTGGAATAAATCTATCGGGTAGGAACCTTAAAATTTTCTTTACAACACGGTCGTCAGGTATTTTCTCTCCCAAGTTAAAAGATGAATTAACAATATCAGAAAGTCTAGCATAAAATTCATCAAAAGTTTCTTTTTCAGTCATTTTGATAGTTTCAAATTGAGTGGTGAGGTTTTGGAGTTTTGAAGCTTTAACGACACTAGTTCCTTCATGAGTTAATTGTAAAATATCCCAAGCTTCTTTAGCGGTTTCACACGTTATAATACGGCGGAATTCATCCGGTGTGATAGCGTTAAACAAAGCATTTAAACCACGAGAATTGAAATTAGCAAGTTTAAACTCATTTTCAGTCCATCTATCGGCGGGTTTGATAACACGTTCATTTTCAACTAAATAAGTTGGTGGGGACCACCCGTTACCAACAGACATCCAAACTCTCTCGTCAATAGATTTTAGTGCCGATCTCATTCGCGCTTTCCAATACCCGTAGTTTGAACCATCGAAAATAGGAAATTTAGAAAATGGGGAAAAATCCATTTTAGCCAAAGAATTATTTAAAAAGATCGTTAACGAAATAATTTATCGCTTTGGCTCTGATACCAATTTAAAAAGCTTATCTTGAAATTTCCTCTTTATGTGTTAAACAAAACACGATGCGGAAGTGTTGAATGATGGTTCACAAATAAACAAAGCCAAATTTTAATTTCTTCAAAAACAAATTAAAATAGCACAAAGTGAAGTAAGATTAAACAATTAATATATTCACTTAAACCGATTCATTAATCCAAGTCCTAGAATTTGCCTAAGTCATATTTATCAATATTAGTAAATTAGGCGAAACCAAATTTTAGCAAATGACTTGAATAAAATAAACATTACCCAATATTTAATTTAAGTCCAAATTAAATGAGTGTGATGATTTAAACCGAATTTTATCTTGAATTATTCTAAGCATGCGTTCTACGTTATTTATGCAAGATAAAATAAACCAATCACACTACGCCGAGATGTACAAGGAAAAACCCAAGACGGGAAACAACCTCGGACGGCCCTAGCCACAAATCCACTAGATACGGAATTACAACTACAAGACATATATACTTACAACGACTGGCTCGATCCCTCTCAAGCCTCGACGCTTCTTCGTGTAGACACCTCTTCCTAGCGGATAACCTTGGAACACCACCGCGGTCTCGGAATCCACCGATAGGACTTTATATGGTCACCGTCACCCGAGCATGGAGCCTTTCTCCGTGTGGGTAAATTAACATAGAAACACTTCTTCTTTCTTTGTGGGTGGTGGAAGCAAAACCCAAAACATCTCTTCTTCAATTCGGTAGAGAAAACCGGTGCCAAAACTCCAAGCTATTGATTTGTATATAGGTGAACTTGGATAAACATTATGGGTGTAAAACTAGAGTGATAACTAAATTTCTCTTTGAAAACCTCACTCAAAACCTGAACATTTTCCTAAACAATTTTTGCTCTCAAACTCTCTCTAAGAGATAAACTAGAATGGAAAAGTTAGATTGGAAAATGTGATTCCCGCACAAGATAAAGTCTGAAAAATTTGGTTAAAAACCAAGTGGCGAAGTGGGTGAAAAACTGCCAAAAACTGTTCCCGCCTAACAGTTCGTTCAAACAACATTTCGTTCGAACGAACTCTCGTTCGAACGAGACTTCTAACGACACACCAGTATGGACTTCGTTAGAATCTTGTTGGAAACCTCGTTAGAATGAACAAGTTCGTTCGAACGACATTTCGAACGACATACCAGTTTAGACTCGTTGGCAAACTCGTTCGAACGAAACCTGGTTCGAACGAAAAACTCGTTCGAACGACATTTCGAACGACTTCCAGAAATTTTGTAAAATTCGATTTTGGCCCAGAAACTTTATATACTTTAATTTAAAGTTCTAATTAAGTTTTTCTGAAAATCAAAACGCAGCTTATATTAAACCTAACACCCAACAAAATTTGTTCCAAGCTCCTATATATATATAATTGCATTCATACCTTGGGAGTATGGAACCATAGTTGATGACGTAGAAACAAGGCACGCAAACCGGCATATTTGATGAAGATTTATATTCTTTACCGCTACGTCTTCAACAAACACTTCATAGGCTTGAGAGTATTACAATTACATATTATCCTATGAATAAATGTTTTTGTCCGGAATTGAGCCAACACAATACATGGACTCAATGTGAAATTTGTGTCCTTATAAGTAATTTTCTTTAATAGTTTCTATAGATGACAATCTCTAAAAATCTTATCAAGTTTGAATATCTTTGTATTATTTACTTTTAAAAATACTTAATATTTAAAAAAAAAATTGGCAGAGTCTCCTTTATTTATTCATGAAAACCAACCTATTTAAACATAAAAATTAACTCAAAACAATGACCGAAATAGCCACAACTTTCTAAACAAATAATATAAATAAAAATATACATTATAATTGAAATTTAGTTTTGATTACTATCAAGTAGTCTGCAATTTAGTTTTCGAGTTCTATTTGGAAGTACCTGTGGCGGTTTTGGCAATGTTGCTTCGTTTAGGCTCAGAAGGCACGATAGTTGGTCCATTAGCTCACTCCATCGCAAATGCGATTTATGTTGGTTCACTTCAAATTGCGAAGATTATCGATCCATATTGATTATGTTTGGTTTTGGCGGCCGAAATGGGGCTCGATTTTGACTATTCTCCATAGTTGTTCAACAAATAAAGATACGGATCAATTCAAAATCATAGTTATACTTGGATCAAATCACAGTTATTCTTGAATCAAATCAAAGTTCAAAATCAGTTCAAAATAAAGATATGGATCCTTAGCACATTTCCTTTGATCATAATATTCAAGTACCAGTTCAAAATGCAGCTACCAATAGCAGCTATACTTGGAACATAATCAAGTAGCAAGTCGCAATACCTAGTATACCAGTTCCTATAGAATTTAAGGTAGGTTCCAATATTCAAAATACTTGGTATACTAGCTCCTATATAATATTTAAATTCACTTACCAATATTCAAGATTAAGCTCTTATAGAATTAAAGGTCGTTATACCAGTTCATGTATCAATTATAAATTGAGATTAATACTAGTTCAAAATGCGTACCAGTTCATGTATCAATACCATCTCAATTAAGAAATGCAGCTATCAATCCCAATTAAAAAAATTATATCCAATAAATTCAATAGTCTGCTGCTATCAATACCATGCTTGGAGGTATGGATACTTAAATCCTATAGAATTAAAGGCAGGTACACCATTTCATGTATCCAATTAACTAAACTCAAGAATAAAGTAGCAACATCAGTCCCATATCAGTTCAGTTCATATCAGTCCCATATAAGTATGTATCTTCTATCAAGTAAATTCAAGAAGCAAGTAGTAAGTATCACGTAAATTCAGTAAATTCAAGTATGTAATGTAACACCCCGCCCGCCCGGGGAGAGCGAACGGAGCGCTACTGTCGATAAACTAAATTCAAATCCACAAATAACAAGGTATAGAGCATCTAAATCCCATAATATAAAAGAAACCACCAATCTCATCTTCAAATTAATACAACAAATCTCTCGAAATAATTACAACAATCTAACTATCTCGAAAATAAAATAAATCTCCAAATGCTCTATACATCAAAATAAATACAAGTCTTCTCATCTCTTGTATTAAAAATTCTTCCCAAATAATCCTCGCTAAAATCATCCCAATTGGTCCATAGCACTCAAATCCGTGCTCACCTGCCAACTAAGAAAAAGATGGGGAAGTACACAATATGACAGGAATATGCTCAACAAAGATGTTAGCGATGAACAAAGCGCAACAATACGACTACGAATACACAAATCAAATAATTCAAATCTCAATAGTATTTTATCAATAAATTCCTCAACAACACATTAACCGGGTCACCAGGCCTCACCCCATCCGCATATGCTTTATCAAGTCATAGCCCTTGGAAGCAGGAATTTTGGCGGGTGCCCAACGTCCGTGCCATATTAAAATCTCATGACAACGTGCTCAACAACAACATGAATAATACCACATGAATCAAAATAATTCCAATAATTATTTTTCCAGATTTCAATGAATTTAACAATTCAAAATATGAGTTCAATTAACAAGAATTCAACGGAATAAGCACTCGCGAGATTAAGGAGCAGATTGTGTAAAACCCCATACCTTAAACCACCAAAAAGAACCAACATTAATCATCACATAATTTCAGCCTCAAAATCTAATCACACCATCACGTTCCTCTTGCGAAAATAATCCAATCAAGTTCTAGCCCAAACTCGAGAAAACACCAAATAAGCCTTCTAATCTAAGGTTGAAATCTTGAATAAGCTTGGGGCTATGGTTTGTAGATAAAAGGGAGTAATTTTGGAGAGGTCTTCTGGTTGAAAAGTTTGAGAAAAAGTGATTTGAAAAGCCAAGCCACGAATTATTTGATATATAAAGGATTAAGAGTTTGATTAAGAAAAGAGTTCTAAATAGATACAAACACTAAAAATTTATTCCGGACGATCCGACCGTTAGAATTAGTTGAATTTTTAGTATGTTGTAGCGAACGGTGAGACAGGGCTGCTGACAAAAATTCAGCTTGATCGGACGGTCAGATTTCTAAAAATATTATTTTTACTAGAAGGTTTTATGTTCCGAGGACTCTTAGAGAGTTTTATATTTTGAGGACTCTTCTAAATATTAAAATTCAATTAAAGCTCCATTTTAATTCCAATTCCGAAACCGTTTGAAATTCTCGCCCTTAAAAATAATAACCAACATATTTTGCCAATAAAAATAATTTTATGAAAAACTTTATTTTTCCTCTTTATTTTGAAAATACCCCGAAAATTACACGGGTTGTTACACTTCCCTACTAACAATGGAATTTCGCCCTCGAAATTCGCCAAATACATAACTCTCAAAAATCAGGCCATAATCTCCAAAAATAATTTCGTCACCAAAAATAAATTCCTCACGTCTAATCTAGATGCTTAACGCGAAACGATTATCTAAAATAATCTATCTCCAAAAATATGCGCCACAAAAACGCAACAGACCCAAAACCCAAGACCCGAGGGTGGTCGTATACCTAAGCTCTGATACCATTCTGTAACACCCCGCCCGCCGGGGAGAGCGAACGGAGCGCTACTGTCGATAAACTAAATTCAAATCCACAAATAACAAGGTATAGAGCATCTAAATCCCATAATAGAAAAGAAACCACCAATCTCATCTTCAAATTAATACAACAAATCTCCTGAAATAATTACAACAATCTAACTATCTCGAAAATAAAATAAATCTCCAAATGCTCTATACATCAAAATAAATACAAGTCTTCTCATCTCTTGTATTAAAAATTCTTCCCAAATAATCCTCGCTAAAATCATCCCAATTAGTCCATAGCACTCAAATCCGTGCTCACCTGCCAACTAAGAAAAGATGGGGAAGTACACAATACGACAGGAATATGCTCAACAAAGATGTTAGCGATGAACAAAGCGCAACAATACGACTACGAATACTCAAATCAAATAATGCAAATCTCAATAGTATTTTATCAATAAATTCCTCAACAACACATTAACCGGGTCACCAGGCCTCACCACATCCGCATATGCTTTATCAAGTCACCGTGCTCAACGTATCACTCTCTCCCCAGAAAGGACCAGTGCGCTAGAAAGATTAAGCAGAGTATCTCCTTTCGATCTATTAGGTCCTAGGAGGAGCAAAAGTCCTCCTAGAGCCCCATCGAGGAGTTTTCGACCACCATCAGATTTAAGGGAAGGATCTACCCAGTCGCGACCAGCTGCTCGTCAAGAGAGATCCCAGGAAGCCACATCAACGCGATCAGTTTCTCGAACCAATAGGCCCGAGGAAGGCAATGATGCATGGAAAGGCTCTATTCAAACGTTGGAGGATGGATTGGGGGAAATGGCTAAAGCCAAGAATCCTCTACAACGAACCTTTGTTCGAGGAACACCTTTTGTCCAGGCCATTGTAGATTTTACAACACCATCAAAATTCAAAGCACCTGTTGTGACCCCAAATATGATGGAGACACTGATTATGTCCTTCATATAGAACAATACCAAGCTGCAGACGACATCTATGTTGTTCCAGATGAGATGAGATGCAGGGCATTCTCGGGAACTCTTACCGGATCTGCTCATATATGGTATAATAATCTTCCTCAGGCTAAGATCTCAACTTTTCTTCAACTGGCCAAGTTATTCATTGGGAATTTCTGTTTTGGGGCAAAGCCAGTTAAACGAGTAGCACATTTGTTAAGTGTTAGATAAAAAGCTGGTGAGAGCACCAGAGATTATATAACTCGTTTTAATAACAAGAAACTTGAAGCCATTGATTATGAGGAGAAGACAGCGATTACTGCCTTGATGAGTGGACTACTGCCAAACAAGTTGTACTACACTTTGGCCAAAGATCGACCTAGAACCATGTCAGATCTGATGGGAAAAGCGTCCAAAATTATGAATGCCGAGGAGGCTATGGCTACGAAGAAGAATATGGATGCCAAAGAAACCAAGGTGGAAGGAGATAAAGCTAAGAAGAAAGAGCATAAGAATAATGGTAAGGACAAACATTCAAAAAATAGGTCGGTATGGGACGTGATGAAGAAATTTGATAATTATACTCCTTTGAAGAAGGATATCAACCATGTTCTAGAGGAAATCAAGAACAACGAGGACTTAAACTGGCCAGAGAAAATGAAGGCAGACCCTGACAAGAGGTATAAGGCAAAGTATTGCGAGTTTCATAAAGATCATGGCCATATGACCAAAAATTGCATAGCTCTTCAGAATGAGATTGAAACACTCATAAGACGAGGAAAGCTGTCAAAGTATGTCGATCGTGGAAGCGAAAGAAGAAACAACGACCGAACAAGAGAGAGGTCTAGATCTCCTCATTGAGCAGAGGAGAATAAGAAAAGAAACCATGAAGTTGATCCAGAAGATGACCCCGATCTTCCCAAGAGACCGAGGCAGCCAGAACGAGAGGTATTTTCAATACGCTTTGGGTTATTTGATTGTAATGTTATAACAGGTGGAGATGCAGGAGGAGGAGACCTTACTGCAGAGAGAAAAGATTACCTCTGTGAGGCTCAAGCATGCTCATACATTCAACGAATAAATCTAGCTGAAGAGGATCTCCCGAGAAAGGTGAACAAAGAGAAATTAATCATTGGTTTCTCAAAGAATGACCTTGCAGGTGTTCTATATCCTCATGATGACCCATTGGTGATCAAAATGAGGATGAAGGAAGTAATAATTTCAAGATTACTGGTCGACAATGGTACCTCGGCAGACATTATGTTCTACTCGTGCTTCGATAGTTTTAATCTAAAGCTATCTCAACTGGAGCCTTATCATAGACCTCTCCTCGGCTTTGCTGGCGAGAAAGTATTTCCATTTGAGACGATCAAGTTTGATATATTCATTGGTACGTGGCCTCCTTGTCGAACAGAAAGAATACGTTTCTTAGTGATGGATAAGAATGTTCAATCATCATACAATATCATCATGGGAAGAGTAGGATTGAAGAAGTTCGAGGCTGTACCATCTACAGTACATCAATGCCTAAAATTTCCAATAAATTTTGGGATAAGAGTTGTGAAAGGTGATCAGAAAGTAGCTCGGGAATGCTATTATTCATCCGCCGAGCAAGAGGAACTGGAGGAATCCAGGAAAAAGACTACTACCTATCAAGTGGATGAAGGTGGAGAAATTGAAACATTGGATCCTAGAGATGAGTCTCAACTCGTGAAGGGTCAAGTGGTGGAAGCTACTGAAAACATCATTCTGGACGACAAGCACCCTGAATGAACTAATCAAGTAGGTTCGTTGTTGGAAGCCTCACTAAAACAGGAATTGATAACTTTTCGAAGAAGCAGAAAGCAAACTTTTACGTGGAGTCATGAGGATATGCCTGGGATAGACCCAAATTTCTTATGTCACGAACTCAATGTGAATAAAGAGATCAAGCCTGTGAAGAAGAGAAGAAGAGTATTCATTCCCGAGAAGAATCAAGCCATACAGGAGGAAGTCAAGAAGCTACAGAAAGCTTGTTTCATTGAAGATGTTAAATATCCAAATTGGTTAGCCAATGTGGTGATGGTAAAAAAGAAGAACAACAAATGGAGGATGTGTGTAGACTTCACCGACCTCAACAAAGCATGCCCAAAGGATCACTTTCCACTGCCCCAAATTGATCAACTAGTGGCTGCTACCTCGGGACACGAGCTGCTGAGCTTCGTGGATGCTTATTCTAGTTACAATCAGATCATAATGAAACCTGAAGATAGGGAAAGTACTTCTTTCATTACCCCTAGGGGAACTTATTGTTATAATGTTATGCCTTTTGGTTTGAAAAATGCAGGTGCGACATATCATTGGCTGATGAACAAGGTTTTTGCTGAACAAGTAAGTTGCAATATAGAAGTCTATGTTGACGATATGCTGACAAAAAGCAAGAAAGCTGTCGACCATCTAGTTGACTTAAGTCAGACTTTTAATCAACTGGATAAATATCAAATGAAGCTGAACCCGACGAAGTGCATATTTGGAGTACGAGCAGGCATGTTTCTCGGGTACATTGTCAATCAACGAGGCATTGAGGCAAATCCTGAAAAGATCAAAGCTCTATTAGGGCTGCGATCTCCAACGACGAAAAAGGAAGTACAGAGTCTCACAGGATGAGTAGCAGCACTCAAAAGATTTGTATCACGAGCAACTGATAGATGTCTTCCATTCTTCAAGACACTCCAAAAGACTTTTGAGTGGAATGATGAATGTGAGAAGGCTTTTTAAGACTTGAAGAAATACTTGGGAGCACCTCCACTGTTGTCCAGGACAGTGATGGGAGAAAAATTATACTTATATCTAGTAGTATCGGAGAATGCAGTTAGCTCGGCGTTGATCAGAGTGGACAATGGAGTGCAAAAACCAATTTATTATACGAGTACGGCCTTCTGGGGAGCAGAGATCAGATATCCAAAGTTGGAAAAGCTAGCACTGGCGTTGATTGAGGTGAGTAGAAGAATGAGGCCATACTTTCAGGCTCATACCATAGTAGTATATACTGATATGCCATTGAGGCAAGCCCTTCATAAACTAAAAAAATCAGGGAGATTGATGTACTGGGCAATAGAGCTCGGTGAATATGATATAGTTTATGAACCAAGATCATCGCTAAAAGGGCAAGCTGTAGCAGATTTTATAGCAGAGTTCACCTATCCTGATACCCCCGAGGAGCAAAAGTTGCTCGCTGATCAACCCGTGGATGTTACAGGATCATCAAACACAAGCTCAGACCAACTCCGGTTGGTAAAAGGGCAAGTAGATGTTACAGGATCATCAAATTCGAGCTCAGACCAACTCCGGTTGGTAAAAGGGAAAGAAAAGATGATTGATGAAGAGCAAGAAATATCAGGGAAGGATGAAAGGAAGCAATAAATATTTCACCGAGGAACTCTGTCAGATCAGAAATTTGAAGACGAGTTACCTATATGGAGGCTATATGTAGATGGCTCATCTTGCACTACAGGATGTGGCGCGGGGATAGTTTTGAGCACTCCGGATGAGGTCGACATGGAATACGCCCTACGTTTCCAATTCAAAGCTTCCAATAATGAGGCTGAGTATGAGGCCATGATTGCAGGTCTTAATTTGGCAAAAATTATGGAGGCGCAGCAGGTTATTATCTTCAGTGATTCTCAATTGGTTGTAAATCAAATGTTGGGAGTATATGTAGTTAGAGGAGAATTAATGATCAGATATCATGCAAAGAAAAAGGAGCTGGTGTAGAAATTTGCTGCTATTCAGCTGGTCAGAATACCAAGAATGGAGAATACGAGAGCAGACGCCCTAGCTCGATTAGCATCAGCTACTCATACCGAGCTACGACGAACAATCCCAATTGAAGTGTTGGCTGGTCGGAGTATAGATGAAGATCTGACGATGAACTTTATCACCCTTGATTTAGGACCATCTTCGATGGATCCCATCAGGGCATATATTGAGGAGGGAGAATTACCAATTGACAAGCTCGCAGCCAAGAAATTAAAGTTTAAAGCTACTCGGTATGTATTAACTAACGGTATTCTATATAGATGAGGAATTATGGCAGGTTTGCATAGATGTGTGCATCCCACCGAGGTGAAAGAATTGATTATAGAGGTCCATGAAGGGTCCTGTGGAGCCAATGTAGCAGGTCGAACGCTTTTGCAAAGAGTGATGACGCAGGGATACTACTGGCCGACGATGAGGGCTGATTGTATAGCCTATGCTAAGAAATGTGAGAAGTGCCAGCGCTTTTCCTCCATCCGAAGAACTCCACAATCATTGTTGACACCCATCACTTC
Organism: Sambucus nigra; assembly: GCA_949130495.1. Lineage (NCBI taxonomy): Eukaryota > Viridiplantae > Streptophyta > Magnoliopsida > Dipsacales > Adoxaceae > Sambucus > Sambucus nigra. The sequence goes on along the minus strand of OX422209.1, from coordinate 186,610,728 downwards.
CCCTTGTCCATTTGCCATGTGGGTAATAGATTTGGTTGGCCCGCTGCGAACGACCAGAGGAAGGTTCAAATACCTCATCGTCACAGTGGATTATTTTACTAAGTGGGTAGAAGCTGAGCCTCTCATCGAGATGACGTACGATAAGGTGTACAAATTAGTTTGGAAGAACATCATTTGTTGATATGTCTTCCTCATGCCTTCATCACAGACCATGGAACACAATTTGATAACGAGGAGTTTGCTGCCTATTGTCATCAGTCAAACATTTTGAAAATCCACTCAGCACCAGGCCATCCTCAAAGCAATGGACAAACTGAAGTGACAAACAGAATGCTGCTAAATGGCTTGAAGAAAAGATTGGATGATGCAAAAGCAAACTGGATCAACGAGTTACAGTCAGTACTGTGGGCTTACCGAACTACTCCCCGAGTAGCAACTGGAGAATCACCATATATGCTGGCGTTTGGAAGTGAAGCTGTTATACCTGTCGAGTTGGGCCTCCCAACACACAGGGTACTGAATTTCAATTCCCCTGTCAGCGACTTAATGAGAAGATTGGATTTAGACATGCTCGAGAAAGTTAGAGAAGAAGCAGCCATTAGAAATGCTGCTTACCAGCAGCGAACAACTTTGTTCTACAATAAGAGGGTGAAGAAGTGCGACCTGAAAGAAGGAGACTATGTGCTGAAGAAAGTAATTCAGAAGCACAATAAACTGGAGGCAAACTGGCATGGACCATACCGAGTTAAAGAAGTTGTTCGACCAGGAACTTACCGAATAGCAACTTTAGAAGGGGAGGAGTTTAAGAATGCATGGAACGCAGAGGACCTACGCAGGTATTATCAGTGATGAATAAAATGAAGATATTCTGCCGAATTCTTTCTTTTTATTGAAAGTTTTTCGGGGAATAACTATATTACACACTACTCAAAAAAGCTCAGGCTACTCAAATTTTTTCCCAAAAATGCCAACTAAGGTTGGTCGAGAAACCTATGTTCCTCCGGGAAGTAAAGCTACCTATATTCCTCCGAAAAGTAAAGCTACCTATATTCCTCCGGAAAGTAAAGCTACCTATATTCCTCTGGGAAGTAAAGCTACCAGTATTCCTCCAGGAAGTAAAGCTACCTATATTCCTCCGAGAAGTAGAGCTACCTATATTCCTCCGGGAAGTAAAACTACCAATATTCCTCCGGGAAGTAAATCTACATGTATTCCTCCAGGAAGTAAAACTTGTATTCCTATTGGAAGTAAAACTATATGTTCCTCGGGAAATAAAAGTATTCCTAAAAATGCCAACTTATGTTGTTTAGGAAGTAAATATATTATTGAAAATGTGCCAAAGCTCCTCGTAGAGGAAAAATCCACTAATTATGGCTGGTCGGGGATAAAAACCAACTAACTATAGTTAGTCGATAGGGAAAATTTATCGACCTTGGTTGGTCAGAAACATTTAAGAAAAAAAAAATCTACTAACTATGGATGGTCGGGGATAAAAACCCACTAACTGTAGTTGGTCGACAAGGAAAATTTACCGACCTTGGTTGGTCGGAAACATTATAAAAAAAATTTATACTCGCAACTTTTACTAAGTTGGTCGAGAAACAAAACATTATTTTTGCCAAATAATTACCACAAGTTCAAACTACTCGACAATAAGTTGGTCGAGAAATAACACAATATTATTATCTTTTTAACAGATACACATGCACAGATGTAAAGTGTTTTATAATTACAAGACAATAGAAATTAAGATTGCGAACAAAAATGAAAGTCTTTCATTAAATCCAAAAATAAATTACATTGATAATCAAATGTATACAAATTTATTACATTAATATTCCTATTCTATTGGCCTTTTCCCCTATGCTTTTGAAACAGGTTCCTCGCCAGCAGGCGGATCATTTAAAGCAAGAGGAGAATTTATGAAATTGAGATCTTTTAACATCCTGATATTCATCACGGATGGTCGATCTAGAAGATGCTCAGGACGAGATATCTCCACATTTGAATAGAGGTTGTAGTGGCGGAGATATTTGGAAATTAAGCATCGAGGAATGGCCCGAGAAGGGATCCAACTCATATCCAGTTTGAATGGTGGCACGGGTATGTCGAGTAGCCCAGGATCATGGTAGTCCCACAGGTAATGACCCTGTTCGAGTTGCAGCACACCTAAGGCATTCAACCAGCCTTGTTTGTAGCCCTCATTATTGGCATTCTGGATACGATCGTCCAAGTGGTAGAGAGCCTCGTTGTACCCAGCCATTCAGAACTCCTTGGGCTGTTTGTGGAATTGATATGTTAGTATTTCCATTTGCTCGTGGAGATTCTTGATGAAGAGTTCCTTATTCTCCAAGACTGACTTTTGCGCAGAAAGCTGCTCTTCCAGGTCCCTTATTTTCTTTGACATTTCAGCCAACGCCTGGTTCTTCGCCATTAATTGGAAGGCCTGGTTCTCTAAAGCAGACTGAGTCTGCTGTTCCTCGACAGGAATCCGAGGAGCTCTTGCTCTCCCTCGAGGATCTCTTGCTCGACCATGAGAAGATGTAGAGGGGCCAGACCTCTTCAAGGTTTCCAACCCGTCCCTCAAGTTGGCGTTCTCGACTTCCAAGAACGAGAATCCCTCATCAGTCACTGGGATCAAGGCTTTTGAAGTAGAAGCTGCAGACTTCAACTGTGACAACTCTCTTTGAAGATTGTTGTTCTCTTGCTCTAATAATTCAACTATTTGTCTACATTCCTCGACCTCACCCTTCAGAGTTTTCTCCCTCACATCGTAGCCAGCAAAACGTTTTTCGTAACCCTTGTCGGTAATGATCTGCTGGTACTTCTTCTCGTAACCCTCGTGCAAGAGGGCAGTGGATTCTTTGTATTGTTGCTGAAGATCTTCGAGGGTGCCTTGGAGATCCTTGATCACGTCATAATAAGACACATTATTCGCCACTACTCAATCAAGTAGACACTTCAGATATTGGTATGCTTCAACTGCCTGTTCAGAAGCATCTTCGCCAAGGATGTCGATGACTTGTGCTGCACTCAGATCTGTGTGACCAGCTTTAAAATAATCATTGCATTGCCTTAGAAACTCGGTATCGTGAGCAGATAATAATTCCATCATGGCCAGAAACTAGCAAAGGAAGAAAAAGCAGTAATCAATAATCAAAACAGAGCATGAAGAAGAGACAACAGTATGAATAAACACAAGTTCAAGTTTATTATATCATAAAGGTCAGAAGTACAAGATTCAGAATTACATGTTCAGGATTACATTTGTTAAAGAAAAAAAAATAGAGAAATCCGAACAACTCTACACCTTTTTCTTGTCTCCCAAAACTTTCTCAGGAGGCTGGGACGAGGAAGTAGGTTGCTCGGATGGAGCAGATAGTAGCTGGGGTAGTGCTAGAGGTTGCTCGGAGGAAGTTGCAGGTAGTTGAAGTTCCTCGTGAGCTGGCTGGATAGTCGAGGGAAGAGAAACTTGATCTCCCATCACCATGGAAGACTCTTCGGAGGCAGCTTCATCCTCTTCTTCGTCTTCGGAAGTTGGAGGGGGACCAGGGATGTGTCGCTGAAAGAGTTAGGAATTTTCATCCACCTTCATCTCCTGTAGAGCAGCGACCCACCCATCTCTGAAGTACTTGAGGCTGCCATATTCTACTTGAGACATCATGGCAGCCACGCCCTTGTTCCACCCCTTGTCCCAGCCAACGCTGAAGGACTTCTTTACAGCCATTTTCCTCTTCAACTTCTCCGAGGAAAGCTTCTCGGACAGCAGGTCATCAGCAACTTTTAATTTTCTCTCAACCTCCTCCTTCTAACGACTTACTTCCTGAAGTCGACTTAACTCCTCCTCAGCAACCTTGAGTTTATCTTCAAACTCCTCAGCATTCTTGAGCTTCCCTTCGAGCTCTTTATTTTTCCCTTCTAAGTCCTTTATTCTCTTATCCAACTCCTTGGAGACTTCAACAACCTGAGCTTTTTCCTGCTCGGTGGAGGCAAGCTTATTCTCCCAGATTGCCTTGTCAGTAGCATATTTCTGGCGAGAATCTTCCAAAGACTTAATAGATTCCTGCAAAGCTTCCTCCACACTAGATGAGGAGAATGAAGCTTTAATCGCCTCATCTTTCTACAAAATTATATTAAAGCAGCTCGCCAACTGTGAAAAGAAAATGAAAGCAAGTCAGAGATAGATATAACAAAGGAAAGATGAAAAGTTCAAAGCAACAAGACTTACAGAAGAAATATGGCAAGCAGCCAATGATGTAACTATGTCTCGAGAAAGGTTATCTTCAACACCTTGGATCTCAGGAATGATCCAAGTCTTCACCGAGCTCATGGCAGAGCTAGGGGGAACAAAAGTTGGAACACCAGTTCCAGTAGCTAGGGGCTGAGTGATGGTGTTAGCCAAATTGACCGAGGAGCTCTTCTTCAGCTTCCTTGGGGGAGCAGGAATAGATTCAACCAAGGAAGAACTCTTGGTCGGTGATATTACAATCACTTCTCCTGGAGCAGTAGCCTTGCTCGGGGCCACTGGAGGCTTCTCGGCGACCTTAGCAGGAGAAGCTGGAGGAGCTGGATCAACTTTCTTTGTCCCTTATGGGACATCGTGTTTACTTCTTTTGGCCTCTCCAGCACTAGAGGCAGGCTTCTCGAAGAGAGTGGGTGGTCTTCTCTTCTTCATCCTTTCACTCAAAGGAACGTGTGACTCAGGTGAAGAACTAGTAGAGGCTGGTATTGGCTCTGCGTCGCTTATTACCGGATGAGCAGTAAAAGAAGTAGTGTAACTCTTGTACTGCAACAGATATGAAGCTGACCTAATGTGATCGTCGTCAACACTCTGATGCAAACTCCAGATAAGTTTTAAGTGCCTTATATTAACGTCTGCTTCTTTTGGACACTTTCTTTTACTGTCAACTGCAAATAAATAAACATTAAAATATTAGTGGTACATTTTGTCAAACATAGAGGAAGCATAATTTCAAAATAAATAAAATCAGATAAAAATAACCTATCCTATTGCCATAGGGAGGTCATCTGGGACCCTGATACACTTCATCTCCAGATAAAGGAGCATGATGCCAATTTTTTATAACAACCCCGTGCTCAAAATAGTCCCTATTGGCATCTGGGAGATTGACTACTAAGGCTCTATTTAAAAATCTAGTTTTTAAATAAAAGGTGTTATCACCAACTGCCCATCTATAACAGAACATGATTTTTCGAATTCCTTTGTGAGTCCCATGGATTTAATATAATCTATGAACCCCATTAACTATTCTCCATGTATTGGGGGCTATTCTTGCAGGAACAACGTCAAAGTATTGACAAAATTCCAGACATATGGGATTCGGTGGAAAAGAAAATCCACACTCAGCAATAAAGAGACTGGGGAACCAATGTCCCTCAGCCAAACGGAAATAATCAGAAGGCTCAGAAAGCTCTTCCAGAACAACCCAGGAGGGAATAGAAAAATCAGAGCGAAACTTATCAAGAGATTCAACAGAGTAAACCATGATGAATAAAGGAAATGACGAAGAAGGAAGAAGATCTTACAGAAAAAGAGTGGATCTGTTGACAACGAACGATGGAAGAGATGAATACACAGGAGAGAAAGAGACGATGGAAAACTCGAAGATACAAATTTAAAAAGTAGAAGACGATGGGATTGTCTGTGACGCTTAAATACCTTGCCTTGGAAAAAGAAAAAAGTAATGATTACAAAAAGAAACGATTACGCTACCGGCGGCTAGAAGGATAAAAAGGGCGCGACAATCGAAGTAGGCATAAAAATTCAAAAAAGCCCGATTCTACGAATTTGGAAGGAAAAATAAATACAAGGGAAACACTCCTAAAAATCAGGAAGACCATTTAAAGCTACCATATTCCGAGAAAGAATATTCCACACTCCTCAAATTTCGAACTATGAAACATTGGGGGCTTCTGTTGATACCAAATTTAGTCTGCTGACATGGCCCAATTGAATGAAGACGCGTGGCAATCTACGTGTCAACAACAAATACTTCCGAGGAACTCACACGGTCCGAGGAACCATACTATAACGAGGAACACTGCTTCCCCGGGGAACTCACACGCTCCGAGGAACAATAACTCTCCGAGGAACTCTTGAGTACCGAGAAGCTTAGGCGGTCCGAGCAATTCAGGCGGTCCGACCTGCACCTCGAACAAAGCATTAATGACAGGATAACCAATTGTTTGATTGTTCATTAAATGCTTATCATTCAGACGCACACGCTTAAGGGGCATTGAATGTATTACCCTTTTATATGTACATCATTTAATATATGACCCTTTCATATTACAGCCTCAGGGCTATAAATACATTGTACAATCCTCATTGTAAGGGGACCGGAATTTTTTGATAAAACTTGTAATCGAGAATTCCCAAACACTCAGCAATAACATAACAGTGGACGTAGGTCATTCTTATAAGGCTGAACCACTTTAAAAATTCTTTGTTTCATTTATTTTATCTGTGATTGAATAATTAGATACGATCTAATTTTTTACATCAACAATGACTGAAGGAATATCAGACTTTGTTTTAAGAGATGTTCCTCGAAGATTCATTTATTGATTCTAGATTAGGTTGCTACTTCTTCCTGTATTTATTTATTTTCGAGTACTGTAAGGGTATTATCCCAAAGTCATTTTTATTATGAGTCGGGACTGTATTTGTTCATATTTATTTTTATTTTGTTAGATGTGGATGTTGGTTTTATTATGATTTACTATTATTTAATTCAGTTTGAACTCAAATACAATTCATTATATGAATATTTATTATAATCAATATTGAGAATTATATAGATTGTATAACAAGCTCCATCTTCGACGTATTGTGTCTGGTCAACCTTTATGTGAGAAAATGATGGTCATTACACACTTCAAAAAAGAGTCACTAAGTACTATAAAAAAGTGAAGAGCCGACTATTGAAAGTTGGGGATTATGTTCTCAAGAAAATGATTGATAAGAAGAATAATTTTCACCCCAACTGGCACGATGCTTACAAGATTACTAAAGGATTAGTTCCATTGACTTATAAGATTGAAAATATGGAGGGAGAGCACTTTGCCAATTCGTGGAATGCAAAACATTTGAATAAAAATTACCATTAGAGATAGGAAGAGGGGTTTATGTAAATAAAAGTTGTCAAACAATATAAATATTTCTTATACATAAATAAAAATAATTCTCCATCTTACCCTACATGTTGATGTATTACATATTTCTTCTTATGATTAAAACTCATCTATAGAATAAAAAGGGAAATGTTTAGCGATTTTAACTCATAGGCAATTCTCATAACGTGATATGGATGTTAGGTCATCTCCTATATAGTATGGACCTAAAGAAAGTTCGCTTCTTACTTAGGGAAAAATAATTATTGTAAACAAGTCCCACCTGAAATTATTAAGGTTGAAACCCTAAAAGGTTGATTAAGATTGGATAGGTCTTAATTAACTACATTAATGGTAAACATCTTTTTTACAAAAATTTTGGCATAAATTCCCCTAGTGAAATATAAAAATCATAATAAAAAACTTATGTGCCAAGGCTCAAGATAAACATTTTTCTAAACAAGTGACCTAGTCCTAATGAAAAATGAAGATATAGTTAATGATAAACATAATCGGGAAAATGAAAATATTTATTTAGTTTGATGGATTTAGTAAAAATTAGTTTTAGGGCAAATATGGGTTATTCTTCACTATTTTTAGTTGATTTAGGAAAAATTGGTTTGGGAACAAAATATTTAGTGCTTTAACGAACAATATCACCACCGTTTTTATGCAAAATTTGCTTAGACCTAGAACAAAGATAAGAATGATAAGCAAACCAAAAGTTTTACTGAGAGAAAAATTTATTGATTAGTTTGTCCAGCTTTAGTACAAGTTTGTTTGAGAACAATTGACATTTGATTGATTTGTTCGACTAATATAAGAGGAACACATTGAAGAACAAGTTAGACAAACAATAAATCCATAAAACATTACATAAGGTTCAGCCTCTGACTTATAAAATCTTGATTAAAAAGGTCAAACATAAGGGTATTATTGATAAAGAAACATGGAACATAACATTCTTAACCAAAATATTCAAATAAATCCACACGCGTTGAAAGAATATGAAAGGAATAGCAAAACCAAAGCTTTGTGAAAGAAAAATTTTAAGGCATTAGATGTGATGCCCCTCAGATGGGGAAACTATTAAAAGTTACATACCAAGTTTTCAATTAAACATGTATCAAAGGCCACGTATGGTCAAAGTAATATTGTTTAAAAAGAAAAATATCTAAGAAGTGTCACACTATGGGCTATTGAAATAATCAGGAAGATGAACAAGGGTAGTTACATCATCTTAAGTAGTGTTACCAATATTCAGATGACTCTCAGGTATGACGTTGAGGCCGGCATTAACCTCTTCCCGAGAATCCTCCTAAACATTAAACCCAAGAGTGATTACCTTCCCCACATCATTATTAATTTAGCATGACACCATCAAAAAATTTAGAAAATTCATATTTGGATCTCATTTTCATTTATTCATACCCTTGATGTATGTAGTACAAATCAAGATCTTAAAACTCATTTTTCCACGACAATAGCTACAAGTTCATCAACCTTATTTTGAAAATCAACATCAATCGTTTGGAGGGTTAACTGTGTTTCATTCTCTCCGTGGTTAAATTCATTGTTTTAATGTCATTTTCCTTCTTATAAACCTCTAGCTCGTAGTTACACTTGCTGACCAATGACTCGCATTTGCTCTTATAATGGTCCATAGAATTTTTATTATCATTAGCTAAACTAAGGTCTTTTTTATTCTTCTGTGCCCACTGCTAAAGATATACCAACAATATTATACCATGTAAGCATAAAATAGACGAGATCATAAATAGAAGAGCGGAACATTATTGATTAGTAAATCGAAAAAGAGACAAACCTGAAAGATTTATTAATGTCAAGGATGACTTCCTCCCCTCTATCTAAGTTAGCAAAATTCCCTTTATCATAATCAAGTATATTGTTGACCTAGAAGTCGTGTGCCTTAATAGAATTGATATAAAAGGTTTAATGGTAAATATATTAATCATTCTAAACCTCCCTAGACAAGGAGAGTTTCTATTCCATGACAGGCCCATCAAAACTTAGATTGGTCTCAGTTTTCTTATTCCCGTTATCTTTCCTCAACCTCTTAGGCAATTTGATCCCGACTCGTTTTTTCCCCTTTTCTTGCTTTTTTGATCAAGCTTGTTAAGTGATCCATTTACCTTTGTGACACTATCACGAATGAGTTTTTGCACCAACATACGCCACTCTTCAATAGTAAAGTCATAAGGTTTGTCAAGATAAAATATGAGCAGTGGTTAGGGAATAATAATACGAGGATGGAAGAACAAAAGATAAAAGTATCATACAAAGTTCTTTATAGTATGAGGGTTGAGATAATCCCAAACTTCTCAAGATTGTTAAGTAGGGACAGATCCTCAAAAGATTTTATCCCAGAGTTGATAACGTCATCCACTAAATGAAAATTGTTATCATTCACACTAGGAGTTATTATGTCTGCAGAGCAATGAAAATAACATAAATGTATGTATAGGCAACAAATCAAATAAGCACTACGATATTGAGAATAAAGATAATTAATTTATACACCTCAAATGTGGATTTTCCCAATCCCAAAGGACCCTCATGGATCCTTCTTAATCTTCTCCATATAAAAACTGCCAATATGCACTAATAAGAAGCAAAGCAGTCTTACAATTATGATTAGAGGTTTGAGAAACCTTCATAAGCATATTATTTGGGTTATGAGGAATCTAAAAGTAGTATTTAGAAGAATCCATCATTGAAACAATGGTATAAACTCTTCAAAAGACATCCCTCTTATATTCCAATCATGTATGTACTTCTAAGCTATGATAGAGACAAATATGGTCCTCCAGGAGTTGGGAGCTGGATGATTAGATGTTACCCTAAGGTGTGAAAGTATATAACGTATCTAGGTATGGAAGTAAAGACAAAACCCTAAACGAAACCCAACATCATAAAAAATGACCTCAGATGAATTATTTAAGTCGTATGTTCTCTCGTCATGAATTAGAGCATACACAATAATATATGATTTTCTTTCATAAAGATGTTGAAGTATACAAGCCTTAATCATAATTATCGTACTTCTATCACTACAAGAATTTTCACCATTAGCAACATACAAATTATGTTGCTAAAGTTGGAAATATGTTGCTAAAAGGTATGGGCAACATATTTTGCTATGTTTCCAGCTTTTTTCCTATTGTCTATCTAGGAAACCCTTTGGCAACAGAGCAGGATTGTGTTGCTAAAGGTATACTTTTGGCAACACGCAATTGTGTTGCCAAAAGTATTTTATAATTTTTCAAATTTATAATAAAAATATTATTTGTGTTGCCAAAATTCACTCGACAACAACAAAAATAGTTGTGTTGCCAAAAGATATAGCTTTTGGCAACATAAGAGTTATGTTGCCAAAAGGCTATACCTTTGGCAACACAGGTCTTGTGTTTCCAAAAGTAATATCTTTGGCAACACAAGAGTTGCGTTGCCAAAAGGTATGGCTTTGTGTTGCCAAAAACCTTACCTTTGGGAACACAACTCTTGTGTTACCAAAGGTATAGTCTTTTTGCAACACAGGTCTTGTGTTGCCAAAAGCCGTACCTTTGGCAACACAACTCTTGTGTTGCCAAAAGTCGTACCTTTGGCAGCCAAATATGTGTTGCCATATCCAAAGTGGTAGATGTAGATAACTTTTGGACACAAAAAATTGTGTTGCCAAAAGTACAATATTTTTATTTATTACCTCTGATTTTTTTCGCAATTGGAAGCACTTTTAAAACTGCACTTTTTTCATCAAACGTGCAACCTTATAATCCAAAATAAAATTAAGCATTTTTTATACAATCATAATTAATACAAAGTTCCACAATTTTAAACGAAATCTCATAAATATGAATTACAAAATAATATTTCCTCACAATCCGAGTATAAATGTACAAAATAAATGCCTCCCAAATAAGAACATAACAAAAGATATAAACATGATCTAACCTAATACATTAACACATTAAAAGATGTTAAAAAAATCCACGTAAACTAAAATGACGATGACAATATCACTCCCCTACACTATAAGATACCACAACTCCAAGCCACCACGAACATATATCAACTCCAAGCAAAATCCATCATAACCTGCACAAGATACAAAAATAATTGACTACATGGGTTTGTATAATTTCAAATGCACGTATGTTTGACTTGATCAATTTAAGACACTATTTAATTTCGAAAAATTTCGACAGAGTTTCCTTTGTTTATTCATGAAATCCAACCTGTTTTTAACATTAAAATAAACCTAATAGCAAAAAACGCAGCTAACCCATCATTAAATCCCTCTCACCAATTTAATATCTAAAAATAGTATCCGAGTAGCTATATAAACTTAAATAAGTATACGAGTAACTACGTACCTCAATCCTCCGTATCCATTGACTTTTTCATGTGTCGCAAATCCATTTTCATTCTACACAAAATACAAAATAAATTATAATCTATCCGACTTCAAAAGATAATAATAATTTATAACTATTATATATATATATATATATATATATATATATATATATATATATATATATATATAGTTCTATATAACTGTGACATTGCGAGAGGTGTGGATGCGAGTATGTTTAGATAGCGCGTAGCTATGTGAGTATATGTTTATTTGTACACCCCTTCTCAAGATTCTCATATTCACGAGTTCTCATATTCATGAGATAACTAGTATGCACAAGGAGAAGAATGTATTGCACCACCAGATTTGGAAGTGAAAACCCTCAGTAAATCTCAATTATAGCAAGCAATGATCACACAAAGTAAATGTTGTGCTCTAGAAGTGTGTGTGTGTGTGTGTGTGTGTGTGTGTGTGTGTGTGTGTGTGTGTGTGTGTGTATGCTGTATGTATATATATCTGTACATATCCATATAATAAAGGAGCATGGTTTTTGGCAACATATCTTCACTTTTATGCATGACATTTCATGCATGATTTTTCTCCCTTTCATGTTCATGCATGAAATGTCATGCAAAAGTGTTTTTTTTTTAATAAAAAGGTTTTTGTTCTTGTTCTTTTTAAAATGGAAATAATTAATTTTAAAAAGGGAAATAATTTTAAATAATTTAATTTATATTTTTAAATATTTTTATTTTTTAATTTATATTTTCAAATATATTTTTTATTTTTATTTTTAAATTTTTTTAAATTTTTTTTATCACGGGGGTAAATTTATCGTCGCGCCCTTGGCACGGGCATCCACTAGTATATATATATACTGTAATATATATGTGTAATATATATGCATATGTATAATATATAATATGCAATATATATATATATATATATGTATGTATATATATGTGTACATATATATGTGTACATATACACTTACTGTATATATATGTATCCATATATATTACACATATTTATATATATATATATATATATATATATGAATGATCACCTACATCATGCACTATACATCACACCGTACATCACACCTAACTTTAGGCCCTAAAAAACTTTTTTTTAATTTTTATATTTTTCCCATGAAATTAACCTTCCAATCAAGCCATATGCAAAAAATTAGGTCAAAATACATTTTGGTTCTATTTTTAAAAAATCCACAAAAAATTGTTAATGTAGACCCTTATAAAAAAGGTATTTTTAGCAGGTTTTGTGGATTTTTTAAAAATAGGTACAAAATGTATTTTGACCCAATTATTTGCATATGGGTTTATTGGAAGGTTAATTTCAAGGGAAAAATATAAAATTTGAAAAAAAAAATTAGAGCCTAGAATTAGGTGTGATGCACGGGTGATGTATAGAGCATGATGTACTATATCCTGACTCTCTCTATCTCTCTCTCTCTCTCTCTCTCTCTCTCTCTCTCTCTCTCTATATATATATATATATATATATATATATATATATATATATATATATATATATATATATATATATATATATATATATACCAAGGTTCTAAAAAACGCGGGGCGTGATTGAGGAGTGTAGGCCAAGCCTTAAGCCTTAGAAGCCTAGGCGGGCCTAAGCGTGAAAAGGCATTTAGTCCTTCTTAATATATTTTAATATTTTTTAACCATAACAATGCTATTAAAATACAAAAATTGCACATATCACAAAAATATGTTTGAATATTTGCAAATTAAAATACTATTTGATTATTTTGGATGAGATAATGGTCCGGTTTGTAAACAAATTCTTTAAAAGGCGACATCGTTTCACTAAAGCATTGTTGTTTTTAGAAAAAAGGGCGCCTTAAGGGTTTTACCAAGAATAAGGCGTGAGAAGCGTAAGGCAAGGCGTTTCTCATAAGCCTTAAGCCTAGGCGGATTTTTTAGAACAGTGATAAATATATATATATGATTGTTAATAGTTTTTTTTTTTTTTTTTTTTTTTTCAAAGAAAGACCCCCAATTTATTAATAGAAAGGTAGAAAAGCCCTACCAAGGCGGCATTACAAGAGATAAAGAGCTAGCTATTAAAAAAGAATAAATTACTTTAGAAGCCTAATTGATGGAATGCCTTGTAAGTCCATCCTATAGCAACCAATGGCGGATTTGGGAAGATCCTTAGCTGAAGAGAAGATTTTGTGTTGTTTATCCTCAATTCCATGGTTGGCCAAGCAGTCAGCAACCTTATTTGCCTCTCTCCAACAATGAGTGAAGGAGATGTCCAAATCTAAGTCCTTAATTTCTTTCAGAATGTCCAATAGAGACCAAGGAGGCTTTGGAATGATACCCTTGAGGATGTTGATAATAAATTGAGAGTCAGATTCCACCTGTAATCTACTTAAGTTGAGATCTTTGCAGATTTTGAGACCATTGAGAATAGCAACACATTCAGCTCTTGTGTTTGACATAATCCCTTCAAAGGAAGAAAACGCTGAAACAAATCTTCCACATTGATCTCTGATGATCCCTCCGGAGCCAGCCACACCTGGATTGTTTTTGGAGGCCCCATCTGTGTTGAGTTTGAATTGAAATCCGATTGGTTTTAACCATTTGACCAGAAAGCAAACATTGGGCTTGGGCTCAGATTTGATGCTGAAAAGATCTATAACATTAACATAGGCCATAGATTTGGATTTGAAATAAATATTTGAAGAGCACATATGCATTAGTTTGAAGACATTAGAGATAATCTTCTTACTATCCATAATGATTCCTTCAAAAACATTTTGATTTCTAGAAATCCAAATCTCCCAAAGAATGACCCCTGGCAACAAAAGGAGAAGATATTGAATGTAATCAACTTTGGAAGGCCTTATCCACCATGAAAGCATCATTTGGTTGAAAGAACCTGAGTATAGTTTGATGCCAAAGATGTTAGCAAAAAAAGACCATACTTCTGAAGTTATTGGGCCATCAATAAATAGGTGATTGAAAGTTTCTGATTGGTTTTTGCAACATCTGCATATAGAAGCTGTGAGAATCCCTTTCATCTGGAGATATTCATCTATAGGTAAAATATGGTGGTAGCATTTCCATAGAAATATAGAGATTTTGGGAGGAAAATCTTTATTCCATATGGATTTTCATAAAATAGATGAAACTCTAGTTTTCCTGATTGAATGCCAAGCAGATTTTGTTGTGAAATCTCCATTTGAAGTGAGAGTCCAGTATAACTTTCCATTGATCTCTTTAGAATGCTTTATAGCCTCCTCCTTTACTAGATTTATTCTGTGTTGAGTTTTGGATCTGCTACCCGAAATAGATAAAGACCTGCATTTTAAAAACTCATGACACAAACTGTTAGTATTTGCAGAATTCCACCATAACTTTAAGCTAAAAGCTTTGGTGAGATCTGCAAGAGATTTAAAGCCAAGACCTCCTTCTTGTAAAGGTAAACAGAGATTATCCCATTTAATCCAGTGGTGTCTCTTACCAAACTCTAGAGAGTTGCCCCATAAGAAGTTACTGAAGATAGAGTGGATATGATTAAGGACACTAGCAGGAGGTTTCAGAGCAGCAATGCAGTGAATAGGAATTGTCCCAAGGACAGAGGATATAAGAATTTTCCTTCCACTAAAGGATAGGAATTTTGATTGCCATCCCTCTAATTTGCATTGAATTCTATTTATCAAACCATTAAAATGAGAATGTTTATTTCTCCCATAGAAAATTGGACATCCCAAGTATTTGAGGGGAATGGATTTTTTGGAGAAATTCGTGATACCTTCAATAGCTTTTATCCTGCTTCTCTGAATTGAATGATGAGTGGTGAAACTACTTTTGGATTAGTTTATAACAAGGCCCTAGGCTTTTTCATATCTCTTCAAAAACTTCATCAGGTTTCTTAAGCTTTGAGTACCCCCATTACAGAAAATTATAGTGTCATCAGCAAAGCTCAAGTTTGATATAAGGGGACAACCCCTTGGATGAGGAAATGGCTTGATCTTTCGATTCAGAATAAGGTTGTGTAGACCTTGATTTAAAGCTTCAGCAACAATAGTAAAAAGACCTGGAGAAAGAGGATCTCCTTGTTTAAGGCCTTTAAAAGATTGGAAATACCCTGCAACCTGAGCATTAATGAGAAGAGAAAACCAATTATTTGAAACTATCCTCCATATTCTGTCAATCCAAACCTCTGAGAACCGAAATTTTCTCAGCATTTTTGTGAGAAATAACCATGAAACTCTGTCATATGCTTTAGACATATCTAATTTAACAACCACATTTGACCCATGAGCCTTTCTACCAATGAGGGACATCATCTCTTGAGCTAAAATAATGTTCTCAGATACCTGCCTGCCTTTAATAAAACCTGCTTGAGAAGGCCCAATAATAGAGGGAAGGATGTTTGCAAGCCTTGAAGCTAAAATTTTTGTTATAATCTTAAAACAAAAATTACACAAACTTATTGGCCTGAAATCATTGCAAGTTTTGGGGGCCTGGGTTTTTGGAATAAGGACTATATTGGTACTAGTCCAGCTATTGGGAAGAACCCCTCCTGCGAAAAAGAAAAGCACTGCATTTATGAGGTCAGATTTAATGAATTTCCAGAATTTTTGGTAAAAATTACCATTAAAACCATCAGGGCCTGCACAACTATTAGCATTCAACTCTAGGATAGCATTGTGGATTTCATTTTCAGTGGGATATTCATCCAAATCCTTGGCTTGAGTGTGAGTGACCCTAGCAGAAATAGCCTCCAATATACCTTCTTCCTCTTCAATCTGGTCTGCTTTGAAGATGTCTTGATAGTGAACAACAAACTCCTTTTTAATGCCTTCAATATCTTCAATCCATGCCCCTGATTGATTTTTAATCTTGTGAATAAGAAGCCTAGAGTGTTTGGCCCTCACTGAAGCATGAAAAAATCTTGTATTAGAATCTCCCTCAAACAGCCATTTTCCCCTCAATTTTTAATGCCAAAAATCTTCTTCCATTTTTAAGGCCCCAAGAAGATGGGCCTGGGATTTGGACATCTCCATTCTGTTGAAATCGGAAGGATCTTGCTCATAAGAGCATTCTTTAATGTTCAACTCAAGCTCACAATTTTGCACCTGATCAGAAACATGGCAGTTTTTTTCCTTGTTCCAGCTAGTTAGATCCTTCTTTAATCTTTTAAGTTTGGAGGAAAAGAGAGCAATAGGGTTACCAGTAATTGGTTTGGACCAAGATCCAACAATAATATCATTAATATCTGGTTTCGAACACCAAAAATTAAGAAATTTAAACTGTTTTGGCCCTTCATCCAGCTGAGTTTTGATAGAGAATAAGAGAGGGGAGTGATCTGAGCAGGCTTTATTAAGATGCACTAAGAAGAAGTTTTGGAAAGTAGAACTCCAAGAGGGAGAAATTAAGCCTCTGCCAAGCCTTGCCCAAACCTTGCCCTTGTGTCTAAAGTTATGCCAGGTGTAATTCGAACCTGAATACTTAACCTCCATGAGGCCTGCATTAGAGGTAAACAAGTTGAAATCTTCAACAGCCCTCACATTAATCCTACCCCAAGTCAGAGCTTCTAGATACAACATTGAAATCACCCATTATGAGCCATGGATAATCTGCAACATAACTTTTGTGTATCATGAGGGAATTCCATAAATTAATTCTCTCAGATTTAGTGCACTTAGCATAGACTATTGAGAGGAACACAGAGTTTGGCAACAGAGCATGCTGCAATTTAACCAACACGGATTGATCATCCATAAGAATCATCTCACAATAAAAACCAAACCTCCATAGAAACCATGACTGTTAATAGTTATAACAGTTATATATATATATATATATATATATATATATATATATATATATATATATATATAACATACAACGGTTATATACATATATGTATATATCTGTTGTTATATGGTTATATATAATTATATGTATATAACTATTCTTATATGGTTATAGTTATATATAACCATATAAAAACAGTTATATACATATAGTTATAGATAATTATATGTACATAACCGTTGTTATATGTTATAGTTATATGTTATATATATAACTATATAACTGTTAACATATAACTATATATGTATACATATATAGTTATATACATATAACAGCTATATGTATACATATAACTGTTAACAGTTATATGTATAGGACTATATATACATGTATAAATATAACTCTTAACAGTTATATATATATATATATAATAAGGAGTAAAAATTTTGGGACTATTCCATAAGATTATAACTTAATCAGGGGCTAGGATTGAACCAATAATACAAGAATCCAAGGGTTCAGATTAAAAGACCTTATTTTCCTCTTTTGCCCCTTTATTATTTATTTTCCCCCTCTTTTTTACCACTTAGATTTCCTTTTCCCTCTTACTCAAAATTCAAAAAAAAGGTTAAAATAGGAAATTACACCCTCCAATCATCTTTTAGGGCACACAACACACAAAGACACACATAAACACTACACCCGTTCTCTCTCTCTCTCTCTCTCGATTCTCATCTCAACTGCTCCCATCTTCTCACTCACCATAATAAGGATTTGAAACATTTCTTCCTTACCGTCGAAGATAGGTACCCTTTTTTTCTACTCACCATTCTCTTGTTGGGTTATTTTATTTTGGTGGGATTTTTATGTAGTCTCATGAATCCAGCCAAATAGCGTTGGGGGCACACGAAAGAAACATCCAACACTCCCACCGGTTAGTTTTCAGGTATAGCGTTGTGGGTTTTCAGGTATACTTTGGTGGTTTTGCATTTTGTTATTATGGTATTCATATGGATCTAATAAGTTTAGTGAAGTTGAAAGTTTTAGTTTTCAGATCTTAACATATGGCTTTTAATTTTTAGGTATCAATGAAAAATATCCAATCATAGATGATATATGTGGGAGAGAGTGTTTTTGTGGTTGTGTGGTCCTTGGCATTATTATTGTAGTGTAACTATTTTCGTTAAAGCATTAGCCAATACATGTAGTTGCTCATATGCCTTTTATAATATTTGGATTGCTTAGTTTGTATATAAAATGTGTCTTTGTATATAATATTTTTATTTGTTATAATTAGTATATGGGAACGCAATGATTCTAATAGATTATATATGTCTTTGGGCATTTAATACTTTTGTAATTAATACTCCATTGAAATGAAATTTCTGGTGTGTATGTATTTGTTCTTTTTCTGTCTCGAAGATGATCAACAAATTATTTTGCTATTTGGAATTTTGTATTTATGCGTCCAGATTCAGGGATTTTGTTTTGCTAAAAAGAAGTTAGTTCTTGAACTTCAATTGATTTTAAAGAGTAAAATAAATGAAATTAAAGGTTCTGATATAGCAAGGTCAATAAGGTATAATTCCAACTCTAACTTTAATGCTTCTTCCTCTAAATCCAAATGATTAAGTATTTAGTTTAGAATGTCAGGGGCATTAGCAATATGCCTACTAGAATAAGGCTAAAAAGTGCGTGTAAAACTCATAACATCTCATTCCTTACTATTTTGGATCCTGTGATTGGAGGT
This sequence comes from Sambucus nigra, assembly GCA_949130495.1. Taxonomy (NCBI): domain Eukaryota; kingdom Viridiplantae; phylum Streptophyta; class Magnoliopsida; order Dipsacales; family Adoxaceae; genus Sambucus; species Sambucus nigra. Next base: position 186,591,650 of record OX422209.1, on the reverse strand, counting down.
GATAGAATAGAAGAATTTAATATAACTATTGATTTTGAAATGCACTGTTATTGCAGAGGTATCCTTATGCAGGTTTTAGTTTGTGTGGTTAAAGACATTTCTTTAACTTGATGAATATCTCTTTGTAAACGCTTGCGTGTTTTTATGTTTAATTTTTAACTTGATGAATATATCTTTCATCCATTTTTGCCTTTGTATCAGGTTCTGGCCAGATCACCATTGCGTGTCCACACTTTAGCCACGAAAAAAAATCTGATAGAAGTCCTAATATGTTTGTTCCAGTGTTGTCATGCCATCGAATGATTTCGATCTCGCATAATGAATAGATTTCCCTGGAAATTACGCATTCAGAGATAATGCTTCACCAAATGATGTTTGCGGACCGTGATTTTAACAGTGAATCCCAAAATGTGTTTGTTTAGAATTGTTTAGAGAAGGGTTACTTTCCTTTAAAATTCATCGCAAGGATCGGACGAAGCTTTTGTTCGATGTTATTTCCACGTTGACTAATATGGACTATGTTGTCTTCCATGCTACCATCAACACATCCTGGTAATGTTTCGACACTATGAAATTGTACATATGCTTTTGATTCTATTGAAAATGTGTATAGTTGTGCTTATGTATTTACTAATGCTTTTGATGCTATAGATAAGGAAACAAAGTTGAGATATAATTCATTCCTCTAAGATTTGTTTGCCGACTCCATTCCTAAATAACTACTTTTTCAGTTTTATTAGTTTTATTTTCATTTTAAACATTCTATTTAGGCTCGCATACTAATTTTTCTTGTGGTAGTGAAATATTTATACACATGTTCTTTTCATTTTTACACTAAGTTTTCTTATATATTCATTTAATTATTTTCCTTGGCATTTTATATCCAGTTTGTGAACTAAAAGATCCAGGTTTCTATGGATATTTTCGCACTTGAACTACACTCTACTTCATAAGAGATGGTTTCGACCACGAAAATATATCTCTCCCATCCTGATCTTCCCATTCCACTGGCACAACCTACCCTAAAAGAGAGAAAAGTAACACATGGATCGTAAAACTAGGTAATTAATTTCTGAATTTTTGCCTTTACTTCAACTTTTTGTATGTAATGCATCTTCCTTCTATTTGAATATGTGTCTCAGTGTCAAGAGGGGATGTTGTTCTATTCACTACCAATAGAACACCATCCACTATAGGTGGGGAAATGAAGTTGAGATATAATCCATTTCTTTGAGACTGCAGGTTTGCAAATATGCTCCAAATATATATAGTCACTACAGATCCAACATTTGAGCCAACCATAATGAATAATTATTTATGTCAAGTTTGATTTCCATGAACCCCGATAAACTAGGCACTACAGATCCAACATTTGAGTCAGTCCCTTCAATTGATAAATAGAGCATAACCAACAATATTTTGCTCAAATTTGACCAACCAATAGTATTACATCCAGATCCCGAGGTTGTCCTTCATCATAGCCAACATTATTTTTCTCAAATTACTACGATGACCAATATCTAACTATAACATCATGTGTATGAAGTTTACATTTAGGAAGTTTCTCATGACGTAGAGCACCCCACAAAAACACGCAACTAACATTGAAGTAGACCATAACAACCAGTTGTGATAGACCCAAGCCTTGCTTGGTATTTCATCTATCATGTTTGTAAAAAGTTTTTTCTTCCTATTTGTTACTTTTTTTTTTTATTTTTGGACTACTTTGTTACTTCTTTGTAAATATTTTTGTTCAAGCTTTACTTTCATTAATTATTCTTACCCCTGTATTGAATTGTTTGTAGTTGTAATTGATCATATTTAGGCCTAAACAGGGACATCTCCAGTCCATCTGTATTGTGGTAAAGTGGTTGATAAAGGAAAGAAGAAACAAGAAGAAGCTATTGGTATAGCCTCAAATACGGAAGGTAAACGTAGAGTAGTAAAGCGGGGTTATTACTCTGATACAGAGGAGCTAGAAATTCAGGAAGACTAAGTGGGAAGACTTGATTAATTTCTCTCATCTATTGTCTAAATATCTTGCATCCTTTAAAACAAATAAAGAAATTATGTTGAAGAGGCAAAAAATGTCTGAAACTACTGCTCTCATAGATCAAGGGAACAAATGAATAATCAGGAGTTGTAATGAAGCAGCATTTAAGACTTGGTATACGAGGTATATAGTTATTTTGTATGATCAATTTTGTTCATTGACTTCTTTTGTATAGATTTTGTTTACCTGTTTCTAAAAGGAATACAGTTGCCCAAATTTGTGTTAAAATGTATACAGTTAATAAACTGTTTGAAATTGAAATTGATCGACTTTGTTCGATTTAAGTTTGTATAGATATGATATGATCGATTTCAATCTATATTGTGTGGTATAGATACAATTAGTTTGTATAGATTTGGGTCATAGCATATCTATAAAAACTTTAGTTTGTATAGATATGGTATGATTGTTTAACTATATACCCACTTAAATTTACTAACTGTTTGTATAGAACTGAAATTCAATCGATCATACAGATATGGTATGATCGATTTTGTTCATTGACTTCATTTAAACAGTTTAGTAGTTGTTTACCTGTTTACATCATACAACATACAGTTCCAATTTTGTTCATTGGCTTCTTTTGTATAGATTTTGTTATATACTTAACTCAATTAAATGGGTTGATGTTTGATGGGTCCTCTGATGTCGATAGTCGACCAAACGTTTTGAAGTTACGGTATGATTGCAAAAGATCCGTTTACTATGTTTATTGATGGTCATACCTCCTTTTACTATTTCGTGCTTAGTCAAGTTGTTATTAAAGACTGCTATATTTAAGTCTACATTCTCGGTAATTGAGTTAAGTATATTAGAGTCTGCATTCTCCATAATTGGGGTTCCCAAATGCACCCTTAAGAATACACGTTTAAATGACAATCTAATTTTTGAATTCTTATCTAATGCAGAGTTTCGAGTCAAGTGGGATATTTGGTGGAAAGCGTTGGATAAGGGGGAAGCTTTGATTTACCTCCCAAAAGCCCTTTAAACTCGGAATTGAGGTTCGTGTTTATTCACGGTCATATATGTCGTATCAAATGTGTAGTCTCAGATGTGTCCCATTTATCTAAGAGGTAATATGCCTTATCAAGTGTTTAATGCTGAATTTATTGTCTTGAAGAGTGTTTGTGTCCCATTTATCTAAGAGATATATGCCTTATCAAGTGTTTAATGCTGAATTTATTGAATCAAAATTTTTTATTCTTATTTTTACTAAATGACACTAATCTAAACAGTTTAGTAAATAATTAATAATTATATAATTATCAAAACATTTAAGAATTCTGAATCAAGTAAGTTTAGACAAGCAGAGGTTTGGTGATGATCTTTATAGAGCTAAAGGGGATGCTAGATTCTGCATCTTAGGATGAATGAATAGGGTTACATGAGCCCTAAATCCGAAATTATGAAATTATTTTACAAGTTTATCTGCGTCTCTATATGTTGTCCTATTTGGATCTCTATAAATCATTGTAGATATGGGCCTGATATGACTTGGACCTAATACTGCAAGCTATTGCATGCAGGTTAGCAAGGCAACCTATTTCAGATTAGCATACAGAAAGTGCCGAATATAGCAAATATTTGAATTTGATTGCTAAGTTGAAGAAGATCCTTAACTAGATTTCTTTCAAAATTACATTTGTTTCAAATATCATTGTCAATTTAGTTCCAGATTTATACCCTATGTTGTGAACCAATACTCTGAATTAGGTACTATTATACTATGTTTAGTAGTATGAACTATATTGTCGGCATATTCTATGTATTTATTTTACAAATCTTCAACCTTGGTAATGAAAGTAGTTTGAAAGATAATTATATATGCAATACATTTTTTTATGCTGAATATTTGGATATGCTCCTTTACAGAGACTCATTTCCCCTTCATCCACATAGCTCTGTGAAATGATTCCGCACCAAATGACTCCGAATAGGTATTTGTGGTGATGTTTGAAATGACTCCAAACAGTTATTTGAAATGACTCCAACGCAGTATAAGTTGCAAAAATATCTAATAGCCATTCATGTGTTAAATAGAGAACTTAGCTAGCTGACACTTTATTAAACACTTAATAGTTATTCTCTCTATAGTTGATTGTTTACATGCACAATAGCATCCATTCAGGTGGTTCCAATAGAAGCTACAAGTGCGAATGAGCTTGAGTTGGATGCGGTTGAGCGCGAATGAGGTTGGGAGGTAAGGGTGCGGAGATTCAACAATAGAAGGCACAAGTGCGGCGAATCGATGCGGGTTCAGGTGCAAGCATAGGTATCAAACAACTGTGTATTGCCTTTCTAATTCCCTATGCAGCGTTGCATTTTTGGGTCAAACATATAGGCGTTTAAAACGATTGAAATGGTGTTTAGTTATGGACTATTTATTGTTATCCAATAGGCATTTAAAACGGTTGAAATGGGTCAAACATATAGGAGTTTTAAATGATTGAAACGGTTGAAATGGTGTTTAAAATGTTTAAAACGGTTGCATGTTGTTAGTATTCATATTGTAGAAATAAAAATCACACCATTTAAACTATAGTATTTACTTTATTCGATCTCGCTTTGATTGTTTATCGATAGTATTGTGACATATAATGAAGTGGACATTTCGTCTCTTGAATATTGTGTCATCTATAAAGTAGAATTGTGCCCTATATAATAGGTACTGATGAATTTTCTACATGTCCTGCAACCTAAAGTCAAGCTTTATGTAGCTCCTCTTTCTGAAATAGAGGCAGTTGCACTGAACTTACATGCCCAGGTAAAAGAACCATTTCTTTTTATGTTTCCAGTCCAAAGTAAGTTTCAAATCCAATAATTCAAACACTCGACTTCCTCTAATTCTGTTTTCATGCTTGCTTTCTACGAAACTTGATGAGAACAATTATCTATTGTGGCGCCAATAGGTGAGTGCTTCCAGTCTTGGCCATAAATCACAGCAATTAAGTGCTAATGACGTGAATCACCATTGCAGTATCTTTCTGTATCTGATGAGACTCAAGGTAAGATCAATCAATGATTTATTAAGTAGGATCAATAATATCAACTCCTTTTTTATCATTATTATCATCAATGACGCGGTGAATGCTCATAAGAATGGTTGGATGTGAAACTTCTGCTCATGTATGGAATACTCAAGACCAAGTCTTTTGTTGATCAATTGGTTCATTAGGCCATGTTCTCATGATAAAAGATCACATTGGTTCTTTAGGCCATATTCATTGAATATACTGGGTTGCATTTTTTGTAATACTGTGGTATACATTGTTCTGCCCTCTATTGTGATTTTGACTCAGTTATGACTGAAGATAGTATATAATAGAGCTAAACTTTTGTTTTGAACTGATACGTATCTTTTTTAATGTATATAACTGCTACTGGTCCAAATATGTATTTTTTGAGTGAGAGGGTATTTTATACTCATCCACATCTTTATTTTTTGAATGTTTTTTTAACTATATTGCTGATCCAAATATGGTATATAAACTGCATAACTGAACCAAGTATGGTTTGAATTTTCTTATTTGTCTTGGTTTTAATGGCGACACAATAGAGATATATCCAATTGCGTAGTGGGTGCAATTGAGTTTGCTCATATATAATAGACTCCATTAGTTACCTGTTGCAATTGAGTTCTTTTAGAATGTTTTGTTCAACATTATTTTTACATATTACATGTGGATTTTGTTCAGGAGTAATGACCATTTAGATTGACTGGAAATTTTCTTAAGCATCAAAGGATGGTATTATATATTCTATGGGTTTTATTATTATGATTTTAACATGTTCCTCTCCAATTTGGAAACGAAACTTGACAGATCTTTAAGCTCTAAAAAATGGTTGAAGTTTTTGACTAATTCCAGCTGCACTAGCCTTTTTAAGGTTCAGCCCACCACCTTCTCTTATTTGAATTTTCCTCCTCAACTGCAACTGGTCCAAAACCATTCAAATTTTTTGTTGAGTAAAAAATGGAATAACATATCTGTTTTGGGATGTCCTATGTTCTTTTTGAAAGAGTAATCATGAGGTGTTTGAAAATCTCCCCAAATTAATTGTTTCCCCCGAATTATCTATGAGAATTGATTAATATACGTAAGGGATATCTATTTACCTCACATTTTGACTTTGTGAGTTTTTTCTTTGTTTTCTTTTTACATATATGATGGTGAGCACATAAATGCATAGCTTGAGTGATAAATATGGACTGCATAGACATAAATGGGAAGTTAGTCTATCCGTATTAGGCACTTCTAGATCGTAAAGTTGGCGGTGAAACTGTTTAACAACTGAAAAAGGAACCCATAGAGAATGCATAAATGGCAGGAAAGAATCCGGGAAAAAAGTGCAATGGGAGATGACACTAAGAGCTAACCAAGCAGCAACACGATGTTGTTTTATCAATTTCGATAGAGTAACATAGAATTTATTATTCACTATTTCGATAGAGTAACATAGAATTTTATTTGATTTTTAATTGTTGCTTTATCAATTTTTCTATCCTATTATGAAGTAACATATATAACCTATACCTATGTTGTTGATTTATTCGAGATCATTTCATTCATGAAAACTCTTTGTTATTTTAACGCAGCATTCTAATTCAAGAGAATATGGATCAAGGGTAGTTTATTTGGACTCTACCAAGTCTTGCAAAGCTCGGAGATCTGATCTCTCAGGGCATTCACTCCATCACCACTACTCCACATATGATCCAACATTAGTAGTCGTAAGTTTTTATCCCTCTCTTTACATGAAGTAACATCTCAAATTACCTTTGAGTTGGTATAACTAGTTCCATTTTTATTTGATTGCTTTCTCAAACGAAAATAATCTTAATGCAGGTACATATATTTTAATTTGGACCTACTAATATCGATGTCGTTTCTATAGTTGGGAACAATAATCCTGAATTGGTTGTAAACTCAGCAGGCACTTGAACTGGCATCGAGTTTCGTGAGTTTGACTGTTTGAGAGACCCATGTCTACATTATATGCATTGTGAGGCTTCATTTGACTGTTTGAGAGACCCATATCTACATTTTCATAGTGAGTTTGAGTAGGAATGAAATTGTGTAAATAATAATTCGTCACTACATTTTCATATATACTTAGTAATGCAGGATCATCACTCCAGACCTCAAATTATTGTTTCATAATTGTATAATTGTGATCATTAATATGTTTATTCAAGATCCATGACGGACTTTTAGTATTGTTGTGGATTATTTTTTTCTTAACAGGGTGGATAGTGCTATAAATAAAGGGAATTATGTCCAAATTTAATAAATTGTTTTCACATTTGTGTTCTAATAAAACTCGACTTAAATTGTTTACACATTTCGATATTCCTTTAAACAAATAAGATTATGGTCATTTTTTAAAGTACACTTTGTTTTGTTGGAGAACGAATTTTTTTCTGTTTTACAATTATTCACTTTGAAAATTTTAGCGGTTTTATGATTACGTATTTTGAAAAGTTTCGCTAGTACATTTATATACTGTAATGTATATGTGTAATATATATGTTTATGTATATATATACTGACTGTATATATATGTATACCTATATATGCGTACATATAGACTGATTGTATATATATGTATACATATATATTACACATATATATATATTAGAGTATATTTATGTATATATATATAGATATATATTCATACAGTATATATATATATATATATATATATATATATATATATATATATATATATATATATATATACTCTTATACATTATAGTATATATACTCTTATACATTACAGTATATATATATATATACTCTTATACATATACATATATATTGCACATATATATTACAGTATATATATATACTAGTGGATGTCTGTGCCGAGGGCATGGCGATAAATTTGCCCCAGTGATAAATTTTTTTTTAAAAATTTAAAAAAAATAAAAAAAAATAAAAAATATATTTTGAAAATATAAATTTAAAAAATATAAATATTTAAAAAATATATAAATTAAATTATTTAAAATTATTTCCCTTTCTAAAAATAATTAATTCCCTTTTAAAAAAACAAAAACAAAACCCTTTTTATTAAAAAAAAACACTTTTGCATGACATTTCATGCATGAACATGAAAGGGAGAAAATATCATGCACGAAATGCCATGCATAAAAGTGAAGATATTTTGCCAAAAGCCATGCTCCTTTATTATATGGATATGTTATATTGTTATATGTTATATATGTTATATGTATATAACTATATATATATATATATATATGTGTGTGTGTGTGTGTGTGTATACATATAACTGTTAACAGTCATATGTATAAAAGTTATATGTATATATATATATACATATAACTATGTATAAACATATCTATATTTATTTAACAGTTATATGTATATATATCTACATATAACAGTTATATATATATATATATATATATATATATATATATATATATACTAGGGTATGCCCGTGCCTGAAGGCACGATGAAAATTCTCAAAAAATACGTAATCGCAAAAAAAATCTAAAGTACATATCGCAAAAATGAAAAATTTTCGTTCCTCAACAAAACAAATTATAATTTTATTTTGTAATTGTTTTACATATAATTCAGAGGAATTTAACAATTTTGAAAAAAATGGACAAAATTTTCTCTAATTATAGGACTATCATATTTGCTTAAAAATAATTAAGAAATCACACCAACAATTAGTACATTTTGGACCCCCTCTAAACAACATCGTCATAACTAATATATGAATCTTTATTAATTTCAACAACATTACACTCAAATCCATAATGATAATTAGGGAAATGACTACGAAAAGTATAAAAACGATCATCAAGTGTCTTCACCGTTGAACAAAGTGAAAAATATTATGTTATCACCAATACAATCTTAAATGCAAAAATTCATAGAGTTCTAAGTTACACCGAATATGCGCATCTTGAACCTGGGCACGCCAAAAGCTTTGGAGAAAGTTGTAAACTCCAATAATAAAAAAGAAGACCCTTTAAATTTAGTCATAAAAAACATATAAATCCTTAGAAAAAATTACCATAAAAACCACCTAAAAATTCTTAGGAAAAAAAAAGAGAACCAAAAGAAATGGTCATATTGTGAATACCACAAAAGATAGCTAACAACACATCATATATTCTGAAACACGACAACCTTTCTTACACAATAAACAGCAAATCAAGATAAACTCTTTTTTTTCTCTTTCAAGCACAATAGAATGTTAAATGTTGCCCACAATTATTGGATTCATTCCATTCACCTATTAAAAAAAATCAAATACACCACTTTCAAACATTAAACAAATACACAAAAGTAATTTTTTTATTTCTTTACAACATCATTTACTTCATAATTCCTTATATTAGAATTTGTTGATGATAAAAAAATATTGTAACTTTTAGGAATCCAGATCAAACAATACTCTCAAATTAGAAAGTCGGGGTGGTTGACAAAATTTACGAACCTTTCCTGCAATGATAAAGAAAATAATAGAAGTAATTAGAGAGAAAACGAAGGAAAATCGGTTTAGTTAGATCACAAAGATATGCTTATTTTACAACAAAAATTAAACATTAAATTTAAAAATAAAAATTCATAAACAAATCAAAACCTTGCTTTTATTAGTTTATAAGTGATGAGAGAAGGAAAAAAGTCACTGTCCATAGATGATTTTCACCCACATAAAAATATTGGGTCTCTTGATTTTTTCTCACCATCTCTCATTTTACATATCCTTCCTTCTTAACTTACCATTGGAGGTTCAACCATTCTTAATCAGGCTTCCAAAAAAATTATTAATGGATAATATCAACGCTCTTGATAATTATATCAATGAGTAATATCTAGATATGGAGAAATTAGAAGAAGAAAAAAACATATAAAACCTTCGCGCACACCTTCTGCTTGCATTAACAACGAAAACAACAATGTTGCTCAGACCATTAACAACGAACACTTACCAGCAAAGAAAACAACTTCTGAACAAAATATCGAAAAATTTATTTTATATAAAGGTAAAAACAAAGTAAAATGCAAATAACATACTCAGAGCCCAAAAAATAAACATCAAACCCAAAAAAACACCATATCTTGTTGAGGTGTACCGGAAAACAATAAACATCAAAGCCCAAAAAATTACCAAATTAATTTTTTTTCTTGAATGTCTAAGACATACCATGAATCCAGTAGTAAATCCTTCATTACATTCAATATCTCATCCGACATTCAACACCCTGATTGAATCCCAAGCACCTTCACTGCCCAACAAACCAAATCCCCAGTTTTGACTCCAACACAGATACACAAAAACTAACACAGATATACCATCCACTGTTTTGAATCCACCTAACAAACCACCGTAGGAATTACCTTACAAACCACCGATAACCTAACAAACTCGTAGAAATTATGAAGGAAACTCACTGTGAATTTTTTTTTGGTGGCAATAGAGATGAAATCTCCTTCCAATAAAGATTTGGTCTCCCTCTGATTCCAACACAGTAGAGATTTGATCTTCGTACAACACAATAGAGACAGCACGGTAAATATTTGATCTCTGTCGAACCCAACACAGTAGAGATTTGATCTCTGCCGAACCCAACACAATAGAGATGAAATCTCCCGCCGGTAAATATTTGGTCTCTGACTATAACCCATTTTGAAGCTATAGCTATTTCAAAATCCGACTATAACTCTTTATGAAGTCGTCCTAAGCTGAGATCATCGACCATTAGGGACATCGCAGCAGAATCGCCGACCAATAAGCGACCACAGCGTTGCAGGCCGGCTGTAGTGTTGAATGCCGTCTACAACAGTTCGTTGGGCGTGTCGTTGAAGGACGTAGCATTGAAGTTCATCTCATAAAAAAAATACCAAATTAAAATAAGAGTTGCACCAAATAAGAAGAGGAGATGAAGATTGATGTTTGGGAAAGGAACATCTTTGGATTCTGAGAAGAGACAGAGGGGGATTGACGTGTGGGAGAGGATAAATTAAGTAGGAGGATATCATGTGTAAAATTGTAAACAACATATCTAAGAGTTACAATTTCTCTGCATTTAAGAGGAAGTGGCGAAAGATGGGATGGGTGGGAGGCTTGCATTTAAGAGGAAATGGCGAAAGATGGGATGAGTGGGAGGCTCGAGGTAGTACAAATACTCAGAATCATTTTTGAGTGTGGGAGACATAATTCATGTGTTTATGCGCTCTTAGTAAAAAAAATATCTATACTTCCATAAAAGCAATCGTCCATGTGGCAAACTCTTAAATCATTAGACTTTCAAATTTCAATCTCAGCCGTGGGTTAACCATGAAAAAGAGTCTGAACAAATTGATAAAGTCATTTTGACCAAAATATCCAAAATTTTAAATTAAAGAGTAATTTTGGAAAGCAAAAAAAGATGGGGAAATTAAAAATGTGAAGGGCAAAAGAGGTATTACAGGAATAAATTATATTGATGACATCATCTTTCCATCTTATGACATATATAAGTTTTCTACTTTATTATATAAATATATATATATATATATATATATATATATATATATATATATATATATATATAATTTGTTTTTTATATGTTTAAATTTTTAGATCGATAACATGGCCACACACTCGACATGGAGCAATAAATGCTAGGGGCTAATCGGATTATGTGGGCAACTGTATAGCAGAAGTAGCTTAAGTTACATCGATCGCGTGCGAGGCATTCGTCCCTCTTATGGGAACATTCATTTTGGGCTTTTTTTTACGTTTTCACCCTTCGATTGCATATTTTTATGCTTAAGTTTAATTTTTTACAAATTTACGTCGCACACTCAAATCATGAGCCACGTGACTACGCGATCGGTTCCTACGAGTCACATTGGTCCCGTACGAGGCGTTCGTGACTCTTACGGGACCGTTTTGTGGCTATTTTACGTTTTCACCCTTCTATGGCATATTTTTATGCTTCAATCTAATTTTTTGCAAATTTACGTCGTACACCCAAACCAGAAGCCCTGTGACTACGCGGTCAGTTCCTACGGGTCACATTGATCCCGTACGAGGATTTCGTGACTCTTACGGGAACGTTTTGTGTTTGTTTTACGTTTTCACCCTTCGATGGCATGGCTTTACGCTTAAGTCTAATTTTTTGTAAATTTTCATTGTACACTCAAACCGGGAGACCCGTGACTACGCAGTCGGTTCCTATGAGTCACATTGGTCCCGTGCTAGGTGTTCGTGACTCTTACCGGACCATATTGTGGCGTATTACATTTTCACCCGTCGATCTCTTATTTTTATGCTCAAGTCTAATTGTTTTGCAAATTTACGTCGTACACTCAAACTGGGAGCCCCGTGATTACTCGGTCGGTTCCTACGAGTCATATTGGTCCCGTGCAAGGCGTTCGTGGCTCTTACGGGACCGTTTTGTGGTTGTTTTACGTTTTCACCCTTCGATGGCATGTTTATATGCTTAAGTCTAACTTTTTGCAAATTTACTTCGTACACTCAAACCGGGAGCCCCGTGACTATACGGTCGGTTCCTACAGGTCACATTGGTCTCGTGCGAGGCGTTCATGACTCTTACGGGATCGTTTTGTGGTTATTTTACGTTTTCACCCTTTGATAGCATGTTTTTAATCTTAAGTGTAATTTTTTACAAATTTACGCCGTACACTCAAACTGGGAGCCTCGTGACTACACGGTCAGTTCTTACGAGTCACATTGGTTCTGTGCGAGGTATTTGTGACTCTCATGGTACCGATTTGTGGTTGTTTTACATTTTCACCCTTCGATTGCTTGTTTTTATGTATAAGGCTTATTTTGTATAAATTTATGTCGTACACTAAAATCGGGAGCCGCGTGACAATGCGGTCGGTTCCTACGAGTCACACTGATCCCGTGCGAGGTTTTCATGACTCTTACCGGACCGCTTTATGGCTGTTTTACATTTTCATCCTTCGATGACATATTTTTATGCTTAACTCTAATTTTTTTAAAAATTACGTAGTACACTCAAACCTGCATCCCCGTGACTACGCAGTCGGTTCCTACGATTCACATTTGCCCCTTGCGAGATGTTCGTGAATCTTACAGGACCGTTTTGTCACTGTTTTACATTTTCACCCGTCGATGGCTTGTTTTTATGCTTAATTCTAATTTTGTTCAAATTTACATCGTACACTCAAACCGGGAGCCCCGTGACTACGCGTTCGGTTCCTACGAGTCACATTGGTCCATTTCGAGGCGTTCGTGACTCTTACGGGACTATTTTGTGGTTGTTTTACGTTTTCACCCTTCGATGGCATGTTTTTATGCTTAAGTCTAATTTTTTGCAAATTCATGTCGTACACTCAAACCGGGAGCCCCGTGACTACGCGGTCGGTGCTACGTATCACATTGGTCCTTGCGAGCTATTCGTGACTCTTATGAGATCGTTTTGTGGTTGTTTTATGTTTTCATCCTTCGATGGGATGTTTTTCTCCTTAAGTCTAACTTTTTGCAAATTTACGTTGTACACTCAAGCTTGGAGTCCCGTGTCTAATCGGTCGGTTCCTACGAGTCACATTTGTCCCGTGCGAGGTCTTCGGGACTCTTACGGGACCATTTTGTGTTTGTTTTATGTTTTCACCCTTTGAGGCATGTTTTTATGCCTAAGTTTAACTTTTTACAAATTTACGTCGTACACTCAAACCGGGCGGCCCGTGACTATGCAGTCGGTTCCTACGAGTCACATTGGTCCCGTATGAGGCATTCGTGACTCTTAAGGGACCGTTTTGTGTCTGTTTTACATTTTCACCCTTCGATGGCATGCTTTTATGCATAAGTCTAACTTTTTTGCAAATTTATGTCGTATATTCAAATCGGGAGCCCCGTGACTGCGCGGTCGATTGCTACGCATCACATTGGTCCTGTGCGAGGTGTTTGTGACTATTACTGGATCGATTTGTGGTTATTTTACGTGTTCACCCTTTGATGGATTATTTTTATGCTTAAGTACACTCAAATCGGGATCCCCGTGACTACTCGATCGGTTCTTACAGGTCACATTGGTCCCGTGCGAGCCATTCATGACTCTTACGGGACCATTTTGTGGTTGCTTTTATGTTTTCACCCTTCGATGGCATGTTTTTATGCTTAAGTCTAATTTTGTGCAAATTCCCATTGTACACTCAAACCGAGAGCCCCGGGACTATGCGGTCGGTTCTTACGCATCACATTGATCCGGTGCAAGGAATTCGTGACTCTTACGAGATCGTTTTGAGGCTGTTTTACATTTTCACCCTTCGATGGCATGTTTTTATGCTTAAGTCTAACTTTTTACAAATTTGCGTCGAACACTCAAATCGGGATCCCCGTCAGTACTCGGTCGGTTCCTCTAGTCACATTGGTCCTGTGCGAGGTGTTCGTGACTCTTATGGGAATGTTTTCTGTTTGTTTCATGTTTTCACCCTTTGATGGTATGTTTTTATGCTTAAGTCTAACTTTTTACAAATTTACGTCGTACACTCAAACCGGGCGCCCGTGACAACGCGGTGGGTTCCTACGAGTCACATTGGTTCCATGGGAGGCGTTCGTGACTCTTATGGGATCGTTTTGTGGCTGTTTTATGTTTTCACCCTTTAATGGCATCTTTTTATGCGTAAGTCTAATTTTTGCAAATTTATGTCGTACACTCAAACCGGGATCCCCGTGACTATGCAGTCGGTTCCTATGGGTCACAGTGGTCCTATGCGAGGTATTCGTGACTCTTAGCGGACCATTTTGTGGCTGTTTTACGTGAAAGGGTATTTTACATTTTCACCCTTCGATGGCTTATTTTTATGCTTAAGTCTAATTTTGTGAAAATTTACATCATACACTCAAATAGGGAGCTCCGTGACTACGCGGTCGGTTCCTATGGGTCACATTGGTCCCGTGCAAGGTGCTTGTGAATCTTACAGGACCGATTTGTGGTTGTTTTACGTTTTCACCCTTCGATGGCTTATTTTTATGCGTAAGCCTAATTCTGTGCAAATTTATGTCGTACACTCAAACCGGGAGCCCCATGACTACGCGTTCGGTTCCTACGAGTCACATTGGTCCCGTACGAGGTGTTTGTGACTCATACCGGACCATGTTGGGGATGTTTTACATTTTTAGACTTTGATGGAATATTTTTATGCTCAAGTTTAATTTTTTGCAAATTTACGTCGTACACTCAAACCGGGAGACCCATGACTACGCGATCGGTTCCTACGGGTGACATTGGTCCCGTGCGAGCTATTCATGACTCTTACGGGACCGTTTTGTGGTTATTTTATGTTTTCAGTCTTGATGTCATATTTTTATGCTTAAGTCTAACTTTTTTTAAATTTACGTCGTACACTCAAACCGGAAGCCCTGTAACTACTCGGTCGGTTCCTGTGAGTCACATTGGTCCCATACGAGGAGTTCGTGACTCTTACGGGACCGTTTTGTGTTTATTTTAGGTTTTCACCCTTTGATGGCATGTTTTTATGCTTAAGTCTAACTTTTTGCAAATTTATGTCGTACATTCAAATCTGGAGCCCCATGACTACGCGGTCGGTTCCTTCGGATCACATTAGTCCCGTTAGGGGAGTTCGTGACTCTTACGGGACCATTTTGTGGTTGTTTAATTTTTCACCCTTCGATTTCATGTTTTGTGTTTAAGTCCAACTTATTGCAAATTTACGTCGTACACTCAAACTGGGATCCCCGTGACTACGCGATCGGTTCCTACGAGTCACATTGGTCCCGTACGAGGCGTTCATGACTCTTACAGGACCGTTTTGTGGCTATTTTATGTTTTTACCCTTCTATGGCATATCTTTATGCTTCAATCTAATTTTGTGCAAATTTACATCATACACCCAAACCAGGAGCCCTGTGACTACACGGTCAGTTCCTACGGGTCACATTGGTCCCGTACGAGGATTTCGTAACTCTTATGGGACCGTTTTGTGTTTGTTTTACGTTTTCACCCTTCGATGGCATGCCTTTACGCTTAAGTCTAATTTTTTGTAAATTTACATCGTACACTCAAACCGGGAGACCCGTGACTACGCAGTTAGTTCCTACGAGTCACATTGATCCCGTGCTAGGTGTTCGTGACTCTTACCGGACCATATTGTGGCATATTACATTTTCACCCGTCGATCACTTTTTTTTATGCTCAAGTCTAATTGTTTTGCAAATTTACGTCGTACACTCAAACTGGGAGCCCCTGATTACTCGGTTGGTTCCTACGAGTCATATTGGTCCCGTGCGAGGCGTTCGTGGCTCTTACGGGACCGTTTTGTGGCTATTTTACGTTTTCACCCTTCGATGGCATGTTTATATGCTTAAGTCTAACTTTTTTCAAATTTAATTCGTACACTCAAATCGAGAGCCCCGTGACTATGCGGTCGGTTCCTACAGGTCACATTGGTCTCGTGCGAGGCGTTCATAACTCTTACGGGACTGTTTTGTGGTTGTTTTAAATTTTCACCCTTTAATAGCATGTTTTTATGCTTAAGTCTAATTTTTTGCAAATTTACGTCGTACACTCAAACCGGGAGCCTCGTGACTACACGGTCGGTTCCTACGAGTCACATTGGTCATGTGCGAGGTATTCGTGACTCTCACGGTACCAATTTGTGGTTGTTTTACATTTTCACCCTTCGATTGCTTGTTTTTATGTGTAAGGCTTATTTTGTATAAATTTATGACGTACACTAAAACCGGGAGCCCCGTGACAATGCGGTCGGTTCCTACGAGTCACACTGGTCCCGTGCGAGGTGTTCGTGACTCTTACCGGACCTCTTTATGGCTATTTTACATTTTCATCCTTCGATGACATATTTTTATTCTTAACTCTAATTTTTAAAAAAGTTACGTAGTACACTCAAACCGGCATCCCCGTGACTACGCGGTCAGTTCCTACGGTTCACATTTGTCCCTTGCGAGGTGTTCATGACTCTTACGGGACCGTTTTATCACTGTTTTACGTTTCACCCGTCGATGGCTTGTTTTTATGCTTAAGTCTAATTTTGTTCAAATTTACATCGTACACTCAAACCGGGAGCCCCGTGACTACGCGTTCGGTTCCTACGAGTCACATTGGTCCATTTCGAGGCGTTCGTGACTCTTACGGGACTATTTTGTGGTTGTTTTACGTTTTCATCCTTCGATGGCATGCTTTTATGCTTAAGTCTAATTTTCTGTAAATTCATGTCGTACACTCAAACCGGGAGCCCCGTGACTACGCGGCCGGTGCTACGTATCACATTGGTCCTGTGCGAGCTGTTCATGACTCTTATGAGATCATTTTGTGGCTGTTTTATGTTTTCAACCTTCGATGGAATGTTTTTCTCCTTTTTGCGAATTTACGTTGTACACTCATGCTTGGAGTCCCGTGACTAATCGGTCGGTTCCTACGAGTCACATTGGTCCCGTGTGAGGTGTTCGGGACTCTTACAGGACCATTTTGTGTTTTTTTATGTTTTCACCCTTCGAGGCATGTTTTTATGCTTAAGTCTAAATTTTTACAAATTTACGTCGTACACTCAAACCGGGCGGCCCGTGACTATGCGGTCGGTTCCTATGAGTCACATTGGTCCCGTACGAGGCGTTCGTGACTCTTAAGGGACCGTTTTGTGTCTATTTTACATTTTCACCCATAGATGGCATTCTTTTATGCTTAAGTCTAACTTTTTTGCAAATTTATATCGTACACTCAAATCGGGAGCCCTGTGACTGCGCAGTCGATTGCTACGCATCACATTGGTCCCGTGCGAGGTGTTCGTGACTATTACTGGATCGATTTGTGGTTGTTTTACGTGTTCACCCTTCGATGGATTGTTTTTATGCTTAAGTACACTCAAATCGGGATCCCCGTGACTACTCGATCGGTTCTTACAGGTTACATTGTTCCCGTGCAAGCCATTCATGACTCTTATGGGACCGTTTTGTGGTTGCTTTTATGTTTTCACCCTTCGATGGCATGTTTTTATGCTTAAGTCTAATTTTGTGCAAATTCACATTGGAGTCCCGTGCGAGGTGTTCGTGACTATTACTGGATCGATTTGTGGTTGTTTTACGTGTTCACCCTTCGATGGATTGTTTTTATGCTTAAGTACACTCAAATCGGGATCCCCGTGACTACTCGATCGGTTCTTACAGGTTACATTGTTCCCGTGCAAGCCATTCATGACTCTTATGGGACCGTTTTGTGGTTGCTTTTATGTTTTCACCCTTCGATGGCATGTTTTTATGCTTAAGTCTAATTTTTTGCGAAGTCTAACTTTTTGCGAATTTACGTTGTACACTCATGCTTGGAGTCCCGTGACTAATCGGTCGGTTCCTACGAGTCACATTGGTCCCGTGTGAGGTGTTCGGGACTCTTACAGGACCATTACTGGATCGATTTTGTGACTGCGCAGTCGATTGCTACGCATCACATTGGTCCCGTGCGAGGTGTTCGTGACTATTACTGGATCGATTTGTGGTTGTTTTACGTGTTCACCCTTCGATGTCGATTGCTACGCATCACATTGTCACGAACACCTCGCACGGGACCAATGTGATGCGTAGCAATCGACTGCGCAGTCACAGGATTGTTTTACGTTTTGTGGTTGCTTTTATGTTTTCACCCTTCGATGGCATGTTTTTATGCTTAAGTCTAATTTTTTGCGAAGTCTAACTTTTTGCGAATTTACGTTGTACACTCATGCTTGGAGTCCCGTGACTAATCGGTCGGTTCCTACGAGTCACATTGGTCCCGTGTGAGGTGTTCGGGACTCTTACAGGACCATTACTGGATCGATTTTGTGACTGCGCAGTCGATTGCTACGCATCACATTGGTCCCGTGCGAGGTGTTCGTGACTATTACTGGATCGATTTGTGGTTGTTTTACGTGTTCACCCTACGGACCATTTTGTGGTTGTTTTACGTGAAAGGGTATTTTACATTTTCACCCTTCGATGGCTTATTTTTATGCTTAAGTCTAATTTTGTGAAAATTTACGTCATACACTCAAATAGGGAGCTCCGTGACTACGCGGTCGGTTCCTATGGGTCACATTGGTCCCGTGCAAGGTGCTTGTGAATCTTACAGGACCGATTTGTGGTTGTTTTACGTTTTCACCCTTCGATGGCTTATTTTTATGCGTAAGCCTAATTCTGTGCAAATTTATGTCGTACACTCAAACCGGGAGCCCCATGACTACGCGTTCGGTTCCTACGAGTCACATTGGTCCCGTACGAGGTGTTTGTGACTCATACCGGACCATGTTGGGGATGTTTTACATTTTTAGACTTTGATGGAATATTTTTATGCTCAAGTTTAATTTTTTGCAAATTTACGTCGTACACTCAAACCGGGAGACCCATGACTACGCGATCGGTTCCTACGGGTGACATTGGTCCCGTGCGAGCTATTCATGACTCTTACGGGACCGTTTTGTGGTTATTTTATGTTTTCAGTCTTGATGTCATATTTTTATGCTTAAGTCTAACTTTTTTTAAATTTACGTCGTACACTCAAACCGGAAGCCCTGTAACTACTCGGTCGGTTCCTGTGAGTCACATTGGTCCCATACGAGGAGTTCGTGACTCTTACGGGACCGTTTTGTGTTTATTTTAGGTTTTCACCCTTTGATGGCATGTTTTTATGCTTAAGTCTAACTTTTTGCAAATTTATGTCGTACATTCAAATCTGGAGCCCCATGACTACGCGGTCGGTTCCTTCGGATCACATTAGTCCCGTTAGGGGAGTTCGTGACTCTTACGGGACCGTTTTGTGGTTTAATTTTTCTTCGATTTCATGTTTTATGCTTAAGTCCAACTTATTGCAAATTTATGTCGTACACTCAAACCGGGATCCCCGTGACTACGCGATCGGTTCTTATTCGTCACATTTGTCCCGTGCGAGGTGCTCGTGACTCTTCCTTGACCGATTTGTGATTGTTATATGTTTTCACCCTTTGATGGCTTGTTTTTATGCTTAAGTCTAATTTTGTGGAAATTTACGCCGTACACTCAAACCGGGAGCCCCATGACTACGCGGTCGGTTCCTATGGGTCATATTGGTCCCATGCGATGCGTTCGTGACTCTTACAGGACCGTTTTGTGGCCATTTTACATTTTTACCCTTCGATGACATATTTTGATGCTTAAGTCTAATTTTGTGCAAATTTACATCGTACACTCAAATCGGGAGCCCCGTCACTACACGGTCGGTTCCTACGGGTCACATTGATCCCGTGCGAGGTGTTCGAGACTCTTAGGGGACTGTTTTGTTGCTATTTTACGTTTTCACCCTTCGATAACATGTTTTTATGCTTCAGTCTAACTTTTTACAAATTTACGTCATACACTCAAACCGGTAGCCCGGTGACTACTAGATCGGATCTTACGACTCACATTGGTCTCGTGTGAGGCATTCGTGACTCTTACGGAACCGTTTTGCGACTGTTTTACATTTTCACCCTTCGATGGCTTGCTTTTAGGCTTAAGTCTAACTTTTGGCAAATTTATGTCGTACACTCAAAACGGGAGCCCCGTGACTACGCGGTCGGTTCCTATGCATCAAATTGGTCCCATGCGAGGTGTTCGTGACTATTACCGGACAGATTTATGGTTATTTTACGTGTTCACCGTTCGATGGCTTGTTTTTATGCTTAAGTACACTCAAACTGGGAGCCCCGTGACTACCCAATCGGTTCTTATGGGTCATATTGGTCCCATGCGAGGTGTTCGTGTCTCTTATAGGAGCGTTTAGTGGCTGTTTTACGTTTTCACCCTTCGATGGCATGTTTTTATGCTTAAGTCTAATTTTGTGAAATTTCACGTTGTACACTCAAACTGGGAGCCCCGTGACTACGTGGTCGGTTCCTACGCGTCACATTGGTCCCATGTGAGGCGTTCGTGACTCTTACAGTACCGTTTTGAGGCTGTTTTATGTTTTCACCCTTCGATGGCATGTTTTTATGCTTAAGTCTAACTTTTTGCAAATTTACGTTGCACACTCAAATCGGGATCCTCGTGACTACTCGGTCGGTTCCTACGAGTCACATTGGTCCCGTGCGAGGTGCTCGTGACTCTTATGGGAACGTTTTGTGTTTGTTTGACATTTTCACCCTTCGATGGCATGTTTTTATTCTTAAGTTTAACTTTTTGTAAATTTACGTCGTACACTCAAACCGGGCGCCCGTGACTATGCGGTCGGTTCCTACGAGTCACATTGGTCCCGTGGGAGACGTTCGTGACTCTTACAGGACCGTTTTGTGGCTGTTTTATCTTTTCACCCTTCGATGGCATCTTTTTATGCGTAAGTATAATTTTTTGCAAATATATGTCATACACTCAAATCGGGAGCCCCGTGACTACGCGGTCGGTTCCTACGGGTCACATTGGTCCCGTGCGAGGTGTTTGTGACTCTTACCGGACGATTTTGTGGCTGTTTTATGTTTTCTTTCTTCAATGGAATAATTTTATGCTCAAGTCTAATTTTTTGTGAATTTACGACGTACACTCAAATTCGGAGACCCGTGAGTTCGCAGTCGGTTCCTACGGGTCACATTGGTCCCGTGCGAGCTGTTCGTGACTCTTATGGGATTGTTTTGTGGTTGTTTTACATTTTCACCCTTGATGGCATATTTTTATGCTTCAGTATAACTTTTTGCAAATTTATGCCATACACTCAAACTGGAAGGCCCGTGACTACTCGGTCGGTTCGTATGAGTCACATTAGTTCCGTGCGAGGTGTTCATGACTCTTACGGGACCGTTTTGTGTTTGTTTTATATTTTCACCCTTCGATGGCATATTTTTATGCTTAAGTCTAATTTTTTGCAAATTTACGTCGTACACTCAAATCGGGAGACCCATGACTATGCAATCAGTTCCGATGGGTCACATTGGTCACGTGTGAGGCGTTCGTGACTCTTATAGGACCGTTTTGTGGTTATTTTACTTTTTTACCCTTCGATGCCAATTTTTTATGCTTAAGTCCATCTTATTGCAAATTTACGTCGTACACTCAAATCGGGATTCCCGTGACTATGAGGTCAGTTCTTACGACTCACACTAGTCCCGTGCGAGGTGCTCATGACTCTTATCGGACTGATTTGTGGTTGTTTCACATTTTCACCCTTCGATGGCTTGTTTTTGTGCTTAAGTTTAATTTTGTACAAATTTACGCCGTACACTCAAACCAGGAGCCCCGTGACTACACGGTCGATTCCTATAGGTCACATTGGTCCCATGCGAAGCGTTCGTTACTCTTACGGGACCGTTTTGTGGCTGTTTTACGTTTTTACCCTTCGATGGCATGTTTTTATGCTTAAGTCTAATTTTGTGCAAATTTACGTCGTACACTAAAATTGGGAGACCCGTGTCTACGCGGTCGGTTCCTACGGGTCACATTGGTCCCGTGCAAGGTGTTCGTGACTCTTACGAGACCGTTCTGTGGTTGTTTTATATTTTCACCCGTTGATAAGAAGTTTTTATGCTTAAGTCTAATTTTTTACAACTTTATGTCGTACACTCAAACTGGGAGTTCGGTGACTACTCGGTCGTCACATTGGTCTCGTGCGAGGTGTTCGTGACTCTTACGGGACCGCTTTGTGTTTGTTTTATGTTTTCTCCCTTCGATGACATGTTTTTATAATTAAGTCTAACTTTTTGCAATTTTTCGTCGTACACTCAAATCGGGAGCCCCGTGACTACATGGTCGGTTCTTACGGGTCACATTGGTCACGTGTGAGGCGTTCGTGACTCTTACAGGACCGTTTTGTGGTTATTTTACTTTTTTGCCCTTCAATGTCAATTTTTTATGCTTAAGTCCATCTTATTGTAAATTTACGTCGTACACTCAAACCGGGATCCCCGTTACTACGAGGTCAGTTCTTACGACTCACATTGGTCCCCTGCGAGGTGCTCGTGACTCTTATCGGACATATTTGTGGTTGTTTCACGTTTTCACCCTTCGATGGCTTATTTTTGTGCTTAAGTCTAATTTTGTGCAAATTTACGCCGTACACTCAAACCGGGAGCCCGTGACTACACGGTCGATTCCTATAGGTCACATTGGTCCCATGCGAAGCGTTCGTGACTCTTATGGGACCGTTTTGTGGTTGTTTTACGTTTTTACCCTTCGATGGCATGTTTTTATGCTTATGTCTAATTTTGTGCAAATTTATGTCGTACACTCAAATTGGGAGACCCGTGACTATGCGGTCAGTTCCTATGAGTACATTGGTCCCGTGCGAGGTGTTCATGACTCTTACGGGACCGTTTTGTGGTTGTTTTACGTTTTCACCCTTCGATAGCATGTTTTTATGCTTAAGTATAACTTTTTGCAAATTTACATGACACACTCAAACCAGGGGCCCAGTGACTACTCGGTCGGTTCTTACGAGTCACATTGGTCTCGTGCGAGGCGTTCGTGACTCTTACGGGACTGTTTTGTGGCTATTTTATGCTTCACCCTTCGATGGCATGTTTTTATGCTTAAGTCTAATTTTTTGCAAATTTACGTTGAACACTCAAACCGGGATCCTTGTGACTACTCGGTCGATTCCTATGAGTCACATTGGTCCCGTTCGAGGTGTTCATGACTCTTATGGAAACGTTTTGTGTTTATTTTATGTTTTCACCCTTTGTTGGCATGTTTTTACTCTTAAGTTTAACTTTTTGTAAATTTACGTCGTTCACTCAAACGGGCGCCCATGACTAATCGGTCGGTTACTACGAGTTACATTGGTCCCGTGGGATGCGTTCGTGACTCTTACAGAACCGTTTCGTGGCTATTTTATGTTTTCACCCTTCGATGGCATCTTTTTATGTGTAAGTCTAATTTTTTTCAAATATATGTTGTACACTCAAACCGGGAGCCTCGTGACTACGCGGTCGGTTCCTACGGGTCTCATTGGTCCCGTGCTAGGTATTCGTGACTCTTACCGAACTATTTTGTGGCTATTTTACGTGAAATTTTGGTTTACATTTTCACCCTTCGATGGCTTATTTTTATGCTTCAGTCTAATTTTGTGCAAATTTACGTCATACACTCAAACCGAGAGTCCCGTGACTACGCGGTCGGTTCCTACGGGTTGCATTGGTCCCATGCGAGGTTTTCATGAATCTTACCGGACTGATTTGTGGATGTTTTATGTTTTCACCCTTCAATGGCTTGTTCTTATGCGTAAGTCTAATTTTTTGCAAATTTACGTCATACACTCAAATCGGGAGCCCCGTGACTACGCGATCGGTTCCTACGAGTCACACTAGTCCCGTACGACGTGTTTATGACTCTTACCAGACCATTTTGTGGCAGTTTTACATTTTCAGCCTTCGATGGCATATTTTTCTGCCCAAGTCTAATTTTTTGCAAATTTTCGTCGTACGCTCAAATTGGAAGATCCGTGACTACGCGGTCGGTTCCTATGGGTCACATTGCTCCCGTGCGAGCTGTTCGCGACTCTTATGGGACCGTTTTGTGGTTGATTTATATTTTCACCCTTGATGGCATATTTTTATGCTTAAGTATAACTTTTTGCAAATTTACGTCATACACTTAAATCGGAAGCCCCGTGACTACTCGGTCGGTTCGTATGAGTCACATTAGTCCCGTGCGAGGTGTTTGTGACTCTTACGAGACCTTTTTGTGTTTGTTTTATGTTTTCACCTTTCGATGGCATGTTTTTATGCTTAAGTCTAACTTTTTGCAAATTTATATCGTACACTCAAATCGGGAGCCCCATGACTACGCGGTTAGTTCCTATGGGTCACGTTGGTCCAGTGCGAGGCGTTTGTGACTCTTACGGGACTGTTTTGTGGTTGTTTTATGTTTTTACCATTCGATGGCATGTTTTTATGCTTAAGTTTAATTTTGTACAAATTTACGTCGTACACTAAAATCGAGAGCCCCGTGACTACGCGGTCGGTTCCTACGGGTCACTTTGGTCCCGTGCGAGGTGTTCGTGACTCTTACAGGACCATTTTGTGATTGTTTTATGTTTTCACCCTTCGATAAGATGTTTTTATGCTTAAGTCTAACTTTTTACAAATTTATGTCGTACACTCAAACCGGGAGCCCGGTGACGACTCGGTCGTCACATTGGTCTTGTGCGAGGTGTTCGTGACTCTTACGGGACCGTTTTGTGTTTGTTTTATATTTTCAACCTTCGATGACATGCTTTTATGATTAAGTAAAACTTTTTAAAAATTTACATCGAACACTCAAACCGGGAGCCCCGTGACTACGTGGTCGGTTCTTACGGGTCACATTGGTCACGTGCGAGGCGTTCGTTACTCTTACAGGACCGTTTTATGGTTGTTTTACTTTTTTACCCTTCGATGTCATGTTTTTATGCTTAGGTCTAACTTATTGCAAATTTACATCGTACACTCATACCGAGATCCCCGTAACTACGCAATCAGTTCTTACGACTCACATTGGTCCCGCGCGAGGTGCTCGTGACTCTTATCGGACTGATTTGTGGTTGTTTTATGTTTTCACCCTTCGACGACTTATTTTTATGCTTAAGTATAATTTTGTTGAAATTTATGACATACAGTCAAATCGAGAGCCCCGTGACTACGCGATCGGTTCCTATGGGTCACATTGGTCCCATGCGATGCATTTGTGACTCTTACGGGACCGTTTTGTGACTGTTTTACGATTTTACCCTTCGATGGAATGTATTTTTTCTTAAGTCTAATTTTGTGCAAATTTACGTCGTACACTCAAATCGGGAGCCCCGTGACTACGCAGTTGGTTCCTACGAGTCACATTGGTCCCGTGCGAGGTGTTCGTGACTCTTACGAGACCGTTTTGTTGTTGTTTTACATTTTCACCCTTCGATAGCATGTTTTTATGCTTAAGTCTAACTTTTTGCAAATTTACGTCATACACTCAAACCGGGAGACCGGTGACTACTCGGTCGGTTCTTACGAGTCACAATAGTCTCGTGCGAGGCGTTCATGGCTCTTACGGGACCGTTTTGAGGCTGTTTTATGTTTTCACCCTTCGATGACATGCTTTTCTGCTTAAGTCTAACTTTTTGCAAATTTATGTCGTACACTCAAAACGGGAGCTCCGTGACTATGCGGTCAATTCCTACGCATCACATTAGTCCCTTGCGAGGAGTTCGTGACTATTACCGGACCAATTTGTGGTTGTTTTACATGTTGACCCTTCGATGGCTTATTTTTATGCTTATGTACACTTAAACTAGGAGCCTCGTGACTACGCGATTGGTTCTTATGGGTCACATTTGTCCCGTGCGAGGCGTTCGTTACTCTTACGGGGCCGTTTAGTGGTTGTTTTACATTTTCACCCTTCGATGGCATGTTTTTATGCTTAAGTCTAATTTTGTGCAATTTCACGTTATACACTCAAATCGGGAGTCCCGTGACTACGCGGTCGGTTCCAACACGTCACATTGGTCCCGTGTGAGGCGTTCGTTACTCTTACGGGACCGTTTTGAGGCTATTTTACATTTTCACCCTTCGATGGCATGTTTTTATGATTAAGTCTAACTTTTTGCAAATTTACGTTGGACACTCAAATTGGGATCCTCGTGACTACTCGATCGATTCCTACGAGTCACGTTGGTCCCGTGCGAGGTGTTCGTAACTCTTATGGGAATGTTTTGTGTTTGTTTTACGTTTTCACCCTTCGATGGCATGTTTTTACACTTAAGTTTAACTTTTTGCAAATTTACGTCGTACACTCAAATCGGGCGCTCGTGACTACGCGGTCGGTTCCTACGAGTCACATTGGTCCCGTGGGAGGCGTTCGTGACTCTTACAAAACCTTTTTGTGGTTTTTTTTTCCTTTCACCCTTCGATGGCATATTTTTATGCGTAAGTCTATTTTTTTGCAAATATATGTCGTACACTCAAACCGGAAGCTTCGTGAATACGCGATCGGTTCTTACTGGTCACATTGGTCCTGTGTGAGTTATTCGTGACTCTTACCGGACTGTTTTGTGGCTATTTTACGTGAAAGGTTGTTTTATATTTTCACCCTTCGATGGCTTATTTTTATGCTTAAGTCTAATTTTGTGCAAATTTACGGCGTACACTCAAACCGGGAGCCCTGTAACTACGCAGTCGGTTCCTACGGGTTACATTGGTCCCGTGCAAGGTTTTCATGAATCTTGCCAGACCGATTTGTGGTTGTTTTACGTTTTCACCCTTCGATGGCTTGTTTTTATGCATAAGTCTATTTTTTTTTCAAATTTACATCGTACACTCAAATCGGGAGCCCTGTGACTACGCGATCTGTTCCTACGAGTCACATTGGTCCCGTGCGAGGTGTTTGTGACTCTTACCGGACCATTTTGTGGTGGTTTTACATTTTCAGATTTTGATGGAATATTTTTATGCTCAAGGCTAATTTTTTGCAAATTTACGTCGTACACTCAAACCGGAAGACCCGTGACTACGCGGTCGATTCTTAAGGGTCACATTGGTCTCATGCGAGCTGTTCGTGACTCTTACGGGACCGTTTTGTGGTTGTTTTACGTTTTCACCCTTGATGGCATATTTTTATGCTTAAGTCTAACTTTTTATAAATTTACGTTGTACACTCAAACCGGAAGCTCCGTGACTACTCGGTCGGTTCCTATGAGTCACATTAGTCTCGTGCGAGGTGTTCGTGACTCTTATGGGACCTTTTTGTGTTTGTTTTATGTTTTCACCCTTCGATGCCATGTTTTTATTCTTAAGTCTAACTTTTTACAAATTTACGTCGTATACTCAAACCGAGAGCCCCATGACTACGCGACGAGTTTCTACGGGTCACATTGGTCCCCTGCGAGGCATTCGTGACTCTTACGGGACCGTGTTGTGGTTGTTTTACTTTTTCACCCTTCGATGGCATGTTTTTATTGTTAAGTCCAGCTTCTTGTAAATTTACGTTGTACACTCAAACCGGGACTCCCGTGACTACGCTGTCGGTTCTTATGAGTCATATTGGTCCCGTGCGAGTGCTCATGACTCTTACCAGACCGATTTGTGGTTGTTTTATGTTTTCACCCATGGATGCCTTGTTTTTATGCTTAAGTCTAGTTTTGTGCAAATTTACGCCTTACAATCAAATCGGGAGCCCCGTGACTACGCGGTCGGTTCCTACGGGTCACAGTGGTCCCGTGCGATGCGTTCGTGACCCTTACGGGACCGTTTTGTGGTTGTTTTACATTTTTACCCTTCGATGGCATGTTTTTATGCTTAAGTCTAATTTTGGTTAAATTTACGTCGTACACGCAAACCGAGAGTCCCGTGACTACGCGATCAGTTCCTACTGATCCCATTGGTCCCGTTCCAGGTGTTCGTGACTCTTACGGGACTGTTTTGTGGTTGTTTTATATTTTCACCCTTCGATAGCATGCTTTTATGCGTAAGTCTAACTTTTTTTAAATTTATGTCGTACACTCAAACTGGGAGCACGGTGACTATTCAGTCGGTTCTTACGAGTTACATTGGTCTCGTGAGAGGTGTTCGTGACTCTTACGGGACCGTTTTGTGTTTGTTTTATGTTTTCACCCTTCGATGTTATATTTTTATGATTAAGTCAATTTTTTTGCAAATTTACGTTGTACACTCAAATCGGAAGCCCCATGACTACGCAGTCAGTTCCTACGGGTCACATTGGTCTTGTGCGAGGCGTTCGTGACTCTTACGGAACCGTTTTGTGGTTGTTTTACTTTTTCACCCTTCGATGTCATATTTTAATGCTTAAGTCCAACTTGTTGGAAATTTACGTCGTACACTCAAACCGGAATCCCCGTGACTACGCGACCGGTTCTTATGACTCATATTGGTCCCGTACGAGGTACTCGTGACTCTTACCAGACCGATTTGTGGTTGTTTTACATTTTCACCCTTCGATGGCTTGTTTTTATGCCTAAGTCTAATTTTGTGCAAATTTTTGCCGTACACTCAAACCGGGAGCCTCGTGACTACGAAGTCGGTCCCTACGGGTCACATTGGTCCTGTGCGATGCGTTCGTGACTCTTACGGGACAGTTTTGCGGTTGTTTTATGTTTTTACCCTTCGATGGCATGTTTTTATGCTTAAGTCCAATTTTGTGCAAATTTACGTCATACACTCAAACCGGGAGCCCCGTGACTATGCGATCGGTTCCTACGGGTCACATTGCTCCCATGCAAGTTGTTCGTGACTCTTACGGGACCGTTTTGTGGCTGTTTTAGGTTTTCACCCTTCAATAGCATGTTTTTATGCTTAAGTCTAACTTTTTATAAATTTACGTCGTACACTCAAACCGGGAGCCCGGTGACTACCCGGTCGGTTCTTACGAGTCACATTGATTTCATGCAAGGTGTTCGTGACTCTTACGGGACCGTTTTGTATTTTTTTACGTTTTCACCCTCCAAAGGCATGTTTTTATGCTTAAGTCTAACTTTTTGCAAATTTACGTCGTACACACAAATCGGGAGCCTCGTGAATATGCGGTCGATTCCTACGGGTCACATTGGTCCCGTTCGAGGTGTTCGTGACTCTTATGGAACTGTTTTGTGGTTGTTTTACATTTTCACCCTTCGATGGCATAGTTTTATGTGTAAATCTATTTTTTTACAAATTTACGTCATCCACTCAAACCGGGAGCCCCGTGAGTATGCAGTCGGTTCCTACGGGTCACATTGATCCCGTACAAGGTGTTCGTGACTCTTACCTGACCGTTTTGTGGTTGTTTTATGTTTTCACCCTTCGATGGCATATTTTTATGCTTAAATCTAACTTTTTGCAAATTTACATCGTACACTCAAACCGGGAGCCCCGTGACTACTCGGTCGGTTCCTACGAGTCACATTGGTCCCGTGCAAGGTGTTCGTGACTCTTAAGGGACCGTTTTGTGGCTGTTTTAGGTTTTCACCCTTCAATAGCATGTTTTTGTGCTTAAGTCTAACTTTTTACAAATTTACGTTGTACACTCAAATCGGGAGCCCGGTGACTACTCGTTCGGTTCTTACGAGTCACATTGATCTCGTGCAAGGTGTTCGTGACTCTTACGGGACTGTTTTATTTTTTTTACGTTTTCACCCTTCAACGGCATGTTTATGCTTAAGTCTAACTTTTTGCAAATTTACGTCGTACACACAAATCGGGAGCCCCGTGACTACGCGGTCGGTTCCTATGGGTCACATTGGTACTGTACGAGGTGTTCGTGACTCTTACGGGACCGTTTTGTGGTTGTTCTACATTTTCACCCTTTGATGGCATAGTTTTATGCGTAAATTTAATTTTTTGCAAATTTACGTCATCCACTCAAATCGGGAGCCCCGTGAGTACGCATTCGGTTCCTACGGGCCACATTGGTCCCGTGCGAGGTGTTCGTGACTCTTACCGGACCGTTTTGTCTTTATTTTACATTTTCACCCTTCGATGGCATATTTTTATGCTTAAGTTTAACTTTTTGCAAAATTACGTCGTACACTCAAATTGGGAGCCCCGTGACTACTCGGCCGGTTCCTACGGGTCATATTGGTCCTGTACGAGGTGCTCTTGACTCTTATGGGACCGTTTTGTGGCTTTTTTTACTTTTTCAACCTTCGATGGCAAATTTTTATGCTTAAGTCTAACTTTTTTATAAATTTACGTCGTACACTCAAACCGGGAGCCCCGTGACTACGCGATCGGTTCCTATGGGTCACATTGGTTCGGTGCGAGGTGTTCGTGACTCTTAATGGATCGATTTGTAGATGTTTTACATTTTCACCCTTCGATGGCTTATTTTTATGCTTAAGTATAATATTGTGCAAATTTACATCGTACACTCGAACAGGGATCCCCGTGAATACGCAGTCGGTTCCTACGAGTCACATTGGTCCCGTGAAAGGTGTTCGTGACTCTTAATGAATGTTTTGTGGTTATTTTACATTTTCACCCTTCGATGGCATATTTTTATGCTTAAGTTCAACAATTTTGCAAATTTACGTCGTACACTCAATTCGAGAGCCTCGTGACTACGCGATCGGTTCCTACGAGCCACATTGGTCCCATGTGAGGTGTTCATGACTCTTACGGGACCGTTTTGTGTTTGTTTTATGTTTTCATCCTCGATGGCATGTTTTTATGCTTAAGTCTAAGTTTTTTCAAATTTAAGTGGCACACTCAAACCGGGAGCCCCGTGACTACGTGATCAGTTCCTACGGGTTACATTGGTCCCGTGTGAGGTGTTCGTGACTCTTACGAGACCATTTTGCTTTTGTTTTACGTTTTCTACATTTGATGGCATATTTTTATGCGTAAGTCTATTTTTTTGCAAATTGATGTCATACACTCAAAACGGGAGCCCCGTGACTACGTGGTCGGTTCCTACGAGTCACATTGGTCTCGTGTGAGTTGTTTGTGACTCTAACCGGACCGTTTTGTGGCTATTTTACGTTTTCACCCTTCGATGGCATATTTTTTCGATTAAGTCTAATTTTTATAAATTTGCATAGTACACTCAAATCGGGATCCTCATGATTACTCGGTCGGTTCCTACGCGTCACATTGGTCCCGTGCGAGGTGTTCGTGAATCTTACGGGACCGTTTTGTGGTTGTTTTACGTTTTCACCCTTCAGTGGCATATTTTTAAGTTTAAGTCTAACTTTTTGTAAATTTACGTCGTACACTCAAACCGGGAGCCCCGTGACTACTCGATCACTTCCTATGAGTCACATTGGTCCTGTGAGAGGCATTTGTGAATTTTACGAGACTGTTTTGTGGCTGTTTTACATTTTTACCCATCGATGGCATGTTTTTATGCTTAAGTTCAACTTATTACAATTTTTTATCACACACTCAAACTGGGAGCCTCGTGACTACGCGGTCGGTTCCTACGAGTGAGATTGGTCCCATGCGAGGTATTCGTGACTCTTACCGAACCGTTTTGTGACTGTTTTATGTTTTCACCCTTTGATGGGACATTTTTATACTTAAGTCTAACTTTTATCAAATTTATGTCGTACACTCAAACCGGGACTCGGTGACTATGTGGTAGGTTCCTACGAGTTCAATTAGTCCCGTACTAGGTGTTCGTGCTTCTTACGGGACCGTTTTGTGACTGATTTACGTTTTCACCCTCTAATGGCATGTTTTTATGCTCTAGTCGTACTTTTTGTAAATTTACGTCGTACACTCGAACCGGGAGCGTCGTGACTACGCTGTCGGTTCGTACGAGTTACATTGGTCCCGTGCGAGGTGTTCATGCCTCTTATGGGACCATTTTGTGGCTATTTTATGTTTTCACCCCTTTAATGGACCGTTTTTACTCTTAAGTCTAACATTCTGTAAATTTATGTTGTACACTCAAACCGGGAGTCACGTGACTATGCGGTAGGTTCCTACGAGTTAAATTAGTCCTGTATGAGGTGTTCGTGCCTCTTAAGGGACCGTTTTGTGGCTGTTTTACGTTTTCACCCTCTGATGGCATGTTTTTTCTACTCCAGTATAAATTTTTAAAATTTTATGTCGTACACTCAAACCGGCATCACCGTGACTACGCAGTCGATTCTTACGAGTTACATTAGTCCCATGCGAGGTGTTCGTGACTCTTACGGGGCCGTTTTACGACTGTTTTACATTTTCACCCTTTGATGGCATGTTTTTATGCTTTAGTCTTAACTTTTACAAATTTATGTTGTACAGTCAAACCGGGAGTAATGTGACTACACAGTCGGTTCCTAGGAGTTACATTAGTCCCGTGCGAGGTATTCGTGCCTCTTACGGGACAATTTTGTGACTATTTTATGTTTTCACCCATTTAAGGCATTTTTATGCCTAAGTTAACTTTTTACAAATATACGTTGTATACTAAAATCGGATGTCCCGTAACTATGTGGTCGATTCCTACGAGTTACATTGGTCCCGTACGAGGTGTTTGTGCCTCTTACGGGACAATTTTAGTTCAAGCTCAATCCCAACTCTCTTATCCGGTGCAGAACCTACACTAGAGCTATTTTCATATTTCATCATATCGAATTGGGATGGAGTTATTCTTTCAAACCTAGCTAGGGGATTGGATTCTGCTACATCAATTCCGTAACTCTTATATTATCTATGATAGGAGCAAACTCACTTTGGCAAAAGGAGAAAAAAATCATATAACAGCTATAACTAATATATATATAGCTGTAACTATATATATATATATATATATATATATATATATATATATATAAACAGTTACATGAAGAGTATATATAACTGGTATATATATAGCTGTAACACCCATATATATAAACTATTATATATATATAGTTGTTATGACTATATATAACAGTTATATCTACATGTTATATAACTGATCTTTAATAAAAATTGAATTAATTTGAATTAGTAGTTGTTACGAATATTTAACGCTGATCTATAATTAAATTTGAATTAATTGTAATAGCAATAACTTAATTATGTTATAAATATATATCAATCTACTCGACTAACAGAGAAACTATAAGATATAAATCAATTATAATATTAAGAACTTAGATTGGATGAACACGTACCCCTCTACTCTAAGACTCCAAGTTTAATAAACTATGAAAACATGAAAAAGTAATTCAAAACATAACGATGTACTTATTCGGTAGGATTGAACACGTACGTACCCTTAATTATGGAGTAATAGCAATAAGAACCATTTTTTCCGCCAAAGTGAACATCAAGAGGGCCAAAATCATGGCTCTGGGATGTCCTTCAATTAGTCACGTCCACAATATGTAGGAAGTTTGCCTCTGAGAAATATGATCCATAACTAAATAAAGAAAGATAAATTAAAAAAATATAAGTGCAAAAAAACTCAAAACAATAGGGGAAACTGAATTTTATAATGTGTACCTCCGAGATTGAAGGCTAGAGGTTGCCAAAATAACTAAAAATGCTCACTTTGTTAAGGAGATAGAATGCCACCAATCAAATCACTTTTTTGAGAACTTTCAAGCATATTTACTTATTTTTCAATTAAAAAATATCAAACACTATGTCATTGTTGTTTTTGACAACCAAATGGTAAGTACCATGTTCAGACAATGTAAATCATGAAAATCAAAACTAAGATATTGTTCTTGATATAATCATTTTCGATATCTATAAAGAACTCGGGCACGTGGATCACGTGGTCACCAATGACTAACACAGTTTGAATCCATTAATGACATGAAGACTATCTTTGACCTTAACCATGCCCTTCCAAATGTGCTAAAAATGGATCTAATTTCAGAATAAATGCTTTCTTGGAAGGTCATTCCCATTTGAAATCACTTTGTTTTCCTAGGATTTCCCTTTTCTAGAGTTTCTTTTTGTAACTTGTGATTCAGGGGAGGGTCTTTTGGGTTGGGAAGGATGTATTATACCACCATTTATGGCTAAACAAATCCATTTATGCCATTTGGTCTAACAGATAACATATAATAAGATACTCACCAGGGGTATACCTCGGTTTCTAGTATATGCTACGATAAGAAAATATATATGGGTCAAATGATTGGGAAAATAATTAAGTTTTTAGAAGTGAACGAAGTTTATACAATACATATACATACCTGGTAAATCATGATTAAAATCACATCATCTTGTGAGCAACTTTTGAGTCTTTCTTTACTCTGCTACAAGAATGCATTCTTGACAATTCATAAATATAAGAGAAATGAAATGACACAATGAATATGAGACAACATAACTTTCATTTCAGAGAAGCACCATATTTACAAATGTCATTGCGATAACTGTCATTTTAGAACAACATTTTTATAGTGTAACAAAAAATTTAATAAAATGCTTCTTGAGAACCAGGAAATCAAACATATTAATAAAATGTTTCTCTCGCTGCCAAGGCCCCTTCTCAACGCTACACACTGCTTTGCCACCTACATTCTGCCTGGGAATTAGATGCTGCTATGTCATATCACATAGGACCAAATATATAATTGGCTTATACTTTGGTTTTTGTATTGTTTTTAATACATTGTTTTGACTACTTAAGATTTTATTTTAATTGTTAAATTTATGCTAATAAGTGAATTTTTATAATATTGTATTTAAAAATATAATCGGCATAGGCATCTTCCTATCCTCCTAAGCACTAGTCAGACTCCCACCACCCAAATTCTACCTAGCGCATATTATAAACTTGATAAAGAGATGATTTTGCATAAAAACTCGTTATGTGCCAACTGGTCAGTTTTACAACTCTCGTTAGTGAAAATAGAGGAGCATATATGCACATTGGTCCTGAGTCCTCAAAAAGAGGAAGCACCACTAATGGAGAGGAGAGGTCTAAGGAAAGGATAAAAAATGCAAATCCCAAAGATGACCAGGCAACAAAAGCATATATCAACAGCAATACACAAGATCTCAATAAATCTATTTTGTTCAACAGTTCCATTATCGAAGTCCACCTGGTTCTCTCTTATGAAGTTGTGATCTAACAGAGCCCATTGAGTCAAATAGAATAGGGGCATCAGCATAGTCCTGTTTGAAGGGAGATAAGTGAAAAATGTTGAATGTCAGGGTGTGCTTGATTACATAAGCTAAAAATAATCCAAACAATTAGTCATATTCATAATAAGTCAAAACACAGTCCACATGGCTAGTATTCGATAAAAAGTACAGTAATTATATTTGTTAGTAATACTAAAGGATGCTCTATATGTTGGAGATAAAACTTCATGAAAAAACATGAACCCTTAAAATGACAAATACACGAATTAAATGCCAAACAAACCCGCCATGATAAGAAACCATGATTATCAATGGGGAGGGTATAGACGATGTCGTTCTTTACACAAAACTGATAACGACCCCACCCAACACAACTCATTGCTAGACCTAACATTCATTAGCGATAATATAGCTAATTTTAGTTTGAAGCATAGTTTTCATGGGCAAAAGACGCACCAAGGAGACAAGGTCATCGTGGAGCCTAGGCGTAAGACTCAAAGTCTAAAAATTCATGAAAAGTTATATTTATTATAATAAGATCATTTATGATCTAAAATTTGAAATAACATATATTACTATTTGAAATATATAACATATGTTACGTTGGGGACTTTATTAGGATGAAAAATGAGCACTTTTCCAAATTTGATTGAAGGGATAACAAGGAATGAAATTAGGATTAATTAAGTAGAGAAGATAGCGGGGACTATGAATTCATTTCTAGACTAGATTCATAAGCATCACAACTACTGTTTAAATTACAATTCCAATTTCTTAAAACTCCTATAAACCTAATCTTCATTGAATTGAAAGCATTAAATACAATTTATATACACCCTTAGGCAATCCTAACTATACCATGACTTTGAATCGATGCGTGAAACTAAAGAATCGCAACAACTCAACACATTGTGGGTTATTTATTTATTTAGTTTACTATTAATATGAAAATGTACCCAAGGTTCACAATTGTGTTTAGTGTTATGCACACGAATCTATTAACCATCATAATTGCTATTGCGAACCAAAGCATTGACGAGATGGCATGTAGAATCACCATATTCCACTAGTAGCACCCTAATGGATAACCTGCTG
Organism: Sambucus nigra; assembly: GCA_949130495.1. Taxonomy (NCBI): domain Eukaryota; kingdom Viridiplantae; phylum Streptophyta; class Magnoliopsida; order Dipsacales; family Adoxaceae; genus Sambucus; species Sambucus nigra. The sequence continues at coordinate 186,555,071 of OX422209.1, read as the reverse complement.
TGTTGTGAGACACAAGTGCACTACAACACATGCCACAACATGATTAACTCCCAGAGTCCGTACATTCAGCACATGACGGTGGTTCATAGTTGAAAATCATTGAATCACCTATTTGAAACCAAAGGACTGTCTTGTTAACCCCCATCTTCTAAAACCCATCTTCACTAAAACCAAAAGACTGTCTCGAATTCAACAAAAATTAAGAACCTACTTGTAAGAACACACAAAGATAAGTAATCCCAAAACATAACCTCAAAACCAAATTTGCAACCAAAATAGAACCATGAACTAGGTTATTTGTGGCATACCAAAACCTAATTTGCAACTAGTTAAACATGGAATAAATATCAATTTAACCAACTAATTGATTGGGAAGCAATTTAAACACGATAACAAGTATTAATGAAAATATCATAAGTGTTAAGATGCTGAGATGAGGTATAAGATGCCAAAATTCTAGTTTCACCTTTACTATTACAAAAGCGGGGAAATAAGTTTGGAGATATAATTTATGTTTCTACCAATTAATGTCACCTTACCACCATGGGGAGGACTATGGCCTCCAACGAGACTCCACTTTCTTCAACCTTGAATCCAAATCCACCGGATCCAACCAATCCGTAGAATTAATTTATTGCCAGTATTCTTAAACCCAACCAATTCGTGGAATAAATCCAACTAACCTTGTGATTGAGATAAAAACCCTAGCTAAATTTCGTCGCAAGTGCAAGTAAATAGACGGAGATGGGTTATCTTTCATGACGACGAATTTCAGGAAGAGAAGATGGGTGAGTTTCCGAAGCAAGGGTTCATGTGGGTTTCAAGTTTGAGTTCGACCATCGAAAAGGTTTGGGTTTGACAGATAGAGGTGTTTTGTTTTCTTTAACAAAAGAAAAAAAATACTTTTGGCATCAAAATTTTCTTTGTTGCCAAAATTCACTTATTTTTCTCAACACACTCTTATGTTGCCAAAGGTTAGGTGATGTTTGGCAACATCCAACTATGATGCCAAAAGCTAAATTTATCCCTCTTTTTATTTTGCTGCCTTCCCGCTTGAAATTTTAACCTTTGGCAACAAGTTTTATTTTATGTTGCCAAATGTACAATTTAAAATGATCTTTTGGCAACATAATTAAGATTTTGTTGCCAAAAGGGTATCTTTGGCAACAAGAATAACTTGTGTTGTTAAATATTGTTACTAATGGTGCAAATTCTTGTAGTGTATAAAGCAAGCTTATGAGAAGTAAAGTGTGTAGACATCTTATTATCAACACTTTCCTCTATAATGTAAAGGTTCATAGGGGAACCTAGTTAAAAGTTTAACAAATGAGGTATGTTCTAACTCCCCGTCATATTCCTCAACATCAACTACCTCTCAGGCTTCAGGATCTCTTTGTAAAGAGGTTTCCTAACAATGAGATGGGGCACAGTTTACTAATTATAGTGGTTAAATAAAAAAACCTTTTTATGACTAGGGGAGAAGAACCCTTAATAAAGATCCTTATGGGTAAACAACCAACAAAGGGGTCGTCACTCCTAAGCTACTTTTTCATCATGAAGGGTTTCCCTTGCAAAATTAATTCTAAATTTTCGGAAGATCTCCTCAAAAGGGTTGGGAATTATAAAACAAAATGTATTTTATGAGTTTGAAGATCAAATGTTGATAAAGGTTATAAAATTAAGTAAGAACATTGAAAAATATGTACCCCAAAAACAACTGATGATCTTAACGACAATAAATAAATTCTTATTTAACACAAAATCCTACTAAAAAAGATCAAAAAAGGGAAATCTTATAATAAAATAAGGAAGGAATGAAAAACTCTAATACCAATTGAATAATCGTACGATGATCCTAGATAGACATATTCTTTCTTCATAGAAGCTGTGGAATAATTTATAGATGATAAACCATCCTATATATAGGGCAATAACGGGATGAGCCTCACCTGCCAAGCCTTGGCATTGGGAAGTGCAAATGATGTGAATCACTATGAGACCTAGATGGTTAATTATCTCCCAAAGATCTTATGTTAAACTCTCTATCGTCCATCGACCTACACCTACAGGGTGAACAAAATAATCTTCTCGGCCTCAATAGGTTCAACTCTGAAATTTAAGGGACCCACAACTCCATCGGCCTCAAGAGGTTTGACTCTAAAATTTTTGATACCCTAAGATCCTCCATCCTACGGGGAGATCCTACATGGTAAGGACTGTCAGTTCACTTTGCATCCATAAATTCATCTCTTACATGTTAGAGACACTCGGTTCTTTCGGCTCAATTATTAAATAGATCTTCATCTCCCCCGAGCTCAAGAGGTTCCTCTCTTATGGCTAAGGGACACTCACCTCCCTCAACCTCAATAGGTTTAGCTCTTATAATTTTGTGACCCTCAATTCCTTCATCTCAATCATTGAAGAGACCCTTATCTCCTTCAGCCTCAACAAGTTTGTCTCTTACAATTAAGGGACCATCATCTCCTTCAGCCTCAATAAGTTCAACTCTTACATTTAAGGGATACTCATCTCCCTTGGCCTCATCAGGTTTGGATCTTAAAGAACCTCAAATCATTCATCTTAACTATTGAAGGAACACTTGGCTCTATCATCCTCAACAGGTTCATCTCTTACAGTTTGGAGACCCTCAGTTCCATTATCTCATCAATTTCAAGGACCCTCTGCATCTTCATCCTATAGTTTGCCAACTCCTCTATTTTGAGAACTCTCATCTCCTTCTTCCTTCATAAGGTCAACTCCAAGGAGGTTCATCTCATAGCCTCTAATATCCTATCAAAGTCGGAATAATTTATAAGATTTAAGCCTATGGAATACTTGATGATCCTAGAAATTATCTCATCTCAAGAATTTATGTATTTTGGACCCTCGACCCAAAATGGGTCGGCCTAATACCCTCTTAGGGTCATCCTCAAACCTTTGTCCTCATAGCCTCATAGGATCGGCGAAATTACACTAAAAATCTAAGAATCCACGAAATTCCCAGAGAAGGGAATTTTATTCATATTGTTCCTACACAAGTGGGTGCATATTCTGTACTGGATGTGAAGAGAATGTTCGCTCGTTCTATGGTGCTTCTAGAAGGACAGGTTACATTAATCAAGATAATAACATCAATCAACATTATCCGTGTGACTTGGAGTGAACATTACACACCAACACACCTATAATTACATTGTACCCTAATACTTATTCCATTTGTTACTCTTTCAAAATACTCTCCAGTGAAAGAAAGTACATCCTTGAAACTAACATGTAAAAAATTATTCATAGAGTGGTAAACAAATTATTTCTACACTGGACACGGGCCAATTTGCTGAACCACTTATATTTATGTGTTGGTATATCTTTATTTCATTTACTGCATTCATTACTACCATGTATATCTTCATTACTAACTGAGTTCCTAATTATTATCTGAATAGTTCAACATAAAATCAGGGATCTATCGGTATAGGTTCAAACTCGGGTAAGGCTTTTATCCAAGGTCTGTAGAGATCCTATTTTAAGTCACTTAGGGGACCATGTTCGTGGAAGAACCTTAGGTAGGGGTGCGATGAAAATGGGCCAAGATGTCTTGGTGGGCCAGGAAAAAGGTGATTTGTCACATGAAAAAAGGTCTTGTGCCATGCAATCGAATATTTTTTTATGCCAAATTTTGTTCTTTTTCTTTGATATTGTTTTCTAATTATAGCTTAAATTATAATTAACTAAATTAGTATAGGGATATATAATGAACACTTGTGTCAAAAGATAAATAATTATTTAAGTTCTTAATGTTATAAAATAGAGGGAACACAAAGACAATTTAGAGGGAGTGAGTATTTCATTTCATTGATCTATAAATAATAAAGGTGCATGACCCATATTTATAGTATAAAATAAGGTAAACTAATAGACAGCTTAATAATTATGGAATACCATAGGTCTAGAATACAAGTGGACATCCACTTGAAAACATTTTATAACACGCCCCTTGGATGTATACTATATCCACCATTCAACGATTGTTGCCTCATTAAAACCCTACTAAGGAAAAATCCAGTGGAAAAAAAACAAAGTAAAGGAAAAAGAGTACAACTTTTGAGATCATGGAATTGGTGTTGGACGCTCTTAGTGTTGCCTCATTAAAACCTATAACTAGAGAACCCAATGGAAAAAAAACTTAATTAAAGGAAAAGGAGTATAACGCGCGTATGTCCAAAACACCATGTTCTTATATTCTCCCGCTGATCAAATGCTCGCCCTTATTGGATACTCCCCCTAATTATGTTATTTCTCCAATGATTGTGTCGATGCATATTAGTCTTATACAAAATATTATGAAATGTTATCATTCGTAACTTCAATTTCATTTTTCTTCAAAAGCTTGACTTTCATAAGACTTGGATGAAGAGGGATGAACATGTCATTTTATCAGATCTATTTGACTTCAATATCATAACTCTTATAGAGTTTATGTGTTATATAACACTTCTTGAGTTAATGGATATAGAAACTTATATGTATTAATCATATCTCCCTTGATGTAGCCTTTTTGAGTGTGGGCTATACAAGAACCATTACCTTTATAAGTAGTAGTAGTAGGAACATATGTTATTTGAGACAAGTCATAAGTGCTTTGCTTTCTCCTTGTGAAGTTCCCAGAGATAACTTGCATTTATGTAACTAACTGGACATGGATGGCTAGATATAAAAATATCATAAGATATAACTGATATTAGTCTCATGCTATGCAAGTCAATGATAATTATTTATTGTCAAGATATTGACTGTAACTATAATACCAACTATCGTGCATTGTATACTAATAACATATAAGTATGGTACTTCTGGACTAAATACGATAATAACATGCACATATGGTACTTCAGAACTCATTTTTTTGTTGTCATTCTCTTTAGGATGATATGGAAAGTTTAATATTCAAATAGCGATGGGTATACTAAAATTGTACTGTGAATATATGCTAAAACATTGTAGGACTTCTCAATCCAACTAATGAATAAGTGTTTAACATAAACTGTGCTCGATATGCAGGACGGGATAATAACTAGATTTCCCAAAGTCATTCATTTTGGAATTTCTTATTTGAGTACTTTGCATTTTAGCTAAGCTCTTCAGGAGCACATCTATTTAAGGATATTTTGTTTTATTTTAGTTAAGCTCTTCAGGAGCACGTGCATTAAGAATATATTATAATGGCACATTTGTATATATAATTGTTTTCATATATTTTCTTAGACAAATATTTACTTGGACAATTGCACCTATATCTATTTCGATTGGATGTCGTACAATGAACGTCTTAGTACATTTTAGTACGTACTCCTTATCTTTGCTCCATGCAAAGAAAATCCTTTTAGGATTTTCATATGTACTCCTTTCCTAAGTGCCGTATACATAAGAATTTATAATATTCATGAGTCTCATATAATATATTTCAACAAAACTGCTATGGTAGTCAGATAGGTAAAAAGTATTTATGGACAAAACAGGTTGGTATGTTTGTTTATAAACAACTTTTGTGTCTCAAGGAAACCTTGTGCCATAAATCATTCACTTTTTACTGTTTTTTATACTTCACATTCTTATAAACATGCATTTGTAACCTTCAGGGTTAATATCTTTTGGGATTTACTATAGGTCCAAATTCATTATGTACATTAAGAGACTCGAATTATGCCATTATGGTATTTTTTTCATTTTCGGCCAATATATTATTTGTCGACATTTATTCATAGTATGTGGACTTTAAGTATCATTGCCTTTTGATTTTTCTGTAGCTACAACATATATAATTATATCATCGATGACCATCTTATTTTATCCCACTTTTCTTTTGTATACATATAAAAACATAGAGATTTCATTTAATATTAGGCAGGGGTGTTCGCGGTCCGGTTCGGTTCGGTATTAAGGTTTTTTCCGGACCGGACCGACTTGGTCGGTCCTCTAAAAAAATGGACCGAGACCGGATCGATAATGTCGGTTAACCGACCCTAGTCGGTTCGATTTTTTATAGGGTCGATCCGGTCTAACCCGTCGATCCTCACATTAATGAATTACATCATTTATAATAATAAAAATATACCCGAGCCTATTTTTTCCAAATATTAAAAACTAAAAAATATCGAAATTTACAATTAAAACAAAACTAGTATTGGATTAAACTATAATTTAAACTAATCAAATATTAAAATTAATATTTTCACTATTTGTTTATCTTATATATATATATATATATATATATATATATATATATATATATATATATATATATATATATGTATCTAAAAATATATTATTTTATATATAGTCGGTCCGGGTCGGTCCTAACAGGGTTTTTGAATCTGTAAACCGTGGACCGAACCGACTAGGTCGGTCCTCCAAAAAAATAAACCGAGACCAGACCGATTAAGAAAAAAGACCGAAAAAAAGTAGTCGGTTCGGCTCGGTTCGGTTCGGTTCGTCGGTCCAGTCGGTTTTTTGAACACCCCTAATATTAGGTATGTTTGTCAACTTCAAGGGATTTATAGTCACTTCAGAGACTTGTGCCTTTTCATAGACAATAACCTCTTACGGGTTAATGGAGAAAGTGAATTTTTTGCCCATAACCTCTTCTGGAGCGTTATGTATAACCTCTTCTGGAGCGTTATTTGGGCATGATTTTATTCAACTTCCACTATTAGGGAGTCAATTAGTTAGGACCTATAGGTTTATCACACTCTTGGCGTGCAATAAATTTATTTACTTCCAAATTTATTATATCCTTCTGGGACAATTATTTTGTCAAGCATATTTGCAACTAGTTCACGTGACATTTGATGTTGCAGTATAATTTTTCACTTCCTTTTGACATTGAACGATACAGGGAATCATATGATACAAAGTGGAAGTATTCCATGACAATTCTCGTCGATCTTCAGGAACGGACCGTTCATTAAGTATAATTTGTACTTCTGGTATGTTTTATCCTTTCCCTAATGGTTGAATAGTGTCTTATCAATATAAAATTGCACATATACCATAAACATAGTATTTGTATATGGTTCGAGAGAGGGTGAATCTTAAGCACCATATATACCCTAGTGATATATATCATTTGCATTCACCACATGTTATGACTAACAACTGAGGTGATCAAAGTGGTCATTGTATAATAATAAATAATTGAACAATGGAACTGTAGGCTCATAAAAAAGTGCAATTTTACAATGTTAAATAATGTATAGTATAACCCTTGAAAAAATGTAATGATTGTTTTCTAGTGTAAGCTTCTAGCTTTTAATACTAGAAGTGACGCAAAATTACTTTTCACTTTTTATTTCAATATGGTACCCATGTATACTCATGTCCACAAAATAAATTACTTCAGGAAGTGATTTCATATAACTTGTCGCATATGTATGGGAGGGTACCAAATAATCACATCACATAGGTTCTTCGAGAGTTTTAAGTTCAACTATGGTTGAAAACATTATTATATTACACACCAAATAAAAAAAACTTTTTTTTTTCATAATATCATAAGTTGTTCATTATCTTATGGACAAATATCATCACATGATGATTGTTCACAATCGCCACTATTTGCAATCAAGATTGAAATAAAGATATTCTTAAGAATGAAATAATATATATTGTATGATAGAAATTTTGTTAATCGAACTTTAAGAAGTGAAAGTATTTAAGAAAACCATATCAGATAATTATGCATGCTAACCTAATCAACACTAAATTACTTTGGATTCCTAAAGAGACAATTATGCATGTTAATCCTAATTAAGCACACACATATTGGGCTCCAAAAGATAAAAATTTTAGGTAAAAGATTAGTATTGGTACTTGAACAAAAAACTGAGATTAAGAACTAGTATTAAATTTTTATTTATTTTTGTTTATTATTTACAACTATTGTGAAATATTATTTTCATGCTTATATGTTGGTTTAAGCTAAACACCATTATATACATGAAAATATTTTAGTGATTGATGATTTATAACTCGATTTATTTCATATGAATATCAAATGTGTTAAATTCTTAAAAATATGAATAACTTTATTTTTGTCTAAGTCAAAGCATACGATGGATGATTATTTAATTTCTTAATATATTTTGATGAATAATTTATTATTGGATATTATAAAATTGACATTTAATATTATATGATTGTGTATCAAAAGTTGCTAATTATTAATGATTTTGAGGATTATCATTTATTATGTATATGCTTGAAATTTAAAAAAAATAATAATAAGATAAAGCATTTTGAAAATTTTGTGCTTTAATATTGCATTATGGCCCTAACACATTTTTGGTACTAAAAGAGAAAATATTCAAAGTTATGTAGGTTTCATGTTGAGATGAGTTGTGTATTTTCAAAGTGTATGATTTGGTATCAGAATCAAAATTAAAATTTCAAGTATCATTGCCTAATGTTGAAAATGCCACTATGGATCACGTGGGAGAACTTTAATAGGAGACCACTACTCCACCTACTTCATCAACACCACCCACTCATGGAAACTCTTCACCATCCTAAAGTGGAAGTTTAAATGAAAGAGTTGTTTCATGTACAAGAATTCTACGATATCTCTACGAGATTATCGAAAGTTATGATAGTTTTACACTCTTTTTCCTATTTGCCGATTGTGAACTAGTGAACATCCAAGAAGCTGCACGACATAAGAAGTGGAGAGACGCGATAGATGAAGAAATCAGGACCATCAAGAAGAATAACACTTAGGACTCACTTCAATTCCAAAAGGTAAGAAGGCTATTGGCGTCAAATGGGTGTACAGAATGAAGATTAAAGCCACGGGAGAAATATAAAGACACAACACGAGGCTAGTCTGAAAAGGGTATAGTCAAAGAGCTGGCATTGATTATGATGAAATATTTGCCCTTGTTTCTCGCTTAGAAATTGTGAGATAAATTATCTCCCTAGAAGTTCAGAGCAATTGGAAGATTCATCTATTGGATATAAAGTCTGCATTTTAAATAGAATTCTTGAAGAATAACTCTACATCGAGCAACCTTTTTGCTATATAGTAAACAAACATGAAGAAAAAGTCTTCAAGTAAGAGAAAACTCTCTATGGAATATAGCAAGCACCAAGGGCATGGAATAGTTGTATCAACAAATACTTTCAGGAGAATGGTTTCAGCAAATCTCCTTACGAGCGCGCTCTATATATGAAGATAAAAAATGGAGATGTTTTGATCGTGTGCCTATACATAGATGATTTGATTTTTATCGGAAGCAACCAATATATGTTCGATGACTTTAAAAAAGCAATGATAAAATGAGATGACAGATATTGGGCTAATGTCATACTACTTTGGGATTAAAGTTTAACAACAAAAAGACATACTTCTCATTTTATCATTGCTTTCTTAAAGTCATCGAACATATAGTGGTTGCTTCCGATAAAAATCAAATCATCTATGTATAGGCACACGATCAAAACATCTCCATTTAAACAACAAGAAGACATACTTCTCATATTACAGGAAGGCTACAAAGAGGAAATACTTAATAAGTTCAAGATCAATTACGGTAAGCCAATTAATACAATGGTGGAGTGTGGAGTTAAGCTATTAAATCATGAAGAAGGTGAAAACGTAAATCCAATTTTCTTCAAGAGTGTTGATACCAAATTTAGTCAGATGACATGGACCAATCATATGAAGACACGTGTCAAAATACACAGAGAATACAAATACTTTCAACAAACAACATGCAGCACCGAGCTACTCAAGCGTCGTGAGCTACTCAAGATTACCAAGTAACTCAGGTGGTTCGAGCTACTTAGCATGAAGATAATTTCATTCATAAGATAACTACGCATTTAACGCACCTTACATTTAATGTGTATTCTTATTATACAGCTATATATGTCTACTAAATGACAGCTGATTGATATGTACAGCTCGAAGGCTATAAATACATTGTAACCCCTTCATAAAAGGGGACTTCGAAATCTCTTGAGAAGGGAGAGAGAATACAACACTCAGGAAATACAATAACAGTGGACATAAGTCATTTTCCTAAGGCCGAACCACTTTAAAAATCTTTTATCCCATTTACTTATTACTTATTTATCTGTGATTAATTAATTAGATTGCATCTAGTTTTTTACATCAACATATTGGCACCATCTGTGGGAACGAATATATTTATCATTTTTCCATAAAAAATTCATCATCTTTGGCTGACATCCTAGAATCGAGTAACCAAAACACTTCAAGATCTGGCTGGCATTATGGCTAATTTGGCTTAAGGGCAAATAGACATGCAAGAAACCATGCGTTAACTTATACAAAATGCTTGTGACGAAGTACCTTCCCAGTCCGGACAAAGAAGTGTTTAGAGAAACACCCATCTGCCATCTTCAAGAACTAGACGTACGCTATTTTGCATAGGGATCTCGATCTAGGAATACTAGTTTTTATTATACTGAAAGATCTGAGGATCCTTCATATCAACCTGGCCAAACTTCTTCGGTATGAGTTACAGATTCTCAAAGGAATGTTTCTTTAACTCCAGAGTGAATTAGCATTTTGGAAAGGTTGATTAGAGTCTCTTCTTTTGATCGTTTGGGACCCAGAAGAAATAGAAATCCTCCTAGAGTTGCGTCGAGGGACACTCAACAACCAATAGATTAAAGGGAAGGTTATGCCCAATCACACCTAACAACTCAAAAAGAAAAATCTTAAGAAGGAAATTCAGCGCGATCAGTTGCACGAACCAATCGTTCTGAGACTAGGAATGATGCATGGAAGGGATCCATTCAACAATTGGAAGACAAGTTAGAGAAAAATGGATAAAGCCAAGAACCCTCTCCAAAGAACTTTTTTCCAAGGGTCGCCTTTTGTAAAAGCAATTGTGAATTTTCCTACCCCATCAAAATTCAAAGCTCCAGTAGTGACACCCAAATATGATGGGAAAACTGATACAATCCACCATATAGAGAAATATCAAGCAGCTTATGACATCTACGCAGTCCCTGATGAAATGTGGTGCAAGGTATTCTCAGAACTATCACTGGGTCAACCCAAATATGGTACAACAATCTTCCTAAGAGGAAAATTGCCACTTTCCATCAACTGGAAGAACTGTTTATAGGAAATTTCTATTTCGGATCAAAACCACTTAAGAGAGTGGAACATCTATTGAGTGTGAGGCAAAATGCTGGAGAAAGCACTAGGGATTACATCACTCATTTTAATAACGAGAAACTTGAGGTAATTGATTATGAGGAGAAAACAATAATCACTGCTGTGATGATTGGTCTATTACCAAACAAGCTATATTATACTTTGGCTAAAAAACCTCCAAGGTCTATGGCTGAATTGGTGGCAGCAAGCAGTCAAAGGGCAAGACACTGGAAAAGCTGAGAAGATATGGGAATTACACTCCTTTGAAAGTAGACATAAATCACATTCTAGAGGAAATCGGGAACAGCGAGGAGCTAGACTGGCCCGAGAAAATGAAGACAGAACTAGAAAAAAGGGATAAGTCAAAATATTGCGACTTACACAAAGATCATGGGCATACGACCAAACGATCCATAGACCTCTAGAATGAAATTGAAGCGCTCATTAGGCGAGGAAAACTGACCACGTATGTTGATCGCCAAAATGGTGGAAGGACCAATGACAGAGGAAGGAAAAGATCCAAATCACCTCACCGAGCAAGAGATGACAAGAAGAGAGAACACGAAGATGATCCCAACCTACCTAAAAACCCAGGCAACCCGAACATGAGGTATTTTTAATACATTTCGGATCATTTGAATATGATGTAATTACAGGGGGAGATACAGGTGGTGGAGATCATACTATGGAGAGAAAAGCTTATCTCAATGAGGCACAAGCTTGATCTCACATACAACGCATTAATTTGGCTGAAGAGGATCGCCCGAGGAAGGTAAACAAGGATAAGCTAGTCATTGGCTTCTCCAAAAATGATTTGGCAGGTGTACTATATCCTCATGACGATTCTTTGGTGATTAAAATGAGAATGAAAGATGTGGTGATTTCTAGAGTATTGGTGGATAATGGTATCTCGACAGATATCATGTTCAATCCATGCTTTGACAGTTTGAACTTAAAGCTACCCCACTTGGAGCCATATCATAGGCCCCTCCTTGATTTTACTGGCGAAATAGATTTTCCACTTGGGACGATCAAGTTGGACATGCTCATTGGTACGTGGCCCGCCTGCAGAACAGAGAAATACATTTTTTCATAATGGATAAAAATGTTCAATAAGCTTACAACATCATCATGGGGAGAGTAGGTCTGAAAAAATATGAGGCAGTACCATCTACGGTGCAATAATGTTTAAAGTTCCCAACAAATTTCGGAGTGGGAGTTGTGAAAGGCGATCAGAAAGTAGCTCGGGAATGATACTATTCATCTACCGAATAAGAAGAACTGGAGGAAGCCAGGAAGAAGACCACCACGTATCAAGTGGATGAAACAGAAGAAGCAGGGATTGAAACCTTGGATACAAGAGATGAATCTCAGTTGGTCAAAGGTCAAGTCGTGGAAGCTATAGAAAACATAGTTTTGGACGATGAACACCCAGAACGAACAACTCAAATTAGTGTTTCATTGGATCCACCAATAAAATAAGAACTTGTGGAATTTTTTAGATGGAGAAAGCAGACTTTTTCATGGAACCATGAAGACATGCCAGGGATAGACCCGTATTTCCTATGCCACGAGCTGAATGTAAATAAGGAGATCAAGCCTGTGAAGCAACGAAGAAGAGTGTTCATCCCTGAAAAGAATCAATCCATACACGAGGAAGTCGAGAAGCTGCAGAAGGTCTCTTTTATTGAAGATGTCAAGTATCCTGAATGGAAAGCAAATGTCGTGATGGTAAAGAAGAAAAATAATAAGTGGAGTATGTATGTGGACTTCACTGATCTTAATAAAGCCTGTCTAAAAGACTAATTTCCTTTGCTCCGAATTGAACAGTTGGTGGATGCTACCTGGGGACATGAATTACTGAGTTTCATGGATGTTTACTCTGGTTACAATCAAATCAAAATGAAATCGAAAGACATGGAAAGTACTTCTTTTATAACCCCACGAGGAACTTATTGTTATAATGTTATGCCTTTTGGACTAAAAAATGCAGGTGCAACATATTAACGGCTAATGAATAAAGTGTTCGCAGAGCAGATTGGCCACAGCATGGAGGTTTATGTTGATGATATGCTAACGAAGAGCAAGAAAGATGCTAATCATCTAGCTGACATGAGCCAAACTTTCGATCAGTTGGAAAAATATCAAATGAAGTTGAACCCCATTAAATGTGTATTTGGTGTACGAGAAGGCATGTTTCCCGGATACATTGTTAATCAATGAGGCATTAAATCAAACCCCAAGAAGATTAAAGCTTTACGGGAGTTATGATCCCCTACAACGAAGAAGGAGGTGGAAAGCCTTACAGGATGTATGGCAGCACTTAACAAATTTATGTCACGAGCAACTGATATGTGTCTCCCATTCTTCAAAACACTTAAAAAAAACTTTTGAGTGGAATGATGAATGTGAAGAAGCCTTTTAGGAATTGAAGAAATATATGGGAAAACCTCCACTATTATCCATACCTATAATGGGAGGAAAATGATATCTGTATTTGGCAGTTTCAGAGAATGCAGTGAGCTCGACAATTATAAGAATGGAAGACGGAGTGCAAAAATCGGTGTATAACACCAGCAAGGCTTTCCGAGGAGCAGAGATTAGGTATCCAAGGTTAGAGAAATTGGCATTATCACTGATTGAAGCCATCAGGAGGATGAGGCCATACTTCTAAACCCATACTATAGTGGTATACACTAATATGCCTTTAAGATAAGCTCTTCACAAGCCAGAGAAATTTGGAAGATTGATGTACTGGGCAGTTGAACTCATTAACGACCCTCCATGTATTTAGAGCTACTTTTGGAGGAACAATATCAAAGTATTGGAAAAACTCTAAACACAGGGGATTTGGCGGGAAGGAAAAGCCACACTCAGCTACAAAAAGAGTTGGGATCCAGTGTCCCTCTGCCAAAGAAAATAAATCAGAAGGACAAGGAGGTTCTTCCAAAATAACCCACGAGGGGATTGAAAAATTAGACTGAAATTTATCCAACGATTCAACAAGATAAACCATGGTGAATAAAGAAAATAAAGAGGAAGGAAGAAAATCTTACAGAAGAAACAGAGATCGGTTGACAATGAATGATAGAAAGAACGAAGGCAGAAGATAGAGAGAAAATGAAGAGTTCAGATATACAGATTTGAAAACTAGAAAATGATACCATTTATGTCGCACTTAAATACTTTACCTCGGGAATAGAGAAAGGCAATCATTACAAGGGAAGACGTTTGCATTTTCGGTGGCTAAAAGAGGAAAAAAGGCACAAATATCAAAGTGATCGTGAAAAATTCAAAATATTTACAAAGTTTGAAATTACGCGCTCAAAAGGAACTGAATACATTGAAAATTCTCCTAAGCTCTGAAGACTAATAAGCCGAGCAACTTTCGAGTAAAATGTTCCACACCCTTTTCTTCAAACTCAACTCTGAAACCTTGGGGGCTTCTGTTGATACCAAATTTAGTCAGATGACGTGGACCAATCATGTGAAGTCACGTGTCAAAATACACAGCGAATATAAATACTTTCAACAAATAACATACAGCACTGAGCTACTCAAGTGTTCCGAGCTACTCAAGCGTCCCAAGCTACTCAAGAGTACCGCGCAACTCAGGTGGTCCGAGCAACTCAGGCGGTCTGAGCTACTTAGCATGTAGAGCACTTCATTCAGAAGATAACTACGCATTTAACACACCTTACAATTAATGCGTATTCTTATTATATAGATGTACATATCTACTAAATGATAGCTGATTGATATGTACAACCTGAAGGCTATAAATACATTGTAACCCCTTCATAAAAGGGGACTTCAGAATCTCTTGAGAAGGGAGAGAGAAACAAACACGCAAGCAATATAATAACAGTGGACGTAGGTCATTTTCCTATGGCCGAACCACTTTAAAAATCTTTTGTCCCATTTACTTATTACTTATTTATCTGTGATTAATTAATTAGATTGCATCTAGTTTTTTACATTAACAACTGAACAAGAGTATGGAACGAAAATCATTCCATTGCTTAAAAAGTGATAAATCACTTTAAACAGACTACATATTTATTCAGCAAATCATAAGAAACGCATTTCCAAGAAAATAAAGACTAAATTTTCATTCATTAAATGCAATCATATTACATAGAGATGATCTAAATTTTCATTCATTTCATTCATGTACAAATTTCCTATTCTATGGGCTTCTTTCCTTATAACTTTGATACAGGTTCCACCCCAGCTGGAGGATCATCTAAAGCATAAGGGGAATTGATAAAGTTCAAATCTCGCAGTATTTTTACATTGATCGTAGATGGTTGATCAACCAAATGCTCAGGACGAGCTATCTCAAAATTGGAATGAAGCTTATATCATCAAGATACTTAGAGATCAAAACTTGAGGAATAGCACGAGCTCGAATCTAGCTAAGATCAAGTTTGAAGGGAGGCACAGGTAAATCAAGAACTCCAAATTCATAATAGTCCCATAAGAAATGACATTGCTCCAGTTTCAGAATAGATAAGGCATTCAACCATCCCTGCTTATATCCTTTGTTGTTCGACTTCTCCAAATGAGCATCAAGATGATACAAAGCTTCATTATACCCCGCCATCAAGAACTCTCTGGGTTACTTATGAAATTGATAGGTCAATCTATCAAGCTTCTCATGGAGCTTTTTTACCAAAAGATATTTACTTTCTAATGCATAGCTTTGAACAGAGAGTTGGTTGGTAAGAGCTTTCATTTTTTGAGACATTTAGACCAAGGTCTGAGTTTTGGCTTTTATTTGAGAAACTTGATTTCTTAAGGTTTGGTCAGTCCTTATCTCTTCAACACTTTTTTGAACAGCTCTACCTCTACCTCTACCCCTTGAGGAGGATGTCGGTTTAGCTTGTTTCAAAGTCTCCAGCTCTTCTCTCAAGGCAGTATTTTCAACCTCTAAAAAGGAATAACACTCATCATTGATCGGAACCAAGGCTCCTGAGGAAGAAGAGGCCTCAAATTTGAGTCGTTTTAGCTCCTCCTGTAGTGTAACATTTTCTTCTTCCAACAGCTTGACAATGTGTCTATGTTCTTCAACATCATGACTTAAAATATTTTCTCCTCTCTTATGAGCAGAGAGATACTTATCGTAACCCTGATTAGTGCTCAGTTGTTTGTATTTTTGCTCGTAACCCTCATGAAGAAGTTTGTTGGACTCTTTGTACTTCTGTTGAAGTTCCTCGATCATTCTTTGAAGATCTTCAATCATTTTGTAATAAGACACATTGTTGGCTACAACACGATCAAGTAGACACTGCAAGTACTGGTAGGCATTAATTGCTCATTCAGAGGCATCGGAGCCAAAAATGTTGATTATTTGAGCTTCAGTAAAGTCTGCATGACCAGCATTAAAATAATCATTGCATTTCTTCACCAACTTTGTATCATTAGCTGATAAGAGTTCCATCCTGGCCACAAACTAGCAAGAAGAAAATAAAAAACAAAATCAACAATGGTTCGAACAGAGCAAGTAAGGGAAAAATTCAAGACGACCAACAAAAGTTCATTTTTATTCATCACAACAAAGGAAAATACATTTCAGGATTACAACCAAGAAACAACACAATAAAAGAACCGAATAACTTTACACCTTCTCCTTTTTTCCTACAACATCTTCGAAAGGTTTGGATGAAGGGGTTGGTTGCTCGGAGGGCAATGCTTGTTGCTCGACAGATGTTCAAGATTATTGGATTTGCTCGGAGGGTTAAATAACAGCAAAAATAGGGACTTGCTCTCCTATCATCATAGAAGATTCATCTGATACAGCTTCATCTTCTTCTTCTTCTCCAGGAGAGGGAGGAGGGCCATGAGTATGCTCCTGGAATAACTCGGAATTTTCAGCAACCTTTAATTTCTTCAAAGCTGCTACCCATCCCTACCTAAAATACTTAACACTGGCATACTCTATCTGAGAAGACATAGCAGCGAAGCCCTTATTCCAACCTTTGTCCCAACCAGCACTAAAAGATTTCTTAACAACAACTTTCCTTTTTGCTCTCTCCGAGGAAGTTTTTTCCCTAAGGAGCTCTTCTGTAGATATTAGTTTTACTTATACCTCTTTCTTATGTCGTTCAATATCTTGAAGCTTGGCGACATCTTCCTCAGCAAATTTAAGCTTGTCCTCAATCTCCTTCTTACGTTGTTCAGCGTTTTTTAAATTCTTCTGCAACTCTTTGGAGGCATTCACAGCTTGATCTCAACTTATTTCAACAGACTGGAGTTTTTTCTCCCAAGCATTTTTGTCTTCCTCGTACTTCTGACGAGACTCCCTTAAAGATTTAGTTAATCCAGCAAAAGCTTCTTCTATTCCACCCGAGGAACTGGAAGCTCTGATGGCTTCATCTTTCTTCAAAATACTGTTAAAAAATGTCATGAGCTGAAATAGGAAGAAGTTTACATTAACATAAGAATTTAACATTAGAAGATGAAGGAGTCAAGTTAGTGGTACTTACTGACGCAATATGTTGAGAAACCAAATTAGTAACTCTCTCACGAGAAACAGTATCCTCAACACCTTGGAATTATGGGACAGTCTAAGATTTTATCAAATCCACAGCAGAGCTTGGGGGAATAAGGACTGGAACATTACCCTCAACACTTGAAGGTCGAGCAACAGATTCATCAGGTCTTTCAGCAAGACCTCTTCTCAATCTCCTCAAAGGAGCACTTTCAATGAAAGGCGCTGCCTCTCCTTGAGAAATGGCAACAACTTCAATAGAAGGTAATACCTCTTTTAGAGGCACCGGGGGCTTCTTGCCAGTTTCCTTGGCAGCAGTACATGAGGGTACATATACATCCTTTGTCCTCTCAACTGGGGCATCTTGTTTGTTCTTCTTTGCCCCTTCAGTAGTAATGGCAGACTTGTCAAAAAATATGGGAGCTTTCCTCTTCTTCATCAGATCAGTAATAGGAGTACTTAAAGCAGAAGAAGATCCTTTCACACTGGTTTCGAAAGATGGTATCCGATCAAGATCAACCACCACAGGAGGAGCAGTAGGACGAGCAATAAAAGATGAGGTAGAACTTATGTATCTCAACAAATATGAAGAAGGCCTCACATGCTCTCCATTGATCAACTGATGCAAACTCCAGATAAGTTTCAAATCATTTAAATTAATATGAGCTTCACTTGGAGGTTTCCTTTTTATGTCAACTATAACAAATAAAATTAATGCCAGTGATACATTTCATCGAATACAAAGAAAATAAGATTTCAAAAATAAAAATCAACCTATCCCATTGCCATTAAGTGGACATCTGGGACCTTGGTATACATCATCTCCGGTTAATGGGGGGTGTTACCAATTTTTCATCACAACACCATGATTAAAATAATCGCTATTGGCATAAAAAAGATTTACAACTAAAGCTCTATTCAACAACCTAGTTTTTAAATAAAAAGTTGTATCACTGGTGACCCATTTATAATAATACATAATTTCTAGAATGCGTAAATGGGTCCCGTGAATTTGATTTAGTCTGTACACGCCATTAACGACCCTCCATGTAATTGGAGCTACTTTTGCAGGAACAATATCAAAGTATTGGCAAAACTCCAAACACAAGGGATTTTTCTGGAAGGAAAAGCTACACTCATCTACAAAAAGAGTTGGGATCTAGTGTCCCTCCGCCAAAAAAATAAATCAGAAGGACAAGGAGGTTCTTCCAAAATAACCCACGAAGGGATTGAAAAATTAGACCAAAATTTATCCAATGATTCAACAAGATAAACCATGGTGAATAAAGAAAATAAAGAGGAAGGAACAAAATCTTACAGAAGAAAAAGAGATCGGTTGACAATGAATGACAAAAAGAAGGAAGTCACAAGATAGAGAGAAAATGAAGAGTTCAGAAATATAGATTTGAAAAGTAGAAAATGATATGATTTCTGTCACACTTAAATACTTTACCTCGGGAATAGAGAAAGTCAATGATTACAAGGGAAGACGTTTGCATTTTCGATGGCTAAAAGAGGAAAAAAATGCACAAATATCGAAGTGATCGTGGAAAATTCAAAATATTTACGGAGTTTGACATTACGCACTCAAAAGGAATTGAATACATTGAAAATTTTCCTAAGCTCTCAAGACTAATAATCCGAGCAACTTTTGAGTAAAATGCTCCACACCCTTTTCTTCAAACTCAACTGTGAAACATTGGGGGCATGTGTTGATACCAAATTTAGTCAGATGATCTGGACCAATCATATGAAGACACGTGTCAAAATACACCGTGAATACAAATACTTTCAATAAACAACATGCAGCACCAAGCTACTCAAGCGTCCCGAGCTACTCAAGAGTACCGAGCAACTCAGGTGGTCCAAGCTACTTAGCATGCAGAGCACTTCATTCAGAAGATAACTACGCATTTAACACACCTTACATTTAATGCGTATTCTTATTATACAGCTGTATAGTTCTACTAAATGACAGCTGATGGATATGTACAGCCTGAAGTCTATAAATACATTGTAACCCCTTCATAAAAAGGGACTTCGGAATCTCTTAAGATGGGAGAGAGAAAGAAACACTCAGGCAATACAATAACAGTTTACGTAGGTTATTTTCCTAAGGCCGAACCACTTTAAAAATCTTTTGTCCCATGTACTTATTACTTATTTATCTGTGATTAATTAATTAGATTGCATCTAGTTTTTTACATCAACAAAGAGTTTAATTGAAAGTTTGTGCTACCTAACTTATACAAGACCTGGCATCCATTATGAAGCTAGACTTGTAAGTCGATACATGGAAACCCCAATAGCCTCACATTTAAGACTGCAAAAAGAATTCTTCACTATCTCAAATATACAATTGACTTTGGTCTGTTATACTCCTATTCTAATGATTACAAGCTTGTTGGATATAGCTATAACAATTGGGTAAGGATACAGATGATAGAAATAGCACAATGGGGTTCGTGTTCTTCATGGGAGATACCATTTTTACATGAATGTGAAAGAAGCAACAAATTATCATAATCCATACAAGTGAAGCTGAATATGTAAATGTTCCATCATGTGTTTGTCATGCAATTTAGCTCAAAAAATTATTGAAGGAACCGGGTTTGTCATAAGAGGAGCCGACATATATTTGTATTAATAACAACAGCTATAGCCCTAGCAAAGAATCCAATTTTTCATGATGGAAGAAAGCATATCGATACTCGCTACAGTTTCATAAGATAATGTATTACAAGAAAAGATCTGCAACTAAGATACGTAAAATCTGAAGACCAATTGCCGATATCTTTACCAAGCCATTGAAGTATGAGAAATTCTCTTGGTATCACCAAACAAGTTTAACAGGGTGCGTGGAAATATAAACTTGCTTTATATTTATCAACCCAATCCCTAGAAGCTTCCTAACTTAGGTAAGGTAGTTGAAGTTGTGTTTAATTATTTTTATTAGGTTGATAATGGTCAGATAGTTGGATGTTAAATGTATGGCTTATGAGTATTTTTGTTAATTTAGTTTGAACAGTATTATGTGGTAGATTTTGATTCTTTCATCTATAAATATCCATAATCCTTCAGTTCTTAGCATCATCAAATAACAAGGAAGATAATAAGCGAAGCTTATTAGTTGTAGTTGTGAGAAATTATGTTGTAAGAATATTTTCTCCTTTGTAATAGTATTTTGATTGTTAAATACAAGATAGTTGGGTGAGTGTCTTGAGGTGATTATTTCCAACAAAGGTGCATATATGTTACTAAGCCAACCCTTGGAACATATATAATTTAGGAAACAAGTTTGATGTATCTAAGACAATGTCTAAGAGATGTGATTGGTCAATTCTGGTGATGCTGACCAACATTTCTTATGAAAATAGGTTCGTGCCAGCGGGATTGACCAATCACATATCTAAGACATCAAATTTCTTCTCATAATTTTGGATGTTTTTGTAGGGACAATATATTTAATTAATTCACCAAAATGAGTAACGTATTTGTAGGTGTCCTCTTTATAGATGTTCAATTTTAAGTGAATTAACTTATTTAGTATTTTTTTAGCGCATGTATGGATCCAAGATTACACATAATTTAATTTTCCTTCATATTTGTACTGCTCTCTCTTTCTGTGCCTAAAATACTATTTAAGTCATCTTAGAATTTTGAAACCAACAGTTGTAAATATATAATTTTATAATTTAAATTTGGCATTTAATAATATATTAATAAATCTTTTGGTCATTTGGATGTTGAATAGAATAAGAATATTGTTTTCGAAAATCAAATGGGTGGGAGTTGATCTATTCGAACATAATGATTCAAATATTTACTGAATATATCACTACAAAGTCAAATCAAGAGCCTTCATATTTCATTTTATTTTTTAAACATTCTTTGTTTTGACCCAGCTAATCAAACTTTTGGATATATTTTTCCACTGCATAAAATTAATAGAATAGAAAAAATAGGATTTATATAGTCAAACCCAAACACAGAACCAAACAGAATTTTCTAAATACTGTTTAAACCGAATTTCCTGAACACGGAATCAAAGAGAGACTAAAATACTATTTGAGTCATCTTATAATTTTGAAAGAAATAGTTTCAAATATATGATTTTATAAATTAAATTTGGCATTAAAAAATATATCAGTAAATATTTTGCTCGTTGGGATGTTGAATAGAATAAGAATGTTGTTTCCGAAAATCAAATGGGTGGGAGATGATTGATTCGAACATAGTGGTTCAAATATTTATTGCATATCATACATGTATCACTACAAAGTCAAATCAATAGCCCTCATATTTTATTTTATTTTATTTTTTATACATTCTCTGCTTTGACCCTGCTAATCAAACTTTAATATATATTTTTCCATTGCATAAAACTAAATATTTAGAACACAACTTACTCACTTAGTTACTATTACATAACATTGAGGATTTATTTAATTTTAGAAATAATATTGATCATCAAACTTTGAAGTACTCCTTCATCTTGGCAACTAGTTTGTCATGAGGGGTAAGGGTTTCCTTTATGAGAGGTTCTTCTTTCATAGCGTTCACCCATGACCAAAATGATGGGTAATTTTCGAGGTCAATATTAACACCTACAACCTCCTTAAAAGCTGGCCCAGAAGCGAACTTTGGCTCTTTCATAAGGATCCTCCGGTAGTAGTTTGGGGGTGTGGTTCCAGCCATCGTCAATGCATTCAAGAATAACAAGCGATTCATCAATGGGCTTGACTTTAGTATGTTTTTGTTTCGCCCTATTTGTTGATGTTTTTGGGTTTGAACTTTAGTATATTAGTTTTGATCATCAGAGTTGAGGAAGGTAAAAGAAATTTCATGCTCGATTCTCCAGTGTTTTTAAGAGTTAGCCATGATGATGTCCACGAAAAATAGTGAAGTGACTATCAAGAATACCAATGAGAGGAATGCCAATAGTGCTGAGAATGGGAAGAATGATATCTCAAAACCTTTCAACTGAGATGGAGTGTGGTGTACATACTACAAAAAGCCCCGACACACCAACGAAACCTGTTGGAAACTTCATGGAAAAACTCAAGGAATAGGCTGAGGTAATGGAGCCAAAATTGATCATTCACGGATCCAAGCTTATCTGTCAAATGTCGAAGGTCAGCCATTTGAAAAATCAAGCAACATGTTAGAAACTAGAGGATTCGGTCAGGAAGAAATAGAAAGTCTGTACATAATGTTTTCTTAAAAATATTTTAAGTTCGTATCCATTTGTGATGTTCAAGTAGTTTGAAATGTTGGAATTATATACTATTACTTTGACCGTTAGTTTGTGCACCAACTACAATAGTTCCATAAGCACGAGTTATTATTATATTTTGCACTTAACATATGCATTATGATGCACTTTTTGTAGTTTTTTCACTAGTTTGAAATGTGTGTATTTGTGTGCATGGAAATAGATGTTGAAATCTAAAGGGAGACATGATTGTATCGTTTGTTTGTATGTGTCTCACTCTTACTTTAGTTTTTATGATTAGATATGGAATTTTAAATATAATTATATAGTACTGGGTTTATTAAGTTATACTCTATTTATTTTAGTTTTAGAATTAACCATTGTTCTATGCTTATGTGTAGAGAAATCAAGAGATCAGTTGTTTGGAGTATATATCATGCTTATGTGTAGATAAAGCAAGTCCTCGACTTTTTTATTGAACTTTTAGTTATGTAGTGTATTATAGATTGATGCGGCTACACAATGAGCACACAATGAACTACTATTTCTCCTTTTACTAAAGAATACCGTATGCTCACAAATTGGCAGCATACGCCCATTTTTTTAATTGTTTATATCATAAGTTTCTCAGTGCCATTTCTTCCTAGATTCATATGCGGTAGATCTTACATTTCCAAACTGAAATATGGACCACCATTAGTCTTTGATTTGTCTAACTTTAATTTGTCAATTTTCTTAGTATATGATGATTTCGTTTCAATACCTTTATAGGAGAATGTTGGGGACAAAATGTAATTACTGATCAAAGTATTATGCATGTGGTTATCAATAACTTGCGAAGTGGAAGCACACTCTGTCACTAGATCCTGTTGCTCCCTGCTTAATGTTTTCAGCGTGTGGTGAAGGGATAGCAACCACAACAGCCCTCTGAGAAGGCCCAATATGTTAATCCTGCACTTGATCTTCGGAGCTTGAGTACTGTTAAGAGTCTCTCCACTTCCAAACAGGTAGCCCAAAGACATTGTGTATATCTATTATTAGATTTGAATAAAGACAATGTTGAAGACTTTGTTTATTGCGACACATGGTTCTTAACGCATACACCCGGAGAATTTTAAATAGATTCTATCAAGAGTACCCTTTCCATGGTCATTGGAGTGAAAAAAGCAATGTTGGGTTTAACACTCGAAAAAGATAAATTTAACTGTGATCAAAAGAACACAAATACTGATGTCATCATTGAAGCAGTATAAGATACTGGATGTGGTGTTGATCTCAAACCCTAACATTAAGATATTGTATTACTTTTTTATGTATAGGCCTTTTAGCATTAAGACATCGTTCATTGTTTAAAATAATTCATTTTATATTCTGGTGCAGGGAATTTAGTTTTTTAATCTCCAGTGCGGTAGCATCGACTTCTGTTATTCTTATCAAACCACTGCAAATGAAAGATGTCATATAAGTTAGTTATTTTGAAGGGAGAAACAAAGTCTGTAATAGCAGATACAGCTCATTGGGGATCCAGTGCAGTGACTATATATGGTCGATCACGAATTGTTAGCATTTGGATGTTTTGAAACTGAAGTAGGTGTCCTACATACATCTTTTCCAAGGTAATTAAGCTTTATTTTTTGTACTAATATCTAAAGTACATGTAAGACTTTGTAAAATCATATATCAATGTATAAAGTTCATATTTAATCAAAGTATATTTCAGTTGGATATACCGATGATAATTTGAAACAGCTATAATTTGAGGCATGTTTTTAATATACTCATTCTATGTACTTCAACTGTTATGAAATGCGAGACATGTTATTATGCACTTCAACTTTATAACAGTTATAATTTTAGATGTGTTAATACAACTTTCTCTTCTAATTGATACAATCATTCTTAGTATTTCACTTTATTCTCAAGGTGTTTGATACGTTACAACTTATTGTAAAAATATTTTGTTTTTGTTTTCGCATTAAGGGTCTGTTTGGTTGCATATAGGCAAAAGAGTGGGCATTGCAAAATTTGCCTAGGCAAATTTTACCTAGTTTTTTTCACATGACGCTATCAAACAACCATTAGGCGAAATTAAAGTCAATCCAATTAATTTAATTAAAAACAGTTTTTACAATATTTTTATATTACGGTTCTTTAAAAAATTGTAAAACATTTTCTTAACAATTTTTTATAATATTAAAAACAGTTTTTAAAAAATTACAAAACAATTTTTAAATATTCACCACAGTTTTTTTTAACTATTTAAAATATTTTTTAATTTTGTTTTTAAACTTTAAAACTCTTTTTATATTATTATTCAAAATAGTTTTTAAAAATGTTAAAAACTATTTTTACAACATTTTTATATTACGGTTTTTCAAAAATTTGTAAAACATTCTCTTAACAAATTTTTATAATATTAAAAACAGTTTTTTAAATATTACAAAACAATTTTTTAACATTCACAACAGTTTTTTTAAACTATTTAAAACTTTAAAAAAGTTTTTATAATATATTCAAAACAGTTTTTAAAAATGTTAAAAACAGTATTTACAATATTTTTGTAATACGATTTTTAAAAAAATTTGTAAAACACTTTCTTAACATTTTTTTCTAATATTAAAACTAGTTTTCAAAACATTACAAAACAGTTTTTAAAAATTTATTATAGTTTTTTTAAGTATTTAAAACTGTTTTTAAAATTATTTGTTAAAACTTAAAACTGTTTTTATAATATGTTCACAACAGTTTTAAAAAATGTTAAAAATAGTTTTTACAATATTTTGTTAATACGGTTTTTAACAAAAATTGTAAAACATTTTCTTAACAATTTTTTATAATATTAAAAACTGTTTTTAAATCATTGCAATTTTTTTTTAATATGAAGACCAGTTTTTTAATTATTTAAAACTGTTTTTAAATTATTTTTTAAAATATTAAAATCGTTTAAGAAGTTGATAAATTTGTTGGCAAATATTTCTCACTCAAATAGGTAAGCAAAATTTTCCCACAGATTGTGCATAGGAGGTGTTGTACATTGGAAAATAATGCCTAGGCAAATTTTGCAACCAAACAACCAAAATGTGGGAAAATTTTCATATTTGCCAACTTTTTGGCATTTGCCTAGGCAAATTTGGCCAACCAAACGGACCCTAATGGATTCATGTGGGAACTCTGTGTGGTGTGTATTGAGATGTTGAGTGTGGCATAATGTTTTTTCCGGATATCAAAATTGGTTATAAAGTTATATGGGTTTGGTTTTTTTATAAAGTATGTCAAAAACACTACTAGCTTGAACTTATACTTTTCAAATTTTTAGTATCTTTTATGTGTTTAATGTTTTATATTACATCTCAGTTTATACATTTAGTCAGATCACATTTTACGGGGTTTATTTATTGGCTATTTGCTTTTGTTCTTAGGTTCTTTTAGGTTTCATAAGATGACTTTGGAGGACTCATTGTCATTGCATAAGCCTTCAAACAGGAATTTCAATATGGTAATAGAATTTTCATATGGTAGCAACTAACTAATGGTTTTATTTTATAGAGTTTGGAATGGGAGATACATGTTGGTACTTATGTGAGAGTTCAATGGAATCCTACTCACTTGATTTTATTATGCCATGATTTCAATGAGTCCTTTTACAGGGCTTTGTATTTTGATGGTTCTTTTATAGGGCTTTATTCTAATGAGTTGGTGAACATATTTATTAGTGTTTTATTTGGTACGTTGTTTTGATTTATTTATGTTAATGCTTAAACAATGTATATGATTTGAGTTTCTTCAACTATTTATGTAAATCGCTCTATCAATTTAATTATATCTTTTGTCCAATAATGGTACCTGCCCAAAATATGTTTCAAAGTGTGCTTTTTTCCATTTATTTGTTCATTAAAGCTCTTTTTCATTTCGATTCCTCTCAACTTAATATCCCTGATGATGTGTTCATCACTTTTTTTGATTGCGTGGTATGGTTTTTGATGATACTTGAGGCTATCTTCTCTGGGGTATGGTAACCTGCTCCTCGGGGTCTCTATTGAGAAGGATGTTGGATGGGTCGATGTTTCCATGGGTGAGTCTAACACTAGCCTTGGAATGGTTATGGGCCCCTTAGCAGATGCAAGTGAGATTTTCAATCTTAAATCCCAGTCAACAAGAGTTCTGCCTATACCCCTGTTACTTGTTATTAATTTATATAAGGACAATATGGTAGGAAGCAAAAAATTACAATGGAAAATTTTTAATGCCATTCTTGAATGCCATATTCGAATGTGCTTCCTTCCGATATGCATGTGCTTGCTTCATGTACTTCGGTAGATTCAAACATAGAAGAAAACTGTCGAAGCTTTGTTCTTCCCCTTTTTCATTTCTTTGCAATGATTCTCTGTAGTTTTAAACTTCTTACTTTCCAATGATAGGAGTATGCACAATGTTGTTTTCATTTTAAGTTTGGATTATTATGTGGTTTCCACACATATAACACCCTTTCTCTTCTTTCTATCCATTATTGGGTTAGTTTTTTTTAGTACGGGAGTAGTTATTTTCATCCTTGGATACTGAAATCAAGTTTACAGGAAATTAAACTGATCATAGACACGAGCATATCGAGAATAACACTACTTCCATGTCAGGAGAAATCATGTCATTGGGCGGGAATAAAATGGCTATTGGAAGAGGTTGATTGGAGCATGGTAATATCCAAGAACTTTAAGTTGATTTTGCAGTTGGGGTTAATGTAAATTTCTTACAACTTCCTCCAATTATTTTACAAACATACATGATTATACGACATAACACATTTTTTATGTATCTCAATGAAAATAAAGAGTTTCCTAGACACTTAATATCACAACACAGCTTCCTCAAGGAAAAATATTTCCAGCCATTAGCCAAATTATCAAATCTTGACCATTAATGCTATTTTTAATTGACTTTGACAGAAGTTTTAAGCTTGAGTTTTAAGCATTGTTCTTGATGTCCCGGGAATTTTTAAGTCTCTCACATCGGTCTACCTCTTTTGTAACAATATGACTACCACTCAAGGTATTTTTTTGTCCCTCATTCAGCTTCTGTTAGGAGATTATTCCTTGCATCATTATAGATTTACTTACGTCATTGTTATCATCTCCAATCTCTTAATTTTTCTTCTTTACAGATTTCTACATTCATATATTACATGATCATGTTTATGATCTTATCAAACTCATTGTTACCACTCTTGATCTTTAACTTAAGCCCTTAATAAAAATTATACAAGCATTTGATTAAGGTGAAAAGTCCAATTTGGGCCACGTTCTCAATTATTTGATGTGTCTATGTTCTTACTGCATGATATTGTAAAGAATTGATATCTTAATCTATTTTTTCTATCTTGTAGTTGATGATGTTGTATGGTTTTATTTATTTTAATTGTTGAATTGAGGAAGCACTTACCAGGATGTCTAATTTGAATTGAGCAGATGTTTGTCAGAGGACTCGGTAGTCACTCGAGAGTCTAAGTTTGATGCACTTGGGTCTGATTCCCTTGACACGGTTGAGATTGTTATGGGACTTAAGGAGGAATTTGGGATCAGTTTGGAAGAAGAAAGTGCCCAGAGCATTGCTACTTTTCAGGATGTAGCTGATTTGATTGAGAAACTTATCGAATATAAGGCTCAAACTAATTCGCAAAGAAATCAGTAAAATAGGTTTTTATCTTGAGGAAAGTTGCTAGTTGGATATTTTACCAAAATCCTCATTATCCTTCGTTTAACTGCTTCTTATGTAGCTACAATAAAAGTTGAGTTGATTTTCTTCGGTTGCTTTTGTTCTCCCATAAAAAGTATTACAGTTGTTTATGAAGATATGAATACCTTATTATATATTATTAGTCTTCGATTTTATTTAGTATCCGTGCTTGCTTTCATTTAGTATCCGTGTTTTCTTTCATTTAGTATCCGTGCTTGCTTTGATTTAGTATCCGTGCTTGCTTTCATGTAGTGAAAATAGTGGGGAAAATCTATTTCTTATGTTCATTTTTGTTATGAGCTGCCCAATGTTTATAAATGATATACTCATTTATATATGGTTGAATGTGATGAGCTGCCCTATTTTTTGAATGTGTAGAAGTTCATTTGGTAATGTTCCCAATATTTATAAATGATGTACATATGCTTGATTGCTGTTGTTGTACGGTGACTACATTTGAGAATAATTTCTCAATTCAACACATATACTTGACTGATGTACACAAACTGTATGTGTTTATCTCATAAATATCCGAATTCCAGTAACTTGACTGCTGGTAATCATTTATTTCTCTCCAACTATATGCGTTGATATTTAACTTTTGTTGGTATCTAACTTTCACTATATCTATCACTTTTTTTTTAAAGTAGTGTATTATGTTTGATGGTAGGTTGCAGGACATATTACGTTGCGGGAACTTGAATATCTCTAGCATAATTATAAATTTTCTTTATTATTCAAATTACTTCACAAAACATGTTTTTATGAAATGATATTAAGGGTGGCATTAAGGTAAGTGGTAGTAGAAATGCACGCGCTTTTACAATTCTGTGTACTAGAAAATTTGGCTTTTGTTGAGGCAAATGTTGTCCAGGTTTTGCGCCCTTAGGATATTCAATGAGTAGATTTTGTAGTTATGTTGGTTAATGTAAGATGTTATATCGATTTACATGGAATTTTTGTAATTTATTTTAGTCTTTCATTGGTAAGATCTGAATTCGAAATTGTGTGTGTTTCACACACGTTTTATCATATACTCCAAACTAACCAACTTAATTTCTTTGATCATGTACTCATACCATACCATAAGGACTATTACCCAATGACAATTATCACCGTGGCATTAACACGCATGTACAACAGTAGCTAATCGCACACCATGTTTATTAGTTTTCTTTATTTTAACTTTTTAGTTCCTTTTCATTCAAGTCGATATTGAATGTCAGCATTGTCGTGGATGTGAACAAAGTGGGAATTACATGATAAAAGAATTTTTTTGTTAGTGAACAAATTGGGGATTTATGTTTTAAAAATTATTTGTTTAAAAATCATGAAATATTATTATTATTTCTTTTACATTATGTTTGTTGTAGATATTATTAATGCAACAATGAATATGGTGATAGTTTGTGGAGGTCCATCTATTAAATATTGGTCCATGACATGTATGTTTTATTAGAATATGGTTTTTATTTAATTAGAATAGGCTTTTTATTTTTTATAAACCTTATCTAGCTTATGTCTGTATGGGTTATATTATTTCCTTATCTAGCGTTTTGGAACTCATTGTTTAGACATTAAGTTAATCATGTTTATGTTTGGTACCCATTGTTTAGACACTAAGTTAATTTTTTTTAATTTATTATGGATTTAAGCTAAAATGTTTATTTTTTGTTGTTTAATTTTCAGATTATGACAAATACGAGGAGAGTGTATCAATTAGATGCCTGAGTTTGGGACCCTATTTAGCTTTGAGCCCTATGCTGCCCCCATTACAGATGTACCACAAGTTGTTTGAGCGATCGATGATTTATATTTTTTATTAGATTGAAAATTTATTAATGTGTTCAAGAATTATTTTTATCATCATTTTGTTGGTAAAGTTGCAAATATTGATTTGGTTTATATAATGTCAAGGATGGACTATTTGTATAGCCGAGTAGTTTTGGTTTCTTAAGTAGGTGAATAGTCTTATAATTAGAGGATACTTTGCCCAAATATTCTAAATCATGTACACATTTATGTATTTTATAAAAGAATCTATGATTACAAGTCTTAGTCGACGCATTTTTTTAGAAGTGTTCGTCGAGCCTTATTTTGGCATAAAAGGTTCGTATTACGTTGTATGTCTGTATGTACATAAACACAGTGTATGTTCGTACTACGTTGTATGTTTGTCTGTATGTAAATACGACGTATGATCCAATCAACGACGTAAACTTTCAAAAAAAATCATTGTGCCTTTAGGCAATATATATATATATATATATATATATATATATATATGTGTGTGTGTGTGTGTGTGTGTGTGTGTGTGTGTGTGTGTGTGTGACACACACATGTGTATAATTAATTTTGTCAAATTTTAAAAAAAGTGTATTTAAAAATAAATTTATCAAACGCGCACTAATATTTATAAAGACAAAAAATTAAATTTTAAATGTAGTGTTTAAATCGAATTTCTTGAACATGGAACCAAACAGACCATAAAATTCTATTTAAGTCATCTCGGAATTTTGAAAGAAATAGTTGCAATTATATAATTTTATAAATTAAATTTGGCCTTCAAAAATATATTAATAAATATTTTGATCGTTTGGATGTTGAATAGAATAAGAAGGTTGTTTCCGAAAATCAAATGGGTGGGAGCTGATTGATTCGAACATAATGGTTTAAATATTTATTGCATATCATACATGTATCACTACAAAGTCAAATCAGGAGCCCTCATTTTTTATTTTATTTTTATACACGTTCTCTCTTTTGACCCTGGTAATCAAACTTTAGGATATATTTTTCAATTGCATAAAACTAAATATTTAAAACACAACTTCCTCACTTGGTTACTGTCACATAACATTGAGGATTTATTTTAGTGAAGCGATAATATTGTTCATCAAACTTTGAAGTACTCCTTCATCTTGGTAACTAGTTTGTCGTGAGGGGGGAGGGTCTCCTTCATGAGAGGGTCATCTTTCATAGCATTCACCCATGACCAAAATGTTGGGTAGTTTTCCAAGTCAATATTAACACCTACGGCCTCCTTAAAAGCTTCGTGATGATAAAAATTTGAGCCCACTACAATATCAAGAAACCCAAGTGTCTGGCCGTTGAAGAAGGGACATCTTTGTGGAAAATCTTTTTCTATTCCTTGTACAAACACACTCAGCAGCTCAGTGAAGTCGTTTACGGCTTTTTCTTGTTCTTTGCCCCTCTGAAAGATAACGGGAATGCTACTTGCCATTAGCTGTTGCAACCAAATTTCAACTACATCAGTTCACCATTAAAACATCGAATGTTTAATTATGGTTCACTTGCGAACAATTGTAATTCTGTATGAGCTTTGATCTTAGTTGGCGAATGAAACAAAGATAATTCCTATTGGGTATAATACAGCATCTACAAAAGTTAACATATACTAACTGAAGTAGCTTATTTGAGAAAGGAACGGAAAGGAAATTGTCACCTTCTGATCGTAAAAGCTGGCCCAGAAGCGAACTTTGGCTCTTTCATGAGGATCCTCCGGCAGTAGTTTGGGGGTGTGGTTCCAGCAGTCGTCAATGTATTCAAGAATAACAAGCGATTCAGCAATGGGCTTGCCTTTGTGAACAAGAACTGGTACCTTCTTATGGACAGGGTTGTGTTGGAGGAGAAACTCACTCTTGTTCTGAAGGTCCTCTTCAATACACTGATAGGGTATGCCTTTGAGTTTAAGAGCCAATTCAACTCTCGCGCAGTAGGCGCTAGCCCACATACCAACCAGTACAACTTCACTCTGCTTCTCCATTCTCTCTCTCTCTCTCTCTCTCCCTCTCTCTCTCTCTCTCTCTCTCTTTATATATATAATATATGTGTCTTCTGTGTGTCTCTCTATGTCAATTGGTGCAGTTCATACAGGGAGTTGGAAGATTATATAGCTTGTAGATCTGTAATTTGTGATTTGTTTAATCTTGGTAGGTAAGTCATTGTTGATCTGTTCAATAGTCCATGCAACCTTGTCTTAAACAAAAGAATTTAAAACAACTTTATGCTTTGTTCATATAATATACCTTTTCCCTCCATATTTTCTTCACCGTATACGTACATTGACGTTAGATATGTGCTTGCGATTCAAGAAACATAAACTTCCATGTGTACGTTGGAGAGATACTTGTAAATCAAGAAGGTTGAATTTGACTGCTTTTATATACAAAAGTTTTATGGTATGGAATAATGGCCATCCTTCAATTTAATTTTGTAAAATAATGTTGTGGTTGATTTGAATTTAGCCACAAGTTTGTTATCATAACTAGATATAAATAATCAATATTAGTTTTATTTCAAGTTTAATTTTTATCCTTTTTTGGTGTGTGTGTGTGTGTGTGTGTTTATGTGTATGTCCTTGCATTTGGGGGGGCGCTCAACAATTGATTGAAATTACTCTTTGACACTAGGCACTTGTGGAATGTCCTTAAAGTGGCATAATCTTGTAATACAAATAAAGACGAACATTGACTCTAACATATAAATCGTTGACATATGTGCATGTACGAACTGTTAAATCTCTTACTTAATTACTAAATTATGTTATCCAAAATTAAATCAAAGAGATATGAATTCATTAAAATTAGAAGAAAAAAAAAGATAGAATTTTCACAAATTGAACATCATTTGTCGAACTTGCACCTCCCTTCGGTTAAACCAAGTAAATTTATGATATGGGATCTTCCTATAAGGGTTAAGACAAATTAAAATTTGAAGGTAATAGGTGTAATTATGTACTTAGGTTAGGATTTATTGTATAAGGATCATATTTCAGGAATCAAGTTGTTCGTATGATATTCACCCAATATCATAGTGGAGATGGGGAAAATAGTTTGATCCAGGATAATAAAAATCTTTTTACTCTACTTCAAAGTTCATAACGCATTGTGAGGATCTTTCGATGAAGGTTATTTATATAATATTATGGTTGCGAGAAACCTTAAATTTTATATGATATACACTCGGACTCCGGATAGAGTTTGGGAATTTTTTTTAAACCAAGGTGAAAAACTTGTTCTTTTTTTGATAAATAAATGATTATATTTAAAACCAATCGCTAAGGGAGCGAACCCTATACATGGAGTATACCAAGAAAAACAAAATATGAAAATAAAGGAAATAAACAAACACCTGCCTCACAAACTCCCAAATTACCACTCTGAGCGGATCTCCTCTATAAAGTCAACCAAATCATGAGTCGTGGAAGAGATCTTCCCCTTTGTCAAGCTAAGAAAGGTGCTACAAAATAGATAACGAAGTCTCGACGGCGCCATCTCAATTCCTTCAAAACAACGCGTGTTCCTCTCCTTCCATATCGTCCACAAAATGCAGTGAGGAACCATATGCCATACCCTTTTGTCACCCCCCCCACCCCCCAAGGAAAATTCCATGCCTCTAAAAGAGCCCTCACTAACTCAGGCATGACCCATACGGTCTTAGATATAACCAGAAAAATATCCCACAAACCTCTCGTCTCCCTGCAGTGTAAAAGCAGATGGTCGGTCTTCTCTTCTTCCTCCTTGACCAACAACGGCTAGCCAAGCGATATCTTCTCCTCTGTAGACCTTCCATCGTCAAAATGACTTGTCTTACCGCCGTCCAGATGAAGAATCTAACCTTAGGAGGCGCCTTGACCTTCCAAATCTTCTTCCAGGGAAAACGAGCCCTGGGGATTCCCCTGTCACTTAATATAACATAGTACCCCTTAACCGTGAAAGCCCCAGTTCCATCCCCCTTCCACATCAGAGAATCAGCCCTCGCCGTTCTTCGGGGAGCCGAGCTCAGCCATTCAAAAAACATATCCACCTCTTCGAGTTCCCAGTCCCAAAGTATTCTCCTAAGCTGAGGACTCCACGTAACCACATCACGGCTAACATTCACATGCTCTAACACCGTGCCATCTTAATTTGCCCCTAGATTATAGATACCGGTAAAGAGATCCTTAATCGACCTATTTCCACCCCATTTGTCTGTCCAAAATCTAATCTTGTCCCCTTTTCCTAAAATGAACTCAGTATTTATAGAATAATCCTCCCTCTTCCCCGCAATATGCTTCAACAAACCCACTCCGTGGGCTAAAGGCCTCGCACCCGGTCTACACCCCATCTGCGAAGAACCCCACCTTGCTCCGACTACCCTTCTCCACAATCTATTTGACTCCCTAAGGAAGCTCCGCCGCCACTTTCCAAGAAAAGATCTATTGAATAGACTCAAGTTCCTCACACCCTCCCCACCCTCCTTAATGGACTTACAAACCTCGTCTCAACCGACTAAACTGTGCTTAAATCCATTTTCAGTGCCTCTCCATAAGAAATCTCTCATGAGCTTCTCCACGTTTTTACGCACTACCGCAGGTAAAGGAAAAATGGACATGAAATAAGTAGGTAAACTGGACAAGCAGCTCTTGATCAACGTTAGCCTACGCCCTTTCGATAAAAATCCATTCTTCCATCCTCCCAGCCTCTTCCTCGTTCTTTCCAAGACCGGGTCCCATATCTCCTTGGACTTATACTTGTCTACAAGAGGAAAACTAAGATAAGTATTTGGAAAGGACCCTCTCCTTCCACCCATAATTCCCAAAAGCTCGTCCACATTACCTGCTCCCCCAATCGAAATCACCTCACACTTTCCCGCATTAATCCTAAGCCTCGAAACCGCCTCAAAGCAAATCAGAAGTAACCTCAGAGCCCGTATTTGCCTACGGTCAACATCACAAAATATAATCGCATCATCAATAAATAAAAGATGAGTAACCGTCACCATGACATTACCCGAAGCCCCAAATCCGAATCCCCTAATCTACCCAATTGCTACCACCCATCCCATCATCCTGCTAAAGGCCTCCATGAACAAAATGAGTAAAAGGGAGATAATGGATCTCCTTGATGCAGACCACGCGGACTAGGGAAAAAATCCTCTGGCACCCCATTAATCAACACTGAGAATCTAGCCGTGGAGACGCACCTCTTCATCCAACGGCACCACCTTTCACCAAATCCCATCTGTCTCAATAAATAAAGAAGAAACTTCCAATTCACATGATCATACGCCTTCTCAATATCGATCTTACAAGCGATGCCCAGAATCCCTCTTTTACTCCTAGCCTCAACACACTCATTATCCACCAGAGTAGCGTTGAGAATCTGCCTCCCCCTAACGAAGGCATTTTGAGACTCCGAGATCAAGGGTTTAATGACCTTCCTGAGTTTAACTCACAAAACTTTGGCTAGAAGCTTGTGAATTCTCTCAATCAAACTAATCGGTCTGCAATCTTTAATATCAATCGAGCCCCCTTTCTTCGAAATTTGGGTGATAAGTGTCACATTTAACCTCGACAGAAAGTACTCCCTATCATGAAACTCTTCAAAGAAAGCCATCTCATCATTTCTGACTACCGTCCACAATTGCTGAAAAAAAGCCATCGTGAATCCGTCCGTCCCTGGGGTCCTGTCCCCACTCATTGACTTAAGCACCTGCACAACTTCATTTTCAGATACGGGATCCTCAATACCTTTACCTTTCGCCTCAGAAGGCGAAATGCTCTCGAACTACGCCCCATCAAGGTAAGGCCTCCACTCATCTTCTTCCCTAAATAAATCCTCGTAATACTGGGCAATAGTTTCTCTCACCTTTCTCTCTTCTTTGAAAACCTCATCCCCTATAGAATTTTCCCCAATGTGGTTACCTCGCCTGTGCGAGTTTTCCACTGAGTTAAAAAACTTGGTGTTCGAGTCTCCTTCCACCAGCCATAACACCCTCGATTTCTGTCTCCAACTGATTTCTTCTTGGATTAACCTTTTCCCCAACTGCTATTTTTTATCTCCCTCCCTTTCCTTTCCTCCTCAGAAAGCCCAAATCTCCATTCTTTCTCATCTAACCTCCTCACCTTTTCCATATATCTTATTGTGACCAAGCGCACCTGACCGAATACCTCTCTATTCCACCTTTTGATATCTTCTTTGATCAAACCCAATTTTGTTGCCATTCGAAAACTGGCATTCCCCTCCACCTCATACCCAGACCACCACCCACTCACCCTTTCAGCAAAATCCTGCTCTTTAAGCCACATATTCTCAAATCTGAAAGGGATCATACCCTCCCTCCACCCACCACACTATAACAATATAGGGCAATGATCGAAAGTGACCCTGGGGAGAGTACATTGTATCACCCCTGAGAAATGCTCCTCCTAACTCTAAGATATAATAAAGTGATCCAACCAAGACATCGACGGCCTGTCCCTAAAAATGGACCATGTAAACAAGCCCCCTTCAAGAGGAAAATCAATCAGCTCCATTTCATCAATAAAATCGGATAACTTGCTCATGTATCTGCATACTCTACCTCCGTTACTTTTCTCTGCTCCAAATCTCACCACATTGAAGTTCCCTCCCATACACGATGGGGCACCCCACACCACACTCACTCCTACAAATTCCTCCCAAAACTGCCACCTACTTGTATCCTCCACTGGCCCGTAGATGCCCGAGAAGCTCCACCTAAAACCATCCTCCAAATTTTTAAAGAGATAGAATAAAGACCAACTCCCCTCTATGCTCTCCATCAATTCGACGACTGTTGAATTCCACAAAATCACCACCCCTCCTGTAAACGCCCATTGTTCTTAGTCTACCTTAAAACGTTTATCTCATGTTCGACTAGTAAAACTTCGGTGCATGCCGCTTTTGAATTAGATTTTAGGTTTAGTAGAGATTCAAATCGATATATGGAACTTTGGAATATCCCTAGAAGGAGGGGACATTTATTTGGTTTCGAAAGTAACTTTTAAGGAACTGAATCAGTTCGAGAGGGTTATTTTGAGGCTTGAGATCTAAAGAAAGTTATATATAAATCCTAATTAGTATTTGGGTTTTAGGATCCTTGACCAAAGTGGTGGTGGATATTGACAGTTGTTAAGATGAGATCTTTTGTCTCATGGTTAAAATATCATTTTTTACCTTTCTTATGTATGGTTAATGATGAAGATTAATGGTGTTATTTGCAGTATTTGTGATGACAATTGTGGGTTTACTATCACGTAGTTATAAGTGCATTTAACGAAAAAAGTAATGCATTGAATAATTATTAGACATATGGACATATTTTTTTTGAATATTTGTAATAATTAAACATAATTGGATATAAGAACATTAGACTACACTGTTGAATACCCTTTTGTCACATGATTGAAGGATATTATCTTTTTAGATTTTCTTGTTTGGTCATGGCGGGTGAACTTTAGGTTGATATTGAGGATTTTTGGTTAATGGTATTTGGGTACCTTGTGGTTGGTTGGTGTGGATGTTATATTGACGAGGTTATGAGTGATATTAAAGAATGTGAAAGGCATACTGGAAGCATAGGTGAATCAATGAGAATTTGAGGTGGATCACTGTGTGTTTACGAATGATCAATGTAAAAAATGATAAGGTGGTCAGAGAGGTGACATAGGGTCAAACTAATCTGGCATTAGGTTTCTGACTAGAGTGGACAATTCTTGATAAGTCTTATGTCATGTAGGATCAAGTAAGGTCCTTTTCACATGGACCCATGTTTTGGTTGAGTCATTCGCCTAGGTTTCTTGGCAACCTATGGAATTATATCCGTGGTTAGAGGTCACTTAGGAACTTAAGGTAAGAGAGGGACTTGATTGTGGTACATTAGCATATATCCAAAATTAGGGTGGTCACTTTAGGACTGGTGAGGGAGCGAGATGTAAAGAAATATTCTATTAGCGTAAACCCCCAAGGGGGGTGGGGTAGTGACATGTCATGAGAGTGCAATTATCTATTTGGAGGTCTCTCATGGGTCCGTGGTAAGAGAAAACCTTTTGTGTGGGAGGGGATCAAACCTAATGGTGGGACATTTATAAGGGTGTAGTCACTTGAGGACTAGTATTGGAACTTTGAGGTGAGGTTTTACTAGTGAAATGCCGGGAATGGTTTTATGGATGTAAAGTCTTAACATAATAGGTTTCCATGTTTTGAGGTTTATCAAGGATAATGATGAGAGTATTTATAGGGAGAGGTTTTAACTCGTCAGTGTGTCATTAACAAGCAGTAAACAAGGTAATGGTCCCTCAGGGACTTATAGTGACCGGAATATCATGAACAAGTTGTACTGGTGTAAGAACATATGCGGATTATTAACATGGGGACATAATGGAGTTTTCGATTCTCTAACGTCACTTGGGGAACATGTGGTGGGAAATGTCATTATATGTCGGGTAGCATTTTTTTTGTAGAGGGCGTGGTAACTTAGGAACCTTATTTAGAATAAATATATTCATATGATTTATGATCCTATAAATGATGTCATCTGAAGAAAGTATATATATGGACCCTCTGCCCAAAATGGATCATCCCCATACCCTTGCAAGGTCAGCCTCATACCCTCAAAAGTTCGACCATATTGGACAAAAAAGCTTAGAATGCACTAAATTCAACAAATAGTGAATTTTGTCATATCGGGAATGCAAAAGTGGGTTCAAATATCCATGCTCCATGTGCAGAGGATGTAACACACATTTTATGCATCTTCTAGAATGTCAAGTGTCAACAATCAAGAGGATCACATCAATTGGCATTCTTCATATGACTTGGAGTGTACATTACATCCCAAGCCACCTTTAAATACACGGTTGATTACTATTGAAAAAATATTATTACTTTGTCAAAATACTCTCTACTGAGATAAAGTATATCCTTGTAACCTGTAATACAATGTTAATATAGTGATGAAAAAAATCAAATAATATAGCAAATGTGGATCAATTAGCTGATGCAGTTTTATATTTGTGTTGATCACTCTTTTAGTTTATTTATTGTATTCATTGTAGATCAATATCATAAATAAATAGTGCTTATTTTCGTTGCTCACTGAATTCTTTCTTATTATCTCGATGTTACGTTTAAATGTAACATCATATTAACATTATTTGTGGGAATTGATTATTAACTCGGTTATTTTTCATAGGTGAACTCACCTATAATGATTATATACACAAATCTAAGTTATCTTAAATCTCGATCTATAGATTGAGTGTTTGGGTTATCGGTATAACCCTTTTTCTCATCTTTAACTCTTTTTTGGGGTATTTTATAAAGTTGTTCATAGTTTTAGTGAAATGTTTAGTGTAAATCACTATTCACCATTATATATATGGTAGTTTGATCTTAACATCACCACCAGTTCATCCATAATTTTATATATTTCATAGATCTAAAAATTATTGGCAGAAACATTAACCCGAATTCATAAATTTTGTGTTTATCATTCACTCTCTTATTTAATATTTCTAGGTTGAATTTTTTATATAAAACACAAATCTACTAATCAAAAATTATCATCAGACTTACCACCACCATATCCAGTGGAATGCATGCTTCAATTGGTGCACCAGAGTCAGACGTGGAAAGGCTCACCAGAGCACTAAGAATTATATTATCCAATTAAGAGTAAATGCACTCACAAATGTTGTGTCTTACCTAACCGTTGATAAGAAAGCCATCAGAGGGGGTTGCGAACCTGTATACTCCAACAGTTAGGGGTGAAATCCATCGAAAGTGTTATTCAATGTTTCAAAAAAATCTAGGCCATCG
The DNA here is from genome assembly GCA_949130495.1 of Sambucus nigra. Lineage (NCBI taxonomy): Eukaryota > Viridiplantae > Streptophyta > Magnoliopsida > Dipsacales > Adoxaceae > Sambucus > Sambucus nigra. The sequence continues at coordinate 186,514,830 of OX422209.1, read as the reverse complement.
GGGATAAAACGCCGAAATTTGGAAGGATCCCTTCATCTTGAAATGAGATATGAATGGGAGTATCCAAGTGATAAAATTTCAACAGAAGAAGAGGAGGAGTATGACGTAGATACTAAATCACAACCAAGAAGACGAGATCAATCATATCTATGAGGTAAACCTCCTTTATCCCATGTATAATATCTATAATATGGGCAAAGCATATGTTGCAACAGAAGGATAGAGCCTTCACTAGGATCACAAATCCATCATTTTTTTAAAGGCTAGGACCTATATGTCATGCCTCACATGTTGCTCATAGCTAGTGTGACATGAGGTAACATTTTGATGAACATAGTAGAAAATCAAATCTGAGGAGTTCGACTTACGTCGGACTTCGGGATCTATATCATACTTTGACTAACAGGAGTAGAGGAAATTAAAGGAAAGAAGGGTCTTGAAATAATCATCCCGAAAGTCATAAGAGTAAGAAAATGTACAGTTATGAGCTAGAAAATAAGCCAGTGGATCTGATGAAGAGCTCCAGTAAAGGATCACCCTTCATCGCAAAGATTATTAGTTACCCCAATCTTATGAAAGTTAAATCGTCGATGTTGACACTAAGGTGTGATGGGAGCTCAAATCCTATTCAACATGTAAAAATATACCATTTGACTGCAAATATCTAGTCGATTCCGGATTAAATGACATTCTCATCATTTGCAGGAACTCTCATCGTAGAAGCACACATATGGTACAATCATGAGGATAAAATAAAAAAAATTCAAAGATCTTGCTAATAAGTTCATATACAACTTTTTCTGTGACTTGAAACCAGTTAGAAGTGTGGCCCACCACCTTAATATCTAATAGGAGAATGGGGAAACACTTACAGACTTCATCTCTAGGTTTAAGAAAGAGAAGATTGAAGTTATTTATTATGACAGAAAGATTGCGATGGCAACCCTCATTAATGGGATCTGACTTTGATAACAATATTAGGAAATTTCAAAAGATGCTCCTACTATGGCGAATGAAATTGTGGAAGATCACAGGAAGTTCATGGTAGTTGAATAATCGATGGCAACCAAGAAAGGAGAGCTCGAAGAAAATTTGTCAAGTAAGTCTTCTTAGAGTAAAGATAAAGATAAACAGGCTAAGAAGTCTCATGACAAGTACAAACATAAGTTCACATGTTACACGCAGTACACTACACAAGTCCATCATAATTTAAATGAAATTAACGATGAGGAAGAGATCAAATGGCCAAGAAAATTAAAGTCATCACCGAATAAAAAAAAATAAAAATAAGTATTATGACTTTCACAAGGATTATTGCTGATTATTTTACATTCTTAAGGATGATATTGAAATACCCATTAAGAAGAGTCGATTGAAAAAGGTTGGATGATCAAAACATCATCCCCGAGAAAAAAATGTAACGTCTATGGTCTCTAGCGAAGGATAAATAGAATAAGAAGGGGGTAAAAAGATGGAGGATGGGTAATCAGATGATGACTCCGAAGATGACGAAGAGTTACCCAAAAATCCCAAAAATCCAAAGGGAGATATACACCTAATCTCATTTGGAATGTTCATGATTTCAGTAGGAGTTGCTGGTGGAGGAACTAAACTAGTTGATAAAAAATCATATATAGGAGAAGGAAGAGACGGTGCTCGATAAATAGACATAAATGATACGATAATAAAGAAATAAAAAATTACTCTTAAAAATGTGAACATCGATCGGATTATTGTGGCCTTTCTAGGATGGATTTCAAGAACATTATTTACCCACAAGATGACCCATTGGTTGCGAGCCTAATGATTCTTTAATATAATATTTCTCAAATTCTCGTTGATGAAGGAAGTTCAGCAAATGTAATTTTTTAGGATTATTTCAAGGGTCTAAAGCTAAATGTGAAACAACTTAAAGCCTAATATTAACCGCTTATCGACTTTAGTGGGAAAATGTTTTCCCCCTTGGCATTGTGAAATTAGAAGTTTGAATGGGTAAATGGTAGATCTATCTCATAAAAAATTGAACTACTTTACCATGAATGATCATGTAATCTCGACTTATAATATTATTTTTGGACCAGTCTCTCAAAGAATTTTGAAGTAGTCATATCTATCATGCATTAGATGATAAGGTTTCCTACCCACTTTGGGGTGGGAGAAGTTTTAGTTGACCAAGTGGAAGCAAGAAAATGATACTTTATGGTTGTTGAATAACGAGAATCTTATGAACAAAAGACTGCTCCATATAACATTGACACACTCAACCAAAGTTACAAGAAGAAGTTAAGAAAGGTAGAGAAAGAGGAGCAATTAAATTGGTGGTTTTTTACGAAGAGGGCCAAAAAAAACTACACAAATTGGTTTGTCCTTGAAACCCAACATCAAGGTTAACTTAGTTAATATCTTGAAAGGGTGGAAGAACATCTTTGTATGGTCTCATAAGGAAATATTGGGGATAATGTTCAAAAGTGTATGCCATCATTTGGATATATAGACCCTTCAGCCAAGGAAATCTAGCATAAAGGGAGGTAATTCGCCCCAAATCAGTACCTAACCATTCAAGAATAAGTGAAGAAATTTATGGATGCAAGGTTCATAGAAGAATTTAAATATCCCTCTTGGCTTTCAAATTTTGTGCATATGTCAAAGTATAAGGGAAAATGGTGAATGTGTCTAGATTTTACTAAACTGAACAATCCATGCCCAAATATTACTTTCCTTTACTAAGGATAGATCAGATAGTAGATGCTACATCATGTCATTAACTCGTAATCTTCATGGATGCATACAACTAATACCACCAAGTATCCATGAATGGGGATGATAATGAAAACCCTTTTTCATAACCGATAAAAGATCTTTGTTATAAGCTAATGCATTTCAACCTAAAGAACACTGAATCTACATATCAACAGTTAGTGAACAAAGTCTATGAAGATTAGATAGGACAAACTATGGAAATTTATGTTGATGATATGTTGATTAAGAACTGAAAAGCAAAGGACCATGTGAAAGACCTGGACAATACTTTTGATATGATGGAAAAGAACCAAATGAAATTCAACCTTGAGATCTACGTCTTAAAAGTGGAATTAGGTAGGTTCCTTAGATTTATAGTAAACTATAGAGGAATCGAATCCAACACAACAAAAATCAAGGCTCTAATAGACATAAAATGCCTAAGAAATCTAAAGGAAGTCTAGAGACTCACAAGGTGAATAGCATTCTTAAATAGGTTCGTCTCTAAAGCCACAAATAAATGATTACCTTTCTTTAAAGTTCTGAGAAAATCCTTCAAATGCAATAAAGAATATGTAAAATCATTTTAAGAATTGAAGGTCTACTTAGGTTCTACTATTTTTTTATAAAGATCATTGTATGGCTAAAAGCTATATTTATATCTAGTTGTCTCATATTCAATAGTAATTGCAATAATGGTTAGGATTGATCAAGGTATTCAAAATCTAGTTTATAATCCAAAAATAAAAACTTTTTAGGGGGACAGAATAGGTGCCCAAATATGGAGAAGTTGGCATTTTCACTTATTCACATAGCAACGGAGATGCAAGTATACTTTTAGGCTCATACAATTATAATGCTAACAGACCAGCATCTTAGGAAAATAATACAAAGACCAAAAACATCTTATCGGCTCATGGCATGGTCCATTGAGTTGGGAACCTATGGCATATATTTTCCATCCTTGTATTGATACCAAAGGATCAGAACTGGAAGATTTTATTAGAGAAATTACTTGGGAAGACCCAAGTTTAGATAAGGAAATTTCATCCATTGATCTATGCCCTTTATTTGTACCCTCAACTCTGATAAATGAGTCTCCATCTCAAGCCTTGGCTTCAAAAAATGAGGCTCCCTCTCAAGCCTTGGAGTTTGCCAACACATGTTTAGATCCAGGAAAAGTGAAGGGGGTTATTAAATACAAAGATATGGAGATGAATCCATATGCACATTAAAAGGAGGATCATGGTCCATTTCGTTAGAGACATCTATTGAGAAATTATATGAGGAGGGTTCCTCATGTGCAATAGGAAGTGGTACAGAGGCTATAATGGAAACCCTAGATGAAACTTGCATTGAATATGCTCTTTAATTTATCTTCTTGGCCTCTAATAATAAGGCAAATTATGAACCTCTGATAGAAGGATTTAATCTTTCTTTGTCAATTGGAGTTAAGATCCAAGATCATAGTGATTCTAAGTTGGTGGTAGGTCAACTATCAGGAGGGTGCAAGGCTAAAGATAAGAAAATATCTATGTACTAGCCAAAGTAAAATGTTCATATCCCAGTTTTTGAAAATAAAAATGCAAAGAGTTTAGACGGTAGAAAAAGCTAGAGCATATGCATTAGTATGGTCGGCTTGTGCCATAAGAATATAGCCAAAGAGGTGGTTCTAATAGAGATATTGGTTGAACCCAGCATTGAAAAAGAAGACCCGAATATCAAAATATTCAATCTAAACCTTGGCTCTTCGTGGATGCATCAGATCATAGACTTCCTAAGGGATGTTAAACTCTCTGAGATAAAGAGGGATACAAGGAAAGTCAGATTCAAAACGAACAAATTCACTATCATTGGGTACATGATGTATAAGGCGATATTATTTTCCTCTCTTCAAGTGCGTTCATCCCTTAGACATTGAAGACATTTTGAAAGAGGTGCATGAGGGATCTTGTGTCAACCATTTAGCAATGCATTTATTGGTTAAGATGATTTTTTTTTCAGGGTTATAATTTGCCGACCTTGGCCAAAGATTCCCATGCCTACTCAAACAAATGTGATGTAATACCCCGTAATTTTAAATGACTTTTAAAATGGGTTATATTTTAAATTAATGGATTAATTGGATTTTATTATTAATTAATTCATTCGGGTTTTATCCGGACGGTGGATATTAAAATGGATGATTCTGAATATTACTTAAAGATATTTAGGTAATATATGAATGTGATGTCATTGATATGACTGTATGATATAAATTTGGAAATTTATATTTTTAGTCAGACGCGGTATGGGACGTGTCGGGACTAGTTTATTAAATTAAAAATGAAATTTATTTTCTATCGACCTTATAGTCATTTAGACTGCGTCGTTGCGTCCAGAAGGTTCGAAATAGTCAGAAAAGTCTATTTGGATGTAAATTTTGAGTCTCGGGTCATTTGGAAATGAATAGACAACCCGAAAGGGCATTTTGGTCATTTTTCTAGGGGGATGAATAGTGATTTCGGATTTTGGCCTATTATAAGTATTGGTAGATTAAGTGTATGTGGGTTATTCATCTCCTCTACACAAAATAGATAAGCCATCTTCCTAGAGAGAGTGAAAGGGTACTTGGGAAGGGAAAAGCCTACTTGGGAAGGAGAAGAACAAGAACCAAGGTTCACCACCACCAACCACCACCGGAGTTTGACCGGAGAAGGGACAACCAACTGAGATATACTACACCAAAGGATAAGACCTACAGTAAAGGCAAGTGTTTGATAATGGCAATTTAAGTTTGTATATTGTCTATGTTAGAATAGTATGAAAAGAGAAGATTATTCATGTTTGGAAAAAATAATGGAGTGATTAAATGGATTTCTGAAAACTGAAATGATATAGAAATTTAAACTCATGTTTTAGGTTGATAATAATCCACGAAATAGTCATGAATCTGTTGAAGAAATTATGAAAACCATTGATGTGTTCTTGAAGATGATATGTTGATAAATTTCTGGAAATAAGGAGATAAACATGCTTTTAATCCAATCCTTTGATGATTCTAGGATGTTTAGAGTATTGGAAATCGTTCATATATGTTGATATATCATGTAGTATAGATTATAAGTCATTTGGGATGTTTTGATGAAGGTTTAAATGATCATAAGTTGCTAAACCCGTAGTTGCAGAAAATGCAGAAAACCAGGCTGTGACCTGAGGGATCGATCGATCGACCCCTGACTTCGATCGATCGACCTCCCCAGAATATGTAAAGTTGTTTCTTTTTAAATGTTGATTCTTATCCCAAAACTTTTGTGGATCTTTGGTGATTATTATTTGGATATTATGGGACTTAGAAAATACCAGTAAACCCTTGATAAGATTTGAATTAATTTGATTTGGATTCAAGTGATTAAAATGTTGAAAATTATATTGAATGGAATTTCGGTTGCTAGATTCATTTGTTAAATTCCAAATGGGGATGTATGAGGATTTAAGATAGGACCAGTAGGGGTGATTTAATAAAACACATGGGTATCCCTAAGTTTACAAGAGGGTTAAATCCAAAGTGAAAAAAGATGTGCTTATAAGAGATTTGAAACTATCGGTCTTAACCTTAATTAAAAGGAGAACTAAACTCGTAGTAATTCGGGAGAAATGATGTTATGGACCAGTAGGATATTAGGGAATTCTTACTGAATATATGTTTAGGAAAAACCTATTTAAATATTGTGTATTGAGTGAGGGTAGACTTAGGGTTACAATTTGAACATTAAGGACTGAGTTTAAGCTCAATATTGATTTCGCAAGGATGGAGTGTAATACAAGAGCGTAGTGATGTGTCTCCTGGATAGAGATGGGAGTTTAGAACACATTTGGTTGAAAGAAGGTATGAGGTTATCCCGATCGCATAGTTGAAGTTGTCGGACCTCCTCGATCGACAAAGTTAAGTAGTAGTGTATTGGAGGGGTTCCTTGTTTGGATTTCACTTTGCGAGACGCTCCGCGCATGAACCTTAACGACGTCGGGAGTGGAGAGATGTTATAGGATGCGAGGATAATTAAATTATGAAGAAAAGATATGATATTTTAAATGCTACGTATGGAAAATATCTTAGGGTAGTGATATTACCTTATTGATATTATATTATAGGTATGATAATACATATTGGATTGATTGATGATTTATGTGTATGACATACCTAGCTTACTTGCTATCAGTGGGAGGTTTGCGTGTGAGGGCAGTCATATCCTGATGAATCCATGGGATCTTTGATTTGTCGCTCGACAACATAGGTCTATGAAAGACTTATCGGGGAGTTGATAAGTCCGCTGACTGTGGGTGCGTAGGTATGTGCGTGACCCATGGATACGAGAACTATGTTCGCCTCCAATTTCTTTGTTGTTGTTTGTGGCTCGTGGAATCTTACCGAACCTTTAGTCCCCTATTCGGCGACCTGCGATGATGGGACATGATAGCAGAGTAATGCATTGCACCGCAGCTGTGACTCGGGATTCTGTATTATATATGAATATATATATATAATGGATTAAATGATTGAATGGATATATTGTGGTTAAATCTATCTACAGTGATAATTGTAGATAACGGTGAATAGAGAAAGATAATGGAATTTAGTTAATGAATGTTTATGCTTATAGAATTGAAAAGCTTAACTCATGTTAATGAGAAACGATTCATATTAATGAGTAATGATTCATGTTAATGAGAAACTAATCATATAAAGGAGAAATGTAAATGAATAATAATGTGACGTATGGTATGGGACATACGGGGATTATGATATGGGAATGGAATTATAATATGGAGACTAGAAAAGAGGAACCATTAACTAGGAGGTTAATAGGAAACGTTAAGTGTGCACTCTAGTTGAGAGGTGAGAATAACAAGTGAGAGTTGGATCTAACATGTACATAATAAATGCTTTATTGCACTTGTTAAATACTTGCTGTTTTAAAAATCATCTACACATTCGGGCTCTGACCCGTTTCCTTGCATATTTTCTCTTCTATTGTATCTCTATATCAGGTGTCCAGCAACAGGGACGCCAACCTTAGCGGATTTGACAGACTATGGATTTATGGATTTTTGCTTAGACGCCTATCTTAATTTTATTCACTGTATTCTTAGTTAGGGCATGTCGCCCAAAGGATTTCAGTTATCTTTTCTATCGAGGTCAAATACTATTGTATTCGGGTCCTTTTAATACAGTTGTTATTGATGGGATTACTGTAATAGATTAATATTATTTGGGAATGTTTATTCCAATTGCATTTAAATTCTTTTGTGTTAATTATTGGGTTATCAGTGTTGTAGAATAAAATGTGATGTGTTATTCTTAAACTAAAAATGGTTTTGTTGAAATTTAAATTTGGAAAGTTTTTAACACCAGCTTAATTGGGTATTGGGTGAGTTGTAAATGTTTTCGACAGTGATGCTAAGAATGAGCCAACTATATATTCTGTTTTAATTTGGTATGGGACTGGCCACCCAGTATTTAATTAGGCGGGGTGTTACAGGTGGTATCAGAGCATCAGGTTCTAGTGTCCTTTAGGATCTGTACGGCTTATTGTGTTTTCAGCTTAGCGTTCTTTGATGTAGAGCCCTATGAGTAGGATTATTGCTTTTCTATTTACGCCTACAAAGGTACGATGACTGCGACCGAAGTTGCTGCAATTGTCGCTCAGGCAGTCAATGCAGCTTTAGCTGCTGTTCAGCAGGCTCCAGCACCGGCACCGGTTGTGCCACCCGCGCAAGGGCAAGTGTTTCCTACTGCATGGGAACGAGCGAGGGATGCCTTTCATAAAGCGCACTCACCTGAGTTTCAGGAGGATCAGATGTTGTGAATTCTAGCCAATGGAAGAAAGATATCCAACGGCACTTGAGAACGATTGAATGCACTGAGGTTCAACGTCAAATACTAGACACATTCAGGCTAGTAGGGGCAGCTTTGCAATGGTGGGAAGCTACGACCACTATGGAGGAGAGGGACATAATGACTATCCAAGACTTTTGGATACGGTTTGATGGGAAGTATTTTCCTTCCGCCATTCAGAAAGAGATGAGGCGGAAGCTACTTGATTTGAAACAGGGAGAGAAAACTGTGGCGGAATATGAGAAAGAGTTTACGCGATTAACTAATTTGGTATCAGCTGAAGTACCTACTGAGGAGAGGAGAGTCCTAATGTTCACTGATGGGTTGAACTATAAAATTCGCCAACATTTATTGGGGAATCTTTCATTACGTATGTATGGCAGATGAGGGCCATTGGACGGATAGCGGAGATCATACTTAGGAGGTTATGAAGTATGTTCGAGTATGATGACCGTAATCGAGGTCACCCCTATTATGGAAAAATGGAGGAGAGTCATCAGTAGAAGTTCTTGAAATGCGTGAATTGTGTATGTTCCCTAACGAAGGCAATATATTGAAAGGCTTGGGTATATAGTGGAGTGTGAATAACTACAACTGAAAATTTGGGGTAAAATTTTTCTTAACTCATCCGAGCAAAGTTATAATATTGGGATTCAACAACCATCTCCCGCAAATGAGGGTATGTTTCCTATCTAAGGAAGTATGAGGCGTATTGATTTTTGTAGTGATTGATATTGTGTGGACAAACTTAGCCTATGGCATCGTTATTTACGTAGACTCACTCAGGGGTGTGGGACACCTATATATTACTTGTTATCACGTGGGTTTGATTTTTTATGGGATTACTTACCTTGGGCATGTCCGAGCGTGATGTGACTATCGGCATGCATTGACTTGTGGTATATGCGAGCATATGTCTGCATCTTGTCTTCTATAAGAGAGTAGATGCGTAGACTCTATTGGAAATCGAAAAAAACCAAATTTTTGTTTAAAGCAATAAACCTGATTTTTTTTTATAAACCAAAATTTTATATTATTGACTAAGGACCTTAGGAGTTTCGATGACCGACTACTTTAGGAAGTAGTGTATTGGGGTGGTTCCTTGTTTGGATTTCGCTTGCGAGACACCCCACGCATGAAACTAATAACCGTTGGGATTCGAAATAAGGTAGGTCTTTAGGAAACGAGTTTATAACCTTTGCGAAACTTTTAATATGGAAAGCGGTACGAGAGGGTGTATGGGCGCTCTGGATGATTGGATTGTAGTATTTTTCATAATTGTGAAAAAGGTAAGTAATTGAGACTTCAGGAATTATTTGTTCACTACGAGAGGATCATTTTTTTCCCAAAGTTTGTCACGAGGACGGTATAGGGAAGATTAGGTAAAGTCTAAATTTGATTCAGTTGAAACTATATGGTGAGGCTTGGCGTATAACATCGATAGGGATTTTGTTAATGTACTGTATGGGCGGTACATCTTGGATTTCTTGCGATGGGAGATTTATACTCAGAGTTGACCTTACCAGTATGACTTATATTCCTAAATTTCGGGACGAAATTCTGTTATAAGTGGGGAAGTATGTAATACCCCGTAATTTTAAATGACTTTTAAAATGGGTTATATTTTAAATTAATGGATTAATTGGATTTTATTATTAATTAATTCATTCGGGTTTTATCCGGACGGTGGATATTAAAATGGATGATTCTGAATATTACTTAAAGATATTTAGGTAATATATGAATGTGATGTCATTGATATGACTTTATGATATAAATTCGGTAATTTATATTTTTAGTCAGACGCGGTATGGGACGTGTCGGGACTAGTTTATTAAATTAAAAGGAAATTTATTTTCTATCGACCTTATAGTCATTTCGATAGCGTCGTTGCGTCCGGAAGGTTCGAAATAGTCAGAAAAGTCTATTTGGATGTTAATTTTGAGTCTCGGGTCATTTGGAAATGAATAGACAACCCGAAAGGGCATTTTGGTCATTTTTCTAGGGGGGATGAATAGTGATTTCGGATTTTGGCCTATTATAAGTATTGGTAGATTAAGTGTATGTGGGTTATTCATCTCCTCTACACAAAATAGAGAAGCCATCTTCCTAGAGAGAGTGAAAGGGTACTTGGGAAGGAGAAGAACAAGAACCAAGGTTCACCACCACCGGAGTTTGACCGGAGAAGGGACAACCAACTGAGATATACTACACCAAAGGATAAGACCTACAGTAAAGGCAAGTGTTTGATAATGGCAATTTAAGTTTGTATATTGTCCATGTTAGAATAGTATGAAAAGAGAATATTATTCATGTTTGGAAGAAATAATGGAGTGATTAAATGGATTTCTGGAAACTGAAATGATATAGGAATTTAAACTCATGTTTTAGGTTGATAATAATCCACGAAATAGTCATGAATCTGTTGAAGAAATTATGAAAACCATTGATGTGTTCTTGAAGATGATATGTTGATAAATTTCTGGAAATAAGGAGATAAACATGCTTTTAATCCAATCCTTTGATGATTCTAGGATGTTTAGAGTATTGGAAATCGTTCATATATGTTAATATATCATGCAGTATAGATTATAAGTCATTTGGGATGTTTTGATGAAGGTTTAAATGATCATAAGTTGCTAAACTCGTAGTTGCAGAAAATGCAGAAAACCAGGCTGTGACCTGAGGGATCGATCGATCGACCCCTGCCTTCGATCGATCGACCTCCCCAGAATATGTAAAGTTGTTTCTTTTTAAATGTTGATTCTTATCCCAAACCTTTTGTGGATCTTTGGTGATTATTATTTGGATATTATGGGACTTAGAAAATATCAGTAAACCCTTGATAAGATTTGAATTAATTTGATTTGGATTCAAGTGATTAAAATTTTGAAAATTATATTGAATGGAATTTCGGTTGCTAGATTCATTTGTTAAATTCCAAATGGGGATGTATGAGGATTTAAGACAGGACCAGTAGGGGTGATTGAATATAACACCTGGGTATCCTTAAGTTTACACGAGGGTTTAATCCTAAGTGAAAGAAGATGTGCTTATCAGAGATTTGAAACTATCGGTCTTAACCTTAATTAAAAGGAGAACTAAACTCGTAGTAATTCGGGAGAAATGATGTTATGGAACAGTATGATATTAGTGAATTCTTACTGAATATATGTTTAGGAAAAACCTATTTAAATATTGTGTATTGAGTGAGGGTAGCCTTAGGGTTACAATTTGAACATCAAGGACTGAGTTTAAGCTCAATATTAATTTCTCAAGGATGGAGTGTAGTACAAGAGCGTAGTGGTGTGTCTCCTGGATAGAGATGAGAGTTTAGAACACATTTGGTTGAAATAAGGTATGAGGTTATCCCGATCGCATAGTTGAAGTTGTCGGACCTCCTCGATCGACAAAGTTAAGTAGTAGTGTATTGGAGGTGTTCCTTGTTTGGATTTCGCTTTGTGAGACGCTCCGCGCATGAAACTTAACGACGTCGGGAGTGGAGAGATGTTATAAGATGCGAGGATAATTAAATTATGAAGAAAAGATATGATATTTTAAATGCTACGTATGGAAAATATCTTAGGGTAGTGATATTACCTTATTGATATTATATTATAGGTATGATAATACCTATTGGATTGATTGATGATTTATGTGTATGACATACCTAGCTTACTTGCTATCGGTGGGAGGTTTGCGCGTGAGGGCAGTCATATCCTGATGAAGCCATGGGATCTTTGATTTGTCGCTCGAGAACATAGGTATATGAAAGACTTATCGGGGAGTTGATAAGTCCGCTGACTGTGGGTGCGTAGGTATGTGCGTGACCCATGGATACGAGAACTATGTTCGCCTCCAATTTGTTTGTTGTTGTTTGTGGTTCGTGGAATCTTACCGAACCTTTAGTCCCCTATTCGGCGACCTGCGATGATGGGACATGATAGCAGAGTAATGCATTGCACCGCAGCTGTGGCTCGGGGTGCCGTATTATATATGAATATATATATAATGGATTAAATGATTGACTGGATATATTGTGATTAAATCTATCTACGGTGATAATTGTAGATAATGGTGAATAGAGAAAGATAATGGAATTTAGTTAATGAATGTTTATGCTTATATAATTGAAAAGCTTAACTCATGTTAATGAGAAACGATTCATATTAATCAGTAATGATTCATGTTAATGAGAAACGATTCATATTAATGAGTAATGATTAATGAGAAACTAATCATATAAAGGAGAAATGTAAATGAATAATAATGTGACGTATGGTATGGGACATACGGGGATTATGATATGGGAATGGAATTATAATATGGAGACTAGAAAAGAGGAACCATTAACTAGGAGGTTAATAGGAAACGTTAAGTGTGCACTCTAGTTGAGAGGTGAGAATAACAAGTGAGAGTTGGATCTAACATGTACATAATAAATGCTTTATTGCACTTGTTAAATACTTGCTGTTTTAAAAATCATCTACACAGTCGGGCTCTGACCCGTTTCCTTGCATATTTTCTCTTCTATTGTATCTCTATATCAGGTGTCCAGCAACAGGGACGCCAACCTTAGCGGATTTGACAGGCTGTGGATTTATGGAGTTTTGCTTAGACGCGTATCTTCATTTGATTCACAGTATTCTTAGTTAGGGCATGTCACCCAAAGGATTTCAGTTATCTTTTCTATCGAGGTCAAATACTATTGTATTCGGGTCCTTTTAATACAGTTGTTATTGATGGGATTACTATAATAGATTAATATTATTTGGGAATGTTTATTCCAATTGCATTTTAATTCTTTTGTGTTAATTATTGGGTTATCAGTGTTGTAGAATAAAATGTGTTGTGTTATTCTTAAACTAAAAATGGTTTTGTTGAAATTTAAATTTGGAAAGTTTTTAACACCAGCTTAATTGGGTATTGGGTGAGTTGTAAATGTTTTCGACAGTGATGCTAAGAATGAGCCAACTGTATATTCTGTTTTAATTTGGTATGGGACTGGACAGCCGGTATTTAATTAGGCGGGGGTGTTACATGTGACTCCTTCCAAAGATATATGAACATAAGTCATTAACACTTGAGACATATTATTTCCCCATAGACATTTTCCCAATGGGTAGACTACATTTTCATCCTTCTACCCGCAACACTAGGATGGTTCAAATACTTAATAGTGGAAGTGGACTATTGCACGAGATGGATAGAAGTCGAGCCTCTGGTCAAGATCCCCGATAACAAATGTTTTTAGTTTATGTGAAAAAACACTATATGTAGATATGGTATGCCCCATGACTTCATCATTGGTCACGAAAGTAGTTTGATCATGATGCACTTGAGCCCTATCGTTAAAAATAATGGATAAAGAATTTCTATTAAACGTTTACTCATCCACGGACTAATGGTCAAATGGAGGTTAGAAACCGAACTCTGGTCTCAGGAATCAAGGTTAGAATTATAGAAACTAAGGACAAGTGAATAGAATAACTCTACATTATCCTATAGGCATATAAGACTACACCTAGGAGTCGAACATGGGAAAACCCATTTATGTAAGGTTTTGGATCTGAGGTAGTGGTGACAAATGAATTGGCATGCCAATCCATAGAGTTCACCATTTCAATGAGAAGAACAACAATTAAGAGAAAATGATGGATTCGGACTTGCTCCAAGAGATCAAAGAAAATGCCCAAATACGACCGACAACATTTTGTAATACCCCCATTTGTTTAGAATAAAATAATACGACATAAATAAATTTAATGGTTTTGGAATAATTTTGAGAATAAATTAAATCACATGGATTTAAATTTAAATGAGTAAGATTTAAATTGAAAATAATTATTTATTAATGATTAAATAAATGTGATACTCAATTTGACGTAATGAATTCACCAGTGAAAAATAAATCATATTTTAATAAATTAATGGGAGCGTGTTGTCTAAACACAATAAAAATGTCTAATTGGAATGAAAATAATTGGGATGCATTTTGGGAGGCTTTATGGGCTCATTTAGGTGTTTTAAACCTTTAGAAATGGTGCCAGAGTATAAATACATAAGTTGGGAGGCTATTATGCTAGTTTAGATATGTGTTCAAGCCCATTTGCACTACAAAAAAAATTGCTTTTTACTACGGTGCTCCAACCATCTCAAAAAGTCCTCTAGCCGTCTCAAAATCCTTTTGTGACGCCATTTGAGACGTCAAAGGAGCGTAGTATTAGACCCCCGTTTTAAAAGCTTTTTGAGATGACAGTGGCCATCTCAAAAAGTTCTTTTGAGATGGGAAATACGCCGTCTCAAAAAGTTCTTTTGAGACGGGAAAGATGTCGTCTCAAAAGATCATTGCTTACAGGACCCTTTTGAGACGGAAAAAAATCAGTCTTTTAAAGTTTTTTTAGAGACGCCAACATACGTCCCCAAAGAGTTTTTTGAGACGATAACTTAACCGTCTCAAAAAGTCCCCGTTTATGGAGCCCTTTTGCGATGACAAAGATGCCGTCTTTAATAATTTTGGCACCAAAATTAAAATTTCATCCATTCCTTAATATACTCTATATAATTATAAACAAAACCTCCTAAAAATAATATGACATATTTTGCATCCCATTTTAAGTTATTACATATAATTTTCCATTCAATTACAATTAAAGTTCATACAAAGAAAAAATACACAATTTAAACATTGTGTCCAACATAGATCTCTCTATACAATTTCACTCATCTCATTAGAAAAAATACATAAAAAACCATCTATCCCTAACATAAAATGATGTTACATAAAGTAAACTCGCAATCTTCAAGCATACGACCTCTAACAAAACGACTCCAATATCTTGCCTTGTCGACAAAAGGTTTTCACCTGCAATAACTTTATTAAGTGTCAGTTACCTTAAACAAAGAAGTAATTTTTTTAATAGTTCCTATAGATGACAATCTCTAAAAATCTTATCAAGTTTTAATATCTTTGTACTATTTACTTTTAAAAATACTTAATATTTTTAAAAAAATTCGGCAGAGTCTCCTTTACTTATTCATGAAAACCAACCTGTTTAAACATAAAAATTAATTCAAAAACAACGACAGAAATAGCCATAACTTTCTAAACAACTAATATAAATAAAAATACACATTAGAATTGAAATTTAGTTTTGATTACAATCAAGTAGTCTGCAATTTAGTTTTCGAGTTCTATTTGGAAGTACTTGAAGCGGTTTTGGCAATGTTGCTTCGTTTAGACTCAGAAGGCATGGTAGTTGGTCCATTCGCTCACTCCATCGCAAATGCGATTTCTTTTGGTTCACTTCAAATTGCGAAGATTGTCGCTCCATATTGATTGTGTTTGGTTTTGGCGGCCGAAATGGGGTGCGATTTCGACTATGCTCCATAGTTGTTCAACAAATAAAGATACGGATCAGTTCAAAATCATAGTTATACTTAGATCAAATCACAGTTATTCTTGAATCAAATCAAAGTTCAAAATCAGTTCAAAATAAAGATATGGATCCTTAGCACATTTACTTTGATCATAATATTAATGTACCAGTTCAAAATGTAACTACCAATAGTAGCTATACTTGGATCATAATCAAGTAGCAAGTAGCAATACCTAGTATACCAGTTCCTATAGAATTTAAGGTAGCTGCCAACATTCAAAATACTTGGTATAATAGTACCTATATCATATTTAAATGCACCTACCAATATTCAAAATTAAGATCTTATAGAATTAAAGGCCGTTATACTAGTTCATGTATCAATTATAAATTGAGATTGATACCAGTTCAAAATGCATACCAGTTCATGTATCAATACCATATCAATTAAGAAATGCAGCTATCAATCCCAATGAAAAAAAATTATATCCAATAAACTCAGTAGTCTGTTGCTATCAATACCATGCTTGGAGGTATGGATACTTAAATCCTATAGAATTAAAGGCAGGTACACCATTTCTTGTATCCAATCAACTAAACTCAAGGATAACGTAGCAACATCAGTCCCATATCAGTTCAGTTCATATCAGTCCCATATAAGTATGTATCTGCTATCAAGTAAATTCAAGAAGCAAGTAGTAAGTATCACGTAAATTCAGTAAATTCAAGTATGTAATAGTTCAATAAGGTAGACCAGTTCATGTATCTAATTAAAGGTTGACAACTTCTTAATTGATTGAGGTGGTTTTTGGATCTGATTTGGCACTAATAACTATTATAACAATTATGTTATATAACAGCTATATAACATAACTGTTATAATAGTTATCTCATATAAGCTATATAACATAACTGTTATATAACTATTACGTTATATAACAGTTATATAACTTATGTTGTATAAGTTATATATTTCCCTATAACTTTGCGATTTGAGGTTTGATCAATTAGTGTCTCTTGAGTAGCCTCGTGTTTTAAGCCAAGATGGGGCACTCAAACGTGTTGAACATCTCATTAATAGCATTAATTTAATCAAGGTATATAGCATCTTGATGACTGTAGATTGCATTAAAATCTAACTACATTATAAAATTCCGATAATTGAATAAAACAAACACCAATTAATTGAATAAAACACATTCCCAAGACCTCTTATCGCCTAGCAGTGTAAGAGGATATTGACCCCGTCTCCTCATCTCCTGGAAAGAAAGAAACGTCTGACCAAAAACATTCCTCTAATTATCACATTATTATTCATGAGGATTGCCCCCTTCATTGTTGTCTACCTAAAGAAATCAACCTTTCCTCCACACCACCACCTACTTGCAAAGAGTCCCTTATCCCAAAGGGAGGGGTCCAGCTACGCCCAAAGCATCAAGAAATCTTTAACCGTCGCCATCTCAAAGTCCTGAAATTGACTTATGAATTAAGGGATGACATCCCCATGAATGCTACATAACAAGTCAGGGAACCCAGTGAAGAATCCCCACACCACAAGTCCTGCCAGAATTTCACTCTCCTCCCATCTTTCACCCTAAAGGAAACATACTTTCATCCCCATCACTAGCTATATACTTCAACAGGCTCACTCCATAAGGAGACCAGACATCACATTTGGACTGATCTGAGCATAGGAAAAATAAGCAAGTAGGTTTTGTGAATCTTAACCGATGGAAGGAGTTAGTCTTGGTACATTTATGTCGTATCTCAAGGAAAAATGACCCGAATATTTCTCTGATGACATTTGGAATCTTGAAAATGTATAGAATGAGAAATTAAAATAATATTTAATAATACACTTTATGAAAACAAAAGGTCATTCACATACTTGGATTATTAGTCAATAAGTAAAGGAATCTATGTGTTAAGCAAAGAATCACTAGTATAAGCCTAGTTTTGAAGTCCAAATCAGGCGAGGACACATGACTTCTGTTAGGTTACCTCGGTACCTTTTGGGACATATGCGTATCTATTCGCGCTACTTCGTTATTGTTTTCAATTTTCACCCCTTAAAGCCCAGTTTAAACCCTAAAACAAAAACTTACTAGTTAATTTTAGAAATCCGGAGTTAGATGAGGATTAATATGACTATAGCCCTAGGTAGCACAAAATGTACTTGTAAGTAATTGCCCCAAAGATCTTATATCTATCTATATGAAAAAGAAATCATGTAACTAAGGGGATTCTTATTTGTACAAATGGAATGAGGGTGATCCTTTTGTTGACGGATGATCCTATTATACTCGTAATCTCTGAAGGATGAGAACTAACTATTCATCATCTACACCGAGAATTCAAGTATTGTATACGTCATTAGTCTGATCCTTTGTAGGAACTATCCGTAATAACGAACTTTTTTTAATAGTGAACTCACACAAGCAAGCATAGACAATTAATAATTCTAACTTGAATAGCATAAACTACTTGCAAAGTACATGAATTAATTAACACAAACAAACATATCAATAATCTAACTAAAATTCACACAAACTAGTAAACAAATATTATCTTATATTAATCTAAAAGGATACAACAACAACCAATTGGCAATCCAGGTTTTCAATTGGCTCACCCTCAACCTCCAATCACCACTACAAATCAATTCGGGTTTTCAATTGGCTTCCCCTCAACTTCATAGCACCACTACAAACCATATGTATAAAAACTAATGATATAGATCAATAATTAAGAATTATAATTACCTCTTATTCGTATCAATTCAATGTTGTAACTTGAACATCCGAGTTATTTCAAAATGAATGAAAAACAGCCATGCAAGCAGTAACTCCCTGTAAAATACCCATAAATGAAAAACATGTGTATTAGGGATGGAACCAAATATGAAAAACAAATGGGTTTCTGCACAAACTACCATAATCTACATGCTCGAACTATGACTCACGAAATAAAGCCAAATATATTGTTCAATTTGAAGTTTCTAATATTAATTTGTGTACTATCTTTCTTTTATATAATATTTACACAGTAAGAATATGATGAATGGTCATATAACAAATGATTCACGAATACAATAATGATTTCATTAATTTTTTCTTTTCCAATTACAAAATACAAATACAATCAATAGCATCTATGGAGGTGAATTAAAAAAAAAAATATAAACAACCCATTATCATGGGTGATACATGCTTAATTATGTAAAATCAACCTATAACAGAAAATGAACAATTTTTCATTGTTGCAAAACTTAATGTGACTTTTTGTAAGAAAATAAATACAATAGGGTAAGATTCAAAACAAAAAGTTCACCTAATACCTTAAAAAAATCAACAAATGAAATCTAAACGTTAAGGCACAAAACAAAATCAAAATTAAATATACCTAATTAGATCTTGAAATGAAAGGGTCCATTGACCACTGTGTCAGATTCAAACAAACCATGGCTTTAAATCAAAAAGCTAATCGATTCTCATTTTCATCTACTACAAAGCTTAAATGCATAAAAAAGGAAATACGTTGAGGCTGGATGATGGGAATCAACATGGAGGCTAGATGATGAGAAGTATATCATAAATTACTTAACCTAGATAAGTAGAACATCGATGGGAATCAACATGGAGGCTTAAAAAAGAGAGAGAGTTGCGGGGAGGTGCACATGGAGGAGAAGGAGAAGCCCGAGGGGAGGAGAACGGTCGAAGAAGAGATGAGAACCCCATGCTTGGCTTGTTTTTGTTTGCCTTTTTTTTCCTTTCTTTTTTCTGTTTTCTTACTAATAGAAAAAGCGGGAGTATAAATCGGTCAAGGGGGAAACAAAATTGGGTTTAGCCGTCTCAAAATGTATTTCTTTTGAGACATCTCCTAATATACCGTCTCATAAGGTATACCTTTTGAGATGGGTAAAATTAGCTGTCTTAAAAGCTATAATTTTTAAGACAGTTGATTTTACCCGTCTCAAAAAGTAAGTTTTAGAGACCCAATTTTTTGCCTTCTCAAAAGCTTTCGTAGTAAAAAGAATTTTTTTTTGTAGTGTTGGGAGTCCAAAAATGGGATTAAGGCTTGATTTGGGATTTGGGAATAATATAAGTTTAAGAGTAGTGTTAATAAATGCCCACACATAATTAAAACCTAAACCTAGAAGTCATGCCTTAAGGAAGAATAGAACAAAGGCCAAAAAGGAGAGGAGGCAAAGGGATTAAAGAACAATTCATCAACACATTATAATCAGGCAAGAATTCTCTTGGTTAAATTTAAATGTCCAAATTACTTCTGAAATCATTGAAGTTTTCTTCCATGTAGATTATGGATTTCATAGGGAATTTATGACAAGATGATATAATTAAATCATATGTATGTAGACAATACAAAATATGAAATAGGTTAGTTGAATTTACAAATTAGGATGAGGCTTTGATTTTAAATGATGAATCCATGCATTGTAAAATTGCTGAAATTTTGGAGAAATATATTCATATGTAGAGGATAAGTATTTATGTCCACAAATTTGGAAACTTTGATATTTGTGACTTTTGTATAAGAAAGAACATGTTAAATAAATAAGGCTTGATATGTATAGGTATATAAAGGCGGTTAAATTATGAGATTTTGGGGATTAAAATCCATGTTAATTTATGAAAATAATTCACCAAAGATGATAAATTAAGCACAAAAGACCTGCTTTAATGTTTATATAAAGGCATAAACGATTGAGATGGGAGATAAATAAGAGATAAGAAATTTCGTATTAAGAAAACGTGGAAGATGTGGGCTTCTGCTGAAATCCAAATCGATTCGTCCCCTTGGCAAAATGATTTGGTCCCCAGTGAATCGATTTAGCTCCCGACCCGAATCGATTCGATCCCTGGGGCAGGTTGAGTTGGGATCGGGGTTTGGTTCGGATTATTTTTAGGAAACCATACGAGTGGGTTGGATGGTATCTGGGTAAATGAGGATTTTATTTAAAAATACATTTATGGTGCAAATATTAAATGGGAAACTATTATAAGTGGTTAGATATTTTTAAAGAGGGAGGATTTAATAAATAATTAGGTGGTAAATTATAAAGGCGTAGTGATTTATGGGAAATTATATGGGATATTTTTGGATGATTACCTATATGTAGTATATAAGCATAATATGCACTTATATTTTTGTGTGATCATACCTATTTTCATGGATGGTCCAATCAATTCGGATTGTGCGCATTCGGGACTGTAGCACACGTCGGCACATGTGGGCTAGGGATTGTGTAGGTCATTTTAGGTACTACGTATCACCGTCATCTACGAGAGGTAGGTATTAATATTGGGATCCTTTATCACTGCTAGGTATAGGCCGTGGACTGGTTTACTGCATAGGGATCTCCCCACTTATGTGTGTATTGTGTTATCTGATTGGATAAGAGATTCCTTTGAACCTACCGATAAAGCGCGAATGAGACACTAATGGAAGATAGTTTTAAGTGTCATGTATATCAACAGAAATATATATATATATATATATATATATATATATATATATATATATATATATATATATATATATATATATATATATATATATAATGAGATTAATTCATATGTCTAAAAACATAGAAACAAATCACAGACCCAATACTATGTAATGTGCATATTAGATGTTTTGTTACTTTTGTGGGCAAACGGACTAGGTTACGTTGGCAAAATGGCAATATGAAGATAAATAATTATGGTTCAGTGTGTTGGTTATTACTCAATGCATTTTATATCATAGTGGCATAGTTAGTATTTACTATGTGGTACTTTGTTCGGTTATACGGGATACATCACACTTAGATGAGGGGTAAGAAGTTTGACACAAGTGAGTGACGATGAAGATTACTTACTTTAAATTAACTGTATTTATAACTTTAAATTTGGTAAGTTAATTTTCCAACTCTAGGTCACTGACCCAAAATAAAATGTAACCCCCACACCCAAGTTTGCTTAGACATGGATAGCGTGACTGAAGGAATATCAGCCTTGGTTTTAAGAGATTTTCCTCGAAGATTCATTTATTGATTCTAGATTAGGTTGCTACTTCTTCCTGTATTAATTTATTTTGGAGTACTGTAAGGGTATTAGCCCAAAGTCATTTTTATTATGAGTCGGGATAGTATTTGTTCATATTTATTTTTATTTTGTTACATGTGGATGTTGGTTTTATTATGATTTACTATTATTTAATTCAGTTTTAACTCAAATACGATTCATTATGTGAATATTTATTATAATCAATATTGAGAATTATATAGATTGTATAACAAGCTCCATCTTCGACGTATTGTGTTTGGTCAACCTTTACGTGAGAAAATGGGGGTCATTACACACTTCAAAAAAGAGTCGCTAATGACTAGAAAAAAGTGAAGAGCCGGCCATTGAAAGTGGGGGATTATGTTCTCAAGAAAATGATTGATAAGAAGAATACTTTTCATCCCAACTGGCACGATGCTTACAAGATTACTAAAGGAATAGTTCCATTGACTTATAAGATTGAAAATATGGAGGGAGAGCCCTTTGCCAATCCGTGGAATGTAAAACATTTGAAGAAAAATTACCATTGGAGATAGTAAGAGGGGTTTATGTAAATAAAAGTTCTCAAACAATATAAATATTTCTTATACATGAATGAAAATAATTCTCCATCTTACCCTACATGTTGATGTATTACATATTTCTTCTTATGATTAAAAGTCATCTATAGAATGAAAAGGGAAATGTTTAGTGATTTTAACTCATAGGCAATTCTCATAACATGATTTGGATGTTAGGTCATCTCCTATATAGTATGGACCTAAAGAAAGTTCGCTTCAGCCTTAGGGAAAAATAATGATTGTAAACAAGTCTCGCCTGAAAAGATTAAGGTTGATACCCTAAAAGGTTGATTAAGATTGGATAGGTCTTAATTAACTATATTAATGGTAAACATCTTTTTTAGAAAAAGTTTGGCATAAATTCCCCTAGTGAAATATAAAAATCATAATAAAAAACTTATGTACCAAGGCTCAAGATAAACATTTTTCTAAACAAGTGACCTAGTCCTAATGTAAAATAAAGATATAGTTCATGATAAAAATAATCGGGAAAACGAAAATATTTATTTAGTTTGATGGATTTAGTAAAAATTAGTTTAAGGGAAAATATGGGTTATTCTTCACCTTTTTTTAGTTAATTTAGGAAAAGTTGGTTTGGTAACAAAATATTTAGTGCTTTAACGAACAATATCACCACCGTTTTGATGCAAAATTTGCTTAGACCTAGAACAAACATAAGAACGATAATCAAACCCCAAGTTTTACTGAGAGAAAAATTTATTGATTAGTTTGTCCAGATTTAGTACAAGTTTGTTTGAGAACAATTGACATTTCATTGATTTGTTCGACTAATATAAGAAGAACACATTGAAGAACAAGTTAGCCAAACAATAAATCCATAAAACACTACATAAGGTCCAGCCTCTGACTTATAAGTGATCTTGATTAAAAAGGTCAAATATACGGGTATTATTGATAAAGAAACATGGAACATAACATTCTTAACCAAGATATTCAAATAAATCCACACGCGTTGAAAGAATATGAAAGGAATAGCAAAACCATAACTTTGTAAAAGAAAACTTTAAGGCATTAGATGTGATATGGAATCTAACAGATAATGGAAGATTTTCTTTCAAATCTGCATATAATCAAATCAGACCTCAAACTTTATCTTCTCTAGCATTTAAATCAGTATGGAACCCTTATATTCCTCCAAAAATGCCAGTGCTTGTTTGGAGAGCTCTCAATAATGCAGTTCCTGTGGATTCTCGTGTTCAATCAGTGGGGATTAGGTTGGTTTTAAGGTGTCAATGCTGTCATTTAGATAATGAAACAATTAATCATTTATTCATCTCTGGTCCAGTTGCTAAGTATGTTTGGAGGTTCTTTTCCAACCTTATGGGTATTCAAAATTCTTTCTCTTCAGTACACAGTTCTATTATTCACTGGTGGTTACAAGCGGGTAAATCCAAAATGTCCAAATGGCTTTTTCAAGTGACTCCTATCATAATCATATGGGAAAATTTGGTTTAGCAGGAATAAGGCTTTGTTTGAAAATATCCCAATGAAACTAGGTCTAGTTATTCACAGAGTAGTGGATTTAATCTCTGAGCTTACTATGCTTACTCCTTTTAAAGACCTAACTCAAGGAATAAATCAGGAAATTAGGACTGCTTTCTCTTTACCTATTCCCTATGCTTATTGGAAGAATGTTAATCATTGGAAGAAACCTGGGGTAGATCAAGTCAAAATCAATGTTGCTGCTACGTCAGAAAATCAGAAGATCAATGGTATTGGTATAGTTATTCGAGATGATCATGGTAGATTAATTTGGGCTTCTTCAAATTTCATTATTCACGATGTTCCTCGGTATGCTCTCCTTCAAGTTGTTTCTGCTGGTTTAAAGTTTTGTTTGGAGAAGAATTTTTCAAAGGTGATGTTAGAGTTCCACTCAAGACAGATTCTCATCTTATTAGAGGCTAACTCAAAATCAGTTCATTGGAAGATTAGAAATAATTTCAAGGATCTTCAGGAATTAATTCACAATCTTCAATGTCAAATTTCTTGCTGTTCCCCAGAAGCTAACAAGGTGGCTACTCTTCTTGCAATTCTTGGTGAATCGTCAAAATGTCAAAAGTCATTTCTCAGCTGGTCGGATATTCCTAATAATGTTAAACCATCTATGATGATAGATGCCTCTCCTCTTCCTTTTATAAGAAACATCTGATGTTTTTTGTTTATTCCTATTGTATTTCCACTTGAGAGGGCTTTTCTCTCTTATATCAATAAAATCCCTTTTTTAAAAAAAAAAAAAAGGCATTAGATGTGATGCCCCTCAGATGGGGAAACTGTTAAAAGTTATAGACCAAGTTTTCAATTAAACATGTATCAAAGGCCACGTATGGCCAAAGCAATATTGTTTAAAAAGAAAAATATCTAAGAAGTGTCACACTATGGGCTATTCAAATAATCAGGAAGATGAACAAGGGTAGTTACATCATCTTAAGTAATGTTATCAATATTCAAATGACTCCCAGGTATGACGTTGACGCCGGCCTTAACCTCTTTCCGAGAATCCTGTTAAACATTAAACCCAATAGTGATTACCTTCCCCACATCATTATTAATTTAGCATGACATGATCTCATCAAAAAATTTAGAAAATTCATATTTGGATCTCATTTTCATTTATTCATAACCTTGATGTATGTAGTACAAACCATTATCTTAGAACTCAATTTTCCACGACAATCTACAAGTTCATCAACCTTATTTTGAAAATCAACATGGATCGTTTGAAGGGTTAACTTGGCATCATCCCTCTCCGTGGTCAAATCCATTGTTTTAATGTCATTTTCCTTCTTATAAACCTCTAGCTCGGAGTTACACTTGCTGACCAATGACTCGCATTTACTCTTATAACGGTCCATAGAATTTTTATTATCATTAGATAAAGTAAGGTCTTTTTTATTCTTCTATGTCTGCTACTAAAGATATACCAACAATATTATACCATGTAAGCATAAAATAGACGAGATCATAAATAGAAGAGCGAAACATTATTGATTAGTTAATCGAAAAAGAGACAAACCTGAAAGATTTATTAATGTCAAGGATGACTTACTCCCCTCTATCTAAGTTAGCAAAATTCCCTTTATCATAATCAAGTATATTGTTGACCAAGAAGTCGCGTGCCTAAATAGAATTGATATAAAAGGTTTAATGGTCAATATGTTGATCATTCTAGACCTCCCTAGACAAGGAGAGTTTCCATTCCATGACAGGACAAACATAACTTAGATTGGTATCAGTTTTCTTATTCCCGTTATCTTTCCTCAGACTCTTAGGCAATTTGATCCCGACTTGTTTTTTCCCCTTTTCTTGCTTTTTCGATCAAGCTTGTTAAGCGATCCCTCTACCTTTGTGACACTATCACGAATGAGTTTCGGCACCAACATACGCCACTCTTTAACAGTAAAGTCATAAGGTTTGTCTACATAAATATGAGCAGTGGTTAGGGAATAATAATACGAGAATGGAAAAACAAAAGATAAAAGTAGCATACAAAGTTCTTTAGAGTATGAGGGTTGAGATTATCCCAAACTCCTCAAGATTGTTAAGTAGGGACAAATCCTCAAAAGATTTTATCCCATAGTTGACACCGTCATCCACTAGATGACCATTGGTATCACTCACACTCGGAGTTATTAAAAATGCAGAGCAAAGAAAATAACATAAATGTAAGTATAGGAAACAAATCACATAAGCACTACGATATTGAGAATAAAGATAATTAATTTATACACCTCAAATGTGGATTTTCCCAATCCCAAAGGACCCTCATGGATCCTTCTTAATCTTCTCCATATAAAAACTCCCAATATGCACTAATAAGAAGCAAAGCAGTCTTACAGTTATGATTAGAGGTTTGAGAAACCTTCACAAGCTTATTATTTTGGTTATGAGGGATATAAAAGTAGTATTTAGAAAAATTCCTCATTGAAACAATGGTATAAACTCTTCAAAAGACTTCCCTCTTATATTCTAATCATGTATGTACTTCTAAGCTACGATAGAGACAAATATGGTCCTCCAGGAGTTGGGAGCTAGTTGATTAGGTGTTACCCTAAGGTGTGAAAGTATATAACGTATCTAGGTATAGAAGTAAAGACGAAAACCTAAACCAAACCCAACATCATAAAAAATGACCTCAGATGAATTATTTAAGTCGTATGTTCTCTCGTCATGAATTAGAGCATACACAATAATATATGATTTTCTTTCATAAAGATGTTGCAGTATACAAGCCTTAATCTTAATGATCGTACTTCTATCACTATAAGAATTATCACCATTAGCAACATACAAATTATGTTGCTAAAGTTAGAAATATGTTGCTAGAAGGTATCGGCAACATATTTTGCTATGTTTCTAGCTTGTTGCCTATTGTCTATCTAGGAAACCCTTTGGCAACACATCAGGATTGTGTTGCTGAAGGTATACTTTTGGCAACACGCAATTATTTTTTCAAAAGTATTTTATAATTTGTCAAATTTATAATAAAAAATATTATTTGTGTTGCCAAAAGTCACTGGACAACAACAAAAATAGTTGTATTGCCAAAAGCTATAGCTTTTGGCAACATAAGAGTTGTGTTGCCAAAAGGCTATACCTTTGGCAACACAGGTCTTATTTTGCCAAAAGTAATATCTTTGGCAACACAAGAGTTGCGTTGCCAAAAGGTATGACTTTTGGCAACACAAGAGTTGTGTTGCCAAAGGTAAGGCTTTTGGTAACACAAGACTTGTGTTGCCAAAACGCTATACCTTTGGCAACACAACTCTTGTGTTGCCAAAAGTTGTACCTTTGGCAACCAAATATGTGTTGCCATATCCAAAGTGATAGATGTAGATAACTTTTGGAGACAAAAAATTGTGTTGCCAAAAGTACAATATTTTTATTTATTACCTATTATTTTTTTCGCAATTGGAAGCACTTTTAAAACTGCACTTTTTTCATCAAACGTGCAACCTTATAATCCAAAATAACATTAAGAATTTTTCATACAATCATAAGTAATACAAAGTTCCACAATTTTCAACCAAATCTCATAAATATGAATTACAAAATAATATTTCATCACAATCCAAGTATAAAGGTACAAAATAAGTGCCTCCTAAATAAGAACATAACAAAAGATATAAACATGATCTAACCTAATACATTAACACATTAAAAGATGTTAAAAAAATCCACGTAAACTAAAACGACGACGACAATATCGCTCCCCTACACTATAAGAAACCGCAACTCCAAGCCACCATGAACATATATCAACTCCAAGCAAAATCCGTTATAACCTGCACAAAATACAAAAATAAATGACTACATGGGTTTGTATAACTTCAAATGCACGTATGTTTGACTTGATCAATTTAAAACACTATTTAATTTCAAAAAAATTCGAGAGAGTTTCCTTTATTTATTCATGAAATCCAACATGTTTTTAACATTAAAATAAACCTAACAGCAAAAAACGCAGCTAAACCACCATTAAATCCCTTTCACTAATTTAATATCTAAAAATAGTATCCGAGTAGCTATATAAACTTAAATAGGTATCCGAGTAGCTGCGTACCTCGATCCTCCGTATCCATTGACTTTATCATATGTCGCAAATCCATTTTCATTCTACACAAAATACAAAATAAATTATAATCTATCCGACTTCAAAAGATAATAATAATTTATAACTATTATATATATATATATATATATATATATATATATATATATATATATATATATATATATATATATATATATATATAACTGTGATATTGCGAGAGGTGTGGATGCGAGTATGTTTAGATAGTGCGTAGCTATGTGAGTATATGTTTATTTGTACACCCCTTCTCAAGATTCTCATATTCACGAGTTCTCATATTCATGAGATAACTAGTATACACAAGGAGAAGAATGTATTGCACCACCAGATTTGGAAGTGAAAACCCTCAGTAAATCTCAATTATAGCAAGCAAGGATCACACAAAGTAAATGTTGTGCTCTAGAAGTGTGTGTGTGTGTGTGTGTGTGTATATATATATATATATATATATATATATATATATATATATATATACTGTATGTATATTTATCTGTACATATCCGTATAATAAAGGAGCATGATTTTTGGCAACATATCTTCACTTTTATGCATGACATTTCATGCATAATATTTTCTCCATTTCATGTTCATGCATGAAATGTCATGCAAAAGTGTTTTTTTTTTAATAAAAAAGGTTTTGTTTTTGTTCTTTTTAAAATGAAAATAATTATTTTTAAAAAGGGAAATAATTTTAAATAATTTAATTTATATTTTTTAAAATATTTATATTTTTCAATTTATATTTTCAAAATATATTTTTTGTTTTTTTTTATTTTTTTTTTATTTTTTTTTATCACGGGAACAAATTTATCGTCGCGCCCTTGGCACGGACATCCACTAGTATGTATATACATAGTGTACTCTCTATATATAGGAATATTCACCTACATCATGCACTATACATCACACCGTACATCACACCTAACTCTAGGCCCTAAAAAACTTTTTTTTAAAATTTTATATTTTTCCCATGAAATTAACATTCCAATCAAGCTATATGCAAAAAATTAGGTCAAAATACATTTTGTAGCTATTTTTAAAAAATCCACAAAAATGCAGACCCTTATAAAATAAGGTATTTTTAGCAGTTTTTGTGGATTTTTTAAAATAGGTACAAAATGTATTTGGACCTAATTATTTTCATATGGGTTGATTGGAAGGTTAATTTCAAGGGAAAAATATAAAATTTGAAAAAAAAAATTTAGAGCCTAGAATTAGGTGTGATGCACGGGTAATGTATAAAGCATGATGTACTATAGCGTCACTCTCTCTCTCTCTCTCTCTCTCTCTCTCTCTCTCTCTATATATATATATATATATATATATATATATATATATATATATATATATATATATATATATATATATATATATATATATATATATGTGTGTGTGTGTGTGTGTGTGTGTGTGTGTACAATATATATATAACTGTTAACAGTTATATGTATACATGTATAGATAGTCATATACAATATACATATAACAGTTATATGTAAACATATAACTCTTATATGTATATAATTATATATGTATACATATATAGTTATATGTTAACAATTATATATATATATATATATATATATATATATATATATATATAGTTAGAGGCAGGCTCCTGTGCACACTAAGTTTGCACATTAAGTTTGCACATTACTTTTTTAAAGTAGTAAAAAAAAAATTTTTGAGTTGATTTTTTTTGTGTGATATTTAAACATTTCAAGGAACCCATATAAAAAAATCAGCTCAAAAAAATTTTTTTTGCTAGTTTTAAAAAATCGGTCAAACTTTCTATGCTTTTAAGCCCTTTAAAAACTGCGAAAGTTTGACCGATTTTTTAAAAATAGCAAAAAAAAAAAATTTCAGCTAATTTTTTTATGCGAGTCCTTTGAAATGTTAAAATATCACATAAAAAAATTGGTATGCGCCAGCACTCAAAAATATATTTTTTACTACTTTAAAAAAGTAATGTGCAAACTTAGTGTGGACAGGAGCCTGCCTCTATATAGTTATATGTTATAGTTAGATGGTATATCTCAAATATATGTTATATATATAT
Organism: Sambucus nigra; assembly: GCA_949130495.1. Taxonomy (NCBI): domain Eukaryota; kingdom Viridiplantae; phylum Streptophyta; class Magnoliopsida; order Dipsacales; family Adoxaceae; genus Sambucus; species Sambucus nigra. Next base: position 186,484,539 of record OX422209.1, on the reverse strand, counting down.
AACATATATATAACATATAACATACAATAATTATATACATATATGTATATAACTCTTGTTATATGGTTATATATAATTATATGTATATAATTGTTGTTATATGGTTATAGCTATATATAACCATATAAAAACAGTTATATACATATAGTTATATATAATTATATGTACATAATTGTTGCTATATGTTATATATATATAAATTGTTATACATATACATATATATTGCACATATATATTACAGTATATATATGTACTAGTGGATGTCCGTGCCGAGGGCACGGCGATAAATTTGCCCCCGTGATAAAAAAAATTAAAAAAAATATATATATATATACATATTTTGAAAATATAATTTAAAAAAATATAAAAAGTATAAATATTTAAAAAAATATATAAATTAAATTATTTAAAATTATTTTCCTTTTTAAAAATAATTATTTCCCTTTTAAAAAAAACAAAAACAAAACCCTTTTTATTAAAAAAAAAACACTTTTGCATGACATTTCATGCATGAACATGAAAGGGAGAAAATATCATGCATGAAATGTCATGCATAAAAGTGAAGATATTTTGCCAAAAACCATGCTCATTTATTATATGGACTAGGGTGTACCCGTGCCGATGGCACGGTGATAAATTTGCTCCTGGATATTTGTCGTTATAGCACTCTTACCTTCCTCCCGAGTATTTGTGGTTATGGAACACCCATACTCTCATGTGTGGTATTATTCCCTTGACACTTCTGTAACACTACACATTCTAGTATCACTAAAGTGGGGTTAAACAAGCTATATCACTTGTATCACTAAAGTCAATTCCATAATACTAAATAAGGCACCTTAAAATTTCATAGTAATATGCATCATTTTTATGTTGATTGAAATAATAGTGAACTAAAACATCCCGCCGCCTTTTTCTCAAAAATATAGTTCAAGAAAACTAAACATGACAAATATTATTAAAAATATTTTTCTCGGAGTTTACTTCGTAATAAATGCCAAATATTTTTAAAAATATATGGAATCATGTTTGTTTTCAAACCCAACCAAAAAAGCATATATATAAAGTGATAGATAGTAATTGAGGAGTTGAATATTGTTTGCTTGAAACTTTTGTAAGGGTGGCGTAAAATATTAACAGGTGTAGGTAGTAATTGAGGAGTGGAGTGTGGTTGCAAAAGACGGTTTAAAAATTCATACATGGAGAAACATATTTAGAATTGAATTGTCAAGAAAAAAAAAGAGTTGACCGGTTCCATTTAGCTAAAGGTGACAATACATGTAGGAATAAAAGTGGTAGTTACAGATTATCTTGTTCTTATTAAACTTAAATATCTAATCACAAAATTAAATATTTGACTGTTATAAACATGACAGTGGTAAAAAATCAATAGAAAAAACTATAGTATTAATTTTGTCAATATTAGTTAACCACAATTTCCAAAGGAGTAAACTAATCCGTTTTGTATTTCTCCAATGAAAGAAATGATGGTACAGATAGATATACAAAATCCATATATTAGTCAATGAATAGATTAAAATATGATAAAATACAAACCTCAAAAAATGAGTTCAAAAATTTCATCAACACATACAGTTCTGTGCATAAAATGGAAAAACAAAAAGAGAGGCACCTCAGTCATTGCATAACACACCAAGGCCTGCCTCCGATTCACAACCTGGAATTGGTTGTCTGCGATTTTGGATGGGCTTATTTAACGAAATGATGTTGGTGTTTCAAATTAAAGCTTAAACACTTCCCAATGCATCTGGAGCCATGTTTTCAGAGAGATATTAATTACCTATCTGCCACAAAATCACATTTTAGCAGTTAGAATCTCGGCCCAGCAATTTAGTAGTGATGACCACACCTTTATGTTGTCTTACACGCCATTAATAGTAGATGGGTACATATATAATTCAACTTTCTTCGTTTATACATATGCTCAATGTCTTTTCCATTTGATAACCTTCGCCACAGTTTTGTTTTTCAAACCCATGCCCCTTTAGCTGGCTTTACCCACTTGCATTCGACCCCGCGCCAAGTGAGTATAGAACTACAACATATGTTATATACAACTACAACATATACGCTATTATAATTTTTTTTAGAAAATCAAAAGAATTCATGATGTTAAGTCTCGTAATATCACCTCCCCACCCACAGACGACCCCCCAACAAAACCAAAAGAAAAAGAGTGAACTATATATAAAATAAAAAGGGGAACGAATGGAAAAAAGAGAAAAAGGATTCAGATTTTTTAAAGTTTAATCTTGCAAGAGCAGTATAGGACCCCAAAAGTAGTAATATTCAAATTAATGAAAATTAAAGAAAAGCTAACAAAAGACTTCTTTCCATGAGAAACTATTAGTCTAGTCTCAGTCTTTGACAACACAAAGTGAGTTAAAAAAAAAAAAAAACAGTTGCCATACCCAAAGACTTAGCTGCCATACCCACCTCCCACTTTATACCAATGAACAAAAGGATTCCTGTGAAGGGTGAAAGGCCTAAAAAATATGACTTTGGTGTTGAGGACCTCAAAAACACACAACATCCCCAAAACAGATGCACATGAATACATATTAACAAAATATTAGTCCAAATCATTTTACTCATTACCATATATAGTTCAAGCAACCAAACAGTGCAAAGAGAACCCTTAGTGGAATGGGTAGAGGCATGCTTTATTAAAATCAAGATACAAATCTTAGTGTAAAAAACCGTTGCTGAAATGATTAGAAAATAAGCTCCAATGGCATATGAAACGTTCTGGGTACAGACATGGAGTGAGTTTGATCCCATTTTGAGAAGGGTTTTCAAACAAAATGGGTAAGGGTTTTGACATTGAGAGAGAGAGAGATGTCTTATCTTCAAACCTTACCACAGCTGGTCTAAACCGATCCGTGGGAGAGCACCCAAATTTCAGTTCACAATTCAATATGTGGTCTAAATCGATCCGTGTCTAAATCGATCTGTGGTGAGGGAAGTTCTGCAAGAAAAAAAATGAAGAAAATAGAGTTAAATAAAAAACCAATCCACAACCCTCCCTTAAACATGAAAATACATTTACCTGCACTGACTTCATTTACCTCCGTCATTCACCACAGTTGAGTTACATAGACCTGTAAATGATTGAGAGAGAAAATGGAGTTAAAACATCCAAAAAAACTCAGCTCAGCGAGTGAGAGATGGAGAGAGACGTGTAAATGATTTTCCTTTTAGTTTCAAGACCCCCAAACCAATGAAAATACAAAATGAGTGATGGAGAGAGAGACCCTCGAGTCTTGTGCTCTGTTAGTGGGTGAGGGATTCGACAGTGGTGAGAGGCTCGAGGTGGGTACATTCAGAATTGTTGTGGACTATCGCATGTAGTTTGCCATGTCATCATATAAGTTTATATCACATATAGATACAAAATTTTTTTATATAGGTTATGTCTTATGATATATGACATGGCAAAAACCCCCTCCTCCTTTATTATATAGATATGTTATATTGTTATATGTTATATATATATATATATATTTAACAGTTATATGTATATATATGTACATATAGCAGTTATATGTATATATATAGGTATATACATAATTTGTTTTTTATATGTATATGTTTTTTAGATCGATAACATGGCCACACACTCGACATGGAGCTATAAATGCCAGGGGGTAGTCGGATTATGTGGGTAACTGTATAGCAGAAGTAGCTTAAGTTACATCTATCCCGTGCGAGGCATTCGTCCCTCTTATGGGAACATTCATTTTGTGGTTTTTTTACGTTTTCACCCTTCGATTGCATGTTTTTTCCCTTAAGTTTAATTTTTTGCAAATTTACGTCGCACACTCAAACCAGGAACCACGTGACTACGTGATTGGTTCCTACGAGTCACATTGGTCCCGTACGAGGCGTTCGTGACTCTTACGGGACCGTTTTGTGGCTATTTTACGTTTTCACCCTTCTATGGCATATTTTTATGCTTCAATCTAATTTTGTGCAAATTTATGTCGTACACCTAAACCGTGAGCCCTGTGACTACGCGGTCGGTTCCTACGGGTCACATTGGTTCCGCACAAGGATTTCGTGACTCTTATTGGACCGTTTTGTGTTTTTTTACGTTTTCACCCTTAGATAGCATGTTTTTACGCTTAAGTCTAATTTTTAGCAAATTTACGTCGTACACTCAAATCGGGAGACCCGTGACTACGCGGTCGGTTCCTACGAGTCACATTGATCCCGTGCTAGGTGTTTGTGACTCTTACCGGACCGTATTGTGGCGTTTTACATTTTCACCCGTCGATGATTTATTTTTATTCTCAAGTCTAATTGTTTTGCAAATTTACATCGTACACTCAAACTGGGAGCCCCGTGACTATTCGGTCGGTTCCTACGAGTCACATTTGTCCGTGAGAGGCGTTCGTGACTCTTATGGGACCGTTTTGCCGCTGTTTTACATTTTCACCCTTCGATGGCATGTTTATGTGCTTAAGTCTATCTTTTTGTAAATTTACGTTGTACACTCAAACCGGGAGCCCCGTGACTAGGTGGTCGATTCCTACGGGTCACATTGGTCTCGTTCGAGGCGTTCGTGACTCTTACGGTACCATTTTGTGGTTGTTTTACATTTTCACCCTTTGATGGCATGTTTTTATGCTGAAGTCTAGTTTTTTGCAAATTTATGCCGTACACTCAAATCGGGAGCCTCGTGACTACGCGGTCGGTTCCTACGAGTCATATTGGTCTTGTACGAGGTGTTCGTGACTCTTACGGTACCGATTGTGGTTGTTTTACATTTTCACCCTTTGATTGCTTATTTTTATGCGTAAGTCTAATTTTGTACAAATTTACGTCGCACACTAAAACCGGGAGTCCCGTGACTATGTGGTCGGTTCCTACGAGTCACATTGGTCCCGTGCGAATTGTTCGTGACTCTTACCGGACCGCTTTATGGTTGTTTTACATTTTCATCCTTCGATGGCATATTTTTATGCTTAAGTCTAATTTTTTAAAAATTTACGTCGTACACTCAAATCGGGAGCCCCGTGACTACGCGGTCGGTTCCTACGGTTCACATTGGTCCCGTGCGAGGTGTTCGTGACTCTTACGGGACCGTTTTGTCACTATTTTACATTTTCACTCGTCGACGGCTTGTTTTTATGCTTAAGTCTAATTTTATTCAAATTTACGTCGTACACTCAAACCGGGAGCCCTGTGACTTCACGGTCGGTTCCTATGAGTCACATTGGTCCTGTCCGAGGCGTTCGTGACTCTTACGAGACTATTTTGTGTTTGTTTTACATTTTCACCCTTCGATGGCATGTTTTTATAATTAAGTCTTTTTTTTGTAAATTTACGTCGTACACTCAAATCGGGAGCCCCGTGACTACGCGGTCGGTGCTACATATCACATTGGTCTTGTGAGAGGTGTTCGTGACTCTTACGAGATCATTTTGTGGTTGTTTTACATTTTCACCCTTCGATGGGATGTTTTCCTGCTTAAGTCTAACTTTTGCAAATTTACATTGTACACTCAAGCTGGGAGTCCCGTGACTAATCGGTCAGTTCCTATGAGTCACATTGGTCCTGTATGAGATGTTCGGGACTCTTACGGGACCATTTTGTATTTTTTTTATGTTTTCAGCCTTCGAGGCATGTTTTTATGCTTAAGTCTAACTTTTTGCAAATTTACGTCGTACACTCAAACCGGGCGGTCCGTGACTACGCGGTCGGTTCCTACGAGTCACATTGGTCCCGTACGAGGCGTTCATGACTCTTACGGGACCGTTTTGTGGTTGTTTTACATTTTCACCCTTCGATGTCATGCTTTTATGCATAAGTCTAACTTTTTTGCAAATTTATGTCGTACACTCAAATCAGGAGCCCCGTGACTACGCCGTCAGTTCCTACGCATCACATTGGTCCTGTGCGAGGTGTTCGTGACTATTACTGGATCGATTTGTGGTTGTTTTATGTGTTCACCCTTCGATGGATTATTTTTATTCTTAAGTACACTCAAATAGGGATCCCCGTGACTATTCGATCGGTTCTTACAGGTCACATTGGTCCCGTGCGAGGAATTCATAACTCTTACGGGACCGTTTTGTGGTTGTTTTACGTTTTCACCCTTCGATGGCATGTTTTTATGCTTAAGTCTAATTTTGTGCAAATTCACATTGTACACTCAAACCGAGAGCCCCGAGACTACGCGGTCGTTTCCTACGCATCACATTCATCCCATGCGAGACGTTTGTCACTCTTACGAGATCATTTTGAGGTTGTTTTACCTTTTCACCCTTCGATGGCATGTTTTTATGCTTAAGTCTAAATTTTTGCAAATTTACGTCGAACACTCAAACCGGGATCCCCGTCACTACTCGACTGGTTCCTACGAGTCACATTGGTCCCATGCGAGGTGTTTGTGACTCTTATGGGAACGTTTTGTGTTTGTTTTACATTTTCACCCTTCGATGGCATGTTTTTATTCTTAAGTTTAACTTTTTGCAAATTTACGTCGTACACTCAAACTTGGCGCCCGTGACTCTGCGGTCGGTTCATACGAGTGACATTGGTCCTATGGGAGGCGTTCGTGACTCTTACGTGACCGTTTTGTGGATGTTTTATGTTTTCACCCTTCGATGGCATCTTTTAATGCATAAGTCTAATTTTTTGCAAATATATGTCGTACAGTCAAACCGGGAGCCTCGTCATTACACGGTCGGTTCCAACGGGTCACATTGGTCCCGTGCGAGGTATTCGTGACTCTTACCGGACTGTTCTGTGGCTATTTTACGTGAAAGGTTGGTTTACATTTTCACCCTTCTATGGCTTGTTTTTATGCTTTAGTATAATTTTGTGCAAATTTACGTCACACACTCAAACCGAGATCCCCGTGACTACGCGGTCGGTTTCTACGGGTTACATTGGTCCCATGCGAGGTTTTCATGAATCTTACCGGACCGATTTATGCCTTTTTTATGTTTTCACCCTTCGATGGCTTGTTTTTATGCGTTAAGTCTAATTTTTTATTAAATTTACGTCGTACACTCAAATTTGGAGCCCCGTTACTACGCGATCGGTTCCTACGAGTCACATTGGTCCCGTGCGAGGTGTTTGTGACTCTTACCGGACCATTTTGTGGATGTTTTACATTTTCAGCCTTCGATGTCATGTTTTTATGCTTAAGTCCAACTTATTGCAAATTTACGTCGTACACTCAAATCGAAATCCACGTGACTACGCGGTCGGTCCTTATGACTCATATTGGTCCCGTACGAGTTGCTCGTGACTCTTACGAGACCGATTTGTGATTGTTTTACATTTTCACCCTTCGATGACTTGTTTTAATGCCTAAGTCTAATTTTGTGAAAATTTACGCCATACACTCAAATCGGGAGCCCCGTGACTACGCAGTCGGTTCCTACGGGTCACATTGATCCCGTGCGATGCGTTCGTGACTCTTACGGGACCGTTTTGTGGTTGTTTTATATTTTTACCCTGTGATGGCTTGTTTTTATGCTTAAGTCTAATTTTGTGCAAATTTACATCGTACACTCAAACTGGGAGCCCCGTGACTATTCGGTCGATTCCTATGGGTCACATTGGTCCCATTGCGAGGTGTTTGTGACTCTTACGGGACCGTTTTGTGGCTGTATTAGGTTTTCACCCTTCAATAGCATGTTTTTATGATTAAGTATAACTTTTTACAAATTTACATCGTACACTAAAATAGGGAGCCCGGTGACTACTCGGTCGGTTCTTACGAGTCACATTGATGTCGTGCGAGGTGTTCGCGACTCTTACAGGACCGTTTTGTGTTTTTTTTTATGTTTTCACCCTTCGACGGCATGTTTTTATAATTAAGTCTAACTTTTTTCGAATTTACGTCGTACACAAAAATCGGGAGCCCCGTGACTACGTGGTGGGTTCCTACTGGTCACATTGGTCCCGTGCGAGGTGTTCGTGACTCTTACGGGACCGTTTTGTGGATGTTTTACATTTTCACCCTTCGATGGCATAGATTTATGCGTAAATCGATTTTTTTGCAAATTTACGTCATCCACTCAAACCGGGAGCCCCGTGAGTACGCAGTCGGTTGCTACGGGTCACATTGGTCCCGTGCGAGGTGTTCGTGACTCTTACTGGACCATTTTATGATTTTACGTTTTCACCCTTCGATGGCATATTTTTATGCTTAAGTCTAACTTATTACAAATTTACATCGTACACTCAAACCGACAGCCCTGTGACTACTCGGTCGATTCTTACGAGTCATATTGGTCCCGTGCGAGGTGCTCATGACTCTTACTGGACCGATTTGTGGTTGTTTTATGTTTTCACCCTTTTATGGCTTATTTTTATGCTTAAGTCTAATTTTGTGCAAATTTATGGTGTACACTCAAACCGGGAGCCCCGTGATTATGTGGTCGGTTCTTACGGGTCACAGTGGTACCATGCGATGCGTTCAGGACTCTTACGGAACCGTTTTGTGGTTGTTTTACATTTTTACCCTTCGATGGCATGTTTTTATGCTTAAGTCTAATTTTGGGCAAATTTACGTCTTACACTCAAACCGGGAGCCCCGTAACTACGCGGTCAGTTCCTACCGGTCCCATTGGTCTCGTGTGAGGTGTTCGTGACTCTTACGGGACTATTTTGTGTCTCTTTTATGTTTTCACCCTTAGATAACATGTTTTTATGCTTAAGTCTAACTTTTTGGAATTTATGTGGTACACTCAAATCGGGAGCGCGGTGACTACTCTGTCGGTTCTTACGAGTCATGTTGGTCTCGTGTAAAGTGTTTATGATTCTTACGGGACCATTTTGTGTATGTTTTTTATTTTCACCCTTCAATGGTATATTTTTGTGATTAAGTCTAACTTTTTGTAAATTTACGTCGTACACTCAAATCGGGAGCCCCATGACTACGCGGTCAGTTCCTACGGGTCACATTGGTCACTTCCGAGGCGTTCATGACTCTTATGGGAACGTTTTGTGGTTGTTTTACTTTTTCACCCTTTTATGTCATGTTTTTATGATTAAGTCCAAGTTATTGCAAATTTACGTTGTACACTCAAACCGGAATCCCCGTGACGACGCGATCGGTTCTTATGACTCATATTGGTCCCGTACGAGGTGCTCATGACTCTTACGAGACCGATTTGTGGTTGTTTTACATCTTCATCCTTCGATGGCTATTTTAATGCCTAAGTCTAATTTTGTGCAGATTTATGCTGTACACTCAAACCGGGGAGCCCCGTGACTACGCAGTCGGTTCCTACGGGTCACATTGGTCCCGAGTGATGCATTCGTGACTCTTATGGGACCGTTTTGTTGTTGTTGTACATTTTTACCCTTCGATGGCATGTTTTTATGCTTAAGTCTAATTTTGTGCAAATTTACGTCGTACACTCAAACCGGGAGACCCGTGACTATACGGTCGGTTCCTACGGGTCACATTGGTCCCTTGCAAGGTGTTCGTGACTCTTACGGGACCGTTTTGTGGCTGTTTAGGTTTTCACCCTTCAATAGCATGTTTTTATGCTTAAGTCTAACTTTTTACAAATTTACGTCGTACACTCAAATCGGGAGCCCGGTGACTACTCAGTTGGTTCTTACGAGTCACATTGATCTCGTGCGAGGTGTTCGTGACTCTTACGGGACCGTTTTGTGTTTTTTTACATTTTCACCCTTCGACGACATGTTTTTACGCTTCAGTCTAACTTTTTGTAAATTTATGTCGTACACACAAATCGGGAGCCCCGTGACTACGCGGTCGGTTCCTACGGGTCACATAGGTCCCATGCGAGGTGTTCATGACTCTTATGGGACCATTTTGTGGCTATTTTATATTTTCACCCTTCGATGGCTTAGTTTTATGCGTAAATCTAATTTTTTACAAATTTACGCCATCCACTCAAATCGGGATCCCCGTGAGTACGCAGTCGGTTCCTACGGGTCACATTGGTCCCGTGCGAGGTGTTTGTGACTCTTACTGGACCTTTTTGTGGTTGTTTTACATTTTCAACCTTCAATGGCACATTTTTATGCTTAAGTCTAACTTTTTGAAAATTTACGTCGTACACTGAAACCAGGAGCCCCGTGACAACTCGGTCGGTTCCTACGGGTCACATTGGTCCCGTACGAGGTACTTGTGATTCTTACGGGATCGTTTTGTGGCTCTTTTACTTTTTCACCCTTCGATGCCATATTTTTATGCTTAATTCCAACTTATTGCAAATTTACGTCGTACACTCAAACCGGAATCCTCGTCACTACACGGTCGGTTCTTATGACTCATATTGGTCCCGTACGAGTTGCTCGTGACTCTTACCAGACCGATTTGTGGTTGTTTTACGTTTTCACCCTTCGATGGCATATTTTTATGCTTAAGTCTAACTTTTTACAAATTTACGTCGTACACTCAAACCGGGAGCCCCGTGACTATACGGTCGGTTCCTATGGGTCACATTGGTCCTGTGCGAGGTGTTCATGACTATTAATGGACTGATTTTTGGCTGTTTTACGTTTTCACCCTTCGATGGCTTGGTTTTATGCTTAAGTATAATTTTGTGCAAATTTACGTCGTACACTCGAACTGGGATCCCCGTGAATACGCCGTCGGTTCCTACGGGTCACATTGGTCTCGTGGGAGGTGCTCCTGACTCTTGCTAGAAACTTTTGTGGTTGTTTTATGTTTTCACCCTTCGATGGCATATTTTTATGCTTAAATCCAACTTTTTTTGCAAATTTACATCGTACATTCAAACCGAGAGCCTCGTGACTACGCGATCGGTTCCTACGAGCCACATTGGTCCCATGCGAGGTGTTCGTAACTCTTACGGGACCGTTTTGTTTTTATTTTATGTTTTCATCCTTCGATGGCATGTTTTTATGCTTAAGTCTAAGTTTTTACAAATTTACGTGGGACACTCAAACCGAGAGCCCCTTGACTATGTGATCGGTTCCTACGGATTACATTGGTCCCGTGCGAGGTGTTCATGACTCTTACGGGACCGTTTTTCTATTGTTTTATATTTTCTACATTCGATGGCATATTTTTATGCGTAAGTCTAAGTTTTTGCAAATTTACGTCGTACACTTAAAACAGGAGCCCCGTGACTACGCGATCGGTTCCTACGGGTCACATTGGTCCCGTATGAGTTGTTCGTGACTCTAATCGGACCGTTTTGTGGCTATTTTATGTTTTCACCCTTCGATGGCTTATTTTTACGATTAAGTCTAACTTTTTACAAATTTGCATCGTACTCTCAAATCGGGAGCCCCGTGACTACTTGGTTGGTTCGTACGCATCACATTGGTCCCGTGGAAGGTGTTCATGAATCTGACGGGACCGTTTTATGATTGTTTTACATTTTCACCCTTCGATGGCATATTTTTATGCTTAAGTCTAACTTTTTGAAAATTTTCATCGTACACTCAAACCGGGAGCCCTGTGACTACTCGGTCAGTTCCTACGAGTCACATTGGTCCCGTGCAGGCATTCGTGAATTTTACAGCACCGTTTTGTGGCTGTTTTATATTTTCACCCTTCGATGGCATGTTTTTATGCTTAAGTTCAACTTATTACAAATTTACGTCGTACACTCAAACCGGGAGCCCCGTGACTACGCGGTCGGTTTCTAAGAGTCACATTGGTCCCGTGCGAGGTGTTCGTGACTCTTACCGGACCGTTTTGTGACTGCTTTACGTCTTCACCCTTTGATGGGACATTTTTATACTTAAGTCTAACTTTTTTCAAATTTACGTCGTACAATCAAACTGAGAGTCGGTGACTATGTGGTAGGTTCCTACGAGTTCAATTAGTCCCGTACCAGGTGTTCGTGCATCTTACGGGACCGTTTTGTGACTGTTTTTTATTTTCACCCTCTAATGGCATGTTATGCTCAAGTCGTAGTTTTTATAAATTTACATCGTACACTCGAATCGGGAGTGTCGTGACTATGCGGTCGATTCCTACGAGTTACATTGGTCCCGTGCGAGGTGTTCCTGCCTCTTATGGGACCGTTTTGTGGCTATTTTATGTTTTCACCCTTTAATGGACCATTTTTACTCTTAAGTCTAATTTTTTGCAAATTTTTGTCGTATACTCAAACCGGGAGTCACGTGACTACGCGATAGGTTCCTACGAGTTAAATTAGTCCCGTATGAGGTGTTCGTGCCTCTTAAGGGACCGTTTTGTGGTTGTTTTAGGTTTTCACCCTCTGATGGCATTTTTTTCTACTCAAGTATAAATTTTTTCAATTTTGTGTCGTACACTCAAACCGGGATCACCGTGACTATGCAGTCGATTCTTACGAGTTACATTAGTCCCATGCGAGGTGTTCGTAACTCTTACGAGGCCATTTTACGGCTATTTTACATTTTCACCCTTTGATGGCATTCTTTTATGCTTAAGTCTTAACTTTTACAAATTTATGTTGTACACTCAAATCGGGAGTCACGTGACTACACAGTTGGTTCCTACGAGTTACATTAGTCCCGTGCGAGGTGTTCGTGCCTCTTACGGGACAATTTTGTGACTATTTTACGTTTTCACCCATTTACGGCATTTTTATGCCTAAGTTAACTTTTTACAAATATACATTTTATACTAAAATCGGAAGTCCCGTAACTATGTGGCCGATTCCTATGAGTTACATTGGTCTCGTACGAGGTGTTTATGCCTCTTACGAGACACTTTTAGTTCAAGCTCAATCCTAACTCTCTTATCCGGTGCAGAACCAACCCTAGAGCTATTTCTAGATTTCATCATCTCAAATTGGGCTGCAATTCTTCTTTCAAACCTACCTAGGGGATTGGATTCCGCTATATCAATTCCATAACTCTTATATTATCTATGATAGGAGCAAACTCCACTTTTTCAAAAGGAGAAAAAGATCATATAACAACTATAACTAATATATATATATATATATATATACAATTACATGAAGAATATATATAACTGGTATATATATAGCTGTAACACCCATATATATAAACTGTTATATATATAGTTGTTACGGCTATATATAACAGTTATATATACATGTTATATAACTGATGTTTAATTAAAATTGAATTAATTTGAATTAGTAGTTGTTACGGATATTTAACGCTGATCTATAATTAAATTTGAATTAATTGTAATAGCAATAACTTAATTATGTTATAAATAGATATCAATCTACTCGACTAACAGAGAAACTATAAGATATAAATCAATTATAATATTAAGAAACTTAGATTGGATTAAACACGACCCCTCTACTCTAAGACTCCAAGTTTAATAAACTATGCAAACATGAAAAAGTAATGCAAAACATAACAATGTACTTATTGGATAGGATTGAACGCGTACGTACCCTTAATTATGGAGTAATAGCAATAAGAACCATTTGTTCCACCAAAGTGAACATCAAAAGGGACAAAATCATGGCTCAGGGTCGTCCTTCAATTAGTCACGTCAACAATATGTAGGAAGTTTGCCTCCGAGAAATATGATCCATAACTAAACAAAGAAAGATAAATTAAAAAAATATAAATGCAAAAAAACTCAAAACAACATGGGAAACTGAATTTTAAAATGTGTACCTCTGAGATTGAATGCTAGAGGTTGCCAAAATAACGAAAAATGCTCACTTTGTTCAGGAGATAGAATGCCACTAATCAAATCACTTTTTTAGAACTTGCAAGCATATTTACTTATTTTTCAATTAAACAATATCAAACACTATGTCATTGTTGTTTTTGACAACCAAATGGTAAGTACCATGTTCAGACAATGTAAAGCATGAAAATCAAAACTAAGATGTTGTTCTTGATATAATCATTTTCTATATCTGTAAAGAACTCGGGCACGTGGATCACATGTCCACTAATGACTAAGACAGTTTGAAGTCATTGATGACGTGAAGACTATCTTTGACCTTAACCATGCTCTTCCAAATGTGCTAAAAATGGATCTAATTTCAGAATGCTGAAATGCTTTCTTGGAAGGTCATTCCCATTTGAAATCACTTTGTTTTCCTAGGATTTCCCTTTTGTAGAGTTTCTTTTTGTAACTTGTGATTCAGGGGAGGGTCTTTTGGGTTGGGAAGGATGTATTATACCACCATTTATGGCTAAACAAATCCATTTATGCCATTTGGTCTAATAGATAACAATTAATAAGAGACTCACCAGGGGTATACCTTAGTTTCCAGTATATAATACGACAAGAAAATATATATGGGTCAAATGATTGGGAAAATAATTATGTTTTTAGAACTGAATGAATTTTATACAATACATATACATACTTGGTAAATCATGATTAAAATCACATCATCTTGTGAGCAAATTTTGAGTCTCGCTTTACTCTGCTAGAAGAATGCATTCTTGACAATTCGTAAATCTAAGAGAAATGAAATGACACAATGAATATGAGACAACATAACTTTCATTTCAGAGAAGCACCATATTTACAAATGTCATTGCGATAACTATCATTTTAGATCAACATTTTTATAGTGTAACAAAAATTTTAATAAAATGCTTCTTGAGAACCAGCAAATCAAACATATTAATAAAATGTTTCTCTCACTCCCAAGGCCCCTCCTCAGCGCTACACACTACTTGCCGCCTACACCCTGCCTGGGCATTAGATGCTGCTATGTCATCTCACATAGGACCAAATATATAATTGGCTTCTACTTTGGTTTTTGTATTGTTTTTAATACATTGATTTGACTACTTAAGATTTTATTTTAATTGTTAAATTTATGCGAATAAGTGAATTTTTATAATATTGTATTTAAAAATATAATTGGCATAGGCGTCTTCCTATCCTCCTAGGCACTAATCAGAATCCCACCACCAAAATTCTGCCTAGCGCATATTATAAACCTGATAAAGAGATGATTTCACATAAAAACTCGTTATGTGCCAAAAGGTTAGTTTTACAACTCTCGTTAGTGAAAATAGAGGAGAATATATGCACATTGGTTCTGAGTCCTCAGAAAAAGGAAGCACCACTAATGGAGAGGAGAGGTCTAAGGAAAGGATAAAAAATGTAAATCCCAAAGATGATCGGGAAACAGAAGCATATATCAACAACAATACACATGGTCTCAATAACTCTATTTTGTTCAACAGTTCCATTACCGAAGTCCACCTGCTTATCTCTTATGAAGTTGTGATCTAACAGAGCCCATTGAGTCAAATAGAACAAAGTCATATGCGTAGTCCTGTTTGGAGGGAGATAAGTGATAAATGTTGAATGTCAGGGTGTGTTTAATTACATAATTTGAAAAAAAATCCAAACAATTAATCATATTCATAATAAGTCAAAACACAGTCCACATGGCTAGTATTCGATAAAAAGTACAATAATTATATTTGTTAGGAATACCAAAGGATGATCTATATGTTGGAGATAAAACTTCATGCACAACACATGAATCCTTAAAGTGACAAATACATCAATTAAATGCCAAACAAACCCGCCATGACAAGAAACCATGATTATCAATGTGGGGGGGGGGGGGGGGTATAGATGATGTCGTTCTTTACACAAAACTAATAACGACCCCACCCGACACAACTCATTGCTAGACCTAACATGCATTAGCGATCATATGGATAATTTTAGTTTGAAGCATAGTTGTCATGGGCAAAAGGCACACCAAGGCGACAAGGTCATCATGGAGCCTAGGCGTAAGATGCAAAGTCTAAAAAATCATGAAAAGTTATGTATTTATTATAATAAGATCATTTATGATCCAAAATTTGAAATAACATATATTACTATTTGAAATATATAACATATGTTACGTTGGGGACTTTATTAGGATGAAAAATGAGCGCTTTTCCAAATTTGATTGAAGGGATAACAAGGAATGAAATTAGGATTAATTAAGTAGAGAAGATAGTGGGGACTACGAATTCATTTCTAGACTAGATTCATAAGCATCACAACTAGTGTTTGAATTATAATTCCAATTTCTTAAAACTCCTATAAACCTGATTTTAATTGAATTGAAAGCATTAAATACAATTTATATACACCCTTAGGCAATCCTAACTATACCATGACTTTGAATCGATGCGTGACACTAAAGAATCGCAACAACTCAACACATTGTGGGTTATTTGTTTATTTAGTTTACTATTAATATGAAAAAGTACCCAAAGTGCACAATTGTGTTTAGTGTTATGCACACTAATCTATTAAACATCATAATTGCTATTGCGAAGCAGAGCATTGACGAGATGGCATGTAGAATCACCATATTCCAGTAGTAGCACCCTAATGGATAACCTCCTGTGTTGCGAGTCACAAGTGCACTACAACACATGCCACAACTTGATTGACTTCCACAGTCCGTACATTCAGCACGTGACGGAGGATCATGGTTGAAAATCATTGAATCACCTATTTGAAACCAAAGGACTATCTCGTTAACCCCTACCTTCTAAAACCCATCTTCACTAAAACCAAAAGACTTTATCGAATTCAACAAAAATTAAGAACCTCCTTGTAAGAACACACACAGATAAGTACTCCCAAAACATAACCTCAAAACCTAATTTAAAACCAAAATAGAACCATGACCTAGGTTATTTATGGCATACCAAAACCTAATTTGCAACTAGTTAAACATGGAATAAATATCAATTTAACCAACTAACTGATTGGGAAGCAATTTAAACATGATAACAAGTATTAATGCAAATATCGTAAGTGTTAAGATGCTGAGATGAGGTATAAGATGCCAAAATTCTAGTTTCACCTTTACTATTACAAAAGCGGGGAAATATGTTTGGAGATATAATTTATGTTTCTACCAATGAATGTCACCTTACCACCATGGGGAGGACTATGGCCTCCAACGAACCTCCCCTTTCTTCAACCTTGAATCCAAATCCATCGGATCCAACCAATCCGTGGAATTAATTTATTGCCAGTATTCTTAAATCAAACCAATCCGTGGAATAAATCCAACGAACCTTGCGATTAAGATAAAAACCCTAGCTAAATTTCGTCGCAAGTGCAAGTAAATATATGGAGATAGGTTATCTTGCACGACGACGGATTTTAGGAAGACAAGATGGGTGAGTTACCGAAGAAAGGGTTCACGTGGGTTTCAAGTTTGAGTTTGACAATTGAAAAGGTTTGGGTTTGACAGATAGAGGTATTTTGTTTTCTTTAACAAAAGAAAAAAAAATACTTTTGGCATCAAAATTTTCTTTGTTGCCAAAAGTCACTTATTTTTCTCAACACACTCTTATGTTGCCAAAGGTTAGGTGATGTTTGGCAACCTCCAACTATGATGCCAAAAGCTAAATTTCTCCCTATTTTTATTTTGCTACACTCCCGCTTGAAATTTTAACCTTTGGCAACAAGTTTTATTTTATGTTGCCAAATGTACAATGTAAAATGATCTTTTGGCAACATAATTAATATTTTATTGCCAAAAGGGTATCTTTGGGAATAAAAATAACTTGAGTTGCTAAATATTGTTGCTAATGGTGCAAATTCTTGTAGTGTATAAGTCAAGGTTGTGAGAAGTAAAGTGTGTAGACATCCTATTATCAACACTTTCATCCATAATGTCAAGATTCAGAGGGGAACCTAGTTGAAAGTTTAACAAGTGAGGTATGTTCTAACTCCCCATCATATTCCTCAACATCAACTACCTCTTAGGCATCAAGATCTCTTTGTAAAGAGGTTTCCTTACAAAGAGATGGGGCACAGTTTACTAATTATAGTGGTGAAATAAAAAAAACCTTTTTATTACTAAGGGGAGAAGAACCCTTAATAAAGATCCTTATGGGTAAACAACCAACAAAGGGGTCGTCACTCCGAAGCTACTCTTTCATCATGAAGGGTTTCCCTTGCTAAATTAATTCTAAATTTTCGAAAGATCTCCTCAAAAGGGTTGGGAATTATAAAACACAATGTATTTTATGAGTTTGAAGATTAAATGTTGATAAAGGTTATAAACTTAAGTAAGAACATTGAAAAACATGTACCCAAAAAGCAACTGATGATCTTAACGGCAATAAATAAATTCTTATTTAACACAAAATCCTACTGAAAAAATATCTAAAAAGGGAAATATTATAATAAAATAAGGAAGGAATGAAAAACTCTAATACCAATTTAATAATCTTACGATGATCCTAGATAGAGATATTCTTTCTTCATAGAAGTTGTGCAATAATTTAAAAATGATAAACCATCCTATATATAGGGCAATAATGGAATGAGCGTCACCCGCCAAGCCTTGGCATTGGGAAGTGCAAATGATGTGAATCACTATGGGACATAGAGGGTTCATTATCTCCCAAAGATATTATATTAAACTCTCTATCGTTCATCGACCTACACTTACAAGGTGAACAAAATAATCTTCTCGGCCTCAACAGGTTCAACTCTGAAATTTAAGGGACCCACAACTCCATCGGTCTCAAGAGGTTTGACTCTAACATTTTTGATACCCTAAGATCCTTCATCATATGGGGATATCCTACATGGTAAGGACTTTCAGTTCACATAGCATCCATAAATTCATCTCTTACATGTTAGAGACACTCGGTTCTTTCGGTTCAATCATTCAAGATATCTTCATCTCCCCCAACCTCAACAGGTTCCGCTCTTACGGTTAAGGGACACTCACCTCCCTCGACCTCAATAGGTTTAGCTCTTACACTTTGGTGACCCTCAATTCCTTAGTCTCAATCTTGAAGCGACCCTAATCTCCTTCAGCCTCAACAAGTTTGTCTCTTACAATTAAGGGGCCATCATTTCCTTCAGCCTCAACAAGTTCAACTTTTACATTTAATGGATACTCATCTCCCTTGGCCTCATCAGGTTTGGGTCTTAAGGAACCTCAAATCATTCGTCTCAAATATTGAAGGAACACTTAGCTCTATCATCCTCATCAGGTTCATCTCTTTCAGTTTGGAGGCCCTCAGTTCCACTATCTCCTCAATTTCAAGGACCCTCTGCATCTTTATCCTATAGTTTGCCAACTTCCTTTATTTTGAGAACTCTCATCTCCTTCTTCCTTCATAAGGTCAACTCCAAGGAGGTTCATCTCATAGCCTCTAATATCCTATCACAGTCGGAATAATTTATAAGATTTAAGCCTATGGAATAGTTGATGATCCTAGAAATTATCTCATCTCAAGAATATATGTATTTTGGACCCTCGACCCAAAATGGGTCGGCCTAATACCCTCTTAGGGTCATCCTCAAACCTTTGTCCTCATAGCCTCATAGGATCGACGAAATTACACTAGAAATCTAAGAATGCACGGAATTCCTAAAGAAGGGAATTTTATTCATATTGTTCTTACACAAGTGGGTGCATATTCTGTACTGGATGTGAAGAGAATGTTCGCTCATTCTATGGTGCTTCTAGAAGGACAGGTTTCATTAATCAAGATAATAACATCAATCGACATTATCCGTATGACTTGGAGTGCACATTACACACCAACACATCTATAATTACATTGCACCCTAATACTTATTCCATTTGTTACTCTTTCAAAATACTCTCTAGTGAAATAAAGTACATCCTTGAAACTAACATGTAAAATACTATTCGTAGAGTGGTAAACAAATTATTTCTACACTAGACACAAGCCAATTTGCTGAACCACTTATATTTATGTGTTGGTATATCTTTATTTCATTTACTGCATTCATTACTACCATGTATATCTTCATTACTAAGTGAGTTCCTTATTATTATCTAAATAGTTCAACGTAACATCATGGATCTATTGGTATAGGTTTGAACTCGAGTAAGGCTTTTATCCAAGGTGTGTAGAGATCCTATTTTAAGTCACTTAGGGGACCATGTTCATGGAAGAACCTTAGGTAGGGGTGCGATGAAAATGGGCCGAGATGTCTTGGTGGGCCAGGAAAAAGGTGATTTGTCGCACGAAAAAGGTCTTGTGCCATGCAATCGAATATTTTATTATGCCAAATTTGGTTCTTTTTCTTTGATAGTGCTTTCTAATTATAACTTAAATTAGAATTAACTAAATTAGTTTAGGGATATATAAGGAACACTTGTGACAAAAGATAAATAATTATTTAAGTTCTTAGTGTTATAAAATAGAGGGAACACAAAGATAATTTAGAGGGAGTTAGTATTTCATTTCATTGATCTGTAAATAATAAAGGTGCATGACCCATATTTATAGTATAAAATAAGGTAAACTAATAGACAGCTTAATAATTATGGAATACCATAGGTCTAGAATACAAGTGGACATCCACTTGAAAACATTTTATAACACGCCCCTTGGATGTATACTATATCCACCCTTTAACGATTGTTGCCTCATTAAAACCCTACTAAGGAAAAATCCAGTGGAAAAATTAAGTAAAGGAAAAAGAGTACAACTTTTGAGATCATTTAATTGGTGTTGGACGCTCTTAGTGTTGCCTCATTAAAACCTCTAACTAGAAAACCCAATGGAAAAAACCTAAATAAAAGAAAATGGGTACAACGTGCGTCTGTCCAAAACACCATGTTCTTATATTCTCCCGCTGATCAAATGCTCGCCCTTATTGGATACTCCCCCTGATTATGTTATTTCTCCAATGATTGTGTGATGCATATCAGTCTCATAAAAAATATTATGAAATGTTATCGTCCGTAACTTCAATTTCATTTTTCTTCAAAATCTCGACTTTCATAAGACTTGGATGAAGAGGAATGAACATGTCATTTTTTCAGATCTATTTGACGTTAATATCCTAACTCTTCTAGATTTTATGTGTTATATAATACTTCTTGAGTTAATGGATATAGAAACTTATATGTATTAATCATATCTCCCTTGATGTAGCCTTTTTGAGTGTGGGCTATACAAGAACCATTGCCTTTATAAGTAGTCGTAGGAACATATGTTATTTGAGATAAGTCATAAGTGCTTTGCTTTCTTCTTGTGAAGTTCTCAGAGATAACTTGCATTTATGTAACTAACTGGACATGGATGGTTAGATATAAAAATATTATAGGATATAACTGATATTAGTCTCATGCTATGGAAGTCAATGATAATTATTTATTGTCAAGATATTGACTGTAACTATAATACCAACTATCGTGCATTGTATACTAATAACATATAAGTATGGTACTTCTGGACTAAATACTATAATAACATGCACATATGGTACTTCATAACTCATTTTTTTGTTGTCATTCTCTTTAGGATGATATGAAAAGTTTAATATTCAAATACCGAAGGCAATGGGTATACTAAAATTTTACGGTGAATATATGCTAAAGCATTGTAGGACTTCTCAATCCAACTAATGAATAAGTGTTTACCATAAACTGTGCTCGATATGCAGGCCGGGATAATAACAAGATTTCCCAAAGTCATTCATTTGTTAATTTCTTATTTGAGTACTTTGCATTTTAGCTAAGCTCTTTAGGAGCACATCTATTTAAGGATTTTTTTTATAATTTTAGTTAAGCACTTTAGGAGCATGTGCATTAAGAATATATTATAATGGAAAATTTGTATATATGATTGTTTTCATATATTTTCTTAGATAAATATTTACTTGGACAATTGCACCTATATCTATTTCGATTGGATGTTGTACAATGAACGTCTTAGTGCATTTTAGTACGTAATCCTTATCTTTGCTTCACGGAAAGAAAATCCTTTTAGGATTTTTAATATGTATTCCTTGCCTAAGTCCCGTATACATAAGTATTTATAATATTCATGAGTCTCATATAATATATTTCGAAAAACTGCTATGGTAGTCAGATAGCTAAAAACTATTTACGGCCAAAACAGGTTGGTACGTTTGTTTATTATCAATTTTTGTGTCTTAAGGAAACCTTGTGCCATAAATCATTCACTTTTTAGTTTTTTTTATACTTCACATTCTTATAAACACGCATTCGTAACCTTCAGGGTTAATATCTTTTGGGATTTACTGTAGGTCCAAATTCATTATGTACATTAAGAGACTCGAATTCTGCCATTATGGTATTTTCTCATTTTCGGCCAATATATTATTTGTCGACATTTATTCATAGTATGTGGAATTTAAGTATCATTGCCTTTTGATTTTTCTGTAGCTAAAACATATATAATTATATCATCGATGATCATCTTATTTTATCCCACTTTTCTTTTGTATATATATAAAAACATAGAGATTTCATTTAATATTAGGTACCTTTGTCAACTTCAAGGGATTTATAGTCACTTCAGGGACTTGTGCCTTTTCATAGACAATAACCTCTTACGGGTTAATGGAGAAAGTGGATTTTTTGCCCATAACCTCTTCTGGAGCGTTATGTATAACCTCTTCTGGAGCATTATTTGGGCATGATTTTATTCAACTTCCACTATTAGGGAGTCAATTAATTAGGACCTATAGGTTTATCACACTTCTGGCGTGAATAAATTTATTTACTTCCAAATTTATTATATCCTTCTGGGATAATTATTTTGTCAAGCATATTTGCAACTAGTTCACGTGACATTTGATGTTGCAGTATAATTTTTCACTTCCTTTTCCTATTGAGCGATACAGGGAATCATATGATACAAAGTGGAAGTATTCCACGATAATTCTCGTCAATCTTCAGGAACGGACCGTTCATTAAGTATAATTTGTACTTCTTGTACGTTTTATTCTTTCCCTAATGGCTGAATAGTGTCTTATCGAAATAAAATTGCACATATATAATAAACATAGTATTTATATATGGTTCGAGAGATGGTGAATATTAAGCACCATATATACCCTAGCGATATATATCATTTGCATTCACCACATGTTATGACTAACAACTAAGGTGACCAAAGTGGTCATTGTATAATAATAAATAATTGAACCATGGAACTATAGGCTCATAAAAAAGTGCAATTTTACAATGTTAAATAATGTATAGTATAACACCTGGAATAATGTAAAGATTTTTTTCTAGTGTAAGCTTCTAGCTTTTAATACTAGAAGTGACGCAAAATTACTTTTCACTGTTTATTTCAATATCGTACCCATGTATACTGATGTCCACAAAGCAAATTACTTCAGGAAGTGATTTCATATAACTTGTCGCATATGTATGGGTGGGTACCAAATAATCACATCACATAGGCTCTTCTAGAGCTTTAAGTTAAACTATGGTTGAAAACTTTAATATATTACACACCAAATAAAAAAAAATCATAATATCATGAGTTGTTCATTATCTTATGGACAAATACCATCACATGATGAATGTTCACAATCGCCACTATTTGCATTGAAGATTGAAATAAAAAGATTCTTAAGAATGAAATAATATATTCTATGATAGAACTTTTGTTAATCGAACATTAAGAAGTGAAAGTATTTAAGAAAATCATATCAGATAATTATGCATGCTAACCTAATCAACACTAAATTACTTTGGATTCCTAAAGATACAATTATGCATCCTAATCCTAATCAACCACACACATATTGTGCTCCAAAAGATAAATTTTTTAGGTAAAAGATTTGTATTGGTACTTGAACAAAAAAACTAAGATTAAGAACTACTATTACATTTTTATTTATTTTTGTTTATTATTTACAACTATTGTGAAATATTATTTTCATGCTTATATGTTGGTTTAAGATAAACACTATTATATACATGAAAATATTTTAGTGATTGATGATTTATAACTCGATTTATTTCATATGAATATCAAATGTGTTAAATTCTTAAAAATATGAATAACTTTATTTTTGTCTAAGTCAAAGCATATGATGGATGATTAATTAATTTCTTAATATATTTTGAAGAATAATTTATTATTGGATAATATAAAATTGACATTTAAAATTATATGATTGTGTATCAAAAGTTGCTAATTATTATTGATTTTGATGATTATCATTTATTATGTATATGCTTGAAATTTTAAAAAAATAATAATAAGATAAAGCATTTTGAAAATTTTGTGCTTTAGCATTATGGCCCTAACACATTTTTGGTATTAAAAGATAAACTATTCAAAGTTATGTAGGTTTCATGTTGAGATGAGTTGTGAATTTTCAAAGCGTATGATTTGGTATCGGAATCAAAATTAAAATTTCAAGTATCATTACCTAATGTTGAAAACGCCACTATGGATCAAGTGGGAGAAGTTTAATAGGAGACCACTACTCCACCTACTTCATCAACACCACCCACTCATGGAAACTCATCACCATACTCAAGTGGAAGTTTAAATGAAAGAGTTGTTTCATGTACAAGAAGTCTACGAGATCTCTACGAGGTAATCGAAAGTTATGATAATTTTACACTCATTTTCCTATTTGCTGGTTGTGAACTAGTGAACATCCAAGAAGCTGCATGACATAAGAAGTGGAGAGACGCGATAGATGAAGAAA
The DNA here is from genome assembly GCA_949130495.1 of Sambucus nigra. NCBI lineage: Eukaryota > Viridiplantae > Streptophyta > Magnoliopsida > Dipsacales > Adoxaceae > Sambucus > Sambucus nigra. Next base: position 186,460,139 of record OX422209.1, on the reverse strand, counting down.
TCAGGACCATCAAGAAGAATAACACTTAGGACTCGCTTCAATTCCAAAAGGTAAGAAGGCTATTGATGTCAAATGGGTGTACAAAATGAATATAAAAGCTATGGGATAAATACAAAGACACAATACGAGGCTAGTCTGAAAAGGGTATAGTCAAAGAGCTAGAATTGACGATGATGAAATATTTGCTCTTGTTGCTCGCTTAGAAATTGTGAGATAAATTATCTCCCTAGCAGCTCAAAGCAATTGGAAGATTCATCTATTGGATATAAGGTCTGCATTTTAAATAGAATACTTGAAGAATAACTCTACATCGAGCAACCTTTGAGCTATATAGTAAACAAACATGAAGAAAAAGTCTTCAAGCGAAAGAAAAATCTCTATGGAATAAAGCAAGCACCAAGTGCATGGAATAATTGTATCGACAAATACTTTCAGGAGAATGGTTTCAGCAAATCTCCTTACGAGCGTGCTCTATATATGAAGATAAAAAATGGAGATATTTTGATCTTGTGCCTATACGTAGATGATTTGATTTTTATCGGAAGCAACCAATATATGTTTGATGACTTTAAGAAAGCAATGATAAAATGAGATGACAGATATTGGGCTAATGGCATACTACTTTGGGATTAAAGTTAAACAACAAAAAAATGGAGTTCTCATCTTACAGGAAGGCTACAAAGAGGAAATACTTAATAAGTTCAAGATCAATTATGGTAAGCCAATTAATACAACGGTGGAGTGTGGAGTTAAGCTATTAAAGCATGACGAAGGTGAAAATGTAAATCCAATTTTCTTCAAGAGTGTTGATACCAAATTTGGTCAGATGATGTGGACCAATCATATGAATACACGTGTCAAAATACACGGCGAATACAAATACTTTCAACAAACAACATGCAACACCGAGCTACTCAAGCGTCCCGAGCTACTCAAGAGTATCGAGAAACTCAGGCGGTCCGATATACTTAGCATGTAGAGCACTGCAATCAAAAGATAACTACACATTTAACACACCTTACATTTAATGCGTATTCTTATTATACAGCTGTATATGTCTACTAAATGACAACTAATTGATATGTACAACCTGAAGGCTATAAATACATTGTAACCCCTTCATAAAAGGGGACTTCCGAATCTCTTAAGAAGGGAGAGAGAAACAAACACTCAGGCAATACATTAACAGTGGACGTAGGTTATTTTCCTAAGGCCGAACCACTGTAAAAATCTTTTGTCCCATTTATTTATTACTTATTTACCTGTGATTAACTAATTAGATTGAATCTAGTTTTTTTACATCAACAGATTGGCCCCATCTGTGGGAATGACTATATTTATCGTTTTTCCATAAAAAATTCATCATCTATGGCTGAGATCCCAGAATCCAGTAACCGGAACACTTCAAAATCTGGCTGGCATTATGGCTAATCTGGCTCAAGGGCAAACAATCATGCAAGAAACCATGCGTCAACTTATACAAACTGTTCGTGACGAAGTACCTACCCAGTACGGACAAAGAAGTGTTCAGAGAAACACCCATCTGCCATCTTCAAGAACCAGACGTAAGCTATTTGCAGAGGGATCTCGATCTAGGCGTACTGGTTCTTATTATACTAAAAGATTTGATGATCCTTCATATCAACCTGGACGAACTTCTTCGGTATGAGTTACTAATTCTCGACGGAATGTTTCTTTAACTCCAAAGCGAGATAACGTTATGGAAAGGTTGAGTAGAGTCTCTCCTTTCGATTTTTTGGGACCCAGAAGAAATAAAAACCCTCCTAGAGTTGCATCGAGGGACACTCAACAACCAATCAATTTAAGGGAAGGTTCTGCCCAATCACACCCAATAACTCAAAAAGAAAAATCTCAAGAAGGAAATTCAGTTCGATCAGTTCCACGAACCAATCGTTCTGAGACTGGGAATGATGCATGGAAGGGATCCATTTAAAGACTGCAAGACAGGTTAGGGGAAATGGCTAAAGGCAAGAACCCTCTCCAAAGAATTTTTGTCCAAGGGTCACCTTTTGTAAAAGCAATTGTGAATTTTCCTACATCATCAAAATTCAAAGCTCCAGTAGTGACACCCAAATATGACGGGAAAACTGATCCAATCCACCACATAGAGCAATATCAAGTTGCTGCCGACATCTACGCAGTCCCTGATGAAATGCGGTGTAGGTTATTCTCAGGAACTATCGCCGGGTCAGCCCACGTATGGTACAACAATCTTCCTCGGGGGAAGATTGCCACTTTCCATCAACTGGCATAACTGTTTATAAGAAATTTCTATTTCGGATCGAAACTAGTTAAGAGAGTGGCACATCTATTGAGTGTGAGGCAAAATGCTGGAGAAAGCACCAGGGATTACATCACTCGTTTTAATAACGAGAAACTTGAGGTAATTGATTACGAGGAAAAAACAACAATCACTGCTCTGATGAGTGGTCTATTACCAAATAAGTTATATTATACTTTAGCTAAAGACCCTCCAAGGTCTATGGCTGAATTGGTGGCAGCAAGCAGTTAAAGGGAAAGACACTGGAAAAGTTGAGAAGATATGGGAATTACACTCCTTTGAAGGTAGACGTAAATCACATTCTGGAGGAAATTAAGAACAGCGAGGAGCTAGCCTGGCCCGAGAAAATGAAGACAAAACTAGACAAAAGGGATAAGTTAAAATATTGCGACTTCCACAAAGATCATAGGCATACGACCAAACAATGCATAGCCCTTCAGAATGAAATCGAAGCGCTCATTAGGCGAGGAAAACTGACCAAGTATATTGATCACCAAAATGGTGGAAGGACCAATGACAGAGGAAGGAAAAGATCCAAATCACCTCACCGAGCCAGAGATGACAAGAAGAGAGATCACGAAGATGATCCAGAAGATGATCCCAACCTACCTAAAAAACTCAGGTAACCCGAACGTGAGGTATTTTTAATCCATTTCGGATTATTTGAATGTGATGTAATTACAGCGAGAGATGCAGGTTGTGGAGATCATACTGTGGAGAGAAAAGATTATCTCAATGAGGCACAAGCTTGCTCTTACATACATCGCATTAATTTGGATAAAGAGGATCGTCCGAGGAAGGTAAACAAGGATAAGCTAGTCATTGGCTTCTCTAAAGATGATTTGGCAGGTGTACTATATCCTCGTGATGATTCTTTGGTGATCAAAATGAGAATGAAAGATATGGTGATTTCTGGAGTATTGGTGGATAATGGTAGCTCAACAGACATCATGTTCTATCCATGATTTGACAGTTTGAACTTAAAGCAAGCCCAGTTGGAGCTATATCATAGTCCCCTCCTCGATTTTATTAGCGAAAAAAGTTTTTCCACTTGGGACGATCAAGTTGGACATGCTCATTGGTACGTGGACCGCCTGTAGAACAGAGAAAGTACATTTTTTTATAATGGATAAAAATGTTCAATCAGCTTACAACATCATCATGGTGAGAGTAGGTCTAAAAAAATATGAGGCAGTACCATCTACGGTGCATCAATGTTTAAAGTTCCCAACTAATTTCAGAGTGGGAGTTGTGAAAGGCGATCAGAAAGTAGCTCGGGAATGCTACTATTCATCTTTCGAACAAGAAGAACTGGAGGAAGCCAGGAAGAAGACCACCACATATCAAGTGGATGAAATAGAAGAAGTAGAGATTGAAACCTTGGATCCAAGAGATGAATCTCAGTTGGTCAAAGGTCAAGTCGTGGAAGCTACAAAAAACATAGTTTTGGACGATGAATACCCAGAACGAACAACTTAAATTAGTGCTTAATTGGATCCACCAATAAAATAAGAACTTGTGGCATTTTTGAGATGCAGAAAGCAGACTTTTGCATGGAGCCATGAAGACATGCCAGGGATAGACCCGTCTTTCATATGCCACGAGATGAATGTGAATAAGGAGATCAAGCCTGTGAAGCAACGAAGAAGAGTGTTCATCCCTGAAAAGAATCAATCCATACACGAGGAAGTCGAGAAGCTGCAGAAGGCCTCTTTCATTGAAGATGTCAATTATCCTGAATGGATAGTAAATGTCGTGATGGTAAAGAAGAAAAAAAATAAGTGGAGGATGTGTGTGGACTTCACTAATCTTAATAAAGCCTATCCAAAAGACTATTTTCCTTTGCTCCAAATTGATCAGTTGGTGGATGCTACCCCGGGACATAAATTACTGAGTTTCATGGATGCTTACTCTAGTTACAATCAAATCAAAATGAAATCGGAAGACATGGAAAGTACTTGTTTTATAACCCCACGAGGAACTTATTGTTATAATGTTTTTCCTTTTGGACTAAAAAATGCAGGTGCAACATATCAACGACCAATGAATAAAGTGTTTACATAGTAGATTGGCCACAACATGGAGGTTTATGTTGATGATATGCTAACGAAGAGGAAGAAATCTGCTAATCATCTAGCTGACCTGAGCCAAACTTTTGATCAACTGGAAAAATATCAAATGAAGTTGAACCCCACCAAATGTGTATTTGGTGTACGAGAAGGCATGTTTCTCGAATACATTGTTAATCAACGAGGCATTGAAGCAAACCTTGAGAATATTAAAGCTTTACTGGAGTTATGATCCCCTACAACAAAGAAGGAGGTGCAAAGCCTTACAGGATGTGTGGCGGCACTTAACAGATTTGTGTCACGAGCAACTGATAGGTGTCTCCCATTCTTCAAAACACTTAGAAAAACTTTTGAGTGGAATGTTGAATGGGAAGAAGCCTTTCAGGAATTAAAGAAATATATGGGAAAACCTCCACTATTATCCAGACCTATAGCGGGAGAAAAATTATACTCTATTTGGCGGTTTTAGAGAATGCAGTGAGCTCGGCGTTGATAAGAATGGAAGACGGAGTGCAAAAACCGGTGTACAACACCAGAAAGGATTTCCGAGGAGCAGAGATTAGGTATCCAAGGTTATAGAAATTGGCATTAGCACCGATTGAATCCAACAGGAGGATGAGGCCATACTTCCAAGCCCATACTATAGTGGTATACACTGATATGCCTTTTAGACAATCTCTTCACAAGCTAGAGAAATCTGGAAGATTGATGTACTGGGCAGTTGAACTCATTAACTACCCTCCATGTATTTGGAGCAACTTTTGCAGGACTAATGTCAAAGTATTGGCAAAACTCTAAACGCAGGGGATTTGGCAGGAAGGAAAAGCCACACTCAGCTACAAAAAGAGTTGGGATTCAGTGTCCCTCTGCCAAACAAAATAAATCAGGACAAGGAGGTTCTTCCAAAATAACACATGAGGGGATTGAAAAATCAGACCAAAATTTATCCAATGATTCAAGATAGACCATGGTGAATAAAGTAAATAAAGAGGAAGGAAGAAAATCTTACAGAAGAAACAGAGATCGGTTGATAATGAATGATAGAAAGAATGAAGGCAGAAGATAGAGAGAAAATGAAGAGTTCAGAAATACAGATTTGAAAACTAGAAAATGATATCATTTCTGTCGCACTTAAATACTTTACCTCGGGAATAGAGAAAGGAAATCATTACAAGGGAATACGTTTGCGTTTCCGGTGGCTAAAAGAGGAAAAAAGGCATAAATATCGAAGTGATCGTGAAAAATTCAAAATATTTACGAAGTTTGACATTACGCGCTTAAAAGGAACTTAATACATTGAAAATTTTCCTAAGCTCTGAAGAATAATAATCCGAGCAACTTTTGAGTAAAATGTTCCACACCCTTTTCTTCAAACTCAACTGTGAAACATTGGGGGCTTCTGTTGATACCAAATCTAGTCAGATGACGTGGACCAATCATATGAAGAGACGTGTTAAAATGCATGGCGAATACAAATACTTTCAACAAACAACATACAACACCGAGCTACTCAAGAGTACCGAGCAACTCAAGTGGTCCCAGCAACTCAGGCAGTCCGAGCTACTTAGCATGCAGAGCACTTCATTCATAAGATAACTACGGATTTAACACACCTTACATTTAATGCGTATTCTTATTATATAGCTGTATATGTCTACTAAATGACAACTGATTGATATGTACAACCTGAAGGCTATAAATACATTGTAACCCCTTCATAAAAGGGGACTTCGGAATCTCTTGAGAAGGGATAGAGAAACAAACACTCAGGCAGTACAATAACAGTGGACGTAGGTCATTTTCCTAAGGCCGAACCACTTTAAAAATCTTTTGTCCCATTTACTTATTACTTATTTATCTGTGATTAATTAATGAGATTGAATCTAGTTTTTTACATCAACAACTGAACAGGAGTATGGACGAAAATCATTCCATTGCTTAAAAAGTGATAAATCACTTTAAACAGACTACATATTTATTCAGCAAATCATAAGAAAAGCATTTCCAAGAAAATAAAGACTAAATTTTCATTCATTAAATGCAATCATATTACATAGAGATGATATAAATTTTCATTCATTTCATTCATGTACAAGTTTCCTATTCTATGGGATTCCTTCCTTCTAACTTTGATACAGGTTCCACCCTATCTGGAGGATCATCTAAAGCATAAGGGGAATTGATAAAGTTCAAATCTCGCATCATTCTTACGTTGATCATAGATGGTTGATCAAGCAAATGCTCATGACGAGATATCGTAAAATTGGCATAAATATTATAATCATCAAGATACGTAGAGATCAAAACTTGAGGAATAGCACGGGCTGGAATCCAGTTGAGATCCTTTGTTGTTCAACCATCCCTACTTATATCCTTCGTTGTTCAACTTCTCTAAACGAGCATCAAGATGATAAAGAGCATCATTACACCCCGCCATCCAGAACTCTCTAGGTTGCTTATGAAATTGATAGGTCAATCTATCAAGCTTATCGTGGAGCTTTTTTACCAAAGGATCTTTACTTTCCAATGCAGAGCTTTGAACAAAGAGTTGGTCGGTAAGAGCTTGCATTTTCTGAGACATTTCGACCAAGGCCTAAGTTTTGTCTTTTATCTGAGTAGCTTGATTTTTTAAGGTCTGGTCAGTCCTTGTCTCTTCAACACTTTTTCTAATAACTCTACCTCTACCTCTACCCCTTGCGGAGGATGTCGATTTAGCTTGTTTCAAAGTCTCCAGCTCTTCTCTCAAGGTAGCATTTTCAACCTCTAAAAAGGAATAACCCTCATCATTGATCGGAACCAAGGCTCCCGAGGAAGAAGAGGCCTCAGTTTTGAGTCGTTTTAGCTCCTCCTATAGTGTAACATTTTCTTCTTCCAACATCTTAACAATGTGCTTATGTTCTTCAACCTCATGAATTAGAACACATTCTCTTCTCTTGTGAGCAGAGAGATACTTATCGTAACCTCGATCAACGCTCAGTTGTTTGGATTTTTGCTCGTAACCCTCATGAAGAAGTTTGCTGGACTCTTTGTACTGCTATTGAAGTTCCGTGATCATTCTTCGAAGATCTTCAATCATTTCGTAATAAGCCACATTGTTGGCTACAGCACGATCAAGTAGACACTGCAAGTACTGGTAGGCATTAATTGCTCGTTTAGAGGCATCGGAGCCAAGAATGTCGATTATTTAAGCTTCAGTAAAGTCTGCATAACCAGCTTTGAAATAATCATTGCATTTCTTCATCAACTTTGTATCATTAGCTGATAAGAGTTCCATCCTGGCCACAAACTAGCAAGGAGAAAATAAAAGATAAAATCAACAATTGTGCGAATAGAGCAAGTAAGGGAAAAATTCAAGATGACCAACAAAAGTTCATTTTTATTCAGCACAACAAAGGAAAATACATTTCAGGGTTATAACCAAGAAACAACGCAATAAAAGAACCGAACAAGTTTACACCTTCTCCTTTTTCCCTACAATATCTTAGAAAGGTTTGGATGAAGGGGTTGGTTGCTCAAAGGGCAATGGTAGTTGCTCGACAGATGTTCTAGCTTGTTGGATTTTCTCGGAGGGTTGAATAACAACAACAATAGGGACTTTCTCTCCTATCATCATAAAAGATTCATCTGATGCAACTTCATCTTCTTCTTCTTCTTAGGAGAGAGAGGAGGGCTATGAGTATGCTCCAGGAACAACTCAGAATTTTCAGCAACCTTCAATTTCTTCAAAGCTGCTACCCATCCATCTCTAAAATACTTAACACTGGCATACTCTATCTGAGAAGACATAGCATCCAGGACCTTATTCCAACCTTTGTCCCAACCAGCACTAAAATATTTCTTAACAGCAACTTTCCTTTTTGCTCTCTCTGAGGAAGTTTTTTCCCTAAGGAGCTCTTCGATAGATATTAGTTTTTCTTCTACCTCTTTCTTACATCGTTCATCATCTTGAAGCTTGGCGATATCTTCCTCGATAAATTTAAGTTTGTCCTCAAGCTCCTTCTTACATTGTTCAGTATCTTTTAAATTCTTCTCCAACTCTTTGGAGGCATTCACAGCTTGATCTCGACTTATTTCAATATACTAGAGTTTTTTCTCCCAAGCATTTTTGTCTTCCTCGTACTTCTGACGAGATTCCCTCAAAGATTGAGTTAATCCAGCAAAAGCGTATTCTGTTCCACCCGAGGAAGTGGAAGCCCTGATGGTTTCATCTTTCTTCAAAATACTGTTAAAACACGTCACGAGCTGAAATAGGAAGAAGTTTAAATTAACATAAGAATATAACATTAGAAGATGAAGGAGTCAAGTTAACGGTACTTACTGACGCAATATGTTGAGCAGCCAAATTAGTAACTCTCACGAGAAAGAGTATCCTCAACACCTTAGAATTCTGGGACAGACTAAGATTTGATCAAACCCACAGCAGAGCTTGGGGGAATAAGGACTGGAACATTACCCTCAACACTTGAAGGTCGAGCAATAGATTCATCAGGTCTTTCAGAAACACCTCTTCTCAATCTCCTCAGAGGAGCACTTTCAATCAAAGGTGATGCCTCTCCTTGAAAAATGGCAACAACTTCAATAGAAGGTACTACTTCTTTTGGAGGCACCGGGGGCTTCTTTCCAGTTTTCTTGGTAGTAGTAGATGAGGGTACATCTACATCCTTTGTCCCCTCAACTAGGGCATCATGTTTGTTCTTCTTTACCCCTTCAGCAGCAATGGCAGACTTCTTAAAAAATGTGTGAGCTTTCCTCTTCTTCATCAAATCATTAATAGGAGTACTTAAAACAGAAGAAGATCCTTCCACACTGGTTTCGAAAGATGGTATCCGATCAAGATCAACCAGCACAGGAGGAGAAGTAGGACGAGCAATGAAAGATGAGGTAGAACTTATGTATCTGAATAAATATGAAGCAGGCCTCACATGCTCTCCATTGATCGACTGATGCAAACTCCAGATAAGTTTCAAATTATTTAAATTAATATCAGCTTCCCTTGGAGGTTTCCTTTTTCTGTCAACTATAACAAATAAAACTAATGTCAGTGATACATTTCATCGAATACAAAGAAAACAAGATTTCAAAAATAAAAAGCGACCTATCCCATTGCCATAAAGCGTACATCTGGGACCTTGGTATACATCATCTCCGGTTAATGGGGGGTGTTGCCAATTTTTCATCACAACACCGTGATCAAAATAATCCCTATTGGCATCGGGAAGATTGACAACTAAAGATCTATTCAACAACCTAGTTTTTAAATAAAAAGTTGTATCACTGGTGAGCCATTTATAACAATACATAATTTCGAGAATGCCTAAATGGGTCCCATGAATTTAATTTAGTCTGTACACGCCATTAACGACCCTCCATGTATTTGGAACTACTTTTGCAGGAACAATATCAAAGTATTGGCAAAACTCCAAACACAAGGGATTTGGTGGGAAGGAAAAGCTACACTCAGCTACAAAAAGAGTTGGGATCCAGTGTCCCTCCGCCAAAGAAAATAAATCAGAAGGACACGGAGGTTCTTCCAAAATAACCCACGAAGGGATTGAAAAATCAGACCAAAATTTATCCAACGATTCAACAAGATAAACCATGGTGAATAATGCAAATAAAGAGGAAGGAAGGAAATCTTACAGAAGAAACAGAGATCGATTGACAATGAATGACAGAAAAAATGAAGGCACAAGATAGAGAAAATGAAGAGTTCAGAAATACAGATTTGAAAAGTAGAAAACGATATGATTTCTGTCGTACTTAAATACTTTACCTCGGGAATAGAGAAAGTCAATGATTATAAGGGAAGACGTTTGCATTTTCGGCGGCTAAAAGAGGAAAAATGGCACAAATATCGAAGTGATCGTGAAAAATTCAAAATATTTACGAAGTTTGACATTACGCACTTGAAATGAACTGAATACATTGAAAATTCTCCTAAGCTCTGAGACTAATAAGCCGACCAACTTTCGAGTAAAATGTTCCACACCCTTTTCTTTAAGCTCAACTGTGAAACATTGGGGGCTTCTATTGATACCAAATTTAGTTAGATGACGTGGACCAATCATGTTAAGTCACGTGTTAAAATACACGGCGAAAACAAATACTTTCAACAAATAACATGCAGCACCGAGCTACTCAAGCGTCCTGAGCTACTCAAGCATCCCGAGCTACTCAAGAGTACTAAGCAACTCAGGCGGTCAAAGATACTTAGCATGCAGAGCACTTCATTCAGAAGATAACTACGCATTTAACACACCTTACATTTAATGCGTATTCTTATTATAAAGCTGTATATGTCTACTAAATGACAGCTGGTTGATATGTACAACCTCAAGGCTATAAATACATTATAACCCCTTCATAAAAGGGGACTTCAGAATCTCTTAAGAAGGGAGAGAGAAACAAACACTCAGGAAATACAATAACAGTGGACGTAGGTCATTTTCCTAAGGCCGAACAACTTTAAAAATCTTTTGTCCCATTTACTTATTAATTATTTATCTGTGATTAATTAATTAGATTGCATCTAGTTTTTTACATCAACAAAGAGTTTAATTGAAAGTTTGTGCTACCTAACTTATACAAGACCTGACATCCATTATGAATCTAGACTTGTAAGTCGATACATGGAAACCCCAATAACCTCACATTTCAAGGATGCAAAAATAATTCTTCACTATCTCAAATATACAATTGACTTTGGTATATTATACTCATATTCTAATGATTACAAGCTTGTTGGATATATCTATAACAATTGGGTGAGGATACAAATGATAGAAATAGAACTATGGGGTTCGTGTTCTTCATGGGATATACCGTTTTTACATGAATGTGAAAGAAGCAACAAATTGTCACAATCTATACCTGTGAAGCTTAATATGTAATTGTTCCATCATGTGTTTGTCATGTAATTTGGCTCAAAAAATTATTGAAGGAACCGAGTTTGTCACAAGAGGAGCCAACATATATTTGTATTGATAACAACAGCTATATCCCTAGAAAAGAATCCAATTTTTCTTGATGGAAGCAAGCATATCGATACTCACTACAGTTTCATAAGATAATGTATTACAAGAAAAGATCTGCAACTAAGATACGTAAATTCTCAAGACCAATTGCCGATATCTTTACCAAGCCATTGGAGTATGAGAAATTCTCTTGGCATCACCAAACAAGTTTAACAGGGAGTGTTGAAATATAAACTTGCTTTATATTTATCAACCCAATCCCTAGAAGCTTCCTAAGTTAGGTAAGGTAGTTAAAGTTGTGTTTAATTATTTTTATTAGGTTGATAATGGTTAGATAGTTGGATGTTAAATGTATGGCTTATGAGTATTTGTGTTAATTTAGTTTGAAAAATATTATGTGGTTGCTTTTGATTCCTTCATCTATAAATATACATCATCCTTCAGTTCTTAGCATCATCAAATAACAAGGAAGTTAATAAGCAAAGCTTATTAGTTGTAGTTGTGAGAAATTAAGTTGTAAGAATATTTTCTCCTTTTAATAGTATTTTGATTGTTAAATACAATATAGTTGGGTGACTGTCTTTAGGTGATTATTTCCAACAAAGGTGCATATATGTTACTAAGCCAACCCTTGGAACATATATAATTTCGGAAACAAGTTTGATGTCTCTAAGATAATGTCTAAGAGATGTGATTGGTCAATTTTGGTGATGCGGACAAACATTTCTTATGAAAATAGGTTTGCGGCAGCGGGATTGACCAATCACATATCTAAGACATCAAATGTTTTCTCATAATTTTGGATGTTTTGTAGGGACGATATATTAAATTAATACACCAAAATGAGTCACGTATTTCTAAGTGTCCTCTTTATAGATGTTCAATTTTAAGTGAATTAACTTATTTAGTATTTTTTTAGCGCGTGTATGGATCCAAGATTACACATAATTTAATTTTCCTTCATATTTGTACCGCTCTCTCTTTTTGTGCCAAAAATACTATTTAAGTCATCTTAGAATTTTGAAACCAATAGTTGTAAATATATAATTTTATAATTTAAATTTGGCATTCAATAATATATTAATAAATCTTTTGGTCATTTGGACGTTGAATAGAATAAGAATGTTGTTTTCGAAAATCAAATGGGTGGGAGCTGATCTATTCGAACATAATGATTCAAATATTTATTGAATATATCACTACAAAGTCAAATCAAGAGCCTTCATATTTTATTTTATTTTTATACATTCTTTGTTTTGACCCACCTAATCAAACTTTTGGATATATTTTTCCACTGCATAAAATTAATAGAATAGAAAAAATAGTAATTTATATAGCCGATCCCAAACACAGAACCAAAAAGAATTTTCTAAATAGTGTTTAAACCGAATTTCCTGAACAAGGAATCAAAGAGAGCCTAAAATACTATTTGAGTCATCTTATAATTTTGAAATAAATAGTTGCAAATATATAATTTTATAAATTAAATTTGGTATTTAAAAATATATTAGTAAATCTTTTGCTCGTTCGGATGTTGAATAGAATAAGAATGTTGTTTTCGAAAATCAAAAGGGTGGGACCTGATTGATTCAAACATAGTGGTTCAAATATTTATTGCATATCATACATGTATCACTACAAAGTCAAATCAATAGCCCTCATATTTTATTTTGTTTTATTTTTTATACGTTCTCTGCTTTGACCCTACTAATCAAACTTTAATATATCTTTTTCCATTGCATAAAACTAAATATTTAGAACACAACTTCCTCACTTAGTTACTATCACATAACATTGAGGATTTATTTAATTATAGAAATAATATTATTCATCAAACTTTGAAGTACTACTTCATCTTGGCAACTAGTTTGTCACGAGGGGGAAGGGTTTCCTTTATGAGAGGTTCATCTTTCATAGCATTCACCCATGATCAAATTGATGGGTAGTTTTTCAGGTCAATATTAACACTTACGACCTCCTTAAAACCTGGCCCGTAAACGAACTTTGTCTCTTTCATGAGGATCCTCCGGAAGTAGTTTGGGGGTGTGGTTCCAGCAGTCGTCAATGTATTCAAGAATAACAAGAGATTCAACATTGGGCTTGCCTTTAGTATGTTTTTGTTTCGCCCTATTTGTTGATGTTTTTGGAGTTGAACTTTAGTATGTTAGTTTCGATCATCAGAGTTGAGGAAGGTCAAAGAAATTTCATGCTCGATTCTCTAGTGTTCGAATAGTTAGCCATGATGATGTCCATGAAAAATAGTGAAGTGACTATCAAGAAAATCATTGAGAGGAATGCCAATAGTGCTGAGAATGGGAAGAATGATATCTCAGAACCTTTCAACTGAGATGGAGTGTGGTGTACATACTACAAAAATCCCCGACACACCAACGAAACCTGTTGGAAACTTCATGGAAAAACTCAAGGAATAGGCTGAGGTAATGGAGCCAAATTGATCATTCACGGAGCCAAGCCTATATGTCAAATGTCGAAGGTCAGCCATTTGAAAAATCAAGCAACATATTTGAAACTAGAGGATTCAGTCAGGAAGAAATAGAAGGTCTGTACATAATGTTTTCTTAAAAATATTTTAAGTTTGTATCCATTTGTGATGTTCAAGTAGTTTGAAATATTGGAATTATATACTATTACTTTGATCATTAGTTTGTGCACCAACTACAATAGTTCCATAAGCACGAGTTATGACTATATTTTGCACTTAACATATGCATTATGTTGCACTTTTTGTAGTTTTTTCACTAGTTTGAAATGTGTGTATTTGTGTGCATGGAAATAGATGTTGAAATCTAAAGGGAGACATGATTGTATCTTTTGTTTGTATGTGTCTCACTTTTACTTTAGTTTTTATGATCAGATATGGAATTTTAAATATAATTATTTAGTACTGGGTTTATCATGTTATACTCTGTTTATTTTAGTTTTAAGGTTCACCATTTTTCTATGCTTATGTGTAGAGAAATCAAAAGATCAGTTATTTGGAGTATATATCATGCTTATGTATAGATAAAGCAAGTCCTCGACTCTTTTTATTGAACTTTTAGTTATGTAGTGTATTATAGATTGATGCATCCACACAATGAGCATATAATGAACTACTATTTTTCTACTTTTACTAAAGAATACCGTATGCTCACAAATTGGCATTATACGCCCATTTTTTTAATTATTTATACCATAAGTTTCTCAGTGTCATTTCTTCCTAGATTCAGATGCCGTAGATCTTACATTTCCAAACTGAAATATGAACCACCATTAGTCCTTGATTTCTCTAACTTTAATTTGTCAATTTTCTTAGTATATGATGATTTCTTTTCAATACCTTTATAGGAGAATGTTGGGGACAAAATGTAATTATTGATCCAAGTATCCAATGATGAATTATGCAGGTGGTTATTAATAACTTGCGAAGGGAAAGCAGACTCTATCACCAGATCCTGTTGCTCCATGCTTAATGTTTTCAGCGTGTGGTGAAGGGATAGCAACCACAACAGCCCTCTGAGAAGGCCCAATATTTTAATCCTGCACTTGATCTTCGGAGCTTGAGGACTGTTAAGAGTCTCTCCACTTCCAAACAGGTAGCCCAAGGACATTGTGTATATCTATTATTAGATTTGAATAAAGATAATGTTGAAGACTTTGTTTGTTGCGACACATGGTTCTTAATGCGTACACCCGGAGAATTTCAAATAGATTCTAGCAAGAGTACCCTTTCCATGGTCATTGGAGTAAAAAAAGCAGTGTCGGGTTTAACTCTCGAAAAAGGAAAATTTAACTGTGATAAAAAAAACACAAATACTGATGTCATCGTTGAAGAAGTATAAGACACTAGCTGTGGTGTTGATCTCAAACCCTAACATTAAGATATTGTGTTAATTTTTTTATGTATAGGCCTTTTATCATTAAGACATCGTTCATTGTTTAAAATAATTCATTTTATATTCTGATGCAGGGAATTCAGTTTTTTAATCCCCTGTGTGGTAGCATCGACTTCTGTTGTTCTTACTAAACCAGTGCAAATGAAAGATGTCATGTAAGTTAGTTATTTTGAAGGGAGAAACAAAGTCTATAATAGCAGATACAGCTCATTGGGGATCCAGTGCAGTGACTATATATGGTCGATTACGAATTGTTAGCATTTGGATGTTTTGAAATTGAAGTATGTGTCCTACATACATCTTTTCCAAGCTAATTAAGATTTAGTTTTTGTACTAATATCTGAAGTACATGTAAGACTTTGTAAAATCATGTATCAATGTATAAATTTCATATTTAATCAATGTATATTTCAGTTGGATATACCGATGATAATTTGAAACTGCTATAATTTGAAGCATGTTGTCAATATAATCATTCTATGTACTTCAACTGTTATGAAATGCGAGACATGTTATTATGCACTTCAACTGTATAACAGTTATAATTTTAGATGTGTTAATACAACTTTCTCTTCTAATTGATACAATCATTCTTAGTATTTCTCTTTGTTCTCAAGGTGTTTGATACACGAAAACTTATTCTAAAAATATTTTGTTTTTGTTTTCGCATTAATGGATTCATGTGGGAACTCTATGTGGTGTGTATTGAGATGTTGAGTGTGGCATAATGTTTTTTTCCTGATATCAAAATTGGTTATAAAGTTATATGGGTTTGGTTTTGTTATAAAGTATGTCAAAAACACTACCAGCTTGAACTTATCTTTTCAAAATTTTGGTATCTTTTATGTGTTTAATGTTTTATATTACATCTTAGTTTATACATTTAGTCAGATCACATTTTAGGGGGTTTATTTATTATCTATTTTCTTTTGTTCTTAGGTTCTTTTAGGTTTCAGAAGATGACTTTAGAGGACTCCCTGTCATTGCATAAGCCTTCGAACAGGAATTTCAATATGGTAATATAATTTTCATATGGTAGCAGCTAACTAATGGTTTTATTTTTTAGAGTTTGGAATGGGAGATACATGTTGGTACTTATATGAGAGTTCAATGGAGTCCTTCTCACTTGATTTTATTATGCCATGATTTCATGAGTCCTTTTACAGGGCTTTGTATTTTGATGGTTCTTTTATAGGTCTTTGTTCTAACGAGTTGGTGAACATATTTATTAGTGTTTTATTTGGTACGTCATTTTGATTTATTTATGTTAATGCTTAAACAATGTATATGATTTGTTTATTGATTTGAGTTTCTTCAACTATTTATGTAAATCGCTCTATCAATTTAATTATATCTTTTGTCCAACAATGGTACCTACCCAAAATATGTTTCAAAGTGTGCGTTTTTCCATTTATTTGTTCATTGAAGCTCTTTTTCATTTCGATTCCTCTAAACATAATATCCCTGATGATGTGTTCATCACTTTTCTTAATTGTGTGGTATGGTTTTTGATGATATTTGAGGCTATCATCTCTGGGGCATGGTAACATGCTCCTCGGGGTCTCTATTGAGAAGGATGTTGGATGGCTCGATGTTTCTATGGGTGAGCCTAAAACTAGCCTTGGAATGGTTGTGGTCCCTTAGCTGCTGCAAGTGAGATTTTCAATCTTGAATCACAATCAACAAGAGTTCTTCCTAAACCCCTGTTACCTGTTATTAATTTATATAAGGACAATATGGTAGGAAGCAAAAAATTAAAATGGAAAATTTTGAATGCCATATTCGAATGTGCTTCCTTCCGATTTGCATGTGCTTCCTTCATATACTTCGGTAGATTGAAGTAGAGAAGAAAACTGTCGAAACTTTGTTCTTCCCCTTTTTCATTTCTTCGCAATGATTCTCTAGAGTTTTAAACTTCTTACTTTCCATTGATAGGAGTATGCACAATTTTGTTTTCATTTTAAGTTTGGATTATTATGTGGTTTCCACACATATAGCACTCTTTCTCATCTTTCTATCCATTATTGGGTTAGTTTTTTTTTTAGTACGGGAGTAGTTATTTCCATCATTGGATACTGAAATCAAGTTCACGGGAAATTACACTGATCATAGACACGGGCATATCGAGAATAACACTACTTCCATGTCAGGAGAAATCATGTCATTGGCGGGAATAAATTGGCTATTTTGCAGTTGGGGTTAATGTAAATTTCTTACAACTTCCTCCAATTATTTTACAAACATATATGATTATACAACATAACACATTTGTTTATGTATCTCAGTGAAAATAAAGAGTTTCCTACACACTTAATATCACAACACAACTTCCTCAAGGAAAAATATTTCCATCTATTAGAGAAATTATCAAAGCTTGACCATTAATGCTATTTTTAATTGACTTTGACGAAGTTTTAATCTTTTGTTTTTGATATCCCAGGAATTTTGAAGCCTCTCACATCATTCTACCTCTTTTGTAACAATATGACTACCACTCAAGGTATTTTTTGGTCCCTCATTCATATTCTATTGTGAGATTATTCCCTGCATCATTATAGATTTACTTACGTCATTATTATCATCTCCAATCTCTTAATTTTTCTTCTTTATAGATTTCTACATTCATATATTACCTGGTCATGTTCATTATCTTATCAAACTCATTGTTACCACTCTTGATCTTTAACTTAACCCCTTAATAGAAATGATACAAGCTTTTGATTAAGGTGAAAAGTCCAATTTGGGCCACGTTCTGAATTATTTGATGTGTCTATGTTCTTGCTGCATGATATTGTATATAATTGATATCTTAATCTATTTTTTTTATCTTATAGTTAATGATGCTGTATGGTTTTATTTATTTTAATTGTTGAATTGAGGAAGCCCTTACCATGATGTCTAATTTGAATTGAGCAAGCATTTGTCAGAGGACTCGGTAGTCACTCGAGAGTCTAAGTTTGATGCACTTGGGTCTGATTCCCTTGACACGGTTGAGATTATTATGGGACTTGAGGAGGAATTTGGGATCAATTTGGAAGAAGAAAGTGCCCAGAGCATTACTACTGTTCAGGATGTAGCTGATTTGATTGAGAAACTTATCGAAAATAAGGCTCAAACTAATTAGGAAAGAAATATGTAAAATAGGTTTTTATCTTGAGGAAAGTTACCAGTTGGATATTTTACCAAAATCCTCATTATCCTTCGTTTAACTACTTCTTATGTAGCTACAATAAAAGTTGAGTTGATTTTCTTCGGTTGCTTTTGTTCTCCCAAAAAAAGTATTACAGTTGTATATGAAGATATGAATACCTTATTATATATTATTAGTGTTCGATTTTATTTAGTATTCGTGCTTTCTTTCATTTAGTATCCGTGCTTTCTTTCATTTAGTATCCGTTCTTGCTTTGATTTAGTATCTGTGCTTGCTTTCATGTAGTGAAAATAGTGGGGAAAATCTATTTCTTATGTTCATTTTTTTTATGAGCTGCCCAATGTTTATAAATGATATACTCATTTATATATGGTTGAATGTGATGAGTTGCCCTATTTTTTGAATGTGTAGAAGTTCATTTGGTAATGTTCCAAATATTTATAAATGATGTACATATGCTTGACTGCTGCAGTTGTACGCTGACTACATTTGAGAATAATTTCTCAATTCAACACATATACTTGACTGATGTACACAAAGTATATGTGTTTATCTGAGAAATATACGAATTCAAGTAACTTGACTGCTGGTAATCATTTATTTCTCTCCAACTATATGCGTTGATATTTAACTTTTGTTGGTATCTAACTTTCGCTATATCTGTCACTTTTTTTAAAAGTAGTGTATTATGTTTGATGGTAGGTTGCAGGACATATTACTTTGCGGGAACTTCAATATCTCGAGCATAATTATAAATTTTCTTTATTATGCAGATTACTTCACAAGACATGTCTTTATGAAATGATATTAAGGGTGGCATTAAGGTAAGTGATAGTAGAAATGCATGCGCTTTTACAATTCTGTGTACTAGAAAATTTGGCTTTTGTTGAGGCAAATGTTGTCCAGGTTTTGCGCCCTTAGGATATTCAATGAGTAGATTTTTTATATATTTATTATGGATTTAAACTAACATGTTTATTTTTTATTGTTTAATTTTCAGATTATGACAAATACGAGGAGAGTCTATCAATTAGATGCCTGAGTTTGGGGCCCTATTTAGCTTTGAACCCTATGCTGCCCCCATTGCAAATGTACCACAAGTCATTTGATCGATCAACGATTTATATTTTTTATTAGATTGAAAATTTATTAATGTGTTTAAGAATTATTTTTGTCATCATTTTGTTGGTAAAGTTGCAAATATTGATTTGGTTTATATAATGTCAAGGATGGACTATTTGTATAGCCGAGTAGTTACGGTTTCTTAAGTAGGTGAATAGTCTTATAATTAGAGGATACTCTGCCCAAATTTTCTAAATCGTGTACACATTTATGTATTTTATAAAAAAAATATATGATTACAAATCTTAGTTGACACATTTTTTAGAAGTGTTCGTCGAGCCTTATTTTGGCATAAAAGGTTCGTACCACGATGTATGTATGTATTTTAACTTATTTGTATTGAAATTAAATCAAGTCGATCATTATTTTAACATAAAAGGTTCGTACTACGTTGTATGTTTTTATGTACATAAACACAGTGTATGTTTGTCTGTATGTAAATACAACATATGGTCCAATCAACGACGTAAACTTTCAAAAAAATTCATTATGCCTTCAGGCCCGAGCATATCCTAATATATATATATATATGTGTGTGTGTGTGTGTGTGTGTGTGTGTGTGTGTACACACACACATATGTATAATTAATTTTGTCAAATTTTAAAAAAAGTGTATTTAAAAACAAATTTATCAAACGTGCACTAATATTTATAAACACAAAAAATTAAATTTTAAAACTATTTTAAATATAGTGTTTAAATCGAATTTCTCGAACACGAAATCAAACATACCGTAAAATACTATTCAAGTCATATGGGAATTTTGAAAGAAATAGTTGCAAATATATAATTTTGTAAATTAAATTTGTCCTTCAAAAATATATTAATAAATCTTTTGGTCGTTTGGATGTTGAATAGAATAAGAATGTTGTTTCCGAAAATTAAATGGGTGGGAGTTAGGGTGTGCAAAAAAACCGACCAAACTGACAAAACGACAAAATCGAGCCGAACCGAAAATTTTCGGGCTGGGTTTTTTTTAGGGTCGGTTCGGTTCGGTTTAATCAGGTATAAAACCGACAGGGTCGGTTCGGTTTTCGGTTTTGGCATAAAAAAACCGATTTTGAACCGAACCGAACCGATTTAATTTTTATACTTTTTAATTTTATATTTTATATTATATTTATATTAGTCTTGACATATTATATTATATTTTTTAATTTTATATTTATATTAGGTATTAAAAAAATCTATTTTTTATTAAAATAAAGGAAAAAACCGAACCGGCCCTGTATAAAACCGGCCCTGTCAAAAACCGACGGGCAAACCGAACCGGCCCTGTCAAAAACCGACCCAATTCGGTTCGGTTCGGTTCGGTTTTTCAGCATTTTTGGTTCGGTTTGGTTCTCCTCCTGCAAAAACCGACATGGTCGGTTCGGCCCAAAAAACCCGGTCAAAACCGAACCGACCGACCCGTGAACACCCCTAGTGGGAGTTGATTGATTCAAACATAATGGTTCAAATATTTATTGCATATCGTACATGTATCACTACAAAGTCAAATATGGAGCCCTCATTTTTTATTTTATTTTTATACACGTTCTCTCTTTTGACCCTGCTAATCAAACTTTAGGATATATTTTTCAATTGCATAAAACTAAATATTTAAAACACAACTTCCTCACTTGGTTACTGTCACATAACATTGAGGATTTATTTTAGTGAAGCGATAATATTGTTCATCAAACTTTGAAGTACTCCTTAATCTTGGTAACTAGTTTGTCGTGAGTGGGGAGGGTCTCCTTCATGAGAGGGTCATCTTTCATAGCATTCACCCATGAACAAAATGTTGGGTA
This sequence comes from Sambucus nigra, assembly GCA_949130495.1. Taxonomy (NCBI): domain Eukaryota; kingdom Viridiplantae; phylum Streptophyta; class Magnoliopsida; order Dipsacales; family Adoxaceae; genus Sambucus; species Sambucus nigra. The sequence continues at coordinate 186,438,832 of OX422209.1, read as the reverse complement.
GTTTTCCAAGTCAATATTAACACCTACGGCCTCTTTAAAAGCTTCGTGATGATAAAAATTTGAGCCCACTACAATATCAAGAAACCCAAGTGTCTTGCCGTTGAAGAAGGGACATCTTTGTGGAAAATATTTTTCTATTCCTTGTACAAACACACTCAGCAGCTCAGTGAAGTCGTTTACGGTTTTTTCTTATTCTTTGCCCCTCTGAAAGATAATGGGAATGCTACTTATTGATTTGTAAACTTGTTTTACAAGCCCCAATCCATTAGAGGGAAGTCCAACCTAGTTCTTTGGAGGCCCAACCCATAGAAGCTTCTAAGTTAGGTGAAGTAACTCAATAATGGAAATGACTCATCATCCATTTCAGGAAGAAGATAATGGGTGACTCCTCCTACAACTAGCTAGACTTTAAGTGTGTGATTTATAATTAAATTGCCTTAATATAATGTGGTGTGTGTTCATTCCATTTTAGTATAAATAGATAAGCCTTGTAAGTGTTATATATTAAGAAAGAAAGTTATATATAAAGAAACAAGTTTCTCTTCTTCTTGTGTGTGAATCAAAGTTGTAGCAAAATAGTGAGTTAAAGAGTGTTTTTCTCTTTATTAAATTTCCAATAAAGTGGTATGAGAGCGAGGTTGGAAATTTGTTTTGAAGTATACTCTATAGCTTATAAAATCGAAGCTCTCGACGAGACGAATCCAAAGCCGCCAGATTCATCCCAATCGGAGGTCTGACGCGCCGCCACATGTCACCAGAACGTTGCGGCCAGAAAGTGAGTTAATTCACCGAGTTAACCAAATCATCCGAGTTGGAGCCGAGTTGACCGAGACGTGAAGCCTGTTTGAACTACTTGACCAAGCTGTCGAGTCTTAACCAAAGGTTGACCTGTTGACCCAATGTTGACTATTGACTATTGACTTTGACCATTGACTTTGACTATTGACTTTGACTAGATTTTCTTTTTTTTTGGTCCATGTTGTTCCTAAGGTTTTTGGGCATTACGGATCCATCCGCGCAATCAAAATTTCCAAATTCTCACTAGAATTATGGCAAATGGTGGTATGACATCCTTTCAAGTTCCGATACTCAACAACAACAACTATGATAATTGGAGTATTAAGATGAAGGCACCTTTGGGTGCACACGATGTTTTGGAAGCCGTGGAGAGAGGTTACAGTGAGCCAGAAAATGAAGCTGTCTTAAACCAAACTCAGAAGGAGAGTTTGAAAGACTCGAGAAAGAGAGATAAGAAAGCTCTTTATTTCATCTATCAAGCATTAGATGATGATGGTTTCGAGAAGATTTCAAGTGCAATCTCCTCTAAGCAAGCATGGGAGAAATTGCAAACTTCTTACAAAGGAGCCGAACAAGTAAAGAAAGTTTGTTTTCAAACTTTAAGAGGTGATTTCGAATCTCTACATATGAAAGTGTCCGAGTTTATCTCCGACTACTTTTCAAGAGTCTTAGTTGTTTCAAATAAATTAAAAAGAAATGGTGAGAAGTTAGAAGGTGTGATGATTATGGAGAAGATACTTTGCTCGTTAGATCCAAAATTCGAGTACATCGTTACGATAATTAAAGAAACTAAAGACTTGAATGAGTTGACAATTGAACAAATCATGGGGTCATTACAAGCATACGAAGAGAAGAAGAAGAAGAAGCAAGAGATTGTGGAACAACTTCTTAAGATGGAACTCTATCCGACAAAGAAAGATGAAAACTTTAATAACGATAGAAGCCAACGTGGAAGAGGTCATGGCCGAGGATGAGGTTATGGACGTGGACGAGGTTGGAATTCTAACAACTACAATTCCAATAACTACAATTCCAATAGCAACTACAAGAGAGGGGAAAACTCAACACGAGGTCGTGGAAGAAGAAATCCAAACTCGAGGTATGACAAATCTCAAGTTCAATGTTATAATTGTCAGAAGTTTGGGCATTATGCTTCAGAATGTAGAGCACCCAATAATAGAGTTGAGGATAAGGCCAATTATGTGGAGGAGAAGATAAATGAGAAAGAAAATCTTCTTCTTCTAGCATGGAAGGAGACTGACGATAGCCAAGAAAATTCATGGTTTCTTAACAGCGTGCAAGCAATCACATGTGTGGAAGGAAAGACATGTTCGTGGAGTTGGACGAGTCAGTAAGTGGAAATGTCTCATTTGGAGATGATTCCAAAATATCAATGAAAGGAAAAGGTAACATCCTTATTCGTGCAAAATATGGTAGTCACCAATTAATTTCAAGTGTCTACTATGTGCCTAATATGAAAAGTAACATCTTGAGTTTGGGTTAACTCTTAGAAAAAGGCTATGATATCCATATGAAAAATTATAGTCTTTTTATAAGAGATGACAAGGAGATTTAATTACCAAGGTACAAATGCCAAAGAATAGAATGTTTCCTTTGAATATTCAAAACGATGTTGCAAAGTGTCTAAAGGTATGTTACAAAGATGCATCGTGGCTATGGAATCTTCGATTTGGGTATCTCAACTTTGGAGGATTGGAGTTATTATCGAAGAAGGAAATGGTCAGAGGATTACATTGCATTAATCACCCTGACCAACTGTGCGAAGGATGTTTACTTAGGAAGCAATTCAGAAAAAGATCTCCAAAGGAGTCAACCTCAAGAGCGAAGAATCCACTCGAGCTAATCCATACCGATGTATGCGGTCCGGTCAAGCCAAGCTCTCTTGGTAAAAGTAATTATTTCCTTCTCTTCATTGATGATTTTTAAAGAAAAACTTGGGTATATTTCTTGAAGCAGAAATCAGAAGTTTTTGAAATATTCAAGAAGTTTAAAGTTGTTGTGGAAAAGGAGAGTGGTTATAAGATCAAGGCAATGAGATCTGACCGAGGAGGAGAATTCACTTCGAGTGAATTTCAAGAATTTTGTGAAGCAAATGGAATTCATCGATCAATGACAGTTCCTCGATCCCCTCAGCAAAATGGAGTAGCGAAAAGAAAGAATCGAACTGCCCTCAACATAGCTCGGAGTATTCTCAAAATCAAGAAACTGCCCAAGGAATTTTGGGCAGAAGCAGTGGCGTGTGCCGTCTACTTGTCCAATCGATCTCCAATAAGAAGTGTTTGGGGAAAGACACCGCAAGAAACATGGAGTGGAAGAAAACCGGGTATCTCCCACCTAAGAGTCTTTGGGAGCATAGCCCATGTACATGTACCAGACGAGAGAAGAACCAAACTTGATGACAAAAGCGAGAAGTTCATCTTCATTGGTTATGACAACAACTCCAAAGGTTGTAAATTATACAATCCTAACAATGGAAAGATTGTAATTAGCCGATATGTGATATTTAATGAAGAAGGAGAATTTGTTTTCGGCTCAAGTATAGATGATTTCAACTTTTTTCCCGACTTTGAAGAAGATAATGGAGAGACCATGATAGGGCAAAAAGGAGAAGTTCAACAAGAGACCACTACTCCACCTACCCCACCAACATCAACCACTCATGGAGACTCATCACCATCGTCAAGTGAAAGTTTCAATGAAAGACTTGTTCCCCGCACAAGAAGTCTACGAGATCTCTATGAGGTAACCGAAAGACATGATAATCTCACACTCTTCTGTCTCTTTGCTGATTGTGAACCAGTAAAGTTACAAGAAGCTGCACAAGACAAGAAGTGGAGAGACACAATGAACGAAGAAATCAGGGCCATTGAAAAGAATGACACTTGGGAACTCGCTTCACTTCCAAAAGTTCAGAAGTCTATCAGTGTCAAATGGGTGTACAAAATGAAGAAGAATTATATGGGAGAAATAGAAAGACACAACGCGAGGCTAGTCGCAAAAGGATATAGTCAAAGAGCTGGAATTGACTATGATGAGGTATTTGCTCCTATCGCTCGCTTAGAAACTATGAGATTAATTATCTCCCTAGCAGCTCAAAACAGGTTGAAGATTCATCAACTGGATGTGAAGTCTGCATTTCTAAATGGAATACTTGAAGAAGAAGTCTACATCGAGCAACCTTTGGGATATGTAGTGAAGGGACATGAAGACAAAGTTTTGAAGCTGAAGAAAGCTCTTTACGGGTTAAAGCAAGCACCAAGGGTGTGGAATAGTCGCATCGACAAGTACTTCCAAGAGAATGGTTTCAGTAAATGTCCATACGAGCACGCTTTATATATTAAGATCAAAGATGGAGATATTTTGATCGTGTTCCTGTACGTGGATGATTTGATTTTTACCGGAAGGAGCCCAGAGATGTTCAATGACTTCAACAAAGCAATCATGAAAGAGTTCGAGATGACATATATTGGGCTAATGGCGTATTATCTTGGCATTGAAGTTAAATAACAAGAAGATGGAATTTTCATCTCACAGGAAGGCTACACAAGGGAGGTCCTCAAGAAGTCCAAGATGAATGACTGCAAGCCAATTAACACACCAATGGAGTGCGGAGCTAAGCTATCAAAGAATGACGAAGGCAAAAGCGTAGATCCAACTTTCTTTAAGAGTTTGGTGGGAAGTCTATGCTACCTGACCTACACGAGGCCTGATATCCTTCACGCGGTCGGATTGGTTAGCTGCTACATGGAATCTCCAACAACCACTCATTTCAAAGCCGCAAAGAGAATTATTCTCTATCTGAAAGGTACACGATCAAAATATCTTTCACATGGACATCGAAGATAATCGAAGGAGCACTATAGGGTTTGTATTTTTCATGGGACATACTTCTTTCACATGGACATTGAAGAAATAATCGATTGTCACATTATCCACTTGTGAAGTAGAATATGTTGCTGCTACCTCATGTGTTTGTCATGCAATTTGGCTTAGAAATCTATTGAAGGAGATATGCTTAACACAAGAACATCCCACCAAGATTTTTGTCGAAAACAAGTCAACCATTGCCTTAGCAAAGAATCCCGTATTCCATGATCGAAGCAAACACATCGATATTCGCTATCACTACATAAGGGAGTGCGTCACAAAAAAGGATGTTCAATTAGAGTACGTGAAGTCTCAAGATCAAATTGCAGATATTTTCACTAAGCCCCTCAGGATTGAAGACTTTGCGAACTTAAGAAATTTGCTTGGTGTTATAAAACAAGTTTAAGGGGGAATGTTGATTTGTAAACTTGTTTTACAAGCCCAGATCCATTAGAGGGAAGTCCAACCTAATTCTTTGGATGCCCAACCCATAGAAGCTTCTAAGTTAGGTGAAGGAACTCAATAATGGAAATGACTCATCATCCATTTCATCAAGAAGATAATGGGTGACTCCTACTACAACTAGACAGACTTTAAGTGTGTGATTTATAATTAAATTGCCTTAATATAATGTGGTTTGTGTTCATTCCATTTTAGTATAAATAGATAAGCCTTGTAAGTGTTATATATCAAGCAAGAGAGTTATATATAAAGAAACAAGTTTCTCTTCTTTTTGTGTGTGAATCAAAGTTGTAGCAAAATAGTGAGTTAAAGAGTGTTTTTCTCTTTATTAAATTTCCAACACTTCTTGCCATTAGCTGTTGCAGCCAAATTTCAACTTCATCAGTTCACCATTAAAACATCGAATGTTTAATTATCGTTCACTTGCGAACAATTGTAATTCTGTATGAGCTTTGATCTTAGTTGGCAAATGAAACTAAGATAATTTCTATTAGGTATAATACAGCATCTACAAAAGTTAACATATACTAACTGAAGTAGTTTATTTGAGAAAGGAACGAAAAGGAAATTGTCACCTTCTGATCGTAAAAGCTGTCCCAGAAGCGACCTTTGGCTCTTTCATGAGGATTCTCCGGCAGTAGTTTGGGGGTGTGGTTCCAGCAGTCGTCAATGTATTCAAGAATAACAAGCGATTCACAAATGGGCTTGCCTTTGTGAACAAGAACTGGTACCTTCTTATGGATAGGGTTGTGTTGGAGGAGAGACTCACTCTTGTTCTGAAGGTCCTCTTCAATACACAGATAGGGTAGGCCTTTGAGTTTAAGAGCCAATTCAACTCTCGCGCAGTAGGCGCTAGCCCACATACCAACTAGTACAACTTCACTCTGCTTCTCCATTCTCTCTCTCTCTCTCTCTCTCTCTCTCTCTATATATATATATATATATATATATATATATATATATATATATATATATATATATATATATATATATATATATATATAATATATGTGTCTTTTGTGTGTCTCTCTATGTCAATTGGTGCAGTTCATACATGGAGTTGGAAGATTATATAGCTTGTAGATCTGTAATTAATGATTTGTTTAATCTTGGTAGGTAAGTCATTGTTGATCTGTTCAATAGTCCATGCAACCTTGTCTTAAACAAAAGAATTTAAAACAACTTAATGCTTTGTTCATATAATATACATTTTCCCTCCATATTTTCTTCACCGTATATGTACATTGACGTTAGATATGTGCTTGCGATTCAAGAAACATAAACTTCCATGTGTACGTTGGAGAGATACTTTTAAATCAAGAAGGATGAATTTGACTGCTTTTATATACAAAAGTTTTATGGTATGGAATAATGACCATCCTTCAATTTAATTTTGTAAAATAATGTTGTGGTTGATTTGAATTTAGCCACACGTTTGTTATTATAATTAGATAAATAATCAATATTAGTTTTATTTCAAGTTTAATTAGTTTTTATTGTGTGTGTGTGTGTGTGTGTTTATTTGTATGTCCTTGCATTTGGGGGGCGCTTAAAAATTGATTGAAATTACTCTTTGACACTAGGCACTTGTGGAATGTCGTTAAAGTGGCATAATCTTGTAATACAAATAAAGATGAACATTGACTCTAACATATAAATCGTTGACATATGTGCACATACGAACTGTTAAATCTCTTCCTTAATTACTAAATTATGTTATCCAAAATTAAATCAAAGAGATATGATTTCATTAAAATTAGAAAAAAAAAAGACAGAATTTTCACAAATTGAACATCATTTGTCAAACTTGCACCTCCCTTCGGTTAAACCAAGTAAATTTATGATATGGGATCTTCCTATAAGGGTTAAGACAAATTAAAATTTGAAGGTAATAGGTGTAATTATGTACTTAGGTTAGGATTTATTGTATAAGGATCATATTTCAGGAATCAAGTTGTTCGTATGATATTCACCCAATATCATAGTGGAAATGGGGAAAATAGTTTGATCCAGGATAATAAACATCTTTTTATTCTACTTCAAAGTTCATAACGCATTGTGAGGATCTTTTGATGAAGGTTAATTATATAATATTATGGTTCCGAGAAACCTTAAATTTTATATGATATACACGTGGTCTCCGGATGGAGTTTGGGAATTTTTTTAAACCAAGGTGAAAAACTTGTTCTTAGTCTACCTTAAAACCTTTAACTCATGTTTGACTAGTAAAACTTCAGTGCCTGCTTCTTTCAAAATAGATTTTAGGTTGAATAGAGATTCAAATCGATAGATGGAACTTTGGAATATCCTTAGAAGGAGGGTACATTTATTTAGTTTTGAAAGAAACTTTTAAGGAACTGAATCAGTTCGACAGGGTTATTTTGAGGCTTGAGATCTAAAGAAAATTATATATAAAGCCTAATTAGTATTGGGTTTTAGGTTCCTTGACCAAAGTGGTGGGGAATATCAAGAGTTTTTTGAGATGGGATATTTTGTCGCATGGTTAAAACATCATTTTTTACCTTTCTTTCGTATGGTTAATGTGAAGATTGATGATGTTATTTGCTGTATTTGTAATGACAGTTATGGGTTTACTATCGCGTAGTTATAAGTGCATTTAACAAAACAAGTAATCCATTGAATATTTATTAAACATATGGACATATTTTTGTTTGTTTGAATATTTGTAATAATTAAACATAAATGGATATAAGAACGTTTGACTACACTGTTGAATACTTTTTTTCGCATGATTAAAGAATATTATCTGTTTAGAATTTCTTGTTTGGTTTAGGCGGGTGGACATTAGGATGATATTAAGGATTTTTGGTTAATGGTATTTGGGTACCTTGTGGTTGGTGGGCGGTTATATGGATGAGGTTTCTAGACTTGTCATTGTGAGAGCCATCATGGGAGCATAGGTGGATCAGTGAGAGTTTGAGGTGGATCATTGTGTGTTTACGAATGCTCAATGAAAAATATGATAAGGTGGTTAGAGAGGTGACATAGGGTCAAACTAATTTGGCATTACATTTCTGACTAGAGTGGACATTTCTTGATAAGTCTTATGTAAGGGTAGGATCAAGTAAGGCCCCTTTCACATGGAGCCATGTTTTTGTTGAGTCATTCGCCTAGGTTTCTTGGCAACCTATGGTGTTATATCCGTGGTTGGAGGTCGATTAGGGACTTAAAGTAGGAGAGGGACTTGATTATGGTACGTTTGCATATATCAAAGATTAGGGTGGTCACTTTAGGATTGGTGATGGTGTGAGATTTAAAGAATTATTCTATTTGTGTAAACCCCCAATGGGGGTAGTGACATATCATGAGAGTGCAGTTATCTATTTGGAGGTCGTTCATGGGCCTGTGGTAAGAGAAAACCATTTGTGTGGGTGGGGATTAAACCTAATGGCGGGACATTTATATGGGTGTAGTCACTTGAGGACTATTGGAACTTTAAGGTGAGGTTTTACTAGTGCAATGTTAGGAATGGTTTTAGGGATGTAAAATCTTGACACAGTAGGTTTCCTTGTTTTGAGGTTTTCTAGGATAATGATGAGAGTATTTGCAGGGAGACATTAAAACTCTCGGGGAGTTATAGTGATAGGAATATCATGAAGAAGTTGATACTGGTGTAAGAATATATGCGAATTATTGACATGGGGATATAATGGAGTTCTCGATTCTCTAACGTCACTTGGGGAACATGTGGTGGGAAAGGTCATTATATGCCGAGTGGCATTTTTTGTAGAGGCTGTAATCACTCAGGGACCTTATTTAGAAGAAATATATTCAAATGATTAATGATCCTATAAATGATCTCATCTTCAAAAAGTATATATATGGACCGTCTACCCAAAATGGGTCATCCCCATACCCTTGCATGGTCAGCCTTATACCCTCAAAGGGTCGACCATATTTCACAAAAAAGCTAAGAATGCACGAAATTCAGCAAAAAAGGAATTTTAGTCATATGGGTAATGAAATGTGGGTTCAGATATCAGTATTTCATGTGGAGAGGATGTACACACATTTTATGCATCTTCTAGAAAGTCAGGTGTCAACGATCAAGATGACCACATCAATTAGCATTCTTCATATAAATTGGAGTATACATTACATCCGAAGCCACCTTAAATACACAATTGATTACTAAAAAAACCATTATTACTCTGTCAAAATACTCTCTAGTGAGATAAAGTACATCCGTGTAACCTGTTTTACAATGTTGATATAGTGACAAAAAAATCAAATAATACAGTGGATGTAGGTCAATTAGATGATGTAGTTTTATATGTGCATTGATCTCTATTTTAGTTTATTTACTATATTCATTGGTGATTAATATCATAAATAAATAGTGTTTATTATCGTTACTCACTGAGTTCCTTCTTATTATCTGGATGTTACGTTTGAGTGTAACATTATACTAATGCTATCTGTGGGAATCGATTAATAAGTCGATCGTTTTTCATGGGTGAACTCGCCTATAACCTGATTATATACACAAATCTAAGTTATTTAAAATCCGATCTATAGTTTGAGGGTTTGGGTTATCGGTATAACCCTTTCACATTTTCAACTAATTTTCTTGGTATTTTATGAAGTTGTTCTTAGTTTGAGTGCAATGTTTGGTGGAAATCACTATTCACCATCATATGTCAGGTAGTTTGATCCTAACATCACCACCAATTCATCTATAATTTTATTGATTTGATAGATCTGGAAATTATGGGCAAAAACATTAACCCGAATTCGTAAATTTTGTGTTTCTTGTTCATTCTCTTATTCAATATTTTCAGGGTTTAATTCCTTATTTAAAACACAAATCTACTGATTGAAAAATGTCATCACACTTACCACCACCATCTCCGGTGGAATGCATGCTTTAATTATTGCACCACTGTCAGACGTGGAAAGGCTCACCAGAGCACTAGAATGATATTATCCAATCAAGAGAAAATTCACTCACAAATGTTATCTCTTACCTAACCGTTGATAAGAATACCATCAGAGGGGGTTGCGAACCTGCATACTCCAATGGTTAGGGGTGAAATCCATCGAAAAGGTTGTTCTATATTTCAAAAAAGCTAGGCCATCGGGGATAAAATGCAAAAATGTTGAAGGATCCCTTCAGCTTGAAATCAGATATGAGTGGGAGCATCCAAGTGATAAAATTTTGGCAGCAGAAGAGGAGGAGGATAAGGAGGAGGTAGAGACTGAATGATAAGCAACAAGAGAAGACCAATCGTATCTATGAGGTAAGACCTCATTTATCCCAAGAATAATATCCATAACATAGACTAAGGATATGTCACCACCGAGGGCTAGAGCCTTCGCTAGGATCACAAATCCATTAATTTTTTTAGAGGCTAGGACCTAGACGTCATGCCTCACATGTTGGTCATAGCTAGTATGACATGACATAACATTTTGAGGAACAAAGGAGAACAACAAACATGAGGAGTTCGACCGACATTGGACCTCGGTATCTATATCATACTTTGACTAATAGGAGTAGAGGGGAACCAAGGAAAAAAGTGTTATGAAATAATCATCTCGAAAGTCATAAGAGTAAGAAAATTTATATTCAGAAGATGGAAAATAAGTCGGTATATCTGATGAAGAGTACCCCTAGAGAGGGGATACATTAAAGGATCACCCTTCATCCCAAAGATTATTAGTTACCCTAATCTTGTGAAGTTCAAATCTTCGGTGTTGACGTTAAGGTATGCTAGGAGCTCAAATCCTATTCAACATGTAAAAATATACCATTTCATTGTTGTGACAGCCCGCTCAAAATAATAACGGGTGGCTCGCCATATACTACATTAAATCAAGTATCTCAGATGGCACAGTCTCAACACCAACTGACAATACTAATAATATAAGGCTAACTATCTAAAACTATTAAAAGCGAAATGTCAAAAATTTAAAACTTTTTATTTAACAACAACAATAAAACCAAATAATGCAACTCAACCAACAACATACATCTAACTATGATGAGTGATACGTCCAAACTCTAAATATATACAAGAGTGCAATACAATGTACAACAAAATCTCAACAATGAAATACCCGAATATGCTGTCGGGTAACCGACAATACAGTAATCTGAAAAATGAAATAAGAAAATGTTATTCCACAACACTTGAATACTAACTCAATATAAAACCGAACCTAATCTAGATATACAAGGATAGGAATCGACTAAAACAAAGTTCCACAACAGTCCGCTACTGCCACAGCTCCATGAATACTGGATGGATGATCATCAATGGCGTCCTTCCGGAGGAACACCAGAAGTAATACAATATATACATGGAGGAGAAAAATATAAACGGGTCAGAGCCCGAGTTGAAAAACATTTTATAGCAAGTGTATTAAAATGCATAATAATTATAAATACATTATTACATGATTAAGGTGGAATCGAACTCTCCTTTAAAATCCAACTCACCTCTCAACTAAAGCGTGCAACTAAACGTATGCATGTGATCTCCAAATGGATGCCCAAATTCTATTTTGGTAAGAGGATTCTAACTTAAACCCAAATAAAGTATTTAAGTGAAAACATCTAACCTATCTCCCAATCTACATTTATTTCTATAATCAATAAATTATGTACATTAACTTTAATGTAATAGTTATAGTTATCTTTATAATTTTCATTTGTTGAACATATAAAGTTGCATGATCCAACACATAACCACATCAACATTCTCATTTACTTGTTATGCCCTTCTATGGCATGTAAACAATATATATAATAATTATATATGAGTTATTAGCATCAAAGTTAAGGACTAAAATCCTCCCGATTCTCAACACGGCACTACGTTTCGTGTGTGGGACGTCTCGCTGAAGCGAAATCCAAATAAGGAACCCCCCCGTTACAATACTCCTAACCGTATTGATCCTCGAGGCTCATTATGCCCTCAATGCATGATGCATGTACCTCAATTTATTATCCAATTTTACTTAATTAATATTCCCAATTCTCAACAGTACACGGCATTTCATGCATGGGACGTCTCGCCGAAGTGAAATCCAAACAAGGAACCCCCGTTACACTACTCCTGGCACTGTCGATTGTCGGGATAGGTGATATATATTTAAGTATGAGCATTAAGGACTAACTTATCCCCAATTTCCAACATTACACTGCGGTTCGTGCGTGGGACGTCTCGCCAAGGCGAAATCCAAACAAGGAACCCCCCCGATACACTAATCCTAGCAATGTTAGTCCTTGAGGTCCATTATGCCCTCGATACCCAAGTACAAGCACAAGCAATAATAACCATCCAACCGAGCTATAACTCGAACGACGTAGGCTCACTTGCTATCATCTTCCAGCAACCCATACACGTAGCAAACTGGGGCCACCTGGTGGGATTCCATGACACCCACCTCGTGATCAACTCACGCACATGACATCCCAGGAAGCGGTCATTGATCCTACCGGCATGTGATAGCGACACAGACCCACGACCTCTCACCCCCAAAATAAATAAATTTATATCACATAATAATCACATGGACGACTATGACCTGGGGAATATCCACACCCTGCTCTTTGAGCCAGGATGCTCACCCTCTATGCACGTAACATCCCAATGATAGCAAGGAGAGGGTATGCATAACCATGAATATATACCATCATATAGGGTATACATACACCCCACGTAATAAAGATATACCATCATATAAGGTATACCTGCCACATCATTTTCATTTTCATTATACGCTCTTAAGCACAATAAATTTAATGTCATTGTTTAGTATATCTCTCTCCTTTGATACACTAACCGTCAAATGTCACATATCTTCCCCACTTAGTATACGCGATACTATTTCTCGCTTGAAGCTCACACGTCGCTTCTAAGAATGAATTGTCTCTCAATTATAATTAAGTTAAGGATATTTTATATTCGAATGCACCTCAATTCGCATCAACAGTTCTCCATCCATAATGGGGTTCAATTCATTTTATGAACCTTAAAAGTTATCCCGTTTGGGATTTGATCCTAAGATCCAATGTCTCAAAATTTATATCATTCTTTCTTATAATTAATATGATCATCTCCAAATCGAATCTCCAATCAAGGTGGGCTTCCCCACTTAAGATATACCGTAATATCTATTCGATATTCCTCAATTTTTGTCAACAAGACTCCAATAATTTCTTATAAGGGAAAACTCTCTAAAAGTCTCCAAAACATACTTCAAACCAATCCTATAGAGGTCCCCAATCAATAACCTCGAACGAAACGGCTAAAATTCCCCTTAGAAAAATAATCCCCCCAAATCCCTGTTTTAGAATCGATTCGGGCAAATTCCGAATCGATTCGGCCCAGCGAATCGATTCGGCCAGGAAGGGGAATCGATTCGGGTCATCAGACCCGGTACTCTGTCTCAGGCCGAATCGATTCGACTGGGGTTTGAATCAATTCGGTCACTCAGACCTGGGCACCTGCATATTTCCGAATCGATTCGGTAGGAGGCCGAATCGATTCGGCCCTTCAGAAACCTCGAAAATGGCTACTTTTTGTAAGCCTAAAATACCCAAAATTCATTTTAATCATTTTCTCTCCATTTCTCTTCAACCCAATCACATATATATCATCAATAATCATCCTAGAATACATGTAAACTAATTTCTAACCTCAAATCAAAGATCTACATATCAAATATAAGATTATACCCAAAAGTTAGGTTTTGTCAAACTAAACCTAAAACCCAAAGATTCAATCCACAAATCATGCAATAAATGGTACACAACAATTATTTAGCAAGTTTAATCACTTTCCTCGAGTTCGTAAGGTCTGAATCCGCCTTGAGATCGCGTATTGGCCGGAAATCTCCACTTTCTCTCTCTTTTCTCCTTCCTTTTCTTCTTCTCTCTTTCTTTCTTTCTTTTTCTCTTTCTCTCTTTGGAGAAATATCTCCCGTAGGCTTAATAAGCCCTAAATCCCAAGATAAACATCTTTAAATGATAATACACACTTTAAATGACCCGATAACTTTAATTCGAGTCAAACGGTCCTAAATTATTTCGGAACCTAAATAGACCCCAAGTATAGTCATTTCAACTTTCTCGACCCTTCCGGACACAACTACACCCTCAGAATCGCCATTCGATACAGTTTCTAACAACTTCTAATTTTGACCTCAATTGTCAATTTAATTATTCTCCAATTAAAATAATATTTATTTCTCCCAAAATAAATAAATCGTTGTCTCCAAAACCTCGGGTTGTTACAAACTTCCCCACTTACAAAAATTCCGTCCTCGAAATTTTAGCTAAGCCTAATTCTCCAAAGCTCAACTAGTTCTACTACACCCATCATCACTAATCCTATCTCCAAACTTCTAACTTCCCACGACAAATTAATTTAATTTATTTTATTTTAAGTTAATGTTGAGTTTCATAACACCAATTTCCACAACAAGGGCGCCCATACACCCTTTATATTTGAGCTTTATGCTCACAACAATCATAATGAGGCTTTATTTGCCTCCAGGTTCCACATTTCCATAAACTTAATACTAACATTTTAATAGTGTAAAAATTTTGAATGATCCAAAGAAATAACTCCTCTCAATTCCTAACATTCGCCACTTTCGTGTGGGGGACGTCTCGCAAAAGAAAAATCCAAACAAGGAACCCTCCCAATACTCTACTATGTGGCGACATCGGGGATTGAGAGTTTATTAAATCCGGACTAGAGTTTGAATTTTTTTTAATTTTATGAAAATCATTTTGAAAGGGCCCGAAGGCCGATATAAGTTTTATTTTGGAAAATAGTTTATTTTGAAAATGGTTTATATATTATAATATAAAAATGCCTTATGTCCAACACAAGGTCTTTCAAATCATCATACATATAACAATATGTAGCTCACAAAAATTAACATAGCTGCGAGCTAAAAATTTCCTGCGTCCCATCAATCCACAGTCTAAACTTTTAATCAAAAACAAGATCTCACATCATTTCAATATCTTGCCATTTATAAGGCTCATCCATAACTGGAATACAACAATTATATAAGTCTATCATGACTATATAAAAAGAAGTAGCTTTATCATTACTACTTATCACCATTATCATACTTACATTTACCACAAGGTTTACAGCTCTTTTTGAGCACCTTGCAAAATTATCTATTCTTTTACAAAATAATAGAATAAGAGCCTATCTCGCTCAAAATTCCCCTTAGGGTCATTACATACATAATAGGGCTATAGCACTACCTTTTCACAAATATCTCACATACTATATTCCCCACATTCATTTTAGTAATTGTCCTATTCATAAAGGAAAATTAACTTACATCATCCGTTTCTAGTCCGATTTCCCTTCCTCATCAATGGGCTCCCAAACATAGTCCCCATGTCTAAAACGACCTCGAATCTGCTGTAGGGGTTTCACTTCCAAAATTTCATCAAACTGTGGTCCTTTACCTCTTTGAGGACAATCTCTCTTTTTATGACCAATTTCATTACAAAAAAAACACTTACCCACAAATCCTCTCTGCCCACTCGCATTACTGGAACTCTCATCGCCAAACTTACTTGATGAACTTGAATCTCCAAAGTTCTTACCCTCTTGCGAACGAAGATGATATTCATGACACTTTAGTAGTGCCTCATTCACAACCTCAATGAAAGTCACTAACCTGGGACTCTCTGTCAAATGTTGCCGGATTTTCCAATATAATCCTCGAACAAACATCGATATACGCTTCTCTTCTGTATTTACCTCATCAGGTACTAATTTTACCCATCTAGAAAAATCTTCCTCATATTCCTCCACCATTCTATTCCCCTGAAAAATATTTATATCTCGAGAAGAGGAAGGAAAATACCCTCGATCAAAGAGTTTCCAAAATTTTATTATAGGCAAAGTATCTCTCTGTTCAGATGTGGTGACAGACTCCCACCATTGAAGAGCTGCACCCGATAACTTAAAGGTGGATAAAAATTGTTTTTGCACCTCACTACACTCCACCATACGAAGGTGCCTCTGTATACTATTCTTCCATTGACTTGCAGCCGTTGCATCAACTCCCCCTGCAAACTCGGGAGGATGCCCCTTACTAAAATCTTCCTTCACTCTCTCCCATAAAGACAATCCTAAATGGGGTTGGGCTGCTTGAGCTGCAGATTGCTGAGCCATCGTAAAAACTGCAGCAGCTACTGCTTATGCCACAATATTGGCAACATCATCTGGAGTCATGTTCCTTTGAGGCATTTGGGGTTGCACTTTGTTTGCCCTGACTGAACGACCTCCCTTCGGTGTCATCTGAAACAAGGACAATTGTATCAGAATGCCTTTCAAATATTTTTGATTCACATAAGGACATGGACATATGAATGTAACTGTCCTAACAATAAGGCTCTATATCAAGAACGCTTACGAAAGATCGTAGTAACTCATACAGATCCTAAAGACACTAGAACCTGATGCTCAGATACCATCTGTGATAACCCGCTCAAAATAATAACGCGTGGCCAGCCCTATACTACATTAAATCAGGTATCTCAGATGGCACAGTCTTAACATCAACTGAAAATACTAATAATATAAGGCTAAGTACTCGAAACTATTAAAAGCGAATTGTCAAAAATTTAAAACTTTTTATTTAACAACAACAACAAAACCAAATAATGCAACTCAACCAACAACATATATCTAACTATGATGAGTGATACGTGCAAACTCTAAATATATACAAGAGTGTAATACAATGTACAACAAAATCTCAACAATGAAATACACGAATATGTTGTCGGGTAACAGGCAATACAATAATCTGATAAATGAAATAAGAAAGTGTTATTCTACAACACTTGAATACTAACTCAATATACAAACTGAATCCTAATCTAGATATACAAGGATAGGAATCGACTAAAACAAAGTGCCGCAACAGTCTGCTACTGCCACAGCTCCACGAATACTGGATGGATGAACATCAATGGCGTCCTTGCGGAGAAACACCTAAAGTAATACAATATATACAAGGAGGAGAAAAATTTAAACGGGTCAGAGCCCGAGTTGAAAAACATTTTATAGCAAATGTATTAAAATGCATAATAATTACAAATGCATTATTACATGATTAAGGTGGAATCGAACTCTCCTTTAAAATACAACTCACCTTTCAACTAAAGCATGCAACTAAACGTATGCACGTGATCTCCAAATGGATGCGCAAATTCTATTTAGGTAAGAGGATTCTAACTTAAACCCAAATGAAGTATTTAAGTGAAAACATCTAACCTATCTCCCAATCTACATTTATTTCTATAATCTATAAATTATGTACATTAACTTTAATGTAATAGTTATAGTTATCTTTATAATGTTCATTTGTTGAACATATAAAGTTGCATGATCCAACACATAACCACATCAACATTCTCATTTACTAGAATTTATTATTCAAGTTATGCCCTTATATGGCATGTAAACAATATATATAATGATTTTATATTAGTTATTAGCATCAAGAGTTAAGGACTAAACTCCTACCGATTCTCAACACGACACTACGTTTCGTTCGTGGGACGTCTCGCCAAAGCGAAATTCAAAAAAGGAACACCCCGTTACACTACTCCTGACCGTATCGATCCTCGAGGCTCATTATGCTCTCAATGCATGATGCATGTAACTCAATTTATTATCCAATTTTAATTAATTAATATTCCCAATTCTCAACAGTACACATCGTTTCATGCGTGGGACGTCTCGCCGAAACGAAATCCAAACAAGGAACCCCCCGTTACATTACTCATGGCACTGTCGATTGTCGGGATAGGTGATATATATATAAGTATGATCATTAAGGACTTACTTATCCCCAATTTCTAACATTACACTGCGGTACATGCGTGGGACGTCTCGCCTAGGCGAAATCCAAACAAGAAACCCCCCCGATACACTAATCCTGGCAATGTTAGTCCTTGAAGTCCATTATGCCCTCGATACCCAAGTACAAGCACAAGCAATATTAACCATCCAATTGAGCTATAACTCGAAGGACACAGGCTCACTTGCTATCATCTTCCAGCAGCCCATACAGGTAGCAAACTGGGGCCACCTGGTGGGGTTCTACGCCACCCACCTCGTGATCAACTCATGCACACGACGTCCGGGGAAGCGGTCATAGCTCCTAACCGGCAAGTGAGAGCGACACATACCCACGACCTCTCACCCCCAAAATAAATATATGTATATCACATAATAATCACATGGACGACTATGACCTGAGGAATATCCACACCCTTCTCTTTGAGCTAGGATGCTCACCCTCTACGCACGTAACTTCCCAATGATAGCAAGGAGAGGGTATGCCTAACCATGCATATATACCATCATATAGGGTATACATACATCCCACATAATAAAGATATACCATCATATACGGTATACCTGCCACATCATTTTCATTTTCATTATACGCTCTTAGGCGCAATAAATTTAATGTCATTGTTTAGTATATCTATCTCCTTTGATACACTAACCGTCAAATCTCACATATCTTCCCCACTTAGTATACGCGATACTATTTCTCGCTTGAAGCTCACATGTCGCTTCTAAGAATGAATTGTATCTCAATTCTAATTAAGTTAAGGATATTCTATATCCGAATGCACCTCAATTCGCATCAACAGTTCTCCATCCATAATGGGGTTCAATTCCGTTTAGGATTTGATCCTAAGATCCGATCTCTCAAAATTTATCTCATTATTTCGTATAATTAATATGATCATCTCCAAATCGAATCTCCAATCTAGGTGGGCTTCCCCACTTAAGATATACCGTAATATCTATTCAATATTCCTCAATTTTAGTCAACAAGACTCTAATAATATTTTAAAAGGGAAAACTCTCTAAAAGTCTCCAAAACATACTCCAAACCATTCCTATAGAGGTCCCCAATCAATAACCTCGAACGAAATGGGTTGAAATTCCCCTTAGAAAAACAATCCCCCAAAATCCCTGTTTTCGAATCGATTCGGGCCAATTCCAAATCGATTCGGCCCAGCGAATCGATTCGTCCAGGAAGGCGAATCGATTCGGGTCATCAGACCTGGGACTATGTCTCAGGCTTAATCGATTCGGCTGGGGTCCGAATCGATTCGGTCACTCCGACCTGGGCACCTTCATATTTCCGAATCAATTCGGTAGGAGGCCGAATCGATTCGGCCCTTCAGAAACCTCAAAAATGGCTACTTTTTATAAGCCTAAAATACCCAAAATTCATTTTTATCATTCTATCTCCATTTCTCTTCAACCCAATCACATATATATCATCAATAATAATCCTAGAATACATGTAAACTAATTTCTAACCTCAAATCAAAGATCTACATATCAAATCTAAGATTATACCCAAAAAGTTAGGTTTTGTTAAACTAAACCTAAAACCCACAGTTTCAATCCACAAATCATGCAATAAATGGTACACAACAATTATTTAGCAAGTTTAATCACTTTCCTCGGGTTCGTAGGGTCTGAATCCGCCTTGAGATCGCGTATTGGCCGAAAATCTCCACTTTCTCTCTCTTTTTTCCTTCCTTTTCTTCTTCTCTCTTTCTTTCTTTCTTTTTCTCTTTCTCTCTTTGGAGAAATATCTCCCGTAGGCTTAATAAGCCCTAAATCCCAAGATAAACATCTTTAAATGATAATACACACTTTAAATGACCCGGTAACTTTAATTCGAGTCAAACGGTCCTAAATTATTTTGGAACCTAAATAGACCCCAAGTACAGTCATTTCGACTTTCTCGACCGTTCCGGACATAACTACACCCTCAGAATCGCAATTAGATACAGTTTCTAACAACTTCTAATTTTGAACTAAATTGCCAATTTAATTATTCTCCAATTAAAATAATATTTATTTCTCCCAAAATAAATAAATCGTCATCTCCAAAACCTCGGGTTGTTACAACTGCTAATATCTACTCGGCTCCTGATTAAATAACATTTTGAGAATTTTCAAGAACCCTCATCGTGGAAGCACACATATAATACACAAATGTTCCTGAGAAGCTAATAAAAATCTTTAAAGACCTTGCTAAAATCTCATATACAACTTTTTATCTGGTTTAAACCAGTCAGAAGTGTGACACACCTCCTTACTATATGATAGGAGAATGGGGAAACACTCAAAGACTCCATGTCTAGATTTAGGAAGGAGAAGCTCAAAGTTGTTGACTATGCCAAAAATATTGCGATGGAAACCCTCATTAATGGGATGTTACGTGGACAACTATATTGGGAACTTTCAAAACCCTCCTACCACACGAATGAAATTATGGAAGAGCTCGAGATATTCATAATATTTGAATAATTGATGGCAGCTAAGAAAGGTGCGCTCGAAGAAAATGGGCCAGGTAAATCTTCTTAGAGTAAAGACAAAGGTAAACAGGCTAAAAAGTCCCATGAAAAGTACAAACGCGAGATCTCCAGTTACACGCACCTCACAACAGAAGTCCATATATTCAATGAAATTAACGATGAGGAAGAGATCAAATGGCTAAGAAAAATGAAGTCATCGTCAAACAAATAAAATAAAAATAAGTACTGTGAGTTTCACAAGGATTAGTGTTGATTATTTTTATGCTCATAAGGATGAGATTGAAAAAATCACCAAGAATAGTCGATTAAAAAAGGTTTGATTATCATAACATCGTCCCCGGGAAAAAGAAGGAATCGTCTAGGGTCTCCAGCGAAGGATAAATACAATAATAAGGGAGGAAAAAAATATAAAGAATGGTTAATCAGATGAAGACTCCAGAGATGATGACGACTTACCCAAAAATCCCCAAAATCCAAAGGGAGATCTACACCTAATATCATTTCGCATGTGCATGATTTCACTAGGAGTTTTTGGTGGAGGAACTAAACCAGCCAATAAAAAATCATATATATGAGAAGAAACAGATGATGCTCGACAAATAGACATAAATTATACGATAAACAATAAACGAAAAATTACTCTTAGAAAGGTTAACATCGACCGGATGATCATTTGCTTTTCTAGGATGGATTCTAATAACAGCATTTCCCCACATGATAACCCATTGGTTGTGATACAAATGATTCGCTAATATAATGTTTCTCAAATACTTATTGATGATGGAAGTTCAACAAATGTAATTTTTTAGGATTATTTCAAAGGGCTAAATCTAAATGTGAAACAACTCAAACTCTACTATTAACCGCTTATCGACTTTAGTGAGATGAATGTTTTCCCCTTGGCATGGAGAAATTAGATGTTTGAATGGAAAAATTATAGACTTATCTTAAAAAAATTAAACTTTTTTGCCAAGGACGATCATGTAATCTCGTCTTATAATATCATTTTGGGACTAGTCTCCCAAAGAAATTTGAAGTAGTCATATCTATCATGCATTAGATGATAAGGTTTCCTACCCACTTTGGGGTGGGAGAAGTTTTATGTGACCAAGTGGAAGCAGGATAATGATAATCAATGTTTGTTGAATAGCGATAAGCCTATGGGCAATAGAATGCTTCATATAACATTGACACACTTAACCTAAGGTACAAGAAGAAGTTAAAAGAGGGTGAGGAAGACGAGCAGTTAGAATTGGTGGTTTTTGATGAAGTGGACCCAAAAAAACTATGCAAATTCATTTGTTCGTAAAACCAAATGTCAAGGTTAACTTAGTTAATCTCTTAAAAAAGAGGAAGAACATCTTTTCATGGTCTCATAAGGAAATATTAGGGATAAAGTTCGAACATGTATGCCATCACTTGGATATATAGAACCTTCAGCTAAGGAAATCAAGCAGAAGAGGGGGTAATTTGTACCAGATTAGTACTTGACCATTAAAGAAGAAGTGCATAAACTTATGGATGCAAGGTTCATAGAAGAATTTAAATATCCCTCTTGGCTTTCAAATGTTGTGTGCGTGTCAAAGTATAATTGAAAATGGTGTGTGTGTGTAGATTTTACAAACCTGAACAATGCATGCCCATGTATTACGTTCCTTTACAAAGGATAGATTGGATGGTAGATGCTACATCATGTCACGAACTCATAATCTTCATGGATGCATACAACTGATACAAGCAAATATCCATGAATGAGGATGATAATGAAAAACTTTTTTCATAACCGATAAAGGCCCGTTATTATAACCTAATTCATTTCAGCCCGAAGAACACTGAATCTACATATCAATGGTTAGTGAACAATGTCCATAAAGATCAGATATGACAAACTATGGAAATTAATGTTGATGATATGTTGATTAAGAGCCTAAAGGTAAAGGGCCATATGAAAGATTAGGCCAATACTTTTGATATAATGGAGAAGAACTAAATGAAGTTGAACCCGGACAAATACTTTTTAGGAGTTAAATTAAAAAGGTTCCTTGGCTTTATAGTAAACTATAGAGTAACCAAATCCAATCTTGCAAAAATCAAGGCTCTAATCGACATAAAATCCTTAAGAAGCCTAAAGGATGTTTAGAGACTCAGAGGGTGAATATCATCCTCAAACAGGTTCACCTCTAAAGACACCAACAAATGTTTACCTTTCTTTAAAGTTCTGAGGAAATCCTTCAAATGGACAAAAGAATATGATAAATTATTTTAAGAATTGAAGGTCTACTCGGGTTCTGCTCCTTTGTTGTCAAGATAATTATATGGTCAAAAGCTATACTTATTCATATCTAGTTGTCTCATATTCGACAGTAATTGCGAAAATGGTTAGGATGGGTCAAGGGATTCAAAATCCAATTTATAATACAAAAAAAAAAGCTTTTTAGGGGGAGAGATTAGGTGCCCAAAGATGGAGAAATTGGCATTTTCACTTATTCACACAGCATGGAAGATGCAAGTATACTTCGAGGCTCATACAATTATGATGCTAATAGACCATCATATTAGGCAAATCATACATAAACAAAAAAAAACTTATGGACTCATGGAATGGTCCATTGAGTTGGGAGCCTGTGGCATATATTTCCAGCCTCATACTGATGCCAAAGGACAAGAACTGGAAGATTTTATTAGAGAATTTACTTAGTAAGACCAATGTTTAGATAAGGAATGTTCATTCATTGATATAGGGCCTTTATTTATAGCCTCGACTCCAATAATGAAGTCTCCCACTCAAGCCTCAGCTTCAGAATTGAGGCTCCCTCTCAAGCCTTGGCTTTGGCCAATGCAGGTTCGGATCCAAGAAAGGTGAAGGGGGTTATTAAAGACAAAGATATAGAGATGAATCCATATTCACATTAAAAGGAGGATCATGATCCATTTTGTTCAGATACATCTATTTGGAAATTGTATGGGGAAGGTTCCTTATATTCAATAGGAAATGGTGCAGGGCTCATATTATTAACCCTAGATGAAACTGGCATTGAATATGCTCTTCAATTTAGAACTTTATTCTCCAATAATCAGGCATAGTATGAACCTCTGATAGAAGGATTTAATCTTTCTTTGTCAATTGGAGTTAAGATCCAAGATAATAGTGATTCTAAGTTGGTGGTAGGTCAACTATCTGGAGGGTACAAGGCTAAAGATAAGAAAATATCTATGTACTAGCTAAAGTAAAATGTTCATATCCTAGTTTTTGAAAATAAAAATGCAAAGAATTTAGATGGTAGAAAAATCTAGAGCATATGCATTAGTATGGTTGGCTTGTGCTATAAGAATATAGCCAAAGAGGGTGGTTCTAATAGAGATATTTATTGAACCCAACATTGAAAAGGAAGACCCGAAGATAAAAATATTCAATCTAAACCTTGGCTCTTTATGGATGGATCAGATCATAGACTTCCTAAGGGATGTTAAACTCTCACAGGAAAAAAGAGATGCAAGGAAAGTCAGATTCAGAGTGACCAAATTCACTATCATTGGATACATGATGTATAAGAGGGGTATTCTTTTTCCTCTCTTAAGGTGAGTTCATCCATTAGACATAAAAGACATTCTGAAAGAGGTCCATGAGGTATCTTTTGACGATCATGTACGAGGGCATTTATTAGTTAAGTGGATTATTTTGCAGTGTTATAATTGGTTGACCCTGGTCAAAGAAGCCCATGCCTACTCAAAGAAGTGTGAATCCTTCCAAAGATATATGAAAATAAGTCATTAACCCTTCACACCTATTATATCCCCATGGACATTTTCCCAATGGTTAGCCTACATTTTCCTCCTTCTGCCGATAGCCCTTGGACAGTTCAAATACTTAATAGTGGCAGTGGACTATTGCACGAGATGGTTAGAAGTCGAACCTCTGGTCAAGATCACCAATAAGAAATGTTTTCAGTTTATGTGAAAAAACAATATGTGTAGCTATGGTATCCCCCATGACCTTATCATTGGTCAAAGAACTAGTTTGATAATGATTCACTTGAGACCTGCTATAAAAAATAAGGGATAAAAAATTTCTAGTCAACTTTTGCTCATCCACGGACTAATGGTCAAATGGAGGTTATAAACCGAACTATGATCTCAAGAATAAAGTTGGAATTGAAGAAACTAAGGACAAGTGAATGGAATAACTCTACATTATCCTATAGGCATATAGGACTACACCTAGGACTCGAACATGGGAAAACCCATTTATGTTTAATTTTGGATCAAAGGCAGTGGTGACAAAAAAATGGCATGCCAATCCATAGAGTTCACCATTTCAATGAGCATAACAATAGTGAAGAGAAAATGGATTTGGAGTTGCTCGAAGGGATAATAGAAGATGCTCAAGTACGATAGGTAATATTTTATAATTTCCCATTTTTTTTGAATAAAATATCACGATATAAATAAGTTTAATAATTTTGAATTAATTTTGCGAATAAATTAAATCGAATGGATTTCATTTAAATGAGTAAGATTTAAATTGAAAATAAATACTTATTCATGATTATATAAATACAAGACTAAATTTGGTGTAATGAATTCACCGGTGAAAATAAATGAAACGTTAATAAACATATGGGTGCGTGTCATCTAAGCACAATAAAAATGTCTAAGTGGAATGAAAATAATTGGGACGCATTATGGGCTCGTTTAGGTGTTTTAAACCATTACCAATGGTCCCGATGTATAAATATATAAATTAGTAGGTTATTGGGCTAGTTTAGATATGGGTTCGGGCCAATTTGGGGATCCAAAAATGGGATTAAAGGCTTAACTCGGGATTTAGGAATAATATAAGTTTAAGAATACGGTTAATAACACCACACACATAATCAAAACCTAAACCTATCATCCACACCTCAAGGGATAAGCGAACAAAGACAAAAAAGGAGAGAAGCCAAAGGGATTCAAGAACAAGTCATCAACCCATTATAATCATGCAAGAATTCTCTTCCTTGAATTTAAGTGTCCAAATTACTTCTTAAATCGTAGAATTTTTCTTACATGTAGATTTTGGATTTCATAGGGAATTGATGAGAAGATGATACAATGAAATCGCACGTATGTAGACAATACATATACGAGATAGGTAAGTTGAATTCAGAAATTAGGATGGGGCCATGTTAATTTTAAATGATGAATCCATGCATTCGAAACATGCTAAAATTTGGAGAGATTGATTCATATATAGAGAATAGGTATTCATGTCAAGAAATTTGGAAACTTTGATATTTGGGACACTTGTATAGGATAGAATATGGTGGGGTTAAATGAATAAGGTTTAATTTGTATAAGTATGTAAAGGGGGTTAAATTCTGAGATTTTTGGGACTGAAATCCATGTTAATTTATGAAAATAATTAACCTAGGAATATAAACTAGGCCCTAAAGGCCTACTTTAATATTTATATAAAGGCATAAACCATTGGGATGGGAGATGAAGAAGAAATAAGAAATTTCGTGTTAAGAAAACGTAATCGATTCGGTCCCCAAAAAATTGATTCGACTCCAGACCCGAATCAATTCAGTCCCTGGGGAAGGTTGAGTTGGAACCGGGGTTTTGTTCGGAATATTTTTAGGAAACCATACGAGTGGGTTGGACGGTGTTTGGGTAAATGAGTATTTCATTTAACAATACGTTTATGGCACAAATATTAAATGGGGAACTATTATAGGTGGTTAGATATTTTTAAAAAGGAAGGATTGTGACACCCCGCCTAATTAAATACCGGGCGATCACTCCTTTATTAAATTAAATCAAGGTGAACAGTTTGGTTCATTCTTAGCATCACTGTCGTAAAAAAAAAAACTTTCCAATTAACACCCTAAATTATTAAGCTAAGTGTCAAAACCAATTTTAAACATTAACTTCCAAATTTTATTTAAAGAAAAGATTTATTTAATTTATTAACAAAGCTCAATGAATAAGATACACACCACAATAAACTGGAACGAAAGAATCCAATATATAAAACATTCATCAACGAATGTCAACATGCGAGAAAAAATAAAGTAGTACATCCGTTCTGAATAAAATCCCATAATAACGAACTAGGAAATAACTGAAATAACAATGTCCCGACATAAAGAAATAATGGAAAGGGCTACACATGCCCATCTGAATGAAAATGCTAGGAGTGGATCTGAATGAACGAAATCGTCTAATCAAAAGACCTGCAACTCCCACCTAAGCTGCAGCGCGTTCCTTCCAAAAGATCCTAAGCAAGACGCCCCTGTGGCTGGGCACCTGAAATACATACATATACATATATACAAGGGGGAGAGGGAGAGATAAAACGGGTCAGATCCCGAAAGTGTGTATGATTTAAAATTAGTTTAGCAAGTATTTAAATTGATACAGGCCAATGCAATAACATATTAGTTCGACACTCTCTTGAGAAATTCTCACCTCTCTTCTAGTGTGCATGCCTATCGTACTAACCTTCCCCAAATGGTTTAACTTAACATATTATCATACTAACCTTCCCAATAATTTAGTTTATCTTAACTTACTCATAAGTTTTAAAAACCGAACAATGTCAACGTGTGAAAAGGGTACTTTCAAGGTGTAGCACAACTCTCGTTTTTGCTTCATTAATTTATAAAGTTTCCCAGTGTCATATTATACTCTCATAAAACAAGTATTTCCAATCTGATTCATCAAACATGACTTACTTACCAAATCACAGTAGGTAGTTCCAAGTTTCAAAACTTCATATATATTAAATACTCGTGTAATATATATATTCTAATGGCACCCCACGTAAAAATTATGGTGCGGGCATACTCTGCTATCCAATCCCCGTATCAATCGTACTAAGGGAAATACAAGTTCGGAATCACTCTCGAACTGTATCAATACAAACACAAACAATATTGAGGCGAAGTATAGTTTCCAAGTCCAAGAGGTCAGCACATACCCTCGCGTCTCTTAGGACCGTGACTACCGATTCGATAGCCTGTACCTAGGATTCCTATCTTCTAGGGTACGAATCAATATCCCCCGTAGCAACACAGGATAAGACCGTCCCAGTGCGGTAACCTCAGGGATAGCAAGTAGCGCGGGTACGTTTTTCACATGTATATAATATATGCACACACAATCATATAAATATACTACTTTCATCATATTAATATAGGTCACTCTCGTTACCCATAATTACATCATTTATCCTTAATTTCACATTATTAGTATTACGCATAAGGTTTCGTCTCTAACCTTAACTCGAAGGGTTTTCTCACTAGTTATGGAACACTCATGGGTTCTATCCATCCAAGTAACAAATTCAGTAAGTAGACATCTATTCACTATTGTAGGTATTCGTCGAAATCCCTCACTTGAAATACGTAGTTCGTCATTCCTTAATTAATTATCCCAAAGACACAATAATCATTTCATAATAAAGTTCTCAACACTTAATCATATGTCCTACTGGTCTCTCCTATATCTCAAAACATTTTATTTAATATGCCCAAGGATTTTTTCCACGATAAATTAATTCAACTAATGAAACATGGGGAAATAAGAAGCTGCCAGGAAGGGTCGATCGATCGACGGCTGGGGCTCGATCGATCGAACCTTCGATCGATCGACGCTCTAGGGTCGATCGATCGATCAAGCAGGTCTGCGAAAATTTCTGCAGAATTGCAGTTGCGGGTTTCACCCAAAATTCTTCATTCAAATTCATATTTTCCAACCCTAATCGTCCCAAAACTTATACCACAAATATAATAACATATTACCAGATGTTTCTAACGTTAAGCATGCGTATAACCATTATTAAACATGATTAAACAACCTAAAATCTCATCTAATCATCAAGAACCTTAAGTTTTATTAACTTCTATTCTAATCAGTTTTTCTCCAGAATTTCCTTCTACATAATCATCAAAATTCGTGGGTTAATCATCTACATCATATAAGACTTCCAGAATATGGTTTTAATCTTTTCTACATGCAAATTCCTATAAAAAAAAATGGGGTTTTCTTCCATAGATTATACTCCTAATCATTCCTAACTAATATGAATATTACACCAACGAAAATACGCAAGTTAAACACTTGCCTGGGATTTCAGAGGTCTGTTTTCCTACTGATATTGGTGTGGTTGCGTTCTCCTCCTCGCGATCTACGCGTTGGTGGTGACGGCGGTGCAAACGGTGGTGTTTTGGCCTTGAATCACCTTGAAAGGTCTCTCCTCTCTTCTCTAATGGCCGTTCTAGGATTTTGTAGGTTCTAACCCTAAAAGGCTAACTTAACCAGCTGATAAAGGATGCTAAATTCGTGGGTTTACTTACCCTATTTTGTAAAATGACCAAAATACCCTCCCGGGTCACTAATTAGGCCTAAAAACACCCCGAGACTCAAACTAAACCCCCGGGTACACTTTTCTGACTATCTCGACCCTTCCGGACGCGTTGGCGCAACCAAAACGACCATACGAACAACTTATAAAATATTCACTTTTATATATTAATAATTAATCCCAACGCGACACGGGCGCGTCCCGACTAAAATTCCCAAAACTGCCATTTCATTCACTCGTGACATTTACTATAATCAATATCATATATTACTATGCTCATAAGTAATATTCAAAAATTTCATATAATTACTAACTCACGTCACGTCAATAATTATAACATAATTAATTTCCGGATTTTTATCAAATAATACACTCTCATTAAATTTAATAAATCCCCCAAATTAACATAGCATAAAAATACGGGGTATTACATACTTCCCCCCTAATAATGGAATTTCGTCCCGAAATTCAGAAAATAAGGCATACCTGGTAAAAATAACTCTGGATATCTCTCGCGCATATCTGGCTGACGCTCCCAAGTGGATTCCTCCACATTATGATGCTCCCACTGGACTCGCACAAGTGGAACTACCTTCGACCTCAATCTCCTCTCACTATAGTCTAGGATAGCCACCGGTCTCTCCTCGTAAGAGATATCATGCTGTAAATCGATCTCGTCTATCGCGATGTGAGTATGGGCCATATCATCCCGAAGATATCTTCTCAACGACGAGATGTGAAATACATCGTGAATGTGATGTAAATGTTCTGGCAGTCCCAATCTGTATGCAACTGGCCCAATCCTCTCAATGATGGGAAATGGTCCCACGTACCTCGGAGCCAACTTTCCCTTCTTCCCGAACCTCATCACTCCTTTCATAGGAGAAACACGCAGTAACACTTGGTCCCCCACATTAAACTCCCTAAAGATCCGTTTCGCATCGGCGTAGCTCTTCTGCCTATCTTGGGCTACTCGAATGCGACTCCTGATCATCTCAATTCTCCCAGAGGTCTCCTGAATTACCTCTAGTCCTAACAACTTGTTATCCCCCCACCTCAAGCCAACGAGTTGGGGAACGACAAGGCATGCCATACAAAGCCTCAAATGGAGCCATGCCAATCGTGAATTGATAGGAGTTATTATAAGCAAACTCTACCAGTGGAAGATGTGGCTCCCAACCTCCTCCAAAATCAAGAACACACATGAGTAGAATATCCTCTAATATCTGATTAGTACGCTCTGTCTGTCCATCTGTCTGTGGGTGATAAGCTGAACTCAACCTCAACTCAGTACCCATAGCTTCCTGAAAGCTTTCCCAAAAACGCGACACGAAAATCTTGTCTCTATCGGACACAATATTCAGGGGCACCCCGTGTAATCTGATAATTTCAGCGATGAACAACTGAGCATAATGACCCGTGGTATAATCTGTACGCACCGGAAGAAAATGAGCCACCTTGGTCAAACGGTCTACAATCACCCAGATCGAATCGTGACCCCTCTGTGATGTAGGCAACCCTGTAATGAAGTCCATGGAAATGCTCTCCCACTTCCACGCGGGTACTTCCAATGGCTGAAGCAATCCTGATGGTTTCTAGTGGTCCACCTTAACCAGGTGGCAGGTAGAACACTTGGACACAAACTCAGCAATGTCCTTCTTCATCCCACTCCACCAGTATTGCCGCCTCATATCCTGGTACATCTTATCGCCTCCCGGATGTACTGCAAATCGAGACCCATGAGAATGAGTCATCACTTCATGACGTAGCTCCGCTCCTTCTGGAACCAATAATCTCCCATTAAACCGCAACCCTCCATCCGAACTAATAGAATAGGACTCAGCACCCTCGGCTAGAAGTCGTTCAATCTGCTCCTGACAAAACAAAGCTGTGGTCTGTGCCTGTATCACCCTCGTAACAATTTCGGGTGTGACTGACATCACGGATAGGAAAAAACGTGTTACTGCGTCCTGGTGACCCAACTCCTTCCACTTTGCTTTCCAGATGTCCGCTACATCGTCAACCGGTCTACGGCTCAACGCATCAGCAACTGCGTTGGCTTTCCCCAAATGATACTGTATATCGAACTGGTAATCTTTCACAAACTCTAACCATCTGCGCTGACGCATATTCAGCTCTCGCTGAGTGAACAGGTACTGCAGTGACTTATGGTCTGTGAACAAACGGAATTTCTCGCCCAATAAATAGTGTCTCCATATCCGCAATGCAAATACGACCGCTGATAACTCCAGGTCATGTGTGGGGTAATTCTTCTCATGTGGCTTAAGCTTGCGGGAAGCAAAAGCTATAGCTTTCTCCTCCTGCTGGAGTACTCCTCCAAGTCCCCGTAAAGACGCATCAGTGTAAACCAGGTATTCCATACCCAGTTTCGGTAAGGCAAGGACTGGTGCTGAAGTAAGTTTATCTTTCAGCTCGTCGAAAGCTAATTGACAAGCGTCATCCCAAACATACGGTACCCCTTTGCGAGTCAGATTCGTCAATGGACCCGCTATCTTGGAGAATCCCCGAATGAATCTCCTGTAGTAACCGGCTAACCCCAAGAAACTACGCACTTCGGTCGGTGTCGTGGGCTGTCCCCACTCCCTCACCGTTGACACTTTGCTCGGGTCAACTGCAATCCCCTGCTCAGAAACAACATGCCCCAAGAACTGTACCTCTCGTAACCAGAATCCGCACTTCTCGTACTTAGCATACAGCCGATGCTCTCGTAGAGTCGGAAGAACCTGCCTCAAGTGTTCGGCATGCTCCTCCTCGGAGGGTGAATATATCAAAATGTCATCTATGAAAACGATGACAAGCTGATCCAAGAATTCTCTGAATACTCGGTTCATCAAGTCCATGAAAATGGCTGGAGCATTTGTGAGTCCGAACGGCATCACCCGAAACTCATAAGACCCATATCTCGTCAAGAAATCAGTCTTCGAAACATCCTGCTCCCTAATACGTAGCTGATGGTACCCCGACCTCAGATCTATCTTCGAAAAGAAGGTTGCTCCCCTCAGCTGGTCAAACAGATCATCGATTCGAGGCAACGGATATTTATTCCATATCGTGACCTTGTTCAACTCCCGGTAGTCCACGCACAATCTTAGTGAACCATCTTTCTTCTTTACAAATAAGATTGGAGCGCCCCAAGGTGAGGTACTCCTACGAATGAAGCCCTGACCTAATAGCTGCTCAATCTGATCTCGTAGCCCTCGCATCTCTTCCGGAGCCATACGGTACGGTGTACGTGCTATAGGTCTCGTATCCGGCACTAAATCTATAACGAAGTCTATCTCACGACTGGGCGGTAGGCCTGGTATATCCTGAAACACATCGGAATACTCCCTGACAATAGGGATCGAATCTAAGGGAATCACAACCTCCTTAGAGGTACCCTCCTCCATGTAATACAAATGAGCGGTCGAACCTCCCTCTGGGCGAGGCATCGCCACTACAAACATCTCTTGCCCCGAAATGGCAAAAACAATGCTCCACCGAAGTAGATAATCATGGCTCTATAAGCGGCGAGCCAATCCATACTGAGTATAACATCATGCTAATGCATATCTAAGACTAGCATATATACAGGTAATACCAAACTACCAATCTCTACCCCCACTCCCGGGCATATAAAGAATAATAAAAGACCCACTCCCAAGATGGTGAGTCTACACACGTCACTGAGCTCACTGCCGTGGCTAACAACCCTAAGGCCTTCGCAAAAATTAGCTTATAAAATAGTGCGTTGCACTCGTAACAAACAAATCTCGACTCATGGTAACATGGATAGAAAAAACATACCCTCAACCGCGGGTGGCGCCTGTGGGGTTGCTGCCTGGGGGAAATTATAGACACGTTCGCCCTGTAGCTTTCTCTGCTGAACTGAGGCTGTTGGAAAAGGTGGCGGAGTTGGCTTCTGAGGTACATTGTCAGCACATTCCTGCCGTGGGGCCCTATTCTTCTCTGGACAATTTTGACGCCTATGGCCATTCCTGCCACATTGGAAACACCTCCCCCGAAACTGCTTTCCTTCCTTACGGTATTGACTAGCCTCTCTTTTTCCCTGGTCTTGCTGGCCTTGAGGGGAAATCTGCGGAAAAACTATGTCAGGGCGAGGACAATCCATCCACTTGTGACCCGGTTGTACACATTTATAGCAGAGTTTCGAAATTCTTTGCCGGTCAGGTTGTAGTTTATCCCCAGTCTGATTCAGACAAGATTTACGTTTGTGGTCCTCCATTCCACAACCGAAACACCTCTTGGTGATTTCATTCTGAATCTGGCTTCGTTGTCCCTGACACTTTTGTCTCTGTACATAAATCTCGTTACTACTGGAACTGACTCTATCTTGATTGTTTTGTTGTCGCATATTTGGTGCCTTCGCACAGTTCTCAACGTCACTCACATGCACTAGGTTAACCTCTCTAGGTCTTTTGCCTCCTTTAAGTTGTAGGCTGCGTTCTTGGTATTGTAGATCTGCAGTGGTAACTGCTTGTGCCACGATACCTGCTAACTCGGCGGTTGATACTCTTTCTGGGGATACCTGAGGTGTGAGTCGATCTTGCTCGATGACTCCCTTAACCGTCTTAGCTAGTACTCCTTGACGATCCATCTGAAAATTTAAGTAAATTTGGATGAGTTCATCATTCAAATAAACAAATCGCAGAAGCACGAATTTCCAAAGTATAGAGATGAACACAACATTCCTAGTATTAGGGCTCTATATCAAAGAAAGCAACGCTGAAAGCATAATAAGCCGCACAGATCCTAAAGGACACTAGAACCTGATGCTCTGATACCACCTGTGACACCCCGCCTAATTAAATACCGGGCGATCACTCCTTTATTAAATTAAATCAAGGTGAACAGTTTGGTTCATTCTTAGCATCACTGTCGTAAAAAAAAAAACTTTCCAATTAACACCCTAAATAATTAAGCTAAGTGTCAAAACCAATTTTAAACATTAACTTCCAAATTTTATTTAAAGAAAAGATTTATTTAATTTATTAACAAAGCTCAATGAATAAGATACACACCACAATAAACTGGAACGAAAGAATCCAATATAAAAAACATTCATCAACGAATGTCAACATGCGAGAAAAAATAAAGTAGTACATCCGTTCTGAATAAAATCCCATAATAACGAACTAGGAAATAACTGAAATAACAATGTCCCGACATAAAGAAATAATGGAAAGGGCTACACATGCCCATCTGAATGAAAATGCTAGGAGTGGATCTGAATGAACGAAATCGTCTAATCAAAAGACCTGCAACTCCCACCTAAGCTGCAGCGCGTTCCTTCCAAAAGATCCTAAGCAAGACGCCCCTGTGGCTGGGCACCTGAAATACATACATATACATATATACAAGGGGGAGAGGGAGAGATAAAACGGGTCAGATCCCGAAAGTGTGTATGATTTAAAATTAGTTTAGCAAGTATTTAAATTGATACAGGCCAATGCAATAACATATTAGTTCGACACTCTCTTGAGAAATTCTCACCTCTCTTCTAGTGTGCATGCCTATCGTACTAACCTTCCCCAAATGGTTTAACTTAACATATTATCATACTAACCTTCCCAATAATTTAGTTTATCTTAACTTACTCATAAGTTTTAAAAACCGAACAATGTCAACGTGTGAAAAGGGTACTTTCAAGGTGTAGCACAACTCTCGTTTTTGCTTCATTAATTTATAAAGTTTCCCAGTGTCATATTATACTCTCATAAAACAAGTATTTCCAATCTGATTCATCAAACATGACTTACTTACCAAATCACAGTAGGTAGTTCCAAGTTTCAAAACTTCATATATATTAAATACTCGTGTAATATATATATTCTAATGGCACCCCACATAAAAATTATGGTGCGGGCATACTCTGCTATCCAATCCCCGTATCAATCGTACTAAGGGAAATACAAGTTCGGAATCACTCTCGAACTGTATCAATACAAACACAAACAATATTGAGGCGAAGTATAGTTTCCAAGTCCAAGAGGTCAGCACATACCCTCGCGTCTCTTAGGACCGTGACTACCGATTCGATAGCCTGTACCTAGGATTCCTATCTTCTAGGGTACAAATCAATATCCCCCGTAGCAACACAGGATAAGACCGTCCCAGCGCGGTAACCTCAGGGATAGCAAGTAGCGCGGGTACGTT
The DNA here is from genome assembly GCA_949130495.1 of Sambucus nigra. NCBI lineage: Eukaryota > Viridiplantae > Streptophyta > Magnoliopsida > Dipsacales > Adoxaceae > Sambucus > Sambucus nigra. The sequence goes on along the minus strand of OX422209.1, from coordinate 186,403,784 downwards.
TTTCACATGTATATAATATATGCACACACAATCATATAAATATACTGCTTTCATCATATTAATATAGGTCACTCTCGTTACCCATAATTATAACATTTATCCTTAATTTCACATTATTAGTATTACGCATAAGGTTTCGTCTCTAACCTTAACTCGAAGGGTTTTCTCACTAGTTATGGAACACTCATGGGTTCTATCCATCCAAGTAACAAATTCAGTAGGTAGACATCTATTCACTATTGTAGGTATTCGTCGAAATCCCTCAGTTGAAATACGTAGTTCGTCATTCCTTAATTAATTATCCCAAAGACACAATAATCATTTCATAATAAAGTTCTCAACACTTAATCATATGTCCTACTGGTCTCTCCTATATCTCAAAACATTTTATTTAATATGCCCAAGGATTTTTTCCACGATAAATTAATTCAACTAATGAAACATGGGGAAATAAGAAGCTGCCAGGAAGGGTCGATCGATCGACGGCTGGGGCTCGATCGATCGAACCTTCGATCGATCGACGCTCTAGGGTCGATCGATCGATCAAGCAGGTCTGCGAAAATTTCTGCAGAATTGCAGTTGCGGGTTTCACCCAAAATTCTTCATTCAAATTCATATTTTCCAACCCTAATCGTCCCAAAACTTATACCAGAAATATAATAACATATTACCAGATGTTTCTAACGTTAAGCATGGGTATAACCATTATTAAACATGATTAAACAACCTAAAATCTCATCTAATCATCAAGAACCCTAAGTTTTCTTAACTTCTATTCTAATCAGTTTTCTCCAGAATTTCCTTCTACATAATCATCAAAATTCGTGGGTTAATCATCTACATCATATAAGACTTCCAGAATATGGTTTTAATCTTTTCTACATGCAAATTCCTATAAAAAAAATGGGGTTTTCTTCCATAGATTATACTCCTAATCATTCCTAACTAATATGAATATTGCACCAACGAAAATACGCAAGTTAAACACTTGCCTGGGATTTCAGAGGTCTGCTTTCCTGCTGATATTGGTGTGGTTGCGTTCTCCTCCTCGCGATCTACGCGTTGGTGGTGACGGCGGTGCAAACGGTGGTGTTTTGGCCTTGAATCACCTTGAAAGGTCTCTCCTCTCTCCTCTAATGGCCGTTCTAGGATTTTGTAGGTTCTAACCCTAAAAGGCCAACTTAACCAGCTGATAAAGGCTGCTAAAATTCGTGGGTTTACTTACCCTATTTTGTAAAATGACCAAAATACCCTCCCGGGTCACTAATTAGGCCTAAAAACACCCCGAGACTCAAACTAAACCCCCGGGTACACTTTTCTGACTATCTCGACCCTTCCGGACGCGTTGGAGCAACAAAAACAACCATACGAACAACTTATAAAATATTCACTTTTATATATTAATAATTAATCCCGACGCGACACGGGCGCGTCCCGACTAAAATTCCCAAAACTTCCATTTCATTCACTCGTGACATTTACTATAGTCAATATCATATATTACTATGCTCATAAGTAATATTCAAAAATTTCATATAATTACTAACTCACGTCACGTCAATAATTATAACATAATTAATTTCCGGATTTTTATCAAATAATACACTCTCATTAAATTTAATAAATCCCCCAAATTAACATAGCATAAAAATACGGGGTATTACAAGGATTTAATAAATAATTAGGTGGTAAATTATAAAGGCGTAATGATTTATGGAAAATTATATGGGATATTTTTTTATGATTATAGGGTGATTACCTATATGTAGTATATAAGCATAATATGTACTTAAACTTTTGGGTGAGCATACCTATGTTCGTGGACGGTCCGATTGGTTGGGGTTTCACGCATTCGGGACCGTAGCACATGTTGGCACAGGTGGGCTAGGCGTTGTGTTAGTCATTTTAGGTACTACGTCATAGCACCATCTACGAGAGGTAGGTGTTGATACTGGGATCCTTTATCACTGCTGGGTATGGGCCGTGAACTGGTGTACTTCATAGATACCACCCCACTAATGTGTGTTTGTGTTGTCTAATTGGATATGAAATTCCTTCGGACCTACCGATAGAGCATGAACGAGACACTAGTGGTAGATGCCTTTAAGTGTCGTATATATGAAAGGATATATATATATATATATATATATATATATATATATATATATATATATATATATATATATATATATATATATATATATATATATATATATATATATATATATATATATATATGATGAGATTAATTCATGTGTCCAAATACATAGACAATAAATCACAGACCCAATACTATGTAATATACGTATTAGATCTTTTATTACTTTTATGGGCTAACGGATTGGGTTACATTGGGAAAATGGTAATATGAAGATAAATAATTATTTTTCAGTATGTTGGTTATTATATAATGAATTATATATTATAGTGGCATAATTAGTATTTATTATTTTGGACTTGTTCGGTTATACGGGATACATCACACTTAGACGAGGGGTGAGATATTTGACATAAGCGGGTGACAATAGAGGTTACTTAATTTAAATTAACTGTACTTTTACACTTTAAATTTGGTAAGTTAATTCTTGCAAGTCTAGGGCGCTGACCCAAAAAAAATGTTCCCTACCCCCACCTGGTTTGCTTAGACATGGATAGAGGGACTTAAGGAATATTAGAGTGTTGTCAAGAGGTGTTACTCGAAGATTTATTTATTGATTCTAGATTAAGTTGCTACTTCTTCCTATATTTAATTATTTTGGATTATTATAAGGGCATAGACCCAGAGTCATTTTTATTATGGGTTAGGACAGTATTTATTCATTTTGGTTTGTAATTTGGTGGATGTGGATGTTGGTTTTATTATGATTCACTATTATTTAATTCAGTTTTAATTCAAATGTGATTCATTATATGAATTTCTATTATGGTCGATGCTAAGAATGATATAGATTGTATAACATGTCCCATCTTCGGAGTATTGTGTATGGCCAAACTTTATGTGGGAAAATGGGGTTGTTACAGTTGGTATCAGAACATCCAGGTTCTTGTGTCCTTAGGATCTGTGTTCCGTTCATTATGTTTTTCATTGTGTTCTTTGATGCATAGATCCATATGTTTAGAAATCATTGTATTATTTACGATCCGTTACTAATATGAATCGCGTTTCCTTGGAGATGGAAAATAGTAGGAGATATAGACCAAGACTTGTAACCACGCTAGCTACAGAGGTGGAGGCTTAGCAGGAGCCACTCTATCAGCCACCACTAGGCCCACCAATGGTTGGACCAGAAGATATTTCCATAATCGTGCCTCAAGCAGTGTCCACCTTGATGGTAGAAATGTTAAGGTATTTTTCACCACCGCGGCCTCAGTAGCAGCCACCACCACCACCACCACAACAATTGGCAATGCTACCAATCCAGACACCTGGATTAATCTAGGACAGATCTAGGGAGGCCTTTACTAAGGGCCAACCACCAGATTTTGCTCGAAGTTCATATATTTTAGTGGAGAGTAGGTGGAAAAGAGATATTCAACGACATTTACGGATAGTTGAGTGTACACCAGTTAAGAGCCAGATGTTGGCCTCATTTTGTAAATACGATGGTATGAACAAGACTCAAAAACCTTTGATACTAATTTGAGAGTGCAGTCCAACGGAATAAAGTATTCTTAAATTAAACCAAATTAATTAATCCCAATTTTTATTTAAGCCCAAAATCATGCATCTGAGTAATTTGAAATCATTACTTCAAGAAGCATCTAAAGGAAACCAATATTCAGAAGAAGAAAAAAACCCGAAGGGAAAAACCTTTTTATTTCACTAATAATTTGTAAATCACAACTTACAAGTTTACAACTGAAATCTGCAATGAATATCCACAAATATCCACAAGGCTGCAACCTAAATCAGTAGTGGACTCCCGCAGCAAATCCACAAGACAACATGGAATACCGGTAAGCGCTCCTAATGACCGCAGTCATAGTTAACCCAGCACCTCCCTCTAGCGGTACCTAGTTAGCCAGCACCTCCTTCAAGAGCTACCAAGATCAGTTGTAGATTTACCCTCTCTATAAGAGAAAACTTCAACAAGATTGTATCTTGGGTTCCAAAACCACTCACTAAAATATTGGAATGATTTATGAATTGAAAATAACGTTTTAAACCCTAAAAGGAGAAGACTAAATGTTTTTGCAGATTGCAATTTTCGTAGAACTATAAAAATCATGTGTCCTATAGGAAAAAGACACGTTTAACACACTCTTTAAAAAAAACTTAAGGCGACGCATCGCTCGAACGAGGTGGAAAGTCGCTCGAACGAAGTGTCAGTGTTGCTCGAATGACACTTATTGCGACACGGCTATATCTCTTGAACGACAGTAGTCTGTCGCTCAAACGCACAGGCGAGAAAAATAATTTTTTATTTCTACAAAAAAACTCTGCCTCAACACTTAAAAAAATCCTTTTGACGAAACGTGATGCCTCAACTCCTTTTAAAAAATTTAGAAAAAATTTCCCAACACTTTTAAGTGAACCGTTAAGGGACTAAAACACGATCTCACCGAAAATTCATCTCGTGGAGGCTTGAATGTTGAAGAACTTTGATATTCGGATCCATCTTCATGTATCTTCAAACTTAAACCTTTTCTTCGACGGTTTGTAGTGGCATATAACATACACTAATGTAAACATGACTTATAAAATATGTCCTTACAAATCTCCCCCTATATCTATGCCGGTACAAAATAAAAACATCCAAACTATCAAATCAAAATGCCTATACAAATCTAATACCCTCCCATGGACCCAAAAATGACAAGGTACTAAACACATAAGTGTTAAAACTTTTCTTCAAAAATCTTCAACATCAAATCTTCAAGCTTTATCATTAGGGTGTGCAACATATGATCTTGAATTTTTGTACCTACACACATGAGGCAAAGCAAATACCTTCGTGATGTATCGAGTTTGACATGAGGTAAACTTAAAATCAAACCCAAATATAGAATCTCAAATCTCCCCCATAATGTAAACTCCACCATAATTCGTTCTCCCCCTTTTTGTTTGGTCGAAATAGACATGGAAACTAATAAACAAATTAAACATGGAGTTGTCACGATAAACCAAGCAAACCTACCATGATCATTAAAAGATAATCAAAAGTATTTCACAAACTATTTTTTATTTTTCAATTTTTATACAAAAAATGCAAAAAATAATTTTACAAAAATCACACACGGTGAATTTACACTAACATAACCAAATCGTGGAAACGGAATGAATGGGTGTGAACAAATTCGATAAGAAAATCAATGCAATCAAGCATAATATATGTGCATAATGAATATGGATACTCCTAACGAATGAACTCAAATCGTCTTTAGGTGTCAAATAATGTGAATTCATATGTCAACGACTCAATCTAATCGACACATCAAAGTCTAAAATGATATCCACACCAATAACATCTAAAATTATGTAAGGCTTTTTCAAGACTTTGTCAGGACTTGCAAACTAGTTTTTTACATTTTTCCATCTAAACACCCTCACAAATATTAAATCTTCTATTTTTTCGTTTTGAGGTGATAAAAACCTATTGGCCCCTTATTTTGGCATAATTATATTTTTATTGCCTTTAAATTTTGTTGGGTTCTTTTAAATGGTGACTTTCATGATGAGTTTATTTTGTACTCTCGTAGCCATTTTCCTTGAACACTCATCATTTTTTGTAATTTAATTCCTCACGGTAAACGGTTCTTACAAGCACTACTTTCATTGCCGAGTTTTATTGCATTTGGTTCATTTTAAAGATAGGATTGAGATGGAAACACTTCGACCAACATGGGATTTGACAAGTACAATAATCAATCAAATCCTTATAAGTGTGCACTAAAGTAGATAAGAGTCAAACATGTAGGTAGTAATCTCAAATTACATCTTAAAGACTCCAAACATTATAAAGCACAAAAATGAAATGATGATGCGTATCAAAACACTATCAAATCGTCACATGGATATGGAATAAAATTGTGACTCAGTCATCCTAAATGTCAATTCATAATAGGTGTAAACAAAATACAAATCTCTTTTTGTGTTTTTTCAAATAAATTTATCAAAATAAAATATTTTTGTATTTTTCCAAAGTTTTATCAATAACAAAAGCCTAATACCAAAAGTACACAAGTCATAACACTAGCAAGAATATATCATAAAGCACAACTAGCGTATGATAAACATCTAACACAATCAACCGAGAGATCTAACATGGGGTGAATCGCATGAAATCAAACAAAAGTCATGAACAATCAATCCAAAATCCTCTAAATCTGATTTCCTAACTAAAACAGATTTGTAACGACACGAGGGCTCTTGAGGAATCGAATTTATTCTTTTATTAAACTTCCTAGGAGTATTTTCATTTTTATAATAGAAACACCTAAGATGACCTTGTCTACCGCAATGTGTGTAAGTGTAAAAGGGCGATGATAGTTACCTAAAGGCGACCCTCTCCTAAAGTTTCTAGGTGGCGCTCTCCTAAAATTCCGAGGTGACTCTCTCACCATGCTCCTAGCTGGCTCTCTCCTAATAACTTTAGGTGCCTCTCTCTTGACATCCCTAGTAGTCTCTCTCACACGTGTGGGGTTGGCTTTGGGAATGGGTGCAACACTATCATCGAAGTCTATACCACACTTATTCTCCTTGATTTAGGCAGTTCCTCACATCTTATCTAGCTTTCCTAACCTATACTTTAAATCAAACTTCACCTTTATTAACTCTCTTAAACTCTTCTCAAGCTCACATATCCTCGACTCAAGTACACATCTAGAATCTTCAAACTCTAACAGTACCTTTTTAATAGTCTCCATTAGCCCTCTAAGACTATCTCTCTCAACCTCGACATATCCTAGATTTTCTCTAAGCATCTGAGTACATGTCCTAAGATCCTCAATTAAGGCATTTGTGTTATTCATATCTAAGGCACGTTCTTTCAATTTATCTTCTAATTTTTTTTTTCCTTCTTTAACTTTACAGATTCCATATACAGGTTATTGTAGGCAACTTGCAACTCACTCAACTCCTCCTCTTCCACCTTACTCTCATCACTAGTCACAGCGGTGGGAATATCTCGCTTAGTAGCATAAAAAACTTTTTTTCCTAATCACTATCACTGAGGGAAGAAACACGAGATGCCGATTTATTAAAAAAAATTCTTATATTAGTGGGACACTCATCTATCGTATGACTAATTCCCTCATAACCAAGACAGCTCTCAGAGTCGTTTTCAACAGATGATTTAAAATAAGAATTCATGTGAAATTTCCAATTAGACCTTTCAAAAAGTTGACATCTAAAATCATCAATACCACCAAAATCCATACTTAAGAAAATTTATATCAAGCGCAATAACTTAATGCAATAGGCTGTGATACCAATTTGTAAATGTGGTGGTATGAACTTGACTCAAAAATCTTTGATACTAATTTGAGAGTGCGGTGTAACGGAATAAAGTATTCTCAAATTAAACCAAATTAATTAATCCCAAATTTTAGTTAAACCCTAAAGTATGCATCTGGATGATTTGAAATCATTAAATCAGGAAGCATGTAAAGGAAACCAATTTGTCGGAAAAAAATCCCCGAAGGGTAAAAACCTTTTTATTTCATCAATAAATCATAACTTACAAGATTACAAGCGAAATATGCAATGAATATCAGAAGATACCCAAAAGGTTGTAACCTAAATCATCACGCAGCGAATACACAAGACAGCAAGGAACACTCGCAAGCACTCCTAATGATCGCAGTCATAGTCAGCCCAGCACCTCCCTCAAGAGGTACCCAGTCAGCCATCACCTCCTTCAAGAGCTACCAAGATCAGTTGTATATTTACCATCTCTACAAGAGAAAACTTCAACAAGATTGTACCTTAAGTTCAAAAGTAATTCACTAAAAGATTAGGATGTTTTGTGAATTGAAAATAAGGTTTTAAACCCCAATAGGAGAAGATTAAATGTTTCTACATATTGTAGTTTTCGTAGAACTATAAAACTAAACTCTCCTCTAGGAAAAAGACTCATTTAACATGCTCTTTAAAAAATATTAAGGCGGTGCGTCTCTTAAACGAGGTGGAAAGTCACTCGAACAAAGTGTCAGTGTCGCTCGAATGCCACTTCTTGCAATAAGGCTATCACTTAAACGACAGTATTTTGTCACTCGAACAAACAGGTGAAAAAAATATTTTTTTATTTCAACAAAAAACTCCACCCCAACACTTTAAAAAAATTCATTCTTACGAAAAATGATGCCTCAACAGTTAAAATTTTTTTAGAAAAATATCCCAACACTTTTAAGTGAGCCATTAAGCGACTAAAACATGGTCTCGCCGAAATTCATCTCATGGAGGCTTGGATGTTGAAGAACTTTAATATTCGAATCCGTTTTCCTTCATCTTAAAACTTCAACTTTTTCTTTGACAATTTGTAGCGGTATATGACATACACTAATGTAAACAGAACTTATAAAATATGTCCATACATATTTCGACGTATACGATAAGCACTTCTGTGGTGGGAGTCTGTCACTTCGAATGAAGAGAGGGATAGGTTGACCATAGATGAGCTCTAAGAGAAATTTGAGGGGAAGTAATTTCCTCAGATGATGCAATCAGAAATGTAAAAGAAGTCCATGGACCTCAAGCAAGGGAGTCGCACTGTAGTAGAATATGAGGGAGAGTTTAGATCTCTTTCCTATTTTTATAAGGAGGAGGTGCGCACAGAGAAGAGGAAGATGGAGACGTTTGTGTCAGGGATAGTTTGGCACATCAGACAATCACTATTGGGGAATTCGGCTTTGACTACATATAATCAGGTAGTGAATGTTGCCTTACTGCATTGCCAGGATCATAGGGCTTTCCAGAAAAATATGGGGGGAGAAGAGACACCACTCCGCTACGTCCGACCAGTAGGGTAAGACAAATATGAGTAATAGCCAAGAGGCCCAGCAATTTTAGGGTCCTCAACCTTAAAAGCAGAATAAGAAATATAAGGTCAAGTCCAGGGCCAGATCCAACAGGGTTAACAGCAGAGAGGCCACTAGGTCCAGGGGTAGCAAGATCAAGGCAAACAAGGGCTACAACCAGACAGACATTAGTTCTAGGTAAATTTCTATGTTTTTCATGAGAAGGTCCATTTTTCTAGGAAGTGACTTCAAAAAAATCAGGAAGCACAGGAGTTAGGGGGACGGCGAGGACACGGACACCTCAGGGGGAGTGCCAACCACTGCAGGTACATCCAGTGGCGATAGTGCCAACCTTACTAGCACTAACATCTCCACCTCATGGACAACAGTCACTACTACAGTACGGACATGTGTATCATGTCTCTCCAGGAGAGGGATGAGTGCCGGCACAGACGGTAATGGTATGATCCCAAATTTCTTTTCCCTGTAAGACTTGTTTAGTTTAGTACTAGTGCATATGACTCCATAGTAAATACTATATCTTTTGTACATTGGTGAGGGTAGACTCCATTTTATAAAATCGGTTGATGTTATTTCACCCGTGAGTTGAGGGGCAGGCACCTATAGTGCCTCGTGTGTCAAAGTATAAGAATTGACCTTAGGAGGACTTAGAGTTGCGAAAAACTTATTTCCATAAGTAACATCAGATTATTATAGTATCATAGGGATAGAATGGCAAGAAGTCCATGGAGTTTGTGTTGATTTTATAAGTCCATTTAAAGTTAATAGTCGAATGCAGTGTGAGTAGTTGGCATTAGTGTTCATTATCACTGTGGGAAATATTAAGGGAATTATGATACCTTGAGTCTAAATATGGTTAAATTGACAATGATAGGGCCTGGGGAGACTTATAAATTGATTAAACACATTACAAACGTGGGTCATGGACGGACAGATCTCAGCAATCGACAAAGCTATGTAGTAGTGTACCGAGAGGGTTTCGTGTTCGAATTTTGCTCGCGAGACGTCCCACACACGAAAGTAGCAAATATCGGTAGTTGAGAGATGTTGGACCCTAGAACATTTTGGGTTGTTGTTCTTGGCATAATTAAGCGGATAAAGCTATCGGGATTTAGTGTATCCCTTGTAAGTGAGGAAACTTTTGTTAAAAATTGTAATAAACTAGAATTTATGTAATTAGCGTAAATAATTATTTGTATTTTTGTCTTGTGCTAACGAATATCAATAAATGATTAAGTTTTGCAGTAGTGTATCACGAGGGTTCCTTGTTTAGATTTCGCTTGCGAGACGTCCCACGCACAAAATTTGCAAAAGTCAGGAGTTTAGGGAAGTCAGATACTAAGATGATTATTTTTTCTTTTTACATGTACATATGTGATGGTATACTTTATAAGGGGATATGCTTGGAATGAATGTTACAAATTGGATGTATATGTGTCATTCATCATTGTTAATGATACATGTGTGTGTGTACATATAATATGGGATATATGAACACCGCAGTGATGTTATGATAGGCATGAGTGAGTCTTTTCTTCTATCTCATGGGATATGGGTATGGACTAATTGGGTGTAAAACTTGCATAAATGATGCGATAAAATATAAGGCTAAGCTTCAGCAAATTTCGAGGACAGAATTTCGTTATAAGGAGAGGAGAATGTAATACCTCGTATTTTTAGAATAAAATATTACAACATAAATAAATTTAATAATTTTTGATTAATTTTGGGAATAAATTAAAACAGATGGATTAAATTTAAATGAGTAAGATTTAAATCAAAAATAAATATTTAGTCATGATTATATATATACCAGACTCAATTTGGCATAATGAATTCACCAATGAAAAATAAATCATATGTTAATAAACTTATGGGTGTGTATCGTCTGAATAAAATAAAAATGTCTAAGTGGAATGAAAATAATTGGGAAACATTTTGGGAGGCTTTATGGGCTCATTCAGATGCTTCAAACCTTTAGAAATGGTCTTGGGGAATAGTTATATGAGATGGGAGGTTATTGGTCAAGTTTAGATATGGGTTTAGGCCCATTTGGGGATCCAAAAATGGGATAAAAGACTTCTCTTGGGATTGGAAATAATATAAGTTTAAGAGTAGGATTAGTACCTCCCCACACATAATAAAAACCTAAACCTAGCAGTCACACCTTAAGGGAGAAGAGAACAAAGGACAAAAAGGAGAGGAGGCAAAATGATTCAAGAACAAGTCATCAACCCATTGCAATCAGGTAAGAATTATCTTGCTTAAATTTAAATGTCCAAATTACTTATTAAATCATTGAAGCTTTCTTCCATGTAGATTCTAAATTTCGTAGGGAATTGATGACAAGATGATATAATTAAATCGCATGTATGTAGACAATACAAATCTGATATAGGTTAGTTGAATCCAAAAATTAGGATGAGGCTAAGTTGATTTTAAAGGATGAATCCGTGCATTAGAAACTTGTTAAAATTTGGAGAAATTGATTCATATGTAGAGGATATGTATTCATGTTTAGAAATTAGAAAACTTTGATATTTGTGACTCTTGTATATGATAGAAAATGGTGGGATTAAATTAATAAGGTCGAATTTGTGTAGGTATGTAAAGGGGGTTAAGTTCTAGGATTTTTTGGATTGAAATCCATGTTAATTTATGAAAATAATTAACCTAAGATGATAAACTAAGCCCTAAAGAGCTTCTTTAATGTTTATATAAATGTATAAACCATTAGGATGGGAGATGAGGACGAAAGAAGAAATTGCGTGCTAAGAAAAAGGAGCAGATCTCGGCTTCTCCCGAGATCCGAATCGATTTGGCCTACTTTAATGTTTATATAAATGTATAATCGATTTGGCCCCCAATAAATCGATTCGGCTCAAGATCTGAATCGATTCGGTCCCTATGGCATGTTGAGTTGGGACCGGGGTTTGGTTTGGAATATTTTTAGGAAATCATACAAGTGGGTTAGATGGTGTTTGGGAAAACAAGGATTTTATTTAAAAATACATTTATGGTACAAATATTAAATGGGGAACTATTATAGGTGGTTAGATATTTTTAAAAAGGAAGAATTTGATAAATAATTAGGTGGTAAATTATAAAGGTGTAATGATTTATGGAAAATTATTTGGGATATTTTCTTATTATTATATAGTGATTACAAGCATAATATATACTTATATTTTTGTAATTATCTAGTGATTACCTACATTTTTGTCTGATCATACCTATGTTCATGGACGGTCCTATCGGTTGGGGTTGTGCGCGTTCGGGACCGTAGCACATGCCGACACAAGTGGGCTAGGCATTGTGTAGGTCATTTTATGTACAACGTAGAAGCTCCATCTACAAGAGGTAAGTGTTGATGCTGGGATCAGTTGTCACCGTTGGGTATGGGTCGTGAACCGGTGAACTGCATAAAGACTTCGCCACTTATGTGTGTTTTATGTTGTCTGATTGGATAACAGATTTCTTCAGACCTACCGATAGAGCACGAAAGAAACTCTACTGGTAGATGCCTTTAAGTGTCGCATATATGTAAGGACATATATATATATATATATATATATATATATATATATATATATATATATATATATGACTATATAAATATAATGAGATTAAGTCATATGTCTAAAAACATAGACAATAAATCACGGAGCCACTACTATGCAATGTGCATATTAGATGTTTTGTTACTTTTATGGGCAAACGGACTGGATTACGTTGGGAAAATGTTAATATAAAGATAAATAATTATGTTTCGGCATGTTGGTTATTACATAATGCATTTTATATTATAATCGTACAGTTAGTATTTATTATTTGGGATTACGACGCTTACAGGATTATAGAAGGAATAGTTCCAGTGACTTATAAGATTGGAAATATGGAGGGAGAACCCTTTGGCAATCCGTGGAATGCAGAAAATTTGAAGAAATATTACCATTAGAAATAGGATGAGGGGTTTATGTAAATAAAAGTTTTCAAACTATATAAAATTTTCTTACACATGAATGAAAATAATTCTCCATCTTACCCTATATGTTGATGTATTGAATATTTCATCTTATGATTAAAACTCATCAATAGTATGAAAAGGATAATTCTTATCGATTTTAATTCATATAAATTTCTCATAGTTTGATATGGATGTTAGGTCACCTCCTATATAGAATGAACCTAAAGAAAGTTCGCTTTATCCTTAGGAAAAAACTATGAGGGTAAACAAGTCTCTGCTGAAAAGATTAAGGCTGAAACCCTAAAAGGTTGCTTAAGATCAGATAGGTCTTAATCAATTACACTAATGGCAAAAATCTTTTACAAAAAAGGGTTGGCATAAATGCCCCTAGTGAAATATAAAAATCATAATAAAAAAATTATGAGCCAAGGCTAAAGATAAACATTTTTTAAACAAGTGACCTAGTCCTAATGTAAAACAAAGATATGGTTCTTGATAAACATAATAGGGAAATTGAAAATATTTACTTAGATTGATGGACTTAATAAAAATTAGTTTAAGGGAAAATATGGGTTATTATTCACCAATTTTTAGTTGATTTAGGAAAAATTGGTTTGGGAACAAAATATTTAATTCTTTAATGAACAATATCACCTTCGTTTTGATGCAAAATTTGGTTAGACCTAGAACAAGCATAAGAATGATAAGCAAAACCCAAGTTTTACTGATATAAAAATTTACAGATTAGACTGTCCGCATTTAGTACAAGTTCATTAAAAACAATTGACATTTCATTGATTTGTTCGACTAATATAAGAAGAACTCGTTGAAGAACAAGTTAGCCAAACAATAAATCCATAAAACGCTACATAAGGTTCAGCCTTTGACTTATAAGTGATGTTGATTAATAAGGTCAAATATACGGGTATTATTCATTTAGCAGGTGTCAATCTCATCAACAATTTTAGGAAATTCACGGTTGGATGTATCTTTCATTTTTTCATACCCTTAACGTTTGTAGTACTAATCGAGATCTTAAAACTCAAAAAAATTTGATATTCGGATATGATATCCTTATTAGAATTTTCCACAACAATAGCTACAACTTCATTAACCTTATTTTGAAAATCAACATCGATCGTTTGAAGGGTTAACTCGGCTTCATCCCTCTCTGTGCTCAAATCCTTCGTTTTAATGTCATTTGCCTTCTTGTAAACCTGTAGCTCGGAGTTACACTAGTTGAACAATGACTCACATTTGCTCTTATAACGGTCCATAGAGTTTTTATTATCATTAAATAAAGTAAGGGCTCTTTTATTCTTTTGTGTACACTACTGAAGATCTACCATCAATATTATACGATGTAAGCATAAAATAGACGAGATCATAAATAGAAGAGTGAAACTTTATTGATGGTAAGGATGACTTCCTCCCCTCTATCCAAGTTAGCAAAATTACCTTTATCATAATCAAGTATATTGTTGACCAAGAAGTCGCGTGCCTTAACAGAATTTATATAAAAGGTTTAGTGGTCAGTAAATAGATCTTTATAAACCTCCGTAGACAAGGAGAGTTTCTAATCCATGGTAGGCCAAACAGAACATAGATTGGTCTCAGTTATCTTATTCTTGTTATCTTTCCTCAGCCTCTTAGGAAATTTGATCCCGACTGGTTCTTTTCCCTTTTTCTTGCTTTTTTCAACAGTCTTGCTAAGTGATCCCTCCACCTCTGTGATGAAATCACGGATTAGTTTCGGCACCAACATATCCCACTCTTCAGCAGTTAAGTCATAGGGTTTGTCTGCATAAATATTGAGCAATGGTTAGGGAATAATAATACGAGATGGAAAAACAAAAGATAAAGGTAGCATACAAAGTTCTTTAGAGTATGAAGTTTGAGATAATCCTAAACTCCTCAAGCTCATTAAGTAGGGATAAATCCTCAAAAGATTTTATCCCAGACTTGACAACGTCGCCCGCTAAATGACAATTGGTATCACTTACACTGGGAGTTACTATGTCTGCAAAGCAAAGAAAATAACCTAAATGTAAGTATAGTCAAAAAATAACATAAGCACTATGATATTAGGAATAAAGATAAATAATTTATACATCTCAAATGAGGATTTCCCCAATCACAAAGGACCCTCATGCCTCCATCTAAATCATTCCATATAAAAACTTCAAGTATGCACTAATAAGAAATAAACGAGTCTTCCAGTTATGATTAGAGGTTTGAGAAGCCTTCACAAGCTTATGATTTGGGTTATGAGGGATCCAAAAGTAGTATCCAAAAAAATTCCTCATTGAAACAATGGTATAAACTCTTCGAAAGACTTCCCTCTTATGTTTTCATCATGTATGGACCTCCAAGATATGATAGAGATGAATATGGTCCTCCAGGAGTTAGGATCTAGTTGGTTAGGTGATACCCTAAGGTGTGAAAGTGTTTCTCGCATCTAGGTATGGGAGGGAAGACTAAACCCTAAACGAAACACAACATCGTAAAAAATGACCTTAGATGAATTCTTTAAGTCGTATGTTCTCTCGTCAATTAGAGTATGAACAATAATATATGATTTTATTTCATAAAGAAGTTTAAGTATACAAGCCTTAATCTTATTGATAATAATTCTATAAGGTAAGCTTGTGAAAAGTAAAGTGTGTATACATCTTATTATCAACATTTTCCTCCATATGTCAAGATTCAGAGGGGGAACCTAGTTGCAAGTTGAACAAATGAGGTGTGTTCTAACTCCCCATTATATTCATCAACATCAACTGCCTCTTAGTCATCAGGATCTCTTTGTAAATAGGTGGCCTAATAATTAAAGGATGCGGATTAACCATAATCATAGGTCGAGGAAGAACCAAAATCAGAGGTCAAAGATTTCCCAAATTTAGATGATTAGATCATATTTTGTACCTTAGTGATAATTCATGAGGAAGAGGCCAAAGTGACGGTATTTGAAGAATGGTGGATCGACAGACTACTAGGAATGTCATCCATCGCATCCATAAAAGAGTCTTCATACTGACTCATGGTGTTGATGTTAATAGAAAAATCATTAGGGAGATGGGGAATATTTGGCCTAATTATAGTGGTGCAATAAAAAGCCTTTTTGATTACGAGGGGAGAAGGACCCTCGATAAAGGTTCCTATGGGTAAACAACCAACAAAGGGGTCGTCAATCCTAAGCTACTCTTTCATTATGAAGGGTTTCCCTTGCCAAATTATTTCTAAATTCCGGAAGATCTCCTCAAAAGGGTTGGGAATTTTAAAACACATTGTATTTTATTAGTTTTAAGATCAAATGTTGCTAAAGGTAATGAATTTAAGTGAGAACAATGAAATACACATACCCTAAACGCAATTGATGATCTTAATGAGAATAAATAAATTTTTATTTAACACAAAATCCTGCAAAAAAAAGATCTAAAAAGGGAAATCCTACAATAAAAGAGGGAAGGAAAGAAAAACTCTAAGAACAGTCGAATAATCTTACGATGATCCTAAATAGAAAGATTCTTGCTTCACAAAATTTGTGAAATAATTTTATAAGTAAGAAACCAACCTATATATATATATATATAGGGGAATAATGGGATGAGCCTCACCTGCCAAGCCTTGGCATTGGGAAGAGAAAATGATGGGAATCACAATGAGACAGAGAAGGTTGATTATCTCCCAAAGATATTATGTTAAACTATCTATCGTCCATCGACCTGCAACTATAGGGTGAACAAAGTAATCTTCTCCACCTCAATAGGTTCAACTCTTAAATTTATGGGACCCACAACTCGATCGAACCCAAGAGGTTTGACTCTAACATTTTTGGTACCCTAAGATCCTTTATACTATGGTGGAGATCCTACATGGTATGGATCTTCAATTCCCTTAGCCTCCATAAATTTATCTCTTACATGTTGGAGACACTCACTTCTTTCGTCTCAACCATTCAATGGATCTTCATCTCCGTCGACCTCAACAGGTTCCGCTCTTACATATAAGTAACCCTCACCTCCTTCTCCCTCAATAGGTTAGTCTCTTACACTTTGGTGACCCTAAATTCCTTCGTATCAATCATTCAAGTAACCCTCTTCTCCTTCAACCTCAACAGGTTTGTCTCATACATTTAAGGGATCATCGTTTCCTTCAGCCTCAATAAGTTCAGCTCTTACATTTAAGGGACTCTCATCCCCCTTGCCCTCATCAAGTTAGGCTCTTAATAACACTCAATTTATTCGTCTAAAAAAATTAAGGAACACTTAGCTCTATCATCCTCCACAAGTTCAGCTCTTCCACTTTGGAGACCCTCAGCTCCTCTGTCTCCTAAATTCCGAGGACCCTCTTCACCTTCGTCCTATAGTGGGTAAACTCCTCCATTTTGAGAATTCTCATATCCTTCTCCCTTAATAAGTTCAACTCCTAGGAGGTTCATCTCATAGCCTCTAATATCATATCACAATCGGAACAATTTAGAAGATTTAAGCCTAGGGAATACTTAATGTTCCTAGAAATGATCTCATCTCAAGAATATATGTATTTTAGAACCCCGACCCAAAAATGGTCGGCCTAATACCCTCTTAGGATAATCCTCAAACATTTATCCTCATAGCCTTATTGGATTGGCCAAATTGCACCAAAAATCTAAGAATGCACGGAATTCCCCGAAAAGGGAATTTCAGTCATATTGTTCCTACACGAGTGTGTGCATATTATGTACTAGATGTGAAGAGAATGTTCACGCATTATATAGGGATTCTAGAAGAACAGGTTTCAGAAATCAAGATAATCATATCAATCAACATTCTCCTAGTGACTGGAAGTGAACATTACACACCAACACACCTATAATTACATTGTACCCTATTACTTGTTCTATTTGTAACTCTTTCAAAATACTCTCTAGTGAAAGAAAGTACATCCTTGAAACTAACATGTAGAACACTATTCATAAACTGATAAACAAATTATTTCTACACCAGACATAAGCTAGTTGGATAAACCACTTATATTTATGTGTTGGTATATCTTTATTTCATTTACTACATTCATTATTGTTTATTACCATGTCCATATCATGTCTATCTTCATTATTGATTGAGTTCCTTCTTATTATCTGAATCTTGTAGTTCAACATAACATTAAGGATCCATCGGTATACGTTCGAACCTGGGTAAGGCTTTTTAGGCAATTTCAAGGTCTTTAGAGATCCTATTTTAAGTCACTTAGGGGACCATGTTCACAGAGGAACCTTAGGTGGGGGTGTGATGAAAATGGGCCGACATGGTATTAGTGAGCCAGGAAAAAGGTGATTTGTCGCACGAAAAAAGGTCTTGTGCCATACAATATAATATTTTACTATACATAATTTTGTTCTTTTTCTTTGATCTTGTTTTCTAATTAAAACTTAAATTAGAATTAACTAGATTAATTTTGGGCTATATATGGAACACTTGTGTCAAGGGACAAATAACTATTTAAGTTCTTAGTGTAATAAAATAGAGGTAACACAAAGAGAATTTAAAGGGATCGAGTATTGCATTTCATTGACCTACAAATACGAAAGGGGCATGACCTATATTTATAATACAAAACAAAGTAAGGCAATAGACACCTTAATAATTGTGGAATACCATAGGTCTAGAATACAAGTGGGCATCCACTTAATTACAGATTTTATAACACCCCCCCTTGGATGTACAATATATCCACCATTCAATGATTGTTGCCTCATTAAAACATTACTCAGGAAAAACCGAGTGGAAAAAAAACTAATGTGAAGGAAAAAGAGTACAACTTTTGGGATCATTCAATTGTGTTGGACACGGTTAGTGTTGCCTCGTTAAAACCTTTAACTGAAAAATCCAATGGGAAAAATCTAATTAAAAGAAAAAGAATACAACTAACAATGATATCCATATCATGTTCTTAGATTATCCCCATGATCAAATGATGCCCCTCATTGGATACTTCCCCTTGATTATGTTATATCTACAATGATTGTGTTGATGAATATCAATCACATACACAATCTTGTGAAAATTTTGTCTATCGTTACTTTAATTTCATTTTTCTTCAAATGTTTGACTTCCATAAGACTTGGATCACTACACCAAAATTACCAATCTGGCATGCTTAGACAAGAAGAATCTGGCATCGTATTGAACCGTGCCACAATCTAGCACCATTTTAATAAAATTAGTCACAGTTTAAAACCGTGCTAAAATTTGGCACGACTATAAAACGTGCCAAAAGTGTACCAAAATGTGTTCCTAAAAAAATACTAAAACAGAATTCATTTTTCATTTTGGAGCCATCGACCTCTCGTATCCCGTTATTTCCCTATCAAACCAACTTTTCCATCTCAAGGAAGGGTCACCTGTGTTATTTCTCTTTACCAAATCCTTTATACCAAACCCGTATCTCTCTCTAAATTCGCTCACCCAAGGCTGTGAAGAACCGCTGAGAAGAAGACCATTGTCGTTGAGAAAGCTCCAACAGAGAATAAAAAAATATGTTTTTTTTTGCATTTATTTATATTCAGTTCTTCACCAAATTGTTGCCTCAATCTATAAGTTAAAGTTTAATTTATGAATTATTGTTTCCATTTCAATCTGACGCGTTTAACTCAATTCAAATTTTATGATTTTTTTATTATTGTTTGCTTGATTTGTGGTTGCAGAATTGGGGAGATCGAAAAAACCCTGTGACACCTCGTCTAATTAAATATCGGGCGATCACACCTTTATTAAATTAAAATCAAGGTGAACAGTTGGTTCATTCTTAGCATCACTGTCAAAAAATATCTTTTCCAATTTAAACACCCTAAATAATTAAGCTAAGTGTCAAAACCATTTTTAGACATTACTTTCCAAATTTTATTTTATAAACCAAGATTTAAATATGTACAACAATTTAATATTAAAGAATCACACCACAATTATCATGGAACATATAATCCAAATAAATTTAACATTCAACAACTAAGTCCCAACATTTAAAATTTAAAGTAAAACATCCAGACAGTAATAAATCCCAAAGTGACAATACTAGAAATAAATGAATCACAATGTCCAATAAAACAAATGGATAATGGGAACGGGTGACACATGCCAAACTGAATAAATAAGCTAGGAGTGGAATCAAATAAATGAAGTCGTCTAAGCAAGAGGCCTGCAACTCCCACCTAAGCTGCAGCGCATTCCTTCCAAAGAATCCTACGCAAGACGCCCCTGTGGCTGGGCACCTGTAATATATACATATAGATACAAGAGAGAAAGGAAAATAGAAACGGGTCAGATCCCCATAGTGTAAATGATTTAAAATTTGTTTAGCAAGTATTTAAAATGTTTACAGGCCAATGCGACAACATATTAGTGCGACACTCTCTTGAGAAATTCTCACCTCTCTTATAATGTGCACACCTATCGCACTAATCTTCCCAACGGTTTAACTTATCTTATATCGCACTAAACTTCCCAATGGTTTAACTTATCTTAGGTTACTCGTAAGATTTAAAACTGAACAATATAATTGTTTCAGAGGAAAAATTCATTCAGTAACAAAGCTCTCATTTTAACTTTATTTATTAAAAAAGTTTCCAGTGTTCCATTATACTTTTCAAAACAAGTATTTCCAATTTGAAGTCATTATTCATTTCTTACCTACCATAGCACCGTAGGTAGTTCCAAATTTCAGGAATTCATATATATATATATATATATATATATATATATATATCAAATACTCGTATAATATATATATTTTAACAGCAGCCCACATAAAAATTATGGTGCGTGCATACTCTGCTATCCAATCCCTGTATCACTCGTACTAAGGAAAATACAAGTTTGGAATCACTCTCAAATTGTATTAACACATACACAAACAATATTGAGGCGAAGCATAGATTCCAAGTCTCTAAGAGGATAGCACATGCCCCCACGTCTCTTAGGACCGTCTGAACTATCGATTCGATAGCCTGTACGAAGGATTTCTATCTTCTAGGGTACGAGTCAATATCCCCCATAAAGGCAAATCGAGATAAGATCGTTCCAGTGCGGTAACCTCAGGGATAGCAAGTAGCGCGGGCACGATTTTCACACATAGGTAGTATATGCATAAACACAGTCATATAACTAAACTACTATTACCATATCAAATTAGGTACATTTATAATCCCCTAATTACGACATTTGTCCTTATTTCTCATTATTTAGTTCTCCCGTATGATCGTTCATTTCTTACTTTAATTTGAGGGATCATTCTAACTTATTGCGTAACACTCATGGACTCTATCCTGTCAAGTGTAGAATTCAGTAGGTAATCTAATTTCCAACGTAACAATTTTACGCGTCTCTCCCCTTAATACATAATTTCATCATCCCTTATATGTAAATATCCCGAAAATACAACTCTCGTTTTACATTAAAGGTCCCATAATTATTTATAAGTCCTACTGGTCTTCTTTATCTCCCAAAACATTTTAATAAGGGTGTCCAAGGGTTATTTCTCATTAAATCGAATTCAACTGAATTTAAAAAGGGGAAATATTAGTCTGCCAGGAGGGGTCGATCGATCGATGGCAGGAGCTCGATCGATCGATGCATCGATCGATCGACACTCCTGGTTCGATCGATCGATCAAACAAGTATGCGAATTCTGCAGATTAGCAGTTACGGGTTTCACAATCCAACCTCAATCAAATCCAGATTTTACACACCCAAACTCCCTAAAATTCATACTATAATCAGTATATACCCATATTATTCATCTTCTACGTAAAGCATGAAATTTTTCATCAATAACCATGGATTAATAGTCCAAAACTTCATAAAAATCTCAAGAACCCTAGAATTTATTTAACATGGTTCTAATCAGTCTTTTTCCAAAAATTTCTACACCTAATTCATCATAATTTCATGGTTAAGCCTCTACATATGAGGGGGTTACCAGATTTACATTCAAATCAATTCTACATGCGAGTTTCCTATCTCCAACATGGATTTTCTTCTACCAAACTCATCCTAATCACCTTAGACTAACATGAACGATGCATTAACGAAAATTAGCAAGATAAATACTTGCCTGGAAATTTCAAAATTCTGGTTTACTGAGGATTTTGGTGTGGTTGCGTTCCCCGTCGCGCGATCTACGCGTTGGTGGTGGTGGCGGTGCAATCAGATGACTTTTTGGCCTTGGATTGCTTGGAAAGCTTTCTCCTTCCCTCTCCTATGGACGTTCTAAGATTTTGAGTCTGATAACCCTAAAGGACTCTTTTAAATGGCTGATATAGCCTAATAATTTTCGTGGGTTTAATTACCCAAAAATGCAAAATGTCCAAAATGCCCTCCCAGGGTGTTAAATAGGCCTAAAAACGCACCGAGACCCAAACTAAACCCCCGAGTACACTTTTATGACTATCTCGACCCTTCCGAATACGTTGGCGCACTCAAAACCACCATACGGATAACTTAAAAATATTTCACTTTTATTAATCAACATTTATTCCCGACGCGACACAGGCGCGTCCCGACTTAAATTTCCAAAATTGTCATTTTATTCACTCGTGACATTTCATAGAACCAATATTATATTACTTTACTCATTAGTAATATTCAACAACAAGTTTCCCATAATTACTAACTCACATCACGTTAATAATTATAAAATAATTAATTTTCGGATTTATATTAAATAATTAACTCACATTAAATTTAATAAATCCCCAAATTAATAAAGCATAAAAATACGGGGTATTACATACTTCCCCCCTAATAACGGAATTTCATCCCGAAATTCGGAAAATAAGTCATACCTGGTAAGAATAAATCTGGATATCTCTCGCGCATATCTGCCTCGCGCTCCCAAGTGGATTCCTCCACATTATGATGCTCCCACTGGACCCGTACAAGTGGAACTACCTTCGACCTCAATCTCCTCTCGCTACGGTCTAGGATAGCCATCGGTCTCTTCACGTAAGAGCTGTCAGGCTTTAAGTCTATCTCATCTACCGCAATGTGGGTATGGGCCATATCATCCCGAAGATATCGTCTCAACGACGAGATGTGGAATACATCGTGAATGCGATGTAAATGCTTTGGCAGTCCCAATCAGTATGCTACCGGCCAAATCCTCTCGATAATGGGAAATGGTCCCACGTACTTCGGGGATAATTTCCCTTTCTTCCCGAACCTCATCACTCCTTTCATAGGAGATACACGTAGTAACACTTGGTCCCCCACATTAAACTCTCGAAAGAACCGTTTCGCATCGGCGTAGCTTTTTTGTCTGTCCTGGGCTACTCAAATGCGACTCCTGATCATCTCGATCCTCACGGAGGTTTCCTGAATCACCTCTGGTCCTAGCAACTTGTTATCCCCCACCTCTAGCCAACAAGTTGGGGAACGACAAGGTCTGCCATACAAAGCCTCGAATGGAGCCATGCTAATCGTGAACTGATAAGAGTTATTATAAGCGAACTCTACTAGTGGAATATGTGGCTCCCAACCTCCTCCAAAATCAAGAACACACATGTGTAGCATATCCTCTAACATCTGATTAGTACGCTCTGTCTGTCCATCTGTCTGTGGGTGATAAGCTGAACTCAATCTCAACTCTGTACCCATAGCCTCCTGAAAGCTCTCCCAGAAACGCGACACGAAAATCTTATCTCTATCTGACACAATATTCAGGGGCGCCCCATGTAATCTGACAATCTCAATAATGAACAACCGAGCATACTGACCCGTGGTATAGTCTGTCCGCACCGGCAGAAAATGAGCCACCTTGGTCAATCGGTCTATAATCACCCAGATAGAGTCGTGGCCACGCTGTGATGTAGGGAACCCTATATAAAGTCCATGGAAATACTCTCCCACTTCCATGCAAGTATTTCCAATGGCTGAAGCAACCCTGACGGTTTCTGATGGTCCACCTTTACCAGCTGGCAGGTAGAACACTTGGACACGAATTCAACAATGTCCTTCTTCATCCCACTCCACCAGTATTGCCGCCTCATATCCTGGTACATTTTATCTCCTCTAGGATGTACCGCAAATCGGGACCTGTGAGACTGGGTCATCACTGCATGACGTAATTCAGCTCCTTCTGGAACCACCAATCTCCCATTAAACCTCAAACCCCCATCAGAACTAACAGAATAGGAATCAACACCCTTAGCTAAAAGTCATACAATTTGTTCCTGGAAAAACGGGTCTGTGGTATGTGCCTGTATCACCCTCGTAACAATCTCGTGTGTCACTGTCATAACAAATATGAAGGAACGGGCTACTGCGTCCTGGTGACCCAACTCCTCCCACTTTGCTTTCCAGACGTTCGCTACATCGTCTATCGGTCTACGTCTCAACGCATCAGCAACTACGTTGGCCTGACCTGGATGGTATTGTATGTCGAACTGATAATCCTTCACAAACTCTAACCATCTGCGCTGACGCATATTCAGCTCTCGCTGAGTGAACAGGTACTGCAGTGACTTGTGGTCTGTGAACAAAAAGAATTTCTCCACCAATAAATAGTGCCTCCATATCCTCAATGCAAAAACGACCGCTGCTAACTCCAGTTCGTGGGTGGGGTAATTCTTCTCATGCGTCTTAAGCTTGTGGGAGGCAAAATCTATAGCCTTCTCTTCTTGCTGAAGTACTCCCCCAAGTCCTCATAAAGAGGCATCGGTGTAAACTAGGTACTCCACACCCGGCTTAGGTAAAGAAATAACTGGTGCTGAAGTAAGCTTGTCTTTCAGCTCGTCGAAAGCCAATTGACAAGCATCATCCCAAACATATGGTAACCCTTTGCGAGTCAGGTTCGTCATTGGACCCGCTATTTTGGAGAATCCCTGAATGAATCTCCTGTAGTATCCGGCTAACCCCAAGAAACTACGCACTTCCGTCGGTGTCGTGGGCTGTCCCCACTCCCTCACCGCTGACACTTTACTCTGATCGACTGATATCCCCTGCTCAGAAACAACATGGCCCAAGAACAGTACTTCTCGCAACCAGAATTCGCACTTCTCGTACTTGGCATACAGCTGATGCTCTCGTAGAGTCTAAAGAACCTGTCTCAAATGCTCGGCATGCTCCTCCTCGGAGTGTGAATATATTAAAATGTCGTCTATGAAGACGATGAGAAAATGATCCAAGAACTCTCTGAACACTCGGTTCATTAAGTCCATGAACAAGGCTGGAGCATTTGTGAGGCAAAATGGCATCACCCTGAACTCATAGGACCCATATCTCGTCAAGAAGGTAGTCTTTGAAAAATCCTGCTCCCTAATACGTAGCTGATGGTACCCCGACCTCAGATCTATCTTCGAAAATAAATTTGCTCCCCTCAGCTGGTCGAACAGATCATCGATTCGAGGCAACGGATACTTGTTCCGTATCGTGACCTTGTTCAGCTCCCGGTAGTCCACACACAGCCTCAGTGAACCATCTCTCTTTTTCACAAACAAGACTGGAGCTCCCCAAGGTGAGGTAGTCCTGCGAATGAAGCCTTGACCTAACACTTGCTCTATCTGATCTTGTAACTCTCGCATCTCCGCCGGAGCCATACGGTAGGGATCGAGTGCTATCGGTCTAGTATCCGGTAATAAATCTATGATAAAGTCTATCTCTCGACTGGGGGGTAGGCCTGGTATCTCCTGAAACACATAGGAATACTCACGGACAACTAGGATCGAGTCTAAGGGAATCACAACCTCCTTAGAGGTATCCTTCTCTATGTAATACAAATGAGTGATCGAGCCTCCCTCTGGGTGAGGCATCGCCACTACAAACATCTCTTGCCCCGGAATGGCAAAAACAATACTCCCACCAAAACAAACTATCATGGCCTTGTAAGCAGCGAGCCAATCCATACCGATAATAACGTCATGATCATGCATATCTAAGACTAACATGTCTGCAGGTAATACCAAGCTACCAATCTCTACCCCCACACCCCGGCATATAAAGAAAATAAGCGAACCACTCCCAGTGGTGAGTCTACACACGTCACAGTGCTCTCTACTGTTGCTAATAACCCTAAGGCCTTCGCAAAATGAGTGGCTATAAAATAGTACGTCACCCCAGTATCAAACAAAATGCGACCCATAGTACCATGGATAGGAAACATACCCTCAATCGCGGGTAATGCCTGTGGAGTTGCTGCCCGGTGGATGTTATAGAATCGTCCATATTGTAACTGCCCCTACTGCACTGGAGATGCTGGAATGGCTGGTAGGGCTGGTACCTGGGCTGGTGTTGGGAGGGAACCTGGAAAAAGTGGCCTCTGTGGCTCATTATGGGCACCCTGCTGCTGTGGGGCCCTCTCTCCCTCTGGACAATCCTGGCGCCTATGGCCATGCTTGCCACACCCAAAACATCGGCCTTTGAAATTACCTCCCCTCTGACCCTGCTGACCACGGCCCTACTAGTCGTTACCACCCCACCACTGGCCCTGTTGGCCCTGGTGAAAACGTTGTTGGCCCTGTTGGCCCTGCTGCTGACCCTGCTGCTGTCGGTGTTGGCCTTGCTAGCCCTGCTGACCCTGCCTATAACCCCCAAATCCCTTCCTGGAATCACCTGATCGGAAGCGCTTGGCAGGGTCCCCCAGATGAGAACTCTGCTCATGCTGACGAATCTGTCCCTGGGATGTCGGTGCTCCACCAGCGCCACTACCCCCTGTCCTGCCCTGCTAGTCGGACTCTCCTCCGCGCTTGCTTCCCTGCATATGGAAGCGGTGATCCTGGCAATGTAGTAAAGCAGCATTGAGTACATCAGTGAAAGTACTCAGAGATAGATTCCCTATAAGGTGATGACGGATCCTCCAAGCTAACCCGTCCACAAATAACATTATCTTCTTACCCTCAGTAGGTGCCTCATCTGGCACTATGGTGAGAAGTCTCGTGAACTCTTCCTCATACTCAGCAACGGTAGAATTCTCCTGCTTCAAGTTCAGTAATTTCTGCCTCATCGCAGTCTGCACGGCAGGTGGAAAATACTTGCGGTCAAACCGCTCCCAGAATGACTGAATCGGGATCATATCCCTCTCCTCCAAGGTGGTGGTGGACTCCCACCACTGCAAAGAGGCCCCCACCAGCTTAAAGGAAGCCAACAACTATTTCTGCACGTCTGTGCACTCATACATACGAAGATGCCGCTGGATATCTTTCTTCCATTGGCTGACGATGACAATATCTGAACTACCAGAGAACTTAGGGGGATGCGCCTTCTGAAAGGCATCCCCAACTCGCTCCCATGAAGATGGAAGTTGTGTATGTACTGGCTCCACTGCCTGAATCTGGGGTGGAGCCTGCTGTACCACCACTAGAACGGCATTCACCACCTGAGCAACAATAGCGGCTACCTCATTAGCATTCATCGTACCCTGTGCCGGAGCTGCTGGCTGCTCGGCTGGGGCACGCCTGTCCTTTGGTGCACGTCTCGGAGGCATCGAAAACGTGAAGAAATATATTAGTCTACAGTTATTATCAAATCTCAAATAGCTGAAGACGTAAACGTAAAAGGAAGAATACATCAATCCTAAAATAGGGCTCTGTAGCAAAAATGTTAAGCTGAAAGAGAAATAAGCCGTACAGATCCTAAGGACACTAGAACCCGATGCTCTGATACCACCTGTGACACCCAACCTAATTAAATACCGGGCAATCACTCCTTTATTAAATTAAAATCAAGGTGAACAGTTGGTTCATTCTTAGCATCACTGTCGAAAAATAGCTTTTCCAATTTAAACACCCTAAATAATTAAGCTAAGTGTCAAAACCATTTTTAGACATTACTTTCCAAATTTTATTTTATAAACCAAGATTTAAATATGTACAACAATTCAATATTAAAGAATCACACCACGATTATCATGGAACATATAATCCAAATAAATTTAACATTCAACAACTAAGTCCCAACATTTAAAATTTAAAGTAAAACATCCAGACAGTAATAAATCCCAAAGTGACAATACTAGAAATAAATGAATCACAATGTCCAATAAAACAAATGGATAATGGGAACGGGCGACACATGCCCAACTGAATAAATAAGCTAGGAGTGGAATCAAATAAATGAAGTCGTCTAAGCAAGAGGCCTGCAACTCTCACCTAAGCTGCAGCGCGTTCCTTCCAAAGAATCCTACGCAAGACGCCCCTGTGGCTGGGCACCTGTAATATATACATATAGATACAAGAGAGAAAGGAAAATAGAAACGGGTCAGAGCCCGATAGTGTAAATGATTTAAAATTTGTTTAGCAAGTATTTAGAATGTTTACATGCCAATGCAACAACATATTAGTGCGACACTCTCTTGGGAAATTCTCACCTCTCTTCTAATGTGCACACCTATCGCACTAATCTTCCCAACAGTTTAACTTATCTTATATCGCACTAAACTTCCCAATGGTTTAACTTATCTTAGGTTACTCGTAAGATTTAAAAATGAACAATATAATTATTTAAGAGGAAAAATTCATTCAGTAACAAAGCTCTCATTTTCACTTTATTTATTAATAAAGTTTCCAGTGTTCCATTATACTTTTCAAAACAAGTATTTCCAATTTGAAGTCATTATTGATTTCTTACCTACCATAGCACCGTAGGTAGTTCCAAATTTCAGGAATTCATATATATATATATATATATATATATATATATATATATATATATATATATATATATATATATATATATATATATATATATATATCAAATACTCGTATAATATATATATTTTAACAGCAGCCCACATAAAAATTATGGTGCGTGCATACTCTGCTATCCAATCCCTATATCACTCGTACTAAGGGAAATACAAGTTTGGAATCACTCTCAAATTGTATTAACACATACACAAACAATATTGAGGCGAAGCATAGATTCCAAGTCTCTAAGAGGAAAGCACATGCCCCCACGTCTCTTAGGACCGTCTGAACTATCGATTCGATAGCCTGTACGAAGGATTTCTATCTTCTAGGGTACGAGTCAATATCCCCCATAAAGGCAAATCGAGATAAGATCGTCCCAGTGTGGTAACCTCAGGGATAGCAAGTAGCGCGGGAACGATTTTCACACATAGGTAGTATATGCATAAACACAGTCATATAACTAAACTATTATTACCATATCAAATTAGGTACACTTCTAATCCCCTAATTACGACATTTGCCCTTATTTCTCATTATTTAGTTCTCACATATGACCGTTCATTTCTTACTTTAATTTGAGGGATTATTCCAACTTGTTGCGTAACACTCATGGACTCTATCCTGTCAAGTGTAGAATTCAGTAGGTAATCTAATTTCCAACGTAACAATCTTACGCATCTCTCCCCTTAATACATAATTTCATCATCCCTTATATGTAAATATCCCGAAAATACAACTCTCGTTTTACATTAAAGGTCCCATAATTATTTATAAGTCCTACTGGTCTTCTTTATCTCCCAAAACATTTTAATAAGGGTGTCCAAGGGTTATTTCTCATTAAATCGAATTCAACTAAATTTAAAAAGGGGAAATATTAGTCTGCTAGGAGGGGTCGATCGATCGATGGCAGGAACTCGATCGATCGATGCATCGATCGATCGACACTCCTGGTTCGATCGATCGATTAAACAGGTATGCAAATTCTGCAGATTAGCAGTTACGGGTTTCACAATCCAACCTCAATCAAATCCAGATTTTACACACCCTAACTCCCTAAAATTCATACTATAATCAGTATATACCCATATTATTCATCTTCTACGTAAAGCATGAAATTTTTCATCTATAACCATGGATTAATAGTCCAAAACTTCATAAAAATCTCAAGAACCCTAGAATTTCTTTAACATGGTTCTAATCAGTCTTTTTCCAGAAATTTCTACTCCTAATTCATCATAATTTCATGGTTAAGCCTCTACATATGAGGGGGTTACCATATTTACATTCAAATCAATTCTACATGCGAGTTTCCTATCTCCAACATGGATTTTCTTCTACCAAACTCATCCTAATCACCTTAGACTAACATGAACGATGCATTAATGAAAATTAGCAAGATAAATACTTTCCTAGAAATTTCAAAATTCTGGTTTACTGAGGATTTTGGTGTGGTTGCGTTCCCCGTCGCGCGATCTACGCATTGGTGGTGGTGGCGGTGCAATCGGATGACTTTTTGGCCTTGGATTGCTTAGAATGCTTTCTCCTTCCCTCTCCTATGGCCGTTCTAAGGTTTTGAGTCTAATAACCCTAAAGGACTCTTCTAAATGGCTTATATAGCCTAATAATTTTCGTGGGTTTAATTACCCAAAAATGCAAAATGTCCAAAATGCCCTCCCGGGGTGTTAAATAGGCCTAAAAACGCCCCGACACCCAAACTAAACCCCCGAGTACACTTTTTTTACTATCTCGACCCTTCCGGACACGTTGGCGCGCTCAAAACGACCGTACGGATAACTTAAAAATATTTCACTTTTATTAATCAACATTTATTCCCGACGCGACACAGGCGCGTCCCGACTTAAATTTCCAAAATTATCATTTTATTCACTCGTGACATTTCATAGAACCAATATTATATTACTTTACTCATTAGTAATATTCAACAACAAGTTTCCCATAATTACTAACTCACATCACATTAATAATTATAAAATAATTAATTTTCGGATTTATATTAAATAATTAACTCACATTAAATTTGATAAATCCTCAAATTAATAAAGCATAAAAATAGGGGGTATTACAAACCCCATATGTTAAATGTTTTGTTCTTGTTAATCGTCAATTTAAGGTTTGTTTAGAGAATTAGTTGTTCTTTTTTGGAACTAAAGTTATTATGTCAAATTTGGAAATTTTTTCTGCTAAACTACTTGGGATCGAGAGGGATTAGCTTAACCTTTGAAATGTGTGTTTGTGTGTGATCTATAATTAAATGGATGTAATTTAAAGAAGTTGATTTGTTGAGTTTAGATCAAATTTATAATGCTTATTTACTAACTATAACAGACACGACTATGAGATTTTTATTTTTTAATTATGGGTAAATTAAAATTAGATTTTGATATATGCCATTAATCAATCACTCGATTTGAGAAGTTTTCTTTCTCTATTATCATTTTTCGATGTTACTTTATTGTTCCTCATTATTTCTTAAGTTTTCTTTATGTCATCTTGGTAGATTTACAAATTATTATTGTTTGTCATATTTTAGAGGTGAAATTTTATCTTCAACCACTCATTGAAATCTTACTGTAGGTCCTTTTTTATGTGTTAATTCATTCTTCATGAAAATATTCATTTGAACTGTCAATTATTAAGTTTGTTAAATGAATTTATTCTCTAGTCTACTTTAAATGCTCTAGCTCATTATGCTTCTGATCCAAATGATGTTGACTGATTGAGATTTCTTGCATCTCTTGTTAAAAAGATTTGGATTTATTTCACATCTTTCACATTAAACGGGTTCTTGTGTTGTACCTTGTATAATTTTTTTCTTATATTCTCCATGATGAATATGCATAATGGGTAGTTGCAAATCATAAAAGGATCATTTATTATTTTAAAGCAAGAAGTCTTTTGGGGAAAACTCCACATATTAGACACCTTTATTTATGAGCATCTATATATTTTACGAAATCAAGTTCTTTTTTAAAATTATATAAATCATGGAGTCTAACTATCATAAATTAAATTTATCTGATGTTTTTCTGCTATTTATGTTCTAAAGATTTCGTTATCAAACTCTATTTAGTGTACCTTTTATCACGTGTTGGTTCTTTTTGTAATTATTAGTGAATTTGAGTTCAACTATTCCTCCTTAATTGGCATAGGAACTTAGTAAATATCCTTCCTACAAGAACTCAGTCCGAAAGTCCTGGCATCGTTCTATATAAAAGTTCATGTTTAAAGCATTTATTGAGAGAACCCCTAAGAGGGAACACCAAACTCACAGTTATATGAGCCATTTCCACAAAGAGTAAGTATTTGACTTCATAACATTTTTCATCATATTTATACAAGCTGGTTTGATTTAATCACTTTCGATGTAGCAATACCTCGAAACTGCAGATGTTTTTTCTTCTTCTCAATATCCACTTCTTTCTAAAGCCTTTTTGATTAAAAGATATAAGCTTAGGTAAAATGGAAGCGATCCTATAAGGCATCAATATGGAAATAATCTTATTTGAGAAGTTACACAGACTAATTGGGCGAGAATCCTAAAAATTAATGTGTTGTACTTTTGGGGAATCATTACAGTCATAGTTCTAGACATCACCTTGGGGAGATTTTTCCCAGCAAAAGAACTTTTAATAGCCGTATAAACATCATATTTGATAATATCCCAACACTTGGTAAAAAATAGCCTTGAAAATTCATCTGAACCTGGAGCATTATTACCATTTAAATCAAAGACTACTTATCCAACTTGCTCTAAAGAGGAGATGGGGGTTAGCATAATATTGTCAGTCCCATAGATAAATTCTGGGATCAAATTCAAAAATTTATCATCGATATCCAAAGGAGAATTGGATGGGAAAAGATTTGATAAAATTCCATATGGGATTACATTCATCTCACTTAATCTGGGTTTCATCATTCACAAAAATCCCATGTCTATCTTTAATTCTATGGAACCAAAGTTTTACTCTTCTAGATTTAACACAATTGTCAAAATATTTGTTGTTGGGATCACCACTTCTATCCCATTTTTATTCTCTTTTTACTTCCAATAACTCTTATCCAAATAAAGATGCCTATTAAGTTCATCACTAGACTTTTGACAATCTTCTCTATTTTTAGAAGGGACATTTTTAAAAGTCATTTCTTAAATCAGAAGATCATCGTCTGCATTTTTAACCCTATGGAGAATATCCCTGAATTGATCTCTACTCCATCACGATAAAAACATATCTTAATCTTTTAGGATTACTATCAAGAGTCTTAAAAGGGTCTCCTCTATTGCATTTCTCCCAGTTTTCCTTAACCAATTGCAAAATCCTACATTGTTACCCCTGAGAATAAAAAATTTAAATTTATAAGGCCTAATATTCAAATATTTAATGACTCTAAAAGAATGGGGGAGTGTTCTGTGGAATTTTATTTAAATGTTAAACTTTACAAGATGAAAAAATCTCCTGCCATGTCGTGTTAACCAAAATGCTATCCAAATGAGCCCATATTTATCTTCACCACCTCTTTTATTAAACCAAGTATCTATTGTAACACCTCAAGCGCCCGGGAAGAGCGAAGCGGAGCACTACTGCGATAAAACTAACTAAATCCACAAATAACAAGGTATAGAGAATTTAAAATCCCACAATAAAAACAAGAGAATCCACTAATCTCAATTCTTCAAATTAAATTCAACAAAGTCTCTCGAAATAAAACAACTACCTATATCGAAATAAAATAAATCTCAAATGCTCTATACATAAAAAATAAATACAATATTCCAACTTGAATTAAAAAATTCTTCCTAAATAATCCACGCTAAAATCATCCCAATTAGTCCATAGCATTCAAATCCATTCTAACTTGCCAACTAAAAGAAAATATGGGGAAGTACATAATACAGCATGAAAGATTCTCAACAAATATTAGCGGTGAATAAAACGTAACAATACGAGTACGAATATTCAAATCAAATGTGAATCTCATAAACATTTTACCCATATAATTTTTCAACAACACATTAATCCGAGTCACCAGGCCTCACCATACCGTGCCATACTTTATCAAGTAGCCGGAACAAGAACATTGGTAGGTTCCCAACCTCAGTGCCATATTAAAATATCATGAAAACGTGCCCAACACAAATATAATGATACCACATGAATCAAAATAATTCAACAATTATTTTTTCAGATTTCTAAATGAATTTAGAAATTCAAATATGAGTTCAATTAAACATGAATTCAAAGAGAATAACACTAGTGAGATTAAGGAGCATATTGTGTAAAAACCCATACCTTAAACCATAAAAAAGGAATCAATATAATTATGCCCATAAATCTCAGATTATACCATCAAAATCATCTCTAAAAGGTCATCAAAACTCCTCGAAGATCCAACGCCAAAAAAGCTCCAAGAACACCTCCAAAACTAGGGTTGAATGCATAATATAAAGGGGTTAAGTGCATATAAAAAGAGAGGAAATAAAAATATGTCCGCGGCATATTTTTGTGTCAAAAGTTTGATCCAAAATGGTCACCCACAACCCCTTTAAATAAGGAAAAAATAATAGAGTTTGAATCAAACAAAAACTCTTGAAAAACCTTGTTGCGCACGAAAACTGCTGGGGACGATCGATCGACCCCTGGCGTCGATCCATCGACCC
Organism: Sambucus nigra; assembly: GCA_949130495.1. Lineage (NCBI taxonomy): Eukaryota > Viridiplantae > Streptophyta > Magnoliopsida > Dipsacales > Adoxaceae > Sambucus > Sambucus nigra. The sequence continues at coordinate 186,369,500 of OX422209.1, read as the reverse complement.
AGGTATTTTTCCAGTTCGGCTTAAATTTTTTTTATAAGGGATAAACTTTAAAAATCCATTTTAACTACGATTTGGAAACCGTTTGAAATTCTCGCCTTTAAAAAATAAAATCCCACATATTTGAGCAAGAAAAATAATTTTATCTAAAACTTTATTTTTCCTCTATATTTTGAAAATACCCCAAAAATTATGCGGGTGGTTATAGTTCCCCACTAACAATGGAATTTCGCCCTCGAAATTTGTCGAATGCCTAACTCTAAAAAATCATGCCACTATAACTATCTCAAAAAAATAATCTCGTCATCAAAAATAAATTCCTCACATCTAATCTCGGAACCTATCACGAAAAGATCATCTAAAATTTATATCTCCAAATACGTGCCACAAAACGTAATAGACCGAAAACCCGAAACCCGAGAGTGGTCATATACCTAAGCTCTGATACCATTCTGTAACATCCCGCCCGCCCGGGGAGAGCGAACGGAGCGCTACTACGATAAAATAAATCCAAATCCACAAGTAACAAGGTATAGAGCACTAAAATCCCACAATAAAAACAAGAGAACCCCTTGTAATACCCCGTATTTTTTACTATATTTATTTTGGGATTAATTAATTAAATTGCGTACTAATTGGAAATTAATCCGGGTTATAAATACTAATGATATGCGTATTGGTATTTGATTAAGTGCATATATGATTATATATGTATTTGGTATTATAAAATTTGTCGTGAGATTTATATACGGTATTTTAGAAATTTTGTTGAGACGCGTGGGACCGCCGCGTCACGGTATAATATTTTGTTAATAAAAGTGAATTTAAAATCGATAATCCGTATGGTCGTTTTGAGTGTGCCAACGCGTCCGGAAGGGTCGAGATAGTCAGAAAACACTAGCCGGGGGTATAGTTTGGGTCCCGGGGTATTTTTAGTCCATTCCGGCACCATAAAGGGTATTTTAGTAATTTGGTATTTTTGGGTAATTAAAAGTGACGAAAATTGAGAGTTGTAATCTGATAAGGATTGACCCCAACCAACCCTTATTAACCCAACAAGCTACGGAGGTTTATTAAAATTAGGTTTTCATAAGTTTCCCCAAAGCAAACCCTAGCCACCATAGCCTTTTGGAGAAGAAAGCTTGGAGAAGGAGAGAGAGAGAGAGAGGAAACTCTGCAGAAACTTCATCAAACCTACATCAAAACCAGAAATCAAACCAAGGCAAGTGTTTTAATAATATTTAAATTCGTAGAATGTTTCCTCCATGTTAGAAGATTGATAAATTACAACTGTTCTTGGAAGACAATGAAAACCCATGTAGTTTGAAGTTAGAACTTGAATATTGTGAAGAGAATTGCATGTAGTATGATAGGAGATGATTTCCCCTTATATTGATTGTGATTTGAAGGAATTAAAACGAAATAAATTCGGGAATTTGAGGATGATTTAAACCTAGGGTTCATGTTCATAAATGAATTGGGGAAAAGTTTAAGTAATTGTAAATTGATTGATGATTTGGGTGAGTAAATCCATACAAACGTGATAGGATGTGGTTATACTATGTTTAGGATTGTTTAGAGACTTTAAAACGATCGTTGGGATAAATTTTAGAGGTGATTTGAGGAGTAAAAATGGTGAAAAACGACTTTTGGAAAATTCTGGGCCGGAACTGGCATCTCGTTAGAAGCAGCCCCCAGGTCGTTCGAACGAGCTCATTCGAATGAGCTTCTAACGAGTTGACCAGTCGTTATTAACGAGTAGGGATTTTCGTTCGATATCTCGTTCGAACGAGATATCGTTAGAAGGGTCAGTTCGTTCTAACGAACTGGGATCTCGTTCGAACAGCCTCGTTCGAACGAGACTTCTAACGACCTGACAGTCCAAACTCGTTCGAAGCCTCGTTCGAACGAGACTTCTAACGAGTTGACAGTTTGACCCTTTTTGGACTGTTTTGACTTTTGGAGCCCCTTAAACTTGTTCGAGGATATAGATAACCTTCCTTTATTGATGTAAGGTTAGATTTGGGACTTTTGGATTATTGAGATGAGTAAATCATACCCCAGAGTTATATTCAATGAACCGTTTGGGTCGAGGCGTGAGTGTCTTCTACGATGTGAGGATAAATTATGGCACGTATAATTATGAACCGGAATAAAATAAGTTGTGATAATTATAATTAGTACGAGAGTGCAAAATGTACTACGAATATAATACGGTATTACTAAGATGTGTGTTTACTTAGTATTAATATATGGATTGTATGTATGACATACCTACCATACTTGCTATCACGGGAGGTTTCGTTCGCTTAGGACCCTCTAATCCTTATGTGCCTACGGGGGGGATATAGACTGGTACCTTGATGAACATAGGTCATAGAAAGACTTATTGTGATATTAATAAGTCCGCTGACCATGGGAGCGTAGGTATGTGCGTGACCCATGTGATGGTGACTGTGTTCGCCTCCACTATTTGTGATTTGTGTTATCTGAACTATTCCTGAGAGATTCGGAATATGTGATCCTTATGTACATGATGTATCGGGATGGATAGCAGAGTATGTGTGCACTACAGCTTAGATTGCGGGGTGCTTGTATTGTATATTTATGAGATGAATAATATACGTTATATTAATGGGAATCCTCATGTTAATGTTGTAAAAATATTACGGTATTGTTTCGAGTTATATAATGAGTTAGCTGATAGTTATATCAATGGCATATGTAGTAACTGAGTTTACGTTAAACCTCTATTAAATTACGAGCGTTGTTATGTTAAATTAACCAAGTAAAATGGGTAGAACCTTTGGTTGTCTAGCTAGTTTACGTTGTCACTTAGCTAGTGGAAAGGGTAGTTATAGATGGGTACTTACGTTAGGAGTGCACAGTTAGACGAGAGGTGAGAATATCATGCGAGTGTACGTCCTAACATGTATTTTGCATTTAATGTTTTAAATGTTTTTAAAGCACTTGCAGGTTTTTAAAATATAACACATTCGGGCTCTGACCCGTTTGCTTTTCAAATCTTTTTCTTTGTAAAACCATTTTAGGTGCCCAGCCACAAGGACACCAAGCATAGGTACTCATTCAGGTGACGAGCTGTAGCTGTTTGTGGAAGCTACAGGGATTTGCTCATAGACGCTTCTATTCTTTGGATTCCAGAGTCACTATCTATCAGTTGTAGGGCATGTTGCCCATTTCTACTTAGAGCATCTTTTACATTTCAGTTTTCAGACTTTAGCATGTATTTGTTTCAGTTATTCATTTCAGTTATGGGATTGTAGTGAGGGGTTTCCTCCAGACTTTATTTACTCTATTGTGATGGTTATTCATTTCATTTCAGCATGGTGAATGGTGTTATCTATTTCTTCATTTTATTTCTTGCATGTTAATCAGACTTGAATTAAAATTTGGCACTTGCTTTTTAAATACTAGGTGGTTAGATATAACAAAATGTTTTCGACAGTGATGCTATTAACTGAGCCAACTTGGCATTTTGAATTAATTTTATAAAGGAGTAGCTACCCGGTATTTAATTAGTCGGGGTTTCACAGGTGGTATTTGATTAAGTGCATATATGATTATATATGTATTTGGTATTATAAAATTTGTCGTGAGATTTATATACGGCATTTTAGAAATTTTGTTGAGACGCGTGGGACCGCCGCGTCATGGTATAATATTTTGTTAATAAAAGTGAATTTAAAATCGATAATCCGTATGGTCGTTTTGAGTGCGCCAACGCGTCCGGAAGGGTCGAGATAGTCAGAAAACACTAGCCGGGGGTATAGTTTGGGTCCCGGGGTATTTTTAGGCCATTCCGGCACCATAAAGGGTATTTTAGTAATTTGGTATTTTTGGGTAATTAAAAGTGACGAAAATTGAGAGTTGTAATCTGATAAGGATTGACCCCAACCAACCCTTATTAACCCAACAAGCTACGGAGGTTTATTAAAATTAGGTTTTCATAAGTTTCCCCAAAGCAAACCCTAGCCACCATAGCCTTTTGGAGAAGAAAGCTTGGAGAAGGAGAGAGAGAGAGAGGAAACTCTGCAGAAACTTCATCAAACCTACATCAAAACTAGAAATCAAACCAAGGCAAGTGTTTTAATCATATTTAAATTCGTAGAATGTTTCCTCCATGTTAGAAGATTGATAAATTACAACTGTTCTTGGAAGACAATGAAAACCCATGTAGTTTGAAGTTAGAACTTGAATATTGTGAAGAGAATTGCATGTAGTATGATAGGAGATGATTTCCCCTTATATTGATTGTGATTTGAAGGAATTAAAACGAAATAAATTCGGGAATTTGAGGATGATTTAAACCTAGGGTTCATGTTCATAAATGAATTGGGGAAAAGTTTAAGTAATTGTAAATTGATTGATGATTTGGGTGAGTAAATCCATACAAACGTGATAGGATGTGGTTATACTATGTTTAGGATTGTTTAGAGACTTTAAAACGATCGTTGGGATAAATTTTAGAGGTGATTTGAGGAGTAAAAATGGTGAAAAATGACTTTTGGAAAATTCTGGGCCGAAACTGGAATCTCGTTAGAAGCAGCCCCCGGGTCGTTCGAACGAGCTCGTTCGAACGAGCTTCTAACGAGTTGACCAGTCGTTATTAATGAGTAGGGATTTTCGTTCGATATCTCGTTCGAACGAGATATCGTTAGAAGGGTCAGTTCGTTCTAACGAACTGGGATCTCGTTCGAACAGCCTCGTTCGAACGAGACTTCTAACGACCTGACAGTCCAAACTCGTTCGAAGCCTCGTTCGAACGAGACTTCTAACGAGATGACAGTTTGACCCTTTTTGGACTGTTTTGACTTTTGGAGACCCTTAAACTTGTTCGAGGATATAGATGACCTTCCTTTATTGATGTAAGGTTAGATTTGGGACTTTTGGATTATTGAGATGAGTAAATCATACCCCAGAGTTATATTCAATGAACCGTTTGGGTCGAGGCGTGAGTGTCTTCTACGATGTGAGGATAAATTATGGCACGTATAATTATGAACCGGAATAAAATAAGTTGTGATAATTATAATTAGTACGAGAGTGCAAAATGTACTACGAATATAATACGGTATTACTAAGATGTGTGTTTACTTAGTATTAATATATGGATTGTATGTATGACATACCTACCATACTTGCTATCACGGGAGGTTTCGTTCGCTTAGGACCCTCTAATCCTTATGTGCCTACGGGGGGGATATAGACTGGTACCTTGATGAACATAGGTCATAGAAAGACTTATTGTGATATTAATAAGTCCGCTGACCATGGGAGCGTAGGTATGTGCGTGACCCATGTGATGGTGACTGTGTTCGCCTCCACTATTTGTGATTTGTGTTATCTGAACTATTCCTGAGAGATTCGGAATATGTGATCCTTATGTACGTGATGTACCGGGATGGATAGCAGAGTATGTGTGCACTACAGCTTAGATTGCGGGGTGCTTGTATTGTATATTTATGAGATGAATAATATACGTTATATTAATGGGAATCCTCATGTTAATGTTGTAAAAATATTACGGTATTGTTTCGAGTTATATAATGAGTTAGCTGATAGTTATATCAATGGCATATGTAGTAACTGAGTTTACGTTAAACCTCTATTAAATTACGAGCGTTGTTATGTTAAATTAACCAAGTAAAATGGGTAGAACCTTTGGTTGTCTAGCTAGTTTACGTTGTCACTTAGCTAGTGGAAAGGGTAGTTATAGATGGGTACTTACGTTAGGAGTGCACAGTTAGACGAGAGGTGAGAATATCATGCGAGTGTACGTCCTAACATGTATTTTGCATTTAATGTTTTAAATGTTTTTAAAGCACTTGCAGGTTTTTAAAATATAACACATTCGGTCTCTGACCCGTTTGCTTTTCAAATCTTTTTCTTTGTAAAACCATTTTAGGTGCCCAGCCACAAGGACACCAAGCATAGGTACTCATTCAGGTGACGAGCTGTAGCTGTTTGTGGAAGCTACAGGGATTTGCTCATAGACGCTTCTATTCTTTGGATTCCAGAGTCACTATCTATCAGTTGTAGGGCATGTTGCCCATTTCTACTTAGAGCATCTTTTATATTTCAGTTTTCAGACTTTAGCATGTATTTGTTTCAGTTATTCATTTCAGTTATGGGATTGTAGTGAGGGGTTTCCTCCAGACTTTATTTACTCTATTGTGATGGTTATTCATTTCATTTCAGCATGGTGAATGGTGTTATCTATTTCTTCATTTTATTTCTTGCATGTCAATCAGACTTGAATTAAAATTTGGCACTTGCTTTTTAAATACTAGGTGGTTAGATATAATAAAATGTTTTCGACAGTGATGCTATTAACTGATCCAACTTGGCATTTTGAATTAATTTTATAAAGGAGTAGCTACCCGGTATTTAATTAGTCGGGGTGTCACAGGTGGTATCAGAGCATCAGGTTCTAGTGTCCTTTAGGATCTGTACGGCTATTATGTTTCCGCTACGTTTCTTTGATATAGAGCCCTATATTTTAGGACTGTTGTATTCTTTTGTGTATGCTTCGTTCTTCAGCTATATTAAGTTTATAAACCGTGAACTTATAAACTTTGTTCTTATTTCAGATGCCTCCACGACGTGCACGACGAGTTCCCAGGAATGCAATGCCCGAACCCTAGCCCGCTCCAGTTCAGGGCATGTTGAATGCCGCTGAGGTTGCAGCTATAGTAGCTCAAGCGATAAATGCCGCGATTGCCGTGATTCAGCAGGCACCACCTCAGGCGCCGGTTGCCGCGCCAGTACAGGTTAATGCATTTCCGTCTGCTTGGGAACGTGTACGAGACGCTTTTCAGAAAGCGCATCCGCCAGAATTTGCCGGTAGCTCAGACGTGGTAGTCTCGAGCCAATGGAGGAAGGACATACAGAGGAATTTGAGGATGCATGAGTGCACTGACGTCCAGAAACAGGTGCTAGCTACTTTCAAGCTAGTGGGATCTGCACTACAGTGGTGGGAGTCCATTACCACCGCGGAGGAGAGGGATACCCTCACGATTCAGGAGTTCTGGGTGCGGTTCGACCGCAAGTACTTTCCGTCCACATTTCATACAGAGATGAGGAGGAAGCTGATGAGTTTGAAGCAGGAGGGCAAGACAGTGGCCGAGTATGAGGCTGAGTTCACTAACCTGTTGAATATCGTTCGAGACGAGATTCCAACAGAGAAGAAGAAGATAGAGAAGTTCACTGATGGGTTGAATTGGAGGATCCGTCAGCATCTGCTAGGAAACCTATCGTTGGCCACGTATTCTGATGTGGTTAACGCTGCATTATTACACTGCCAGGACCACCATTTTCATATGGCCGAAGGCAAGCGGTCAGGGGAGTCTAGCCATCAGGGCAGGACTGGAGGGCATGGTGCCAGCGGGGCACAAACCGGTCAGGGGCAGAGACAGACTGAGCAGGGTACCCAGCAGGGGGATAATAAGAGGTTCCGGTTAGGGAACTACAGGCAGGGACAGGGAGGTTTCCGTCAGGGCCATCAGGGTCCAAACGGCCATCAGGGCCAGCAGGGGCAGAATGGGCAGCAGTTTCATCAGGGCCAGCAGGGCCAAGGGAGGAATGGTAACGGCCACCAGGGCCGAGGACAGCAGGGGCAGAGGGGAGGGAACTTCCCAGGGAAGTGCTTTACTTGTGGCAAGACTGGCCATAAGAAGCAGAATTGTCCTGATAGGGGCAGGGCCCCACAGCAGCAGCAGCAGGGTGCTCGCCAGGAGCCACAGAGACCTATGTTTCCCGCCGCTCTTCCTGCACCGCCACAGATGGCAGCACTGCCACCCATTCCAGCAGTCCCAGCTCAGCAGGGGCAGCTACAGTATGGACGTGTCTACAACGTTCACCAGGCTGCAGTTCCACAGGCACCGCCCGCGATCGAGGGTACGTTTCCTATCCATGGCACTATGGGTCGGGTGTTATTTGATACGGGTGATACACACTGTTTTATTGCTACACACTTCGCGAAAGCTTTAGGATTGTTAGCTACGGCAGAGAGAACAGTGACATGTGTCGACTCACCATTAGGGAGTGGGTCACTTATTTTCTTTATATGCTGGGGAGTGGGGGTAGAGATTGGTGGTTTGGTATTGCCTGCAGACATGTTAGTGTTAGACATGCATGTTCACGATGTGATCATCGGTATGGATTGGCTCGTAGCATATAGGGCCATGATTGACTGCTTCAGCGGGAGCATTATTTTTGCCATTCCGGGGCAAGAGATGTTTATAGTGGCGAGGCCTCGCCCAGAGGGAGGATCGACCGCTCATCTGTATTACATAGAGGAGGATACCTCTAAGGAGGTTGTTATTCCTTTAGATTCGATCCCGGTTGTCAGGGATTATTCGGATGTGTTTCAGGAGATACCAGGCTTACCACCCAGTCGAGAGATAGATTTCGTTATTGATTTGCTACCGGGTACGAGACCTATAGCACGTGCACCGTACCGTATGGCTCCAGCTGAGATGCGAGAGTTACGGGATCAGATAGAGCAGCTGTTAGGGCAGGGCTTTATTCGCAGGAGTACCTCACCTTGGGGCGCTCCGGTTTTGTTTGTGAAGAAGAGGGACGGTTCACTGAGGTTGTGTGTGGACTACCAAGAGTTGAATAAGGTCACGATACGGAATAAGTATCCGTTGCCTCGAATCGATGACCTGTTCGACCAGTTGAGGGGAGCTTCTTTCTTCTCGAAGATTGACTTGAGGTCGGGTTACCATCAGTTGCGTATCAGGGAGGAGGATGTCTCAAAGACTGCGTTCTTGTCGAGATATGGTTCTTATGAGTTTCGGGTTATGCCTTTCGGCTTGACCAACGCTCCAACAGTATTTATAGACTTGATGAACAGAGTGTTCAGAGATTTTCTAGATCAGTTTGTCATTGTCTTCATTGATGACATTCTGGTTTACTCTCAGACAGAGGAGGAGCACGCCGAGCATTTGAGGCAGGTTTTGCAGACACTTCGTCAGAACGAGTTGTATGCAAAATATGAGAAGTGCGGGTTTTGGTTGAAGGAAGTCCAGTTCTTGGGTCATATTATTTCCGACCAGGGAATATCGGTTGATCCGGGGAAGGTGTCAGCGGTGAGGGAGTGGGGACAGCCCACGACGCCGACGGAGATTCGTAGTTTCTTGGGTTTAGCAGGATACTACAGGAGATTTATTCGGGGTTTCTCGGAGATAGCGGGTCCTTTGACACATCTTACTCGTAAAGGTGTGCCATATATCTGGAGTGATGCTTGCCAGTTGGCATTCGATGAGTTGAAGGACAAATTAACCTCAGCACCTGTGTTAGCATTGCCGAGACCGGGAGTTGAGTATTTGGTTTACACCGATGCGTCTTTGCAAGGACTGGGAGGTGTGTTGCAGCAGGAGAGACAGGCCATAGCTTATGCTTCCCGTAAGCTTAAGCCTCATGAGAAGAATTACCCCACACATGATTTGGAGTTGGCAGCAGTAGTATTTGCCTTACGGATTTGGAGGCACTATCTTTTGGGGGAGAAGTTTCAGCTGTTCACGGACCACAAGTAACTACAGTATATGTTCACGCAGAAGGAACTGAATATGCGGCAGCGTAGGTGGCTTGAATTTGTGAAGGACTACCAGTTCGACATCCAGTACCACCCGGGTAAGGCTAACGTGGTAGCAGACGCGTTGAGCCGCAGGCCAGCAGATGAGGTGGCAGAGGTGTGGAAAGCTAAGTGGAAGGAATTGGGACACCAGGATGCAGTGGCCCGATCTTTCATGTCTGTGATGACCGTTACCCCGCAGATTGTCACAAAGGTAGTACGGGCACAGGCTAATGACACGTTCTGTCAGGAGCAGATAGTTCGGTTGCTAGCAGAGGGAGCCGAGTTCAATACCGTTAGCTCAGACGGGGGATTGCGCTTCAATGGGAGATTAGTGGTTCCGGAAGGGGAAGAATTGCAGCATGATGTGATGGCAGAGTCGCACGGCTCACGGTTTGCGGTACATCCCGGAGGGGACAAAATGTACCAGGACATGAGACGGCAGTATTGGTGGAGCGGTATGAAGAGAGATATCGCTGAGTTTGTCTCGAAATGCGCCACTTGTCATCTTGTAAAAGTGGATCATCAGAGACCAGCAGGATTGCTACAGCCGTTGGAGGTTCCGGTGTGGATGTGGGAGAGCATATCCATGGATTTTATCACGGGGTTGCCTACGTCGCAGAGGGGTCACGACTCCGTTTGGGTAATTGTGGACAGGTTGTCCAAGGTCACTCACTTCTTACCCGTAAGGACTGACTACACTTCGGGACAGTATGCCCAGCTCTTCATTTCAGAGATTGTGAGACTTCACGGTGTGCCCCTGAATATCGTGTCTGACAGAGACAAGATATTTGTTTCGAGGTTTTGGGAGAGTTTCCAGGAGGCCATGGGCACGGAATTGCGATTGAGTACGGCTTATCATCCGCAGACCGATGGGCAGACAGAGCGCACCAATCAGATGTTGGAAGACATGCTACACATGTGCATTATTGACTTCGGGGGTGGATGGGAGCAGTACCTTCCACTGGTGGAGTTTGCTTACAACAACTCCTATCAGTTCACGATTGGCATGGCTCCGTTTGAGGCATTGTACGGTAGACCTTGTCGTTCCCTAGCATGTTGGTTGGAGGTGGGGGACAACAAACTACTTGGGCCGGAAGTGATTCAGGATACTTCGGCAAGGATTGAGTTGATTCGGAGTCGCATTCGGGTAGCTCAAGACAGGCAGAAGAGTTACGCTGACGCGAAGAGATTTTTCAGAGAGTTACAAGTGGGGGACCAGGTTTTGCTCAGGGTATCTCCTATGAAGGGGATTATGCATTTCGGGAAGAAGGGGAAGTTGGCACCGAGGTATGTGGGGCTGTTTCCTATTATTGAGCGGATCGGACCGGTTGCGTATAGACTTGGACTACCAGAGCACTTGCATCGGATTCACGACGTGTTCCATATTTCCTCGCTGAGGAAATACCTTAGAGATGATTTGGCTCATTCTCACATTGCTGTGGAGGACATCGATCTCCAGCCGGATAGCTCCTACGAGGAGGGGCCAATTGCTATTTTGGACCGAAGCGAGAGGAAACTGCGGTCAAAGATAGTCCCGTTAGTGCGTGTTCAGTGGCAACATCACAATGTCGAGGAGTCCACATGGGAGCGCGCGGATGAGATGCGCGAGCGTTATCCAGAGCTGTTTTTAGCAGGTACTTTCTAGTTTCGAATTTCGGGACGAAATTCAGTTATTAGGGGGGAAGTATGTAATACCCCGTATTTTTGACTATATTTATTTTGGGATTAATTAATTAAATTGCGTACTAATTGGAAATTAATCCGGGTTATAAATAGTAATGAGATGCGTATTGGTATTTGATTAACTGCATATATGATTATATATGTATTTGGTATTATAAAATTTGTCGTGAGATTTATATACGGCATTTTAGAAATTTTGTTGAGACGCGTGGGACCGCCGCGTCACGGTATAATATTTTGTTAATAAAAGTGAATTTAAAATCGATAATCCGTATGGTCGTTTTGAGTGCGCCAACGCGTCCGGAAGGGTCGAGATAGTCAGAAAACACTAGCCGGGGGTATAGTTTGGGTCCCGGGGTATTTTTAGGCCATTCCGGCACCATAAAGGGTATTTTAGTAATTTGGTATTTTTGGGTAATTAAAAGTGACGAAAATTGAGAGTTGTAATCTGATAAGGATTGACCCCAACCAACCCTTATTAACCCAATAAGCTACGGAGGTTTATTAAAATTAGGTTTTCATAAGTTTCCCCAAAGCAAACCCTAGCCACCATAGCCTTTTGGAGAAAAAAGCTTGGAGAAAGAGAGAGAGAGAGAGGAAACTCTGCAGAAACTTCATCAAACCTACATCAAAACCAGAAATCAAACCAAGGCAAGTGTTTTAATCATATTTAAATTCGTAGAATGTTTCCTCCATGTTAGAAGATTGATAAATTACAACTGTTCTTGGAAGACAATGAAAACCCATGTAGTTTGAAGTTAGAACTTGAATATTGTGAAGAGAATTGCATGTAGTATGATAGGAGATGATTTCCCCTTATATTGATTGTGATTTGAAGGAATTAAAACGAAATAAATTCTGGAATTTGAGGATGATTTAAACCTAGGGTTCATGTTCATAAATGAATTGGGGAAAAGTTTAAGTAATTGTAAATTGATTGATGATTTGGGTGAGTAAATCCATACAAACGTGATAGGATGTGGTTATACTATGTTTAGGATTGTTTAGAGACTTTAAAACGATCGTTGGGATAAATTTTAGAGGTGATTTGAGGAGTAAAAATGGTGAAAAATGACTTTTGGAAAATTCTGGGCCGAAACTGGCATCTCGTTAGAAGCAGCCCCCGGGTCGTTCGAACGAGCTCGTTCGAACGAGCTTCTAACGAGTTGACCAGTCGTTATTAACGAGTAGGGATTTTCGTTCGATATCTCGTTCGAACGAGATATCGTTAGAAGGGTCAGTTCGTTCTAACGAACTGGGATCTCGTTCGAACAGCCTCGTTCGAACGAGACTTCTAACGACCTGACAGTCCAAACTCGTTCGAAGCCTCGTTCGAACGAGACTTCTAACGAGTTGACAGTTTGACCCTTTTTGGACTGTTTTGACTTTTGGAGACCCTTAAACTTGTTCGAGGATATAGATGACCTTCCTTTATTGATGTAAGGTTAGATTTGGGACTTTTGGATTATTGAGATGAGTAAATCATACCCCAGAGTTATATTCAATGAACCGTTTGGGTCGAGGCGTGAGTGTCTTCTACGATGTGAGGATAAATTATGGCACGTATAATTATGAACCGGAATAAAATAAGTTGTGATAATTATAATTAGTACGAGAGTGCAAAATGTACTACGAATATAATACGGTATTACTAAGATGTGTGTTTACTTAGAATTAATATATGGATTGTATGTATGACATACCTACCATACTTGCTATCACGGGAGGTTTCGTTCGCTTAGGACCCTCTAATCCTTGTGTGCCTACGGGGGGGATATAGACTGGTACCTTGATGAACATAGGTCATAGAAAGACTTATTGTGATATTAATAAGTCCGCTGACCATGGGAGCGTAGGTATGTGCGTGACCCATGTGATGGTGACTGTGTTCGCCTCCACTATTTGTGATTTGTGTTATCTGAACTATTCCTGAGAGATTCGGAATATGTGATCCTTATGTACGTGATGTACCGGGATGGATAGCAGAGTATGTGTGCACTACAGCTTAGATTGCGGGGTGCTTGTATTGTATATTTATGAGATGAATAATATACGTTATATTAATGGGAATCCTCATGTTAATGTTGTAAAAATATTACGGTATTGTTTCGAGTTATATAATGAGTTAGCTGATAGTTATATCAATGGCATATGTAGTAACTGAGTTTACGTTAAACCTCTATTAAATTACGAGCGTTGTTATTTTAAATTAACCAAGTAAAATGGGTAGAACCTTTGGTTGTCTAGCTAGTTTACGTTGTCACTTAGCTAGTGGAAAGGGTAGTTATAGATGGGTACTTACGTTAGGAGTGCACAGTTAGACGAGAAGTGAGAATATCATGCGAGTGTACGTCCTAACATGTATTTTGCATTTAATGTTTTAAATGTTTTTAAAGCACTTGCAGGTTTTTAAAATATAACACATTCGGGCTCTGACCCGTTTGCTTTTCAAATCTTTTTCTTTGTAAAACCATTTTAGGTGCCCAGCCACAAGGACACCAAGCATAGGTACTCATTCAGGTGACGAGCTGTAGCTGTTTGTGGAAGCTACAGGGATTTGCTCATAGACGCTTCTATTCTTTGGATTCCAGAGTCACTATCTATCAGTTGTAGGGCATGTTGCCCATTTCTACTTAGAGCATCTTTTACATTTCAGTTTTCAGACTTTAGCATGTATTTGTTTCAGTTATTCATTTCAGTTATGGGATTGTAGTGAGGGGTTTCCTCCAGACTTTATTTACTCTATTGTGATGGTTATTCATTTCATTTCAGCATGGTGAATGGTGTTATCTATTTCTTCATTTTATTTCTTGCATGTTAATCAGACTTGAATTAAAATTTGGCACTTGCTTTTTAAATACTAGGTGGTTAGATATAATAAAATGTTTTCGACAGTGATGCTATTAACTGAGCCAACTTGGCATTTTGAATTAATTTTATAAAGGAGTAGCTACCCGGTATTTAATTAGTCGGGGTGTCACACCCCTTAATCTCAATTCTTCAAATTAAATACAACAAAGTCTCAAAACAACTATCTATCTCAAAATAAAATAAATCTCCATTTCTCTATACATAAAAAATAAATACAATCTTCCAACTTGTATTAAAAAATTCTTCCCAAATAATTCACGCTAAAATCATCCCAATTGGTCCATAGCGCCCAAATCCACGCTAACGCGCCAACTAACAGAAAATCTGGGGAAGTACACAATACGACAAGAAAGATCCTCAACAAATATTAGCGGTGAAAAAACGTAACAATACAAGTACGAATATTCAAATCAAATTTGAATCTCACAAGCATTTTATCAATATAATTTCTCAACAACATATTAATCTGAGTCACCAGGCCTGCGATATCAAGTTCCAAAATTTCTTATACTCCTTAATCAAATATATTTCCCCCCACCCTTAATAGCGATGTGAAAATCCTTAAGGTAGAGGGTCTAGCATACGTGTTATATGTGTTTTTTGGAGATAGGGAGTTGTATTTTTTAAGGATGTTGTAGGCATTGAGGTTAGAGATAGAGATCTTGATGTGAAAATTTCAGAATTTAATTTTGGTGATGAGGATTTATTTTGGAGAAACCATTAGTATGAATTGGGTACCTCTAATATTGATGTAGCAATGCAATTTGATTTGAGGATTTAAGCATCGTGATGATTGTTGGAGATAGGATCGAGTGATGATCCGAGTAGAGAGCCTAGGATGCTGTTACTTTCTTAGACACTTATATATAGGAGTTATATATATTGTATTTTATCGTGGGATTACGAACGTATAGGATTGGTGTATGGGCGCCCGATCATGGTATGGGTAGGCATATATGAGCCTTATTTTATTTTCCACAATTTCTGCTTGACATGTATGCCTCGTCTAATTTTGTGGATGAAATTCTTTGCTAGTGGGGAAGAATGTAACACCCATGCTTTTAATAATTAATTCAATTAATTAATTGGAATTTTCAAGAAAATAAATTTTTGGATTTTATAATTTTCATTAATTAAAAATGTTGGTTACGATTTTAGAAGAATAAAACATCAAGAAGAATTGAAATCGGAGTTAAACGGATTGTATATGAATTTTTAAAGTTTATCCCTTATAATATTTTTAAGCGGAACTACCAAAATAGCTCGGTGGTCGATCGATCGATCGATTGACACTAGGGGTAGATCGATCGGCCCCAGCTGATTTCGTGCGCTGCAAGCTTTTTGAGGAGTTTGTTTTGGTTTAAACTCTTATCTTTTTGCCTTTTAAATTAGGGTCGTGGGTGACCGTTTTTAAACCATCTTTTGGCACAAAAATATGTAGTAAACATTTTTTTTATTTCCTCTCTTTTTATATACACTTAGCCCCTTTATATTATGCATTCAACCCTAGTTTTGGAGGTGTTCTTGGGGCTATTTTGGCGTTGGATCTTGGAGGAGTTTTGATGATCTTTGAGAGATGATTTTGATGGTATAATCTGAGATTTCTGGGCATAATTATATTGGTTCCTTTTTTATGGTTTAAGGTATGGGGTTTTACATAATATGTTCCTTAATCTCGCGAGTGTTATTCTCAGTGTTTTCTTATGGTTATTAACTCATATTTGAATTGCTAAATTCATTTGAAATCTGGAAAAAAAAATTTGAATGATTTTTATTCATGTGTTATTATTATTGTTTTGGGCATGTTGTCATGAGATTTTAATATGGCACTGATGTTGGGCACCCACCAAGATTCCTGTTTCGGCTACTTGATAAAGTATGGTGCGGCCTGGTGACTCGGATTAGTGTGTTGTTGATAAATCATATTGATGAAAATTCTATTGAGATTTTCATTTGATTTGGATATTCTTACTCGTATTGTTACGCTTTATTCACCGCTAATATATTTGTTGATCATCTTTCCTATCGTATTGTGTAATTCCCATATTTTCTTTTAGTGGCAGGTTTGAGAGGATTTTGTGGTGCTATGGATATTTATTTTCGTGAGGATTATTTTGGGAAGAATATTCAAGAATACAAGATGACAAGATTGTATTCATTTTGTTGTATAGAGCATTGGAGTTTTATTTCGACATAGATACGTGTATTATTTTGAGAGACATTGTTGTATTTATATTTGAAGATTGAGATTAGTGGATTCTCTTATTTTTATACTGTGGGATTTATTTAGATGCTCTATACCATGTTATTTGTGTATTTGATTAGTTTTATCCTAGTTGCGTTCCGTTCGCTCTCCCCGGGCGGGCGGGGTGTTATCTGTCACACCCCGCTAAATTTTGGCGTCGGTCGCCACCAAAACTAAACCGTGTGCGAGTAAATTAAATATCATCCTTAGCATATGACAAATATGAGACATAAAAAATTTAATCCACAAGATAAATTATTTTAATCAAACCCAAATATGAATGACTTCCAACTGATAAAAACACCAAAGTGCGATCAAAATCCATCACATGTGATCTCCGAATACCTCAATAATTAAATAAATAAATTCAACTGAAATCTTAAAACAACTTTGGAACCGAAAGGCCCAATAAACTCAAAAGTAGTCTCATAAATAATACGACAGAATGGAAAGAAAAATCTAACTACTACAGAAATAAAATTAATCCAGCTGCACCTCCAAACGATCTCCTATGAATCCTATACAACAACTCCCAAATAAATCCGAAAAAAGATTATCCAACGCAAGTGTCAGAGCCAAAGCCCCGAGCATGAAAAATGGCTACTCTTCTATATTAGGCTCCCTTAACCCATACAATAGTGCTATATATATCGACCATAACAATAAAATATTTTAATTACGAAGGTTATTAATCACCAAAAGTAAATTTCTAACAACCCGCAAGGTTTCTTTAAAAATTAACACCAATAATATTTTAATTAACCCACCTTCCTAACAATATTAAATTTCATTAAAAGAACCACAATCATAAATTTACCCAGATTCACGTCCCCTTGTCAAGTATGTCGTTTGATCCATTTTTATCCTGCAATCCTCGCGATATGAAAACGTTCCACACACGACTAGATATAAATTGTCCTCTGACCCGTTTAATCTATCGGCCCTAGACACATTATGTTGCTAATAAATTTTAATATCCGTTTTAGTCCTGCGATATTAATTTCAAAAATTTCTTATACTCCTTAATAAAATATATTTTCCCCCACCCATAACAGCGATGTGAAAATCCTCATAATGATATTTCGGGGGTAGGTTTTTAAAACTCTTTTTTTACAAACCCTAGAGCAGCAGACTCTTTCTTTGTTCATCATCTTCTACCTCAAACCCCTAGACACCATTAAAATTACTTTTCAAAATCAGTTTTCAAGGCCAAGACTAATATGTCCCAAGTTGGTTCAAGAAGGATTTTTGATCCATTTTTCGAGAGGAACTCATATATCTAATCATATTTTTGTCTAACTAATCAGAGGCATGTTTACCCTATTATTTTCCTTTAGTGTTGTGTGTCTTGATTGTAACCTCCATTAAACTCATGTTTTCTAAAATAAGTTATGAATATAATTATTAAAGAGATAAATTTCGGGACTATTTTGCATGAAATATTAATGTTACTTAATACTTATAACTTTTTTATTTTTTGGGTTGTGTTGGTATAGCCGGTAGACTTGACAAGGGAGCATGTATCTGGCTAAATTTATAATTGTGGTACTTTTAATGAAATTTAATGTTGTTGGGAAGGTGGGTTGATTAAAATATTATTGGTGTGACTTTTTAAAGAAACCTTGTGGGTAGTTAGAAATTTACTTTTGGTGATTAATAATCTTTAAAATATTTTATTATTATGGTCGATATATATAGCATTATTGTTTGGGTTGAGGGACCCTAATTGAGAAGAGTAGTCGATTTTCATGCTTGGGGATTTGGCTCTGACACATGCGTTGACTAATCTTTTTCAGGATTTATTCGGGAGTTGCTGCATAAGATTCATTGGAGAACTTTTGGAGGTGCAGCTGGATTAATTTTATTGCTTTAGTAGTTAGATTTCTCTTTCCATTCCATCGTATTATTTATGAGACTACTTTTGAGGTTAATGAGCCTTTCGGTTCCAAATGTTGTTTTAAGATTTTAGTTGAATTTATTTATTTAATTATTGAGATATTCAGAGAGCACATGTGATGGATTTTGATCGCACTTTGGTGTTTTTATCAGTTGGGTGTCATTCATATTTGGGTTTGATTAAAATAATTTATCTTGTGGATTAAATTTTTTTATGTCTCATACTTGTCACATGATAAGGATGATATTTAATTTTACTCGCACCCGACTTAGTTTTGGTAGCGGCGAATGCGGTAATTTAGCGGGGTGTGACAGATTGTATCAGAGATTATGTATACGACCATCCTCGGGTCTTGAATTTTGGGTCGGTTGCGTTTTTGTAGCGCATATTTGGAGATAAATATTTTTAGATGATCATTTCGTGTTAGGCATCAAGATTAGATGTGAGATATTGGATTTTTTGGTGACGAGATTATTTTTGGAGATAGTTGTAGTGGCCTGATTTTTTTGAGTTAGGATATCGGCGAATTTCGATGGTGAAATTCCATTGTTAGTGGGGAAATGTAACAACCCGCGTAATTTTTGGGGTATTTTCAAAATATAGAGGAAAAATAAAGTTTTTGACAAAATTATTTTTCTCACTAAAAAATTTTGGATTTTATTTTTAAACAAGAGAATTTCAAACGTTTTCGAAATCGGAGTTAAAATGGATTTTTAAAGGATTTTTAAATATTTACGCCTTATGACATTTTAAAGCCGAACTGTCAGTTTTTCTGGGCGTTCGATTGAACGACGCCTGGGTTCGATCGATTGACCTCTGCAGATTTCGTGCGCAGGAAGTTGTTTTGAGGAGTTTGTTTTGTTTCCAGCTCTTATCTTTTTTCCTTATAAATTGGGGTCGTGGGTGAACATTTTTAAACCATCTTTCGGCACAAAAATATGCAGCAAACATATTTTATTTCCTCTTCTTTTTATATACACTTAGCCCCTTTATACTATGCATTCAACCCTAGTTTTTAGAGGTGTTCTTGGGGCTGTCTTGAGGTGGATCTTGGAGATGATTTGTGGATCTTTGTGGACTGATTTTGATGATGTAATCTGACTTTTATGGGTATATTTATGTTGGTATCCTTTTGGTGGTTTAAGGTATGGGGTTTTACATAATATGCTCTTTAATCTCGCGAGTGTTATTCCCTTTGTTTTCTTATGGATATTGACTCGTATTTGAATTGCTAAATTCATTTGGAAAACTGAAAAAATAATTGTTCAATTATTTTGATTCATGTGGTATCATTATATTTGTGTTGAGCACGTTGTCATGAGATTTTAATATGGCACTGAGGTTGGGAACCGGCTAATATTCCTATTCCGACTACTTGATAAAGTATGGCACGGTATGGTGAGGCCTGGTGACTCAGATTAATGTGTTGTTGAGAAATTATATTCATAAAATGCTATTGATATTTCCATTTGATTTGAATATTCGTACTCGTATTGTTACGTTTTAATCACCGCTAATATATTTGTTGAGCATCTTTTATGTCGTATTGTGTACTTCCCCATATTTTCTTTTAGTGGAAAGTTAGCGCATATTTGGGGGCGTTATGGAGATGGATTTTAGCTTGGATATTTTGGGAAGAATATTCAAGAATACAATTTGGAAGATTTGTATTTATTTTTTATGTATAGAGCACTTGAGATTTATTTTATTTCGAGATTGATAGTTGTTTTATTTCGAGAGACTTTCTTGTATTTAATTTGAAGAATTTAAATTAGTAGATTCTCTTGTTTTTATTGTGGGATTTTAGATGCTCTATACCTTATTATTTGTGGATTTAGTTAGTTTTATTGCAGTAGTGCTCCAATCCCCTCTTCTCAGGCGTGCGGGGTGTTACAGAAGCGTAATTTATGGGGTATTTTTAAAAAAATAGAGAAAAAAATAAAGTGTTTGATAAAATAATTTTGCTTGGTAAAAAAAGTTTCATTTTATTTTTAAAGACGAGAATTTCATACGGTTTCGAAAACGGAGTTAAAACGGATTTTTAAATGAATTTTATGTATTTTATCGCTTGTAAAATTTCTAAGCGGAACTATAAAAATAACTGGGCGATCGGTCGATCGACGTCAGGGGTCGATCGATCAACCCGAGATGATTAAGTGCACTGCAAAATTTGTGAGGAGTTTGTTTTGGTTTAAACTCTTATCTTTTTGCCTTATAAATTGGGGTTGTGGGTGACCATTTTTAAACCATCTTTTGGCACAAAAATATGCAGTAAACATATTTTTATTTCCTCTCTTTTTATATACACTTAGCCCTTTTATGTTATGCATTCAACCCTAGTTTTGGAGGAGTTCTTGGGGCTATTGTGGCGTTAGATCTTGGAGGATTTTTATGATCTCTGAGAGATGATTTTGATGGTATAATCTGAGATTTCAGGGGATAATTATATTGGTTCTTTTTTATGGTTTACGGTATGGGGTGTTACACTATATGCTCCTTAATATCGCGAGTGTTATTCCCTTTGTTTTCTTATGGTTATTAACTCATATTTTAATTGCTAAATTCATTTGAAATCTGGAAAAATAATTTTTGAATGATTTTTATTCATGTGTTATTATTATTGTTTTGGGCATGTTGTCATGAGATTTTAATATGGCACTGATGTTGGGCACCCGCCATGATTCCTGTTCCGGCTACTTGATAAAGTATGGCGCAGTATGGTGAGGCCTGGTTACTCTGATTATTGTGTTGTTGAGAAATTATATTGATAAAAATGCTATTGAGATTCACATTTGATTTTAATATTTGTACTCGTATTGTTACGCTTTATTCACCGCCAATATTTGTTGAGCATCTTTCCTGTCGTATTGTGTACTTCCCCATATTTTGTTTTAGTGGCAGGTTAGCGCGATTTTGGGGGCATTATGGAGATGGGTTTTACCTTGGATATATTAATGAAGAAAATTCGATAATACAAGATGACAAGATTGTAGTTATTTTGTTGTATAGAGCATTGGAGTTTTATTTCGAGATGGATAGGTGTATTATTTCGAGGAACTTGTTGTATTTATATTTGAAGATTGAGATTAGTGGATTCTCATGTTTTTATATTGTGGGATTTATTTAGATGCTCTATACCTTGTTATTTGTGGAGTTAGTTATTTTTATCACAGTAGCGCTCCATTCGCTCTCCCCAGGCACGGGGGTATTACAGAATGATATCAGAGCTTAGGTATACGACAACCCTCGAATCTTGGGTTTTTGGGTCTGTTGCGTTTTTATAGCGCATAATTGGAGATAGGAATTTTTAGGTGATCGTTTCCTGTTAGTCATCTAGATTAGATGTCAGATATTGGAATTTTTGGTGATGAGATTATTTTTAGCGATAGTTGTAAGGGCCTGATTTTTTAAGTTAGGCTTTCGGTGAATTTCGAGAGAGAAATTCCATTGTTAGTGGGGAAGTGTAACAACTCGCGTAATTTTTGGGGTATTTTAAAAAAAATAAACAAAAAAATAAAGTTTTTGATGAAATTATTTTTCTTGCTAAAAAATGTTGTATTTCATTTTAAAAGACGAGAATTTTAAACGGTTTCAAAAACAGAGTTAAAACGGATTTTTAAATGAATTTTATATATTTTATCCCTTGTAAAATTTTTAAGCGGAACTATCAAAATAACTGGGCGATTGATCGATCGACGTAGCTGATTTCATACGATGCAAGCTTTGTGAGGAGTTTGTTTTGGTTTAAACTCTTATCTACTTGACTTATAAATTGGGGTCGTGGGTGACCATTTTTAAACCATCTTTTGGCACAGAAATATGCAGTAAACATATTTTTATTTCCTCACTTTTTATATACACTTAAGCCCTTTATATTATGCATTCAATCCTAGTTTTGGAGGTGTTCTTGGGGTTGTTTTAGCGTTGGATCTTAGAGGAGTTTCGATGATCTCTGAGAGATGATTTTGATGGTATAATCTGAGATTTCTGGGCAGAATTATATTGGTTCCTCTTTTATGGTTTAAGGTATGGGGTTTTACACAATATGCTCCTTAATCTCGCGAGTGTTATTCCCTTTGTTTTCTTATGGTTATTAACTCATACTTGACTTGCTAAATTCATTTAAAATCTGGAAAAATAATTTTGGAATGATTTTGATTCATGTGGTATTATTATTGTAATGGGCATGGTGTCATGAGATTTTAATATGGCACTGATGTTGGGCACCCGCCAAGACTCCTGTTCCGGCTACTTGATAAAGTATGGTGCGGTATGGTGAGGCTTGGTGACTCGGATTAATGTGTTGTTGAGAAATTATATTGATAAAAAGGCTATTGAGATTCACATTTGAGTTTAATATTCGTACTCATATTATTGTGCTTTATTCACCGGTAATATTTATTGAGCATCTTTCCTGTCGTATTGTGTAATTCCGCATATTTTCTTTTAGTGGCAGGTTAGCACGGATTTGGGGGAGTTATGGAGATGGATTTTACCTTGGATATTTTGGGTAGAATATTCGAGAATACAAGATGAGAAGATTTTATTTATTTTGTTGTATAGAGCATTGGATTTTTATTTCGAGATAGATAGGTGTATTATTTTGAGGGACATTGTTGTATTTATATTTGAAGATTGAGATTAATGCATTCTCATGTTTTTATGTTGTGGGATTTATTTAGATGATCTATACCTTCTTATTTGTGCATTTAGTTATTTTTATTGCAGTAGCTCTCCGTTCGATCTCTCCAGGCGCGCGGGGTGTTAAAGAATGGTATCAGAGCTTAGGTATACGATAACCCTCGGGTCTTGGGTTTTGGGTCTGTTGCATTTTTGTAGCCTAGATTTGGAGATAGAAATTTTTAGAAGATCGTTTCCTATTAGGCATCTATATTAGATGTGAGATATTGGAATTTTTTGTGACAACATTATTTTTGGAGATAGTTAGAGTGGCCTGATTTTTTAAGTTAGGCTTTCGGCGAATTTTGAGAGAGAAATTCCATTGTTAATGGGGAAGTGTAACAACTCGAGTAATTTTTCGGGTATTTTGAAAAAAAAATAGGGAAAAAAAATAAAGTTTTTGATGAAATTATTTTTCTTGCTCAAAAATGTTGGATTTTATTTTTAAAACAAGAATTTCAAACAGTTTCGAAAACGATGTTAAAACGGATTTTTAAAAGAATTTTATATATTTTAACCCTTATAAAATTTTTAAGTGGAACTATCAAGACAACGGGGTGATCGATCGATCGAGGCCCGGGGTCGATCGATCGACCCCAACTGATTTTGTGCGCTGCAAGCAATGGGAGGAGTTTGTTTTGGTTTAAACTCTTATCTTTTTGCCGTGTAATTTGGGGTCCTCGGTGACCATTTTTAAACCATCTTTTGGCACAAAAATATGCAGTAAACTGTAACAACACTCGCATTTACAAGACTCATTTTATATCAATTTACAGCATGAAGTAATTATATAAAATGTTGAGAACTGGAGTAAATATTAATTGAATGCGTTGAAAGTTAATATTTACTGGATCGTTGCATATTTACTATATGTGTAAGTAAAAATCATCATGTTGCATGATATATAGGATCGTGTGTTTAAATAACATTGTGGTTTAAATGAAACCGGAACTTGAGATAAATTATAAAATTACCGGATGCCATTTTAGAGGGCGTAGTTAGTCCCGGAATATGAGAGACAGTCAAAATAAGTGCCATATTGTATTTTTAGGTTTCGGGCACCTTTGACTGGTTTTAACTTAAATGTGCCGTTACGAGTAATTTTTATGGAGCATTAGAATTTTTAAGTTGGAGACTTGTCTTAAGCCCCGATTTTTAGTCTTATAAATTCCCTAATTTCCCTATTATATGTCTTAAACATAGAGAGAGACAAAGAGAGAAAGAGAGAGGAAGAGAAAAGAGAAGAAAGAAGAGAGATTTGGAGATTGAAGATTGGGATTGCTCCTACCACAAAGAAATCTGAGATTTCAACCTTCAGGCAAGTTTTCTACTTGCTAATATATGATTTAAAATGCATAAATTGTATTGATAGTTGTGTAATGGGATCAAATGAACAAATATGGGTTTTGTGGATTTTGTGGTGATTTAGCCCTAATCATGGTTTATGTTGATGAAATTATGGATTATAGCAGTTAATAATCATGTAGGATGATTTGGGATAGATTAAAGGCAATGGTTGTATGTGAAAATGGAGTAAAAATTCGTTTTGGGGAAAAACTAGGGTTTATAACCTGTAACCCATTCTTGGAAAATTCGCAGGGGCGAATCGATTCGGCCCTAGGGTGAATCAATTAGCTAAGGGGTCAGCTTACAGGTGTACAAAACCCGAATCAATTTGGGTTAGGGTCGAATCGATTCTGCCAATTACAGAATGTTGGTTTTGTCATCCGAATCGATTGGCTTTTGGGCGAATCGATTCACTGCCTGGGGCGAATCGATTCGGCCCTTGGGCGAATCGATTCGGAATCAGGCTGTTTTTGAGTTGTTTTTCTAACTCAATTTTTATTCTTTTTTTTTAGGCTTAGGATCTACGAACCTTCTTGTATGAAGTAAACTTAGAGTCCTAGAGTCCTAGATGAGTTAGTTAACTACCCTACATTAGAAATGCTTTATGTGGGGGCTTTTTCGGGGATATGATAATTGATGTTAGGTTATTCTTTTCTTCTAGTTGATTATTATGAAACTAGGAGTTGTAGTGTTATGTTTAGGAGACTTTTGAAGCTCAATTGAGCTATGTTAGTCTTGATGGTTAATAGTATAACACCGCAAAAGGGTGCTGGGAGAATTAAATTGGGATTTCACTTATTCTTTGAGGTTGTAATGACGAGATGAATTATGTATGACTCCGGATAAAATGTGAATTATTTACAAAATGTAAATGATTATGGTTTCGGATAAAATGAAGCATACATATGAAAAAGGGTAAATGAAAATGAAATGGAAATGGTAACGATTACGGTAAATGATAATTTACTTAATCATGGATATGGTAAATGATAATTTACTTAAACACACCTCTCTAAATGCTATCATAAGGGAAGTTCGCGCGTGAGGTGATGCCCCATGGCTAATGAATGCAGGGTGGATATAGTCCTAGGCCATATGAGCGATTATTGTATATTTCTGCGATGGTGAGGTGATTTTGGGTGTGGTTATAACACTCCCGAAGGCATATGGCCACTTCCCGACGTCTTGCGTTATTGGTACGCAGGTTTTCTTGTTTGATAGGCCCTGGAAGATGATAGTCATTTAGGGGGCGCCCAGTGGGGAAACTCGGAGGGGCAGTCTTATAATCGTTATATGTATATGAATATAATAATTCTTAATCAAGTGGGACTTGATGTATGATAAATGCCATAAAGAGCATATGATAATGATGATATTCCTGATAAGGAATGGAATGCCACAAAGAGAATATGATTGAGATAAAAGCCATAAAGAGCTTAAAATTATGATTATGTTTCCTGATAAGGAACGGAACTATGAAATGGATTAGTGTTCATGATGAAGGCTTTTAAATTAATATAAATTATTCTTTTTCCAGCATAACTAAATTAGATTCATGATTATTTAAAATGTCTTAGCTTATGCTTTAAATTGTGTAGGTTGATTCTTATCTCTATTAGTCATGATTTACTGTTCATAACTGTCATACTTTTTATTCATCTGGTGATCATATAAAACCGGGCCCTGACCCGTTCATACTTCTTATTGTGCATGCATCTTGTATCCGCTCAGGTTCTCCGCCACAAGGAAACCTGATCTGACTTTCTTATTCCGATGTCTTTTGGGATCCATAACGCTTTGCGAACATTACGGGATATATTACAATATATGTCGTCATCCTTGTACTCTAGTTATGATCGGGTCTTTTACTCGGGCGTGAGGCCCCAACTTTTGTAATTGGCTAATGTGATGTATTATGTACTTTACTGAACATGTTTTATATTATCGTAAGAGTTTGTTGACCGACAGCATATTCGGTCCCTTATTGTATATTTGATGTGCATGTAATATTACATCTTCGGGGTTTCCACTTTCTTTTTAAATTGGGTTGTTTAAATTCTTTCCTTAACTTTAAAACTAAAATTTTTGGCAACCTGTTTTTCTGAAATATTAAGTGGTTATCCTCTATACTTTTTTTTTTGTGATGTTGAGAATGATTCCATCCATAATTCCTGTTATATTGGAGTATCGGGATGGCCACCCCATATTTTGGTGAGGGGATTGTCACAGATGGTATCAGAGCATCAGGTTCTAGAGTCCTTAGGAATCTGTGTGGACGCTTTATGTTTTCAGTGTTTCTTTTGATTGGACATAGAGCCTTCAGATTAAGGTCATTGATTTCTCTTGTGAGATTTCGTTCTCCTACCATGAGATAGAATCTATAGAATCTGATGCGCATTCGTGTGAGATTAGTAGGTCGATTGAAGAAGGGCGCCAGGGGAGGTCGTTGCGAGGGCGTCATGAAATGGGATTACTGAGAACTGTTAGTTGTGGTCGGGGATGAGGACCTCTTTGGAGGTCGCTCCGTTTTGTATCATTTTCTTATCTTTCTACTGCGACTACTAATTACAGTAGATATAGTTTTCCAAGTACCGCTAGAAGTAGAGGGTGGTACTAAGCTTGGGATTCCAAGCGACGTTAAATTGAAGTTGAGAAGATCCCACGATAAGGGCCACATGTCGAAGTAAGATGGAGGAGATGCATCCTCATTTGGTAGAAGTATAAGGTCCAGGAGTTTTGGCCTAGAGAGGGGTATAGAAGTGCCCAGATGAAAAGGATGGAGGAAAATCCTTCACCCGTAGGAGTAGTGTTGAAATGGTAGGAACGTAGTCACCATATTTGTGGGTGCAGGAATTTTTGCCCATGGAGAAACCCGGTGGACATTTTCAACAGCGAGTTTCTCTGGGATAACTGGACTGAGGAGAAGATGGATTCTCAAACATTCACGCGAGGCTCGGTCAGAGGCTGATAGTGAATAAAGAGTTGTACGATTGGGGAGGCCGAACACTAAAATAAGGTAGGTATAAGGAAGAAAGAGACCTTCAGTGGAATGATAGGCTCCAGAATAAGTGTCGTTAACACTTCTGAAGGAACAGTGTTCATGAAACCCCATTGGTGGATATCCGCCCGGGGAGGTTTCATTGAACTAAGGAAGGGGAGGCCGGTAGCGTGTTCTCTTTTATTGAGAAAGTAAAAAGGGACTGAGTGGGCAATTATTTGGCAGCTAGGGACAGAACAGTGGCTTTGATGTGGAATGTAGAACCACTCATCTTGATTCTGTTGATTGGAGAACAAGGGCAAGGATAAGGTGCTTGGTAGGGCCGTTGATGGAAATAACTTGGTTCGGATAAGACTCGAGTATGGTGTCTGAGAACCGTTAGGATTGACCCGGGGTGATTGGCAAGAATGTTGGTGGGAATTCCACCTTAGTAGTGGGTGGTGCATTCCTCATGATAAGATAGGGTAGTATTGTGTTTACTCTAGATTCGAGTGTGCATATTGATATTGAGATAGTATCGACGCTACTATAAATAGGGTAATTATATGACTTCCGTGGTAGGGAAGTTTTATATTTTCCTTCACTCGTTATAAAGCGAGTGATGATATTTTTTAAAAGTATTATGTGTGTTATGTTTTACTTGTATGATGTGTATTATACGAGTAAAGATATTTTGGTTTGATTGGGGGTTGTCATTCTTCTAGTTTTAGGATGGAACTAGTTTTCCTATAATATCTCTCCTGGATGCAGGTTGAGACTTTATAGGGGTGATTTGAGGTAGGTAGGAGATTTTCATTACTTGTTTTGTTATCTTGTTTGAGTGTTTAATTGTTTGTTTGCTTTGTTTATGGTTGTTGTGCCTTATCTCCACGACCAACAAGGTTAAGTAGTAATGCATATGAGGGGTTCCTTGTTTGGATTTCTCTTTAGCGAGACGCTCCACGCGTGAACCTTAACAACTTTGGAAGTGCAGAGATGTTGTTCTTTTTCTTCGTTTATTTTATTATGTTTATTAAGAGTTGGGTTGAAAGGTTTAGCCAAGAATCACGTAGTTGAGTGATTAAGGGCTATTAAAGCGCGAGATAAAAGCATTGAACATAGTTCTCTCCTCTGATCGATGTGAGGGAGACTGATATATGAAGTCGAATTGAGACTTCGGGTTATGCCTTGATAAGAAGGCTATTTAGAAAGATGTATATTTGTTGTGGGATAAATATTTGTAATACTTTACTGAAAGTAAATGTCCGATTAGTTAAAATCCTCAATTATTTAAAATGGTAAGACATAGAAGTAGAATCTTATTAGTAGGGTTGAGAGTTAGAATTTTATCGGTCCCGAGCATGTGTCTTAGACCGTTATATCTTGATGACCGACAATGCGAGGTAGTAGTGTAACGGGAAGGTTCCTTATCTGGGTTTCTCTTTGGCGAGACGTCCCACGCATGAAACTGAGCGAATGTCAGAAATTGAGAAAGGTCTTGGGCACTAGGGATATACTTAGTATAATACATATACAACTCGAATAGGATATATATATCGACCTTAGGATTACTAGGACGTGAGGCCTTAAGGGCATGTGACGTTGATTTAAGAAGGTTGTAGGGAGTTGAAAATGAATAGGTTGCGGGTTAACTCTAAGATGGGTTAGGTCCCTAGGAATGAGAAGTATGGAATCTCGAGAGGTTTGGAAGGTTAGGCCGAAGGAGATTAGGCCTCTCTTATTGAATGTTACATTGGTAACTTAACTTTCGAGGAGTTAAAAGGATGAGTTGATTTTACCCCTGCGCCCATGTTATAAAGCTTGAGGGTGCATTTAACGAACAAGCCTCTGCCAGGGATGGGAAGTAAAAATACTGGAGCATGGACCCATTGTTTATGCCTCTCACAAACTTAAACTTTGTGGGAAGTATTATTCCATGCTTGATTTAGAATTCATTGCGGTAATAATCGCCTTAAAGAAATGGAGGCACTACTTCCTGGGCAGGAAATTTGATCTTTCTCACGAGCAACAAGTTGGTGCAATATGTTATGGGAGGAATAGAATGGGTGTTTGAGGTTCATAAAAGAAATATCAATTGGATATTCCCTTCGCTAAGGGAATACGATTGGGGTAGTAGGTGGTTCAAGTAGAAAACCCGTCGAAGAAATTAGTGAAGGCATCGAAAGCTAAATAGAACGAGCATAACTAGGAAGACTTTGTAGCAAGAGCATTCATATCTGTGACTGACCATTTCACCTACTCGTGTGAAGAGAGTAGTGGTGGAACGAAGAAGGGTATAGTCATAGACGTCTTTATTGAATTGCCAGCACCGAACTGGTCATGATCCTCTTTGAGAAAATTGTTGATCGCTCGACCAAGTTGTTGCTTTTCCGACCATTATGGGTGGACTATAGGTAGAAGAGTACGCCCCTCTCTTTATGGAGGAGTGGTAGAACCGTATGAAGTTCTTATCAAAATAGTAGTGGACCGAGATTTGACATTCGTGTCAAAGGTTGGGTGAAGTTTCCAGGAAGTAATGGGAACCGTATGGAAATAAAGTGTATTTTAGCACCCTAAAATGGATGAACGAATAGAGGAAGTTAACCAAGTGTCGAAGGGAATATCTTGAACGTGCACCTTAGGCTAAAGGGATGGAGGGGATGAGTAGCTGGTATGGATGGAAAATTCTCGTACAATAATTCGAATCATTTTCGAAGGTATGGCACCGTGAGTGGCCTTGTGTTGCCGGTTGAATAATTCGCATACTCGTTGGATGAGACCAGCGATCAATAGGTTCCTTGGACTTGGAGTGGTCCTGGAGCATTTCTTTAATGATTGGGATTATTGAGCTGTATACTTTGAGGGGCTAAGCCTATGCGAAGATAAGTTGAGTAGTGTTGGGGTTAAGCCATTTAGCGTTTGTGTAAGTGCCCCCGAGGAGGGATGTAACGTGATTCAGGAAGTAAGGCAGTTTGCGCCGAGTCGCGTGGTTATCGTCTTCCGCCGTAGGAAGTTAGAATTGATAGTTCGTAATTAATTATTTGGTGCTATGTTAGAGCACAAAGAATGTAGACTTAGATCGATAGTGACGACCTTAGTCCGAATCCATTTAGGACGCCATAATAACGAGGGGCTTGTTAAGGGTTACAGAACGATGGTTTAGGATAGTATACCTTTTATGTGATTAGGGTACGCCCGAATTTTGAGGGCAAAATTCCCTCATAAGGGGGGGAGTATGTAACAACCCTTGCTTTTACGAGACTCCTTTTATATCAATTTACCGCATGAAGTAATTATATAAAATGTTAAGAACTGGAGTAAATATTAATTGAATGAGTTGAAAGTTAATATTTATTGGATCGTTGCATATTTACTGTATGTGTAAGTAAAAATCATCATGTTGTATGATATATAGGGATATATAGGGTCGTGTGTTTAAATGACATTGTGGTTTAAATGAAACCGGAACTCGAAATAAATTAAAAAATTACCGGATGCCATTTTAGAGGGCGTAGTTAGTCCTGAAATATGCGAGACAGTCAAAATAAGTGCCATATTGTATTTTTAGGTTTCGGGCACTTTTGACTGGTTTTAACTTAAACGTGTAGTTACGAGTCATTTTTATGGAGCATTAGCATTTTTAAGTTGGAGACTTGTGTTAAGCCCCGGTTTTTTAGTCTTCAAAATTCCCTAATTTCCCTATTATATGTCTTAAACATAAAGAGAGAAAAAGAGAGAAAGAGAGAGGAAGAGAAAAGAGGAGAAAGAAGAGAGATTTGGAGATTGAAGATTGGGATTGCTCCTACCACAAAGAAATCTGAGATTTCAATCTTAAGGCAAGTTTTCTACTTGCTAATATATGATTTAAGACGCATAAATTGTATTGATAGTTGTTTAATGGGATCAAATGAACAAATATGGGTTTTGTGGATTTTGTGGTGATTTAGCCCTAATCATGGTTTATGTTGATGAAATTGTGGATTATAGCATTTAATAATCATGTAGGATGATTTGGGGTAGATTAATGGCGATGGATGTACGTAAAAATGGAGTAGAAATTGGTTTTGGGGAAAAACTAGGGTTTAAAACCCGTAAGCCATTCTTGGCAAATCCGCAGGGGAGAATCGATTCGTCCCTAGGGCGAATCGATTCGCTAAGGGGTCAGCTTGCAGGTCTATAAAACCCGAATCGATTCGGGTTAGAGCCGAATCGATTTGGCCAATTACAGAATGTTGGTTTTGTCATCCGAATTGATTCGCTTTTGGGCAAATCAATTCGTTGCCTGGGGCGAATCGATTCGGCCCTTGGGTGAATCAATTCGGAATCATACTGTTTTTTAGTTATTTTTCTAACTCAATTTTTATTCTTTTTTTAGGCTTAGGACCTAGGAACCTTCTTGTATGAAGTAAACTTAGAGTCCTAGAATCCTAGATGAGTTACTTAACCACCCTACATTAGAAATGCGTTATGTGGGGGCTTTTTCGGGGATATGCCAATTTATGTTAGGGCATTCTTTTCTTCTAGTTGATTATTATGAGACTAGGAGTTGTAGTATTATGTTTGGGAGACTTTAGAAGATCAATTGAGATATGTTAGCCTTGATAATTAATAGTATAACACCGCAAAAGGGTGCTGGGAGAATTAAATTGGGACTTCACTTATTCTTTGAGGTTGTAATGACGAGATGAATTACGTATGGCTCTGGATAAAATCTGATTTTTTTACAAAATGTAAATGATTATGGTTTCGAATAAAATGAAACATACATATAAAAAAAGGTAAATGAAAATGAAATGGAAATGGTAACGATTATGATAAATGATAATTTACATAATCATGGATATGGTAAATGATAATTTACTTAAACACACCTTTCTAAATTCTATCATAAGGGAACTTCACGCGTGAGGTGATGCCCCCTGGCTAATGAATGCAGGGTGCATATAGTCCTAGGCCATATGACCGATTATTGTATGTTTCTGCGCTGGTGAGGTGATTCTGGGTGTGGTCATGACTCTCCCGCATGTATATGGCCGATTCCCGACGTCTTGCGTTATTGGTGCCTGGGTTGTCTTGTTTGATAGGCCCTGGAAGATGATAGTCATTAAGGGGCGCGCCTAGTGGGGAAACTCGGAGGGGCGGTCTTAGAATCGTTATATATATATGAATATAACAATTCTTAATCAAGTGGGACTTGATGTATGATAAATTCCATAAAGAGCATATGATAATGATGATATTCCTGATAAGGAATGGAATGCCATAAAGAGGATATGGTTGAGATAAAAGTCATAAAGAGCTTAAAATTATGATTATGTTTCCTGATAAGGAATTAAACTATGAAATGGATTAGTGTTCATGATGAAGGCTTTTAAATTAATATAAATTATTGTTTTTCCTGCATAACTAAATTAGATTCATGATTATTTAAAATGTCTTACCTTATGCTTTAAATTGTGTAGGTATATTCTTATCTCTATTAGTCATGATTTACTGTTCATAACTGTCATACTTTTTATTCATCTGGTGACCATATAAAAATGGGCCCTGACCCATTCATACTTCTTGTTGTGCATGCATCTTGTATCCGCTCAGGTGCTCCACCGCAAGGATGCCTGATCTGACTTTCTTATTCCGATGTCTTTTGGGAGCCGTGATGCTTTGCGAACATTACGGAATATATTACAATATATGTCGTCATCCTTGTACTCTAGTTATGATCGGGTCTTTTACTCGGGCGTGAGGCCCCAGCTTTAGTAATTGGCTAATGTGATGTATTATGTACTTTACTGAACATGTTTAATATTATCGTAAGAGTCTGTTGACCGACAGCATATTCGTTCCCTTATTGTATATTTGATGTGCATGTAATATTACATCTTCGGGGTTTCCACTTTCTTTTTAAATTGGGTTGTTTAAATTCTTTCCTTAACTTTAAAACTAAAATTTTTGGCAACCCATTTTTCTGAAATATTGAGTGGTTATCCTGTATACTTTTTATTTTGTTGTGATGCTGAGAATGATTCCATCCATGATTCCTGTTATATTGGAGTATCGGGCTGGCCATCCAATATTTTGGTGAGCGGGTTGTCACGGATGGTATCAGAGCATCAAGTTCTAGAGTCCTTAGGAATCTGTGTGGACGCTTTACATTTTCAGCGTTGCTTTTGATTGGACATAGAGCCTTAGGATTAAGATCTTTGATTTCTCTTGTGAGATTTCGTTCTCCTGCCATGAGATAGAATCTATAGAATCTGATGCACGTTCGTGTGACATTAGTAGGTCTATTGAAGAAGGGCGTCGGGGAGGTCGTTGCGAGCGCGTCATGAAATGGGATTACTAAGAACTGTTAGTTGTGGTCGGGGATGAGGACCACTATGGAGGTCGATCCCTTTTGTAGCATTTTCTTATCTTGCTACTGCGACTACTAATTACAGTAGATATAGTTTTCCAAGTACCGCTAGAAGTTGACGGTGGTACTAAGCTTGGGATTCCAAGCGAAGTTAAATCGAAGTTGAGAAGAACCCTTTTGTGTCATTCGATTTTAATATGGCACTGATGTTGGGCACCCGCCAAGATTCCTGTTCCGGCTACTTGATAAAGTATGGAGGGATATGGTGAGGCTCGGTGACTCAGATTAATGTGTTGTTAAGAAATTATATTGATAAAAATGCTATTGAGATTTGCATTTGATTTGAATATTCGTACTCGTATTGTTACCCTTTATTCATCGCTAATATTTGTTGAGCATCTTTCGTGTCGTAGTGTGTACTTCCCCATATTTTCTTTTAGTGGTAGGTTAGCCGGATTTGAGGGAGATATGGAGATGGATTTTAGCTTGGAAATTTTGGGAAGAATATTCGAGAATACTATTTGGAAGATTTATATTTACTTTTGTTGTATAGAGCATTTTATTTTGAGAAAGATAGTTGTATTATTTCGAGAGACTTTTGGTTGTATTTATTTGAAGATTCAAATTAGTGGATTTATATTATTATGGGATTTTAGATGCCCTATACCTTGTTATTTATGAATTTAGTTAGTTTTATCGCAGTAGCGCTCCGCTCCGCTCCGCTCTTCTCGGGCGCACAGGGTGTTACAGAAATTTATCACACCCCACTAAATTTTGGCGTCGGCCGCCACCAAAACTAAGCCAATCCTTAGCATGTGACATATATGAGACATAAAAAATTTAATCCACAAGATAAATTATTTTAATCAAACCCAGATATGAATGATATCAAACTGATAAAAACACTAAAGTGCGATCAAAATCCATCACATGTGATCTCCAAATATCTAAATAGTTAATTAAATAAATTCAACTGAAATTTTAAAATAAATTTGGAACTGAAATACCTAGTAACCTCAAAAGCAGTCTCATAAATAATACGACGGAATGGAAAGAGAAATCTAACTACTAAAGCAATAAATTTAATCGATCTGCACCGCTAAAAGATCTCCAATGAATCTTATACCGCAACTCCCAAATAAATCCTGAAAAAGATTAGTCAAAGCATGTGTGAGAGCCAAAGCCCCGTGCATGAACACTCGCTACTCGTCTCAATTAGGCTCCCTGAACCCAAACAATAGTGCTATATATACCTACCATAACAATAAAATATTTTAATTACGAAGGTTATTAATCAGTAAAAGTAAATTTCTAACTACCCGCAAGGTTTGTTTAAAAAGTCACGCCAATAATATTTTAATTAAACCACCTTCCAAAAAATATTAAATTTCATTAAAAGAACCACAATTATAAATTTACCCAGATACACATCCCCTTGTCAAGTTCGCTGTCTAATCCTTTTTTATCCTGCCATCCTCGCGATATGACAAGGTTTCACACACACACACTTCCCCTTGTCATGTTCGCCGTCTGATCCGTTTTTATCCTGCAATCCTCACGATATGACAAGGTTCCACACACGATACGACATAAATCGTCCTCTGACCCGTTTAAATTGTCGGCCCTAGACACAATATGTTGCCAATAGATTTTAATATCCGTTTTAGTCGTGCAATATTAATTGCCAAAATTTCTTATACTCCTTAATCAAATATATTTCCCCCCGCCCTTAACAGCAATGTGAAAATCCTCAAAATACCCCTTAGTCCAAACTAAGGGTTCCCATAACACAAATTCGTCCTATCCTAAGTAGAGGATGATTATCAATATTTCACTCCACCTAGATATCAAACCTA
Organism: Sambucus nigra; assembly: GCA_949130495.1. Lineage (NCBI taxonomy): Eukaryota > Viridiplantae > Streptophyta > Magnoliopsida > Dipsacales > Adoxaceae > Sambucus > Sambucus nigra. The sequence continues at coordinate 186,333,994 of OX422209.1, read as the reverse complement.
GGTTATCGTAATAATGGTATAATATAGAAAATCATCCCCCACCCCCAAATCATATAACCCGCATAGACTCACACTAACTAGTCCCATACCCAATTATCATAAATCGCAACTAAGGCCCGCTTACTAGTCCCATACCTAACAAGTGTACTATAACAACGGGGACAAACCAATTACCTACGATACCCAACGTCCCCGAGATATCAAAAATTATAATACTTTCATAAAGTGGCACAATTAACAATTTACAACAACAATCGCAACAACATTAAATTTCCAAATTGAATAATTTTAATCTAAATAGTGGAAATCAACAACACATAAATATTGCAATTTTCAAAATAATAATTACGTGCGAGTCCTATCATAGTTATAATTTTCCAACACAAGTAATTAATTTATTCTAGGGTTCTCACATGAAATATCAAAATTTGCTTTCTAAGTGATCCTCTACATGCGCATGCCCATAATACAACCGACTATGACAACACAACCCAAAGAACAACAAAGTTATAAGTATTAAGTAAAATTAATATTTCATGTAAAACAATCCCGAAATTTATCTCTTTAATAATTATATTCATAACATATTTTATAAAACATGAGTTTAATGGAGGTTACAATAATGACACGTAACACTAAAGGAAAAGAATAGGGTAAGCATTCCTTTGATTAGTTAGACAAAAATTTGATTACATATATGAGTTCCTCTCGAAAAATAGATCAAAAACACTTCTTGAACCAACTTGGGACAGATTTGTCTTGGCCTTCAAAACTGAGCTTGAAAAGTAATTTTAATGGTGGCTAAGGTTTTGAGGTAGAAGATGATGAACAAAGAAAGAGTCTGCTTCTCTAGGGTTGGTGAAATATGAGTTTTAAAAACCTACGCCCGAAATATCATTTATATAAAATAGTTAAAGAGTTTTAAAATAACAAAACTCATCAAAAAGAAATTACAGTGCATGAAAACTGCTCGGTCGATCAATCGACCCCTGGCGTCGATCGATCGATCGCCCAGGTATTTTGGCAATTCGGTTTAAAATTTTCTATAAGGGTTAAACTTTAAAAATCCATTAAAAATTAGTTTTACCTCCGATTTCGAAACCGTTTGAAATTCTCGCCTTTAAAAATAAAATCCAACATATTTGAGCAAGAAAAATAATTTTCTCTAAAATTTTATTTTTCCTCTATATTTTTGAAAATACTCCAAAAATTACGCGAGTTGTTACACTTCCACACTAACAATGGAATTTCTCCCTTGAAATTCGTTTAAATGCCTAACTCTAAAAAATCAGGCCACTACACCTATCTCAAAAAAATAATCTCGTCACCAAAAATAAATTCCTCACATCTAATCTCGAAACCTATCACGAAAAGATCATCTAAAATTTTGGTCTCCAAATATGCGCCACAAAATGCAACAGACCCAAAACCCAAGACCCGAGGGTGGTCGTATATCGAAGCTCTGATACTATTCTGTAACACCCCGCCCGCTCGGGGATAGGAAACTGAGCGCTATTACGATAAAATAAATCTAAATCCATAAACAACAAGGTATAGAGCATCTAAAATCCCACAATAAAAACAATAGAATCCACTAATCTCAATTCTTCAAATTAAATACACAAAATCTATCGAAATAAAATAAATCTCTAATGCTCTATACATCAAAAATAAATATAATCTTCCAACTTGTATTAAAAAATTCTTCCAAAATAATCCATGTTAAAATCATCCCAATTGGTCCATAGCGCTCAAATCCACGTTAACCTGCCAATTAATAGAAAATATGGGGAAGTACACAATACGACAGGAAAGATGATAATAAAATATATTAGCAGTGAATAAAACGTAACAATATGAGTACGATTATTCCAATCAAATGTAAATCTTATAAGCATTTTATCAACATAATTTCTCAACAACATATTAATCTTAGTCGCCAGGCCTCTCCATACCTCGCCATACTTTATCAAGTAGCCGGAACAGGAATATTGGCGGGTGCCCAACCACAGTTCCATATCGAAATCACATGACAACGTGCTCAACACAAATATAATAATACCACATGAATCAAAATCATTCAACAATTATTTTCCAGATTTCAAATGAATTTAGCAATTCAAATATGAGTCAATAACCATAAGAAATCACAGGGAATAACACTCGCGAGATTAAGGAGCATATTGTGTAAAACCTCATACCTTAAACCATAAAAAAGGAACCAATATAATTCTGCCCAGAAATATCAGATTATACCATCAAAATCATCTCTCAAAGATCATCAAAACTCCTCCAAGATCCAACGCCAAAATAGCCCCAAGAACACTTCCAAAACTAGGGTTGAATGCATAATATAAAGGGGCTAAGTGTATATAAAAGGAGAGGAAATAAAAATATATTTGCTGCATATTTGTGTGCCAAAAGTTTGACCCAAAATGGTCACCCATGACCCCTCTTAATAAGGCAAAAATAATAGAGTTTGAATTAAACACAAACTCTTGAAAAACCTTGTTGCGCACGAAAACTGCTGGAAATTCCAAAATTTCTTATACTCCTTAATCAAATAAATTTCCCCCCACCCTTAACAACGATGTGAAAATCCTTAAGGTAGAGGGTCTAGCATACGTATTAGATGTGTTTCTTAGAGACAGGGAGTTATATTTTTAAAGGATGTTGTAGGAATTGAGGTTAGAGATAGAGATCTTGATGTGAGAATACTTAGCACTTAATTTTGGAGATGAAAATTTCATAATTTAATTTTGGATAAGAGGATTTATTTGGAAAAACCGTTGGTATGAATTGGGTACCTCTAATATTGAAGTAGCAATGTAATTTGACTTGAGGATTTAAGCGTCGTGATGATTGTTGAAGTTAGGATCGAGTGATGATCCGAGTAGAGAGTGTGAGATGTCGTTACTTTCTTATATACATATATATAGGAGTTATATATATTTTATTTTATCGTGGGATTACAAAATATTGGATTGGGTGTATGGGTGCCCGATCATAGTATGCGTAGGCATATATGAGCCTTATTGTATTTTGCACAATTTCTACTTGACGTGTATGCTTCGTCTAATTTCGAGGGTGAAATTCTTTGCTAGTGGGGAAGAATGTAACACCCGTGTTTTTAATAATTAATTCAATTAATTAATTGGAATTTTTGAGAAAAATAATTTTTTGGATTTTATAATTTTTATTGATTAAAAATGTTGGTTACGATTTTAGAAGAATAAAACTTCAAGAAGAATTCAAATTGGAGTTAAACCGGATTTATATGTATTTTTAAAGTTTATCCCTTATAATATTTTAAGCGGAACTCTCAAAATAATTGGGCGATCGATCGACCCCAACTGATTTCGTGCCTAGCAAGATCTTTGAGGAGTTTGTTTTGGTTTAAACTCTTATCTTTTTGCCTTATAAATTGGGGTCGTAGGTGGACATTTTTAAACTATCTTTTGGCACAAAAATATGTAGTAAACATATTTTTATTTCCTCTCTTTTTATATACACTTAGCCCCTTTACATTATGCATTCAACCCTAGTTTTGGAGGTCTTCTTGGGGCTGTTTTGGCGTTGGATCTTGGAGGAGTTTTGATGATCTTTGAGAGATGATTTTGATGGTATAATCTAAGATTTTTGGGCAGAATTATATTGGTTCTTTTTTTATGGTTTAAGGTATGGGGTTTTACACAATATGCTTCTTAATCTCGCGAGTGTTATTCCCTCTGATTTCTTATGGTTATTGACTCATATTTGAATTTCTAAATTCATTTGAAATCTGGAAAAATATTTGTTGAATGATTTTGATTCATGTGGTATTATTATTGTGTGGGGCATGTTGTCATGAAATTTTAATATGGCATTGATGTTGGGCACCCGCCAAGATTCCTGTTCCGGCTACTTGATAAATAATGGTGTGGTATGGGGAGGCCTGGTGAGTCGGATTAATGTGTTATTGAGAAATCATATTGATAAAAATTCTATTGAGATTTGCATTTGATTTGAATATTCGTACTCGTATTGTTACGCTTTATTCACCGCTAATATATTTGTTGATCATCTTTCCTATCGTATTGTGTACTTATCCATATTTTCTTTTAGTGGTAGGTTAGAGCGGATTTTGTGGCGCTATGGATATTGATTTTAGCGAGGATTATTTTGGGAAGAATATTCGAGAATACAAGATGAGAAGATTGTATTTATTTTGTTGTATAGAGCATTGGAGTTTTATTTCGAGATAGATAGGTGTATTATTTCGTGAGAATTTGTTGTATTTATATTTGAAGATTGAGTTTAGTGGATTCTCTTGTTTTTATATTGTGGGATTTATTTACATGCTATATACCATGTTATTTTTTTATTTGACTAGTTTTATCGTAGTTGCGTTCCAATCACTTTCCCCAGACGGGCGGGGTGTTATCTGTCACACCGCGCTACATTCTGGCATCGGTCGCCACCAAAACTAAACCGTGTGCGAGTAAATTAAATATCATCCTTAGCATGTGACAAATATGAGACATAAAAAATTTAATCCACAAGATAAATTATTTTAATCAAACCCAAATATGAATGACATCCAACTGATAAAAACACAAAAGTGCAATCGAGATCCATCACATGTGATCTCTGAATACCTCAATAACTAAATAAATAAATTCAACTGAAATCTTAAAACAACTTTGTGTAACAACCCGTTACTTTGGAGACCGAGAAATTAAATTTTTGGGAAAATAAAATTTAATTAAATTGGAGAATTTTAGAAATTAGAATTGAGGTCCAAAAATTTTGGACGTTTCGAAGTATTCCGGATGATGATTTCGAGTGTACCATCGATCCCGGAAGGGTCGAGATAGTCAAAATGACTGTCATTGGGTTTTATTTCGGTTCCGGATTATTTTTAAGTCAGTTTGACTCGAATTGGAGTAAATGAGTCGTTTAAAGTGTGTAGTAATATTTAAAATTGGGTATATTTTTTTAAGGGATTTAAGGGCTTACGATTTCATCCCTTCTCATTTGTGAGAAGAGAGAAAGAGAAAGGAAAAGGGAAAGAAGAAGAAAAGAAGAGAGGATGATCCAACCTCTACAAATTTGAGGCAAGTGTTTAATCTTGCTAAATAAGTCATTTGTGTATTTCATTTCATAATTTGTGGGTTAAAGAAATGAATTTTGGGTATTAATATTAAAACCTAAATTTTTGGGTTTAAATCTTGAAATTGATGTTTGGATATGGGTTTGATGGTGTAGAAATGTTTGGGATCAACTTTGGGTTGATTTGTTGGCTTAGAATCATGTTATGATGAAGGTTTGGGGGTTAAAAGAGAAATTTTAGGGTTTAGAATTCGTGGGTTCAATGAAGAAGAAGAACCCTTCAAATTCTGCAGACCCGAATCGATTCGCCCCTTAAGTGAATCAATTCGGCCTAAGCAAAATTGGCAAGTCTGCATTGACCGAATCGATTCGGCCTGAGATAGAAGCCCAGGTCTTTGAACCCGAATCGATTCGCCTTGGAGGCCCAATCGATTTGCTGGGCCGAATCGATTCGAAATTGGGCCGAATCGATTCGAAAACAAGGCTATTTTATGGAGTTTTCCTAGGATGATTTCAAACCCTTTTTGGTTGGGTTTATTATTTTGGGACATGATTGTATTATGTAAGAAAGATGTTTTGGAGACTTAGTAAAAGTTTCTCGCATGATGGAGCCACGGGTACTTATCAAGTTAGTTTATGGGACTTATATCCATATAAATTGGAGAGGGTCATATCGATATATTCGGGAATCTCATTAAGAATGGGAGTTCTAATTAGGGGGCAAGTCGGACTAGTTATGATGTAGGGTGAAGTTCCTTTAGAGGGATTGGTGAGAGCACGACATGAAATCATAGTCCGAGGTGTGTGCCGAGTACTTATAGTAATTAGGATTCTATTTAGATTAAGATTGCGGACCGACGAGAGAGAGTGGTCGCGTGTCCTTAGTAATGTTTGACTCGAGGAATAAATTGTAAATGCAATAAGATTGCAGGGTTCATGAGGATAATTGAACCGTAATCGGGATAGTGATTATATATATCGATGTAGTATTTCCCTAAAAGTGATGGGATCATGAGATGAATTTAAGATTGAGCTTAAGGTTTGTAGACTATTATTTATGTGTATACCAATAGTCGAAATTAGTACTAGAAATGTCGGTGTACTGTCGGATATAGATGAACTGTGTAGTGATGGTTTCCTACACAAAACTTTGGGGGATAACCATAATGTTGAATATATATATGTATGTTGGAAGAACTATTCATATCATAGGATAAATGGATGAATATGCTTCAAATGAGGGATCATACTCACATATCGAGGTAAATTAAATGAGTTTGGGGTGACGGCTAGTATATTGAGATTACGTATAGTTATTGTAACAACCCAGATTTTTGCAACGACTATTTTATATTATCTTGCCTGATGGGCTAATTTTATAAAATAGGGGAAGTTGGAGTAAATACTGTTTCCCGCGATATTTAGGGATAATATTTACTATGTTTTGTCTATTTACTGTATGAGAAGGTAAATAGCATCATGTTGTGTATTACTGCGTCGTTATATGTAAAACGACGGTTATGACCTGTATATAAACTTTGGTAAAATTAATGCATTAAAATGAAATTGGAACATAAAACTTGTTCACATTTTCCTGAATGCCAAAATAGTGGGTACGGTTGTTTTTAGAATGGTCGAGATAGTCGAAATAAGTGCCAAGTTTTATTTTGGAGTTTCGGGCACTTTTAACGCGTTATGACTCAATTAAGTGTATACGAGTCATTTTAATGGAGTATTAGCAACTAATAGAGGGTATTTTTGTTTTATAACCCGTTTAAGTCCCCCACCCCCTTTTCTTTCTTCATTTGTGAGAAAATCCAAAGGAGAGAGAGAGAGAGTTGGGAGAAAAGGAGAGGAAGAGAAAAAATGGAGATTTGGGCCGGATTCCATCGCTACCAGAGGTGGATCAGAGACTACGAACCTCGAGGCAAGTTTCTTACTTGCTAGATGTGATTTAATGTGATAGAATGCATGCTTAGTTAAGTTTTGGGAGATTTAAACCATAAATTTGGTTTTGTTGATTTTGATGATTAAACCCTAAATTCTTGATTTTAATTTGATTTGAGGACAAATTTGTAGTTAGAAATGGTGTAGAAATGAATTGGGTTGAATTGTTGTTGTTGATGTTGGCAAAAATCAAGGGTTTGAGGGTTTTGGGGCTTTAGGGTTCAAACAATCCGTAGCCTAAACTTGGAAATTCTGCAGAACCGAATCGATTCGGCCCTAGCGAATCGATTCGGTAAGAGGGAAAGTGTCAGGTATGGGTTGACCAAATCGATTCGGACCATTCGAATCGATTCGGGGTTATGCATAATGCCAGGTCTTCTTGATCGAATCGATTCGAACCTACCGAATCGATTCACTATGGGCCCAAATCGATTCGGCCTGGGCGAATCGATTCGGAATTTCTGCATTTTTGGGATATTTTTCTAGTTCAGTTTTTATCCCTTTTCTTTTAAGTCTAAGGTTTAGGAACCTTCCTTTGGGAAGTAATGGGGAGTCTTAGAGGGTTGTTTTGGGTAGACTAATGTCCTAGGCTAAAATAGGATAATTGGGCTTACCCTAGGGCTATTTTGTATAGGTTAATGTCCGAATGATATAGGAGGTTAACCTAAAGGTAAATTGGATGTTAAAATACTAATGTTGAGCCTTTTGGGAGATGCTCCTTTATGGAGACTCGTATTGATGGTTTGTGAGATTTAATGAACTCTTGAAGGATAGTTTTGATAATGGTTGGCACTTTGGGTCTTAGGTCATTAATAAACTATGACTTAATAAGAATGAAATGCATACCCTAAAACTTAGTACTTAATCGAAAAGTAAATGATTTTGGGAATGTAAAATTGGATGTTTTCAGAAGGAAAAGTAATGGTTTTCATAAATGATAATTTATGGATTACACACCTCCCTAAATCGCTATCATAAGGGAAGTTGCGCACGTGTGGTGAAGCCCCTTGACTAAAGAATGCAGGGTGGATATAGTCCCTAGGCCATATGGGCATTTATATTACTGCGCTGGTTAGGGGATTCTGGGTGTGGTCCTGACTTTCCCGCAGGCAATATGGCCGCTTCCCGACGTTGGTAGGTTCCCAGGTTGTCTTGTATAGATAAGCCCTGGAAGATGATAGCCACTTAGGGGTGTGTCCAGTGGGGAAACCCGGAGGGACGGTCTTAGATTTATTAAAGCAATTCATGATAATGAATTGACTTTAATTACATTTCCTGGATGGAAGAAGGGAAATGGGATATGGTTGGGCTTCGGATACATTTCCCGTATGAGAAGGAAATGGAAGCATATGGTATAAAAAAGTATTTTTATGCTAGTAAAAATGACTTTTGATGGAATTTTATGGAAATGGTTAAAGCATTTTTATGTTAATAAAACTTGCTTTAAAAATGTAATTCTTCCTATATGGAAGAAAGGAAATAAAATTTGGTAAAGAAGTTGTATAAATGGGATTATGGTAAACATTTGATAAAATGTTGTACCATTTATGTATATTCCTAAGAAAGAAATAGGAATGGTGCATGTAGAGTTATGAGATTGAAACGGTAAACATTTGATAAAATGTTGTACCATTTATATACATTCCTAAAGAAAGAAATGGGAATGATAGTTTAGATGGTGAATGGGTTTCTTTATGTTTTCTGGAGTAGCTGTAGATGGTTTCTCACATATATACCTATATATATTAATTATGTGCTAAGGGTCTAATGGATCTCGACGATCAACCTTGCCTAAGTAGTAGTGCATAGGGGGGGTTCCTTGTTTGGATTTCGCTTTGCGAGACACCCCACGCACGAATAGGGCATAGTGTTGAGACTAGGGGAAACTTAGCCCTTAGCACTATGTTAATAGAAATTTAAACCAGATGATTATATTCATCAATATTGTACTTACGGTCTAATGGATCTCGACGATAAACCTTGCCTAAGTAGTAGTGTATAGGGGGGGTTCCTTATTTGGATTTTGCTTTGCGAGACACCCCACGCACGAAAAAGGCATAGTGTTGAGATTGGGGAGAAGTTAGCCCTTAGTACTCGGAGTTAACTAGAGCATCATCATGATTTACGCTAGGTTGCTTTTAGACTGAGAGGTGAGAAATATTATTGTTAAGTGTGAAACTGTCATGCATTTTAGTTACATGGGAATCATATCAAATCGGTCCCTGACCCGTATATATTTCTTTGTTTCTGCATATACTCTTTGTCGTACAGGTGCTCTTCCGCATGGACACCCGAGTTTGCATTTCGATTCCTGTTGTCATGGAGCTACAGCATATTGCGGATGTTGTAGGTTAATTGTATTAGACGCCTCCATCTATTGCACTCTAGTTATGTTCAGTTTAAATTATTCGGGCGTGTTGCCCAAGTGTTGCACTCATTTATTATATTGTAAATATTGAAATGTAATACTCGGTGTAATTATTTGTATTGGTCTATTCACCGACAACTTATTCGGTGATTAATTATTTCATTTTCACTCTTTATTCATCGGTTTTTTATATCCACCGTTTTTACTAATGGGATTGTCTAAGTGTTTTATTTTACTTCCAAATTCTTTTACATTGACAATCTGTTTCCTAAAACGATTGGTGGTTATCTCGTACTATTATTTTAAATCGACAGTGATGCTGAGAATGGACCATCTATGATTCCTGTGATTATTAGAGTATTGGGCTGACCACCTATTATTTTAGTAGGCGGGTTGTTACAGATGGTATCAGATCATTAGGTTATAGAGTCCTTAGGAATCTGTACGGATGTTTTACATCTTCTGCGTTTCTCTCTATTTGATGTAGAGCCTTAAGATTAAGATCGTTGAATTCTCTTGTGAGATTTCGTTCTCCTGCTATGGTACGAGAACCCCGAAGATCTTTTTAGCATTCAGGTGAGACTGGTAAGTCGTCAGATAAAGGGCGTTGAGGAAGGCCGTTGTGAAGGCATCAAAGGATGGGATTACTATAAGCTGTAGGCTGTGGTCGGGAATAAGGGCCACTTTTGAGGTCTCTCCCTTTGTAGCATTATTTTATATTGCTGCTATGACTACTAAGTACAGTGGAAATAGTTTTCCTAAGTACCGATGTTGGTAGAGAGTGGTGCTATGCTTGGGATTCCAAGCAATGTCAATTTGGAGTCGAGGGGTCTTTGACAAGGACCATATGTTGAAGCTCGGTGGGTTAGAGGAAGTGCAATCTCATTTGGTGAGAGAATAAGACCCGAGAGTTTTGGCCTAGAGATTGGGTATAGGAGTGCCCAGGTGTGAGGATTTAAGGAAAATCTTTCACCCATTAGAATAAGTTGAAGTGGCGGGAATGGTAGTCGCCTCGTTATGGTGGGGAAAAAATTTTTGCCCATAAAAAAAGAGGGCCTTTTAGTGGAAATGATAGGCTCGTAAGTAAGTGTGCTAACACTTTTGGAGAAGTAATGTTCATGAGACCCCATTGGTGGACATCCACCCGAGGGAAGTACTATATTTTCTTTCACTCGTTATGGGGTGAGTGATGAGATGTGTGGTGTGTGCTACTTGTATTATATGTAATATATGAGTAGAGATATTCTTGGATGGGTTGGTGCGATAGCAAGCGAAATCGCGAGGCTACCCTATTTCTAGTTCTAGAGAAGGACTAGTTGTTCTATAATATCTCTCCTGGATACAGGTTGAGACTTTATAGAGGTGGTTTACGATGTGTAGTTAGTTTTCATTTTATTTTATTTTATTTGTCTTGCTTTATTTGTTTTTGATTGCTTGCTTGCTTTGTTTTCCTTGCTTGTGTATGATGTTGCCTGATCTCCATGACCAACTAGTTAAGGGGATTGTGTGGAGGGGTTCCTTGTTTGGATTTCTCTTCGGCGAGACGCTCCACGCATGAACCTTAACGACGTTGGGAGTGGAGAGATGTGAATTTTCTTTTATTTTCTTTCGTTACTTTTCTGTTGGTTAAGATGCTGGGTTGGAAAGGTTTAGCCAGGAATCACGTAAATGAGTGGTTGAAGGCTAAGTTATAGTGCGTGATATGAGCACTGTGATAGTTTTCCTTTGATCGATGTGGGGGAGACTAAGATATGAAGTCTGATAGAGACTTATATGTTACGACTTAATGAGAAGGCCATCTATAGAAGATGTATGTATGTATATTGGGATAAAGTGTCAGTGGCATTTTACAGAAAGTAAATGCCAGGTTAGCAAATTTTTAAGTTGTTTGAGATGGTAGGACTTAGAAGTAGAAGAGTATTAGTAGAGTGTTAAATTAGGATTCTAGCGATCCCGATCATGTGTCTTAGACCATTACCTCTCGACGAACGACGATGTGAGGTAGTAGTGTAATGGGAGGGTTCCTTGTTTGGATTTCGCCTCGGCGAGACGTCCCACGCATGAAACCGAGCGAACGTCGGGAGTTGGGAAAGGTCTTGGACACTAGGGATATAATTAGGATTTGGTCCCTAGAACGAAGAAGTATAGGATCTGGCGTGATTCGAAGAAATAGGCCATTGATGGTGAAGGCCTTTTCTAGATAGAGCGTTACGTCGGTAACCTATATTCCGAGGGGTTAAAGCATGAGTTGACTTTTATTCCTGCACTCGTGTTGTTATGATCAAAAATGGATGTAACGAACGAGTCTCTGCTAGGAACGGGAAGCATTAATACGGGGGCATGGACCCATTATTTATGCGTCTCACCAACTTAACCTCCGTGAGAAGTATTATCCCCCGCTTGATTTAGAGTTCGTAGCGGTAGCATTGGCCTTAGAGAATAGAGGCACTACTTCCTGGGCAGGAATTTGGTCTTTTCACGAATGAGAAGCTGGAGTTCGAAAAAGACTATCAATTGGTTATTTCCCTTTCGCTAAGGAAATGCGGATGGGGTAGTTGATGCGCCGATTAGGAAATTCGTCGGAGAGTTTAGTTATGCCAAACAGAACGAGTCGAATAGAGGGAACACTTTAGTAAGAGCGTTCGTGTCTACGACTGACCAATTCACCTACTAGTGGGAAGAGACTAGTGGTGGAATGAGGAAGGGTGGAAGTAGTAGCTTTTCAAAATCGAACTTCCGCACAATGGTTCGGATCGTTCTTATAAAGGAATGGTGTCGTGTGATGAACGTACTTCATGTCCATATAAGGGTGTAGGGCTACCGAAAGGTTTGTTAAGAATGATAGAACAATAGTTCGTACGGTATACTCTTTATATGGTTATGGGTTATGCCTGAATTTTGAGGGCAAAATTCCCCTTTAAGGGGGGGAGTATGTAACAACCCAGATTTTTGGAATGACTATTTTATATTATCTTGCCTGATGGGCTAATTTTATAAAATAGGGGATGTTGGAGTAAATACTGTTTCCCACGATATTTAGGGATAATATTTACTATGTTTTGTCTATTTACCGTATGAGAAGGTAAATAGCATCATGTTGTGTATTACTGCGTTGTTATATGTAAAACGACGGTTATGACCTGTATATAAAATTTGGTAAAATTAATGCATTAAAATGAAATTGGAACATAAAACTTGTTCACATTTTCCCGAATGCCAAAATAGGGGGTGCGGTTGTTTTTAGAATGGTCGAGATAGTCGAAATAAGTGCCAAGTTGTATTTTGGAGTTTCGGGCACTTTTAATGCGTTATGACTCAATTAAGTGTATACGAGTCATTTTAATGGAGTATTAGCAACTAATAGAGGGTATTTTTGTTTTATAACCCGTTTAAGTCCCCCAACCCTTTTTCTTTCTTCATTTGTGAGAAAAGCCAAAGGAGAGAGAGAGAGAGTTGGGAGAAAAGGAGAGGAAGAGAAAAAATGGAGATTTGGGCCGGATTCCGTCGCTACCAGAGGTGGATCAGAGACTACGAACCTCGAGGCAAGTTTCTTACTTGCTAGATGTGATTTAATGTGATAGAATGCATGCTTAGTTAAGTTTTGGAAGATTTAAACCATAAATTTAGTTTTGTTGATTTTGATGATTAAACCCTAAATTCTTGATTTTAATTTTATTTGAGGACAAATTTGTAGTTAGAAATGGTGTAGAAATGAATTTGGTTGAATTGTTATTGTTGATGTTGGGAAAAATCAAGGGTTTGAGGGTTTTGGGGCTTTAGGGTTCAAACAATCCGTAGCCTAAACTTGGAAATTCTGCAGAACCGAATCGATTCGGCCCTAGCGAATCGATTAGGTAAGAAAGGAAAGTGTCAGGTCTGGGTTGATCGAATCGATTCGGACCATTCGAATCGATTAGGGGTTATGCAGAATGCCAGGCCTTCTTTACCGAATCAATTCGGACCTACCGAATCGATTCGCTATGGGCCCAAATCGATTCGGCTTGGGCGAATCGATTCAGAATTTCTGCATTTTTGGGATATTTTTCTAGTTCAGTTTTTATCCCTTTTCTTTTAAGTCTAAGGTTTAGGAACCTTCCTTTGGGAAGTAATGGGGAGTCCTAAAGGGTTGTTTTGGGTAGACTAATGTTCTAGGCTAAAATAGGATAATTGGGCTTACCCTAGGGCTATTTTGTATAGGTTAATGTCCGAATGATATAGGAGGTTAACCTAAAGGTAAATTGGATGTTAAAATACTAATGTTGAGCCTTTTGGGAGACACTCCTTTATGGAGACTCGTATTGATGGTTTGTGAGATTTAATGAACTCTTGAAGGATAGTTTTGATTATGGTTGGCACTTTGGGTCTTAGGTCATTAATAAACTATGACTTAATAAGAATGAAATGCATACCCTAAAACTTGGTACTTAATCGCAGAGTAAATGATTTTGGGAATGTAAAATTGGAAGTTTTCAAAAGGAAAAGTAATGGTTTTCATAAATGATAATTTATGGATTACACACCTCCATAAATCGCTATCATAAGGGAAGTTGCGCACGTGTGGTGAAGCCCCCTAACTAAAGAATGCAGGGTGGAAATAGTCCCTAGGCCATATGGGCATTTATATTACTGCGCTGGTTAGGGGATTCTGGGTGTGGTCATGACTTTCCCGCAGGCAATATGGCCGCTTCCCGACGTTGGTAAGTTCCCAGGTTGTCTTGTATAGATAGTCCCTGGAAGATTATAGCCATTTAGGGGTGCGTCTAGTGGGGAAACCCGGAGGGACGGTCTTAGATTTATTAAAGCAATTCATGATAATGAATTGACTTTAATTGCATTTCTTGGATGGAAGAAGGGAAATGGGATATGGTTGGGCTTCGGATACATTTCCCGTATGAGAGGGAAATGGAAGCATATGGTATACAAAAGTATTTTTATGCTAATAAAAATGACTTTTGATGGGATTTTATGGAAATGGTTAAAGCATTTTTATGTTAATAAAACTTGCCTTAAAAATGTAATTCTTCCTGTATGGAAGAAAGGAAATAAAATTTGGTAAAGAGGTTGTATAAATGGGATTATGGTAAACATTTGATAAAATGTTGTACCATTTATGTATATTCCTAAGAAAGAAATAGGAATGGTGCATGTAGAGTTATGAGATTGAAATGGTAAACATTTGATAAAATGTTGTACCATTTATATACATTCCTAAAGAAAGAAATGGTAATGATAGTTTAGATGGTGAATGGGTTTCTTTATGTTTTCTGGAGTAGGTGTAGATGGTTTCTCACATATATACCTATATATATTAATTATGTGCTAAGGGTCTAATGGATCTCGACTATCAACCTTTCGTAAGTAGTAGTGTATAGGGGGGGGGTTCCTTGTTTGGATTTCGCTTTGCGAGACACCCCACGCACGAATAGGGCATAGTGTTGAGACTAGGGGGAAACGTATCCCTTAGCACTATGTTAATAGAAATTAAACCAGATGATTATATTCATCAATATTGTACTTAGGGTCTAATGGATCTCGACGATCAACCTTGCCTAAGTAGTAGTGTATAGGGGGTTCCTTGTTTGGATTTCGCTTTGCGAGACACCCCACGCACGAAAAAGGCATAGTGTTGAGATTGGGGAGAAGGTAGCCCTTAGTACTCGGAGTTAACTAGAGCATCATCATGATTTGCGCTAGGTTGCTTTTAGACTGAGAGGTGAGAAATATTATTGTTAAGTGCGAAACTGTCATGCATTTTAGTCACATGGGAATCATATCAAACCGGGCCCTGACCCATATATATTTCTTTGTTTCTGCATATACTCTTTTCCGTACAGGTGTTCTTCCGCATGGACACACGAATTTACATTTCCATTCCTTTTGTCATGGAGCTATAGCATATTGCGGATGTTGTAGGTTAATTGTATTAGACGCCTCTATCTATTGCACTCTAGTTATGTTCAGTTTAAATTATTCAGGCCCGTTTCCCAAGTGTTGCACTCATTTATTATATTGTAAATATTAAAATGTAATACTCGCTGTAATTATTTGTATTGGTATGTTCACCGATAGCTTATTCGGTGATTAATTATTTCATTTTCACTCTTTATTCATCGGTTTTTGATATCCACCATTTTTACTAATGGGATTGTCTAAGTGTTTTTATTTTACTTCCAAATTCTTTTACATTGACAATCCGTTTCCTAAAACGATTGGTGGTTATCTCGTACTATTATTTTAAATCGACAGTGATGCTGAGAATGGACCATCTATGATTCCTGTGATTATTAGAGTATTGGGCTGGCCACCTATTATTTTAGTAGGCGGGTTGTTACCGTTATAGCCGATTTTATAAATCTTATACACATGAATGAGAAATAGTTTGTATATATATACAGGGATATGTGAATATATATTTATATATATATATATATATATATATATATATATCTGTAGGGATATGAATATATGGGTATATTTATGTTGTGAATATCTAAACTGTATATGATGGTTTAATCATATGATGTAATCATATGGATGTATATATATTGTGTATGTGAATGATATATATACTTATGTGGTTAATCATACCCCGCTCATGCTATCATTGGGAAGTTTTCGCGCAGAGGGTGAGCATCCTAGCTCAAGGAGCAGGGTGTGGATATTCCCCAGGTCATAGTCGTCCATTGTGTTATTATGTGTTATGAATTTCTTTTGTGGTAAGACGGGGTGGGTATGTCTCGTCTCATTGACCGATTAGGAGCTATGACCGCTTCCCGGGACGTCGTGTGTGTGTGTTTGGCCCCGATGTAGGTGATATTAAGTCCGACCGTGGTCCCCAGGATGGTATATGAGTAATGCCCTGGAAGATGATAGCATGGTGCAGTTTATCGGCGATATATATAGTCGGGTATATTATGTGCATGGCCATTGTACATCATATGTGGTATGTACACTTGGATATGGGAATGGATGATTGTATATATATATGTGGTTAGAATAAATGCCTATATATATATTTATATATCCTATGGGTGAAAGGATATGGAATTTTTATGGAGTACATCTTGGATGATTATGGTGTACTTGATTATTGGGGTTTGATGTATCGCATTTAAGGAATGTTTTGATTACATCAGCCCGAGGATATTATTGGAGATTTTGAGTTGTTCTTATATGGTAATCTAAATTCAGTAGTTGTAATAGTAGAATTTTGTGCATGGCATAATGGATCTTTAGGATCGACATTGTCAAGAAGTAGTGTAACGGGGGGGTTCCTTGTTTGGATTTCTCTTTGCGAGACACCCCACACACGAAACGTAGTGCAATGTTGAGATTAGAGAGAAGTTTTGTCATTAATAAATTTTATGCATGTTATTTAGAAATTAAATCATATGATTCAACCCAAATGTATATGGGTAATGTATTAAGAATTATAATTGATTAAATTATAAATCGGAATCCATTAAGCCTAGTATGGCATATTTGTTTGTAAAAATAATTAAGTGTGTTTAAAAAGAGTGGATTCTTGGGATATGATAGAAAGTCAGGTCTTGTGGGTATAGGCTATGCCTATGGTAAGTTAGGTTGTCCTTATAGGTGGGGTAACTTAACTAAGATTTCAGGACGTGAATAGGTGCGCGTCGTTAGATGATAGGTTAGTTGGGGTTTCACGAGAGTGCGATTCCACTTTAATTATGAAATAAGTGCATTTATATTTATTATGCACGGTTAACACACTTGCTAAATATTTTTACACTCTGGCTCTGACCCGTTTACTTTTCTCTCCTGCATGTATATGTATATATATATATATATATATATATATATATATATATATATATTATTACAGGTGTCCTACCGCATGGATGCCGGATGACCTTCTATCCAGAGTCTTGGGAGCCGTGACAAGTGCGGACTATTTCGGGACTTAGATTGTAGTCGCCTCTATTTCTTTGAAAATCTAGGTAGGATTCATATTGTATATCGGGTTTATACCCAAGGGATATTTATTGATGTTTATATTCTTTTCCATTCCAATTATTGTACTGTCTGTGACCCGACAGCTTATTCGGGTTTATTTCTTTATGGCATATTCATTTGTAGTTATTCATTTCATTTATCATAGTTCTTGTATGCACATATTTCTTTTCTTTTTTAGTAGCTTATAGTGTTGGTTTGTTATTTTTTCTATGTCTTATTTAATTTTAACATCTCGCTTTTATGATATCGGTTAGTTAGCCTTATATTATATATTACTGACACTTGATGTTGAGATTGAGCCATCTGAGACTCCTGATTTAATGTAGTATAATGATGGCCACCCGTTATTATTTTAAGTGGGGTGTTATAGATGGTATCAGAGCATTAGGTTCTAGAGTCTTTAGGATCTGTGCGGGTTTTCTGCGTTCTTCCGTTAACGTTCTTGATATAAAGCCCTACGATTAGGATTGTTGTGTTCACTACGTTTATTTTCTTCTGTGAATTGTATTCACTTGATCGACGTTCTGATAACAGTTTCTCTCGTTTCAGACGCCGCCTAGATTATGTTGTCTTGGAAAGGACAAGATTAGAGATACAATACCCATAACATATTTTGGGTACGCTTTGATTGGAGGTATTTGTTTTCCTCGATTCAGGCGGAAATAAGAAAGAGAACTCTAATAGTGGTTCAGGGTGTTCTATCGGTGGTTGAGTAAGAAAGGGAAATTTACTCGAATGGTGAATCTTGGACTTAGTAAGGAATCTCTCAGGAGAGGTATATAGTGTAGTCCTTAGGAGGTTTAGATTTAAAAACCCGTCAACCTTTGTTAGGAAGCCTCGTGATGCTGACTTCTACCAGTGGAAGGTAGATGGCATTGACCAATTGTTAGGGGTATCGTCTTTATTTAAGAAGGACATAAGAAATTAGAGACTCAGGTTCGTTAAGTAGGACTGAGGAAGTTTTTGGTAGTCGCAATCGCGTTTTGTCCTTCAAAATGGTTAGGAAGGATTTTGAGGAAGATGTTTCTCTTGTGGAGAAATAGGTTTAGGAATAATGATTGTCCTGGAAGAAGTAGAGGACTTTAAATAAGGATCCAAGGATGAAGTAAAGCAATTGGATTGTGAAAGTATAAAGTAGAATACCTTTCTTTGGGTTTAAGTCAGGCTTTGTGCGATATTGGCAACGTCGCGCGCTAGGTATAATGAGCGGTTAGCCGCTACCCCCTAGGGTGTAAATAATTTCCTTAAAGGAATGAGTGAGCAAGTACAGCCTTCGTATCGCATCTTTTGAGACAATAGACCATCTTGTAAAGAGATAGTAGAAAGTTGTACTATTAAACTCCGGGAGTGCGAAATGTTGAGGTTTGTTGAGTAGAGACTATAAGGTTACTGCCTTATGGATAGGTTAGGGCATGTAATTGTGGTGTTCCAATGAGGGAAGAACTTATTTTATGAAAAGGTGTTAATGTGATGTAGAGGAATTTTATACTTGAGAGGTTCAAAGTTTGGTAGATTTATGTTGAGCGGATAATTTAGCTCATAGTTGTTCTAGTTTTGAGAACTAGGTATTGGTTAGAGTGTTGTATTTATTGAGGCCTTGTGTCCTAAACATAAGGTGTTTGTTTGGCGTGTCGAAAGACGCGGAATTGATTTATATTATCTTTTTGTATAGGCCTTCGGGCAATATCTAAAATATAAAAATCATTTATAAAACCTTAACCCTGGTTCAACTAATATCAATCCCTGACCTAGCTACACAGTAGTGTATTGGTAGGGTTCCTTGTTTGGATTTCGCTTGCGAGACCTCCCCCGCACGAAGGTAGCTAGCGTCAAGAATTAAAAGGAGTTCAACCATTGGGAATTTTCAAACTTTTATATAGTTAATATGTTGTTATAGATTATATTGCTGAGAGTAATATTATGATTTGAGTCTAATGGAGCCTGATTATAATTTTACGAGTGGAGCTCGGGTACGGGGTGTATGGGCGCCATGGGTAGCTAGTTTGTTTTAAAATTTATATGGTTCAACGTGAGAACTAGGAAGGATCGATTTAATGATCCTGAGGGTTGATGTAAGGACTAGATGAGACTGAGATCCTAGTCATATCTTAAATTTTGCGAACGAAATTTTTGTAAAGAGGGAAGTATGTAACAACGTGTGACTTTGGAGACCGAGAAATTAAATTTTTGGGAAAATAAAATTTAATTAAATTGGAGAATTTTAGAAATTGGAATTGAGGTCCAAAAATTTAAGACGTTTCAAAGTATTCCAGATGATGATTTCGAGTGTACCATCGATCCCGGAAGGGTCGAGATAGTTGAAATGACGGTCATTGGATTTTATTTCGGTTCGGGATTATTTTTAAGTCAGTTCAACTCGAATTGGAGTAAACGAGTTGTTTAAAGTGTGTATTAACATTTAAAATTGGGTATATTATTTTAAGGGATTTAAGGGCTTACGATTTCAGCCCTTCTCATTTGTGAGAAGAGAGAAAGAGAAAGGAAGAAGGAAAGAAGAAGAAAAGAAGAGAGAGAGGAAGAAAAGCTCGGAGAATCCGGCCCAAACGCGACATCGAGGATGATCCAACCTCTACAAATCTGAGGCAAGTGTTTAATCTTCCTAAATAAGTCATTTGTATATTTCATTTCATAATTTTTGGGTTAAAGAAATGGATTTTGGGTATTAATATCAACACCAACATTTTTGGGTTTAAATCTTGAAATTGATGTTTAGATATGGGTTTGATGGTGTAGAAATGTTTGGGATCAACTTTGGGTTGATTTGTTGGCTTAGAATCATGTTGTGATGAAGTTTTGGGGGTTAGAAGAGAAATTTTAGGGTTTAGAATTCGTGGATTCAATGAAGAAGAAGAACCCTTCAAATTCTGCAGACCCGAATCGATTCGCCCCTTAAGCAAATCGATTCGGCCTAAGCAAAATTGGCAAGTCTGCATTGACCAAATCGATTCGGCCTGAGACAGAAGCCCAGGTCTTTGAAACCGAATCGATTCGCCTTGGAGTCCCAATTGATTTGCTGGGCCGAATCGATTCGAAAACAGGGCTATTTTATGGAGTTTTCCTAAGATGATTTCAAACCCTTTTTGGTTGGGTTTATTTTTTTGGGACATGATTCTATGATGTAATAAAGATGTTTTGGAAACTTAGTAAAAGTTTCTCGCAAGATGGAACCACGGGTACTTATCAAGTTAGTTTATGGGACTTATATCCATATAAATTGGAGAGGGTCATATCGATATATTGGGGAATCTCATTGAGAATGGGAGTTCTAATTAGGGGTCAAGTTGGCCTAGTTATGATGTAAGGTGAAGGTCCTTTCTAGGGATTAGTGAGACCACGACATGAAATCGTAGTCTGGGGTGTGTGATAAGTCCTTATAGTAATTAGGATTCTATTTAGATTAAGATTGGGGATCGATGAGAGAGAGTGGTCACGTGTCCTTAGTAATGTTTGACTCGAGGAATAAATTGTAAACGCAATAAGATTGAAGGGTTCATGAGGATAATTGAACCGTAATCGGGATAGTGATTATATATATCAATGTAGTATTTCCCTAAAAGTGATGGGATCATGAGATGAATTTAAGATTGAGCTTGAGGTTTGTAGACTATTATTTATGTGTATACCAATAGTCGAAATTAGTACTAGAAATTTGGATGTACTTTCGGATATAGATGATCTGTGTAGTGATGGTTTCCTATACAAAATTTGGGTGATAACCTTAATGTTGAATATATATATGTATGTTGGAAGAACTATTCATATCATAGGGAAAATGGATGAATAGGCTTCAAATGAGGGATCATATTCACATATCGAGGTAAATTAAATGAGTTTGGGGTGACGGCTAGTATATTGAGATTACGTACACTTATAGCCGAGTTTATAAATCTTATACATATGAATGATAAATAGTTTGTATATATATACACGGATATGTGAATATATATATATATATATATATATATATATATATATATATATATATATATATATATATATATATATATATATATATATATATATAGAGAGAGAGAGAGAGAGAGAGAGATATGAATATATGGGTATATTTATGTTGTGAATATCTAAACCGTATGTGATGGTTTAATCATATGATGTAATCATATGGATGTATATATTGTGCATCTGAATGAAATATATACTTATGTGGTTAATCATACCCCGCTCATGCTATCATTGGGAAGTTTCCGCGCAGAGGGTGAGCATCCTGGCTCAAGGAGAAGGGTGTGGATATTCCCCAGGTCATAGTCGTCCATTGTGTTATTATGTGATATGAATTTCTTTTGGAGTGCGACGTGGTGGGTATGTCTCATCTCATTGACGGATTAGGAGCTATGACCGCTTTCCGGGACGTCGTGTGTGTGTGTGTGTTTGGCCTCGATGTCGGTGATATTGAGTCCGACCGTGGTCCCCAAGATGGTATATGAGTAATGCCCTAGAAGATGATAGCATAGTGCAGTTTATCGACAATATATATAGCCAGGTATATTATGTGCATGGCCATTGTACATCATATGTGGTATGTACACTTGAATATGGGAATGGATGATTGTATATATATATATGGTTAGAATAAATGCCTATATATATATTTATATATCCTATAGGTGAAAGGATATGGAATTTTTATGGAGTACATCTTGAATGATTATGGTGTACTTGATTTTTGGGGGTAGATGTATCGCATTTAAGGAATATTTCGATTACATCATCCCAAGGATATTATTGGAGATTTTGAGTTGTTCTTATATGGTAATCTAAATTCAGTAGTTGTAATAGTAGAATTGTATGCATGGCATAATGAATATCTAGGATCAACATTATCAAGGAGTAGTGTAACGAGGGGGTTCCTTGTTTGGATTTCTCGTTGCGAGACGCCCCACGCACGAAACGTAGTGCAATGTTGAGATTGGAGAGAAGTTTTGTCATTAATAAATTGTATGCATGTTATTTAGAAATTAAATCATATGATTCAACCTAAATGTATATGGGTAACGTATTAAGAATTATAATTGATTAAATTATAAATCGGAATCCATTAAGCCTAGTATGGCATATTTGTTTGTAAAAATAACTAAGTGTGTTTAGAAAGAGTGGATTCTTGGGATATGATAGGAAGGCAGGTCTTGTGGGTATAGGCTATGCCTATGGTATGTTAGGTTCTCCTTATAGGTGGGGTAACTTAACTAAGATTTCAGGACGTGAATAGGTGCGCGTCGTTAGATGAGAGGTGAGTTGGGGTTTCACGAGAGTGCGATTCCACTTTAATTATGAAATAAGTGCATTTATATTTATTATGCACGGTTAACACACTTGCTAAACATTTTTACACTCGGGCTCTGACCCGTTTACTTTTCTCTCCTGCATGTATATATATATATATGTATATATATATATATATATACAGGTGTCCTACCGCATGGATGCCGGATGACGTTCTATCCAGAGTCTTGGGAGCCGTGACAGGTGCGGACTATTGCGGGACTTAGATTGTAGTCGCCTCTATTTCTTTAAAAATCTAGGTAGGATTCATATTATATATCGGGTTTATACCCAAGGGATATTTATATATGTTTATATTCTTTTCCATCCCACTTATTGTACTGTCTGTGACCCGACAGCTTATTCGGGTTTATTTCTTTGTGGCATATTCATTTGTAGTTATTCATTTCATTTATCATAGTTCTTGTATGCACATATTTCTTTTCTTTTCTAGTAGCTTATAGTGTTGGTTTATTGTTTGTTCTATGTCTTATTTAATTTTAACATCTCTCTTATATGATATCGGGTAGTTAGCCTAAGATTATTTAGTACTGACAGTTGATGTTAAGACTGAGCCATCTGAGACTCCTGATTTAATGTAGTATAGGGCTGGCCACCCGTTATTATTTTAAGCGGGGTGTTACACTTTGGAACAGAAAGGCCCAATAACCTCAAAAGTAGTCTCATAAATAATATGACGGAATGGAAAGAGAAATCGAACTACTAAAGCAATAAATTAATCCAGCTACACCTCCAAAAGATCTACATTGAATCATATGCTGCAACTCCCAAATAAATCCAAAAAAAGATTAGCCAACGCATGTGTCAGAGCCAAAGCGCCGAGTAGGAAAATTGGCTACTCTTCTCAATTTGGCTCCTTGAACCCATACAATTGTGCTATGCATAACAATAAAATATTTTAATTACGAAGGTTATTAATCACTAAAAGTAAATTTCTAACTACCCGCAAGTTTTCTTTAAAAAGTCAAACCAATAATATTTTAATTAACTCACCTTCCCAACAATATTAAATTTCATTAAAAGAACCACAATCATAAATTTACCCAGATACACGTCCCCTTGTGAAATTCGTCATTTGATCCGTTTTTATCCTGCGATCCTCGCGATATGACAAGGTTCCACACACGACATGACATAAATCATTCTCTGACCCGTTTAATCTGTCGGCCCTAGACACATTAGTATGCTAATAAATTTTAATATCCATTTAATCCTGCGATATTAATATCAAAAATTTCTTATACTCCTTAATCAAATATATTCCTCCCACCCTTAACAGCGCTGTGAAAATCCTCAAAACGATATTTCAGGGCTAGGTTTTTAAAACTCATTTTTTCCCAACTTTAGAGCAGCAGACTCTTTGTTTGTTCATCGTCGTCTACCTCAAAACCCTAGACACCATTAAAATTACTTTTCAAGATCAGTTTTGAAGGCCAAGACTAATATGTCCCAAGTTGGTTCAAGAATGATTTTTGATCCATTTTTCGAGAGGAACTCATATATCTAATCAGATTTTTGTCTAACTAATCACAAGAATGTTTACCCTATTCTTTTCCTTTAGTGTTATGTGTCTTGATTGTAACCTCCATTAAACTCATGTTTTCTAAAATAAGTTATGAATAAAATTATTAAAGAGATAAATTTTAGGACTGTTTTGCATCAAATATTAATGTTACTTAATACTTATAACTTTTTTGTTCTTTAGATTGTGTTGGTCTAGTCGACGGACTTGACAAGGGAACGTGTACCTTGATAAATTTATAATCGTGGTTCTTTTAATGAAATTTAATGTTGTTGGGAAGGTGTGTTAATTAAAATATAATTGGTGTGACTTTTTAAAGAAACCTTGCGGGTAGTTAGAAATTTACTTTTGGTGATTAACAACCTTTAAAATATTTTATTGTTATGGTCGATATATTTAGCACTATTGTTTGGGTTCAGGGACCCTAATTGAGAAGAGTAGTCGATTTTCATGCTTGGTGCTTTGGCTCTAACACATGCATTGACTAATCTTTTTCATGATTTATTTAGGAGTAGATGCATAAGATTCGTTGGAGATCTTTTGGAGGTGCAACTGGATTAATTTTATTGCTTTAGTAGTTAGATTTCTCTTTCCATTCCGTCTTATAATTTATTAGACTACTTTTGAGGTTATTGGGCCTTTCGGTTCCAACGTTATTTTAAGATTTTAGTTGAATTTATTTATTTAATTATTGAGATATTCGAAGATCACATGTGATGGATTTTGATCGCACTTTGGTGTTTTTATCAGTTGGATGTCATTCATATTTGAGTTTTATTAAAATAATTTATCTTTTAGATTAAATTTTTTTATGTCTCATATCTGTCACATGCTAAGGATGATATTTAATTTTACTCGCACCCAACTTAGTTTTGGTGGCGGCCAATACCAGAATTTAGCGGGGTGTGATAGATGGTATTAGAGCTTACATATAGGACCATCTCGGGTCTTGGGTTTTGGGTCTGTTGCGTTTTTGTAGCGCATATTTAGAGATTGATATTTTTAGATGATCGTTTCGTGTTAGGCATCTAGATTAGATGCGAGATATTGGATTTTTTGGTGACGAGATTATTTTTGGATATAGTTGTAGTGGCCTGATATTTTTGAGTTAGGCTTTCGGAGAATTTCGATGTTGAAATTTCATTGTTAGTGGGGAAGTGTAACAACCCGCGTAATTTTTGGGGTATTTTCAAAATATAAAGGAAAAATAAAGTTTTTGATAAAATTATTTTTCTTACTAAAAAATATTGGATGTTATTTTTAAAGACAAAAATTTCAAACATTTTCGAAATCGGAGTTGAAATGGATTTTTAAATATTTACCCCTTATGACATTTTTAAGTCGAACTGTTAGTTTTTCTGGGTGATCGATCGATCGATGCCAGGGGTCGATCAATCGACCCCAGCAGATTTCGTGCGCAGCAAGTTGTTTTAAGGAGTTTGTTTTGTTTCCAACTCTTATCTTTTTTCCTTATAAATTGGGGTCGTGGGTGACCATTTTTAAGCCATCTTTCGGCACAAAAATATGCAGCAAACATATTTTATTTCCTCTTCTTTTTATATGCACTTAGCCCCTTTATATTATGCATTCAACCGTAGTTTTTAGAGGTGTTCTTGGGGCTGTCTTGAGGTTGAGCTTGGAGATGATTTGTGGATCTTTGTGGACTGATTTTGATGATGTAATCTGACTTTTATAGGTAGATTTATGTTTGTATCCATTTGGTAGTTTAAGGTATGGGGTTTTACACAATATACTCCTTAATCTCGCGAGTGTTATTCCCTTTGTTTTCTTATGATTATGGACTCATATTTGAATCGCTAAATTCATTTGGAAAACTGGAAAAATAATTGTTGAATTATTTTGATTCATGGAGTATTATTATATTTGTGTTGAGCACGTTGTCATGAGATTTTAATATGGGACTGAGGTTGGGCACCCGCTAATATTCCTGTTTCGACTACTTGATAAAGTATGGTGCGTTATGGTGAGGCCTAGTGACTCGGATTAATGTGTTGTTGAGAAATTATATTGATAAAATGCTATTGAGATTTCGAATTAATTTGAATATTCGTACTCGTATTGTTACGTTTTATTCACCGCTAATATATTTGTTGAGAATCTTTCCTATCGTATTGTGTACTTCCCCATATTTTCTTTTAGTGGAAGGTTAGAGCGGATTTGGGGGCGTTATGGAGATGTATTTTAGCTTCGATATTTTGGGAAGAATATTCGAGAATACAATTTGGAAGATTTGTATTTATTTTTTATGTACAGAGCACTGGAGATTCATTTTATTTCGAGATTGATAGTAGTTTTATTTCGAGAGATTTTGTTGTATTTAATTTGAAGAATTGATATTAGTAGATTCTCTTGTTTTTATTGTGGGATTTTAGACGCTCTATACCTTGTTATTTATGGATTTAGTTAGTTTTATCGCAGTTACGCTCTGCTCCGCTCTTCCCGGGCAAGCGGGGTGTTACAGAAGCATAATTTTTGGGGTATTTTTAAAAATAAAATAGAGAAAGAAAAAATGTTTTTGATAAAATTATTTTTCTTGCTAAAAAATGTTGCATTTTATTTTTAAAGACGAGAATTTCAAACAGTTACAAAAACGGAGTTAAAACGGACTTTCAAATGAATTTATATATTTTATCCCCTGTAAAAATTTTAAGCGAAACTATCAAAATAACTGGGCGATCGATCGATCAACGCCAGGGGTCGATCGATCGACCCCAGCAGATTTCGTGCACTGCAATCTTTGTGAGGAGTTTGTTTTGGTTTAAACTCTTATCTTTTTGCCTTATAAATTGGGGTCGTGGGTGACCATTTTTAAACCATCTTTTGGCACAAAAATATGCACTAAACATATTTTATTTCGTCTCTTTTTATATACACTTAGCCCCTATATATTATGCATTCAACCCTAGTTTTGGAGGTGTTCTTGGGGCTGTTTTGGCATTGGATCTTGGAGGATTTTTTATGATCTCTGAGAGATGATTTTGATGGTATAATCTGAGATTTCAGGGCATAATTATATTGGTTCCTTTTTTATGGTATAAGGTATGGGGTTTTACACAATATGCTCCTTAATCTCGCGAGTGTTATTCCCTTTTTTTCTTATGGTTATTAACTCATATTTGAATTGCTAAATTCATTTGAAATTGGGAAAAATAATTGTTGCATGATTTTGATTCATGTGGTATTATTATCGTGTTGGGCATGTTGTCATGGGATTTTAATATGGCACTGATGTTGGGCACCCGCCATGATTCCTGTTCCGGCTACTTGATAAAGTATGGCACAGTATGGTGAGGCCTGGTGACTCGTATTAATGTGTTGTTGAGAAATTATATTGATAAAAAAGCTATTGAGATTCTCATTTGATTTTAATATTCGTACTCGTATTGTTACGCTTTATTCACCGCCAATATTTGTTGAGCATCTTTCCTGTCGTATTGTGTACTTTCCCATATTTTCTTTTAGTGGAAGGTTAGCCTGGATTTGGGGGCATTATGGTGATGGATTTTACCTTTTTTATTTTGGGAAGAATATTCAATAATACAAGAAGAGAAGATTGTATTTAATTTATTATATAGAGCATTGGAGATTTATTTCGAGATAGATAGGTGTATTTTTTCGAGGGACGTTGTTATATTTATATTTGAAGATTGAGATTAGTGGATTCTCATGTTTTTATATTATGGGATTTATTTAGATGCTCTATACCTTATTATTTGTGGATTTAGTTATTTTTATCCCAGTAGCGCTCCATTCGCTCTCTCCGGGCGCACAGGGTATTATAGAATTGTATTAGAGCTTAGGTATACGACAACCCTCGAATCTTGGGTTTCGGGTCTGTTGCATTTTTGTAGCGCATATTTGGAGATAGAAATTTTTAGATGATCGTTTCCTCTTAGTCATCTTGATTAGATGTGAGATATTGGAATTTTTGTTGACAAGATTATTTTTAGAGATAGTTTTAAGGACCTGATTTTTTAAGTTAGGCTTTCGGCGAATTTCGAGAGAGAAATTCCATTCTTAGTGGGGAAGTGTAACAACTCACGTAATTTGTGGGGTATTTTAAAAAAATAGGGAAAAAAATAAAGTTTTTGATAAAATTATTTTTCTTACTCAAAAATGTTGTATTTTATTTTTAAAAACGAGAATTTTAAACGATTTCGAAAATGGAGTTAAAACGGATTTTTAATGAATTTTATATATTTTTTCCCTTGAAAATTTGTAAGCGGGACTATCAAAATAACTGGGCGATCAATCGATCGACCCCAGCTGATTTCGTACGTTGAAAGCTTTGTGAGGAGTTTTTATTTTTTTAAACTCTTATCTTTTTGCCTTATAAATTGGGGTCGTGAGTGACAATTTTGAAACCATCTTTTGGCACAGAAATATGCAGTGAACATATTTTTATTTCCTCTCTTTTTATATACACTTATCCCCTTTATATTATGCATTCAACCCTAGTTTTGGAGGTGTTCTTGGGGTTGTTTTAGTGTTGGATCTTGGAGGAGTTTTGATGATCTCTGAGAGATGATTTTGATAGTATAAGCTGAGATTTCTGGGCAGAATTATATTGGTTCCTTTTTTATGTTTTAAGGTATGGGGTTTTACACAATATGCTCTTTAATCTCGCGAGTGTTATTCCCGTTGTTTTCTTGTGGTTATTAACTCATAATTAAATTGCTAAATTCATTTGAAATCTGGAAAATTAATTTTTGAATGATTTTGATTCATGTGGTATTATTATTGTGTTGGGTATGGTGTCATGAGATTTTAATATGGCACTGATGTTGGGCACCCGCCAAGATTCCTGTTCCGGCTACTTGAAAAAGTATGTTGCAGTATGGTGAGGCTTGGTGACTCGAATTAATGTGTTGTTGAGAAATTATATTGATAAAAAGGCTATTGATATTCGCATTTGATTTTAATATTCGTACTCGTATTGTTACGATTAATTCACCACTAATATTTATTGAGCATATTTCCCGACATATTGTGTACTTCACCATTATTTCTTTTAGTGGACGATTAGCGCGGATTTGGGGGCGTTTTGGAGATGGATTTTACCTTGGATTTTTTGGAAAGAATATTCGAGAATAGAAGATGAGAAGATTGTATTTATTTTGTTGTATAAAGCATTAGAGTTTTATTTCGAGATAGATAGGTGTATTATTTCGAGGGACATTGTTCTATTTATATTTGAAGATCGAGATTAGTGAATTCTCATGTTTTTATATTGTGGGATTTATTTAGATGCTCTATACATTCTTATTTGTGCATTTAGTTATTTCTATCGCAGTAGCGCTCCGTTCGCTCTCCCGGGCGCGCGGGATGTTATAGAATGGTATCAGAGCTTAGGTATATGACAAACCTCGGGTCTTGGGTTTTGGTTCTGTTGCGTTTTAGTAGCACATATTTGGAGATAAAAAATTTTAGATGATTGTTTCTTGTTAGGCATCTATATTAGATGTGAGATATTGGAATTTTTGGTGACGAGATTATTTTTGGAGATAGTTATAGTGGCCTGATTTTTTAAGTTAGGCTTTCAGCAAATTTTGAGAGAGAAATTCCACTGTTAGTGGGGAAGTGTAACAACTGGCGTAATTTTTGGGGTATTTTCCAAAAAAAATAGAGAAAAAAATTAAGTTTTTGATGAAATTATTTTTCTTGCTCAAAAATGTTGGATTTTATTTTTAAAACGAGAATTTCAAACGGTTTTGAAAACGGAGTTAAAACGGATTTTTAAATGAATTTTATATATTTTATCCCTTGTAAAATTTTTAAGTGGAACCATCAAAATAACTGGGCGATCGATCGATCGACGCCCAGGGTCGATCGATCGACCCCAACTGATTTCGTGTGCTGCAAGCTTTGTGAGCAGTTTGTTTTGGTTTAAACTCTGATATTTTTGCCTTATAATTTGGGGTCATGGGTGACCATTAAACCATCTTTTGGCACAAAAATATGCAGTAAACACATTTTTAGTTCCTCTCTTGTTATATACACTTAGCCCCTTTATATTATGAATTCAACCCTAGTTTTGGAAGTGTTCTTGGGGCTATTTTGGCGTTGGATCTTGGAGGAGTTCTCTGGGAGATGATTTTGATGGCATAATCTGAGATTTAAGGGCAGAATTATATTGGTTCCTTTTTTACGGTTTAAGGTATGGGGTTTTATACAATATGCTCCTTAATATCGCGAGTGTTATTCCCTTTGTTTTATTATGGTTATTGACTCATGTTTGAATTGTTAAATTCATCTGAAATCTGGAAAAATAATTGTTGAATGATTTTGATTCATGTGGTATTGTTATTGTGTTGGGCATGTGTCATTCGATTTTAATATGGCACTGATGTTGGGCACCCGCCAAGATTCCTGTTCCGGCTACTTGATAAAGTATGGCGGGATATGGTGAGGCTCGGTGACTCGGATTAATGTGTTGTTGAGAAATTATATTGATAAAAATGCTATTGAGATTCGCATTTGATTTGAATATTCGTACTCGTATTGTTACCCTTTATTCACCGCTAATATTTGTTGAGCATCTTTCGTGTCGTATTGTGTACTTCCTCATATTTTCTTTTAGTGGTAGGTTAGCCCGGATTTAAGGGCGTTATGGAGATGGATTTTAGCTTGGATATTTTGGGAAGAATATTCGAGAATACAATTTGGAAGATTTGTTTTTTACTTTTGTTGTATAGAGCATTTTATTTTGAGATAGATAGTTGTATTATTTGGAGAGACTTTTGCTTGTATTTATTTGAAGAATTAAGATTAGTGAATTTATATTATTGTGGGCTTTTAGATGCTCTATACCTTGTTATTTGTGGATTTAGTTAGTTTTATCACGGTAGCGCTCCGCTCCGCTCCGCTCTTCCCGGGCGCACGAGGTTTGACAGAAATCTGTCACACCCCGCTAAATTTTGGCGTCGACTGCCACCAAAGCTAAGTCGGGTGCGAGTAAATTAAATATCATCCTTAGCATGTGACAGATATGAGACATAAAAAATTTAATCCACAAGATAAATTATTTTAATCAAACCCAAATATGAATGGCATTCAACTGATAAAAACACCAAAGTACGATCAAAATACATCACATGTGATCTCCGAATCTCTCAATAGTTAATTAAATAAATTCAACTGAAATCTTAAAACAACTTTGGAACTGAAAGTCCCAATAACCTCAAAAGTAGTCTCTAAATAATACGACGGAATGGAAAGATAAATCTAAATACTAAATCAATAAATTTAATCGAGTTGCACCTCCAAAAGATCTCCAATGAAACCTATGCAGCAACTCCCAAATAAATCCTAAAACATATTAGTCAATGCATGTGTGAGAGCCAAAGCCCCGTGCATGAAAACCGGCTACTCTTCTCAATTAGGCTCCCTGAACCCAGCCAATAGTGCTATATATATCGACCATAACGATAAAATATTTTAATTACGAAGGTTATTAACCACCAAAAGTAAATTTATAACTACCTGCAAGGTTTCTTTAAAAAGTCACACCAATAATATTTTAATTAACCCACCTTCCCAAAAATATTAAATTTCATTAAAAGAACCACAATTATAACTTTACCCAGATACACGTCCCCTTGTCAAGTCAGTTGTCTATTCCGTTTTTATCATACGATCCTCGCGATATGACAAGGTTCCACACACACACACTTTCCCTTGTCAAGTCCGCCGTATGATCTATTTTTATCCTGTGATCCTCACGAAATGACAAGGTTCCACACACGATACGACATAAAATCGTCCTCTGATCCGTTTAAACTGTCGGCCCTAGACACATTATGTTGCCAATAAATTTTAATATTTGTTTTAGTCCTGCGGTATTAATTTTCAAAATTTCTTATACTCCTTATTCAAATATATATTTCCCCCACCCTTAACAGCAGTGTGAAAATCCTCAAAATACCCCTTAGTCCCAACTAAGGGTTCCCAAAACACAAATTTGTCCTATCCTAAGTAAAGGATGATTATCAACATTTCACTCCACCTAGATATCAATCCTAGGCTATCATAATAATGGTATAATATAGAAAATCATCACCCACCCCCATATCATATAACCCGCATAGACTCACACTAACTAGTCCCATACCTAATTAGCATAAATCACAACTGAGGCCCACTTACTAGTCCCATACCTAACAAGTGTACTATAACAATGAGTGAAAATCAATTACCTACGATACCCAACGTCCCCGAGATATAAAAAATTATAATACTTCCATAAAGTTGCACAATTAACAATTTACAACAACAATCGCAATAACATTAAATTTCCAAATTGAATAATTTTAATCTAAATAGTGGAAATCAAGAACACATAAATATTGTAATTTTCAGAATAATATCTACGTGCAAGTCCTATCATAGTTATAATTTTCCAACACAAGTAATTAATTTATTCTAGGGTTCTCACATGAAATATCAAAATTTGTTTTCTAAGGTCTCCTCTAATGTGCATGCCCATAATAAAACCGACTATGACAACACAACCCAAAGAACAACAAAATTATAAGTACTAAGTAACCTTAATATTTCATTCAAAACAGTCCCGAAATTTATCTCTTTAATAATTATGTTCATAACATATTTTATAAAACATGAGTTTAATGGACGTTACCATCAAGACACATAACACTAAAGGAAAAGAATAGGGTAAGCATTCTTGTAATTAGTTAGACAAAAATATGATTAGATATATGAGTTCCTCTCGAAAAATAGATCAAAAACCCTTCCTCAACCAACTTGGGACAAATTAGTCTTGTCTTTCAAAACTGAACTTGAAAAGTAATTTTAACGGTGGCTAGGGTTTTGAGGTAGAAGATGATGAACAAAGAAAGAGTCTACTACTCTAGGGTTGGTAAAATATGTGTTTTAAAAATCTAGCCCCGAAATATCATTTATATAAAATATTTAAAGAGTTTTAAAATAACAAAACTCGTCAAAAAGAAATTGCAGTACAGGCGTCGATCGATCGATCGCCAGGTATTTTGGCAGTTCGGTTTAAAATTTTATATAAGGGATAAACTTTAAAAATCCATTAAAAATTCGTTTTAACTCCTATTTCGAAACCGTTTGAAATTCTCGCCTTTAAAAATAAAATCCAACATATTTGGGCAAGAAAAATAATTTTATCTAAAACTTTATTTTTCCTCTATATTTTGAAAATACCACAAAAATTACGCGAGTTGTTACACTTCTACACTAACAATGGAATTTCGCCCTTGAAATTAGTTTAAGTGCCTAACTGTAAAAAATCAGGCCACTACAACTGTCTTAAAAAAATAATCTCGTCACCAAAAATAAATTCCTCACATCTAATCTCGAAACCTATCACGAAAAGATCATCTAAAATTTTTGTCTCCAAATACGCGCCACAAAATGCAACAGACCCTAAACCCAAGACCCGAGGGTGGTCGTATACCTAAGCTCTGATATCATTCTGTAACATCCCAACCACCCTGGGATAGCGAACGGAGCGCTACTACGATAAAATAAATCCAAATCCACAAATAACAAGGTATAGAGCATCTAAAATCCCACAAAAAAAATAAGAGAATCTACTAATCTCAATTCTTCAAATTAAATACAACAAATTCTCTCGAAATAAAAAAAAACTATCCATCTCAAAATAAAATAAATCTCCAATGCTCTATACATCAAAAATAAATGCAATCTTCCAACTTGTATTAAAAAATTCTTCCTAAATAATCCACGCTAAAATCATCTGAATTGGTCCATAGCACTCAAATCCACGCTAACTTTCCAACTAACAGAAAATATGGGGAAGTACACAATACGACAGGAAAGATGCTCAACAAATATTAGTGGTGAATAAAACGTAACAATACGAGTATGAATATTCAAATCAAATGCGAATCTCAAAAGCATTTTGTCAATATAATTTCTCAACAACACATTAATCCGATTCACCCGGCCTCTCCATACCGCGCCATACTTTATCAATTAGCCGGAACAGAAATATTGGCGGGTGCCCAACCTCAGTGCCATATTAAAATATCATGACAATGTACTCAACACAAATATAATAATACCACGTGAATCAAAATAATTCGACAATTATTTTTTCTAGTTTTCCAAATGAATTTAGCAATTCAAATATGAGTTCAATTAAACAAGAATTCAAAGGGAATAGCACTCGCGATATTAAGGAGCATATTGTGTAAAACCCCATACCTTAAACCATAAAAAAGGAACCAATATAATTTTACCCAGAAATCTCATATTATACCATCTAAATCATCTCTCAAAGATCATCAAAACTCCTCCACGATCTAATGCCAAAACAGCCCCGAGAACACTTCCAAAAGTAGGGTTGAATACATAATATAAAGGGGCTAAGTGTATGTAAAAAGAGAGAAAATAAAAATATATTTGCTACATATTTTTGTGACAAAAGTTTGATCCAAAATGATCACCCACAAACCCTTTTAATAAGGCAAAAATAATAGAGTTTGAATCAAACACAAATTCTTGAATAACCTTGTTGCCCAGGAAACTATTGGGGTCGATCGATCGACCCCTGGCGTCGATCGATCGATTGCCCAAGTATTTTTGAAATTCGGCTTAAACTTTTTATAAGGGATAAATTTTAAAAATCCATTAAAAATTCATTTTAGCTCTGATTTCGAAACCGTTTGAACTGTCGGCCCTAGACACATTATGTCGCTAATAAATTCTAATATCCGTTTTAGTCTTGCGATATTAAGTTTCAAAATTTCTTATACTCCTTAATCAAATATATTTCCCCCCACCCTTAACAGCGATGTGAAAATCCTTAAGGTAGAGGTTCTAGCATACGTGTTAGATGTGTTTCTTGGAGATATGGAGTTGTATTTTTTAAGTATGTTGTAGACATTGAGGTTAGAGATAGAGATCTTGATATGAGAATACTTAACACTTAATTTTGGAGATTAGGATTTATTTTGGAGAACCCGTTAGTATGAATTGAGTACCTCTGATATTAATGTAGCAGTGTAATTTGACTTGAGGATTTAAGCGTCGTGATGATTGTTGGAGATAGGATCGAGTGATGATCCTAGTAGAGAGCGTGGGACGCCGTTACTTTCTTAGATACTTAAACATAGGATTTATATATATTGTATTTTATCGTGGGATTACAAACGTGTAGGATTGGGTGTATGGGAGCCCGATCATTGAATGGGTAGGCATATATGAGCCTTATTTTATTTTGCACATTTTCTTATTGACGTGTATACTTCGTCTAATTTCGAGGATGAAATTCTTTGCTAGTGGGTAAGAATGAAACACCCGTGTTTTTAATAATTAATTCAATTAATTAATTGGAATTTTTGAGAAAAATAAATTTTTGGATTTGTGACAACCCGCTTATCAAAATAAGAGATGGCCAACCCGATACTCCAATAATGGCAGGAATCATAGATGGTCCATTCTTAGCATCACAGTAATATAATAAGTATACGAGATAACCACCCACTATTTTAGAAAAACGGATTATCAAAAATAATATTTGTTCTTTAAAAGAAACATTGAACCATTTAATTTATAAGAAAGTGGATACCGAAAAGACTTATATTACATAAACAACAAGTATACATCAAAGTAACCGAATAAGCTGTCGGTTAACAGTCTTTTACAAACCATATACAACAAGTTATTTAAGTACAGGATAGATTTGCATTAGAAAATTACAAAAGCTTAGGCCACACGCCCAAATAGATAACCCGGTCATAACTAGAATACAAAGATGGAGGTGTCTATATCAAAATATCCCGTAACATCTGCAAGGTGTTACAGCTCCAAGACACAATAATAGGGGAATCAATACGGGCGTCCTTGCAGCGGAGCACCTGGGAGAATAAAAGATTCATGCAAAATAAGAAATACGAATGGGTCAGGGCCTGGTTTTATATAATCGCCAGGTGAATAAAGTGCAAGATAGTTATAGACCACTTAATTATCATAAATGAACTAACCATGATCATTAAAATAAGGATACGGAACTCTAAAATCAATTTAAAAGCATAATCTAAGGATAATCTAATGACCATGATCACAATACAAATTAGACTAGGAGAAATGAATAATATGGTACTTATCAAGGTTTCATTTCAATTTTATACAATTTCATTTCACCATTCCATATCTCATTAGGAAATGTATTCAAAGCAGCTTATTTCATAAAGTGTTGTATCTTTAGTAAGGTTCCACTTTAATGAGAATAATTATATTACACATTATATAACAATTATAAGATCGTCCTTCCGAGTTTCCCCACTCGACGCGCCCCTAAATAGCTATCATCTTCCAGGGCCTATCGCACAAGACAACCTGGGCATCCTATAACGCAACGTCAGGAAGTGGCCATATACCTTCGACAGTGAGACATAACCACACCCGGAATTACCTCACTTCGAATAAAAATCACACAATATAAAATAACCGGTCATATGGCCGAGGAATATACTCACCCTGCATTCAGTAGCCAGGGTACTTCACCTCATACGCGTACTTACCCTATGATAGCATTTAGAGAGGTGTGTATATATATACCAATTTATCATTCACAATTTTAAGTCTCATTTTAAAATGTTCATCACATTTTATCCGGAGCCATAAGCGTTGAATATCTTCATGAAGTCTCAACGTATAATTACTCTCAATACTAATATCCATGAATAACATACCTTCTATAACCCCTTATGAAATGGTGTTATTCCATCTAATCCTAGAAATCCACATTAAATCATTCTAATCCTTCATAGGTATAAAATATTACATTTTATAAGAGAATCATTTATCTCTCTCTAAATTACCTAACCATTTTCCCTAACCTAAACTCCAACTCTCATTCTAACTTAGGTTTCTAGATACACAATAGCTAGACTCTAATACTCTAGTTTTACTTCATTCAAGAAGGTTTCTAAGTTCCTATCTTAAGAGAAAGAAGCTAAAAGGAATTTGGGATTTAAGGTTGAAAAATAGGGGACCGGTCGACCGGTTAGGAGACCGCGATCGACCACGTCTTAAGGACTTTGCCTAAGTAGAAATGCAGACAGCTCATTTCGGAGTGCACGATCGACCGGTCCTGGGACCGCGATCGATCGCGCTCAAAATTTATACTTATATGGGAAGGCAGTAGGCTCTCCCCCGAAGGCCCGATCGACCGGTCCTGGGACTGCGGTCGATCACGCTTAGAAGACCCAATATTATCTCTTCTTCTACTATGCTAAAGCCTAAGACCTACACCATGATTCTCACATTTAATCCATTCTCATCAATGAATAACACAACCACAACATCTCCTAACCATACCAACTCTCATAGCTAACTTAAATCATATGAACCATAAGATCTAAGGGTTAACTGTAAGGACATAAATTTCCAATTGAGTCCCTGTATTGTTTAGACTTAATTTCGTGAACAAAACTGTATTTGTAATATGTCATAGAGAGAATTTTATTTTGTCACGATCCCACTTGGTCTATGACGTATTGAAGAAATTGAAGACGTTGCGGCAAAGCTTCAAATAAATAATCATGCCGATGTCTATTTGGTACAAGTTTAATTGTCTTCAAAGTTAATTTCATTCCGACATCACTCAGGTATGAATGCGTATAATTAATGGTGCTCGGAATTATTTTATAAAAAATAAGGATGTAATTTTTATAAAGAAAAATGATTTTAAATGTTTTAAAAGTGTTTTAATGGTTTAAACTTCGTTTTATGATGATAAGCTCAAAATAGAGTTTGACTAATTTGAATCTCTTTGTTAAGAGACGTTTTTATCAGAAAGTCAAACTTCGCGAGGTCGCTCGAACGACATTGGATCTCGTTCGAATGAGATACAATGTCGCTCGAACGACATGCTTAACTCGTTCGAATGACACGTTTTTCGAGGCAGTGTTTAAATCCTATTTAAACAGAGTTTGCATCATAATTTCGTAAGTGTGCTTTCTGGAAAACTGTTTTACAAACCAGAACCTTGTTTGCACATGTTTTCTAAGGTTTAAAAGTCTTAAACACATCCTTAGAGTTTGCAAAGATCTGAGTTATTATTCTTATATGTTTACGTGATCTTGCTGCACCAAAGTTGTTTGTTCTACACATTGAACACGAAGGGTTTTGCGGTGAAGAAGCGACGGACATCGTGTTCGACATCGTAGATGTATCAAAGCCATATCGGAGGACACCGAGACATACGTGGACGCGTGTGTTGTGGACAGAGATCGTGGAAGACGGAAATTCTGCATGGGCACTATTGAAGAACGGTTGCAGATCAGAAGGAGCGTCAAGACCCATGGGGATCGAGTCTTAGTGTAAGGATAATCTGTCTTTGTAAAACCATTGTTCATAGTGATTGTTTGGCTTGGGCCGTCCGAGGTTGTTTTCCCTTTTTGGGTTTTTTCCTCGTATATCCGGCGTTGTGAGTATTCTTTACTTTACTTTACTTGCTTTAATCACTAGATGCATGTTTAGGATTAATCACGATAAAATTGGTTTAAAGTAAGAATTGGGATTTCACAACTTGGTTTGGTGCATTATTAAAAGTTGGATCTTTTTCGAAGAATTATTGACTCCGTTTGAAAACACACATATTGGGCCACTCACGTTTCATAAATTGGTATCAGAGCTAGAAAACATATTTTTATTTGTTTTGTGATCCCGTGTGTTTTCAAAGATGAATTCTGGATATAATGAATTTTCTCGAACTACTGTTTTTTATGGCACTAATTACACTTATTGGAAGATGAGAATGAGATGTGCGTTAAAATCTATTGATGAGCGTGTTTGGCTTGCTGTTGAAAAAGGTTTGACACCCCCAGTCACTATTGTAGGTGAGATCACTAGTTTAAAGCATGTTGAGTCTTGGACCGAAACTGAAGAAAGACTTGCACAATATAATTCTAAAGGTCTGCACGTTATTTCTTCACATGTCACACACGAAGAATATAACAGAATTATGACTTGTGAAACATCAAAAGAGGCTTGGGATGTTTTGGCCCTCACTCATGAGGGCACTAGCACGGTTAGGGCGTCAAAACTTCAAAATCTCACTACACAATTTGAGACTATTAGGATGTTATAGAGTGAGACCTTTGATGAGTGATTCACGAGAAAGGGCTGTGAGAGTTCAATTTAACTAGTCGTGAAAGCCACTGTTTAAAAAGAGCCCAAAAAGAAAAAGCAGGATGCTAAGAAAAGGGCCAATAAGATTTTCTCTAAGTTGAGAATGCTAGAAACCTCAAAAGAACTTGAAAAAGTATGTTTATATGACGGTGTTTGGTTGGAGAAAATTTAAACGGGTTTGCACATCTAATCCTAATGTTGAAACATTGCAATTTGACGCTATTGTTTATAGAATCGTCAAAATTCTGGATTTGTGTGCATGTAGTATGTTTAGTTCATTAAGCTCACACTTTAATTTTCATTTAGCTATGATAAAGTTTGATGATTTATCGCTATCAATTAGAGCTTCTTGATCGTTTCAATGTGTTGTAATTGTGACTCATTTTTTGTAGTTTCACGCTCATTCATTCCATGTCCATGTTTGATCACATCGGTACTATGTTTGCATGTAACTCGCATTTTTAGTTTTAATGAGTTTTTTCGTTTTGTGCAAAAAGCCTACTGTTTTAGCACCGTTTTTCTTCTATCAGTCCCTTCCTGGAATTTTTTTGTGGAAATTTTTTCACTGGGCAATACTTTATAATATTTCTGGGAAACTGGGAAATTTTGGCAGGTCACGCGAAGTCGTTCTAACGACATTGCATCTCGTGCGAACGACTTTGTACTTCGTTCGAGCAACTTCCTCATCTCGTTTGAGCGAAGTCCCTGGCTCGTTTGAACGACAGGGTGAAAAATGTCTTCTGATTGGTTTGCAGTCCTCTGGCTTAATTTGAGATATTTTTGGTACTGCAGGAAGCATTTTTTTTATTAATTGGTTTATATGCAGGTTCTTTTATGTTCCAAATTTGTATTTTGCATATAAGTTTGTTTATCACACTTGATTTGATTTGTATACTCTTTGTGTGATTCCTTGGTTTACTAGCTACTATTTTATCATTACATGATCTTACTTAGCTGGTTGTCTCATGATTATCTAGCGGTTTTCATTTTTTTTTAAAAATTGGTATCAACTTGATTCAATTTGGTATCATATTCTCATGCTAGATATTTCATATTGGTTTATCTTTTCACCGGATTGTCTATTCGAGACAAAAAGGGGGAGAGATTTGGTATGTGATGTAGGGGGAGATTTGTTGAGCACTTATATTTGTTTCAAATTAGTAACAAATTGGCATCAATTAATTGTACAAATTGGTATCAATTAATTTCCCACATGTTTTCAAATGATATGCTCTTTTTGAATATATAAATTAGTTTCATTTGTTCCTCCATACTTTACTTGGTATTTGTTTGTCTGTTTCATGTGTGTAGGTATACTTCAGCGATTCGAGATTTTAAGTCTACATCACATTCAGACATTTCATGCTTGCCGATGCTTTATATTTTAGTCTGTATCCTGTATTTTTTGATTTTGGGTTTATGGGATGGGATTTAAGCGGCATACGGCTTGACGGCCCGGTTAGGCATTTCACTGGTTTAGCCTTGTCTCGGAATAGTCAATGGGGGAGATTTGTAAGGACATAAATTTCCAATTGAGTCATGTATTGTTTTGACTTAATTCCGTGAACAAAACTGTGTTTGTAATATGTCATAGGGAGAATTTTATTTTGTCACGATCCCACTTGGTGTATGACGTATTGAAGAAATTGAAGACGTTGCGGAAAAGCTTCAAAGAAATAATCATGCCGACGTCTATTTGGTGCAAGTTTAATTGTCTTCAAAGTTAATTTCATTCCGAGATCACTCGGGTATGAATGCGTATAATTAATGGTGCTCGAAATTATTTTATAAAAAATAAGGATGTAATTTTTATAAAGAAAAATGATTTTCAATGTTTTAAAAGTGTTTTAATGATTTAAACTTCGTTTTATGATGATAAGCTCGAAATACAGTTTGACTAATTTGAATCTCTTTGTTAAGAGACATTTTTATCCGAAAGTCAAAGAATGTCAAACTTCGCGAGGTCGCTCAAACGATATTGGATCTCGTTCGAACGAGATACAATGTCGCTCGAACGACATGCTTAAGTCGTTCGAATGACACGTTTTTCGACGCGGTGTTTAAATCCTATTTAAACAGAGTTTGCATCATAATTTCGAAAGTGTGCGTTCTGGAAAACTGTTTTACAAACCAGAACATTGTTTGCACATGTTTTCTAAGGTTTAAAAGTCTTATACACATCCCTAGAGTTTGCAAAGATCCTAGTTATCATTCTTATATATTTACGTGATCTTGCTACACCAAAGTTGTTTGTTCCACACATTGAACACAAAGGGTTTTGCGGTGAAGAAGCAACAGACATCGTGTTCTACATCGTAGACGTATCAAAGCCATATCGGAGGACACCG
The DNA here is from genome assembly GCA_949130495.1 of Sambucus nigra. Lineage (NCBI taxonomy): Eukaryota > Viridiplantae > Streptophyta > Magnoliopsida > Dipsacales > Adoxaceae > Sambucus > Sambucus nigra. Next base: position 186,292,245 of record OX422209.1, on the reverse strand, counting down.
AGACATACGTGGACGCATGTGTTGTGGACAGAGATTGTGGAAGACGTAATTTCTGCGTAGGCACTATTGAAGAACGGTTGAAGATCAGAAGGAGCGTCAAGACCTGTGGGGATCGAGTCTTAGTGTAAGGCTAATCTGTCTTTGTAAAACCATTGTTCATAGTGATTGTCTGGCTTGGGCCGTCCGAGGTTGTTTTCCCTTTTTGGGTTTTTTCCTCGTACATTCGGCGTTGTGAGTATTCTTTACTTTACTTTACTTGTTTACTCACTAGATGCATGTTTAGGATTAATCAAGATAAAATTGGTTTAAAGTAAGAATTGGGATTTCACAACTTGGTTTGGTGCATTATTAAAAGTTGGATCTTTTTCGAAGAAATATTGACTCTGTTTGAAAACACACATATCGGGCCACTCACGTTTCACAAATTGGTATCAGATCTAGAAAACATATTTTTATTTGTTTTGTGATCCCATGTGTTTTCAAAGATGAATTCTGGATATAATGAATTTTCTCGAACTCCTATTTTTTATGGCACTAATTACACTTATTGGAATATGAGAATGAGATGTGCACTAAAATCTATTGATGAGCATGTTTGGCTTGCTGTTGAAAAAGGTTGGACACCCCCAGTCACTATTGTAGGTGAGGTCACTGGTTTAAAGCCTGTTGAGTCTTGGACCGAAACTGAACAATGACTTGAACAATATAATTCTAAAGGTCTGCAAGTTATTTCTTCACATGTCACACATGAAGAATATAACAGAATTATGACTTGTGAAACATCAAAAGAGGCTTGGGATGTTTTGGCACTCACTCACGAGGGCACTAGCACGGTTAGGGAGTCAAAACTTTAAAATCTCACTACACAATTTGAGACTATTAGGATGTTAGAGAGTGAGACCTTTGATGAGTGATTCATGGGAAAGGGCTGCAAGAGTTCAATTTAACTCGTCATGAAAGCCACCATTTAAAAAGAGCCCAAAAAGAAAAGGCAAGATGCTAAGAAAGGGGACAATAAGATTTTCTCTAAGTTGAGAATGCTAGAAACCTCAAAAGAACTTGAAAAAGTATGTTTATATGAGGGTGTTTGGTTGGAGAAAATTTAAACGGGTTTGCACATCTAATCCTAATGTTGAAACATTGCAATTTGACGCTATTGTTTGTAGAATCGTCAAAATTCTGGATTTGTGTGCATGTAGTATGTTTAGTTCATTAAGCTCACACTTTAATTGTCATTTAGCTATGATAAAGTTTGATGATTTATCGCTATCAATTAGAGCTTCTTGATCGTTTCAATGTGTTTGAATTGTGACTCATTTGTTGTAGTTTCACGCCCATTCATTCCATGTCCATGTTTGATCACATCGGTACTATGTTTGCATGTAACTCGCATTTTTAGTTTTAATGAGTTTTTTCGTTTTGTGCAAAAAGCCTATTGTTTTAGCACCATTTTGCTTTTGTCAGTCCCTTCCTGGAATTTTTTTGTGGAAATTTTTTCACTAGGCAATACTTTATAATATTTCTGGAAAACTGGGAAATTTTGGCAGGTCGCGCAAAGTCGTTCTAATGACATTGCATCTCGTGAGAACGACTTTGTACTTCGTTCGAGCAACTTCCTCATCTCGTTTGAGCGAAGTCCCTGGCTCGTTCGAACGACAGGATGAAAAATGTCAACTGATTGGTTTGCATCCCTCTGACTTAATTTGATATATTTTTGGTACTATAGGAAGCATTTTTTTTAGTAATTGGTTTATATGCAGGTTCTTTTATGTTCCAAATTGGTATTTTGCATATAAGTTCATTTATCACACTTGATTTGATTTTTTATACTCTTTCTGGGATTCCTTGGTTTACTAGCTACTATTTTGTCATTACATGATCTTATTTAGCTGGTTGTCTCATGATTATCTAGCGGTTTTCATTTTTTTTCAAAAATTGGTATCAACTTGATTCAATTTGGTATCATATTCTCATGCTAGATATTTCATATTGGTTTATCTTTTCACCGGATTGTCTATTCGAGACAAAAAGGGGGAGAGATTTGGTATGTGAGGTAGGGGGAGATTTGTTGAGCACTTATATTTGTTTCAAATTGGTAACAAATTGGTATCAATTAATTGTACAGATTGGTATCAATTAATTGCTCACATGTTTTCAAATGACTTGCTCTTATTGAATATATAAATTCGTTTCATTTGTTCCTCCATAGTTCAATTGGTATTTGTTTGTCTGTTTCATGTGTGTAGGTATACTTCAGCGATTCGAAATTTCGAGTCTACATCACATTCATACAGTTCATGCTTGCCGGTGCTTTATATTTTAGTCTGTATGCTGTATTTTTTTATTTTGGATTTATGGGATGGGATTTAGGCATCATACGGCTTGACGGCCCGGTTAGGCATTTCAGTGGTTTAGTTTTGTCCTGGAATAGTCAAAGGGGGAGATTTGTAAGGACATAAATTTCCAATTGAGTCCCTGTATTGTTTTGACTTAATTCCGTGAACAAAACTTTGTTTGTAATATGTCATAGGGAGAATTTTATTTTGTCACGATCCCACTTGGTCTATGTCGTATTGAAGAAATTGAAGACGTTACGGCAAAGCTTCAAAGAAATAATCATGCCGATGTCTATTTGGTGCAAGTTTAATTGTCTTCAAAGTTAATTTCATTCCGAGATCACTCAGGTATAAATGCGCATAATTAATGGTGCTCGGAATTATTTTATAAAAAATAAGGATGTAATTTTTATAAAGAAAAATGATCTTAAATGTTTTAAAAGTGTTTTAAATGTTTAAACTTCGTTTTATGATGATAAGCTCGAACTAGAGTTTGACTAATTTGAATCTCTTTGTTAAGAGACGTTTTTATCAGAAAGTCAAAGAAAGTCAAACTTCACGAGGTCGCTCAAACGACATTGGATCTCGTTCGAATGAGATACAATGTCGCTCGAACGACATGCTTAAGTCGTTCGAATGACACGTTTTTTGAGGCGGTGTTTAAATCCTATTTAAACACAGTTTGCATCATAATTTCGTAACTGTGCTTTCTGGAAAACTATTTTAAAAACCAGAACCTTGTTTGCACATGTTTTCTATGGTTTAAAAGTCTTAAACACATCCTTAGAGTTTACAAAGATCCGAGTTATCATTCTTATATGTTTACGTGATCTTGCTGCACCAAAGTTGTTTGTTCTACACATTGAACACGAAGGGTTTTGCGGTGAAGAAGCGACGGATATCGTGTTCGACATCGTAGACGTATCAAAGTCGTATCGGAGGACACCGAGACATACGTGGATGCGTGTGTTGGGGACAGAGATCGTGGAAGACGGAATTTCTGCGTGGGCACTATTGAAGAACGGTTGAAGATCAGAAGGAGAGTAAAGGCCCGTGGGGATCGAGTCTTAGTGTAAGGATAATCTGTCTTTGTAAAACCATTGTTCATAGTGATTGTCTGGCTTGGGCCATCCGATGTTGTTTTCCCTTTTTGGGTTTTTTCCTCGTATATCCGGCATTGTTAGCATTCTTTACTTTACTTTACTTGCTTTAATCACTAGATGCATGTTTAAAATTAATCACGATTAAATTGGTATAAATTAAGAATTGGGATTTCACAACTTGGTTTGGTGCATTATTAAAAGTTGGATCTTTTTCGAAGAAATATTGACTCTGTTTGAAAACACACATATCGGGCCACTCACGTTTCACAAATTGGTAACAGAGCTAGAAAACATATTTTTATTTGTTTTGTGATCCCATGTGTTTTCAAAGATGAATTCTGGATATAATGAATTTTCTCGAACTCCTGTTTTTGATGGCACTAATTACACTTATTGGAAGATGAGAATGAGATGTGCGTTAAAATCTATTGATGAGCGTGTTTGGCTTGCTATTGAAAAAGGTTTGACAACCCCAGTCACTATTGTAGGTGAGATCACTAGTTTAAAGTTTGTTGAGTCTTGGAGCGAAACTGAACAAACACTTGCACAATATAATTCTTAAGGTCTGCACGTTATTTCTTCGCATGTCACACACGAAGAATATAACAGAATTATGACTTGTGAAACATCAAAAGAGGCTTGGGATGTTTTGGCACTCACTCATGAGGGAACTAGCATGGTTAGGGCGTCAAAACTTCAAAATCTCACTACACAATTTGAGACTATTAGGATGTTAGAGAGTGAGACCTTTGATGAGTGATTCATGGGAAAGGGCTGTGAGAGTTCAATTTAACTAGTCGTGAAAGCCACCGTTTAAAAAGATCCCAAAAAGAAAAAGCAAGATGCTAAGAAAAGGGCCAACAAGATTTTCTCTAAGTTGAGAATGCTAGAAACCTCAAAAGAACTTGAAAAAGTATGTTTGTATGACGGTGTTTGGTTGGAGAAAATTTAAACGGGTTTGCACATCTAATCCTAATGTTGAAACATTGCAATTTGACACTATTGTTTGTATAATCGTCAAAATTCTGGATTTGTGTGCATGTAGTATGTTTAGTTCATTAAGCTCACACTTTAATTTTCATTTAGCTATGATAAAGTTTGATGATTTATCGCTATCAATTAGAGCTTCTTGATCGTTTCAATGTGTTGGAATTGTGACTCATTTGTTGTAGTTTCACGCCTATTCATTCCATGTCCATGTTTGAGCACATCGGTACTATGTTTGCACGTAACTCGCATTTTTAGTTTTAATGAGTTTTTTCGTTTTGTGAAAAAAGCCTACTGTTTTAGCACCGTTTTTCTTCTGTCAGTCCCTTCCTGGAATTTTTTTGTGGAAATTTTTTCACTAGGCAATACTTTATAATATTTCTGGTAAACTGGGAAATTTTGGCAGGTCGCGCGAAGTCGTTCTAACGACATTGCATCTCGTGCGAACGACTTTGTACTTCGTTCGAGCGACTTCCTCATCTCGTTTGAGCGAATTCCCTGGCTCGTTCGAACGACTGGGTGAAAAGTGTCTTCTGATTGGTTTGCAGTCCTCTGGCTTAATTTGATATATTTTTTGTACTGTATGAAGCATTTTTTTAATTAATTGGTTTTTATGCAGGTTCTTTTATGTTCCAAATTGGTATTTCGCATATAAGTTCATTTATCACACTTGATTTGATTTGTATACTCTTTGTGTGATTCCTTGGTTTACTTGCTACTATTTCGTCATTACATGATCTTACTTAGCTGGTTGTCTCATGATTATCTAGTGGTTTTCATTTTTTTTTAAAATTGGTATCAACTTGATTCAATTTGGTATCATATTCTCATGCTAGATATTTCATATTGGTTTATCTTTTCACCAGATTATCTATTCAAGACAAAAAGGGGGAGAGATTTGGTATGTGATGTAGGGGGAGATTTGTTGAGCACTTATATTTGTTTCAAATTGGTAACAAATTGGTATCAATTAATTGTACAAATCGGTATCAATTAATTGCTCTCATGTTTTCAAATGACTTGCTCTTATTGAATATATAAATTGGTTTCATTTGTTCCTCCATACTTCACTTGGTATTTGTTTGTCTGTTTCATGTGTGTAGGTATACTTCAGTGATTCGAGATTTCAAGTCTACATCACATTCAGACAGTTCATGCTTGCCGGTGCTTTATATTTTAGTCTGTATCCTGTATTTTTTTATTTTGGATTTATGGGATGGGATTTAGGCATCATACGGCTTGACGGCCCGGTTAGGCATTTCAGTGGTTTAGTTTTGTCCCGGAATAGTCAAAGGGGGAGATTTGTAAGGACATAAATTTCCAATTGAGTCCCTGTATTGTTTTGACTTAATTCCGTGAACAAAACTGTGTTTGTAATATGTCATAGGGAGAATTTTATTTTGTCACGATCCCACTTGGTATATGACGTATTGAAGAAATTGAAGACGTTGCGGCAAAGCTTCAAAGAAATAATCATGCCGATGTCTATTTGGTGCAAGTTTAATTGTCTTCAAAGTTAATTTCATTCCGACATCACTCAGGTATGAATGTGCATAATTAATGGTGCTCGGAATTATTTTGTAAAAAATAAGGATGTAATTTTTATAAAGAAAAATGATTTTAAATGTTTTAAAATTGTTTTAATGGTTTAAACTTCGTTTTATGATGATAAGCTCGAAATAGAGTTTGACTAATTTGAATCTCTTTGTTAAGAGACTTTTTTATCAGAAAGTCAAAGAAAGTCAAACTTCACGAGGTCGCTCAAACAACATTGGATCTCGTTCGAACGAGGTACAATGTCGCTCGAACGACATGCTTAAGTCGTTCGAACGACACGTTTTTCGACGCTGTGTTTAAATCCTATTTAAACAGAGTTTGCATCATAATTTCGTAAGTGTACTTTCTGGAAAACTGTTTTACAAACCAGAACCTTGTTTGCACATGTTTTCTAAGGTTTAAAAGTCTTAAATACATCCTTAAAGTTTGCAATGATCCGAGTTATCATTCTTATATGTTTACGTGATCTTGTTGCGCCAAAGTTGTTTGTTCTACACATTAAACACAAAGGGTTTTGCGGTGAAGAAGCGATGAACATCGTGTTCGACATCGTAGACGTATCAAAGCCATATCGAAGGACACCGAGACATACGTGGACGCGTGTGTTGTGGACAGAGATCGTGGAAGACGGAATTTCTGCATGGGCACTATTGAAGATCGGTTGAAGATCAGAAGGCGCGTCAAAACCCGTGGGGATCGAGTGTTAGTGTAAGGCTAATCTGTCTTTGTAAAACCATTGTTCATGGTGATTGTCTGACTTGGGTCGTCCGAGGTTGTTTTCCCTTTTTGGGTTTTTTCCTCGTACATCCGGTGTTGTGAGTATTCTTTACTTTACTTTACTTGCTTTAATCACTAGATGCATGTTTAGGATTAATCAAGATAAAATTGGTTTAAAGTAAGAATTGGGATTTCACAACTTGGTTTGGTGCATTATTAAAAGTTGGATCTTTTTCGAAGAAATATTGACTCTGTTTGAAAACACACATATCGGGCCACTCACGTTTCACATAAACATCAACATATATAACTCAAAACCTAATATTTGCTCAATTCTTCCAATTACACAACTACCATTGCAATTTATCCCCAAGAAATCATATGTTTGCAAGTAAAAACTTGCCTTAGGGTTGTATTCTCGGATTTCCTTCCGGTAGTAACAATTCCAAAGCCCAAATCTTCATTTTTTTCTTCCTTTTCTCTCTTTTCTCCACACTTCTCTTTCTCTCTCTTTTTCTCTAGGGTTTGGAATGTGTATGGGAGAAATAAAAGTGGGTTGGAAGACTTATACGTGCCTCTATCCTTAATTCCCATCTCTAAATGTAAATATACCATTAAAATGACTCGTAACTACGTATTGAATTTATAACCAGTTAAAAGTGCCCGGAACCCAAAAATACAATATGTCACTTATTTTGACTATCTCGACTATTTCGGGACTAACCGCGCCCTCTAAATTAGCATCCGAAAATATTTAAATCATTTCAAGTTCCGGTTCCATTTAAACCATAAATGTCGTTTAAATCACATGACACTATAAAATGTAACATGATGATATTTACATACACATAATAGTAAATATGCAACAATCTAGTAAATATTATCTTTTAACTCATTTAATTAATATTTACTCCATTATCCAATATTTTATATAATTACTTTACACAGTAAATTAATATAAAATAAATTACTCAAAAGTAAGGGTTATTACATACTCCCTCCCTTATGAGGAAATTTTTCCCTCAAAATTAAGGCATACCTTGCAAAAAGAGATGCATATACTTTTCTCGCATATCGTCCTCACGCTCCCATGTTGATTACTCGGCATTGTGATGACCCCATTCGACTCGAACCAATGGTACCACTCTAGATCGTAGCCTACGTTCCCCTTGATCTAAAATTGCAACTGGTTGTTCCTTGTATGAAATATTGGGCTGCAATTTGATATCATCTAGAGGAATATTCCAGTGAGCTCCTTCACCCCTCTTGTACTTTTTCAATGATGAAACATGGAACACATCATGAATTTTTTGTAAGTGTTCGAGTAAAGCAATTTGATACGCTACTGGTCCTACCTTGACAATGATGGGAAAAGGTCCAACGTAGCGCAACGCAATCTTTCCTTTCTTTCCAAATCACATAATACCTTTCATTGGAAATACTCGGACCAAAACTTGATCTCCAACCTCTAGCTCCACATGTCTTCTATTCGCATCGGCATAACTCTTTTAACGATCTTGAGCTATTCGGATGTGATTTCGAATGAATTCAATCTTTAAAGAAGTGTCTTGGATCATTTTAGGTCCAAGAAATTTATTATCCCCCACCTCCAACCAACAAGTCGGTGATCTACATGGTCGTCCATACAAAGCTTCATAGGGTGCTATCCCGATAGTGAATTTGTACGAATTATTATAAGCAAATTCGACCAAAGGGAGATATTGTTCCCAACCACCTTTGAAATCAAGCACACATATTCGTAGCATGTCCTCCAACATTTTGTCGACTCTTTCTGTCTGCCCATCTATTTGAGGGTGATAAGAAGTACTCAATTTCAATTCGGTTCCCATAGCTTCTTGGAAACTTCGCCAGAAATGGGAAACAAAATTTTTGTCCCGATCGGAGACTATATTAAGAGGCACCCATGGAGTCTAACAATCTCCCCAATAAACAATCGGGGAGAATGAGCAGTATTGTAGTCGGTACGTACCGGTAAAAAATGTGTCGACTTGGTTAAATGATCAACGATAACCCAAATGGAATCATGACCGATTTGTGACGTTGGCAATCCCGTGATGAAATCCATTGAGATGATTTCCCACTTCCATAACGAAATTTCCAAGGGTTGTAACAATCCCGTCAGTCGTTGGTGATCTATCTTAACCAATTGACAAGTAGTACATTGGGAAACAAACTCAGAAATATCGCACTTCATGCCCGCCCACCAATATTGACAGCGCATGTCTTGGTTCATTTTGTCATTACCAAGATGTACTGTAAATTTGGACCCATGAGATTCTGTCATTACGGCCCGTCGCAAGTCCCCTTCATCCGGGACAATAAGCCTCCCGTGAAGACGTAACCCACCCTTCAAACTTATAGAGTAGGATTCCGCCCCCTCGGTTAACAATTGGCATATACGGTCCTGACAGCTTTCGTCCCTTCCTTGAGCTTCCACAACCCTTGCCACTATAGTAGGCATAACCGTCAACACCGATATAAACGCCCTAGCAACTGTGTCCTCTCGGCTAAGCTCCTTCCATTTAGCCTTCCATACCGAGGCTAACTCCCCCTCGGGTTTCCTACTCAACGCATCCGCCACTACATTATCCTTACCCAGGTGATAGTGCATATCAAATTAGTAGTCCTTCACAAACTCTAACGATCGACGTTGTCGCATATTCAAATCCTTCTGCGAAAATAAATATTGCAATGGCTTATGGTCCATGAAAAGACTAAACATCTCCCCCAGGAGGTAATGGCTCCATATCTTCAAGGCAAAAACCACGGCCGCAAGCTCCAAATCATGAACCGGATAATTCTTCTCATGGGGCTTTAACTTACGAGAAGCATAAGCAATAGGCCGTTGTTCTTGTTGTAACACACCTACCAACCCTTACAGAGATGCATCTGTAAAGACCAAATATTCCAATCGTGGCCTTGGTAACGCAAGAACTGGAGCAGAGGTCAACTTATCATTCAACTCATCAAAAGCAAACTGACAAGAATCATCCCAAACAAACCTCACCCCTTTCCGGGTTAAATTTATTAAAGGGCTAGCAATATTCAAAAAACCCTTGATAAATCTACGGTAATAACCAGCCAAACCCAGAAAACTACGAGTCTCGGTAGGTGTCGTGGGCTGGCCCCATTCTTGTACCGCAACAACTTTGCTCGGGTCCACCAAAATTCCCTCGAAAGTAGCAATGTAACCCAAGAACTGTACTTCCTATAACCAAAAACCACACTTCTCAAACTTGGCATACAATTGATGATCCCTCAACATTTGTAGGACCACCTGTAAATGAGTAGCATGATCGACCTCTGTTTGAGAATACACTAGGATGTCATCAATAACCACGATAATAAACTGGTCAAGGATGTCCCGGAACACCCTATTCATAAGGTCCATAAACACTGCGGGGGCATTGGTTTGCCCGAAAGGCATAACCAGAAATTCGTAGGACCTATATCTAGTTAGGAATGCAGTTTTGGACACGTACTGCTCCCGTATTCTCAACTGATGATACCCTGTCCTCACATCTATTTTAGAGAAGTACGACGCTCCCCTAAGTTGATCAAATAAATCGTCAATTCGAGGTAATGGGTATTTGTTGCTGATAGTAACTTTATTCAACTCCCGGTAATCCACACACAACCGGAGAGAACCGTCTCTCTTCTTCACAAATAACACCGGAGCTCCCCATGGCGACGTACTATGCCTAATGAACCCTTATTCTAACAACTGTTGAATCTGATCTCTTAACTCCCTCATCTCAACAGGAGCCATACGATACGGAGCTCTCGCAATCGGTCGCGTTCCCAACGCTAAATCAATTACGAACTCAATCTCCCTACTTGGAGGTAAACTCGGTATTTCCTGAAAAATGTCCTCGAATTCCCTAACAATCTGAATTGAATCTAAGGGAATGACTACATCCCAAGAAGTCTCCTCCGCGATACAGTATAAGTAAGTGATAGAACCTCCCTCCGAACAAGGCATAGACACTAAAAACATCTCTTTCCCCATAATGGCAAAAACTATACTCTTCCTATAGAAATTTACTATCGCACGATACTTTACTAGCCGATCCATGCCCAGAATTATATCATACCCGACCATGTCAAGGACGAGAAAATCGACCTCAAAACACAGGTTACCAAGATTTATTCCGACTTGTTTACAAATAAAGAAAATAGGTGACCCATCTCCCATATAAGATTAAACACTCGTGAAAGTACTCTCTGCAGACTTAATTAACTCTGTAAACTGAGCAAAACTTCTAGAAATAAACGAGTGTGTCGCACCCGTATCAAATAATATACGACCCATGTGCCCCTGAATAAGAAACTTACCCTCAATAGGTGGTTGTACTGGTGGGGCCGGAGGAAGCATAGCATCCTGTATCTGATAAACACGCCCATACTGTAGTTATCCCTGTTGTGGAGGGATAATTGGGTTAGGCACTTGTGGCAGTAACTGGGTCTGTGGCTGCTGTGGAATCCTAGGAAGCTGTCCCCCAATCAACTGCGGACACGCCTTCTTAAAATAACCCGAATCTCCACATTGAAAGCATCGACCCGCCATATTCTCTTGATTTCAACCTCGGTTATTCCTAAACTGCCCGAAGCCTTGGCCCGGATGGCCTTGACCACCACCCGACCTGCTTGTTACTATTACGGGGCACCTTAATCGTGCCTGGTATTACTTCCACCAACATTAAACCCACCAAAAAGATGCCTTTTTGACAAGTCCCCTTGCTGGGAGTCCCTTTCTTTTTGTTTATTTCCTGAAGATTGGGACGAGGGTAGTGCTCCTCCTCCTGTCCCATTGCCGTCGGGTTTACCCGCTTTCCCCACAACTGAAGCCTTCTTACCACTTTGGACATACAACCGATGTTCTTGACAATGGAGTAACGCTGCGTTCATGACATCCCCAAAAGTCTGTAAAGATGGATTACCCAGCAAATGTTGTCGTATCCTCCAGTGTAAACCTCCCATGAACTTTGATATTTTTCTCTCCTCCGGAGCCACCTCGTCCGGTACAAAACTAGCTAACCGAATGAATTCCTCTTCATACTCCGCAACTGAATGCTCACCTTGCACTACATCTTGAAGTTTTTTTCTCATCTCCCTTTGAACTGCGGGAGGAAAATACTTCCGATCAAACAAAGCCCAAAAATCATTGATAGTCATAGTATCTCTCTGCTCTAGAGTAGTCATCGACTCCCACCAATGTAACGATGTTCCCACTAAATTAAAAGTAGTAAGGATCTTCCTTCTTTCCTCACCACACTCCACCATGCGAAGATGGTGCTGCATATCCTTTTTCCATTGATTAGCTACTATCACGTTGGAGCCTCCTTGAAATTCTGGGGGATGGCCCTTTAAAAAGGATTCTCTGACCCTTTCCCACGGAGAAGGTCCCGCAGGAGCTTGTACTTCCTGAGCTCGTGGTTGTTGGGCTTGTGGAAATTACTGAACCACGGCAGTCATAGAAGCATTGACCGCTTGGGCCACAATATTTGCTACCTCAGCGGCATTAATAGTTCCTTGCTGTGGCAGTGGAGAACCTACTTCCTCTTCTACAACTCTGTTCCTTCTCGCGGGGCGACCTCTCTTAGGAGGCATCTGAGATGAAGAAACAATCTAATTAGGATACTATTAAAAATAATCTATCTTGCAGAAGATAGCAATTATAGGCAAACAAAACAGTCATAACATTAAGGCTCTATAATAAAGAACACTACGATAAAACGCGACAAGTCTGCATAGATCCTAAAGACTCTAGAACCTGATGCTCTGATACCATCTGTGACAACCCACTTATTAAAATAAGAGGTGGCCAGCCCGATACTCCAATAATGGCAGGAATCATAGATGGTCCATTCTTAGCATCACAATAATATAATAACTATACGAGATAACCACCCACTATTTTAGAAAAACGGATTATCAAAAATAATATTTGTTCTCTAAAAGAAACATTGAACCATTTAATTTATAAGAAAGTGGATACCGAAAAGACTTATATTACATAAACAACAAGTATACATCAAAGTAACCGAATAAGTTGTCGGTTAACAGTCTTTTACAAACCCTATATAACAAGTTATTTAAGTACAGGATATATTTCATTAGACAATTACAAAAGCTTGGGCCACACGCCCGAATAGATAACCCAATCATAACTAGAATACAAAGATGGAGGCATCTATATCAAAATATCCCGTAACATCCGCAAGGTTTTACAGCTCCAAGACACAGGAATAGGGGAATTAATACGGGCGTCCTTGTGACGGAGCACCGGGGCAAATAAAAGATTCATGCAAAACAAGAAATGCGAATGGGTCAGGGCCCAGTTTTATATAATCAACGGGTGAATAAAGTGCAAGATAGTTATAGACCACTTAATTATCATAAATGAACTAACCACGATCATTAAAATAAGGATAAGGAACTCTAACATCAATTTAAAAGCATAATCTAACGCTAATTTAATGACCATGATCACAATACAAATTATACAAGGAGATATGAATAATATGGTACTTATCAAGGTTCCATTTCAATTTTATAAAATTTCATTTCACCATTCCATATCTCATTAGGAAATGTATTCAAAGCAGTTTATTTCATAAAGTGTTGTATCTTCAGTAAGGTTCCACTTTAATGAGAATAGTTATATTACACATCATATAACGATTCTAAGACCGTCCTTCCAAGTTTCCCCACTGGACGCGCCCCTAAATAGCTATCATCTTCCAGGGCCTATCGCACAAGACAACCTGGGTATCCTATAACGCAACGTCGGGAAGTGGCCATATACCTTTGACAGTGAGTCATAACCACACCCGAAATTACCTCACTTCAAATAAAAATCACACAATACATAATAATCAGTCCTATGGCCGAGGAATATATTCACCTTGCATTCACTAGCCAGGGGACTTCACCTCATACGCGTACTTCTCCTATGATAGCATTTAGAGAGGTGTGTATATATATACCAATTTATCATTCATAATTTTAAGTCTCATTTTAAAATGTTCATCACATTTTATCCGGAGCCATAAGTGTTGAATATCTTCATTAAGTCTCAACGTATAATTACTCTCAATACAAATATCCATGAATAGCATACCTTCTCTAACCCCTTATGAAATGGTGTTATTCCCTCCAATCCTAGAAATCCACATTAAATCATTCTAATCCTTCCTAGGTCTAAACTATTACATTCTATAAGAGAATCATTTATCTATCTCTAAATTACCAAACCATTTTCCCTAACCTAAACTCTAACTCTCATTCTAACTTAGGTTTCTAGATACACCATAGCTAGACTCTAATACTCTAGTTTTACTTCATTCAAGAAGGTTTCTAGGTCCCTATCTTAAGAGAAAGAAGCTAAAAGGAATTTGGGATTTAAGGGTGAAAAACAAGGGGCCGATCGACCGGTCAGGAGACCGCGGTCGACCGCGTCTCGAGGACTTTGCCTAAGTAGAAATGAAGATAGCTCATTTCGGAGTGCCCGATCGACCGGTCTTGGGATCGAGGTCCGGTCGACCGGTCCTGGGACCACGATCGACCGCGCTTAGCAGCCCCAACATTATCTCTTCTTCTACTATGCTAAAGCCTAAGACCTACACCATGATTCTCACATTTCATCCATTATCATCAATGAATAACACAACCACAACATCTCCTAACCACACCAACTCTCATAGCCAACTTAAATCATATGAACCATAAGATCTAAGGGTTAAACATCAACATATATAACTCAAAACCTAATATTTGCTCAATTTTTCCAATTACACAACTACCATTGCAATTTATCCCCAAGAAATCATATGTTTGCAAGTAAAAACTTGCCTTAGGGTTGTAGTCTCGGATTTCCTTCCGATAGTAACAATTCCAAAGCCCAAATCTTCAAATTTTCTTCCTTTTCTCACTTTTCTCCACACTTATCTTTTTCTCCCTTTTTCTCTAGGGTTTGGAATGTGTATGGGAGAAATAAAAGTGGGTTGGAAGACTTATACGTGCCTCTATCCTTAATTCCCATCTCTAAATGTAAATATACCATTAAAATGACTCGTAACTACATATTTAAGTTATAACCAGTTAAAAGTGCCCGGAACCCAAAAATACAATATGGCACTTATTTCGACTATCTCGACTATTTCGGGACTAACCGTGCCCTCTAAATTAGCATCCGGAAATATTTAAATCATTTCAAGTTCCGGTTCCATTTAAACCATAAATGTCGTTTAAATCACACGACACTATAAAACGTAACATGATGATATTTACATACACATAATAGTACATATGCAACAATCTAGTAAATATTATCTTTTAACTCATTTAATTGATATTTACTCCATTATCCAATATTTTATATAATTACTTCACACAGTAAATTAATATAAAATAAATTACTCAAAAGTAAGGGTTATTACAGGATTTTATAATTTTTATTGATTAAAAATGTTGGTTATGATTTTGGAAGAATGAAACTTCAAGAAGAATTCAAATCGGAGTTAAAACGGATTTTATATGAATTTTTGAAGTTTATCCCTTATAATTTTTTTAAGCGGAACTATCAAAATAAATGGGCGATCGATCGATTGACGCTAGGGGTCGATGAGTTTGTTTTGGTTTAAACTCTTATATTTTTGCCTTATAAATTGGTGTCGTGGGTGACCATTTTTAACCCATCTTTTCGCACAAAAATATGTAGTAAACATATTTTTATTTTCTCTCTTTTTATATACATTTAGCCCCTTTATATTATGCATTTAACCCTAGTTTTGGACGTGTTCTTGGGACTATTTTGGCGTTGGATCTTGGAGGAGTTTTGATGATCTTTGAGAGATGACTTTGATGGTATAATCTGAGATTTCTGGGCAGAATTATATTGGTTCCTTTTAATGGTTTAAGGTATGAGGTTTTACATAATATGCTCCTTAATCTCATAAGTGTTATTCCCTGTGTTTTCTAATGGTTATTGATTCATATTTGAATTGCTAAATTAATTTGAAATCTGGAAAAATAATTGTTGAATGATTTTGATTCATGTGGTATTATTATTGTGTTGGGCATGTTGTCATGAGATTTTAATATGGCACTGATGTTGGGCACCCGTCAAGATTCCTGTTCCGGCTACTTGATAAAGTATGGAGCAGTATGGCCTGGTGACTCGGATTAATGTGTTGTTGAGAAATCATATTGATAAAAATTCTATTGAGATTTATATTTGATTTGAATATTCGTACTCGTATTGTTACGCTTTATTCACCGCTAATATATTGGTTCAGCATCTTTCCTGTCATATTGTGTACTTCCCCAAATTTTCTTTTAGTGGCAGGTTAGAGAGGATTTTTTGGGGCTATGGATATTGATTTTAGCGAGGATTATTTTGGAAAGAATATTCGAGAATATAAGATGAGAAGATTGTATTTATTTTGTTGTATAGAGCATTGGAATGTTATTTCGAGATAGATAGGTATATTATTTCGAGAGACATTGTTGTATTTATATTTGAAGATTGAGATTAGTGGATTCTCTTGTTTTTAAAATACCCCAAAAAATACACGATTTGTTACACTTCCCCACCAACAATGGAATTTCTCTCTCGAAATTTGCCAAAAGCCTAACTTAAAAAATCAGGCCCTTACAACAATCTCTAAAATTAATCTCGTCACCAAAAATTCTAATATCTCACATCTAATCTAGATGACTAACAGGAAACGATCATCTAAAAATTTCTATCTCCAAATATGTGCTACAAAAACGCAATAGACCCAAAACACAAAATTCGAGAGTTGTCGTATACCTAAGCTCTGATACCATTCTGTAAACAAATAACAAGGTATAGAGCATCTAAAATCCCACAATAAAAATAAGAGAATCCACCAATCTCAATTCTTCAAATTAAATATAACAAAGTCTCTCGAATTAATAAAAAAAAACTATCTATCTCGAAATAAAATAAATCCCCAATGCTCTATACATCAATAATAAATACAATCTTCCAACTTGTATTAAAAAATTCTTCCCAAATAATCCACGCTAAAATTATCCCAATTGGTCCATAGCGCTCAAATCCATGCTAACCTGCCAACTAAAAGAAAATATAGGGAAGTACACAATACGACAGGAAAGATGCTCAACAAATATTAGCGGTGAATAAAATGTAACAATACGAGTACGAATATTCAAATCAAATGTGAATCTCATAAGTATTTTATCAATATAATTTCTCAACAACGCATTAATCCGAGTCACCAGGCCTCATCATACCGCGCCATACATTATCAAGTAGACGGAACAGGAATATTGGCGGGTGCCTAACCTCAGTGTCATATTAAAATCTCTTGACAAGGTGCTCAACACAAATATAATGATACCACATGAATCAAAATAATTCAACAATTATTTTCCACATTTCCAAATGAATTTAGCAATTCAAATATTAGTTAAATTAAACATGAATTCAAAAGGAATAACACTCACGAGATTAAGGAACATATTGTGTAAAATCTCATATGTTAAACCATAAAAAAGGATCTAATATAATTCTGCCCAGAAATCTCAGATTATACCATCAAAATCGTCTCTCAAAGATCATCAAAACTCCTCCAAGATCCAACTCTAAAATAGCCCCATGAACACCTACAAAACTAGGGTTGAACGCATAATATAAAGGGGCTAAGTGTATATAAAAAGAGAGGAAATAAAAATATATTTGCTGCATATTTTTGTGCCAAAAGTTTGATCCAAAATGGTCATCCACGATCCCTTTAAATAAGGAAAAAATAATCGAGTTTGAATCAAACATAAACTCTTGAAAAACCTTGTTGCGCACGAAAACTGTTGGGGTCGATCGATTGACCCCTGGCGTCAATCGATAGATCGACCAAGTATTTTGGTAGTTCGCCTTAAATTTTTTTATAAGGGATAAACTTTAAAATCCATTTAAAATTCATTTTAACTCTGATTTCGAAACCGTTTGAAATTATCTCCTTTAAAAGTAAATCCAACATATTTGAGAAAGACAAATAATTTTATCTAAAACTTTATTTTTCCTCTATATTTTGAAAATATCCCAAAAATTACAGGGGTTGTTACATCTGTCACAGAATAATTGGAAATACAGTCAGCTGGTGCAAAATCTATGTTGTTGCCCCCTAAGTTTTCATGAGCTTGAGTAACCACATTAAAGTCACCTCCAATAATCCATAACCCATCAGTGTATTTTTGCATCGGATAATTCCATAATTCTTAACTCTCCTTCCTGGTGCACTTGGCATAAACCAAGGACACTTTCACTTGTTGACTAAATATGGGTGAGAGATTTACAAAGATATACATTGCTTCATTTGGGATAGGATATTACCTATAACACCATGTTTGTAAAATATATATATATATATATATATATATATATATATATGGTACTTCTATCATTGGATACTCCTTTTTCAAATCCCAACACTCTAATGAAATCATCAATCCTATCTTTACTAATCATAGGTTCTAAAATCACCAACATGGATATATTATACAAACTAATAAAGTATTTCATTCTTCTTAAAGAACCTTTTTTAGAGGCCCCTCTCATTCTAAATGATATTTATAATCATTGAGAGTTGGATTTGATAACACCCTTACCTGATCTAAGAACCATCGCCCTTACAATTGTTTTTACCTTCTGTTTGTAGGCTTACTGGAGTACAATCTTCCTTCAGTAAAACTAGGATTGGAATTGATCATGGGGATAAATTGACGTGAGATGCAATGATTTCCTCCTTTTGTTCTTTAACTGAAAATTCTTCATCGGACTCTCCCTATGAACCCACTGATTGCACCTTATTATTCACCTCAACTTACAAGCTTGGATCTACATGTACTATTAAAACAATGTCTCGACCAGAAGTAGTGTCATTTTTTTTATCCATATCTGGTAATAACTTCATGGTTTTTATCCTTATAAATCTCTAACGAAATGCCTTTATATATATTTGTAATCAATTCTTCAACTGGCTTAGAGGAATCATAGTGCCTACGGGTTTAACATTCTCCTCAACATTCGTGATAGCATCATTTTTGGATATTTATGCTTATTAATTGTTATCCCCCAAATTTTTGTAAAGGTTTTGGATACCTAAGATTTTTTTACAAACTCTCCCCCCCTTATCATTATTTTCCTCTTTCCTCAGTTTATCATCCAATTTCTTTGGGTCTATTTTTGTTGAATTTTTAAATTTTCATTCTCACACCCCCTTTTACATATGTGTATCACTTGTTAATTGATGTTATAATTGCTTCGGTTTGGTCCCATATTCAGGGTATGTTGGGGTTTAAATCGCAAGGTATATCAAAGGAAGGCTAATATCAGGTCGTTACTTTCATGTACTCATAAACATACTCCTACTACCACAAATTACGTTATCCATCTCTCCTTTTTATCCATCTGTAATAAAATGTAGCTATGTATGTTAATGTATATAATTATGTGTACATATTGTAACTGGATATATAATACTCCTGCAGGAACCATCAACTAGGCCATAACGAGCATTTTTAGACTTGTTGATTGGCTTTGATAAGAAAGTCCTCCAAGCAGCCTTCAATGTATGTGTTTGAATGATACTATTTGATTACTTGAAAATAATCCACCCATGAAAATGGTTTGCATATTTATAATTCTCAAATCTTAAAAATGGATAGTGATTCAAAAAGGGGACGGGAGGGGTAAATATGTATTTGAAAAGCATATCGTTAGAGGGTAAAAACTCAAACTAGGCCTTAAACAGCCCCGTAAGGGACACAAACACCTCGCACGGGACCAATGTAACTCGTACGAAATGATCTCATAGTCACAGGACTTTCGGTTTTAGAATGTGATGATAATTTGAAAATATCAAGACTTTGTCTTAAAAACATGCCATTAAAGGGTGAAAACCCAAAACAGACGCCGAACAGCCCCCGAAGAGGCACTAACACCTCACATGGGACCAATGTAACTCTTAGGAACTGACCGCATAGTCATGGAACTCTTAATTTAAGAATATGACGATAGTTTAAAAATATTTAGATTAGACTTAAAAACACACCATTAGAGGGTGAAACTCCAAACCAGCCCCCAAATGGGTCTGTAAGAGGCACTAATCCCTTGCATAGGACCAATGTAACTCATACGAACTGGACGCATGATCACGGGACTCTCGATTTGAGAATGTAATGATAATTTGAAAATATATAAATTAGGCTTAAAACATGCCGTTAAAGGGTGAAAACCCAAACCAGCCCCCAAACAACCCCTTAAGAAGCATGAATACCTCACACGGGACCAATGTAACTCTTAGGAACTGACTCCATAGTCACGATATTTCCAGTTTGAGAATATGAATATAATTTGAAAATATCTAGGCTTCGGCTTAAAAATATGTCATTAGAGGTCGAAAACGTAAAACAACCCTCAAATGGACCCATAAGAGGCATTAACACCTCGCACAGGACCGATATAACTCATATGAATTGATTGCGTGGTCACGAGGCTCTCGATTTGAGAATATAATGATAATTTGAAAATATATTAACTACGCTTAAAAAATGTTGTTAAAGGGTGACAACCCAAAATAATCCCCAAACGGCCCCCTAAGAGGCACTAACACCTCCTACGGGACCAATGTAACTCGTAAGAACTAACCGCGTGAGCACGGGACTCTCAGTTTGAGAATATGATGATAGTTTGAAAATATCTAGATTAGGCTTAAAAACACACCGTTAGAGGGTGAAACCCTAAACCAACCCCTAAATGGATCCATAAGAGGCGCTAACACCTTGTAAAAGACCCATGTAAGTCGTATGAACTGAGCGTGTGGTCACGGAAATCTCAATTTGAGAATATAATGATAATTTCAAAATATATAAATTAGGCTTAAAATGTGTCGTTAAAGGGTGAAAACACAAACCATCCCTCAAACGACCCTGTAAGAGGCATGAATATCTCGCACGTGACCAACGTAACTCATAAGAAATGATCGTGTGGTCACGGGACTCCCGATTTGAGAATATGATAATAATTTGAAAATATCTTGAGTAAGCTTAAAAACATGTTATTGGAGGGTGAAAACCCAAACCAACCCTTAAATGGCCTCGACTAATGTAACTCGTAGGAACTGACCGCGTAGTTACGGGACTTTCGATTTGAGAATATGATAATAATTTGAAAATATCAAGACTTTGGCTTAAAAGCATGCCATCAAATGGTGAAAAACCAAAACAACCCCCCAAATAGACCCATACGAGGCACTATCACCTCACACGGGACCAATGTAACTTGTAAGAACTGACCGTGTAGTCACGGAACTCTCAGTTTGAGAATATGATGATAATTTGAAAATAACTAGACTTAGGCTATAAAATATGTCGCTAGAGGCCAAAAAACCAATATAACCCCCAAACAGCTCCATAAGAGGCATAAACACCTCTCACAGGGCCAATGTAACTCGTAGGAATTGACCGCGTGATCACGGGACACCCGATTTGAGAATACGATGATAATTTAAAAATATCAAGACTTAGGTTTAAAAACATGCCATTAGAGGGCAAAAATTTAAAATAACCCCAAATAGCCTAGTAAGAGGCACGAACACCTCGCACGGGACCAATGTAACTCATAGGAACTGAACGTGTAGTCACGGGACTCGCGGTTTGAAAATATGACGACAATTATAACTCGTATATGAAATTTTTCATTTTGAATACATTTTTTTTAAAATTACTTGGTTATTGATATCATCTCTTTTTTGTATCTTATTTTCTGAAGGATAACATTTTATCAATAGGTTTTATCCACGTGGAACACACGAAGAAGCCAAAATCTTACCAAAAGGGGGTTGTTTATTTAGTGTCGTTAAATGTTTAGGATTCATTTTTATGTTATGTTGTGCGGGCTTTTGTAGTTTTATTGTTAATTTTTATGGTCGTGTGGACTTTTGTAATTTTATTGTTATATTTTATGGTCGTGCGGACTTTACATTACGCATGTTTTATATTTGAAAGTTTTAGAATGTCTAGAAAACAGAGGAAACTCTGCCAATGCTATTTTATCTATGAACTATTAAGGCTTGTAATATTTTGTAATTTGTATGTATATTAGTTTATCAACAACGTACGAGATTCGCAATTTGTGAATTTTCTTATTTTCAAATAATTAATTTTTTCTTTGATCAAAAAATTTGTCACAGTTCAAAATCGTGCCAAAAGTGTATCAAATTTTGGCACGGTTTTGAACTATGTCAAAAGTGTACCAAAATATACTCAATCTGGCACAGTTATAAACTGTGTCAAGAGTATGCCAGAAATATCAAACTCTGACACAATTTAAAAGTGTCCCCGAAGTGTTTCTGTCAGATTGCTATTTTTGGCGTAGTTGATAAAGATGGATGAACATGTCACTTTATTAGATCTATTTGACTTCAATATCATAACTCTTCTAGAGTTTATGTGTTATATAACTCTTCTTGAGTTCAAGGATGTAGAAGAACAAAGATGTATTAATCATATATCCCTTTATGTAGCCTTTTTGAGTGTGGGTTATACAAGAATCATTGCCTTCATAAGTAGTAGTAGGAACATATGTTATTTGAGACAAGTCATAAGTACTTTGATTTTTTCTTCTGAGGTTCTGAGATATAACCTGCATTTATATAACTAACCGGACATGGATGATTAGATATAAAAATATCACATGATATGACTGATATTAGTCTCGTGCTATGCAAGTCAATGATATTAGTCTCATGCTGTACAAGTCAATGATCTGTGGGTGAGGTGAGGTCTTTGTGGTTGTTGCTGGTATGTTTTGAGGTTGTGTCCGGTTTTTGAATCAACGTCAGTAAAAGTGAGTTGTTTATCGTTTGTGAGGTGGGAAACAAGGTCCTTCTGGCTAGTGTTCTTGGATGTCGGGTCGACTCTCTCCCTTCTACTTACTTGGCCTCCCTTTGGGTAATAAGTTTAACTCTTCTTTTATGTGGGACCCGGTACTTGAGAGAGGCCAAAGGTGATTAGCAGGTTGGAAGAATATTTACTTGTCCAAAGGTGGTTAGTTGACGTTGATCAAAAAGCCTGTTATCTAGCCTTCCAACTTATTTTATGTATGTTCTCCCTTTACCTAGGTCTGTTGGTAAATGGCTCGATAATCTGATGAGGGAATTTCTATGGAGAGGGAATGATGATCAGTTTAAATATTCCTTAGTGAGTTTGGGATGAGGTGTGCAGGCCGCTGAGGGAGAGCGGAGTCGGGGTGAGGAGCTCAGCCCGATTCAATAAGGCTTTACTGGGGAAGTAGTTGTGATGCTTTAATATGGAAGGGGACAGATTGTGGAGGAAAGTGGTGGTCACTAGGATTTGGATGGGTCCGTATGGTTGGGGGCTTATCATGGATCCCTCTGCTCATGGGGTGGGGTGGTGGAGGCATTGCACTTGGGTGGTGAGTTTTTCTTTGCTCACTTCCTTCCAGCTCAGGAGTGGGAGTCGTATCAGGTTCTTAAGGGATAAATGGGGTGCGGGAGGCTATCTTCCCGAGGATGTTTTGACTTGGGGGAAATAAAGAGGGTTTAGTTGAGGATCATAGGCGGAGGGTAGGGTCTCGTGTGGTCTGAGACCTAAAGTTTAAGAGGGGGTTTCGGGATTGCGAGCTAGAGGAGGCGTAGGAGTTATTTGCTTAGCTGAGGTTGGCATCGACTTCGTCTTTGGGGGAGGATGGGTTGAGTTGGCCATGTTCGAAGGATCGCATGTTTCCTGTTAAGAGTCATTACAAGGTGTTGAGGGGTAGTGGGGGTGCATCTTTTTCGGGGAAGGTTGTTTCGAGAATTCATGCGCCTCCCAAGAATTGTTTCTTCGTCTGGACTGCTGCCAGACAAGCCATCTTGACTATTGAGGGTATTCAGAACAGAGGGAGGAGGATGTATAGTAGATGTTAGTTATGTAAGAAGGAGGAGGAGACGTCTAATCACCTTCTTCTACACTGTCAGGTTACTAGGGGCCTTTGGGATTTATTTTTCTCATTATGCCAGTTTGCTTGGGTTATGCCTCATACGGTGTGTGAGGTGATGGCATCTTAGAGGAGGCCTAGGGGTTGGTCTGGCCCGCGGATGGTCTAGATGATGATCCCTCATTGTATCTTTTAGACCATCTGGCAGGAGAGGAACATGAGACGCTTCAAGGGGGTCAACCTCGATCCTTCTCGGATTCGATACAGTTTTTCTGAGTCTTCTTCTTACTTGGTATAAGAAAAGGCATGATTCGTCGTTGACTCACTCTCTTGAATTTTCGGAGGAGGTTCAGGGGCGTGTCTTATTTGTATTGGGTCACGACCGTTCGTTTATTTTCTTTGTATACTTCCTGTATACGGAATTCCGCCCCCTTAGGCAGGTTTGTTTTATTGAATCATTTACTCATAAAAAAACTAGGAGCCATGGTGCGTGTATGACATATGGTGATAACTTTTGGAGGTGATGCAAGATCCATGGCTTTGGAAAGAGCAGATCTGAAAGGGTAATATCAAAAAGTTTTAGAAATCTTTTATTATTGTGGTTGTAATCTCATAGCTTTGTGAAAGAGACTCATGCTGATAACGTGTTATAAAATAGAGGGAACACATAGAATTTAGAGGGAGTGGGTATTTCATTTCATTGATCTACAAATAGTAAAGGGTCATGACCCATATTTATAGTACAAAATAAAGTAACTCAATAGACACTTTAATAATTATGAAATATGAGAGATTTAGAATACAAGTGGACATCTACTTAAATATGTTATAAAATATGTATATTCACTTTCCCACATCGGAAGAGTGGGGTTTTGAGTAGACTTACATTATGTTATAAATAGGGGGTTACCCCCTCATTGTTAAGACACACCAAAATCAATAAACACTTCCTCTCTCTATATTTTTCTCTCTATTCTCTCTATATTATTTTATTTATAACACATTATCAGCACGAGTGCTCAATCTAGAATCAAAACATCTCTCCATTTAACAAATGCTTTTCAATCTCATATGGTTATTCGTTTTTTTGTGCTATTTATGTTGTTTGGCTATGTACTTTCACAGTGTAGCTTTAAGAGGCTTTGCGATTTGCGATTTTGTCGGAGTTCGGTTTTGAATTTTTTTGGTTTGGAGATTTGAGGATTCTAAGCTTTGAGATTTGACAAAACCCATTTCATTTTTTGAGAGAGGGTTTTCCGAATTTCTTTACCTGTTGTGTGATCCATTTTTTTAGAGCCTTTATCATTTGATCTTTTGTCTTTGTCTTTGTCTCTCTCTCTCTCTCTCAAGAAATAAGTTGTTAACATTGGTTTTGGCTTCCAACCATTTTTCATTTGATTTTTGCTTTATTGATGGTCTTCATTTTTTTTTTAGC
Source organism: Sambucus nigra (assembly GCA_949130495.1). Taxonomy (NCBI): domain Eukaryota; kingdom Viridiplantae; phylum Streptophyta; class Magnoliopsida; order Dipsacales; family Adoxaceae; genus Sambucus; species Sambucus nigra. Next base: position 186,267,102 of record OX422209.1, on the reverse strand, counting down.
TTTGGTGATTCCATTTTCCGGCGACCCCTGTCCTTTTTTTTTAGTTACCGTTTGAGGTCATATTTTGTTGTTTAATGTGATGTGGGTCTAGCATAAATCATGCCATAATTTATGGTTCACTCATGCCATGATTTATTATTTAATGTTTAGTGCATAATTCCACTCATGTTTTGTGGAGAATGTTTTATGGAGTGTGTCTCCTTAATTTATGGGATGTGACCCATCCCATTATTATGTATTATATATGTGTGTGTTGAATTTTAAGAGATGCAACGGATGAAAGAAAAACAAAACTTTCATATATTAAGTCATTCTCATCTCTCTCTCTCCATAATACAAATTCCTCTTCCTTCTTATTCAACTTGTCCTAATTACAAGATCACCCAACATAAATGGTATCAGAGCTTTGTATCAAAGGGCCTAATTCTGTCCAAAAAAATTCAAGTTGCTGTCCAAAAATTTCAACAAGTTGTTGTCCAAAAAAATTCAAGTTGCTATCCTAAAAAATTTCAACAAGTTGTTGTCCAAAAATTTCAATTGCTGTCCAAATTTTTCTTTCAACAAGTTGTTGTCTTTGCATGAAAATTTAAGAAGTTGTTGTCAAAAAAATTCAAGAAGTTGAAGTCAAAAATTCAGAAAGCCAAGGAGTAAAAAATTTGAAGAAAAATTATCATGGCAAGCTCAAGCAATTCCACTCTAAATATTCAACAACCTTCGATCCCAATATTTGAAGGTGAGAATTATGATTTCTGGTGTATCAAGATGAAGAATCTCTTTATATCCCAAGATGTTTAGGGTTTAGTCCAAAATGGGTATGACGAACCCGAATCAACGGCAACGCTGTCATCTGCTCAAAAGGACCAATTGAAAGTTTCAAGGAAGATGGATGCTAAAGCTCTCCTTCACATTCAACAAGGCCTAGGAAACTCCATTTTTCCAAGAATCATGGGAGCAACCAAGGCTAAGGAAGCATGGGACATTATTCAAGAGGAGTTTCAAGGAAATACGCAAGTAAGAGCTGTGAAACTTCAAGATCTTAGGAGGGAGTTGGAAAATATGAAAATGAAAGAGAATGAAACTCTAAAAGAGTTCTCTTCCAGATTCACAGAACTTCTCAAACAAATGAAGGCGCATGGTGATCAAATAACCGACGGAAGAGCTGTAGAGAAACTTTTAAATAGCCTACCTCCAAAATTTGATTCTCTGGTGGTTGTTATTGAGCATACTAAGGATACTTCTAAGATGACGGTCCAAGAATTATTGGGGTCCTTAAAGTCATTTGAGCAAAGATTGTTACAACGCTCTGAAAAATCTATTGAGAGCGCGTTTCAATCTAAACTCAGTTTCAAACCCCAAAATAGTGAAAGAGGCTCTTCAAGTCATGATGGATGAGAGTTTGAAAGAGGTGGCAGACAAGCAAGAGGCCGAGGAAGAGGAAGAAGCAGAGGCAGGGGAAGATTCAATAATTTCAGAAATTTTAGAAATGAAGATTTCTTACGGTCTCAACGATGTAATATATGCAACAAAAGTAGCCATGTGGAGAAAGACTGTTGGTTCAAAGGAAAGCCTCAATGTCACAATTGCAAAGGCCTTGGTAATTTGCAAAAGGACTGTAGATACAAGAACAATCAACAAGCAAGCTGTGCGGAAGAAAAAGAAGGAGAAGGAAATTTATTCTATGCATGTCAAAGTGCCTCTGGGCTAAAGAATGATGTTTGGTTTCTTGATAGTGGTTGTAGCAATCACATGACCAATGATAAAAACGTGTTTGTTGACATAGATACAACCATCAACTCTCAAGTAAAAATGGGAAATGGTGCGTTATTCCATGTAAAGGGCAAAGGAACAATTGGTGTTCAAACCAACAAAGGAGCTAAGTTCATTCACGATGTTTTACTTGTTCCAGACTTAGCACAAAATTTGCTAAGTGTTGGACAACTAGTAGAACATGGATATGCTGTCCACTTTGAAGAAAACAGGTGCACTATTTATGACAAAGGACAAGAAAAACAATTCGTGAAGAAGATAAAGATGGAGAAGAACTGTAGCTTTCCACTAATTTTCAAATATGGTGGAAATTTTGCCTTGAAGGCAGAATCTGTTGATGAATCGTGGTTGTGGCACAGAAGACTTGGTCATTTGAATTTTCATGGCCTCAAGTTACTTTGCCAAAAGAATATGGTTCAGGGGCTGCCCACTTGTATTGAAGAAAATAATGAAATATGTGAAGTTGTGCTCTCGGGAAGCATCATAGAAAGCCTTTTCCAAAACGAGTTTCATGGAGAGCAAAGGAAGTACTCGAGCTAGTTCACACTGACGTACGTGGTACAATGAATACTCCTTCTCATGAAGAAAACAAGTACTTCATACTCTTTATTGATGATTTCACAAGAATGACATGGGTATTTTTTATGAGGCAAAAATCTGAAGTTTTTACAATTTTTAAAAAGTTCAAAAGTTTTGTGGGGAAACAAAGTGGGCATTTTATCAAAGTTTTGAGAAGTGACAATGGAAAAGAATATACTTCCAATGAATTTGGAAAGTTTTTTGAAGATGAAGGTGTAGAAAGACAACTCACAGTTAGTTATACTCCACAACAAAATGGAGTATCAGAAGGAAAAATCAAACTGTGATGGAGATGGAAAAATCAATGCTTCATGAAAAGGGACTGCCTAAAGTATTTTGGGCGGAAGCAGTATACACCGCGGTATATTTGATAAATCGATGTCCAACAAAAGCAGTTTGGAATCAAACTCCCATTGAAGCCTGGAGTGGGAGAAAGCCATCAGTGCGTCATCTCAAAATCTTTGGTTGCGTATGTTATGCTCAGATTCCAAAAGAGATGCGGCAAAAACTAGATGAAACAAGTGAGAAGTGCATATTTATGGGTTATAGCTCTCAATCCAAGGGCTATATGCTATTTAGTTTGAAAAGAAACAAAGTGATCACAAGCCGTGATGTGTTATTTGACGAAGGTGCTATTTGGAACTGGGAAGAAGGCAAAGTTAAGGAGAAGACAATTCTTGTTGAGGAAGAGCAACAAAAATTAACAATTGATAATGAGAGCAATGAAGATTCACCTCAAACATCTCCACGATCAAGCTCATCATCACCGTCATCAAATGGTTCTCCAAGTTCATCTTCATCATCACCACCTATAACTCCAAAAAAATGAGGAGTTTAAGTGATGTATATGAGAGATACAACTTTTGTACTAATGAGCCAGAAAGTTTCGAAGAATCCGTAAAAGAAGAAACTTGGAGAAAAGCGATGGAGGAAGAAATTAATGTTATTGAGAAGAACAATACATGGCATATTGTTAAAAAGCCAAAAGACAAAGATATCATTGGGGTGAAGTGGATTTACAGGATCAAGTATCATTCTGATGGAACCGTACAAAGAAATAAAGCAAGATTGGTGGCAAAGGGCTACACACAACAACCCGGTATCGATTTTCATGAAACATTTGCACCAGTTGCACGTCTTGACACAGTAAGAGCCATTATTTCTATGGCGGCTCAAAAAGGTTGGTCATTGTACCAACTTGATGTTAAATTGGCATTCCTGAATGGAAAGTTGGAAGAAGAAATTTATGTTGAACAACCTTTGGGTTTTGTTACCAAAGGAGAAGAAGAAAAGGTGTACAGGTTGCAGAAGGCCTTGTATGGTCTAAAGCAAGCTCCATGAGCATGGTACAGTAACATTGATGGATATTTCACTGGGAATGGATTCAACAAAAGCAAGAACAAGCCTACCTTGTATGTCAAATGCAAAGGAACATCTGATATTCTTATCATTGCACTTTACGTTGATGATTTAATTTTTACTGGAAGTAGTGAAAAGATGGTTGAAGATTTTAAGAATGAAATGATGAAAAAGTATGAAATGAGTGATATGGGCTTGATACATTATTTTCTTAAATTGAAATTTATCAAGAAAAAGATGGTGTGTTCATTTGTCAAACAAAGTATGCTGAAAACATTCTTAAGAAGTTTGGAATGTTTGGGTGCAAACTGACGACAACACCACTGGTTGTAAATGAAAAACTCGTAAAGGAAGTTGGAGGAAAAAAGGTTGATGAAACACTCTATAGAAGTTTGGTTGGAAATTTATTATATTTAACATCATCAAGACCAGATATCATGTTTCCATCAAGTCTACTTTCTAGATTTATGCATTGTCCTAGTCATTTTCATCTCGGGGCAGGAAAAAGAGTGTTAAGATACTTGCAAGGCACACTGAATTATGGAATCAAGTATTACAAAAATGTGAATGTGAAGTTAACTGGATTTTGCGATAGTGACTGGGGTGGCTGTGTTGATGACATGAAAAGCACCTCGGGTTATGCATTTTCTCTAGGTTCTGGTATATTTTCATGGGCGTCAAAGAAACAACAAACTGTGGCTCAATCCTCAGCTGAAGCAGAGTACATATCCCCATCATTAGCAACTTCTCAAGCTATTTGTCTACGAAGAATTTTGGAAGACGTGAAAGAAAAGGAAGAAGAAGGCACGGAGTTATTTTGCGACAACAAATCAGCAATAGCAATGGCAAATAATCCAGTCTATCATAGCAGGACAAGACACATTGCTATCAAATATCATTTCATCCGGGAAGCAATTACAAATGGGGATATAAAACTCAAATATTGCAAGTCAGAAGATCAAGTTGCGGACATTTTCACCAAAGCTCTGTCACCAGGAAAATTTCAGCAATTAAGGGAACTCTTGGGAATTAAAGAGCATCACATTAAGAGGTAGAATGTTGTTTAATGTGACGTGGGTCTAGCATAAATCATGCCATAATTTATGGTTCACTCATGCCATGATTTATTATTTAATGTTTAGTGCATAATTCCACTCATGTTTTGTGGAGAATGTTTTATGGAGTGTCTCCTTAATTTATGGGATGTGACCCATCCCATTATTATGTATTATATATGTGTGTGTTGAATTGTAAGAGATGCAACGGATGAAAGAAAAACAAAACTTTCATAAATTAAGTCTTTCTCATCTCTCTCTCTCCATAATACAAATTCCTCTTCTTTCTTATTCAACTTGTCCTAATTACAAAAACACCCAACATATTTTTTTTTTTCGATGGTATTTTTCCGGTGGCTCTCATATTTCGGTGTCCATATTTTTTTTGGCCTATTTTTTCGACGGGTTTTAGCTCGTGTGTTTGAGGTTCAGATCTGGTTTGTTCCGGTGGCTCACTGTTTTGGCGATCCCGTTTTCCGATGGTTCTATTTTAGGCGATTTTTTGTGACAAATCTTTGAGGTAACATTTTTTTTGAAAAAAAAAATAATTTGGGAACTACTGCTATTATTTCATACCTTTTGCATAGATACAATCTTTGTGATTGTTATTTCCTGCGATAATATCATTGCTGGATTGTTTGAGTTAGTTTAGTAGATGAAGTTTGGTTTGTGTTATTATTATTGTTTGTTAAAATTATTAGACCCAAGTCTGCATGTGGTGTAAAAAAATGTTATAAAATATGTAGCTTTTGACTTTTGGGTGGATGGCTTTTGGATTTTAGGAATAACTGATTAAATGGTGGAAAACATAAATGCTTTATGGTTTTGAGAATTGTTATTATTTGGATAATCTAAACAGATTTGGTGTTAACTCAGTGTGTGTTTTAGTGTTTAATTAGTGGGTACATTTTTTTGTGTGAGTTATTTACTTGGCCTTAACTCACTGATTTATCTTGGCCTTAACTCGCTGATTTACCTTGGACTTAACTCATTAACTTAACTCGAACTCAACTCAGTGTGTTAACTCAGACCAGCTCCATTTAGATATTGGACTAATCTTGGATTTAACTTTTGGACATTTTTTTTGGACATGATAATAACATGTACCATAAAATCAAACCTAAAGTTTTGATTTTGAGGACCTGAAGATCTCAATAATTTGGGCATGAAGTTCCCAATCCTTATTTAAATTTTTGCGGCCTGAAGTTCGCAATTGATGTTCAATTTCTGAACATGATAAAATATCTTGTAAAATCAAACTTGAAGTTTTGAGTTTGAGGACCTAGAGATCTTAATAATTTGGTCCTGAATTTCCCAATTCTTATTTAAATTTTTGTGGCCAGAAATGCGCAATTGATGTTCAAGATTTTGGACACGATAATAGAATGTGGCAAAAAATCAAACCTGAAGTTTTGCTTTAAAATTTGAGACCTGAAGTTCCCAATATTATTTGAAATTTGGGGTCTCCAACTCTCAATTAGTATTTTTGGGGGGACTGCAAGCTTCTAATGGCTATTTACATTTTGGGACCAGAAGTTCACAAATAGTTATTTTAATTTGGGACTTTAGACATACTTAAATAATTTAATTTGGACATGAAGCTCCAAATATATATTTGTGATCAAACCTGAAGCTTTGACACAATGGGGTGAGGATTTTTAAAACCCAAGATATTAATAAAATTGAACCCGCAGTTCAATAATTTTATTTGTAGAACCTAAAGTTCTCACAAATAAATAATGATGACCTGAAGTTCAAATTATTTAAATTTTTGGACCTGAAGTTTCAGATATAATATGCTTCCCAGCGATTAATTAAAAAAAATTAGGGCCCGAAGTTCCTAATTTACATTTAAATTTCGGACCTGAAGCTCTGAATTGCTGTTTAATTTCGAACCTGAAGTTCCCATGTCAATTTTTTCATTTGGAACCTGAAGTTTTCAAATTATTATATATTGGGACTAAAAGTCTATAATAAATTTCAAATTATTGAACATGACAATGAAATATGCCCTAAAATCAAATTTGAAGTTTTGATTATTTTTCTAACGGGGCATGGAATACTAAAAGTCCAATCACAGTTATTTATAATTTGGACCCAAAGATCCAATAATTTTATAATCAAACATGAAGTTTTGATTACTTATATAATAAGGGTAAGGATATTACATATTCCGTAAGGATTATTTATATTTTTGGACCTGAAGTTCCAAACAATTTTACCCTTATCAAACTTGAAGTTTGAATATAATTGGGTGGTTGTTAAACGTCTCTATATATTTAATGTTATGATATGAAGTTGTCATTATTTATAATTCGGGCCTGAAGTTCTTGAATAATTATTCAAATATGGAAATTGAATTTCTCCGTTCAAATTTTGGGACGTTGAGTACAATCAAACATGAAGTTTTTATTGTCAAATTGAAAGGTTATAAACCAAGATTCCTCCAATTATCATTGATTTGTGATATGAAGATTCATATTCAATATTGTGACCTGAAGTTCACAATTTTTTTTGAGATATAAAATATAAAATTGGACACTCTCGTGTTATTTATGGTTGTTTGGACTTGCAGATCCAACTAAAATGCGTAATAAATTAAAACTTAAAGTTTTGATTATTCATAAGGTATGTGCCAAATATATTATTTTTATTGGAATTAGTTTCAAAATCAATTAAATGTCCCTTTAACTATCACATTAATGGTTTCACCATTAAATTTTTTGTCTCTTGACCTTTTTAGCTTCATTTAAGTGTTAACTTACTTTTAATGGTATTCAATTTTAACTCCTTTTTCACATTCTAATTATTTAATATACATTTGGGCCTTGGAAATGTGTAGAGACTGTGGAAAAAAAATTAAGTCTCTAATTTTTTTTAAGAGGTTGGATTATCATTAGTCGGATTTAATTAAAATATTTGTCACTTGTTTGGAAGATTCTCTAACATTTTTATTCTGTAATCAAACCTGAAGCTTTATTACAAAATGGTAGAGAAACACCTTATACTTATCAAATATTTGAGACTTGTAGTTATTAAAAAAAATTGGGACCTGAAGCTCCCATATGCATATTCTCAAAATCAAAAGCGAATTTTTTTATTATTTAGGGAAAGGTAAACATCCCATGAATGTCAATGTTGAGCCTTTGTAAATCAAATTGAACGCAAGCGATGATACTTGTCTGGTAGACAATGGAACAACCCACACCAGTTTAAAAAATTAAAAGTTTTTCTCAGATTTGGTTTACAATAAAGAGAATGTCTCCACTATAGCTGGTCCTGCTACGATTGTTGAAGGCTCTGGAAGAGCCCACGTGGTGTTACCTAATGGTACCACTTATTCATAAATAATGCTATATACTCAAGAAATTCCAGAAAAAAATTATTAAGTTTTAAGGACATAAGAGTGAACGGGTATCATATTGAAACATGTAATGAAGGTAATAAAGAGTTCCTTTGCATTACTTTTAGTGTTGGAAGCTAGAAGCTCACGTTAGAGAAATTGCCCGCTTTATCCATGGGGTTATACCATACAACTATTAATGTTGTAGAATAACATACTGTCATGAGCCGGAAGCTCAATGATCCTTATAAATATTGTGGCATGACCGATTGAGTCACCCTGTATCAAACATGTTGCGTCGAATCATAAATGAGAATATATGTTGGTTATGATTCGCCATAAATTACCGTTAGATTTGCGGATAGTCATTTTGATGAGACACTATTCTCGCCGTTAGGGGGAGGATAGAACGTACCTGAAGTACAAATTCTACTTAAAGAATAGTTTGTTCCTAAAGAACGACGAGAATTATCATGGAATACTTCCACATTGTCTCATATAGTCCCTTGTATCACTCAATGTGAAAATGAAGTGAAAAATGATATTGCAACATCAAATGTCATTGCACGCCAGAAGCGTAGCAAACCTATAGGTCCCAACTATTTGACTCCAAGGAAGTGAAGATTAAATTTAAAAAAAAACATGCCCAAATAACGCTCTAGAAGAGGTTATACTTAATGCTCCAGAAGAGGTTATGAATAAAATATCCACTTTCTCAAAAACTCCAGAAGAGGTTATTATCTATGAAAAGATACAAGTCCCTGGAGTGACTATAAAGCCCTTGAAGTTGGCAAAGGTACATAATATTAAATGAGATCTCTATCTTTTATAGATATACAAGAGAAAAGTGGGATAAACAAATAAGATCATCAATGATATAATTATATATGTTGTAGCTACACAAAAATCAAAGGGCAATGATACTAAAAATCTACGTACTATGAATGAATGTCGATAAATAATATGTTGGCCGAATTGTGAAAATGCCATGATGGCATAATTCGAGTCTCTTGATATACGTGGTATATTCGAGTCTCTTAATATGTTAATCCGGAAGGTTACGAATGGGTGTTTATAAGAATGTGAAGTGTTAAAACTCACCAAAAGTGCATAATTTATGGCACAAGGTTTCCTGAAGGAACAAATTTGATTATATAAGAACAAACCATCTCGTTTCTTCCGTAAGTACTTTCAGATATCTGACTAACTTAGTAGTTTTTATTTTTTATATTATGTGAGACTCGTGAATATGATAAATGCTTATATATACGGGTCTTAGACAAAGAATACATATAAAAATCCTAGAAGGATTTTCTTTGTCTGAAGCAAAGATAAGGAGTAAGTACTCAAATGCAGTAAGACGTTCATTATACAACAGGCAATCCTAATGGATATAGGTACAACCGTCTTAGTAAATATTTGTCTAAGGAAGAGTATGAAAACAATCATGTATAAAAATGTGTCATTATAAAATATCTTTAATAGATATGCTTCTGAAGAGATCAATTGAAATGAAATCCTTAAATGGATATTCTCTTAAAGAGCTCAATTAAAATGCAAAATATCAAAATAAGAAATTCAAAATGAATGACTTTGGGGTAAACAAGTCTTTGTCTCGACCTGCAGATCGAGCACATTTTATGTTAAACTCATATCCATTAGTCAAATGGATTGAAAAATCCTGCAAATGCTTTAAGCATACAATTTTAGTACACCCATGGTCTCTGGTATTTGGATATTATATTATTCATATCATTCTAAAGAGGATGACAAAAATAAATTTGGTTCCGAAGTACCATATGTGCATTTTATTATACTATTTGGTCCAGAAGTACCATACTTGCATGTTATTGGTATATTGATATATATAACACCATGCATGATATTGGATATTGTAATTACAGTCAATATTGGCAAGAAATAATTATCATTGACTTGCATAGTATGGGACTAATATCACTCATATCATATGATATTTTTATCTAACCATCTACGTCCAGTTAGTTATATAGATGCAGGTTATCTCTAATATCCTCACAAGAAATAGTCAAAGAACTTATGACTTGCCTCGAACAATATATGTTCATACTACTTCTTATGAAGAAGAGTTATGCAACACACAAACTCGAGAAGAGTTATGTTATTAGTGACATGTTCATCCCTCTTCACCCATGTCTTATGGAAGTCGATCTTATGAAGAAACATGAAGTAACAGCGGATCAAATCTATTCATCATGTTAAAGCAACATTTCAGAAGATTGTATATGAGACTGATATGCATCGACTCAACCATATCCAATCAGGGGAGCATTTTATCAAGGGAAAAATCTAACAATATGATGTTTTGGACATATGCGCGTTGTATTTTTTTTTCTTTAACTAGGTTTTTTTCCATTGAGTTTTCCAGTAAAAGGTTTAACGAGGCAACATTAAGCGCGTCCAACACCGTTTCAATGATCACAAAAGTTGTATTCTTTTTCTTTCACTTTGATTTTTTCTCACTGGGTTTTTCCTTAGTAAGGTTTTAATGAGGCAACAATCATTGAATGGTGGATATAGTGTACATCCAAGGGGGGTGTTATAAAATATGTATGTTCACTATCCCACATCGAAAGAGCAGAGTTTTGGGTAGCCTTACCTTATGTTATAAATAGGGGGTTACCCCTTCATTGTTAAGACACACCAAAATCAATGAACACTTCCTCTCTCTATATTTTTCTCTCTATATTCTTTTATTTATAACAAAATACACATTTTATAACATTTAGTGAGCTACTTAGAGAGACTTTTGCAATCACTTGTGAATATTCAATACAAGAGCATTGATTATTTGTGACATTAAACTTAGTATTTTATTCTTCCTTTAATTTTGAATGTTTGTGTGTGAAAATTATCAACCTTTTTTGTTTTACAACTCCACACAAAACGATCAGTGGTATATCTCCCATTTTCATAAATGGCTGCACTTCCAATGCTAAAATTAGTAAACTTCCCAACTCTAGTTAAATTATATGATGTCATTCAACTTCTACGAAATGGTCAAAGCCACCAGTTACGTCTCTACCCTTCTCGAATTTCCGTAATTGTAAGTTATCAAAGTCTCGACCACATTGGGTTCTTAAACAGTTTTGTAGTCATAAAAAAGTATCTCAAAACCCTACACGAAATATTTTTACACAATACTACAACTACGTGAATTAGAAAAGAACAACTTTCTGCCTAACATAAACTCGAATGAATAAAACTGGAAAACAAGGATTCAGCTGCATGTGTATCACCTCAAGTATAGCACTTATTTGTAGAACAACTACCAGACATCTCACTCGGACAAGGTGAAGAGTCACACAGTAAATTTGATGACAAATTAAAGGGAAGCCCGAAAGATGATCTTATGGGCCCCCACTGATCATCAAGACGGGGTCCATTCGGGTCCTTCATTAAGGTTGTCCCCTCTCCATGTACAATATTTTCTTCAATATCTTGTTGGAAAGTGATTGAAAAGCTGTTGTACGGGTCTTCAATGATCCCATTGCAGTCTAAACTCTCTGAGACCTTCCCAAAATCTCCAAATATGGAAGACGACATGTTTAATAGCAAGGAAGAAGCATCAACCGTGCATCTAGTTGATTGCTGATAGGGTGATAAAAATGTGTATGCATTTGAGAGGTTTCCATTTGAAATGGAAACTTGAGATGGACTACTAGTAGCCATTTGGTTAAAGGGGTCAAATGGAGGAGCATCCGAAGGAGAAAAACTAGTAATAGATGAATTTTGTAAATCATTGCTACTGATACCACAGTGGAGGGTTGTGTTTATTTTTGTTGGCAGTGAAATATAATTGTCTGAAGTGAACTGAGTTGCATTATCAGTGAGATCATGTTGGCTAAGCATGTTTTCAGGGCTAATGGTTTCAGGTAATATTGGAGAAACCCAAGAACAAGAAAGAGCTCTTTGTGCATTAGAGTTGGCTTTCTTAAAGATTCTACAAATAGCCCATGAGTCCTGCAAAAATTCAGAATGAACAACTAAACTTAGGATGGTCATAACTTAACATTAATGACAGATTTAAAAAAACAAAAAAGCATATCTTGACAAAACAGTATAACTATTGATTGACATATTGAGTGGCAATTTCCTACTATTTTGCAAACAAAAATGTTATTGGACCGATTTTTTGACCGAAAGTGTATCTATCGAAACAGATGGAGAGTTTTTATTGGTTAGTTTATGGAGTCCACGCCAGTAGAACTACAAAACCCTCCAATAGCATGCTGCCACCACATTTTTGTGTCGAAATTTCTACCGAAATTTCACTTATAGTAAGACTCATTTTTGCAAAGTATAGCATTATTAAAAAGCATAAGGGTGTGGAAAGTTTGGCTATTCTCACTCCACCAAAAAGTGTATTACTTTTTAGCACTTCAAAAATTTCTCAAAAACCTATTAAAAAAATATAGCAAATTAAAACATTTTCATAAGTAGCAAAAAATATGTTCTTTTAAGTGCTACTACATATCCTTGACTATGAAAAACATGGAAAAAGATATTTTGAAATACATTACATTTGCAGGGATAATGGTTTTTTCGGTGGATCTCTTGATAGCCGCAGAGTCCGCCATCGAAGGTAAGCGAAACTCATGCATCATCCAGTCAGTTTTGAACCCCTTGGCAGCTCTGCCTTTGTAGAAGACAAGGGACTTTTTCAATCCAATGCACTTGGGCCCATCGGTCGAGTAGATGGTTCGGTCAGTTCCAGTTGCTTTCCAAAACCCTGATCCAGTTACTCGGTTAGGCCTTACACTATTTCTATACTTCCGGTCCCTTGGACAGTAGAAGTACCATTCTTTCTCTCCGGTTGATGCTAACTCTGTTAGCAAAAAAAATGAAGATTAGAAAAATGGACACCAAGAACATCTCATGCCTCATTTTTTTCACGATATATGAGATTTACCATACTAGAGAAAAGCCTATATGCAAATAAATAAAAACCAAGGTATAACCCTTTAACCATAGTGTCATGATAAAAGAGGGGATCTATATTTCTTACTTGGAAGATCCCATGGATCATATTTATAGATGTCAAGTTGCTTGATAAGTTCAATGGACAGAGGCCGCTGTTGAATCTTCATTTTTAGATAGAACCCAACCAGCTCCTCATCTGTTGGATGAAACCTAAACCCCGGCAACATAAATTCATCTATGGTATCTCCATCATTTCTCTCATCCATTTAAAATCACTGTTTCTTTTCTTTTGTTTCCCTTTTTTTAAAAGAACCAAAAGGATATATCTTTTTAAAAATCAAAAACAACAAGAAAAGGTCTAAGTTTTTTCTCTAAAAATGGTACCAGAGAGATTGTCTTATAACTTTTGGCAGATCTGAAACCCTAATAGTTAACTTCAGTACCACAAAAGCTCGTGAAAACACAAACCAAACCCATTAACTGTATTAGTGTGACGTTGAGCTGTGATTCTGTGAAGTAACCTATAAGCATGAAGTACTCAAAATATCAGTGAAGTTCACTTAATTTAAAGCCATTAAGTGCTTCCTGTGAGGGGGTCTGCCGCCGAAGGATCAGCCGACTTTTCTGGTGACTTTAAAGAAGCTTGTTTTAGCGAGGTACGCGTTAACTCACAAGAAGCTAACTGCAAATTAAGGTCTAAAGAAGAACAACTACCAAGAAACCCTAAGTCAACTAATATGGATTTACAGCAAAGACTCTTTAACTATTACTTAATTTCTCCACGAACCCATTTGTTGTTTGTTTAGTGCAAATTGAGTAATCTCAAAGAATACCAAATCAGCACTTTCTGGGGATCATAATTTGATAGTTAGTTTCATATTTATGATATTAATGTCAGTCAGGTTATAATATTGATTAACTTCAAGTCAAGACAAAGCAAACTTACCAAGTACATGTTTTTTTATAACCGTGGTTTGAATTGTTATTTGGAAATGTGGAACTAGGACAACTCCCAATGCAAAAGCTCAAAATTATATTCAGCTGAGAAATTCTATGAGGCTACTATTTCCCTTATCTTAATGATCCAAAAATCTAATTTCTTCTATTCCATTCCCACAGTTTCTATTCTTCTGACCTGTCAGATTATATATGTGAGTCAAATGGAAAAGATGCCTAAGAGTGCAGTGTATGAGAAAGTAATATAAGGCCATGAAGGAACCACCTATTCAATTCGAGCCAAAGGAAATTACCATTTGCCCCTTTTGTGTCAATAATTTCTCTTTAGAGTTAAAACTCTTGCAAGAAACAAGTTGACTTTCTTTACTCGCAAAGGTATCTTTTTTTATTGCAAACAACGTAATATTTCCGATGATCTTTCAATTAAAATTTTATTCTTGTCTTATTGAAGAGAAAAATGATGTGTTTAGTTCGACTAAATTAACATATATTAAAGAGTACTTTTTTTTGACAAGGTTTACATGAAGGTGAGTAGAAAAATTGTTATTAAGCAGCATATCGGATAGCAAATGTGTGGGAGTTCGACTTGAATTTTGTGTGGTTACTATTTATATGAGGAGTACTGTTCATACAAAGAGTAATATTCATATGCAGTGTACTGTTCGCTTTTTTCTCCTTATTTAAGGAAGGTTTTAGTAATGGTTCAAAACATACCAACGCAAACACAAAGCTAGAGAGAGTCTTTGTGAGAGGTGAGGAATTTTTTCTATCACTCATGGGTATTGTTCAAAGGTAGAAGAAGGTTATACGCGTGAGTGTGAGTGTTTCATGTATGGTAGGTGTGCTGAAGATGTAATGTGTGGAGAATTTCTTAACGGTTTATATGAGAGCGGGATACACCGCATTGGGTACATGAAAAAAACTTGATGGCAAGAGATTGAAAGGGTTCTCGGCTTATAACGTGGATTCTCTTGGGCGTAGAGTTGGTATACAATGGCTATCCGGGATTTGGATAGGAGAGTAGAGGGTATTTAATTTATCTTTGTATGCTCTCTATTATATTTGTAATTTCTTCGAATATAGTGGAATGAGGTCTCTCCGTGGATGTAGCCAAGTTGGTGAATTACTTATATTTTGATGTTGTCACTCTTGTTTACATCTTTATTGTGCTTCTCATTATTACCATTTTGTCTCGATTATATCGGGGGGGGGGGGGGGGGGGGGGGAGGGGGGTCATGGCTAACTGGAGAGTTTCCTAACTGATTGGGAGTCGGGTTACACCAAATGCTATCATAACTTTTGGTGAAGACAAAGGGTTTGTCGAAAATACGGAATGTGATTTTGGTGTTAAACCACTAGTGCTTGGATTTTATGGGTGTATTCATTCAACCATAAAAGGGGATATTTCTTCACAAGTTTAGGTGGAGGGATTTAAGGGTAACGGGTGCTTAGCTCTTGGTGATTATAGTGGAGGTCATTCTTATTTAACATGGGAATCAGGATTGATGGAAGAATGAAAGTCGAAAAATATGGAGGGTGTGATTGCTAGTCCGGAATGCAATTAGCAACGGTGTAATATCCACTCGTAAGGCCTAATGGTTACGGTTTGATTTTCACCCGAAAGAAAATTGATTGTCGGGGATGTTTTCATAGCAAGTCTATATCCAAGGACAATGAGCATTGCTATGTATGGGAAAAATCAGTCGTTTCTTGATTCGATATTTGAAACAAGAATGGTGTTGGCTCTGGAAGTACCTCAAATGGTTAGCATTATATGCTAGACTTTTGGGGACATTCTCACAATCTCTAAAATTAATGAATTCCAAGGAGAAAGATGCTCGCTTATAGCTGAAATTCATAAATCACACCGTGTTGTATGGATTATGTGTGATTGGTTGATGTCATTTGGATTGATCTCGATAGTATACTTTTTAAAACAAGGTACACAAGTGAGGAAGGACTTTTAAATGCTCTCTTTTAGAACCAATGACTGGAGTATATGTTCTGACAGATGATGGTGGGAGGAATCTTGATAGCGAAGGAGTGAGGTTGAAGTCCCTCTTTAAGGTCAATGGATATATTCGACTATTTAAAGCTAAATTTATACATTGACCCGTGTATTCAACTTCAGAAAATATCTAAGAGGATCAGTTAAAAATTTCAAGGTGCAACGAGAATATTTGCAAGAGGAGGAACATACTCTGATGGAAATTTTCACGGATTAATTTGGATCTTTGAATATGAATTAAATAGTATATGGATAGGTGTAGCTGGTACATTAAGGATTGATGGTAGTTTGGTTGTTGGAATGGCAAATGGGGAGATTCAAATGGAGGAAGGCCCATCAGGTGGAGTCTTCATTGTGGTTCGTGGTATTTCTCACCATGGTGGCGATTTGTGAAGTTCAGATTGAATTTTGCACAGTTACTATTCATGTTGTAATGTAAAATAACACGACTAAGTGGGTCAATGAAAAGGTGACATGTGTCATCATGATTAGTGATTCTGAAAACAACAGGCAACCGTGGTCAGCACCATTATCTCACTAGTCGACACCCTAGTCGACCACCCCCTATAATATACACAGATAGTAATGTGAATAGACTCACGTGAGACTCTCAACAATTACCATGCATATGCACGTGAAGAATGTTCAGCTGCTAATTATAATGTAAAGATGTAAATACCTAGTATATAAAGTATTCCATCTCTTTATCTTACTACTATTATAAATAGTTCACTACCTCTCTCAACTAGGGAAAATTGAAAAAGGTTTGTCTAAACTTTAGAAAATTCTTGAGAGGCATGTACTAAACCCCCAAGATATAGTGACATTGTACCAGTGGATGTAGGTACCTCATTGGGCTGAATCACACAAGCCATTGTGTCCCTATTTTTGTCTCTCATCTCTCTCTAACTTACTTCTTTCTTACTTAATTTGTGGTTATAATTATCAGTTTAATTAATCTAGGGCTAATCCAAATCAACAAACTAAACTTAGACACCAACAGATTGGCATTGTTTGTGGGAAATAACAAGCCATTTTTCGTTTCCTACCCCTTTCCTAGCAAGCAATGATTTTTTCAATCACTCACCATCAAATTATGAAAAATGGTAAACAATCCAGAGGGTATCCATACCGTCAGCCATGCCTTTAGTCCCTCTGCCCCTGCGGGTCTAATGGATATACAAGGAATTCTATTGAACATAGCCAAAGGTAAAGAGGTTATGCAAGAGACAATGAGACAGCTTACTCAAGCGCTCCAAACCAGGCTCATGGTTGGTCCAGCAACCAGAGGAGAAATATTGCCCCCGGCACATTATGGAGATAGATAGCCTAGACAAGAAAGGAGCAGATCTAGATACTCTAGATTAACTAATGACAGATCTTACTGCCTTGGAGCTACCTCATCAATCAGATCTATTAATTTCTATGATGGGCTTTCACTCTCTCAAAAGAGGTTGAGCGCCCTGGATAAGCTAAGAATAGGCTCAGCCTTTGGTCATTTGGGTCCCCGAGCTGCTAGGGTCATACATCGAGAGCCTACAGATCATAAGATCGTCGAGATGGATCTATTAGGTTAAGAACTAGCGTGAGAGGATATGTGAGTACTGAGCAGACTCCTCAGGAAGAGATCTTAGAACAAACCTGTGGTGAAAATTATTATGCAACCCAAATAGATAAGAGAAAAGCAATCACCAAGCAGGAATAAGGAAGGTAAAATGGCAGTCACACAACAAAGGATGTACGTGGTTCAGTAAAGATGCGCCTACGTCCACAGTGGTGCAGTCAGTGTTATTTTTATATACTCCGGAGAGTGGTTACAGAGACTACAACTTGTCCTTTGCCCCGGACCTAGGGTTCAATATATACATGTTCATTTTAGTAAGTGGGGGTGTTGGACTCCCCCACGTTTTCCATCTCTCCCTAGAACCTCTCTTAAGGAGAACGTGGGAGGAGACTGGATCATGACCAGTTAAGAGATGGGGGGTCTGGACTTTGGGCCGTCAACATTGGGCTACTCGTCCAGGCCCATCATTCTAATTTCGGGTACCCACAATTACCCCTAAGTTTGTTGGGCCATGCTTTGGGCTCAATAATTTTAAATGATTTGCCATAATGGTTTTTTCGTACATTGTGCAACTCTTCAAAAGTTGGAAACTGATTCTGGCGGCACCCGCTTCGTGGTTTGTGCATCATGATTAGCAATACTTAAAGGTTTTCTAGAGTAGTCACTTTTCGACCGTCGTTTCAACCTTCTCAGCATTCTTCCATTTCCTGTGAGCTCTAGCGATTCACACTTTCTTCTCTCAGTCTCCATTCTCATTTCTTCCTTGTTATTTGGGCTCGTGATTCTTCATCGTTCGAGTCGAACTTCCATCTTGTAAGTCTCCAGTGCCTTCTCTTTGTACTTTTTCTTTGAATTTGTAATATTCTAGGGTTTTCCAATGGCAAAGATTGGGAATAGGTCGGTCCCCGAGTTTAGGATGTTTTATAGCATCCCAGAGTGGGTAGAGATTGAGTGTTGTGCCTCCCCCTAGAAATGTTAGAGAGATAGAAGATGCCCATTGGATTCATGTTTTGTTTCTCTCCCAGGGGGGCTCACTTTTACTCCCAACAATTTGTTCTTGCATTTCTTTGGTTATTTCAATATTGTTCCAGCACAGTGTTCACCCAATGTGTGAAAGATAATTAATGGCGTTCATAGAATAAATCAGTTGTATGGTACCAAGTTAGGTCTTGCCGAGGTCTGTTTTTTCTACTCTTTCTCTCAAACTAGCTCTGGTGTCCTCTATCTCAAAGCTAGGAGCCCTGACAGGGTATTGGTAGTAAACCTACCTGATTCCCATAAGGATTATTGGCAAGAAGGTTTTCTTGTTAGAAACTGACAGTTTTCTCCCCAAGTTGAAGGGTCGAGGTCTGATAGGTTCTCTGTTCCCTTTTATGGGGAAGAATACATAGGTAGACTTTTCTCTGCTCTTTTAATTTTTTTTATTTGTGATCTTTCTGATTTTTCTCTATTTTTTCTTCAGCGAGGTCGAAGAACTTGGAACCTGCTCTCAGTGAGGTTCATCTCTCTAAATTGGTCAAGGCCTGGAATATCAGGGAGCCTTTAGCTGACGGCGAGCATCCCCGATCTGCTACTTTTCTGCTTGAATACAAGAACGTTGGCTCCAGTTTTATAGTAAGGCTAGTGGACAGTATCCATGAATTTGATACCTCTGAAGAGACTGCTGCGGATCCTATCCAGTTGGACGAGGAGGAGAGCAGCTCTGAAAGCGATATCGCAGGTGGTGCTGGTGGCAATTTGGGTGAAGGGAGCTCCAGTAGTAGCAATTCCTCTAATCGTGGGGAAGTTTCTGAAGCTCGAGAGTCGCCGAGCACATCTAGAAGTTCGAGCGAGGAGATGGTTCTTCCAAGGAAGAATTTAATTCGGTATGATGATGATGAAGATCACGTGCTCCTCGCTCAGAGGTCGAAGAAGCAGAAGTCTAGCTCTGGGGCCGAGGCTACTGGTTCTCGGTATTCTGCTCAGGAGCAGGAGAAGAAGAGGAGAGAGGAAGAGCAGGTGAGAGAGAGGGAGAGAAAAAAAGAAGAGGAGAGAAAGAAGATGGAGGAGAAAAAGAAGGTGGAGGAGAAGAAGAGGATAGAGGAGAGGAGGAAGATAGAGAATGATAAAGAGGAGGAGAGGAGGAGGATAGAATCGAGGACGAAGGTTGGGCAGGCTTTAGTCCCGGTGTCTGCACTGCCCGAGGGGGCTTTTGTTGCAATTTCTCCTCAGTTGGCCTCCGCGCTACTCGAGAGAGCAGTTCTTCCTGTTGATCACTAAAGGGCGCTGGGGTCTGATCAACTGGCCCTACAGGCTATCCAGAGGCTAGCTTTGGTAAGACTATTTCTTTTCTCCAATGTTTTAATGAATTCCATCATTTTCTTCTTCTAATGTCTTCTTCTTCCTACAATTTGTGACTGACTTCACTGTGCTCTATCGTTCTCGCGATGAGCTGGTGAAGAGAAATGGTGAGCTGGAGCAGCAAAATAAATCCTTGAGGTTGAAGGGTACATATCTCGAGGCTAGTTTTAAAGCCGTTAATGTTGCTCGGATATCATCCGATCTGGCTCTTATTACTGCCAACCGGGAGAAGGACGCGACAGTTAAAGAGTTGAAAGAGCTGCGACAAGCCTACGACCTGGTTTGCTCGAGCAAGATGGCTATCATGGAAGAGAACAGAGTGCTATCCAAGGAGATGAAGAAGAATGAGTCTGAGGCGATCACAGCCAAGGAAGACTCATATAACTCTGATTGGGCTGCAGCATACGAGGATGCTGAGGTTCAGATAGGCTATATTAGTCATCTTAACTTCAAGAAGGGCTGGAACAAGGCCCTCTTAGCTGCTGGTGTTGATATAGACTCTCCTATGTTCAACGAGAATGACCCGAGTCTGAAGCCGATGTGGTAGAAGTCCCTGCCCCAACTCTCGTAGCCGCTGACCCTGTCTCCCAGACAATCTCTGCTGACATTCACCTTGTTGTGGCGACAGAGGTTACCCCTACTGAGGGCGGTGCTCCTGCTGATGCTGATAAAGGGAAGCAGCCATCGACTTCTGGGCAACCTGAGGTTGCTAGTTAGTTTTTACTTCTAGGACTACCTTGTATTTTTGCTATCGCTGTTTGTAAATTTTCTTTTTGCTGCTCGATGTACTTTTGACCCTTATCAATGAAAAGGTTTCTTTTTCCCAGTGCTCTGATTGATTTTTCTTTCCATTGCCCTTTTATGTCTTATAGTTGACTGATGTAGAAGAGTATATTCCTGCCACATCTCATTTGGGCAGGACTCTTGGTCCCAATGCCAGTCCTCAGGTCCGCCAGGACTTTATTAGGCTTTGTAAATCTCTTAGGTCAAGGAATCAAAAGTATAAGGATCAGTTTGAGCTTGTGGCCAAGTTGAAGGACAGGCTCCAGGAGATGAAAGAGGTTGGTGCTTCAGTGCAAGAAGAGGTAAATGCGTTGAGGACAAAGCTTCTCAATGCTTCTGAGATCAACCAGGTTGGTGAGATGCTTCAGCAAGAAAATAAAGCTTTAAGGACAGAGGTCTCGCGTCTCAGGGAGCACGCACC
This sequence comes from Sambucus nigra, assembly GCA_949130495.1. Classification (NCBI taxonomy): domain Eukaryota; kingdom Viridiplantae; phylum Streptophyta; class Magnoliopsida; order Dipsacales; family Adoxaceae; genus Sambucus; species Sambucus nigra. Next base: position 186,245,964 of record OX422209.1, on the reverse strand, counting down.
GAGCACCTCTCCTGCAGTTTTGCGAGGCTCTTCATCAACGCAAGCTAGGGTTGGCTCAAGTGATGTTCCCCCTGTGCTGCGAGGTTCTTCATCGACGCGAGCTAGGGCTGGCTCGAGCGACGTTCCCCCTGTGCTGCGAGGTTCCACTGGTCCATTCGTTCCACGAGATGGCAGGAGCACCAGACATTCAGATAGCGAAATGGAAGAGCTCTGCGATGACGTCCAGCGAGCATATGTGATTATTGCCGGGCTCCAAAGGGACGTTACTCGGCTGTGGCATCTGTTTAAAAAAGGAACTCGGCAAGTATGGGCCGATGGTTATGACCAGGGTTGGTTGGATGCTCCGACGAGGCTGATAGAATTTGAGGAGCTCGCCTTCATCAGGGGGTGGTTGAGTGCTTTGAGGGAGATGTAGGTTCCAAGGAACTCTATGCTCTGGTATCGCCACGAAATATCTCCTTCCACTCGAATGCCCAATCCCTTCCGAAGAGATGATCAGTGGATACCCATCGATGCTATCCCTCGGCAGCTATTGGAGTCAGATGCTAACGAAGCCGAGGAAGAGTTGGTTCCTGCTCCTGATGATGGTCGAAGGGCTCAAGTGGCTGATTATCTCGTTCAGAGGCCTCATCCCCACTGAGATTTTTCCCGTAGCTACTCTATGTATTTTGTGTTGAAGTAATGTTGTGTCAATGTTTTGGGCAAGCTCGCTGACTAAATATGTATTGTATTTGTTGTAACTATAGTGGATTAATAAAATTTATGTTTTAGGCCAATTTAGCCGACTAAACAAGTGCAGATTATCTCCATATTCTTGATATTTTATGATATTCTAAGTTTGTATTATCACGCAAGTGTCCTCCCAGTCCAGTATAACATCGAGATACCATTGAGCACCACTTTACCTTTTAGGTCGTGTCGTCACACTCCCTTAGGCCTAAGTGTGGCAATTGGCGAGGACACACCTGGTGTTGGATGTTCTATCCGATCAGGATTTTATTCAACCCAATAAGGTTTGGGGACCAGTTTAAATTTGGCCAGATTGCCTAAGGATCTCCTATAGGGCTTCATATATTTCCAGGGGCAATGTTAAGAGGTTTTTCGTGTTTCATAACGACAACCTAAGGAGGGATAATTCCCTGCTATGGCGTAATGATCAATGTACCTGTCATTTAGAAAAGATGTGCGATAAAGCTTATATAGTTGTTACTTATCAGAATGCAATCGTTAAAAAACTTTCATTAATGACAAGGAAAAGAACTTTTAGCTCCATAACAAAAGAATAAAAGAAAGATATAAAAATAGAATCTCTTGAGATTGGATGCGTTCCATGCTCGGGGTATTTCTCTGCCTTCCATCATTTCCAAGTGATAGGCGCCTTGCAGATTGTCTCTTATTATCTTGAAGGGTCCTTCCCAGTTTGGCCCTAGCTTACCGTCTGATGGTTTTACTGCACTGCCCAGAACTTTCCTTAGGACATAGTCCCCAACTCGGAACTTGGGTTGACCTTTTTGTTGTAATTCCTCGTGAGTTGTTGATGATAGCTCGCTAGTTTTACTAGAACTAGATCTCGGCGCTCGTCGTCCAGGTCGAGCTCAGCGAGCAATGCTGCATCATTATGGCCCTGGTCGACAAGGTTGGATCTCATTGTTGGCAAACCTGCTTCTAATGGGATGACTACTTCCATTCCATATGCCAGCGAAAATGGGGTTTCTCCTGTTGCTCGGCGAAAATGGGGTTTCTCCTGTTGCTCGGCGTGAAGTGGTTCGGTAAGCCCATATAATATGTGGTAGTTCATTTACCCATGTACCCTTCGCTCGCTCTAATCACTTTTTTAATCCGTCGATCATAGTTTTGTTGGAAGCCTCAGCTTGGCCATTGCTCTGAGGGTAGGCCACCGAACTCAAATGGTGTCTGATTCCGTGTTCGTTACAGAAACTCTGAAAAGAGCCGCTTTCGAACTGCGTTCCATTATCGGTGATGATGTTTATGGGGATGCCAAAATGGGTGATTATATTTCTCCATATTAACCTTATCATATCTGCATCTCGAATGTTCGCTAGGGGTTCTGCCTCGATCCATTTGGTAAAGTAGTCAGTCAAAACCAGCAGATACTTGCGACTGTCGGTGGGGGTAGGAAGTGGTCATATGATGTCCATCCCCCATTGGGCGAACGGCCATGGGTTGGACAATGATTTTAGGTCGCTATCAGGTTGGTAGACCATAGGAGCGTGAAGTTGGCATTTTAGGCACTTGCGGACATACGCCGCAGAGTCCATTTGCATATATGGCCACCAATAACCTTTCTTCATTGCTCAGAAAGCCAGATATCTTCCTCTAATATGGCTTCCACAGATTCCTTCGTGAAGCTCATGTAAAACCTGCTCTACATCCTTTGGGTAAATACATTGAAGGTAGGGATCAGAAAACGATCTCTTGTATAGCTTGCCCTCAGGAGATAAGTGAAAGCGAGAAGCTTTTACTCTTATCCGGTGAGCGGTCTTCTTGTCATCTGGAAGCGTTCCATCCTTCAAATAATCCTTCAGTAGGTTCATCCAGCTGGGTGCTGACTCAATATGGAGCACCTGCTCCAGAGTTTGTGACTCGCCGTTACGGTTGATGCTTGGATGAGTGAGGAAATCGATGGGGATTATTCTTTTTAAGTCAGAATCTATTGTTGAGCTTAGGGCTGCTAGGGCATCAGCATGGTTGTTATGTCCCCTGGGGAATTACTGGACATTGACTTCCTCAAAGTCAGCCAATAGCCTCTTTGCCAAGGCGAGGTAGGCTGCCATATTTTCATCTTTTGCATTGTAGTCCCCGCTGATCTGATTGGAGACTAACTGTGAGTCTCCAAACACCTATAATTGCTTTGCTCCCAAAGCGTGTGCTTTTTGGAGGCCGACTATCAGGGCCTCGTATTCTACTTTATTGTTGGAGGCTTCAAATCTAAGCCTGATTCCCTGCTTGAGGATCGTATTTTCTAGAGTGATAAGAACGATGCCCACGCCTTCCCCCTTTGAATTGGAGGCTCCATCAACAAATAATTTCTATATTCCCTCTGTCATGTGTCTCCCTTTTTATTTGGTTGGCTGTGGTTGGTTATATGGTTGCTCGCCTGTGAATTCGGCTATGAAATCAACAAGGACCTGCCCCTTGATTGCGCTCCTCGGTTGAAATTGGATATCAAATCGTCCGAGATCGACTGACCATTTAGACAGCCTGCCTGACAAATCCGTCTTCCTTAGGATTTCTTTAAGAGGGTGCGATGTAAGGATGATTATGGTGTGGACTTCGAAATAGTGCTTCAGCTTCCTCGAAGCCACTACTAGTGCAAAGGCGAGCTTCTCCAGAGGTAGGTACCTCTACTCGGCCTCAATCAGGGTTTTGCTCGCGTAGTAAACGGGGTGCTGGATTCCTGCAACTTCGCTCATTAATGCAGAACTAATAGTGTGGTTGGAAACGGAGAGGTACAGGTACAAAGAATCTGTTTGATGTGGTATGACGAGTAGTGGTGGAGAGCTTAGGTAAGCTTTGAGCTCAACCAATGCCTGTGAGCAATATGGGTTCCACTCTACCATTTTGTTCCCCTTTAGAAGCTGGAAGAATGGCTTGCACTTTTCGGAGGATTTAGCGATAAAGAGATTTAAGGCAGCGAAGATACCAGTGAGCTTTTGTACGTCTCGGATTGTTCGAGGAGGTTATACCCTGTTAATTATGTTGATCTGGTCTGGGTTAGCCTCTATGCCTCTCTTACTGACCAAATACCCAAGAAATTTTCCTGACTGGACACCGAAAGAACACTTGCTCACGTTAAGTTTCATTCGGTATTTCCTGAGGATTTCGAAGGTGTTTGATAGGTCTGAGAGGTGGTCTTCTTTCTTCTTGCTTTTAACGAGCATGTCGTCGATGTAGACCTCCATGGTATCTCCCATCTGGTCTTTGAACATCTTGGTGACCAGCCGCTGGTAGGTTGCCCCTGCATTTTTTAGACCAAAAGGCATGACCTTGTAGCAGTATAACCCAACTGTGGTGATAAATGCTATTTTGTCTTGGTCTGGGGCGTATAAAGGGATCTGATGATACCCTGAGTAAGCGTCCAGGAAACTCATTCTCTCGTGAGGTCCGTGAAGTCGATGCAAACTCTCCACTTCCCGTTGCTTTTTAGAACTACTATTGGGTTGGATAACCACTCGGGGAATTGTACCTCACGTATGGATCCTGCATCCAGCAATTTTTCTACTTCTTTCTCCATGGCTTTTGCCTTCTCGGGTGCAGTTCCCCGTGCATTTTGCGTGATTTGTTTGAAGGTGGGATTAACGTGAAACTGATGAAAAATCATACCGGGATCAATTCTAGGCAGTTCGTATGGTTCCCACGCAAAAACATCGACGTTGCGTCTCAGTAGAGTTGCCAATTCCTTCTGTTCTTGGTCAGTGAGAGATGCTCCAATCAAGAAAACTCTGTTACTGTCGCTATCTCCAGCCGTAACCTCCACCAGGTCTTCGACGACCCATTCAGAGGGGAGGATCCTGGTCTCCTCTACTCCAGGTCTTTCATACTTTAATTGCTATTTAGAAGGTGTCAGACCTTCTTGTTCTTCAACTTTCTCCCTGGGCTGATCGGACTTCTTCTCTGGCCTTGTTCGGATGGCTACTATGAAGCACCTTCTTACCATTACTTGATCGCCCTGGATCTCCATTACCCCTCGCTCGGTTACATACTTGAGTTTCTGATGGTAGGTCGAGGAGACTGCCTTCATCGCATGTAGCCATCCTCTGCCGAGGATGGCTTGGTATGGTGAGTCGATGTCCACCACCAAAAACTCGATCATCTTGGAGACGTTTCCCACACATACTGGAAGTACGATCTTTCCCAGGGGCATAGTTATTTTTCCAGCGAAGATAACTAAAGGGATAGTGACCTATTTTAGGTCGGCGATGCTTAACTTCAATCTTCTGAATAGGTCGAGATACATTACCTCGGATGAGCTTCCTTGGTCGACGAGCAACTTGTCGACGTCAAAGTTAGCTATCCTGAGGGTAATGATCAAAGCATCGTGATGTGGGGTTCTCACTCCCACTAGATATTCATCTGTGAAAACAATATGCTTATTATAGTTGACGTCGTCTGCTCGTCGACGCTTTCCTGACTGTGACTTTGCTGGATCGATCTGAAAAGCTTGCATCACCGCTGTAAGTTTCTTCATCTCCATTCGAGCTGAATTTCCTTGGATCTGCCTAGCATCAGATGCCCCATGAATTATCGCGAACTCATGTCCAGCATCATCGTCGAGCACGTTGTCGGGTCTCGCCTCTCTATTGGCAGCCGCTTTCTCTACCTTCTTCTCCATGAATTTGTTTAAATACCCGAATTGGACTAGCTCTTCGAGGTGGGACTTAAGAGCTTTGCAATGCTTAGCCTTATGTCCTCCCTCTTTATGAAAGTCACATCTCAGCGCATTGTTCCTCTTCGAGGGATCTCCTCCCATTTTCCTGGGCCACTTGATGAATGGCTCGTGTTTGATTTTTGCGAGAATTTTGTAAATTAGTTCTTTGAAGACGGTGTTGACCACCTGAAATGCTTTCGATGAGTCGTCGTTGCCTCCGTTTTGTGAGCCATTTTTTTCCCCATTCTTTATTCCTTTCTTCTGGTTCTCAGTTTTGTCACTGCCCTTGGTAGTGAGTTTAGCTCGACCGTTTTCCCCTGTACTGAGGTAGGTGACATCTTCCACCTTAGCGTACTTCTCGATGCGAGCCATTAGGTCGTCAATGGTCATAGCCTCCTTCTTTGTCAGGGACTGGTATAGAAGGGAAGAGCTGGGTAGCCTAATTTTGAAAGAGGCCACTGCCACTTGCTCCGAGTAATCCTCGACCTCATTGAATAACTCCGAGTACCTCTTCGCGTAGTCTCGGAGGGTCTCTTGAGGTGTCTTCTTCATTGTCAGCAAAGCATCCATTCTTTTTGGATGGGAGCTACTAGTAATGAATCGGGCCGTAAAGAGCTTGTCCAGGGATTTGAAACTCCTGATGGACCGGTGGGGGACCCTTTCAAACCATTTTTGTGCCACGTCATGCAGGCTCGAGGGGAAAATTCAGCACATTAGTGCGTCTCGGTGGTTCCAGAGGGTCATGGCCTGTCGGTACTGCCTAACGTGATCAATGGGATCATTCTTTTCGTCATAAATTTTGAACCTTGGAATGGCAAACTTCTTGGGGGATTATTCGTCTTCAATTTCCCTCGAGAAAGGTGACTTCATTTGGGTTTTAAGAGCTAGCCTAGCGAGTTCCCGTGTCGATCTGTTACCGTGATGGGCAGGATGCTGGTCCATCTCCCTACGGACCAGACTTCATATGTTCTCGTTGCTACGAGTAGGGCTCTGATAATGGCGAGCTTTTCGCAGTTGCTCGCGTAGGTCGTCCTCTGACTCGTCTCCCTCAATCGTTTGGGATCCTCTCCTGGGGATCCTTCCTTGGCTATGAGACTTTCTCGCCTGAGGGCTAGGAGTGCGGTATGGACGTCTACTGGTATCATGATGGAGCTCTTTCTCCAGTCTCTCTAGTCTTCTTTTCAGGCAAGCATTCTCAGCCTCGTGTCCGCGAGAAGACTCCCTCTGCTTGTGGAGTCTTGCCTCAAACGCATCAATCAATCTAGATATCTGCGTGGATCTTGTTGGTCCGTGGCTTTCTTCTGAGGCTGGCCTTTCTAAGCGAGCCCTCTGATCTGAACGTCGAATTTCAGATCTAATCCTGCGAGGAACAGGTGGTTCTTGAATATCCCCTGCTTGGGGAGCATTGCTATTGTGACCGGACATTTTAAACTCCTTTTTTGGTGTGGGCTTTCTCAGGGAAGATAAACGTTCCCACAGACGGCACCAATTGTGGTGACAATTATTATGCAACACAAATAGATAAGAGAAAAGAAATCACCAAGCAGGAATAAGGAAGGTAAAATGGCAGTCACACAACAAAGGATCTACGTGGTTCAGAAAAGATATGCCTACGTCCACGGTGGTGCAGTCAGTGTTATTTCTATATACTCCAGAGAGTGGTTACAGAGAATACAACTTGTCCTTTGCCCCGGGCCTAGGGTTCAATATATACATGTTCATTTTAGTAAGTGGGGGTGTTGGACTCCCCCATGTTTTCCATCTCTCCCTAGAACCTCTCTTAAGGGGAACGTGGGAGGAGACTGGATCATGATTAGTTAAGAGATGGGGGGTCTGAACTTTGGGCCGTCAACATTGGGCTACTCGTCCAGGCCCATCATTCTAATTCTGGGTACCCACAAAACCCATAATCGAGCAGCTAAGACTATTTCAATCAAAATTGATCTAAATAAGAATCCCTAGAAAGGTCTATTTAGTGGATGGAAGATCATCTATGAGAGATAACCTAATCTAAAAAACCCTTGCATAGGAGTTTTATGGAGGGATCTCCTTTTATAATGGTAATTGTGAACTTCCCTACACCTGCCAAGTTCAAACCACCTGTAGTCACTCGCCTGTATAATGGAAAACTTGATCATGTACTTCATGTGGAACAACATCAAGTTGCCTTCAATATCTACTCAGTCCCAGATGAGATGTGTTGTAGGGAATTGTCTAGCACCATTACTAGATCAGCACAGATTTGGTATAACAACTTGCCTCGTGGACAGATCTCTAGCTATCAACAAATTATTGAGTTGTTCATATTCACTTCTTCTTTGGGGCCAAACAATTAGAGAGGGTAGCTCATTTATTGAGTGTTCTCCACCGATCAGGAGAAATTACCCGTGAATATATCACTCACTTTAACAACGAAAAGCTGAACGTTATGGATTACGAGGAAAAGGCAGTGATCACTGCACTAATGAGTAGTTTACTCCTTAAGAAGCTAAATTATGCCCTATTAAAATATCCCCCCAAGACCATGACTGAATTAATGGCCAAAGAAGGTAAAATTATGAATGTCGAGGAGGCTATGGCTATGAAAAAATACAATAACTCTAAGGCCGACAACAATAAGGACTCAAAAGAATGATCAAAACGATAAAAGGTTTAAAATCCTAAGAGGTGTGATGAATATACTCCTCTCACTGTTGGTGTACGCCACATCCTGGAGGAAATTCGAGGAAACAGAGATTTAAAATGGCCCGAAAAGATGAAATCTTCCCCAAACTGAAGAGATAAATCCAAATAATATGAGTTCCATAAACACCATGGGTATAACACAGACAGTTGTATAGCTCTGAAGAATGAAATAAAAAATCTAATCCGAAGGGGAAAACTCTCCAAATTCTTTGGCAGATAAGGCAGGTCAGAAGAACGAGAAGCCCGAAGACAATCAGAATCTCCCTGTAAATGGGGGAGATGATAAGAATAAAGGCAGAGATGATGATGTCAAAGACGATCTAGATCTTCTGAAGAAGCCCAGAGAACCTATGCATAAGTTGAACATGACTTCCTTTATTTGTTATTTCGTTGCAGGAGGTGACGCTGGTGGAGACGATGAAATAGCTAAGAGAAAAATATACTTGAATGCAGCCAAAGCATGCTCCTACATTCAGCAAATCAATTTGTCTAGCAATGTTGATGGTCACCCAAGGAAAGTGAATAAAGACATGTTGGTAATACGATTCTCCAAGGACGACCTATTTAGGTACTTTATCCTCATAATGATCCTCTGATCATCATGATATTGGTACATAAAGCAAGAGTTGCCAAAATATTAATGGACAAGGGCAGCTCAATCGATATCTTATTTTATGACTGTTTTAAAGGACTAAGATTGTGTGACAACAAACTAGAGACATATCACTGGCCCTTCATAGGTTTCTCTGGAGAAAAAGTGTATTATTTTGGAACTGTCACATTAGAAGTCATAATTGGCACATGGACAATCAGTCGAGATAAGGGGATTCATTTTTTCATCTTAGACAAGAACTTTCGGTCATCCTACTACATTATCTTTGGCAGAGTCGACCTGAAATTTTTTGAAGTTGTACCATCCATTGTACACTAGTGCCTAAAATTCCACGCACATTATGGGGTCGATGTTGTTATTGGGAACCAAATTGAAGTGAGGGAATTTTATTACACTTCAGGCGACTAGAAAGAAGTGAAGAAACTCACCACCACTTACCAGATTGTGACCATAGATCCTCATGAGGAGGCTAACTTGGTCAAAGGACACGTTGTAGAGGTAGTGGAGATTATAGTCCTTGATGATGAATGCCTAGAAAGGATAACACAGATCAACTCATCCATGGATCCATACCTCAAGTAGGAGTTAATAAACTTCCCCAAACAGCGGTAGAATGGGTTCGCTTAGAGCCACAAGGATATGTCAAACATTGACCCAGAGTTTATATGCCATGAACTAAATATTGTAAAGGGTGTCTTCAGTATCGAGAAGAATATAGCCATTCAAGAAGAGGTGAAAGTTACAAAAGGCAACTTTCATTGAAGACGTCAAATATCCTGATTGGTTGGCCAATGTAGTCATGGTTGAAAAAAGAACAAAAAATTGAGCATGTGTGTTGACTTCATGGATCTCAACAAAGCTTATTCAAAGGACCATTTCCCTTTCTTAGGATTAATCAGTTTGTTGATGCCACTGTCGAACACGAATTTCTCACTTTCATGGATGCTTACTCAAGGTACAACCAAATAAAGATGAAACCGGAGGACAAGGAGAAAACCTCATAACTCGTTGAGGTACCTACTACTATAACATTAAGCCATTTGGGCTTAAAAACGCTGGAAAAACATATCAATGGCTAGTGAACAAGATTTTCGAAGAGCATATCAGTAAAAATATGGAGGTATATTCGGATGACATGCTCACCAAGAGTAATAAAGCAACCGACCACATCAAAGATCTGAGTCAGACGGTAAACCAGTTAGAGAAGCACCAGATGAAGCTCAACCCAACTAAGTGGGTGTTCGGCATACATGAAGGAATGATCCTGAGATTCATAGTAAACCAAAGAGGCATTGAGAGTAATACAGGAAAAAAATTTAAGCGTTGATAAACATGCAGTCTCCAATAAATAAGAAGGACGTGAAAAAGTTTATTGAAAGAATAATAGATTTGTCTTCCGAGCTACTGACAAGTGTCTGCCTTTCCTGAAGGTACTAAGGAAGAATTTTGAGTGGAATGAAGAATGTGAGAATGCATTCTTAGAGTTGAAGAAATATTTGGGATCTCCACTATTACTCTCAATACCACTCATGGGAGAAAACTATACTTATATCTAGAACTGTAAATTGAGTCGGTAAGGCCCGAAGTTCGCCCGTTTGGCCCGTTATTTTCGGGTCGAGCTTTAATTAAGTTTGAGCCAAGACGAACCTGAGCCAAAATTTTAATCCCGAATTAATTACGGGCCAAGCCCGAATTGGGCCTAAAGCTCGAACTTTGAATATATAAATAAATAATTAAATAATCTTATATAATATAATATATTTATGTTAACATTTTTTATATAACATATCTATTTTAATTTCGTAAGTTTTCACTCTTGTTTTCCTTTTTTTTAATTTAATACATTTCATAATTATGTATTTTATTTTATGAAATTTTAATTAGATTTTAGTGTGCACATTTTCTCTAAGATGGAAATAGAAGAAAAAATTATTAATTCAAACCTTTTTAACAAAACAATGGAAATCAGGTTTGCCCAAAATCGAGCCTGAAGTTCGTAATATATATGATCCGAGTTCGGACTCAGGTGAAAAAAATTAATTCGGGTTGAGCTCGGGCATGAGCTTGGGTAAGGTAGTTCGGGCCGAGCTTGAGCAACCCCAAGCCCGACTCACCCAGCCCAATTTACAACCCTACTTATATCTAGCAGTATCTAAGTCAAAAATTAGCTCGACACTCATCTTATTAGAGAATAGGGCATAAAAAATAGTTTACTACACCAATAAGGCCTTTCGAGGAGCAGAAATTCGTTACCCTTACTTGGAAAATCTTGCCTTATCTCTCATTGAAGCCTCACGAATAATGAAGCCATACTTTCAAGCCCACGTTATTGTGGACTACATAGACTTGCCATTGCGACAAGACACTCACAAACCAGAGAAGCCAAGGAGATTAATGTCGTGGGCTATGGATATTAGAGATTATAATATACACTATGAACTTAAAACAGCACTAAAGGGCCAAAAAATAAAATATTTCATAGCGGAGTTTATCAATGAAGAAAAACATGTTGAGCACACTCCTACGGGAGAGCGCTCAATAGTAAATCCAGTCGAGCAGACTTCTCAGGAAGAGAGCTCAAAAATTCAAACACCAAAGAAGACTTCTTCGAAAGATAGCTCCATGGCTGATATAACTAACTAAGAGGAAGACACACTAGAAACATCCACAAAGCGAGAAATTATTGCACCCTATTTGGAGCAGAGTCAAAAGATATTCAATTATGCAACCCTGGTTGAAAGAGATTTCAAAGAAGAGCCACCCATTTGGAAGATATATGTGGATGGATCATCATGCATTACTAGTAGCGGCGTTGGGCTGATAATCAACACCCAAAATGACATTGATATAGAATATATGCTCAAGTTCCATTTCTAACCTTCTAATAACGAAGAAGATTATGAGGCATTAATTACGGGACTTGAATTAGCCCTTTCTCTGGGTACCGAGCAAGTACTGGCTCATAGCGATTCCCAATTGATTGTCAATCAAGTGTTTCGAGTATATGGGGTCGAAGGAGAGTTTATAACGAGGTACTTGGCCAAAGAAAAAGACGAAATATTTAAGTTCCAGGTGATTAAAATGGTTAGGATTCGAAGGATTGGCAACGCCCGAGCAAATGCAGTTGCTCAGCTTGCTTCCCCGATAAGAATGAAATTATGGAGGACCATTTCGTTAGTGGTCCTCATGCATAGAAGCATTTACGAATAAAATAACAATTTAATTATGTTGTACATGGGTCCCTTGTGGATGGATCCAATCAAGGAGCATATTTAAAAAATCACCCTACCGGTAGATCCAAAGGAAGCAATGAAATTAAGTTACAAAGCTACGTAGTGGAAGGAGGAATTTTATACAAGAGATAATACATTGTCTCATTACTCAGATGTGTCCACCCCATCGAGGTGCAAAATCTAATTAAGGAAATATAGGATTTTATGGGGCCCATTTAGTAGGAATATCATTGATCAAGAGAGTATCCACACAAAGGTATTATTAGCCAATCGTGAAAACAGATTGTGTAGTTTATGCAAGACGTTATGATAAATGCCAAAGGAATGCTACCATTCATAGGACACCTGGAGCTGTACTAACGCCAATCACGTCCCCATGGCCTTTTTCCATGTGGGGAATTGACTTGGTCGAACCACTGTCGAAGATGATAGGAAGATTCAAATACTTAATGTTTCCATAGAATATTTCGCCAAGTGGGTGGAAGATGAGCCTTTTTTAGACATGGCCTATCAAACAGTCTCATAATTTATATGGAATAACATCGTATGCCGGTATGGTATTTTGTATGCCTTTATCACTGACAACGACACACAGTTTGACAAATAGGAATTTAAAGATTATTATATTCAGACTAAGATCCGAATGTTGTATTTCACTCCTGGACACCCTCGGTGTAATGGCCAAATAGAGGTGACCAATAAAATTTTGCTCGATAGACTAAATAAAAGCTTAGATGATTCCAAAGAAAACTGGATCAATGAGCTGCAAAGTGTGCTCTGAGCCTATAGGACCATACCGAGAATAGCTACCGTTGAGACCCCCTATATGTTGGCATTTGGAACAGAGGCACTAGTCTCAATAGATATTGATCTGCCTAGTCATAGAGTGCTCAACTTTAATCCCACCAAGAGAGATCTCATGGGAAGGTTGGACCTAGACTTGATTGGCGAAGTTAGAGACAATGCAGCACTGCGTATGATAGTATACTAGTAACGAAATGCTTGGTTCTATAGCATAAGGGTCAGGAAAAGGAATCTTAAAGAAGGGGACTATGTGTTAAAGAAAGTGCTAAAGAAAGGAAACCAATTGGAGGAAAATTGGCATGGTCCATATCGTATTTTTGCAGTTGTCTGATCAGGTACTTATTGTCTTGAAACCTTAAAAGGAGAACAATTCATGAACCCATGGAATCTTGAGCACTTAAGCAAATACTATCGATAATTAATTGAAATGTAACATTTCAGTATTTCTGTAACTCATTTTTCATCTTTCAATAAAAAAAATGCCTAGTTAATCAACATTCAATTTCATTTCCATGTTTTATTTTTATTTTTATCGGGAGTGCGAGATATAAAATCTCAAAGAATAAAGAAGAACCTAGTCACTACGCTTACATTATTATCAAAATCCAAATCAAAAAACTTCGTGTATGACTTCGTTTTTTATAAGTCACGAACGATACGTTCCAAGCATAAAACTTCATGTATGACTCCTTAGTGTCAATAACAAGAAGTTTTACGAGAATGAATTAAGGAACATCCTTAAAATATTTGGTCATCAATGGTGACTAACATGAGGACTTGGTCCAAACGAAAAGATCAGTTTAAGCTACCACAAACAAAAGCACGTTAGTAGAACCTAAGGCTGGACAATATGTAATCGTCTGAATTGGTAACAAGTAAGGTAGATTAGTCGACTTAATGCCGACCACCTAATATTCAAGGAAAAATTTTATTCAATCATAAAATTGATCAATTCAATTGATCAATTCAAGTTTTATTCAAGGCAAAGTTTTTATTCAAATAATTCATTATCTTTGCATCCTTAAAAGAAAAGGTTCATCATACACTATTACACGGAAACAATAAAAACATAAAATGCTTATTCTGTTGGGAATTTTCCAAGGGCCTTTTCCATACCAACAGGAGGAACATCCAATTCAATGGGAAAAACTATGGATCTCAACTTTCTAAGTCTGGATTAACTGCGTGAACTGGGCTTGTCCACCAAGTGCAAAGGACGAATAAGCTCATTGTCTCTGTGTAGACTATAATCCCCTAAGTATTTTCTAACCAGGCTAATGGGTATTGCATCGGTATGTATCCATGTAGTATCCTTCTTAAATGGAGGAGTAGGCTAGTCCAAGCATCTAGGGTTATGCCAATACTATAGAATGTTTTCCCTCATCACCTTCATGACAGTGAGAGAATTTATCCATCCCCACTTATAACCTTCTCTTCAAGCTTGTTCCGTCTCCTCGTTCAAGTGTTCTAAAGCTTCATCATAGCCTTTCATCCAAATAGTGTGGGCATGCTTATAAAAGTTATAAGTGAAATGGTCAACCTTCTCATTAAATCTTTGATGGTGGTCGACAGGTTCTTTATTAAACTTTCTTGGTAGACCAAAGTATTTTTTATTCACTCTTCCTCAACACATGGACGAAAAACAATAAGTTGCTTGGATGATTTTATTCCTTCAATTTTTTTAGTTTCTATAACTCCTTTATCAGTTAGCGTTCTCCTACTCCGGAAATGATGCACCTTCAATCTGGTCGGCATCAGTAACCTACTTTATGCGCTCAAGTTATCCCTCATCATATTATTTTCTTTCTCCAAGAGGCTGGCCACTTCCCGAGCACTTTTTACTCAGGACTTCAATATGAACTCCTTTTCGGTAAACACCAAGGATAACTCTTGTAATTTCTTGTCAAAGACACTACCACTTTGGAGAAAGGAAAATTTCTTCTCATAATCAATCGATAAATTAGCAACTGCTTCTTTATGATCACTCTAAAGTTGATATATTATTTCGTAATAGGAGGCATTGGTCGCCACGACTTGGTAAAATAACCTACGCATATGGAGGTACGTTTCTTTAGCGTAGTTAGATATGTCTAGGTCGAGCACTTCTCCTAAAGAGTTCACTCTTGGCAGTAGCCAGGATAACCTTCATGGAAGTAAACTGAAATAAAAAGAATATTGCATAAGTATAAAAAGCAAAAATAAGGCTCGAAAAGTAAGAACATCATTACTATAAATAAAGGATAATTTTATTAAAATTGTGGACAAGATTTACAAGAAGAATTGTTCAAACTATAAAAACAAAAATAGAAGGCAAAATCAAAAAGACCCTAGCCCTTTACACTTTCTCTTTATCCTGAGTAACCTCCTCCTCAAGGCGAGCTACCACTTCCACTAGTTCTGAGAGCATAGAAGACTCAACCATGCCCTTATCATCATCCACCTCCTCCTCAATCTTTGGATGTGTGCCCGGGTTATACTGAAGAAAGATCTCATAATCCAATACAGTGCCAACCTCGGTCAGGGAGGCATTTCATCCTTTGTCAAAAGACGACTTCTTTAAGTACTCCATCTGCACAGTAGCGGTAGAGAATGCCTTATCCCATCCTTGGGATAGGTGTTGTCTCTGTCCTTCTCGGACTTAGCCTTCAACTCCTGAATTTGTCTCTTGGCATCCTCGGCCATCTTCTTAGAATCTTGAGATCATTTTCGACCTGCTCGACCATCTTGACAGCATTTCTAGCTACCTTCTCGGCATTAGCCTTACCCTCCTCCAAGATCTTGATAGTATCTTCCCACTTCTTATTGTCTCCTTCATGGGATTTCCTGACCGCCTCTAGAGACTCCTGCATGCCCTTTAAGGCATCCTCCACGTCCACAAAGGACTCTCATAGTTGGTCGTCCCTCCTTAGAAGTTGATCATAGTCAACCAAAACTATAAAATTCAATATTTATAAACTTCATTAAGAAAATGACAGGGGTATATAGAAATATGGAATTAATAGATAATATTTACCAAGGCCAAGTTGTGGTTGGCACGTACCAATAACCTAGCTCGAGAAAGGGCAGCAGTGTAAGCCTCATCAGCTAAAAGGACTCCTGCTCCAATTAACCTCGGGCAAAGCCTGGATTGACAGTTAATTTTTTTTGCAGGGGGGCGGGGGGTATTACAACCATTGAAGTTTAAAGGGTTTATACTAAAGTGTTAAAAGATATTTTCAATCTTAACACTTTTGTGTACGTAGATTACTTTCAAGTGGTATCAGAGAAGTCATGATTACTTTGTTTTACAAAAAAAAGTTACTCTTTATGATCCTGAACTCTTTATTTTAAACATATTTTAAATGGATGACCGAAATGCTAGTTTTGTGCGTCCTCCTCTATTTTATGGTGCATATTCTTCTTAGTCTAAAGTAATAATTATTTTACATATTCAACAGATAGGAGATGATGTATGGGATATGATTGAAAATATTTTTTCGGTACTACTCGTGTAATTGTTGAAGGTGATTTTCCAAGAACTGAAAAAAAACTCTTTCTAAAATGAATAGAAAGGAGAGGTTGCGTTCACAATATAATAATAAAGGCATAAATGCCATTTTTCAAGGAATTAGTGAGTTTGAGTTTAAATATATCTCAGCCTACACCACTTCTAAGGTATCTTGGGATATTTTAACGTCTACACATGAGAGTGATGCAAGAGTTAAAAATTTAAGCCTCAGTTATTGGTTCATATATATGATACCATGTTTATAAGAGATGATGAAAAAATTGATGAATTCTATATTAGGTTACAAGATATAGTAAATCAATCACAAGTTAATTTTGATTTTGAAATATGTGCTAAAATTTTAAGATCTTTGCCTCATACATTTGCAATGAAGAAACATGCTATAAAAGAAATGGATGATCCTCACAAAAGAAATGGACTTTTGATCTTGAAACTACTTTAAGTAATAATTAAAGAGGAAAAGCAGAAAAACGCACTTCATAACCTTCTTTAATGTTTAAATCTTATATGAATAATCTTGCTTTTATATCTCATTTATCTGAAGTTGGTGATTCCTCTACGTCTCTTGAATCTTTAAATCGTGAAATTGCTTTGTTGTTTGTAAATTTCAAGAAATTTATTAAATTTAGAAATAAATTTGCATCCAGACAAGGGCAACCTATTTATTTTAGTATGCCACATGAAAAACATTATAAGAAGAAATTCGTTGATAAATATGACCATGGCAAAGACTTAAGTCACATTCAATATAGGAAATGTAATGAGTTTAGTCATTATGCTAACAAATATTTTTTCTAAAACTAAATGGCAAGGTTCTTAAAAGGTACACTTATCTAAAACTTGGGATGATTGTTTTGATTTTAATAGTGATAGTTGTAATAATATTATGGCTTTTATCTCTACATGCTTGAATGAGTCTGATGATTATTTTAATAACTTGTCTGTTATGTCTGATAATTATGATATACCTCATACAAATGATTCGATACCTGTCAACACTCTTGTGCATGCTCATATTCCTCATTCTTCATGTGAAATTCTCGATGATTCTAATTTTAATTAGGATGATGATAAGGATGATGATAATGCTTGTTCCCTTAAAATAGAATCCCTTGCTAGTGATTGTAATAATGATGACCTTCATTTTAAGAAACTGTATAAGTCTACCATGAAAAGGTTTCTTCACTTAGGCAAAGTAATACTAGGCTTTTATTTAAAACTAATTCCCTTAATTGTAAAATTCGTTATATGTATGATGAATCTTCAATGTAAGTAGAAAAGCTTGAGACAAAAAATTGATGTTAGAGAAACATATTTTGAAGATAATGAAAGTTGTTCTTCATTAGAGTAAAAATACTAACCTATTTTAACTAGTTTTAATTAATCACAAACTAAACTAAAAGAAGCTTTGAACAAACCTGGTGCTTTTAATAGATTTGGCATCATTGTAAAACGAATTGTGAGTTCTGGAAAATCTTTTGATGACAAAGTAGGAATCGGTTTTAAAGAAAAAAAAGTTCTTGAAATAAATTTTGTATCTTTAAATAAAGAATATCCAGAATCCTCGACTGTATGTATTTATCATTGCAAACTTTTATAGTAAAGCCGGACATTTAGAGAAGTTCTATTTAAAATATTAAATCGGAATCAAAAAAATGCAAGGACAAAATTTCTAATTGAGTCCTAATGTAGTTTTGACCTATTCCCGGAACAAAACACGCTTGAGTCATAAGTAGATTTTTATTATCACGATCCCACACGGACTATGACGTGTCGAAGATTAATTGAAGACATTGAGGCAAAGCTTCAAGGAATTTAATTATGCCAAAGTTTATTTGGTGCGATTTATTGGTCTTCAAAGTTTAATTGCATTCTGAGGTCACTTAGGTATGAATCCATATTATTAATGGGACTCGGAATTAATTTTCATAAAGATAAGGATCTTATTTTTATTAAATAAATAATTTCTGCAATGTTTAAGTGTTTGAAACTCTTTATACTTCGTTTAAAACTAATAAGGACAAATTAGAGATGGTTTGGTTTTGGACTCTAATTACGCGCGTCGCTCAAATGACTTTTCCAGTCGTTCGCGTGAAATGCATTATCGTTCAAATGACATGTAGTCTCATTCGAATGATAGGCAATGTTGCTTGAATGACCAGCAGCCATAATTCCCCTATTTAAGGCGTGTTTCTGTTCTTATTTCAAAGTGTGTGTAGAACGAATTTCAGTTTACAAATAGTATATTTTTTTACAATAGTTTTCTAAGGTCTACCAATCAAAACACATCCTTAGAGTTTACAAGATTCGACTTATCATTAGTATATATTATGTGATCTTGTTTTCCCCAAGAAGAAGGTTTCAACTGAAGTACAATTGTTAGGTTTTGCGGTGAATAAGAGAAGATGGTTACTTTTGTGTTCAACATCGTAGACGACACAAAGCCATATTGGTGGATACCGAGACATACATAGACGTGTGTGTTATGGACAGACATCATGGAATAAGGTTACTTTGTATGTGGGCACTGTGAGAGGAGTGGATCGAGTCGTTGATTAAGACTACTGTTTGTCTTTGTAAAAACATATTCATGATGATTGTCTGGCTTGGGTCGTTCGAGGTTTTTTCCCTTAGTAGTTTTCTTGTACATCTAACGTTGTGAGTATTCTTTGCTTTGATTTATTTTACTTTCTTTAATAACTAGATGGATATTTAGGATTAACCAAGATAAAATTGGGTTAAGTTAAAAAAAATCACAACTTAGTGCGAATTAAAAATTGAAAAAAGGGTTTTCGTAAAAAGAGAAATTTGTTTTGTCATCCGTAAAACACTTTCCGCTTAAGAAATAAAAATGGACCATCAATTTGGTATCATATCTGTAAAAATATTTTTATTGTGTTTGATCCCTTGTGTTTTTCGAGATGAATTTTGAAAATTATGAGAGTTTTCATACTCCTATTTTTTATGGCACTAATTATGCTTACTAGAAAATGCGAATGAGAAGTGCATTAAAATCCATTGAGGAGCGTGTGTGGTTAGCAGTTGAAAATGGTTGGTCACCACTTGTCACATGAGAGGGTGAGGTCACTAGGTTGAAACTCATTGAATCTTGGACTAAGGTTGAACATAGGCTTGCACAGTATAACTCTAAAGGTCTGCATGTCATTTCCACACATGTTACACCTCAAGAATATAATAGAATTATGATGTGTGACACATCAAAAGAGTCTTGGGATACACTTTCACTCACTCACGAGGGCACAAGCGCGGTTAGGGTGTCTAAGTTGCAAAAATCTCACTACACAATTTGAGACAATTAAAATGTTATAAAGTGAGAGTTTTGATGAGTTTTACACTAGGTTTTCAACTATTTTTAATGCGTCGTTTAATCTAGGTGAGAAGATACCCAATAACCTAGTCATAAAGAAAGTTTTGAGATCCTTGTCGAGTAGGTTTAATGCAAAAGTGACTATTTTAAACTACTTAGGAATGCTTGATTCGACGAAACTTGAAGAGATTGTAGGTGACTTACAACCCTATAAACTCAATATGTTTACCTCTAAGCAAGTGCCAAAGAAAAAAAAGGGCATTGCTTTGAAAGCCCGGAAGGAGGAAACTAATGTTTGGGATGATGATTTGGATTTCGATTTTGAGGATGTCACCTTGTTGGATAAAAAATTCAAGAAATTTCTTAAGTTTCAAAAGAAAACAAAAGATGCCAAAAAGTTTGAGAAATTCAAGAACAACAAGGTTGAGTCCACCCCTAAAGACAAGAGCGATAAGTTTAATAAGGTTGAGTCGGATAGGTGTTTTGGGTGTGAGGTGTATGGTCACAAAGTTTTCGAGTGTCCTACTAGACTTAAGAAAGAGGAAAAGAAATCGATAGCTTATAATGCCACCTTAAGTGACAGTGATACGGAAGAGGGAGAGAGTTCCCCCAATGAGAGCAAGTTTGTTACCTTCTTAGCATGTCATGTGAGAGACGACGATAAATCTTCCCATGAAGATTCTCATGTACATGACACTTCCGAGGCCGTTGAATCCCAAGTTAGTGAGGGTGAAGTGAGTGAGGACAAGGAGGTGGATGTGAAAGAGTTACAAGTTGCATTTAATGAGTTGTATGCTGAGGCGGTGAAATAGGCTAATTCTAAATTCCAAGCTAGGTTTAATGAGTGTGCCATAGAAAATAATGATACTTTAATTGAGGATATTAGGGAACAGGATAAGAAGCTTAGGGAGACTCTCCAGTATGTTGAAAAATAGAGAGATGGTCTTCGTGGTTGGATGGAAACTTTGAAAAAAGAGTTTCTAGAGTTTGAGGAGTCTAGGAATGTGCTTGAGTCTAGGATTTGTGAGTTGGGGGAGAAGTTAAAAGACTCGAGTAAGGTTTTGTTTGACTTGGAGTCTAGGTCAAAAAAGTTGGATAGGATGTTAGGCACCATCTAAGTCAAGATATATGAGTGTATTATAGGCTACGACGAAAGAGTTCCCATTCCCAAAGTCAATACCAACCGTGTGAGAGAGCCCACTGGGAACGAGAGGAGAGGTCGACATTGCGGTAGGAAAGGTCACCTTAGACGTTTTTGCTATGACCTTACGAATGCTCATAAGAAGTTTAGGAATAAAGTCATTTCGGTTCCCAAAACCCCCCACCCGTTATTTCACGCCTACTTGGGTTAGGAAATCGGATTTAGAGGCTTTAGGACTAAAACTTAATGGTTCTCATTTGGTGACACTTGATTCTTCCCATGCTAGATCAAAAGGTTGATAGTGTTACCACGTGTATCATTTTGTATAATACTTTTTCTTTTATTGAGTCTTATTTGAAAAAATTCAAAAAGATTTTGCTTTTATTTAAGTCAAAATATATTGAAAAAACCAAAAATATTTTCGGTTTTTGTTTTTGAGTTTTCATGTTTAATGTGGCATATTGGTGTGCTTAGACCCCCTTACTTTTATTATCCACGTGTCTAAGACATTGGGTCAAATTATTGATACTTATAATGATCTTAACCATTGTATTATAGGGTTGTTTCGAAGTTGATAGGAATTTTGATTCGACTTTGTATATATGCCATCTTTGAACACATGCATGAGTTTTATGGATGTTTGACATCTCTTGCATATTTGAGTTTGGTGAGACGTTATTATCTCAATTTTTTCATCTACGCGTAAGTAGACTTAAGGACGAGGTGTGCATGTAAGAACCATTTACCGTGAGGATTAAAATTGAAAAAATGATGACTGTTCACGGAAAAGGGCTGCGAGAGTGTAAAATTGACTCGTCGTGAAAGCCACCGTTTAAAGAGCACTAAAGAAAAGGCAAATTCCAAATTATATATTCGGGACAATAAGTTTCTCTCTAAGTTGAGAATGTTAGAAACCTTAAAATAATTTGATATATATGAGGGAGTTTAGTTGGAGAAGATTTAAACGAGTTTGCACCACAAATACTAACGTTGAAAAATCGTGTCATGATGCTATTGTTTGTAGAATCGTCAAAATTCCGGATTTGTGTGCATGTTTGACTTTTTAGTTCACTAAGCTCATACTTTAATTGTCACATATGGCTAAAATAAAGTTTGATGATTTAATGCTATCAATTAGAGCTTCTTGATCATTTTGATGTGTTGGAATTGTGATTCATTTTTTGTAGTTCATGACCATACATTCCATGTTCTTGTTTGAGCACATTGATACTATGTTAGCATGTAACTTACTTTGTTTTTTGGTTGAGTTTTCTATTTTAGCTACTGAAAAGGCAGTGTTTTGGATCTTTCAGGCCCTTCTTGGTATTTTTTTTATAGAAATTTTTTCACTAGGCAAAACTGTTTGATTTTCTGGGCATTATGGGAAAGTTTCATTTTCTCGTTCGAGCGAGAATCAATTTTTTTCAAGCGATATATGTGTGTCGTGTGAAGCTGTCGGTCTAACGACAAGCCTTCTCGTTCGAGCGATAAGGAGTTTCATTTGAGCGACTTATTTGGTTTTCTGGTTTACTTTGTTTCAGTACCCTGCTATATATTGTTCATATTTTGGTACTAGGTTGCTTCTGAACTTATTGTTTATATGCAGATTCACTTGATCACATCTTTTATTGCATAGGGTTGTTTAGTCACACCTACTTAGATTGTAGATTCATATTGTGTGATTTGATTATTTGCTAGCTACAGATTTGATATTGTTCATCATAATTAGTTGGTTGTCTATGATACCTAGATACGCTACATGTTGGTATATCTCATGCTAGGTAGTTTATCTTTTCGTCATATTGTCTATTCAAGACAAAAAGGGGGAGAGATGTCTGTGATATAGGGGGAGTTTTTGTTAGTTTCATAATTGTATACAAATTGGTATTGTGCTTTACTAACTTAACAAATGATTTGGATTTGATTTTACATATTAGTTTTTATCATTAGTTCTTCTATACTTCACTAGGTATTTGTTTGTCTCATGTGTGTAGGTATGCTTAAAGAGATTAGAGATTTCAAGTCTACATAGCATTCAAACATTCAAAGACAGTTCATGATTGCCATACCATATTGTACTAGTCTTGTGCTGTAATTTTTATTTTGGGGTTTATGGGATGGAATTTAGGCATCATTCGGCTTAACAGCCCAGCTTAGGCATTTTACTATTGGTTTTGTCCCGGAATATTCAAAGGGGGAGATTTTTAAGGATAAAATTTCCAATTGAGTCTTAATGTAGTTTCGAATTATTGCCGAAATAAAACACGTTTGAGTCATAGGTCAATTTTTATTGTCATGATCCCACACAGACTATGACATGTCAAAGATTAATTGAAGATGTTGCGGCAAAGCTTCAAGGAATTTAATTATTTTGAAGTTTATTTGGTGCAGTTTATTCGTGTTCAAAGTTTAATTTCATTCCGAGATCACTCATGTATGAATGCATATTATTAATGGGACTCGAAACTAATTGTCATAAAGATAAAGATGTTATTTTTATTAAATAAATGGTTTCTAAAATGTTTTAAGTGTTTGAAACTCTTTACACTTCATTTAAAACTGATAAGGACGAATTAGAGTTTCTTTGGTTTTGGACTCTAATTACGCGCATCGCTCAAATGACTCTGTCAGTCTTTCGTGCGAGATGCACTCTCGTTCAAACGACATGCAGTCTCGTTCGAATGATAGGCAATGTCTCTTGAACTACCATCCGCCTTAAGTCCCCTATTTAAGGCGTGTTCCTGTTCTTATTTCGAAGTGTGTGCATAATGAATTTCATTTTATAAACAATACATTTTTCTGCAATAGTTTTTTAAGGTTCTACAAATCAAAACACATCCTTAGAGTTTATAAGATCTGAGTTATCATTAGTATATGTTATGTGATCTTGTTTACACCAAGAAGAAGGTTTCAATTGAAGTACAATTGCTGGGTTTTACGGTGAAGAAGCGAAGAAGGTTACTTTCGTGTTCAACATCGTAGATGACACAAAGCCATATCAGTGGATACCGAGACATACATGGGTGCGTGTGTTATGGATAGGCATCGTGGAAGAAGGTTACTTTCTACGTTGGCACTGTGAGAGGAGTGGTTGAATATCAGAGGAGCATCAAGTCTAGTGGGTGGATCAATTCGTCGAGTAACACTACCGTTTGTCTTTATAAAACCATATTCATAGTGATCGTCTGGCTTGGGCCGTCCAAGGTTGTTTTCCTTAGTGGTTTCCTCGTACATCCGAAGTGTGAGTATTCTTTTCTTTGATTTATTTTACTTGCTTTAATCACTAGATGTGTGACAACCCGAATATAATTATGATAAATCATGTTTAAATCATGATTAGCTTATGTGATATGAATAATATTTTATTAGTATATATATAATGTAAGTAATTATGCTTAGTTTAATCCTACCTTCATAAAGCTTAAAATAACGAATTAGTTACAAATGTGAAATTTTAAAGTTTTCGGTAGGAATGTTCCTTTTGGAGGCTAGTTTTGACCTTTATGACATAACAATGAACTTGAGGTGTACACTAGATATTTGTAGATATATGAGTTAGGTTTATAAAAAAACAAACGGTTCGTCGAACGGACATTCGAGTGGGAAGATATTGTCTTTTTACGAACAGGGGGTAAAGTAGTCATTTAGCCTTAAATGATATTTTATTTTATGTAATGCCACATGTTATATTTTGATTGGACCAAGAGGGGGTGGAATTATGCTGACTTAAAACCCTTGAATTAAGCTCTTCCTTCAGCATATTTCATCCATGGAAGAGTTTTAACCTAAGGAAAGAGAGTTTTGAAGTTTAGGAAGAAAGTGTGAGGAGAAATTGAAGAAAAATTCATAGAAAAATTACGTAAAAGCCCCTAAGATATTTCCATCCATAAATCTTGTTTATTTTTTTGTATTACTTATTTAAATGATTGAAATAATCATTTGTTTACTGAATTTCCATGTCTTGATGTGTACTTATGGATAGATGCAAGTTTAAGCAAACTTGAATGTGTAAACACTTGAAATTGTTTTGTTCAGGAACCTTGTTAATTCAAACTTCCATATATTTTTGTATACTTACTGTAATTGATTGATTCCAATTGGAGGTTAAACTGGACTAATATATGTATGACATATCCTAAAATCATGGGAAAATACCAATAAATGAGTCTTTGGTGAGAGTTTGAAGTTCGGGTATGAAATCTGCCCTAAGGGTGAAAGTATGCCCGCCATGTGTTCGATGTTTTGCTTGACATAGCAAATGAACTCTGAAAAATTGTGAAATTTTAATCTTGTATTGTTCAATATGTTTACTGATGTTGGTTTAAATATCACATAAATTTTTGATGTAGAAAAATTATGGAAATTCCTGGAAGTTGAATGAACGATAAAAGAGCCTATAGGGTAGATTTGCTATGTTGTAAAGAAATGGGCATATCTTGCTCTAGGAGACTTGAAATGATGTACCGTCTTTTGTATTGGAATACTAATAAGACAAGGATTTAATTACCAAGAATAAATGAATTTATATTTGGTCTATGATTTGGATATGTTAAATATATTAACATGGATTTGGGTGGAACTTCACTTGTGATAAATGATTTGAATGGAATCATGGGATGCTTATGGATTGAATTATGTTATATCATTCTTTGGATTATTGATATTCTTATGATGATACTAATATTGTAAGAATGATAGGAAGGGAAGAAGAGCTGATTGAATAAATACCGGATAAAGGCAAGGGAAAAGCCAGTTAAACTGTCGAGGTGAGTGTACTTATGATTTGTTTCATATATAAATATGAATATAGCTCTAAGAGTAGGATTTGTTTGAATACTTCGGTATTCAGGATTTGTATGGATATTAAAATATCCAGGATTTGTTTGGGTCTCATGATCCAGGAATGGTTTGAATACTTCGGTATTCAGGATTTGTTTGGATATTAAAATATCCATGATTCGTTTGGGTCTTATGATCCAGGATTTGTTATCGCCAATGGGCAGAATTATTTGGATCTTATGATCCAGGATTCGTTATTGCCAATGGGCAGAATTATTTGGATCTTATGATCCATGATTTGTTATTACCAATGGGTAGGATTGTTCGGATTTTATATCCACATATTCGATATAGAATTATTATTCTGTTGCAGGGAAGGAGTACCTCACTAAGCTTAATGCTTACGGTTCATATTTTAACAATTTCAAGTTCGTACGCTGCCAGCTAGGATACCATATGACCGGTAACTTTGAGAGTTGCACCGTTGGAGAGAGTTGGGGTTTAAAAATGGGGATTTGATCGTTGTCACACTGAAGATTTTAATATACTCACACATTGTATATATTGATTTAGTATGGATTGAGTTGATCATAGTTAATCAAAGTATTGTATGTCCGCTTAATTATGACTCTGATATTGAATTTTATGGTATAAGAATAATATTATGTTCATTATGCACATTGTGCAGAAAAATATTGATAAATGAAGTATATTTTCCAATGGGCTCGAGATTATGATCCAATTATTTTAATAACAAATGATTAGTATGGATATTGGGTTTGGGGTGTGACAATTAGTGGTATCAGAGCGTGGTTGTTAATTCTTGACGTGTTTGACGGTTAGATGGCAGTATTGAATTGATTTGATATTTATGAATTGTTTATGTACTAACTAATAGTTTAGTATTATAAACTGTCGACATAATTTCAGATGGAACCTGGGAATGGACAACCTACAGAAGAGGGAGTAACTTCTCGTACAGACAATACTGAAGTAGAGCAAAGTGTTGCTGGAAGGGCTAGAGTGCAGGAGTAGCCTACAGAGATGTAAATAATGGCACAGGAAATATTGAGGATGGCTGAACAACAGGAAAGAAATATGGCATTAATGGCAGAGCAACAGGCTAAATATCTAGAATCAAAGACTGTGGCCAGGATTGAGAGAGAGGCAAGGAAGGAAATGAAGGATTCCATGCATGAGAAGTTTTTGAAGTTGAACCCTCCAGAATATTCAGGGTCAGTCGAACCAACAGAAGCTGAGATATGGATCAGGGATATAGAAACTATATTTGCAGTTATGAAGGTTCAAGATAACCAGAAAGTGAATCTAGCTGTGTTTAAGCTGAAAGGAGAGGCCAAATATTGATGGGAAGCTAGCAACCATTTGGTTCCAAGGATGGAAGGTACTGATGTTATTACTTGGGCTGAATTTATTAAATCTTTGTATGTTAAGTATTTCCCTAAAGTTTATAGGAGGGAGAAGCTGAGGGAATTAATAAATTTGACCCAAGGGAAAATGTTTGTGAGGGAGTATGATGTTAAATTTACTGCTTTGCCTAGATTTTCTACTAAGTATGTGCAAGATGAAGAAGATAAATGTAGTAAGTTTCAAGATGGACTGATTTGGCCTATTCAAAATAGAGTGGCCACTTATGAGTTAGAAGATTATGCTTCTCTGGTAAACAAATCCATGATAGCAGAAAGGCAAATGAACCAAGGGGTGGCGAGTAGAGAGAGTTTTAAGAAGAGTAGATTCGACGCATCTCACTCCAAGGGAGGTGAGGGTGGAAGTGTTAAGATGGAACCTCATAAATTTCAGAGAGGTGGTGGAGATAGTGGTAGAGGTCAGGGGAGATTGGGCAGAGATACCAGGGGTGGAGGATCTTTTGGTTCAGCCAGAAAGTCAGGGAGAGGTGAGGCCCCAATAGGAGGTGTTACATGTTTCTTTTGTAAAGAGGAAGGGCATTATAAATCTGAGTGTCCTAAGCTTAAGGGAGTGGAATGCTACCATTGTCATCAAGTGGGGCATGTTAAGAAGAATTGTCGGCAGTTGGCAGAGATTCTAACAGCACCTAATGAAGCAGCAAGCAGAGTGTTACCTCCAGGCAGTGGAGTGAAAAGTGTGGGTAGAGGACAAGCTAGTGGTTCCAGGCCAGGTGGATGAGTCTTTACGATGAAAGAAGCTCAGATTACTCCAGATGTGGTGACAGGTACACTTTATGTTACTGATAGAAGTGCTTATGTTTTGATTGATCCTGGTTCCACAAATTCTTTTGTGTCCTATGCTTTAGTTGTATACCTGAATAGACCATGTACTCGTTTAGATGTGGGGTTGAGTATTTATATGCCTATGGGGGATATGGTTGTAGCTGAATATGCTTTTAGTGATTGTGTTTTGACTGTGGGGTCTAGAGATACAGTTATAGATTTACTTCCATTGGATATTTCTGATTTTGATATAATTCTGGGAATGGATTGGTTATCTAAATATCATGCATCTAAGGATTGTTTCTGTAAGGAAGTTATTTTTAATATGCCTGGTGAGCCTGAATTTAAATTTGTGGGGGAAAGGAAAATTGTTCCCAGTTGCATCATTTTTGCTATTCAGACGAGGAAATTATTGAGTAAGGGTTGTGAGGGTTTTATTGCATATGTTCTTGACACTAGGAAGGGGTCTTTACGATTAGCCGATGTTCCTATTGTACGGGATTTTCCTGAAGTGTTTCCTAGTGAGTTGCCAGGGTTACCTCCAGAAAGAGAAGTTGAATTTAGTATTGAATTAGCAACGGGGACAACACCTATTTCTATGGCACCGTATAGAATGGAACCTACTAAGTTGAAAGAACTCAAGATTCAGTTACAGGATTTACTTGATAGGGGGTTCATACAGCCTAGTGTATCTCCATGGGGTGCACCAGTTTTATTTGTGAAGAAGAAAGATGGCACCATGCGTTTGTGTATTGATTATAGGCAACTTAATAAAGCTACAATTAAGAACAAATACCATTTATCTCGTATAGATGATTTGTTTGATCAGTTACAGGGTGCTAAAGTGTTTTCAAAAATAGACTTACGATCGAGTTATCATCAGTTGAGGGTCAAGGAGAGTGATATTTCTAAAACTGCTTTTTGTACTCGGTATGGTCATTTTGAATTTCTAGTGATGCCTTTTGGGGTGACTAATGCTCCAGCTGTATTTATGGATCTTATGAACCGGATACTTCATCCTTTTATTGATTCATTTGTGATAGTTTTTATTGATGACATTCTGATTTATTCACGTGATATGGCTGAACATGAAAAGCATCTTCGAACTATTTTGAATGTGTTAAAAGATAAGCAATTGTATGCGAAGTTTAGCAAATGTGAATTTTGGCTATCAAAAGTTGTATTTTTAGGCCATGTTATTTCTAGAGATGGTATATGTGTTGATCCCAAAAAGGTGGAAGCTATTGTAAATTGGGAGAGGCCCAATAATGTGACTGAGGTGAGGAGTTTTCTGGGTTTAGCTGGGTATTATAGAAGGTTTATTGAGGGATTTTGTTCAATAGCCTTGCCGATGACTAAATTAACCCGGAAAGATGTTAAGTTTGAATGGAATTCTGATTGCGAAAATAGTTTTGATGAATTGAAAAAGAGGTTGGTAATTGCACCTGTTCTTACTATTCCACATGGTGGAGATGGTTTTGTTATTTATATTGATGCTTCACACCAGGGGTTGGGTTGTGTTTTTATGCAGCATGGTAGAGTTATTGCTTATGCTTCTAGGCAGCTGCGTACACATGAACGTAATTATCCTACACATGATTTGAAACTTGGTGTTATTGTGTTTGCTTTGAAATTGTGGCGTCATTATCTATATGGTGAGGTATGTGAAATTTTTACTGACCATCAAAGCCTTAAGTATTTATTTACTCAGAAGGAGTTGAATTTGAGGCATAGGCGGTGGATGGAGTTAATTAAATATTATGATTGTACAATTCACTACCACCCAGGGAAGGCAAATGTAGTTGCAGATGCTCTGAGTAGAAAGGCTTCGGGAAGGTTATCTTGTATTCAATGTGCTAGAGTTTCCCACATCATGGAGTTGAGATTGATGGGAGTAGAATTGAAGCTAGCTGATGGGGACAGGTTCTTTGCTCATGTAAGCATGAGGCCTTTGTTAGCTACCTGTATTCGTGATTTGCAAAGTCAAGATCCTTTCCTTGAGAAGAAACGATAAGATGTCCGAGATGGTAAGTCTGAAGATTTTTGTATTGTGAATGATGGAACTTTATTCTATAAGCAGCGATTATGCGTGCCTAATGTGTGTGGATTGAAAGAGGAAATTTTAGATGAGTCTCATAATTCCATTTATACTATGCATCCTGGTAGTACTAAAATGTATAAGGATTTAAAGGAGCATTATTGGTGGAATAATATGAAAAAGGAAATAGCTGATTTTATTGCTAGGTGCCTTATATGTCAGCAAGTGAAAGTGGAGCATCAGAAGCCTACTGGTCTGCTTCAGCCATTGCCAATATCGGAATGGAAATGGGATCATGTAACGAGGAATTTTGTGGTTGGGCTTCCTCGATCTCAGAAGGGGTCAGATTCGATTTGGGTAGTGGTGGATAGATTGACGAAGTCCGCTCATTTTTTAGCAGTCAAGACTACGTATACAGTTGATAGGTATGCTAGATTGTATGTTAATGAAATTATTCGATTGCATGGAGCACCGGTATCTATTGTTTCAGATAGAGACCCTACTTTTACATCCAGATTTTGGGATAGCTTACAGTGTGCTATGGGTACTAACTTGAAGTTTAGTACGGATTTTCATCCTCAGGCAGATGGGCAGTCTGAAAGGACACAGATTTTGGAAGATATGCTTAGAGCTTGTGTGCTTGATGTCAAAGGTAATTGACATGAATATTTACCTTTGATAGAATTTGCATATAACAATAGTTTTCAGTCTACTATTGGTATGGCTCCATATGAAGCATTATACGGTAGACGATGTCGTACACCGATATGTTGGGGTGAAGTTGGTGAAAGGAAGATAGAGGGTCCTGAATTGATTGAAGTCACCACTAAAAAAGTGAAGATTATTCAAGATAAAATGAGAACAGCTCAAAGCAGGCAAAAAAGTTATGCGGATAAACGACGAAGAGATTTGGAATTCCAGAAAGGGGATTATGTGTTTCTTCGTATATCGCCATGGAAAGGAGTTATGAGGTTTGGAAAGAAAGGGAAATTAAGTCCACGCTACATTGGACCTTATGAAATCCTTGAGAAAGTCGGGATGGTTGCCTACAAGTTAGCGTTACCACCAGAGTTATCTCAGTTACATGATGTTTTCCATGTTTCTATGTTAAGAAAGTATGTAGCGGATCCTTCACATGTGTTGGTGGAACAGTCTATTGAGTTAAAGGAAGACTTGAGTTATGTGGAAGAACCACTTGCTATCGTGGATAGGAAGTAACACATATTGAGATCAAAAGTAATCCCACTTGTGAAAGTTGTGTGGAGAAGGCATTCCATGCAAGAGGCTACATGGGAGAGAGAGGATATCATGAAGATGCGTTATCCGTATTTGTTTGATTCAGACAACCAAGGTATGTCAATTTCGGGGACGAAATTTCCTAACGGGGGGAGAATTGTGACAACCCGAATATAATTATGATAAATCATGTTTAAATCATGATTAGATTATGTGATGTGAATAATATGCTATTAGTATATATATAATGTAAGTAACTATGTTTAGTTTAATCCTACCTTCATAAAGCTTGAAATATCGAATTAGTTACAAATGTGAAATTTTAAAGTTTTGGGTAGGAATGTTCCTGTTGGAGGCTAGTTTTGACCTTTATGACATAACAATGAACTTGACGTGTAAACTATATATTTTTAGATATATGAGTTATGTTTATAACAAAATAAATGGTTCATCGAACGGACATCCGAGTGGGAAGATATTGTCTTTTTACGAACAGGGGGTAAAGTAGTCATTTAGCCTTAAATGATATTTTGTTTTATGTAATGCCACATGTTATATTTTGATTGGACCATGAGGGGGTGGCCTTATGCCGACTTAAAACCCTTGAATTAATCTCTTCCTTCAGCATATTTCAGCCATGGAAGAGTTTTAACCTAAGGAAAGAGAGTTTTGAAGTTTAGGAAGAAAGTGTGAGGAGAAATTGAAGAAAAATTCATAGAAAAATTACGTAAAAGCCCCTAAGGTATTTCCATCCATAAATCTTGTTTATTTCTTTGTATTACTTATTTAAATGATTTAAATAATCATTTTTTTACTGAATTTCCATGTCTTGATGTGTACTTATGGATAGATGCAAGTTTAAGCAAACTTGAATGTGTAAACCCTTGAAATTGTTTTGTTTAGGAACCTTGTTTATTCAAACTTCCATATATTTCGTACACATACTATAATTGATTTATTCCAATTTGAGATTAACCTGGACTCATATATGTATGACATACCCGAAAATCAGGGCAAAATACCAATAAATGAGTCTTTGGTGAGAGTTTGAAGTTCGGGTATGAAATCTGCCCTAAGGGTGAAAGTATGCCCGCCATGTGTTCGATGTTTTGCTTGACATAACAAATGAACTCTGAAAATTATGAAATTTTAATCTTGTATTGTTCAATATGTTTACTGATGTTGTTTTAAATATCATATAAATTTATGATGTAGAAAAATTATGGAAATTCCTGGAATTTGAATGAACGATAAAAGAGCCTATAGGGTAGATTTGCTATGTGGTAAAGAAATGGGAATATCTTGCCCTAGGAGACTTGAAATGATGTACCGCCTTTTGTATTGGAATATTAATAATACAAGGATTGAATTACCAAGAATAAATGCATTTATATTTGGTCTATGATTTGGATATGTTAAATATATTAACATGGATTTGGGTGGAACTTCACTTGTGATAAATGATTTGAATGGAATCATGTGATGCTTATGGATTGAATTATGTTATATCATTCTTTGGATTATTGATATTCTTATGATGATACTAATATTGTAAGAATGATTGTAAGGGAAGAAGAACTGATTGAACAAATACCGGATAAAGGCAAGGGAAAAGCCAGTTAAACTGTCGAGGTGAGTGTACTTATGATTTGTTTCATATATAAATATGAATATAGCTCTAAGAGAAGGATTTGTTTGAATACTTCGGTATTCAGGATTTGTATGGATATTAAAATATCCAGGATTTGTTTGGGTCTCATCATCCAGGAATGGTTTGAATACTTCGGTATTCAGGATTTGTTTGGATATTAAAATATCCATGATTTGTTTGGGTCTTATGATCTAGGATTTGTTATCGCCAATGGGCAGAATTATTTGGATCTTATGATCCAGGATTTGTTATTGCCAATGGGCAGAATTATTTAGATCTTATGATCCATGATTTTTTATTGCCAATGGGCAAGATTGTTTGGATTTTATATCCACATATTCGATATAGAATTATTATTCTGTTGCAGGGAAGGAGTACCTCACTAAGATTAATGCTTACGGTTTATATTTTAACAATGTCAGGTTCGTACGCTGCCAGCTAGGATACCATATGACCGGTAACTTTGAGAGTTGCACCGTTGGAGAGAGTCGGGGTTTAAAAATAGGGATTTTATCGTTGTCACACTGAAGATTTTAATATACTCACACATTGTATATATTGATTTAGTATGGATTGAGTTGATCATAGTTAATCAAAGTATTGTATATCCGCTTAATTATGACTCTGATATTGAATTTTATGGTATAAGAATAATATTATGTTCATTATGCACATTGTGCAGAAAAATATTGATAAATGAAGTATATTTTCCAATGGGCTCGAGATTATGATCCAATTATTTTAATAACAAATGATTAGTATGGATATTGGGTTTGGGGTGTGACAAGATGGATGTTTAGGATTAACCAAGATGAAATTGGGTTAAGTTAAAATTTGTTCACAACTTAGTGCGAATTAAAAATTGAAAAAAGGGTTTTCGTAAAAAGAGAAATTTGTTTTGTCATCCGTAAAACACTTTTCGCTTAAGAAATAAAAAGGAACCATCAAAAAAGGATAAAATTTATTAACCTAGGAGAATTGTTAAGAAACCTACCCCATCTAGCCAATGCCTTACAAACCCTGTCCAAAAACTAAGGCAATTTGGATTAGGAAGGATGAATTGAGTTATCTACAGAGATACAATGTTGTTGTCAAAATTAAATGCTTCATATGAAAACTCTCAGAGGTTAACGACTGGGGACAAATAAAATTTTCTTCTTTAAGAACTTTTGTTGGAGGAAATGTTACTTTTGGAAATGAAAAAATGTTCCGAATTATAGGAAAAGGAACAATTCAAGGTGAAGGAATTCCTTACTTAGATTAAGTTTTATTAGTTGAAGGTCTTAAAGCCAATTTACTTAGTATAAGTCAATTTTTTGACACTAATCATACTGTTAATTTTTTTAAAACTGATTGCAAAATTTTAAGTTAAGATGAAAAAATAATCCTTTAGGTGAAAGAACCTCTGATAATTGCTATGTTATAATTCAAAATTTAGATGTTGAAAAATATTTATCTACTAGTCTTAATGACTTAGACTTATGGCATGAGAGACTTGGGCATTTTAACTATGATAATCTTTTTAGATTAATTGTTCAACAGCTAGTTCTTAGTCTACCTAAAATATCAAATATTAAACATTCAGTTTGTCGACCACATCAAATAGTTTAGATCCACAGATCCCCTCATAAGAAAATCAAAGATATTTTAAAACTTCAAACTTTGAACTGATACACATGGACTTAATGGGACCCTCTAGGACTACTAGCTTGTGTGAGATTCCTACATTCTTATCATTGTAGATGATTTTTCTTGGTGAACTTGGCTTGCTTCTATGAAAGAAAATTTTCAAAAAATTTCGATTTCTTAAGAATGATTTTAAGGATTGAAAATGAAAAGGTACATCTGAGTAACTAGGATTCGAAGTGATAGGGGTGGAGCATTTAAAGATAGTAGAGTTGTAGAATATTTTATAGGGAATGGTTATAAATATGAGTTTAGTTCACCCAAAATCCCTTAAAAAATTGGGATAGCCGAGAGAAAGAACCGAACCATATAAGAAATGGCTTGTGTCTTGTTTCATGCTAAAATTTTGACAAAATATTTATGGGTTGAGGCAACATAAACTACATATTATATAATCAATAGTGTGTATTTATGGAAAAATTCTAAACAAACTACATATGAAATCTGGTCTGGAAAATAACCTAACTTGAAATATTTTAGGGTATTTGGTAGTGAATGCTGTGATTGTAAAGATAGAGAACATTTGTCAAAATTTGGCTTTAGAGATGATAAGGTTGTCTTTTTAGTTTATTCATAAAATAGTTGTGCATATCGTGTGTTCAATATAAGAACAAAATCTATAATGGAATCTATAAATATTGTTGTGAATGATAGTGTTGCCCATAAAATGGAAGGAATTAAAAATCATATACCTATTGACCAATCTAAAAATGATAATGAAACAAATTTACTTAATCAGTTAATGGATAGGGAGTCTAACTATCAACCACCTAATGAACCAGCTATTCCTTACTGGGTCAAGGCAAACCACCCTAAGAAAAATATTATTGGAAATGTTAAAGAACCCATAAGAACTAGATCTCAAACTATTAGTGCTCTATTTTCTTCTTATGTGTCTTAAATTGAACCTAAACATGTGAAGACCTTTAATAGATAAATCTTGGTTATTAGTTATGTAAAAATAAATAGGAAATTTAAAACTTCATAATGTCTGGTATTAAGTCTCATGTCATACTCACACTAATATAATAGGAACAAAATGTATCTTTAAGAATAAGTGTGACGAATCTGGAAATGTTTTGAGAAATAAGGCTAGATTTATAGCACAAGGTTACTCTCAAATAGAAGGCAAATATGTTGATGAAACTTTTCCTCTCTTGCTAGACTTGAATCTCTTAGACTTTTATTAGTTGTATCTTGTCAGTTAAAATTCAAAATTTGTCAAATAGATGTAAAATCCTCTTTTCTAACTAGAATCATAAATGAGGAAGTTTATGTTGAACAACCTGAAGGATTTTTAGAATCTTTCTTTCCAAATAATGATTTTAGATTAAAGAAAGCGCTTTATGGTTTAAAACAGGCCTCCCTTATGCCTAGTATGAGAGACTAGCAAATTTACTAAAGGAAAATTATTTCAACCAAAGGGGAATTGAACTAATTATGTTCATTAAACGTAACAAAAATTGCATATTAATTGCATAAGTTTACGTTGATGACATTTTATTTAGGTCTACTTCTCCTTAGAAGATGAAAAAATTGCTAATATAATGAAATTTGAGTTTTAGATGTCTATGATGAGGGAACTGCAATTTTCTTAGGTCTTCAAATAGCTCAAAAATCTAGTCATATATTCATCTATCAATCTAAATATGATACTAATTTGATCAAACATTTTGGTATAAATACTGCTAGAGCACTTATGAGTTCTTCTATTACCCTGTCCATAGACTTATCTGGGAAAAATATTTATGTCACCTTGTATTGTGGTATAATAGGTAGCTTTTTATATTTAACTGTGAGTAGACCTGATATAATGCATAGTGTGTGTATGTATGTGTACATGCTCTAGATATCAATGTGATCCTAAAGATTCACATTTACTTGATGTAAAATATATCATTTAAAAACATGAGTGGGATGATCAACTATGGTATAATGTACACGTTTGACAAGAAATCTAATATAATTGAGTATATGAGTATATAGATGCTAACTAGGCTGGTTGTGTCGATGATAGTAAAAGCACCTCCGGTAGTTGTTTTTACTTAGGATGCAATCTAGTCTCATGGTTATCTAAAAAGCAAAATTGAATCTCACTTTCATAAGCAAAAGTCGAATACATTGTTGTTATTTGTTATTGCACTCAACTTTTGTGGATAAAACAAATGTTAAGTGATTACGGTTTAAATGAAATATATACCTTAATTTTATATGATAATCAATGTGCCATTAGTATCTCCAAGAATCATGTTTTCCATTCTCAAAGAAAATATATCAAAATGATAGTACATTTTATTTGAGAATTAATTTAGAAAAAGAAAATTAAAATTGAATATCTTAAGACTACAAATCAATTGGTAGACCTCTTTACAAAACCATTAGACAATCAATATTTTGAAACTCTTAGAATATTTATTGGTGTTTGTACATACCCTACTTAATATGTTAGGATTTTATGTTAGTACCTCTTACTTAATATGTTTGGATTGTACGTTAGTACCTCTATTAAATCCTATTTTAATTCAAATATATATCGTCTTTAAATAGCTTTCTTAAAATGTGTCATTCAAAATATCATTTGGTGCTAACATCATTCTATGGTCTTCCCTTTGTCCCTTGTGATAAATAGGGGGATAATGTGACACTCCTGGTTTTATAGTTTATTCTTTGTGTCAAACCCTTTTGGAATACGTGTGTAGTTGAGTTATGTACTCTACTTTACGACATATCTGTTTTAGTTAAGTTATGTACTCTGATTTTATGAAATATGTGTGTAATTGACTTATTTACACTTATTTTTACGAAATACGTGTATAATTGAGTTATATATTTGTGTGTGAGAGACTTATATTTTTTAGTCTCAATTTAGTTTATCCCAAAATTGACCAAAGGGGAGATTAAAAGTACATTATCTCATCGTTTGTATTTTGTTGGCTCAATTTTGTAACAATTGTATTAAAAATTCCAGGTTTCATGACACGTGCTAAACATATTCCAAAGAAGATTTTTAATAATTTTAAAATCAAAATTTCTAATTTTATAAAACCTCAAATTAATTTTGTGTAATATATTATATTTTTTTATTTATACATTTTATTTTATTTTATAATTAAATATTTTATATTCCAATTTTCTAAGTTTTATAATTTTACGAAATTTAAACATTAATTTTCAAATGTTTTTATAAATTTTTGAAATTTATTAATGTTGCTTTAATTATTTAATGAAACAAAATCAAAATATTTTATGTTTCTTAATTAAAATCAGAGAAACCCCAACGCAGCGTTTTATTGGTGATCTGTGGTTATTGGTTTGGCCCAATCAAAGTTGAGGGTGTTATCCACCTGATTTCATTACGCATGTGCTCTATGTTGTTCTACTCAACTGCAGACCGATCGATTAAACCCCAATTTAAGAGACCGCTCTCTCCCTTATACTCGAAATCTGAAATGAACATTTTTACCCTTAAAAGTCGATTACATTTGTACCCCTAGATTCCCTTGGCCATTTACTTGTTTTCCTTAAACATCTTTTAGTTACAGTCCAACTAGCCACCGCTTTTCTTACTTATAAATTGAGAGGCTTTATTTCATTTTTTAGAAGAGATTTCTCTCTCTAAAACCCTAATGTTACTCTGTTAAAATTTCTTCTCAACTTTCTGTGTCTATATTTTTTAATGTCTTACCTATTTTGAGAATTTTTAAATGCTTCGTCCTATAATTTCTACCATATATATTTTCTGAGGATGAGTGTTTAGTTGTTGATAAGTTTTTAGAGTTTATGGGTTCTCTATTTTGTGGAGATTGAGACATATGGAGCTTGTTGGTTTGCTTTGAATCTTGTTATTCTTTTAAATCCATGCTTTGATTATGAGATCTTTGTGGGTATAATTTAAAAAAAAATTACATACAAGAACATGTATTCCTCTGTAACTTGGAGTTTTGACTGACTTAAAATTATAAATATATATATCAACATATTGTATTAATCATATACATATTCTAAAGTTGTTTAGTTGTGATTTGTTTGTGTGCATCTTTTTGTGATTTCCGTAAATCTCATGATTTTACTTTTTCTATACAAACTATTCTTCACAAGGTTGAAATATCAATTCATAAAGCAAGATGATTCAGCACGAATATTGTATTTTTCACCCCTTGAACTTATGCATTTTAGCCCCCTCGGCTATCTTAATTCCCATATGCATGCTCATTAACCCTACAACCTCTGTTTTATATGTTAACATGCTATATGAGGTATAATTGGGCTTTCGTAGGTATTTAGGTGCTTGGTATGAAGTTTTATCATTTTTCGGAAAAGTTTCGTTGATTATTGCAGTTTCGGGGGCATTTTAATAATTTCAGCATTCGGGTTTTAATTCTGAACCCTTCATGAAAGTTAAATCCCTTTGATTTCTCTTCACGTGGCCGCCAACGGTGCATGAT
The DNA here is from genome assembly GCA_949130495.1 of Sambucus nigra. Classification (NCBI taxonomy): domain Eukaryota; kingdom Viridiplantae; phylum Streptophyta; class Magnoliopsida; order Dipsacales; family Adoxaceae; genus Sambucus; species Sambucus nigra. Next base: position 186,207,221 of record OX422209.1, on the reverse strand, counting down.
TCTGAGTTGTATCGAAGGCGTTATGGCATTTTTAGGATGGTTTTGACTTAAAAAGCACATTCAATGGTATTTTAGTCATTTCATATTTTATTTTTTTTCGCCTAATGTCTTCTTGTATGTCGTATCTCTTTGAGTTATCTTCACGTAGCCTCCGACCGTGCCTAATTCTGAGTTATAACGAAAAAGTTACGGCATTTTCCGTAAAGTTGGACAAAGCTGCAGAATTGCAGACATATAGGGGCGAATCGATTCGCCCAGGGGTAAACCGATTCGCCTTGCGCAGGAAGTCCGCAAATTTGTAATTTTAAGTTAGTTTTTGGTGGGGTATTTATTTGTAAACCTTCTTTTAAGTTGATGGATATATTTTTTGGACTTGATATCTTCATTTTTGGGAGTTAGTTTCTAGGTTAGGGCTTGAGAGCTACTTTGGGGGTTGTATTTGTGGAGTCTCCCTCCTCCATATTTATTGGTTTATAGCCATTAATGTAAGTCGTTGTCACTATTCCTCTTTCTTCTCCATCTTATTTATTCTTGTATTCCTTTTATTCCATGCTTTGTATTTATTTCTTGCCTAGGTAAATTTGTGTAGCTTATTTATTTATTGTGTACCCTAATTAATTAGTTAGTTTAATTTATGCTTTTATTCATGTGTAGTGGCTAGTTTAATATAGGCTGTGTTGGATTGAACTCACCTAGGGTTAATTTAGTTGCTTTGCTTTGGTGATGGAGTTTATTCGTTCTTGTCTCGATTGGGTTGTCCTTGTTATTACGCCTAGGAGATTTAATGGGGTATATCATGTATGCTCCGTATTTTCAACCTTGCATGTGTAATTTTCGAGGTATTTGTTTACACAAAAATCTTATTACACTTTTATGCAAATTTAGGGGGGTGACAACTCTTGATTTAATTAACTGTCGAAACGAGACACATTCTTGATACACTTGTCGACCCATGTAACCATTTATACTAATTAACTCTAGGTGAGGGATATCCGATGCAACCTATAGTTTTTATTCTCTTTATTAATTTAGTTAAAATACACTCATGCCTAGTTTATCTTTTATTTCTTTTTAGTTAGTAAAAATTAACTTTTATAATTTTATTCCTGAAATATTAATTCAATTAAATTCTAGCACTACTCTCAGTGAATTTTTCGATACCCGGACTTGGCCGCTATACTTCGTTAAAAGAGTGTAGTCAATAGTCTAGGTTTTTGTATTGAGTAGGTGAACAGAAAATAACGATTGGCATTTTGACACGCGCTACTTTTCACCCTCAATCAAAATGGGACTTTTTGTTTTAGAATTTATTTTATTTAGTTTTTCATAGTATTTTCTTTCTATTTGTATTTTTTGCTAATATTTTTTGTAGGACTTCTACATTTGAGTGTCAAGGAACGCTTGAATTAATTTCGCGCGTATCTTTGTGAAATTTTCCATCTCGAGTCTTGTTGGGGTAAGCATGTCTTATTCCAATTTTTCTTGTAATCCTATGTAATACCCGGTATTTTTATGCTTTCTAAATTTGGGGATTTATTAAATTTAATGTGAGTTATTAATTTAATATAAATCCAAAAATTAAATATTTTTAATTACTAACGTGACAAGAGTTAGTAATCATTGGAAACTTGTTGAATATTACTAATGAATAAAGTAATATAATATTGGTTCTATTAAATGTCACGAGTGAATAAAATGACAATTTTGGAAATTTAAGTCGGGACACGCCCGTGTCGCGTCGGGACTAAATATTGATTAATAAAAGTGAATAAATTATAAGTCGCTCGTATGGTTGTTTTGAGTGCGCCAAAGTGTCCGGAAGGGTCGAGTTAGTCAAAAAAGTGTACCCGGGGGTTTAGTTTGGGTCTCGGAGCATTTTTAGGCTTAATTAGTACCCCGGGAGGGCATTTTGGACATTTTGTAATTTTGGGTAATTAAACCCACGAAATTTATTAGAATATATCAGCCATTTGGAATGGTCTTTTAGGGTTAGCAGACTCACAACCTTAGAACGTCCATTAGAGAGGAAGGCAGAAAGCTTTCCAAGCAATCCAAGGCCAAAAATTCATCCGGTTGCACCGCCACCACCACCAACGCGTAGATCGCGCGACGGGGAACGCAACCACACCAAATTCGTCCACAAATCAGAACCCTGAAATCTATAGACAAGTATTTATCTTGCTTAATTTCGTTAATGCATCACTCATGTTAGTCTAGGGTTGATTAGGATGAGTTTCATAGAATAAAACCCATATTGGAGATAGGAAAATTGCATGTAGTAATGATATGAATGAAAATATGGAAATCCCCTTCATATGTAGAGGTATAACCACGGATTTATGATGGATTAGGAGTAAAAATTCTGGAAAAAGACTGATTAGAACAAAGTGAAAGAAATTTCTAGGGTTCATGAGATTTTTATAAGTTTTGGCCTATTAATCCATGGATATTGATGAAAATTTGCATGCCTTACGTAGAAGATGTTTAATTTGGGTTCATAATGTTTGTAGTACGAATTTCTGGGAGTTTGGGTGTTAAAAATATGGATTGGGTTGATGTTGGATGATAGAACCCGTAACTGTTAATCTGCAGAATTCGCCATACCTGTTTGATCGATCGATCGAACCAGGAGTGTCGATCGATCGACGCATCGATTGATCGAGCCTCTGCCATCGATCGATCGAGCCCCTGCCATCGATCGATCGACCCCTCCTGGAAGACTCTTATTTTCCCCTCTAAATAGTTAAATTCAATTTAAATGAGAAACAATCTTTGGACATCCTTATTAAAATATTTTGGGAGGTGCAGAAGACCAGTAGGACATAATAAAAATATGAAACCTGTAATGTAGAATGAGATTTAAATTTTTGGAGATGTTTACGTATAAGGGACGATCGAACTATGTATAAAAGGGGGGAGACGCGTAAGGTAGTTACGTGGAAGAAATAAATGAGTACCGACTGAAATTACACTTGAGAGTATAGGAATTCACGAGTGTCACTTGATAAGTTGGGAAAATCGCACAAATTAAAGTAAGGAACGAACCGTTATACGTGATAACTAAATAACGAGAAATAAGGATAAATATCATAATTATGGATTATGAGATGTACCAAAATTTGATGTGGTAATAGTAGTATATTTATATGTCTGTGTTTATGCATATACTATATACGTGTGAAAACTATGCCCGCGCTACTTGCTATCCCTGAGGCTACCGCGCTGGGACAGTCTTATCTCGATGGGACCTTTATGGGGGATATTGACTCGTACCCTAGAATATAGAGATCCTTTGGTACAGGCTAATCGGATCGATATCCAGACGGCTTAAGAGACGTGGGGGCATGTGCTGACCTCTTAGAGACCGGGACTCTATGCTTCGCCTCAATTTTGTTATGTTTGTGTTAATACAGTTCGAGAGAGATTCCAAACATGTATTTCCCTTAGTACGAGTGATACGGGGACTGGATAGCAGAGTATGCCCGCACCATAATTTTTATGTGGGGTGCTGTTAGAATATATATATTATATGAGTATTTAATATATATATATATATATATATATATTAAATTCTGAAATTTGGGAATTTCCTACTGTGTTTATGGTAAGTAAGATATGAATAATGAATTCAATTGAGGAATACGTGTTTTGAAAGTATAGTATATTACCGGGAAACTTTACTAACAAATAAAGTTAAAATGAGAGCTTTGGTATTAAATGAAATTTACTTCTTAAACAGCTAAATTGTTCAATTTACATCTTACGAGTAACCTAAGATAAGATGAGTTAAACCGTTGGGAAGGTTAGTGCGATAGGTGTGCACATTAGAAGAGAGGTGAGAATTTCTCAAGGGAGTGTCGCACTAATATGTTGTTGCATTGGCCTGTAAACATTTTAAATACTTGCTAAACAAATTTTAAATCATTTTTACAATCGGGCTCTGACCCGTTTCTATTTTCTTTTCTCTCTTGTATATATATGTATGTATTACAGGTGCCCAGCCACAGGGGCGTCTTGCATAGGATACTTTGGAAGGAACGCGTTGCAGCTTAGGTGGGAGTTGCAGGGCTCTTACTTAGATGACCTCATTTCTTGATTCCACTTCTAACACTATTTATCCAGTTGGGCATGTGTCGCCCTTTCCATTATTCAGTTGTTTAGAGGACATTGTGATTCATTTATTTCCAGTATTTTACTCTTTGGGATTTATTACTGTCAGGATATTTTTCCTTTAAGTTTTAATGTTGGAGTTACTTGATGGATGTTTAATTATTGGATTGTTTGTTCCAGTATAGTTGTTGTGTGATTCTTTAATTATGAATTTCGTAAAGTTTTAAATGTTGGTTTATATAAAATAAAATTTGGAAAGTAATGTCTAAAATGGTTTTGACACTTAGCTTAATTATTTAGGGTGTTTAAATTGGAAAAGTTATTTTTCGACAGTGATGCTAAGAATGAACCAACTGTTCACCTTGATTTTCATTTAATAAAGGAGTGATCGCCCGGTATTTAATTAGGCGGGGTGTCACAGGTGGTATCAGAGCATCAGGTTCTAGTGTCCTTAGGATCTATACGACTTATTTCGCTTTCAGCTTAACATTTTTGTTATAGAGCCCTATTTTAGGATTGTTGTATTCTTGTTTTTACAATTACGTCTTCAGCTATTTGAGATTTGATAATAACTGTAGACTAATAAATTTCTTCACGTTTCAAATGCCTCCGAGACGTGCACCAAAGGATAGGCGTGCCCAAGCCGAGCAGCCAGCAGCTCCGGCTCAGGGAATGATGAATGCTAATGAGGTAGCCGCTATTGTTGCTCAGGCGGTGAATGCCGCATTAGCGGTAGTACAGCAGGCTCCACCCCAGATTCAGGCAGTGGTGCCAGTACCTCCACAACTTCCATCAGCATGGGAGCGGGTTAGGGATGCCTTTCAGAAGGCACATCCCCCTAAGTTCTCGGGTAGTTCAGATATCATCATCGTCAGCCAATGGAAGAAAGATATCCAGAGGCATCTTCGTATGTATGAGTGCACAGACGTGCAGAGACAGTTGTTGGCTTCCTTTAAGCTAGTGGGGGGAGCTTTGCGGTGGTGGGAATCCACCACCACCTTGGAGGAGAGGGATACTATTCCGATTCAGTTATTCTGGGAGCGGTTTGACCGCAAATATTTTCCACCCCCCGTGCAAACTGAGATGAGGCGAAAGAACTGAACTTGAAGTAGGAGAATTCTACTGTTGCTGAGTATGAGGAGGAGTTCACGAGACTTCTCACTATAGTGCCAGATGAGGCACCCACTGAGGGTAAGAAGATAATGTTGTTTGTGGACGGGTTAGCTTGGAGGATCCGTCAGCACCTTATAGGGAATCTGTCTCTGAGTACCTTCAAACATGTACTCAATGTTTCTTTACTACACTGCCAGGATCATCGTTTCCATCTGCAGGGAAGCAAGCGAGCAGGGGAGTCCGGCCAGCAGGGCAGGACAGGGGATAGTGGTGCTAGTAGAGCACCGACATCTCAGGGACAGACTCGTCAGCATGAGCATGAAAATCTGTTACTAAAGTCGTTTAATAAAATTAAACTATTTAAGTAACTCTGAACAGTTTTTTGAAGAAACTCTTTTCTTAAAAAACAAAACTAATTGAACACAAGATGTGTTGTATAAACGTATGTACGAGATCTATTCAAGATTTGATCAACGGGTTTATAAAATAGTTTAAACAAACTTTAAACCCAGCACAACCAAGAATGAGATGAGAAGATGTAGAAAGATATAGAACAAGATTTTTTACGTGGTAAAACCTCACCCAACTGAGGAAACATACACGACTCCCTCTACGGAGTAAACAAAAAAAATCCACTATAAATAAATTTCAACAGTTACAAACTATATAACAAACATGCATACAACTCAGACCTATATAAGTTTAGGAATGTACCCTCTGGTGTCCTTATAACATCTCTGCAGTTCTGATTGTTGATGTTGTCCTCCCAGTTTGTTAACTTCCAATTTGTTCAAGCTCTCCACGTCGACTCTTTTTCTCAAGATCTTATTACCAACACTTTTAGTGTGGTAAAGTGAAAGTGTTTGTGTAGGTGCTCTCTAACACATGCATGCACACACACACTTATTATGTACAAAGAGTCCTAACAAATTACATATAAGTCTATATGCAGTGATTTTTCTTTTTCTCTCTTCTCACAAAACTTAACCTTTTTTTACCTTTATAATAATCCCAGAATCCACGGCTATCTTGCTCATAAGACGTATCAAGATCTTAATCAATCTCGAGTTTTGAAAAGATTTTTGAGATTGAAAACCACTAAGTGCGATTCCAAACTAGGTCAAAGGTCTTGTTTTAAGAGAACTAAAAACAGAAAACATTATTGTTGATTTCAAAGTTAAAAACTTTTACAGAAAGAAAATCAACAATATATTTCTCAAGCTGAGAAACGAAAAATGTAAATCTAAGTGTAATGTAACATGAAGTACATAGATCTGAAATTTCTATAAAGCAGAAAATAGATCTAAGACAAACTGTTTAAGTTGGACACAAGATCTAAAGAACAAAGAGATTTCAGCATCAAATCAACTACCAACAACAACTCTCAAAACACTCAAACACTCAAGGTGGTGTTTGGAATATACAGGACTTGGAAAGAGGTTTTGATTTGAAAATGGATTTGACGATTTAGGATTAGGGTTAGGGTTTCTAACTCTCTCTCTCTCTTCTGGTTTCTCTCTTCTCTCTCTTTTTTCTCTCAAAGGACGAAATGGCAAAATTCTTCGAAGGCTGAGAGGAAGGGTCCTTTTATAGGAGGCTGAGAAGGTTCGAGAGTAAAGTTCAAAATCAAGGGTTCAGATTTAGTCAAGGTTAATTGACTTAGATCCAAGGGTTCACGATATGCGGTGGTTAAAACTCACCTGATTGGTTCATAAGGGGTTCACAGGGATTATGAAAGGGCGCATGCAGATCGTTGATAAAAACGATCCAAGGGTTGTAAACACACGTTGATTTTCTCTCTATAAACAAACACACTTACAACCAATCAGAAGACAACAAATGTTGGCCAATTAGTAGAGATAAAACGCGCGTCTAAAATAATTAAAAACACACCCTGAAGTCTCTGTCGCTTTCGGATTCTACCCAAGGAAACTTTAAGTCAATATAACCCGTAAGCCTTAATTGCAGAATGACCCCAAAAACTTTTAAAAACAAGTTTTAATTAATAAAAACTTATTTTAAAATGTTTATAAAATCCCAAAAAAATATTTAAAAAGCAATATTAGGGATTTAAACACACTCAACATATGTACACACAATTATATGCAATATGACAGGTATATGATCTATTATAGTTGGTAATAAGGTCTAGATCACTTCAATCAAGGAAGATGAAATAGTAGTGTAAGCTCTGGGGTTGTTTGGATTCTAGGTTAGACATAATTTTGTCACAATTTCCAAACTAGATGAACACTTATACAATATAGACTCAAGTGAGTCAAGAGTATAAGGTGCTTCAGAGCAGAGTTCCCATCAGGGGGACCCTGCCAAGCGGTTCCGATCAGGTGATTCCAGGCAGGGATTTGGAGGATATAGGCAGGGTCAGCAGGGCCAGCCTAATCAGTAGGGCTAGCAAGACCAGCAGGGTCAGCAGCAAGGCCAACAGCGTTTCCATCAGGACCAACAGGACTAGTGGCGGGGCGGTAACGGCTAACAGGGCCGTGGTCAGCAGGGTCAGAGGGGAGGTAATTTTAGAGGCCGATGTTTTGTATGCGGCAAGAATGGCCATAAGCGCCAGGATTGTCCAGAGGGTGATAGGGCCCCACAGCAGCAGGGTGCCCGTAATGAGCCACAGAGGCCACTTTTTCCAGTCCCCCTTCCAGCACCAGCTCAGGTACCAGCCCTACCAGCCAGTCCAGCCGCTCCAGTGCAGCAGGGGCAGTTACAGTACGGATGTGTCTATAACGTCCACCAGGGAGCAGCTCCGCAGGCACCACCCGTAATTGAGGGTATGTTTCTGTGACACCTGCCTAATTAAATACCGGGCGATCACTCCTTTATTAAATTAAAATCAAGGTGAACAGTTGGTTCATTCTTAGCATCACTATCGTAAAAATACTTTTCCAATTTAAACACCCTAAATAATTAAGCTAAGTGTCAAAACCATTTAAAACCTTATTCTCATTTTATTAAATCCGGTTATAAAACCTTAAACCATTAACATCTAAAGAGTCACACATTAAGAATAAAAATAGAATTGAACATACACGAATTTAATCATCAATAATAAATCCCAACATTTACAACACTAAAGGAAAACATCCTGACAGTAATAAATCCCGAAATAAAGGTACTGAAAGTAAAAATTTCAATCTCTGACAATACCAACTAAATAATAGAAAGAGGGCGACACATGCCCCTGCTGGATAAAACTGAACTAGGAGTAGAATCAAATGGATGAAGTCGTCTAAACAACAGGCCTGCAACTCCCACCTAAGCTGCAGCACGTTCCTTCCAAAGGATCCTAAGTAAGACGCCCCTGTGGATGGGCACCTGTAATACATACATATATATACAAGAGAGAAAAGGAAATAGATACGGGTCAGAGCCCGATAGTGCATATGATTTAAAAATTCGTTTAGCAAGTATTTAAATTGATACAGGACAATGCAACAACATATTAGTGCGACACTCTCTTGAGAAATTGTCGCCTCTCTTCTAATGTGCACTCATATCGCACTAACCTTCCCAATGGTTTATCTCATCATATATCACACTATCTTTCCCCAATGATTTAACTTATCTTAGGTTATTCGCAGGATTTACAACTGAACAACACAAGTATTTAAAACGTAAGATTTCAATTTGTAACCAAGGTTCTCCTTTTAACTTAATTAATCAATAAAGTTTTCCAGTGTCATATTATACTTTCTCAAAATAATTATTTATAATTTGAGTCATCAACCATGTCCTACATATCAAATCACAGTAGGCACTTCCAGATTTCAGAATTTCATATATATATTAACTACTCGTATAATATATATATATATATATCATAACAGCACCCCACATAAAAACTATGGTGCGGGCATACTCTGCTATCCAATCCCCGTATTAATCGTACTAAAGGGAATACAAGTTCGGAATCACTCTCGAACTGTATAAATACATACACAAACAATCTTGAGGCGAAGCATAGTTTCCAAGTCCAAGAGGTCAGTACATACCCTCACGTCTCTTAGGACCGTGACTACCGATTCGATAGCCTGTACCTAGGATTCCTATCTTCTAGGGTACGAGTCAATATCCCCCATAAGGCACACGAGATAAGATCGTCCCAGCGCGGTAACCTCATGGATAGCAAGTAGCGCGGGCATGATTTTCACAAGTATATAATATATGCATACACAATCATATAAATATACCACTTTTATTATATCAATTTAGGTTTATCCAATAACCCACATTCACAACATTTATCCTTATTTTCCCATTATTATTTATCAAGTATAATGGTTCGTTTCTAACTTTAATTCGAAGGGTTTTTCCAACTTACTACGTAACCCTCATGGACTCTATTCTTCTGAATGTACAATTCAGTAGATATCAATTTATGTTCCAACGTAACTCTCTCTTACATGTCTCTCCCCTTTAATATATACTTACATTATCCCTTATGCAAAATATCCCAAAAATATAGATTTCGCCTTACATTAAAAGATTTTGAATTTTATTTTCAAGGATGAGAATTTCAAACGGTTTCGAAATCGGAATTAAAATGGAGTTTTAATTGAATTTTTATTATCTCTAAGAGTCCTCAAAACATAAAACTGTCTAGCAAAAAAAAATATTAAAAAATACTGAACGGTCCGATCGAGTTGAATTTTTTTCTATAGCTTCCTCTCGTCTTCAGCTAATTCTATGTAAAATTGCATCCAATTCCAACGGTCCGATCGTCCGGAATAAAAAAAATTTGTGTTTGTATCTGATTAGAACTCTTTTCTTAATCAAACTCTTAATCCTTTACATGAAAAAGGGTTTCCAGAATATCATATAAATCATCACTACATGAAAATTTCCCATCTCAAATTGGGTTTTTCTTCCATAAATCTCATCCCAATAACTCCTAAACTAATATGGATGATGCATCAACGAAATAAGCAAGATAAACACTTGCCTGAGATTTTCAGAAATCTGGTTTGGTGTTGAATTTGGTGTGGTTGCGTTCCCCGTCTCGCGATCTACGCGTTGGCGGTGGCGGCGGTGTAAACGGATGAGTTTTGAGCCTTGGAATGCCTTGAGACCTCTCTCCTCTCCTCTCCAATGGCCGTTCTAGTGTTTTGAGTTATCTAACCCTAGGAGATAACCTAAACATCTAATATAACCCCTTTAATTTTCGTGGGTTTAATTACCCAAAAATACAAAATGACTAAAATGCCCTCCCGGGGTACTAATTAGGCCTAAAAATGCCCCGAGACCCAAATCAAACCCCCGGGTATACTTTTCTGACTATCTCGACCCTTCCGTACGCGTTGGCACACTCAAAACGACCATACGAACAACCTATAAAATATTCACTTTTATTAATCCACATTTAGTCCCGACACGACACAGGCGCGTCCCGACTTAAATTTCCACAATTGTCATTTTATTCACACGTGACAATATTATAAAAATAAATCTCATATATTACTATACTCATCTAGTAATATGCAACAAATAATATATTCCCAATAATTACTAACTCTTGTCACGCTAGTAAATATTTAAAACAACATTTCGGATTAAAATTAAATTAATTTATCTCAATTAAATTTAATAAATCCTTAAATTTAAAAGCCATGAAAATACGGGGTATTACATACTTCCCCCCTAATAACGGAATTTTGTCCCGAAATTCGGAAAATAAGGCCTACCAGGTAGCACAATTCTGGATATCATTGTCAGTACGCAAACTATCTACATAGTACGGCGCTCAATCACTATAGATTTTTCCTCACATCAACATTGTTTTACATTCTCATTGGAGACACTTCACATTTCACTCCCAACTGACAACATTTGAATAGGTTACGTCTATACGTTATAAATTCCATTATCTCACTATCATTAGGAGGTCGCACCTCACTACATGACAACTACTCGGATTTATTCATACACAAAATTCCCATTCTGAGAAGATCATACGAACATTTGACCACTCTTGACTGCCTAAAACAGTCGTGGAATTCCACCATAGTTATCGGATATTTTCTCGACCGATCCAAAAATTCTGATTATCTACTCTCCTCTAAACATACGGAAGGAGAATAGTCGAGGTTCTTCCATAACAAAACCTTAATAAGTACCTCGTACGCGACAAACAAGTACGAGTGCTTCTACAGAGCATTCTTGAAATCATCGTACCAAGATTCCAAAATCTCCTTCACGTGGCTCCACTAATCTTTAATCACCATGCTCTTATTCCCTGGCTAAGGGTGATACATCCTACTCGAAACGAAATCTTATCTCCGTTGGTTCCTGAAATCCCATATCAAAGGTGGGATTTACCAATCTCATCCTGATTCAGAAATTTATACTACGCCGGACCATGCACTGGCGCGATCCTTCCTTTCAAAGGAAGTCTGGGGCATACTAGTTAATATTGTAAGCCAGCCCAAAGGAATATCAATCACTTCCTTCTCGGCGACTTAATTCACATGTTCGGGATAAACCCTTGATCTTGTTTTGAGGATGGCAACCCATCCAAGAACTTTACCAACTTTACCAACCTCTTCCAATTTCAGTAATTTTCGATAAACACAAAATTCTTTGGTTGATTCTCCTCTTTCAACCAAACCTTACCTATGGGCAGTGCATGTAGAGACTACTCACTACGTCTCGCTAAACATCGATTCTTCCCTTGAAATGTCTCACATTAAGTGACACGTAATACTCCCCTTCCTTCCTTGGAGTATGCCGAAAGTTCCGACCCGTGCTCTTCTCTCCACGAAGCGCACTTCTAGATCTCTTATACTATACTAACATCATTACTCTTTGTATGCACAAGTCTCTCTCACACTTGACTAATAACAACTCTGCTCCGGGTGTGCTTCATAACAATTAAATTCTACTCTATTCATGGAATACCAATTCTTGAATGGCTTCCCACAGCCTTCCAATCAAGTTAGGGCGTGCTATTCTAATTGCACACTTATGTATGGATTACCGCCCCTCATGTGACGTTTAATCCACTCTATCACTTCCACTTCATTATACTAGTCCCACAAACATATATTTCACACATCTATTACCACGTTCCATCGACTCGGACTATTTTAACTATAGTTAACCAAGATGCCCACATTTTTACAACACTTCGACCGCCCTGGGAGAGCGAACGGCGTGCTACTCATCTGTAGGACTAACTAAATTCAACGGAATAGAAGGAATAGGGCATTCAAATTCCATGACAATAAAAGAGGAATAATAATTCTCAACCTTCCTCAGATAAGTACAACAATTTTCCCAAATAGGTACAATAACCAAAATAAATCACTAACGCTCTATTCATCAAAATAATTACAGGTCATCTCTTTTGTATAATATAAAGTTCTTTCCAGATAATCCATGCTAAAAATCATTCCAACTCTTTATTCACCTTGTGTTCTGTACGCGGTTATGACATTTGGGTACTCTCAATGACCCTAGAAATCAAAATTCTTAAATTCTCCTTATCATCGTTCCACCCCTCAACTCGTGGGGATAACTTTCAATGCTTTCCTACCACAAAAATTCGGCTCCAATGACCTTAAAACAAAATTCAACTTCCAACTTACATACATAATTACTCGATCCCATTTCGACCAGGGTACCGAACTCATGGAATAGTGACCAAACGTTTCCCTATTTCCAACCTTATGCTAAGTTTCATGCGTGGGATGTCTCGCAAAGTGAAATCCAAACAAGGAACCCCCCCCCCCCCGATACACTACTACCTAGCATTGTCGGTTATCGAAATCCGTTAGGTCCTCCGTCCATAGTATATACCCATTTATTCCATCCCTTGACAGAAAAGTTACAATTTCTCCCATAATTATGCTTAACAAAGAACGTTTCACCAATTTCACTATCGTCCCGTATTGGTTGATGGTAATTACATTCTATAAACCTCGGATACATACGATCGAAATTCTCTAAATTTCCTTTTTCTAACATTAGGGGTATAACTCTTAACTCCCACATCTCTTAAGGATAAATATAACACTGCACTCTTCCTATCATTAAGTCCGGAGTGCTAAACATAATACCGAGTCAAGTCTTTTCGCTCAACGGTAAATCCCGGTACATACTGAATCATACTGACAAAGTTTATACATACATTGGTATCGAATATCTCGAGCCCACTATCTCCTCCGAAGTCTCTAGGATAGATAATATAAGTGCGAGTCCAACCTTCTTACAGGTAAAGCCTCGCCAAAACAAAACGTGTTGCACTAATGTAACTACTCCGATAGCCTTGCAATAAATGCCCACTATCATACTACCCATTTCTATAACATTTTAACAAAGATAATATCACACTCGTGTATCGCATCACTACAACGAGTAACCTCAATAAAGTATAAAACACTGTTAATATACTCATTCATCCCCCGCGGATAGCACCAAAGAAAAATCCCGTTATACTAAGGAAAAATATTCACATAATGGTAACATTTATAATGATATGCATTAAACTCGTCTCACATGCTAATCTAGCAATGAAAAAAATATGGTGACTCGCTCGTGTCACATAAACACGCCGCATCCTCTAAGGATACAACTTATACTTCCATCCTGGCAATCGTCTTAACTGCACAAATGGTTTTCGGACGTAACACGTTTGCCCAAACCAAAACAAAATTATTTTTAATTGTCGTCCTTTACTAGGCACCGTATTCTTTTCCCTTTTTCTCACTTTGAAACATATAATAGCGAGCAATTTCACTCCGCATCAAAATACCTCAACACATAATCCACTTATCACCTGTCCTACTAACCAGGTTAGGATTGTCCTTCTCTCGGACTTTAGTAGACTCGATTCCTGTTAGCCACCCGGTTGTTCCCTTAGCTTTTTAGGCCATAAAGATCATGTTACTATCTATAATAGTACTTACCCAATTTACCATCACTTGGTAAGAATTTAACTATCTGAAGCATTTAAATGGTTTTCCTGATGTGTATCCACATCCTTTTGTGGTGATATACCACCACCGTTGTATTCAGTCTTATTCTCGACTAAATTCTTCGATTCCTTTAAATTCCCCCACAAAGAAGCGTTATCATCTATATTGACAAAATATGACATTGTCAACCTCTGAATCGGTCGTCCATCAGAATTTCCTCCTCGAGTATTATCAACTATTATTACAAGTTAGTCTCCCACTTGGAGTCATTTCCTCCACTAGTATCTACCTCTTTCGATACAAAAATTTGCTAACGATTAGGATTCATATCCACAATTGGACTTCTGCCATGCCCTCCTGCGATGAGTTCAGAACCACGTTTGCTTCTCATCCCGAACAGTTGAGGAAGGAACATACGGTCAACACTATACCTAAGGTTCTCCTATAGGCATAGCATTCCACTTCTAAAATTGGTGGTTGACTCCAACCATTATAATTTCGTTCCGAAAGCCAAGAAAATTTTCTCTAAATTTTCACTTTCAGTTTGCCACACTCCGTCCTATATTTAAGCCTTTGGATACTTTACCTCCTTTGGTAAACACATACAATTTTTGCGTTTCTAAAATTTCCCACTGACAGTCTCTACACGTTTTTGTAATACGTTGGGTAAGTTTACCCTCGCACCTCATTTGACTATAACAGCATTTAAAAATCATTGCTGCACCTTAGTGGCCTTTCTATTCGTGGCTTCTTGTGCCATAATGGAGGTGACCTCGACTACGGTCATCATCCTCGGATATATTTCATAATCTCAACTGAGCCCTGCCTCCTGATGTACGCTTAACGGTCCTCTTCTGACATCCGTCATCGCTCGGCACACGCACACATCCGAACGAAATTAGAATTCACTAGTGTATACACATTATAGCAGGAGAACGAAATCTCGTCAAAGGAATCGACAATCCTAAACATAGGGCTCTATAACAAACAAAGCAACGCTGAAAGCATAATAAGTCGTACAGATCCTAAGGACACTAGAACCTTATGCTCTGATACCACCTGTGACACCTCGCCTAATTAAATACCGGGCGATCACTCCTTTATTAAATTAAAATCAAGGTGAACAGTTGGTTCATTCTTATCATCACTATCGTAAAAATACTTTTCCAATTTAAACACCCTAAATAATTAAGCTAAGTGTCAAAACCATTTAAAACCTTATTCTCATTTTATTAAATCCGGTTATAAAACCTTAAACCATTAACATCTAAAGAGTCACACATTAAGAATAAAAATAGAATTGAACATACACGAATTTAATCATCAATAATAAATCCCAACATTTACAACACTAAAGGAAAACATCCTGACAGTAATAAATCCCGAAATAAAGGTACTGAAAGTAAAAATTTCAATCTCTGACAATACCAACTAAATAATAGAAAGAGGGCGACACATGCCCCTGCTGGATAAAACTGAACTAGGAGTAGAATCAAATGGATGAAGTCGTCTAAACAACAGGCCTGCAACTCCCACCTAAGCTGCAGCACGTTCCTTCCAAAGGATCCTAAGTAAGACGCCCCTGTGGCTGGGCACCTGTAATACATACATATATATACAAGAGAGAAAAGAAAATAGAAACGGGTCAGAGCCCGATAGTGTATATGATTTAAAAATTTAGCAAGTATTTAAATTGATACAGGCCAATGCAACAACATATTAGTGCGACACTCTCTTGAGAAATTGTCGCCTCTCTTCTAATGTGCACTCCTATCGCACTAACCTTCCCAATGTTTATCTCATCATATATCACACTATCTTTCCCCAATGATTTAACTTATCTTAGGTTATTCGCAGGATTTACAACTGAACAATACAAGTATTTAAAACGTAAGATTTCAATTTGTAACCAAGGTTCTCCTTTTAACTTTATTAATCAATAAAGTTTTCCAGTGTCATATTATACTTTCTCAAAATAATTATTTATAATTTGAGTCATCAACCATGTCCTACATATCAAATCACAGTAGGCAGTTCCAGATTTCAGAATTTCATATATATATTAACTACTCGTATAATATATATATCATAACAGCACCCCACATAAAAACTATGGTGCGGGCATACTCTGCTATCCAATCCTCGTATCAATCGTACTAAAGGGAATACAAGTTCGGAATCACTCTCGAACTGTATAAATACATACACAAACAATCTTAAGGCGAAGCATAGTTTCCAAGTCCAAGAGGTCAGTACATACCCTCACGTCTCTTAGGACCGTGACTACCGATTCGATAGCCTGTACCTAGGATTCCTATCTTCTAGGGTACGAGTCAATATCCCCCATAAGGCACACGAGATAAGATCGTCCCAACGCGATAACCTCAGGGATAGCAAGTAGCGCGGGAATGATTTTCACAAGTATATAATATATGCATACACAATCATATAAATATACCACTTTTACTATATCAATTTAGGTTTATCCAATAACCCACATTCACAACATTTATCCTTATTTTCCCATTATTATTTATCAAGTATAATGGTTCGTTTCTAACTTTAATTCGAAGGGTTTTTCCAACTTACTACGTAACCCTCATGGACTCTATTCTTCCAAATGTACAATTCAGTAGATATCCATTTATGTTCCAACGTAACTCTCTCTTACGTGTCTCTCCCCTTTAATATATACTTACATTATCCCTTAGGCAAAATATCCCAAAAATATAGATTTCGCCTTAAATTAAAGGATTTTGAATTTTATTTTCAAAGATGAGAATTTCAAACGGTTTTGAAATCGGAATTAAAATGGAGTTTTAATTGAATTTTTTTTATCTCTAAGAGTCCTCAAAACATAAAACTGTCTAGCAAAAAAAAATATTAAAACATATTGAACGGTCCGATCAAGCTGAATTTTTTTGTGTAACTTCCTCTCGTCTTCAGCTAATTCTCTGTAAAATTTCATCCAATTCCAACGGTCCGATCGTCCGGAATAAATTTTTTTAGTGTTTGTATCTGATTAGAACTCTTTTCTTAATCAAACTCTTAATCCTTTACATGACAAAGGGTTTCCAGAATATCATATAAATCATCACTACATGAAAATTTCCCATCTCAAATTGGGTTTTTCTTCCATAAATCTCATCCTAATGACTCATAAACTAATATGGATGATGCATCAACGAAATAAGCAAGATAAACACTTGCCTGGGATTTTCAGAAATCTGGTTTGGTGTTGAATTTGGTGTGGTTGCGTTCCCCGTCTCGCGATCTACGCGTTGGCGGTGGCGGCGGTGTAAATGGATGAGTTTTGAGCCTTGAAATGCCTTGAGAGCTCTCTCCTCTCCTCTCCAATGGTCGTTCTAGTGTTTTGAGTTATATAACCCTAGGAGATAACCTAAACATCTGATATAACCCCTTTAATTTTCGTGGGTTTAATTACCCAAAAATATAAAATGACTAAAATGCCCTCCCGGGGTACTAATTAGGCCTAAAAATGCCCCGAGACCCAAATCAAATCCCCGGGTATACTTTTCTGACTATCTCAACCCTTCCGGACGCGTTAGCGCACTCAAAATGACCATACAAAAGACCTATAAAATATTCACTTTTATTAATCCACATTTAGTCCCGACACGACACAGGCGCGTCCCGACTTAAATTTCCACAATTGTCATTTTATTCACACGTGACAATATTATAAAAATAAATCTCATATATTACTATACTCATCCAGTAATATGAAAAAAATAATATATTCCCAGTAATTACTAACTCTTGTCACGCTAGTAAATATTTAAAACAACATTTCGGATTAAAATTAAATTAATTTATCTCAATTAAATTTAATAAATCCTTAAATTTAAAAGCCATGAAAATATGGGGTATTACAGTTTCCTATCCATGGTACTATGGGTCGGGTTTTGTTTGATACTGGGGCGACGCACTGTTTTATAGCTACCCATTTTGTGAAGGCCTTAGGGTTATTAGCCACAACAGAGAGCACTGTGACGTTTGTAGACTCACCACTGGGAAATGGTTCGCTTATTTTCTTTATATGTCGGGGTGTGGGTGTAGAGATTGGTAGCTTGGTATTACCAGCAGACATGTTTGTCTTAGATATGCATGAGCACGACGTTATTATCGGTATGGATTGGCTCGTAGCTTACAGAGCCATGATAGATTATTTTGGTGGGAGTATTATCTTTGCCATTCCGAGGCAAGAGATGTTTATAGTGGCGATGCCTCGCCCAGATGGAGGCTCGACCGCTCATTTGTATTACATAGAGGAGGATACCTATAAGGAGGTTGTGATTCCCTTAGACTCGATCCCAGTTGTACGTGAGTATTCCGATGTATTTCAGGAGATACCAAGCCTACCCCCCAGTCGAGAGATAGACTTTGTCATAGATTTATTACCGGATACTAGACCTATAGCACGCGCTCCATACCGTATGACTCCGGCGGAAATGCGAGAGCTACGGGATCAGATAGAGCAGCTGTTAGGTCAGGGCTTCATTCGCAGGAGTACCTCACCTTGGGGCGCTCCAGTTTTATTTGTGAAAAAGAGAGATGGTTCACTGAGGCTATGTGTGGACTACCGGGAACTGAACAAGGTCACGATACGGAACAAGTATCTGTTGCCTCGAATCAATGATCTGTTCGACCAGCTGAGGTGAGAAACTTTCTTTTCGAAGATAGATCTGAGGTCGGGGTACCATCAGCTACGTATTAGGGAGAAGGATATTTCAAAGAATGCTTTCTTGATGAGATATGGGTCCTATGAGTTCAGAGTGATGCCATTTGGCCTCACAAATGCTCCCTCCGTATTCATGGACTTGATGAACTGAGTGTTCAGAGAGTTCTTGGATCAGTTTGTCATCGTCTTCATAGATGATATTTTGATATATTCACACTCCGAGGAGGAGCATGCCAAGCACTTGAGGCAGGTTCTTCAGTCTCTACGAGAGCATCAGTTGTATGCTAAGTACGAGAAGTGCGGATTCTGGTTGCGGGAAGTATAGTTCTTAGGGCATGTTGTTTCTGAACAAGGGATAGCAGTTGACCCGAGTAAAGTGTCAGCAGTGAGGGAGTGGGGACAGCCCACGACACCGACGGAAGTGAGTAGTTTCTTGGGATTAGCCGGATACTACAGGAGATTCATTCGAGGTTTCTTCAAGATAGCAGGTCCATTGACGAACCTGACTCGCAAGGCGGTACCATATGTTTGGGATGATGCTTGTTAATTGGCTTTTGATGAGCTAAAAGATAAGCTTACTTCAGCACCAGTCCTTGCTTTACCTAAGCCAGGCGTGGAATACCTGGTTTACACCGATGCTTCTTTAAGGGGACTTGGGGGAGTACTTCAGCAAGAGGAGAAGGGTATAGCTTTTTCCTTCCATAAGCTTAAGCCACACGAGAAGAACTACCCCACTCACGACCTAGAGTTGGCAGCGATCGTCTTTGCATTGAGGATTTGGAGGCACTATTTATTGGGAGAGAAATTCTGCTTGTTCACAGACCACAAATCATTGCAGTACCTGTTCACTCAGCGAGAACTGAATATGCGTCAGCGCAGGTGGTTAGAATTTATGAAGGACTATCAGTTTGACATACAATACCATCTGGGGAAGGCCAATGTAGTTGCTGATGCGTTGAGTCATAGACTGGTAGACGATGTAGCGGACATCTGGAAAGCAAAGTGGAAAGAGTTGGGTCACCAGGATGCAGTAGCCCGTTCCTTCATATCTGTCATGACAGTGACACCCGAGATTGTTACAAGGGTGATACAGGCATAGACCGCAGACCCATTTTGCCAAGAGCAGATTGTACGACTTTTAGCCTAGGGTGCTGAGTCCTACTCCGTTAGTTATGATGGGGGTTTGAGGTTTAATGGAAGATTAGTGGTTCCGGAAGGAGCAGACTTACGTCATGCAGTAATGACCCAGTCCCACGGGTCCCGATTGGCAGTGCATCCTGGGGGAGATAAGATGTACCAGGATATGAGGTGGCAATACTGGTACGGAGTGGGATGAAAAAGGATATTGCTAAGTTCGTGTCCAAGTGTTCTACCTGCCAGCTGGTAAAGGTGGACCATCAGAAACCGTCAGGGTTGCTTCAGCCATTGGAAATACTCACGTGGAAGTGGGAGAGTATTTCCATGGACTTTATTATAGGGTTCCCTACATCACAGCGGGGCCACGACTCTATCTGGGTGATTGTAGACCGATTGACCAAGGTGGCTCATTTTTTGTCGGTGCGGATAGACTATACCACGGGTTAGTATGCTCAGTTGTTCATTGCTGAGATTGTAAGGTTACATGGGGTGCCCCTGAATATTGTGTCAAATAGAGACAAGATTTTCGTGTCACATTTCTGGGAAAGCTTTCAGGAGGCTATGGGTACAGAGTTGAGGTTGAGTTCATCTTATCTCCCACAGACAGAGGGACAAACAGAGCGTACTAATCAGATGTTAGAGGATATGCTACGCATGTGTGTCCTTGATTTTGGAGGAGGTTGGGAGCCACATCTTCCACTGGTAGAGTTCGCTTATAATAACTCTTATCAGTTCACGATTGGCATGGCTCCATACGAAGATGTGTATGGAAGGCCTTGTCGTTCCCCAACTTATTGGCTAGAGGTGGGGGATAACAAGTTGCTAGGACCAGAGGTGATTCAGGAAACCTTCGCGAGGATCGAGATTATCAGGAGTCGCATTCGAGTAGCACAGGATAGGCAGAAAAGCTACGCCGATGCGAAACGATGCTTCCGAGAGTTTAATGTGGGGGACCAAGTGTTACTACGTGTATTTCCTATGAAGGGAGTGATGAGGTTCGGGAAGAAAGGGAAATTGACCCCGAGGTACGTGGGACCATTTCCCATTATCGAGAGAATTGAGCTGATGGCATACAGATTGGGACTGCCAGAGCATTTACATCGCATTCATGATGTATTCCACATCTCGTCGTTAAGACGATACCTTCGGGATGACATGGCTCACACCCACTTCGCGATAGATGAGATAGACTTACATCCTGACAGCTCTTACGAGGGGAGACCAGTGGCTATCCTAGACCATAGCGAGAGGAGATTGAGGTCGAAGGTAGTTCCACTTGTACGGGTCCAGTGGGAGCATCATAATGTAGAGGAATCCACCTAGGAGCGCGAGGCAAATATGTGCGAGAAATACCCAGATTTATTCTTACCAGGTATGCCTTATTTTTCGAATTTCGGGACGAAATTCCGTTATTAGGGGGGAAGTATGTAATACCCCGTATTTTTATGCTTTCTAAATTTGGGGATTTATTAAATTTGATGTGAGTTATTAATTTAATATAAATTCGGAAATTAAATATTTTTAATTACTAACGTGACGAGAGTTAGTAATCATTTGAAACTTGTTGAATATTACTAATGAATAAAGTAATATAATATTGGTTCTATTAAATGTCATGAGTGAATAAAATGACAATTTTGGAAATTTAAGTCGGGACTCGCCCATGTCGCGTCGGGACTAAATATTGATTAATGAAAGTGAATAAATTATAAGTCGCTCATATGGTCGTTTTGAGTGTGCCAAAGTGTCCGGAAGGGTCGAGATAGTCAGAAAAGTGTACCCGGGGATTTATTTTGGGTCTCGGAGCATTTTTAGGCTTAATTAGTACCCCGGGAGGGCATTTTGGACATTTTGTAATTTTGGATAATTAAACCCACGAAATTTATTAGGATATATCAGCCATTTGGAATGATCTTTTAGGGTTAGCAGACTCACAACCTTAGAATGACCATTAGAGAGGAAGGCAGAAAGCTTTCCAAGCAATCCAAGGCCAAAAATTCATCCGGTTGCACCGCCACCACCACCAACGCGTAGATCGCGCGACGGGGAACGCAACCACACCAAATTCGTCCACAAATTAGAACCCTAAAATCTACAGGCAAGTATTTATCTTGCTTAATTTCTTTAATGCATCACACATGTTAGTCTAGGGTTGATTAAGATGAGTTTCATAGAAGAAAACCCATGTTGGAGATAGGAAAATTGCATGTAGTAATGATATGAATGAAAATCTGGAAATCCCCTTCATATGTAGAGGTGTAACCACGGATTTATGATGGATTAGGGGTAAAAATTCCGGAAAAAGACTGATTAGAACAAAGTTAAAGAAATTTCTAGGGTTCATGAGATTTTTATAAGTTTTAGCCTATTAATCCATGGATATTGATGAAAATTTGCATGCCTTACGTAGAAGATGTTTAATTTGGGTTCATAATGTTTGTAGTACGAATTTCTGGGAGTTTTGGTGTTAAAAATCTGGATTGGGTTGATGTTGGATGATAGAACCCGTAACTGTTAATCTGCAGAATTCGCCATACCTGTTTGATCGATCGATCGAACCAGGAGTGTCGATCGATCGACGCATCGATCGATAGAGCCCCTGCCATCGATCGATCGACCCCTCCTGGCAGACTCTTATTTGCCCTCTAAATAGTTAAATTCAATTTAAATGAGAAACAATCTTTGGACATCCTTATTAAAATATTTTGGGAGGTGCAGAAGACCAGTAAGACATAATAAAAATATGAAACCTGTAATGTAGAATGAGATTTACATTTTTGGAGATGTTTACGTATAAAGGACGATCTAACTATGTATAAAAGGGGGGAGACACGTAAGGTAGTTACGTGGAAGAAATAAATGAGTACTGACTGAAATTACACTTGGGAGTATAGGAATTAACGAGTGTCACTTGATAAGTTGGGAAAATCCCATAAATTAAAGTAAGGAACGAACCGTTATACATGATAAATAAATAATGAGAAATAAGGATAAATATCATAATTATGGATTATGAGATGTACCAAAATTTGATGTGGTAATAGTAGTATATTTATATGTTTGTGTTTATGCATATACTATATACGTGTGAAAACCATGCCCGCGCTAATTGCTATCCCTGAGGTTATCGCGCTGGGACAGTCTTATCTCGATGGGACCTTTATGGGGGATATTTACTCATACCCTAGAAGATAGAGATCCTTTGGTACAGGCTAATCGGATCGATAGCTAGACGGCCTAAGAGACGTGGGGGCATGTGCTAACCTCTTAGAGACCGGGACTCTATGCTTCCCCTCAATATTGTTGTGTTTGTGTTAATACAGTTGGAGAGAGATTCCGAACTTGTATTTCCCTTAGTACAAGTGATACGGGGACTGGATAGCAGAGTATGCCCGCACCATAATTTTTATGTGGGGTGCTGTTAGAATACATATATTATATGAGTATTTAATATACATATTAAATTCTGAAATTTGGGAATTTCCTACTGTGTTTATTGTAAGATATGAATAATGAATTCAATTGAGGAATACGTGTTTTGAAAGTATAGTATATTACCGGGAAACTTTATTAACAAATAGAGTTAAAATGAGAACATTGGTATTAAATGAAATTTACTTCTTAAACAGCTAAATTGTTCAATTTACATCTTACGAGTAACCTAAGATAAGATGAGTTAAACCGTTGGGAAGGTTAGTGCGATAGGTGTGCACATTCTTATCCATCACAAAAAAGCGTATTCTTTCTGTTCGACAAGCAGGCCAAGTTCCAATGAATATATCCAACTTGATCGTCCCAAGTGGAAAAACCTTCTTGCCAGCAAAACCCAGGAGAGGTCTGTGATAAGGCTCCAATTGAGATAATTTTAAATTTAAACTGTCAAAGCATGAGTAGAACATGATGTCAACTTCCATTATCTACCAGAACCCTTGAAATCACTACTTCTTTCATCCTCATTTTGATCACCAAAGGGTCGTCGTGAGGGTAAAGAACACCTGCAAGGTCGTTTTTTGAAAAACTAATGACCAGCTTCTCTTTATTTATCTTCCTCCGGCGATCCTCCTCAGCCAAATTAATTCGCTGAATGTACGAGCAAGCTTGAGCCTCTCCAAGGTAAGCTTTTCTTTCTGCAGTAAGGTCTCCTCCTCCTGCATCTCCTCCTGTAATGACATTACAATCAAATGACCCAAAGCGTATTGAAAATACCTCTCGTTCTGGCTGCCTTGGTTTCTTGGGAAGATCGGGGTCATCATCTGGATCATCTTCATGGTTTCTCTTCTTTTTCTCCTCTTCTCGACGAGGAGATCTAGACCTCTCTCTAGTTCGGTCATTATTTCTTCTTTCACCTCCCCGATCAACATACTTTGCTAGCTTCCCTCTTCGGATGAGTGTTTCAATCTCGTTCTGAAGAGCTGTGCAATTTTTGGTCATATGGCCATGATCCTTATGGAACTCGCAATATTTCTCCCTATTCCTCGTGTCAGGGTCTGACCTCAGTTTCTTTGGCCACTTTACTTCCTCGTTATTCTTTATTTCTTCCAAGACATGATTAATACCCATTTTCAAAGGAGTATAATTATCGAATTTCTTCAGGACTTCCCATGACGACTTATTATTCTTGGAATGCTTGTCACCGCCATTGCCCTTATGCTCTTTCTTCTTAGATTTTTCGCCTTCCTCCTTGGTTTCTTTATCCATAATCTTCTTCGCAGCCATAGCCTCCTCGGCATTCATGATTTTGGCCGCTTTTTCCATTAACTCTGACATAGTTGTAGGTGGATCTTTGGCCAAAGTGTAATACAACTTGTTAGATAACAAGCCACTCATCAAGGTGGTGATTGATGTCTTCTCTTCATAATCTATGACTTCCAGCTTCTCATTATTGAAACGAGTTATGTAATATCTAGTACTCTCACCAGATTTTTGTCTAACACTTAACAAGTGTGCTACTCGTTTTACTGGCTTTGCTCCAAAACAGAAATTGCCAATGAACAACTCGGCCAATTGAAAGAAAGTTGAAATCTTACCCCGAGGAAGATTATTGTACCATATCTGGGCAGATCTAGTAAGAGTTCCTGAGAATGCTCTGCATCTCATCTCGTCGGGGACAGCATAGATGTCGGCAGCAGCTTGATACTGCTCTATGTGCAGAACAGGATCTGTCTTTCCATCATATTTGGGGGTCACCACAGGGGCTTTAAACTTTGACGGTGTAGAAAAATCCATAATGGCCTGGACAAAAGGTGTCCCTTGAACAAAAGTTCGTTGTAGGGGATTCTTCGCCTTAGCCATTTCTCCCAATCTATCCTCCAACCGCTGAATGGAACCTTTCCACGCATCATTTCCTTCTTCGGGCCTATTAGTTCGAGCAATTGATTGTTCTGACGTGGCCTCCTGAGATTTATCTTGACGAACAACTGGTCGTGATTGTGCTGATCCCTCTCTTAGATCTGATGGTTGTCGAAAACTCTTCGACATGTTTTTAGGTGGACTCTTATTCCTCCTAGGGCCTAATCGACTGAAAGGAGACACCCTGCTCAGTCTTTCCAAGGCACTGGTACTCTCTGAAGAGAGAGTAATACGTTGCTCAGTATCTGTGGCCCGTATTGATGAAGTTTGCCCGGGTTGATAAGAGAAATCATCAGATTCCTCATTACGATACGCATCTGTACGGCTGGATCATGAAGAAAGTAAATAGGTTTGCCTCTGACCACTTCTTTGTCCCGAATGTGCAGGTGCACCGCCATGAAGGGTTTGTATGAGTTGCCGCATTGTTTCTTGCATGGCGGTTTGTCCTTGAGCCAGATGCGTCATAATTCCAGCCAGATCTGGAGGTGCAGAAGGATTTGGAAGATTTCCAGCATTTCCAGCGTTTCGATTACTGGATTCCAAATTATCTGCCATTGATGATGAATGATTTTTGGGTGAAAAACGATAACAACAGTCGATTCCCACAGACGGCGCCAATCTGTTGATGTAAAAAATTAGATTGCTTCTAATTATTCAATCACGGATAAATAAATGAGACAAAATATTTTAAAGTGGTTCAGCCTTATAAGAATGGCCTACGTCCACTGTTATGTTATTGCTGAGTGTTTGGGAATTCTCGATTACAAGTTCTATCAAGAAATTTCGGTCCCCTTGAATGAGGGTGATACAATGTATTTATAGCCCTTAGGCTGTACATGTGAAAGGGTAAACAATTAATGCCCTTTAAGAGTATACGTCTGTATGATAAGCATTCAATGAATAGTTAAACTGTTGATTATCTGGCAATTAATGATGTGGCCGAGATGTAGCTCGGACCGCCTTAGTTGCTCGTCGTTCAGGAGTTCCTCGGAGCGCTGGAGTTCCTCGGAGTACACTTGCTACTCGGAGTGAGTATGACTTGGTCGGGGAAATAAACTTCCTCGTTGCTATTGTGCCACGTAGATCGACACGTGTCTTCTTATTATTCGTCTATATTAGCATATTAATTTTGGTATCAACAGCAGACATGCGTTTCCTCCTCTTGGAGACAAATGACATTCTCTTGTTGATGGATCCATTATTCGTATGCATCAACAAACTGTGAGATCTAGGTAGATCGAGGTTTTTCTTTGCGGTGCTTAGAAGGTTGCTCCCGGTGGAGATAATGTGCATGGGGAGCATCATTACTCCTATTGCGGTGAATTTTTTACCTCACCCTAGGAAGCGGAGGCCCATTATGGTGGTTTTCGTTAGATGGCAAAGGTTAACTGTATGGGTAATACATGGATATGTGTTGGTTCTAATAAGCTTAGGAAAAAAACCTATTCTCGCAGACGATGCCAATTGTAGGTGCAATTATCCCACAATGAATAATCACAATCAACTAAAATAAAATAGAATGAATAAGTCACACAATCACAATCACACAACGCATGTATTTACGTATTTCAGAAATGGCCTACGTCTGTAGGGTGTTTCTCAATTTCTTATTAATCGATTTTTAATAACAAGAATTGCATGCTCCTTTTCCTAGGAGTATAGGTTACATTTATAGAGGTTACGAGAAGATTCTGTTATGTAGGACTCTACGAGCTATTATTTGTTGTCGTAGTTTATTTGAGCAGATCAACTCTGAGATTCTAGTTGATCGTATTTTCCCTCGTGTTATCCCAAATTTTGAATGATTATCTCTTAACGCTTGGAAAACTGTTGTCTTTTCCTAACAAATCAAAGTGCTTAGATTATTCCCTCAAAGGAACTTAATGTGTCTATCAAATTGGACTCAGCCTGGTATAGCAAACTGGGTAAGTAAGTTAAGTTGATATATGAGTAATCCTCATGAAAACCATTGAAAGGACTTAATAAGGGTACTTAAATATCTAAGGTACTCCTTAAAGGATGGATTGCACTATGAAAGATAGTTAGTTGTTCTTGAAGGATATAACAATCTAAATTTGATGTCTAACTCAAACAATTCCAAACCCACAAGTGGATATGTATTTACTCTTGGAGGTCCAGTCATCTCGTGAAAATCCTAAAAGAAACATACATTGCATGATCTCATATGGAATTAGAATTTATTGCCCTCGATAAAGTTGGAGAAAAAGCGGAATGTCTTCGAAAGTTCTTAGAGGATATTTCAATTTGGCCACAAACCAGTGGCACTAATCGTAACATATTATGATAGTCAATTAGTGATTGGAAGGACACGAAATAGTGACTATAACTGTAAGTCGCGATACATATGTTGTGGACACAATATCGTTAAATAATTGTTCTTAAATAGAATTATTTCCATTGACTATGTAATGTCAAAGAATAAAATTATGGATCAACTAACAAAAGGTATACCTAGAGAGTATGTGATAAGCTCATCAAGGGGAATGGACTTAAAGTCGATTAAAACCTAAAAGAATTTCCATAATGAAAACCCAACCAAAATTATTGGAGATTCTAAGAAATAGGTTCAAGGGACAACCTAATTATGTATGATTCAGTTAGTAAAGAGAAGCAAACAAATGCTTCATCATATTCCTTAGACGAGTAAGTGAACAATCTTCGCATGGAATATGATACAGTTTGTTTTTTATGACTCCTATATCTGTAACATATGGGTCAAGTGGGGTGTTAAAAGGATAATCTTTTTGGAAATCACATATGTGAGTGAGAGGAGGCCACTTCTATGAGAATAAATAATGACTATATCCTCTAACACACTCATGAGAGTAGGGTGTGTCAAAGGACAAAATAGACACAACAATGAGTACTAAGAATGTTTGAAAAATGGTTGTGTGAATTATATTATCCATGCCTACAAAAAATGTTGATCAATTAAAGACATCGTGTTTATTGATTGGCTAGTAAAGCTGAGAGTCTCTTACTAGGAAAGATTCAAAGTCAAATGTTATCTTTACCGATGCAACACTTTTCCATCGATACTCTCTATAAATTTGTCTTCGTGTTCAATTTCATTATTCACCTAAATTTCATTCATGTATTGTTGGATGAATTGGGTTTTATAACCCAAATTTTGTCCAAATTAAATTTTGGTAAACTTTGACCTTTATTAATATGGGACCCATCTCATAAAATTTTGTCCTTCTTGAATCATTGAAAAATGTGGTATATTCCGTTAATAAAAAAGGATAAGAAATGAATGACAAATTTAGTCTTAAAGTATTTGTTTAGCTCATGAACTACCTCGTTTCCCACATAAGACAAATAAAAGAAATAGGTGCATTTGATATACCCAATACCTGATACAAGGGTTTGGATGCCCTTAGAGTATCCTAACCATTTGAAGGGAAGGGAACCTATACTATACATGGTTTAGGATTTGGCCTAAAAGCCCACACGCGCACGCACCGCCGCCGCCTGACTCGTGTCCGGGTCTGGGGTCGTGGGTTATGAAAATATTGTCTTTTTATTAAAAAAATTATTTGGGCTTTCTGTACAAATTTTTGGGATTGAAAATTGGGTTGGAATTATTTTAATTGTTTAAAATCATTGCTGAAAAGGTTATCGTTAAAATGTCATTATATCTGGTGCGTCGTCTAAAGTCAATTAAATTTGGGTCCTTGTTATGTATGTTCACGAATATACATAACTGTTCAAAAAAAGGCACTTCAAGGCCTATACATAAGAATTTTTTCCCCTCATTTTATACATTTTGAAAAATTATTTATACTACCTTAGAGTCATAAAGAATATCACCGTTTTTAGTTTGTGGGGCAAATATATTGTAGTGCTTCTTACGCTTGCTAAGACCATTTCATCTTGGGATATATGCTTCTTACGCTTACCGAGATCATTTCAACCTGGGAGGTAGACGCTCATTATCCATTGTCGTAAGCATCATAGCGAGAGTGAATTATGTCTTAAGGAGAGCGTCCAATACTCGACTTGGTCATCTTCTATAAACATTAGTGATTATTATAATAAAAAACTGTAATTTTTTTGTATTCATATTATTTTTTTTGTTCATGTGTTATGTTCATTATTTATATTTTTGGGATAATATATAACACACAATAGTTTTCAAGGAAAAAAATTTCTAGGTTAAAGAATGTACAACTACCTAAAGCTTTTTGTTTCCAGTATTCAACTTTGATTTTCTCACCTCTTCTCTATGAAAGTAGTTTTCCACGAAAAGTCAATACATATATCTTCTCTAATATCTTAACAAACTTATTTCGATTGTTATTATCAAACACAAAACGGTCATGTTTGGTACCATTGGGTGTAAAGAAATTAATAGCAAAATACTCTATGCAAAAAAATTCTTACCCTAGGCCCTCAGCTGGAAAAAATTCGAGGAAAATGCGTAAAATGTGACCATAAAGTTATTTGGATAAAAACAACAAGGGAAATAAATTCTATTCAATACACAAAGGAGGAAAGATTTTTTGCCAAATAAGGTAATCAAAGAGATCCAAAAAGTAAAAATTTTGCTTGAAAGGATTGTTCAAGAAAAACTTTCCAAGTAAATTTTTTTCCAATCAAAACGTATTCTTAGTCATCTTTTCATTCGAACTCACTCTAAATTAATATTCAATGTCAATAATGAAAAATGAAGAATACACTAAGGTTATGATTACAAAAGAATTGGATAAAAAATTATATTAAACTATGTGACATTGCACTGTAGTATTGTATAATATCTCAATTGTCACTATGCCACGTCATTTGGTGTACGTTCTTTGTGTACAAATTATTTTTCAATGGAAAATGTTATATTTACTTAAATTTTGTACAAACTTTTTATAAAAATTAGTGTGACTACCACATGATAATTTTGGCTCACATCGTAAATGTTTTTATTTATTTGTTTAACATTTATGCGGGAGATAAATCTTCAATGGTGTTAGTTTTCCAATAGTAAGTTTATTTTATTATAAGATAATCGCACAAGTCAATATCCTTTGATTTCTGTGGCTCTTTTGAAAACCCATGGCATGGGTTTCCTCAATTTATTTGTGAGTAGTTGCGCAAATTAACGTTATTCAACAACAGTTGAATTTTCAACAAAACAAACCTAATTTAAATTGTGGGTAGTACTTTAGATTGCTAGCCATGTCCACTTAGTGGATGGCAAGTATAGTACCAAGTATTAAATGGGTAAGGTTCACTGAGTCAAATGTCAAGGTTGGGGAATCCAATTTTAGTGAAACTTCCCAAACCAAGCCCTCGTTTAAAACCCTTGTTGTCTCTTCTTTGACCTAGGTTTTGCTTCCCACACGTGCAATCTCGGGTTTTAGGAAAATGGGGGTTGGTTTTCAAACTGCTGAAATACTAAGCATACAAAACTTCTATGTGAGCTGATATGAGGTGAACAATGGCAAACTTAACGGCAAACTTAACTATGGCAGACAAGGTTGGTAAATGATATTAGAAATATATCACTAATACTATGATGAAAACTCATGTTTAGAAACTTCTTTTGAGCTGTCAAGTTATCTGTCAAGCACACCTCGAGTATTTTTATAATAAATTCCATATAATTTATAAACTCCACACAATATATGTTTCAGACGTCACTGAATTTTAAAAAAAAAAATGAGTAACCACACTAGGGTTTTTTGAACTTTGCCCCTATTTGCACCCTCCCCTTCTTTCAATTTTTTCAAATACCACCTCAAACTTTGAAAACAGTTACAAATAGCCTACTGTCGTCTAACTCTGATATTTTTTTACGGGGACCGTAAAGCATGTGCATTACGCATGCCTTTAAGTAAGGACATTCGTGTCCAAACCTAAAAGTTTTTGAAAAATATCTTTAAATAATAGAAAAAACATTTAAAAATGAAAAAAACGTCAAAAATTATTTTTAAAATATTGGAAAAAAATTCTGCAAAAACGAATATATATTTAAAAACTCTGAAAAATATTAAAAATCTGCAAAATTAAAATTACTAATTAATGAAAAAATTATTTCCCCAAAAAATAAATTATTCCCACCAATAAAAAGTTATTTTCATCGATATAAAAATTCCGCAAAATTCTGAAATATATTTAAAATTTGCAAAATTCTAAGAAAAATAATTCAAAAAATATATTTCAAATATTTACTGAAAAATACATTAAAACAAAAAAAAAAATTAAAAATACGGAAATTAGGAAACAACTAAAATTCTAAAAATTACCAAAAAAAAAGCATATAAATTAGAAATAAAAAATCATTTCCCATAAATAAAAATTATTTTCAGCAATAAAAATTATTTTCTGAAATATAAATTAGAAATAAATAATCATTTTTCATAAATAATAAATTATTTCCAGCAATAAAAAAATTATTTTCAAAAATATAAATTATTTTCAACATATAAATTAAAAATAAAATTCTTTTTCCACAAATAATAGATTATATATATATATATATATATATATATATAATGTTCTTGTGCGGACCAATCCGCATTTTAAGAATGCGGACCGGATGTTGATGTAAAAAATTAGATTATCTCTAATTTATCAATCACAAATAAAATAAATAAGACAAAAAGATTTTTAAAGTGGTTCAGCCTTATAAGAATGGCCTACGTCCACTGTTTTTGTATTGCTGATTGTTTGACCGGAATTCTCGATAAGTGATTTATTAAGAGATCCAGAGTCTCCTTCTAATGAGGAGGTTACAATATATTTATAGCCTTGGTGTACATATGAAAGGACAATGCGTTGTTATCTAGTAGGCATATACATCTGTATGATAATAATAAGCATTTAATGCGTAGTCGTCTTTTTGATTCTCCTGATTTGGATGCTCTGTATGTTGAGTTGCTCGGACCGCCTGAGTTGCTCGGTACGCTTAAGTTGCTCGGGGCGCTTAAGTAGCTCGGTGACAGTATGTTGTTCATTGAAAGTGTTTGTAATTGCCACGTAGGTTGATACGTGTCTTCAAGTGAATGGTCCACGTCAGCAGACTAAATTTGGTATCAACAGAAGCCCAAAATTTTCACACTTTGAGGTTGAAGAAAAGTGTGGAATATTCTGCTCAAAAACTACTCAGATTATTGGTTTTATGGTTTGAGGAAAATGTTCATTATATATAACTCCTTTTTGAGCGCATAGTATCAGGCCTCATAAATATTTTGAATTTTCATGACCGCTTCAATATTTGTGCCCCTTTTATTCTTTTAGCCGACGGAGACGCAAACGTCCTTCCTTGTAATCATTGCCTTTCTCTATTCCCGAGGTAAAGTATTTAAGCACGGTAGAAATCCTATCGTCTTTCACTTTTCAAATCCGTATCTTTGAACTCTTCATTTTCTTTCTATCTTGTGCCTCGTTCTTTCCATTGTTCATTGTCAACTGATCTCTCTTTTTCTGTAAGATTTTCTTCCTTCTCTTTTATTTACTTTGTTCATCATGGTTTACCTTGTTGAATCGCTTGACAAATTTCGGTCTGAATTTTCAATCCCTTCGTGGGTTATTTTGGAAGAACTTTCTGAACCTTCTGATTATTTTTCTTTGGCTGAAGGACATTGGTTACCCAGTCTTTTTGTAGCCGAATGTGGCTTTTCTTTCCCGCCAAATCCCCTGTGTTTGGAGTTTTGCCAATATTTTGATGTTGTACCTGCAAGAATAGCTCCAAATACATGGAGGATAGTTAATGGTGTTTATAGGTTAAATCAACTTCATGGAACCCGTTTAAGGATTCCAGAGATTATGTATTGCTACGGATGGGTTATCAGCGATAGTACTTTCTATTTAAAAACTAGGTTTTTAAATAGAGCGTTAGTTGTCAATCTTCTTGACGCCAATAGGGATTACTTTGACCATGGAGTGGTGATGAAAAGTTGGCAACAACCTCCATTAAATGGAGATGATGTGTACCAAGGTCTCGGATGTCCACCTTATGGCAATGGGATAGGTTGTTTTTATTTTTGAAATCTTATTTTCTTTATGTTTGATAAAATGCATTACTGATATTTGTTTTTGTTTGTTACAGTTGGTAGTAAAAGAAAACCTCCAAAAGAGGCTGATGTTAATTTAAAGCATTTGAAACTTATCTAGGATTTGCATCAATCCGTAGCTGAGGAGCATATTAGATCTGGTTCTTGTTTGTTGCAGTGCAAAAGCTATACTTCATATTTTCACTGCTCGTCCTCGTCCAGTGGTAGTTAATCTTGACCAAGTACCAGCCTCTGAGACTAGTGTGGAAGGTTCTTCCTCTGAGTCGAGTATTCCTATCAGTGATCTGATGAAGAAAAGAAGAGCTCCTGCCTTTTTTGACAAATTTGCATCTGCCGTTGTGGAGGCAAAGAAAAGTAAAAAAGATGTCCCAGAAGAATGGACAAAAACCACTTATGTACCCCCTCCTGCTGCTACCAAGAAGGCTATCGAGAAGCCCCCTGTGGCTCCAAGCAAGACTGTCGCTATCTCTCCTCTGAGTGAGGTTATTATCATATCACATATAAAGACAACGTCTTTATCTCTAAATGTTAAAGGTAGTGGTCCACTTTTGTTCCTCCGAGCTCTGCTATGGGCTTGGTAAAATCCTGGACAATCCCGGAAGTCCAAGGCATTGCAGATACTCTTTCTCGTGAGAGAATCACTACCCTAGATGCTCAACACATTACCTCAGTAAGTATCTTTAGCTCGACCTCTTTATTTTTTAATGTTATGTTCATGTATTGACTTTAAGTGATTTCTTTTTTCAGCTGGTGACGTGTTTCAATAGCATTTTGAAGAAGGATGAAGCTATCAAGGCTTCAAGCTCCTCGGGAGGAGTAGATGAAGCTTTTATTGGACTGACCCAATCTTTAAAAGATTCTTGTCAAAAGTACGAGGAAGATAAAGTTGCTTGGGAGAAGAAACTCAAGTCCACTGAGCTAGACAGAAATCAAGTTGTGAATGCCTCCAAGGAATTGGAGAAAAAATTAAAGGAGTTTGAAAAGAGTAACAAGGATTCTGAACAGAGCAATAAGGAGTTTGAGGCTAAGCTCAAGTCTGCTGAAGAGAAAGTTGTTAAAATTCAAGATATCGAGCGATAAAAAATGGAGGTGGAAGAGATGTTGAAGGCTGTCGAGGAACTCCTTAGGGAAAGGACCTCCTCGGAGAAGGCGAAAAGGAAGAAGGCTGTTAAAAAATTATGCAGTACTGGTTAGGACAAAGGCTGGAACAAGGGCCTGGCTACCATGTCTTCTCAAATGGAGTATGCCATCCTCAAATATTTTAGGGATGGATGGGTTGCATCCTTGCAGGAGCTAAAAGTTGCTGAGAATTCTGAATTATTTCAGCAGCACACTCATGGCCCTCCTCCCTCTCCTGGAGAAGAAGAAGAGGATGAAGCTGCTTCAGACAAATCTTCTATGATGATTGGAGATCAGGTCCCTGTTGTCCCTGTTATTTAACCTTGCTCCGATCAGCTACCCTTGTCCTTCGAGCAACCAGTCTCTTCCTCCAAACCTTCTGAGGAAGTCATAGGAAATAAGGAGAAAGTGTAGAGTTATTCGTGTTTTTATTTTGTTATTTTTGAATGTAACCTCAGACTTTGTACTTTCTCTTGTGATGAAATAAAATTTGAACTTTGGTTGTTCATCTTGAATTTTCCCTTTTGCTTGCTATGTCTGTGTCATTATTGATTCTTTTTATTTCTTTTCTTTGCTAGTTTATGGCCAGAATGGAGCTCTTATCAGCTCATGACACAGAATTGATGAAGAAATGCAATGATTATTTTAAAGTTGGTCATGCAGATCTTAATGAGGCCCAGATAATTGACATACTCTGATCAGGTGCTTCTGACCGAGCAGTTGAAGCTTACCAATACCTGAAGTGTTTTCTCGATCGTGCAGTTGCCAATAATATGTCCTATTACGAGATGATTGAAGATCTCCAAGGAACTATCGAGGAACTCCAACAACAATATAAAGAATCTTCTACCCTTTTGCACCAAGGATACGAGAAAAGATATCAATAATTGAGTGCTGATAAAGGGTGTGACAAGTTTATCTCTGCTTATGAGAAGAAAGAGAGTGTTCTAAATCTTGAAGTAGAAGAGCACAGGCATATCGCCAAGTTGTTGGAGCAGGAGAACATTGCTTTGCAAGAAGAGATAAAACGACTCAAATCTGCTGCATCTTCTTCGGGAGCCTTGGTACCTGTTAATGATGAAGGTTTTTCTTTCTTGGAGGTAGAGAATGCCAAATTACAAGATGAGTTGGAAACTTTAAAAAGAGATGGACCCTCCACATCTACTCGTGGACGAGCAAGGTCTTCCTCTCATGGACGAGCAAGGGATGCTCGGGTTTCTATTGAAGAAGCGAGAACTCAATCGGCCTTGGAGAATCAGGCATTTCAGTTGATGGCGAAGAATCAATCTTTGGCAGAAATTTCCAAGAAAATTCTAAATTTTACTGACCAACTCTCTTCTCAGGGTTCTGCTTTGAAAAATAAAGAAATTCTGGCGAAGAGTCTCCACGAGCAGCTGGAGAGGTTAGCTTATCAGTTCCATAAATAACCTAGAGAGTTTTGGATGGCTGGGTATAATGAATCCCTTTACCATCTTGATGCTCAGATCCAGCAGTCAAATAACGAGGGGTACAAGCAAGGGTGGTTGAATGCACTGTGTGTACTAAAGTTGGAGAAAGGCCACTATTTATGGGATTATTATGACCGTGGAGTTCTTGATTTGCCCATGCCTCCTTTTAAGCTCGACATCAGTTGGATTCCTGCTCGGGCAATTCCTCAATGCTTAATCTCCAAGTATCTCGGCGATTACAGTCTTCATGCAAACTTTGAGATATCTCGCCCAGAGCATTTGCTTGATCGTCCCTCCGTGATGAATGTTCGAATGCTGCGAGATCTAAACTTTATAAATTCCCCTTAGGCATTAGATGATCCTCCTGCCGGGGTAGAACCTGTTTCAAAGGCAGAAGGGAAAAAACCAATAGAATAGGGTTTTTATGTAATGAAGTATATTTTTCACATCATATGTAATTCTACTTTATTTGAATGAAGAAATTTTTAGTCTTTTGCCATTTTATTTTCTTCTAAATAATTTGTAAAATGTCCTTGTTTGTTTGTTTATGAATATATGTACATTCTGTTTTGTTTTTGGATAATGGAACTTGTCCTATTTTATTATTTGATTATAGTGACTAGTCATTTTTTGGGCCTAAGTAATGGAATGATTTGCATCCCATGTTCCTGCTTAGTTTGGTACTAACCAACTAGAGTTGATTGTAATTGATTTTTTGACCAACCGGAGTTGGTAGTAATTGATTTGGCGACCAACCGAAGTTGGTGGTAATTGATTCCCGGCCAACCGGTATTGGTGGTAATTGATTTGCCGACCAACTGGAGTTGGTGGTAATTGATTTGTCGACCAACCGGAGTTGGTGGTAATTGATTCCCGACCAACCGGAGTTAGTGGTAATTGATTTGTCGACCAATCGAAGTTGGTGGTAATTGATGTTACGTGTAGTGTGTAGCATTAATATTCCGAAAAAATTTCAACAAAGAGAGAAACTGGGTGAAACATCACTTTATTCATAATGAAGAAAGTGTATTACATAGGAATTTCAATTACTGATAATATTTGCGCAGATGCTCTGCATTCCATGCATTCTTGAATTCTACTCCTTCCAAGGTTTCAATTCTGTATGTCACTGGACGAACTACTTATGTTACTCTGTAGGGTCCATACCAGTTGGGTTCTAGTTTGTTATTCTTTTGGATCACTTTTTTCAGCACATAATCCCCCTCCTTCAAATCACACTTATTCACTCTTTTGTTATAGAAAAAAGATGTTTGTTATTGATACGCTGCATTCTTGATTGCTGCTTCTTCACTAACTTCTTCAAGAATATCCAGGTCTAATCTTCTCATCAAATCACTGACAGGAGACTTGAAATTAAGCACCCTGTGCGTGGGTAAACCCAATTCAGCAGGTATGATAGCTTCACTCCCAAAAGCCAGAATGTATGGAGACTCTCCAGTTGCTGTTCGTGGTGTTGTACGATAAGCCCACAACACAGAATGTAGCTAGTTAATCCAATTTCCTTTCGCATCATCTAGTCATTTCTTCAAACCATTCAGCAGTGTTCTGTTTGTCACCTCAGTTTGCCCATTTCTTTGTGGATGTCCTGGTGCGGAATGGGTCTTCAGTACATTGGATTGATGACAATACGCTACAAACTCCTCGTTGTCAAACTGGGTTCCATGGTTAGTAATGAATGCATGCGGCAGACCATATCTGCAGATAATATTCTTCCAAATAAATTGATAGACTCTGTCGTATGTCATATCAATGAGAGGCTCAGCTTCTACCCATTTGGTAACGTAATCCACAGAAACGATGAGGTATTTAAACCTTCCCTTGGTCGTTGGAAGTGGCCCGCCCAAGTCTATTCCCCACATGGCGAATGGCCAAGGAGACGTGATGGGTGTTAACAAGGCTTAGGGAGTTCTTCGTATATAATAGAAGCATTGACATTTATCACACTTCTTGGCATATGCTACGCAATCAGCTCTCATCGTCGGCTAGTAATACCCCTGCGTTATTATTCTTTGCAAAAGTGTCCGACCTGCCACATGGGCTCCACAAGACCCTTCATGAACCTCTTCGATCAAATCTTTCATTTCGAAGGAAAGGACACATCTTTGTAGCCCTGCTATAATTCCTCATCTATATAAAATGCCATTCGTCAATACATAACGAACAACTTTAAACTTTAGTTTCTTGGCTGGAAGTTTATCAGTTGGTAAATCCCCCTCTTCAATATAGGCCCTGATGGGGTCCATCCAAGACCGTCCCAAGTCAAGGGCAATGAAGTTTATCGTCAGATCTTTGTCAATGCTCCGACCATCCAGGATTTCTATTGGGATTGTTCTTCGTAGCTCGATGCGTGTGGCTGATGCTAACCGAGCTAGGGAGTCTACTCTTGCATTCTCCAATCTTGGTATTCTAATCAATTGAATTACAGTAAAACTTGATACAACCTCCATCGGTTTTGCATGATACCTGACCATTAATTCTCCTTTCGCTGCATACATCCCTAGAATTTGATTTATGATTAACCGGGAGTCGCTGAACATAACGACTTGTTCTGCCTTCATGGTTTTGGCCAGGCTTAGACCCACGATCATTGCTTCATATTCGGCCTCACTATTAGAAACCTTAGATTGAAAGCGCAGAGAATATTCCACATTAATCCCATCTGGACTATTTAAAATAATCCATGTTTCACTGCCAGTAGAGCACGAAGAGCCATCTACATACAAACTTCATTATCAAACTCTTGGTCAGACAGAGTTCCTCGGTGGAATATTTGATGCTTCCTTTTGTCCTCCTCTAATACTTCTCGTTGCTCGTCCACCGACGTAAGTTGGTCGGGGTTTAAATTTGATGATCCTGTAACATCCACAGGTCGATATGTATTCAACTCCTGCTCATCGAAGGAAACCTCCTGAGCAAATTCTGCGATAAAATCCGCTACTGCCTGCCCTTTGAGCGATGATCTAGGCTCATAAATTATATCATATTCACCAAGTTCTACTACCCAGTACATCAATCTTCCTGATTTCTTCGGTTTATGCAGAGCTTGTCTTAATGGCATATCAGTGTATACCACTATAGTATGGGCTTGGAAGTATGGCCTCATCCTTTTGCTTGCTTTAATCAGTGCTTGCGCCAACTTTTCCAGCCTTGGATATCTGATTTTTTCTCCTCAGAAAGCTTTGCTGGTGTAATAGACTGGTCTTTGTACTCCATCCTCCACTCTTATCAACGCCGAGCTCACTGCATTTTCTGAAACTGCCAGGTACAAGTATAGTCTTTCTCCCATCACTGGTCTAGATAATAATGGAGGTGTCCCCAGATACTTCTTCAACTCTTGAAAGGCCTCCTCGCATTCATCATTCCACTCAAAAGTTTTTCGGAGTGTTTTGAAGAATGGGAGACATCTTTCTGTTGCTCATGACACAAATCTATTAAGTGCTGCAACTCGCCCTATGAGGCTTTGCACTTCCTTCTTTGTGGTTGGAGATCGCAACTCCAATAGAGCATTGATCTTTTCAGGGTTCGCCTCAATCCCTCGTTGGTTAACAATATATCCGAGAAACATACCTTCTCGTACTCCGAAAATGTATTTGGTGGGATTCAATTTCATTTGATATTTCTCTAGTTGATCAAAGGTCCGACTTAGGTTAACGAGATTATCAGCAGCTTTCTTGCTCTTCGTCAGCATATCGTCAATATAAACCTCCATGTTATGACTGATTTGCTCTGCAAACACCTTGTTCATCAGACGCTAATATGTTGCACTGGTATTTTTAAGTCCAAACGGCATAACATTATAACAATAAGTTCTCCTTGGGGTGATAAAAGAGGTACTCTCCCTGTCCTCAGGCTTCATCTTAATCTAATTGTAACCAAAATAAGCATCCATGAAACTCAACAATTCATGCCCCGAGGTAGCATCCACCAGTTGATCGATTGGGGGCAAAGGAAAGTGATCCTTTGGGCATGCCTTATTAAGATCAGTGAAGTCTACACACATCCTCCACCTGTTATTTTTCTTCTTTACCATGACCACATTTGCTAGACAATTGGGATACTTGACATCCTCAATAAAAGAGGCTTTTGTAGTTTGTCTACTTCTTCCTGTATAGCTTGGTTCTTCTCGGGACTGAGCACACTTCTTCATTGTTTTACTGGCTTGATTTCCTTGTTCACATTGATCTCGTGACACAAGAAATTCGAATCTATCCCTGGCATGTCTTCATGACTCCATGCAAAAGTCTGCTTTCTACGCCTTAGAAATTCTATCAATTCCTATTTTATTGATACATCCAGTGATGCACCAATTTGAGTTGTTCGTTCTGGATGCTCGTCATCCAGAATGATATTTTCAGTAGCCTCCATGACCTGTCCCTTCACGAGCTGAGACTCGTCTCTAGGGTCTAACGTTTCAATATCTGTGTTGATGTAAAAAATTAGATCGCTCTAATTATTCAATCACAGATAAATAAAATGAGACAAAGATTTTTAAAGTGGTTCAGCCTTATATGAATGGCCTACGTCCACTGTTATGTTATTGCTGAGTGTTTGGGAATTCTCGATTACAAGTTCTATCAAGAAATTCCGGTCCCTTTGAATGAGGGTAATACAATGTATTTATAGCCTTGAGGCTATAATCTGAAAGGGTGATACATTAAATGGTATACATATGAAAGGGTAATACATTTAATGCCCTTTAAGCGTGTGCGTCAAGATGATAAGCATTCAATGAATAGTTGGACTGTTGAGTATCTGGCAATCAATGCTGTGGCCGAGATGCAGCTCGGACCGCCTTAGTTGCTCGTTACTCAAGAGTTCCTCGGAGCGCTGCAGTTCCTCGGAGTGATGGAGTTCCTCGGTGTATCCTTATTGCTCGGAGCGAACATGAGTTGGTCGGGGAAATGAACTTCCTCGCTGCTATTATGCCACGTAGATTGACACGTGTCTTCGTATTATTCGTCCATATCAGCATACTAATTTTGGTATCAACAGAAGCCCCCAATGTTTCATATTTCGAACTTTGAGGAGTATGGAACATTCTTTCTCGGTATATGGTAATATTAAATGACCTTTCTGGGTTTTATGAGCATTTTCTTCGTATTTAAATTTCCTTCCAAATTCGCAGAATCCGCCTTTTAGCATTTTTAAAAGCGCTTCGATCTTCGTGCATTTTTTGTCCTTTTAGCCGCCGGTAGCGTAATAGTTTCCTTTCTGTAATCATTTCTTTCGCCGTTTCCCAAGGCAAAGTATTTAAACTTCTTAGGTAATCACACTGTCTTCTACCTTTTCCAATTTTCTGCTTTTGAGTTTTCCATAGCCTTTCTTTCTCTTGTGCGTTCATCCTTGTCTTTGTCAACATATCTCCTTTTTTCCCTGTAAGATTCTCTTCCTTCTTCTTTTATTCATCATGGTTTACGTTATTGAATCTCTTGACAAATTCCGTTCTGATTTCTCTATTCCATCTTGGGTAACTTTGGAGGATCTTTCTGAGCCTTCAAATTATTTTCGTTTGGCTGAGGGACATTGGTTCCCCAGCCTCTTTATTGCTGAATGTGGATTTTCTTTTCCACCAAACCCTTTATGCTTAGAGTTCTGTCACCATTTCGATGTTGTTTCTGCAAAAATAGCCCCCAATACATGGAGAATAGTTAATGGGGTGCATAGGTTAAATCAAACTCATGGAACTCGTATAGGAATTCCTGAGATCATGTACTGTTATAGATGGGCTATTCTAGATAATGTTTATTATTTAAAAACCAGATTTTTGAATAGGACTTTAGTAGTCAATCTCCCTGATGCTAACAGGGATTATTTTGAACATGGGGTAGTTATAAAAAATTGGCAACATGCCCCTTTGGTTGGTGACGAAGTATATGAAGGTCCCAAATGCCCTCCATATGGCAATGGGATAGGTTGTTTTCATTTTATTGTATTTCTGAAATTATGATTTCATTGTGTTTGACAAAATGTATGACTGATATTTCACTATGTATTTGTTTGCAGTTGACAGTAAGAGAAAAACTCCAAAAGAATCAAAAGTAAATATTAAACATTTGAAACATATCTGGAATTTTCATCGAAGAGTTGCAGACGAGCACATTAGGTCTGCTTCATATTTGTTGCAGTATAGGAGTTATACTACATCCTTTACTGCTCGTCCTGTGGTCAGTACCAGTGAACCATTGCCAGCTTCTGAGGATTCTTCACCAGACTCTCACATTCCTCTGATTC
Organism: Sambucus nigra; assembly: GCA_949130495.1. NCBI lineage: Eukaryota > Viridiplantae > Streptophyta > Magnoliopsida > Dipsacales > Adoxaceae > Sambucus > Sambucus nigra. The sequence continues at coordinate 186,165,028 of OX422209.1, read as the reverse complement.
AAAAGATGAGCAAAATAAGAGTTCCTGCTATCTTCGAGGAGACCTCCTCTGCTGGGGATGGAAAGAGAAACAAGGTTGATGTCCCAAAGGGGACAAAGAAAGTGGGTGATTCCCCTTCTGTTGCTCCTCAGAAGGCTATCGAGAAGCCCCCAGTGGCTCCTGTGCAGAAGGATGCACCTGTGGAAGTAATCACCATCTCTCCAACCAAAAGTTCTTCTTTGGTTGAGGTTGTTGAAAAGACACCGAGGAGATTGAAGAAATCCTCCTCGGTCAGTTTTTCTGAAGCCATTCCCCAGCTCCAAACTAGTGGAGCTGGTGTTCCAACCATTATTCCCCCGAGTTCTGCAATGAGCTCGGTAAAGACTTGGACTATTACTGAAGTCCAAGGGATCGAAGAAAACATGTCTAGGGATATGCTGACATCCCTAGCTACTCGTCATATCGCTTCAGTAAGTTTCTCTTATCCTGAATTTTTCTTTATTTCATTCAATATATGTATCTCGGTACTGACTTAACATTACCTTCTTTTTCAGCTGGTGAGTTGCTTTAACACCATAGTGAAGAAAGATGAAGCACTCAAGGCTTCTAGCTCCTCGTCTGGAGTGGAGGATGCCTTTCTGGGTTTATCCCAATCTCTGAAGGAATCCCGTCAAAGATACGACGAGGATAAGGGTGAATGGGAGAAGAAGTTGATTGCGTCGGAGGCAGAGAAAGTTCAGTTGGGAAAGAAGGTGAAGGATTTGGAGAGTGAGAATAAAAAATACGCCGAGAAGCTCACATGTTTTGGGGAGCTTGAGAATAAGTTGAAATCGGCCGAGGAAGAGCTGTCCCTTCTGCGAGAAGTAAATCGCCAAAAGGAGGAGGTGGAGGCCAAATTGAAAGCCACCGAGGATCTTCTATCCGAGAAGCTCTCCTCGGAGAAAATGAAGAGAAAAGTGGCTGTGAAAAAATCCTTTCGAACTGGTTGGGACAAAGGATGGGATAGGGGGTAGCAGCAATGATGACTCAGGTTCAGTATGGGAGTTTGAAATACTTCCTAGATGGTTGGGTTGCTTCCTTGCAAGAATTGAAGGTGAGCGAGGACTCTGAACTATTTCAACAACATCTCCCTGGTCCTCCCCCAGCTATTGAAGATGAAGAAGAGGATGAAGCTGCATCCGAGGAGTCTTCAGTGATAGTGGGTGATCAAGTTCTTGCTCCTCAACCCAATCAGACAACCACTGAGGAGATTTCTTCTTTGCCTTCTCCTCCTGAACAAGTCCCAACTTCTGCCAACCAAATCGTTGTTCCCATCGAGAAACCAATCTCCTCGTCCCAGCCTCCCAAGAAAGTCTTGGGAGACAAGGAAAAGGTGTGAAGTTGTTCAGTATTCTCTTTTTGTTTTTCTTCTATTTCAAGTGTAACTCAGATCTTTGTAACTTTTCCTTATGATCTAATAAAATTTGAGTTCTTTTCTTCCATATGATTGTCTCTTCTTTATCTGCACCATGTCTTGATCTTCTTTTTGATGATTACCTTTTCTTTCTTTGTTAGTTTTTGGCCAGGATGGATCTGCTGTCTGCTAATGACACAAAGTTGATGCAACAATGCCATGAATATTATAAAGCTGGTCACACAGACCTAAGTGCATCAGAGGTTGCCGAAATCCTTGGCCATGGTGCTTCAGAGGAGGCAGTGGAGGCATATCAGCACTTGAAGGATTTACTCGATCAAGCTGTGGCCAATAACGTAGCCTATTACGAAATGATCGAGGATCTTCAATGTACTTTAGAAGACCTTCAAAATCAGTATAAGGAATCAACTGCCCTGTTGCATAAGGGGTATGAGAAGAGATATCAACAGCTTTCTGACGAGACAGGCCACAAAAAGATCCTTGCTGGGTATGATGTCAGGGAGAGAACCCTAAGGGGTGAAGTTGAAGCTTGTAGACAGATTTCCGAGCTGCTAGAGCAAGAAAATAACAATTTGCAGAAAGAGCTGGCACAGTATAAGTCTGCAGCATCTTCTTCAACAGCTGTAATCCCAGTGACTGACGAGGGATTTTCCTTTTTAAAGGTTGAAAACGCCAAATTAAGGCAAGAGTTGGACACCTTGAAAAGGTCCAGTACCTCTACTGCTGCTCGGGGACGAGGAAGAGGTTCTCGTGGACGAGGAAGAGCTGCTCAGAATGTTATCGAGGAACTAAGTTCTCGACCTGCTCGGGGAGGATCAAGAGCTCTTAGTCGTAATGTTGAAGAAGATCGTACTCGATCAACATTGGAAACTCAAGCGTTCTAATTGAATGCAAAAGATCGGGCTTTGTCTGAAATTTCCAAGAAAATCCAAACTCTGGAAGATCAACTTGCTTCGACAAAGTCTGCTCTGGATAATAAGGATGTTTTTGCTAGAAACCTTCATGAGCAGTTAGAGAGAATAACTTTCCAATTCCATAAACAGCCTCGTGAGTTCTGGATGGCAGGCTACAATGAGGCCCTTTGTCACTTGGATGCTCGCATTGAAAATGCCAATAATGAAGGTTATAAACAGGGATGGTTGAATGCCCTGGGTGTATTAAAACTAGAACAGGGCCATTTTTTATTGGATTACCATGCTCCTGGGCTTCTTGATCTACCAAATCCACCATTTAAGCTTGACATGAGTTGGATCCCTGCTCGGGCCATCCCTCGTCGTTTGATATCCCAATATCTTGGTGACTATGCCCTTCATTCGCAGGCTGACTTATCTCGTCCTGAGCATTTACTGGATACACCTTCAATAATGAACGTCAGAATGCTGCGAGATCTTAACTTTATTAATTCTCCCCTTTGCTTGGAAGATCCTCCTGCTGGCGAGGAGCCTATTTCAAAAGCTGAAGGAAAAAAGCCAATAGAATAGGAAATTCTGATGTAATGATTAGTACACAATTTAATATCAGTGTAATGAACTTGTGTAATTCATTTTGACTTTAATGAAAGAATTTCATTTTTGTTTGCAAATTTGTATTGCTATTGTCTTGTGCTTGTCAAACACTTTATATTTATGCATATGTATCTATTAAAAAGATAACAATTTTGTGATGTTCATCAACCAACTTAGTAATAAAAAGTTACAAGTATCCGTAATGTTGCTCGATCACTTAATAATAAAGTAATGAGTATAAAAATGTTTAAAATTTTTCCAACCAAGGTTGTTAAATTGTGCTCGTTGACCAGTTATAGTTAGTGAGAATTTATACCCGACTAACCATACTTGGTAAATTTTTGTCTTATTCATAAAATATGTTCGACCAACTAAGGTCAATAAATTTTCCTCGTTGACCAACTACAATTAGTGGGTTTTTATCCCCGACCAACTATACTTGGTTCAGTTTGGAATATTTTGTTCTTCGAGGAACTTTTTGTAATAATCTTACCTCCCGACCAACATAAGTTGGCATTTGAGAGCATATTTTGTTTCCTAACCAACCGAGATTGGCCTTTTTAAGAGTCTCGTGTTCTCGCTCTTTTACCAACCGGAGTTGGTCTGAGTTTGAACTATCATGTCCACTTGCTCTTTTACCAACCTGAGTTGGTCACGCTAGTGTACGCCTCCTAACCAAAGGAATATAGTTTGTTCTCGCCCTTTTACCAACCGGAGTTGGTCGTGGGTTTGAACTATAATGTCCACTAGTTCTTTTACCAACCTGAGTTGATCATGCTAGTGTACGCCTCCTAACCAAAGGAGTATAGTTTGTTCTCGCCCTTTTACCAACCGGAGTTGGTCGTGGGTTTGAACTATAATGTCCACTAGTTCTTTTACCAACCTGAGTTGGTCACGCTAGTGTATGCCTCCTAACCAAAGGAGTATAGTTTGTTCTCGCCCTTTTACCAACCGGAGTTGGTCGTGGGTTTGAACTATCATGTCCACTAGTTCTTTTACCAACCTGAGTTGGTCACGCTAGTGTACGACTCCTAACCAAAGGAGTATAGTTTATTCTCGCCCTTTTACCAACCGGAGTTGGTCGTGGGTTTGAACTATCAGTGTTGCAATAAAAAATTGCTGAACAGCGTAGTATTAGTATTGTACACTAGTATTCCCCGAAAAACTTTCAATAAAAAAGAAAGAGGATGGTGAAACATCATCGTTTTATTCATATTGATGGAACTGCTTTACATTTTACATCACTGATAATACTTGCGTAGGTGTTCAGCATTCCATGCATTCTTAAATTCCTCTCCTTCTAGAGTTGCTATGCGGTAAGTTCCTGGTCGAACAACCTCCGTAACTCGATAAGGTCCATGCCATTTTGCTTCCAATTTATTGTGCTTTTGAATGACTTTCTTTAGCACATAATCTCCTTCTTTTAAGTCGCATTTCTTCACCCTCTTGTTGTAGAACAAAGTTGTTCGTTGTTGGTAAGCAGCATTCCTAATAGCTGCCTCTTCTCTAACCTCCTCGAGCATATCTAAATCCAATCTTCTCATTAAGTCGCTGACTGGGGAATTGAAGTTCAGCACTCTATGTGTTGGAAGACCCAACTCGGTAGGTATTACAGCTTCACTTCCAAATGCCAGCATATATGGTGATTCTCCAGTTGCTGTTCGGGGAGTTGTTCAGTAAGCCCACAATACTGACTGTAGATCATTAATCCAATTAGCTTTAGCCTCACTTAGCCTCTTCTTCAAACCAGTTAGTAATGTTCTGTTCGTCACTTCAGTCTGTCCATTGCTTTGAGGATGGTCTGGTGCTGAATGAGTCTTCAAAATGTTTGACTGATGACAATAAGCGAAAAACTCCTCATTATCAAATTATGTTCCATGGTCTGTAATGAAGGCATGAGGGAGACCATATCGGCAGATGATATTCTTCCAAACAAACTGGTACACCTTCTCGTATGTCATATCAATAAGTGGCTCAGCTTCTACCTACTTAGTAAAATAATCCACTGCAACAACGAGGTACTTGAATCTTCCTCGGGTCGTTGGCAGTGGTCCAACCAAATCAATTCCCCACATGGCAAATGGCCAAGGAGAAGTTATGGGTGTCAACAATGCTTGTGGAGTTCGTCGGATGGAGGAAAAACGCTGGCACTTGTCACATTTCTTGGCATATGCTATACAATCAGCCCTCATCGTCGGCCAGTAATATCCATGTGTCATCACCCTTTGCAAAAGTGTCCGACCTGCTACATGGGTTCCACATAACCCTTCATGGATCTATTCAATCAATTCTTTCACCTCGGAGGGATGTACACATCTCTGCAAACCTACCATAATTCCTCGTCTATACAAAACACCATTAGTTAGTACATACCGAGCAGCTTTAAACTTTAATTTCTTGGCCGCGAGCTTGTCCTCTGGCAATTCTCCCTCCTCAATATATGCCCTGATGGGATCCATCCAAGATGGTCCTAAATCAAGGGTAATAACATTCATCGTCAAGTCTTCATCTATGCTTCGACTTTCTAATACTTCAATTGGTATCGTTCTTCGCAGCTCGGTACGAGTAGTTGATGCTAGTCGGGCTAGTGCGTCTGCTTGTGCATTTTCCATTCTTGGTATTCTGATCAACTGAATGGCTTCAAATTCTGCCAACAACTCCATCACCTTTGCATGATACTTGACCATTAATTCTCCTTTAACTGCATATGTTCCCATCATCTGATTCATAATTAATTGAGAATCACTGAATACCATCACTTGTTGTGCTTCCATAATCTTTGCTAGATTAAGACCTGCTATTATGGCCTCATACTCAGCCTCATTATTGGAGGCTTTGAATTGGAATCGCAGGGCATATTCCATGTCAATCTCGTCTGGGGTTTTCAAAATAATTCCGGCTTTACAACCTGCTGTGCAAGATGACCCATCTACATACAATCTCCATGTAGGTAGCTTGTCTTCAAATTTCTTATCTGACAGAGTTCCTCGGTGAAATATTTGTTATTTTCTTTCATCATCCCCTGGTAATTTTCGCTCCTCGTCGACCATCTCTTCTCGCCCTTTTACCAACCGGAGTTGGTCTGGGTTTGAATTTGATGATCTTTCTACATCCACAAGCCCTTTTACCAACCGGGGTTAGTCTTAACTTATGTCTGTTGATCCTGTAACATCCACAGGTTGGTCAGCGAGCAATTTTTGTTCCTCGGGGGTATCAGGATATGTAAACTCTGCTATAAAATCTGCTACAGCCTGCCCTTTCAATGACGATCTGGGTTTATACACAATATCATATTCACCGAGCTCTATTGCCCAGTACATCAGTCTCCCTGATTTTTTTGGCTTATGAAGGGCTTGTCTCAATGGCATGTCGGTATAAACGACGATAATATGGGCCTGGAAATATGGCCTCATTCTTCTACTTGCCTCAATTAATGAAAATGCCAATTTTTCCAGCTTTGGGTACCTGACCTCTGCACCTCGGAAAGCCTTACTTGTGTAATAAATTGGTTTCTGGACTCCATTCTCCAATCTGATCAATGCCGAGCTGATTGCATTCTCTGATACTGCCAGGTATAAGTACAACTTTTCTCCCGTTATTGGCCTGGACAACAGTGGAGGTTCTCCCAAATATTTCTTCAAATCTTGAAAGGCTTTTTCACATTCATCATTCCACTCGAAAGTTTTTCGAAGTGTTTTGAAGAATGGGAGGCATTTATCAGTTGCTCGGGATACAAATCTGTTGAGCGCTGCAACTCGTCCTGTAAGACTCTGCACTTCTTTCTTCGTTGTTGGAGATCGCAACCCTAAAAGAGCTTTGATCTTTTCTGGATTAGCCTCAATGCCTCTTTGGTTGACGATGTACCCGAGGAACATTCCTTCTCGTACTCCAAATGTGCACTTCGTCGGGTTGAGCTTCATTTGGTATTTATCCAGTTGATCAAAGGTCTGACTTAAGTCAACTAGATGATCAGCAGCTTTCTTGCTCTTTATTAGCATATCATCGACATAGACTTCCATATTACAACTGATTTGTTCGGCAAAAACCTTGTTCATTAGCCGCTGGTATGTCGCTCTTGCATTTTTCAAACCAAAAGGCATAACATTATAACAATAAGTACCCCTAGGGGTAATAAAAGAAGTACTTTCCCTGTCTTCAGGTTTCATCTTGATCTGGTTGTAACCAGAGTAAGCATCCATGAAGCTGAGCAGCTCGTGTCCCGAGGTAGCATCTACTAGTTGATCAATTCTGGGCAATGGAAAGTGATCCTTTGGGCATGCCTTGTTGAGATCGGTGGAATCAACACACATTCTCCATTTATTATTTTTCTTCTTTACCATCACCACATTTGCTAACGAGTCTGGATACTTCACATCTTCAATGAATTGATGTAAAAAATTAGATCGCTCTAATTATTCAATCACAGATAAATAAAATGAGACAAAGATTTTTAAAGTGGTTCAGCCTTATATGAATGGCCTACGTCCACTGTTATGTTATTGCTGAGTGTTTGGGAATTCTCGATTACAAGTTCTATCAAGAAATTCCGGTCCCTTTGAATGAGGGTAATACAATGTATTGATAGCCTTGAGGCTATAATCTGAAAGGGTGATACATTAAATGGTATACATATGAAAGGGTAATACATTTAATGCCCTTTAAGCGTGTGCGTCAAGATGATAAGCATTCAATGAATAGTTGGACTGTTGAGTATCTGGCAATCAATGCTGTGGCCGAGATGCAGCTCGGACCGCCTTAGTTGCTCGTTACTCAAGAGTTCCTCGGAGTGATGGAGTTCCTCGGTGTATCCTTATTGCTCGGAGCGAACATGAGTTGGTCGAGGAAATGAACTTCCTCGCTGCTATTGTGCCACGTAGATTGACACGTGTCTTCGTATTATTCGTCCATATCAGCATACTAATTTTGGTATCAACAGAAGCCCCCAATGTTTCATATTTCGAACTTTGAGGAGTATGAAACATTCGTTCTCGGTATATGGTAATATTAAATTACCTTCTTGGGTTTTAGGAGCTTTTGGACCTCCTCTTGTATAGCTTGATTCTTCTCGGGACTAAATACTCTTCTTCTCTGCTTTACAGTCTTGATCTCCTTATTCACATTGAGCTCATGACATAAGAAGTTTGGATCTATTCCTGGCATGTCTTCATGACTCCATGCAAAAGTTTTCTTCCTGTTTCTCAAGAAAGTTATCGATTCCTGTTTTATCGAAATATCCAACGACGAACCTATCTGGGTTACTTGTTCAGGGTGCTCGTCGTCCAGAATAACATTTTCTGTAGATTCCACCACCTGTCCTTTTACAAGTTGGGATTCATCTCTGGGATCAGGAGTTTCAATTTCTATACTTTCTTCCACCTGGTAGGTAGTAGTCTTTTTCCTTGACTCTTCAAGCTCCTCTTGCTCGGTAGATGAATAATAGCATTCCCGAGATACTTTTTGATCACCTTTCACAACTCCTACTCCGAAGTTTGTTGGGAATTTTAAGCACTGATGTACTGTAGATGGAACTGCCTCGAACTTCTTCAAACCAACTCTTCCCATGATGATGTTGTAAGCTGCCTGCACATTCTTATCCATCACAAAGAAGCGTATTCTCTCTGTTCGACAAGTAGGCCAAGTTCCAATGAATATATCCAACTTGATCGTCCCAAGTGGAAAAACTTTCTCCCCGGCAAAACCCAGAAAGGGTCTGTGATAAGGTTCCAATTAAGATAATTTCAAATTCAAGCTGTCAAAGCATGAATAGTACATGATGTCTGCCGAACTACCATTGTCTACCAGCACCCTTGAAATCACTACTTCCTTCATCCTCATTTTGATCACCAAAGGGTCGTCGTGAGGGTAAAGAACACCTGCCAGGTCATTTTCTGAAAAGCCAATGACTAGCTTCTCTTTGTTTACCTTCCTCGGACGATCATCCTCGGCCAGATTTATTCGCTAAATAAATGAGCAAGCTTGAGCCTCTCCGAGGTAAGCCTTTCTTTCTGCAGTAAGGTCTCCTCCTCATGCATCTCCTCCTGTAATAACATTACAATCAAATGACCCAAAACATATGGAAAATACCTCTCGTTCTGGCTGCCATGGCTTCTTGGGAAGATCGGGGTCTTCATCTGGATCATCTTCATGGTCTCTCTTCTTTTTCTCCTCTGCTCGACGAGGAGATCTAGACCTCTCCCTAGTTCGGTCATTATTTCTTTTTTCTCCTCCCCGATCAATATACTTTGCTAGCTTTCCTCTTCGGATGAGTGTTTCAATCTCGTTTTGAAGAGCTATGCAATTTTTGGTCATATGACCATGATCCTTATGGAACTCGCAATATTTCTCCCTGTTCCTCGAGTCAGGGTCTGACCTCAGTTTCTTCGGCCACTTTACTTCCTCGTTATTCTTGATTTCTTCCAAGACATGATTAATACCCATTTTCAAAGGAGTATAATTATCGAATTTTTTCAGAACTTCCCATGACGACCTATTATTCTTGGAATGCTTGTCACCACCATTTCCCTTATGCTCTTTCTTCTTATATTTGTCGACTTCCACCTTGGTGTCTTTATCCATATTCTTCTTCGTAGCCATAGCTTCCTCGGCATTCATGATTTTGGCCGCTTTTGCCATTAACTCTGACATAGTTGTAGGTGGATCTTTGGCCAAAGTGTAATACAACTTATTGGGCAACAACCCACTCATCAAGGCGGTGATTGCTGTCTTTTCTTCATAATCTATGACTTCAAGCTTCTCGTTATTGAAACGAGTTATGTAATCTCTAGTACTCTCACCAGGTTTTTGTCTAACACTTAACAAGTGTGCTACTCGTTTTACTGGCTTTGCTCCAAAATAGAAATTGCCAATGAACGACTCGGCCAACTGAAAGAAAGTTGAAATCTTACCCCGAGGAAGATTGTTGTACCATATCTGGGCAGATCCAGTAAGAGTTCCTGAGAATGCTCTGCATCTCATTTCGTCGGGGAAAACATAGATGTCGGCAGCAGCTTGATATTGCTCGATGTGAAGAACAGGATCTGTCTTTCCATCATATTTGGGGGTCACCACAGGTGCTTTAAATTTTGATGGTGTAGGAAAATCCACAATGGCTTATACAAAAGGTGTCCCTCGAACAAAAGTTCGTTGTAGGGGGTTCTTTGCCTTAGCCATTTCTCCCAATCTATCCTCCAACCGCTGAATGGACCCTTTCCACGCATCATTTCCTTCCTCGAGCCTATTAGTTCGAGCAATTGATTGTTCTGAAGTAGCTTCCTGAGATCTATCTTGACGAGCAGCTGATCCTTCTCTTAGATTTGATGGTAGTTGAAAACTCCTCGACACGGCTTTAGGTGGACTCCTATTCCTCCTAGGGCCTAATCGACTGAAAGGAGATGCCCTGCTCAGTCTTTCCATGGCACTGGTCCTCTCTGGAGAGAGAGTAACACGTTGCTCAGTATCTGTGGCCCGTATTGATGAAGTTTGCCCAGGTTGATAAGAGAAATCATCAGATTCCTCATTACGATAAGCATCTGAACGCCTGGATCTTGAAGAAAGTAAATAAGTTTTCCTCTGACTACTTCGCTGTCCCGAATGTGCAGGTGCACCGCCATGAAGGGTTTGTATGAGTTACCGCATTGTTTCCTGCATGGCGTTTTATCCTCGAGCCAGATTAGTCATAATTCCAGCCAGATCTGGAGGTGCAGAGGGATTTGGAGGATTTCTAGCATTTCTAGCGTTTCGATTGCTGGATTCTGGATTATCTGCCATTGATGATGAATGATTTTTGGTGAAAAACGATAACAATAATCGTTCCCATAGACGGCGCCAAGCTGTTGATGTAAAAAATTAGATCGCTCTAATTATTCAATCACAGATAAATAAAATGAGACAAAGATTTTTAAAGTGGTTCAGCCTTATATGAATGGCCTACGTCCACTGTTATGTTATTACTGAGTGTTTGGGAATTCTCGATTACAAGTTCTATCAAGAAATTCCAGTCCCTTTGAATGAGGGTAATACAATGTATTTATAGCCTTGAGGCTATAATCTGAAAGGGTCATACATTAAATGGTATACATATGAAAGGGTAATACATTTAATGCCCTTTAAGCGTGTGCGTCAAGATGATAAGCATTCAATGAATAGTTGGATTGTTGAGTATCTGGCAATCAATGATGTGGCCGAGATGCAGCTCGGACCGCCTTAGTTGCTCGTTAATCAAGAGTTCCTCGGAGCGCTGGAGTTCCTCGGAGTGATGGAGTTCCTCGGTGTATCCTTATTGCTCGGAGCGAACATGAGTTGGTCGGGGAAATGAACTTCCTCGCTGCTATTGTGCCACGTAGATTGACACGTGTCTTCGTATTATTCATCCATATTAGCATACTAATTTTGGTATCAACAATCTGCATCTTCTATCGCATCCACTTGATGGGTAATAGTCTTCTTCCGGGATTCTTCACGTTCCTCTTGTTCGGTAGATGAATAGTAGCATTCCCGAGCTACTTTCTGGTCACCTTTCACAACTCTCACTCCAAAATTGGTTGGGAATTTTAAAAATTGATGTACAGTAGATGGTACCGCCTCGAACTTCTTCAGACCTACCCTTCCCATGATGATATTGTAAGATGATTGGATATTTTTATCCATTACGAAAAAACGTACTCTTTCTGTTCGACAAGCAGGCCATGTACCAATAAGCATATCCAACTTGATCGTCCCAAGTGGAAAAACCTTCTCGCCAGTAAAACCAAGGAGGGGCCTATGATATGGCTCCAACTGGGCTAGCTTTAGATTCAAACTGTCAAAGCATGAATAAAACATGATGTCTGCCGAGCTACCATTATCCACGAGTACTCATGAAATCACCACTTCCTTCATTCTCATCTTGATCACCAATGGATCATCATGAGGATATAGTACACCTGCCAGGTCGTTCTTAGAGAAACCAATGATCAATTTATCTTTATTCACCTTCCTCGGGCGATCATCTTCAGCCAGATTTATTCGCTGAATGTACGAGTAAGCTTGAGCCTCATTGAGGTAAGCTTTCCTCTCTGCAGTCAGGTCCCCACCTCCTGCATCTCCACCTGTAATAACATTACATTCAAATGATCCAAAATGAATTGAAAATACCTCACGTTATGGATGCCTTGGTCTTTTGGGGAGATCGGGGTTATCTTAGTCATCTTCTGGATCTTCTTTGTGACTTCTCTTCATGTCTTCTTTTGTTCGACGAGGAGATTTAGATCTTTGCCTTCTTCGGTCGTTGGTCTTCTCAACATTTTAGCTATCAACATACTTGGTTAATTCTCCTCGCCTGATGAGTGCTTCAATTTTATTCTGGAGAGCTATACAATGCTTGGTAGTGTGACCATGGTCTTTATGTAACTCACAATATTTGGACTTATTCCTCTTGTTAGGATCTGCCTTCATTTTTTCTGGTCATTTTAGCTCCTCGCTGTTCTTGATCTCTTCCAGAATGTGGTTTATATCTACCTTTAAAGGAGTATAATTTCCAACTGTCTTCCAACCTCCGAATAGAACCCTTCCATGCATCGTTTCCCTCCTCGGGTCTATTGGTTTGAGTAACTGATCGTGTTGAATTTGCCTCTTGGGATCTTTCATTACGAGCAGTTGGTCATGTCTGGGCAGAGCCTTCCCTTAGATCGGATGGTCGTTGAGAGTTCCTCGACACAATCTTAGGGGGACTTTTATTCCTCCTAGGGCCCAAATGATCAAAAGGAGAGACTCTACTCAACCTTTCAAGAGCACTGGTCCTTTCTGGAAATAAAGTGACGTTTTGTTGAGAGTCTGTAGCTCGTACTGAGGAAGTCCGACCAGGCTGATAAGAAGGATCATTAGATCTTTCAGTACGATATGAGTCGGTACATCTGGATTGAGATTCCTATGGGAACAGCGTTTGCCTAGTTCGCGAAGAGGGTAAACGGGTATTTCTCTGAACACTTTATTGTCCTGATTGAGCCGGCACTCTGCCTTAAACAAATTGTATAAGTTGTCGCATGGTTTCTTGCATGGCCATTTGGCCTTGGGCCAGATTAGCCATTATACCAGCTAGATCGTGAACATTTGGGGGAATAGAAGGGTTTGGAGGGATCCCGGCGTTTTGATTACTAGACTCCAGATTATCAGCCATTGATAATGAATTATTTTACTCAAAAATACTAACTACAGTCGTTTCCCACAGATGGCGCCTATCTGTTGATGTAAAAAAATTAGATTATCTCTAATTTATCAATCACAGATAAAATAAATAAGACAAAAAGATTTTTAAAGTGGTTTAGCCTTATAAGAATGGCCTACGTCCACTATTTTTGTATTGCTGATTGTTTGACCGAAATTCTCGATAAGTGATTTATCAAGAGATCCAGATTCCCCTTCTAATGAGGAGGTTACAATGTATTTATAGCCTTGCTGTACATATGAAAGGATAATGCGCTGTTATCTAGTAGGCATATACATCTGTATGATAATAATGAGCATTTAATGTGCAGTCGTCTTTTTGATTCTCCTTATTTGGATGCTTTATATGTTGAGTTGCTCGGGGCGCTTGAGTATCTCGGTGACAGTATGTTGTTCGTTGAAAGTGTTTGTAATTGCCACGTAGATTGACACGTGTCTTCAAGTGAATGGTCCACGTCAGCAGACTAAATTTAGTATCAACACCGGACATGTGTCATTTAACGGTGCACCTAGAAATTATCGCCTAAATTATAGGCACACTCTTTCTTTTCTAGGGTCACCGCCAAGTGACACATGTCCGATCCGCATTCTTAAAATGCGGATATATATATATATATATATATATATATATATATATATATATATATATATATATATAGAGAGAGAGAGAGAGAGAGAGAGAGATGGATCTCATGAGGTCCCTGAATGAGAGCCATTTTTTTAAAATAGTAAAAAAAATATCTTTGCACTGATTTTTTTATGGGTTTTAAACATTTCAATAGGTCCATATAAAAAATCATCTCAAAATGATTTTTTTACTATTTTAAAAAATCGGTCAAACTTTATCAGTTTTTAACAACTTTAAAAACTGACACGGCTTAATCGATTTTTTAAAAACAGCAAAAAAAATCATTTTGGGTTGATTATTTTTTTATGGTCCTACTTAAATGTTTAAAAACTATTAAAGAAATCAGCCCAGAAATATTTTATTTACTATTTTAAAATAATGGACCTTATTTAGGGACCTCAAACTCGGACCACACTTGATCATTTCCCTATATATATATATATATAAGGAAAAAAACAGATCTGCTCACTCCCAACCACCAGCGCCACCCCACGCCCCTTGACCTCCCCCTCCGCGCCCCCTGCTACCCTCTCACCAGCCTCCTGCCCAGCCCCAGATCTGCCCGTGTGTGTGTGTTCGGGAGAGAGAGAGAGAGAGGGGGGGATATGGGAGATAAAACAATTTTAGGGTTTTTAAAAAGGGGTAAAATATCCAAAATACCCTTTTGAAAAAGTCAAAAGGACTGCCATGTGTCTTTTAATACTAAAATTTAACGGATTTGGACGGAATGGGGTAATTGCAGTCGTTTACAAAGAAATTGTCTCTCCAGCATTAGAGAACTATTATCGCCATAATAAAGAACCTAAAACAAACATATGAGACTATGCTCTTGAATTACTTCGTTTTTTATGTGCCTTAAAGAAATATGTTGCGATTCAGCTTTATATATGCATGACTGTGTGTGTACTATGAAATAGGAACCAACACTTGATAAGCAACATTTTATAGCAAATTTTTTGAAATAGTTGTAAAACTTCATTTATAGAAATCGGAATTTTCTCATGCTTGTGAAGTTTTCTTTTTTGAAAATAAAATGAGGACTTATTCAAATTTGAAATTTTAAGTGAAAAACACTTTTTTCAGAAGTTTTAAAAATAATGTGAACACCAAAATTTGACTGAAACAATTATATTAGGACCACTTTTATAAAAAGATTAGGGACTTTGTAATGTGCTTAGCATATCAAATGTGCTATATTTATTATCAAATTTGAATAAACTAAATGTCATTAGGCAAGCGGCAGGTGCCACGTTATAATAACGAAATTAAAAAATATTCAGTAAAAAATAATAAATATAAAAAAAATTAATATCAATGACTCTATGCATAACGATTAAATTGGATTTAGTGTGAACACGTAAAGTAAAAGTTTTGATCTCATGGCCTAACTATATTGGAATCAAGTTGACAATTAAAAATGTTATTAAATGTTGCTTGGCGAACCAGATCTAGGAGAGCATCTGCTTAAGTAATAAAAATATATAAACTAGTTATCAATTTGTGCGATGCGGTGGTGAAACGATTGTGTACGCATTATTAAAAATATAAATGTTTTGGGGAAAAAAATTATCATTTCAATAGCATACGCTTAAATTAGAATGATTACTTTTAATATGCATACTTACTTTCGTTACATGTGAGTTGTTATTAAAGAATGTCAAGAGACTTTTCATCGAATGACCGCCAAAACTATATCCAATAAGTACAATTTGCATTTTTTCTAATGAAAGTAAAATTTAAATTTAACTAAATTAAAAGAAAAATTAAGCAATAAGAGAGTGGCTAATTTAAGGAGATATAGATAGGTGGAAACCGATGAGGTAAACACCAAACATGAAGTTCCTTGAGAATATGAATAGTCATTTTTTCAACAGAGGACTTTACCACCAAAAAGATGGGGAGATAATGGTTTCCACTTTGATAGTCTAAGATAAGAGATGTATGTAAATCTTTTGAATAGCGCACGCTGATAAATTTTCTCCCAAGTATTTGTGATTATAGAACAATTATACTCGTGTTGATGGCATAGCGATAATTTATTTCTAGAATACTTATGGATATAGAACACGCACACTCCCACAAGTCAATTTTCTTTCAACATATTATATTTAAAATTGATTACAAAGTAATGAAGCTTGACATGTTGATAAACGTCTAAAAATGATGAATTTCTTCCATTCCCCTTCCTCCCAAAAACATGACATAATTCAAAATCCAAACCAACATATTTAATATATAATTACAAAATGATAAGTATAATATATTTGATGAGCATCTTCATAAATGATGTAGAACGAGCAAATGAATGGTATATCTCTTTCCATATCTATGTTCAAAATTGTGACATGATATTCTTCATATTAGAAATATTGTATTGTAATGTAATAAATCAGATTGTTATTAATTTGATATCAAATTAAATCAGATTTAATTGAGTTTAATTTTCGCATTATTAAAATCTGATTAGTTGAATAATAAAGTTTTTCTTGATTTGATTATATATATGTTATTAGAAAAACTTGCATGGAATCAGAGTATGTTCATTTATACGTATGGAGATTATTCCATAGGGTCTTGATCATGCTTTTTTCAATTGGTATTCAACATAACCTATTTAAAAATCGATGACAAAATGCATATGTGCACGAGTGTGGATAAACAACAATAATAATCTAAATTTAAAAAACACTGAAATGATATCTGAATAAAATATTTAAAACGTTTTTACTTTTTAAAATTTTTCTTTATTTCTTAAAACATTTAAAAAGGTTAGAAGTGTTTTTTGTAAATAGTTTTTAACTTTTTGTAAAAAAAATCAAAAAAAAATTATACAAAAAAAGTGATTAGCTTTATTATTTTTTTTTAAATTCAAACTAATGTTTTACTTTTTAAAAAAATAAAATAAAAAACTATTATTTATAAAAAAAAATAAAAATAAGAAAACACTTTTTTAATATACAAACGATCAAAATGAACACTATACAAATGATACAAACGACCAAAGCTATTTTTTTAAATATACGAATGATACAAACGATCAAAATAAAAGTAACATGTACCGAATTTTTATTTCTTTTATAGAAAAAATGAACACTATCCAATTAAAAAAAGACGTGGCGTATAACACAAAATATTTATTTTTTCCTACAAACAAAATCTTGTTTTTTACTAAACGAACCACCTTATTAAATCACGACAGGAACATGATCTAACTATAAAGTGAAATAAAATGACAGGACACATTATTCAATTTAAAACCAAGTAATATAAAAATATATATTATTATTTTTTGGAATAAAAAATAAATAATATAACCTTTTAAATAGCTTTTTCAGAATTAATAATAAAATATATAACTTTTTTAGAACTAAAAGACTAAACATTAGTTATCAGAAGGACAAAAAACACCATCTTTTAAATTATTATAGATAACTAGAGAAGTAGCAATCTTCTATTTTTTATTTTAGTGCTTGTCCATTTTTCAGTTCCACTAAATGCCGATTTCAAAATGGGTAAAGGCATCTTCAAAATAAAAAATGTATAAACACAAAAAAATGGTTTTAGTTGATGGGATTAATGGGTCCTCACTTGGGCCATCATGACCTTAACGAACTCCTCGTAGTTGATCTGGCCATCACCGTCTGCATCAGCCTCTAGGATCATCTCGTCAACTTCTTCATCGGTGTTCTTCACATCGAGATTCGTCATGACATAGCGGAGCTCAGTGGCTGACATAAAGTCGTTATGGTCAGTGGCTGACATAAAACCTTCACCAACCTTTTTACACCACCTTCCAACACCCTCATAACCATTAACTCCAAAACCCACCTTATACCTCCTCAACCAAACTCCATTCCGGCAACCTCCTTCACCAAAACTACTTACTCCTACCCAAACCAATAATCGGTGACACCACCCTTATCCCTCCTGCCTACGCTGGAGGCTAGCTGACCCTTGTGAGGCTTAAAGTTTGACGACACCCAGATCTGCCTATACCGGTGACCATACCCACCTGAGCTCTTGTCGGTGAACCAAGAACTTTCTCCTACCTACTGACCCAGTTTCAATCCAACTACACAAGATCAATAAATCAAAGAAACCCACCTGCCTTTACCCGGATCATATTCTCCCCCAAATTAATTTTGACTTGGTCAAAAATAAAATCCAAGCCAAACCAATCCCTACCAATACATATGAATCTCATGGAATTAATCAGAAAACTCAAAAAGCTTCTTTAAGCTCCTCCTCATAGTCTGTATCCTTAATCTTACGGGCCATCGGGTTGAGGAACTCATGGAAATCGATTGTGTCGTTCCCATCAGTATCGACCTCGTTGGTCATGTCCTGAAGCTCGACTTCGGTTGGGTTCTGTCCAAGGGACCTCATCACGGTACCAAGCTCCTCCTTAATGGTGATGCAACCATCGTCATCCTTATCAAATAAGCTTAAAGATTCCTTGAACTTGGAGATCTTATCGTTGGTGAGTTGATCAACCAGTTAGTTGGTTTTATTAGAGAGAGAAAATTGAAATTGTTGAGAGAGAGAGAGAGAGATTGTTTTTCTAGTTAAATATTTATTTTGGAGGTATAAGAAATCGATAGACTTGAGGGGTGGCACTCACCTGTGCAAAATATGAGACGACAATAGGCATGTTTATAACTACACGAATGTGAAGAATGTAAAGAATGTGAAGATAATGGGAGAATGCGTAAAGTTGGTAATGGAGGGGTTGGGGGAAATGAAGTGGATGAGAGAGCAAGGGGGAAGGGGAAATTAATGGAGAGAAAATAGTTTTATAAGAATGACACGTGGATAGCCTTGTGATTGAGGATTTTAAATGCTTTTATAGCATTTTAGAGTATTATATAGAATATAGATTTTGACATCATGATACTTATACCATCCATTGCACACACATAAATAGAGAGAGGAAGGCTCAAGAACAAATTCAGTGCAGATCTATTTTTAAAAAATGGGAAAGAGAGAATTCGGTACGGATCTATTTTTAAAAAATAGGAAAGAATATTTTTCTGAGGTTATTTTTTATGAGTTTTTAATATTTCAATGAACTCCCAAAAAAATTAACTCAAAATATTTTTTTTACTATTTTAAAAAAATAGATCAAAACGCGTGGTTATTTTTTTTTGCTATATACATACAAACCTTAATTAAAAAAACATTACGGTTATTTTCATTGTATGGGGACTAAATGTGTATGTTATACTATTTTGAAATGATTGTTAGATTTTACTTGTTGTTTTACAAAGAAATTTATAAAAGTTTCAAACTTTGAAAAAAATCAACATATAATTTGTATTAGCCATTCTAGTTTAATTTTGTTATTATAGGAAGTAATTATCAAAATAATGTCAATATAAAATTAATGTAGATTTTGAAGAAAAATATATGTAGTATAAAAATATTCCATCTACCATAAAAATTAAGATCTACATGGGAATAACCAAGTGAGGAGGGATGGACATTTATCAAGTAGGTGTTTGATATGTAATAATGCTGAAGAGATGGTGAATCGCTTATTTTTGCATTGTAAGATAGTTAGGGGTGTGTGCGGGATAATCTACTCTCTTTTTAGAATGACGTAGGTGTGTTTGGAGATAGTGAAGGGGGAGGTGGCAGCTTAGAGGTATCTTGGGGGTGTGGGGGGAGGTACGCCAATTATGAAGTATGGTCTTCTTGTGCATTTTCTCGATGATTTGGAAATAGAGGAACATAAAGTTCTTTGAGGGAGAGGAGTTAAATCCAATGAGACTTTGATAAATGTTAGTGAGCACTTTGCATATGTGGCTCAAAGAGGAGATGATGGTCTTGATCCCTCGTACATTTTAGATTTTATGGAGATGCACCGGGGGAAGTAGTTGTATGTTTTATTTTGATTTTTTTTCTCATGTATTAAATTTTATCGAAGGAGGTAGATAGAGGGGTGATTTTAGTTTTGATACCTCATAGTTTATGTATATATTCTTTTTGTCTTTTGTTGTATACTTCATGTCGATACTCGAAGAGAACTGAATTTCCTTGTATTTTTTTCTCTAATTACATGTTTATATATATAATTCTTACAGTGTGTATAAAGGGAACATACACACATGATTTATGGCTTAAAATTAAGTCTAAGATTTTAAAATAATTACGTAAATAATTCTCATAATATATGGCAGATTTTAGGGAATATATTTCAAAAAAACATGTTTTAGGAAACATATCTAAAGGCACTTTAATATATTCGTCTCCTTATGTGGGTGTGATTAACATAGTCTTGACTTTCTTGATAAAAAATGTAAACTTGTAGTACTAAGTAAAATATTTGTAAATGTCAATAATATGATATTTAGGTACTTTCTTGACCTTTATTTTGTTTTGATAAAAAATGGCAAATTATGAATAATTTTGTAATGTCAGTGATGTACATTAACAATGAAATTAAAAATTATCCAACAACAAAACAATAAGTATAGCATATTGAAGGAATGCTTAAATTATAAATATATAATATATAATTTTAGACATGGGCTAGAAGTCACATATTACGTAGCTAAGACATGGTCGTTGTTTTGTTTCTATTGCTTTTTTTGTTGTTAGTAATCGGTTGTATAGCAAGTAGGATGGGCCAAATTACCTGGGCCCTCAGACTATACTTTGCTGGGATTTACTATTCTTTATCTATTACAAGTTAAGTTTCACCTATGATTAGAGAAAATTTTACTATTATAAAAATATGAATGTACAATGGTATTAAATTGCAACTAGGAGCAATTTGAAAATCCTGTTAGAATTATTTTAAATAACAATTCTCCATAATGTGCTCCATAAATATATTAATACTAAGAGTCACTTTGGTTAATGAAATGCTACTCTAAATACCAAGAGTCAAAAGGATTTTGGTGTAACATCACGGTCCGGATTTATGGATTACTCGTGGGTTACCTGCTCCGACCCGAATGTTAGGTATGAAGTGCAATGAGACAACCTAAATAATATTGCTAGTCCAGTTTTGTTTAATTAATTTTTCACTTGTTTAGCATGTAATTCCAATTCATATCAAGCTATGGGAAGGATCCGTGGGAAGCGTCCCCGGAGTCCGAGCATTCAGAGCTACTAGCGTAAAAAAATATACTTACTGTAACAACCCGCCCTTTTGGGGACGATTAAATTCCATAATTAAATATAATTTGGAATTTGGAGAATTTCTCGAAATAGTGATTTTGGGATTTTTAAGGATTGAATGATTTTCGATGGGTATTGTAATTACTTTTGGGACTATATAGGTCGCTATAATTTAATTATATGTCGTCATGGAGAAAATTGACGAAAAGGTCAGATTTTAAATTGGAAAACCCGCAATTACTTTTATGGCTTGGAATAGTGATTTGCGGTCAATTACCTCGGATGGAAATTTCGACTGCGCCATGAGTCTCGGAATGTCCGAGATAGTCGAAAAAGAGTGTCCGATTGTCGAAATTAAGTTTCGGGTAATTTTAGAGGTAAAAGTAACTCGTAATTGGGTAAACGAGTCGTTTTTGGGTTTTAAGGGTTTAAACCCTTTTTCTTTCTTTATAAAGAGAGAGAAAGGGAAAGAAAAGAGAAGAGAAGGAAAGAAAGAGGGAGAAGAGAGAGAGGAAGAAGAAAGAGGAGGAGAAATGGAAACTCCGGTCAAACTCCGCGGGATTCAGCTCGTGGTCGTCGGATTTCATCCTCCAGGCAAGTGTTTACTTGCTTTATTTACTTTTGTGCATTAATCTCATATCATAGTTGGTAAAAATATGATTTTGGGGTTAGAACTCTTAAAATAAAATTGGGTAAAAGTTGATTATGAGTTTACATATTGATGCAGTGTAAACTCTTAATGATTTTTAGTGTTAAAACCATGTTAATGGAGTATAAAAATGAGTTTAAATGTTAAGTTGGGGTTTTTATGGTTTTAGGGTTTAAAACTCAGAGAAATGATTCAATACCCCAAAATAATTGATGTGTTAGTTGTAAAACATAGATTAGATGTTTATTGAGTTGTTAGGTGAGGTTAGAAACAACAAAAATGGAGAAAAATGGAGTT
This sequence comes from Sambucus nigra, assembly GCA_949130495.1. Lineage (NCBI taxonomy): Eukaryota > Viridiplantae > Streptophyta > Magnoliopsida > Dipsacales > Adoxaceae > Sambucus > Sambucus nigra. The sequence goes on along the minus strand of OX422209.1, from coordinate 186,143,231 downwards.
TGGGATTTTGGGGAGATAGTGAATAGTAACCCGTAAGCTTGTGGGGTTATTTTGACTAAGAAAAGAATTGATTTAGCTTTCGATCAAAACACGAAAGTTGTAGATCTTTTCGATACGGTCGCGTGAGCGCTGACCGCGTATTTTTTTTATTTTTCTAAAATTTGATATGATTTTTACAAGATGGCAGCTCTGGGTTGAAATATTCAACTCGAAAATCAAATCGGGAATTGAAAAAATACAAGTTAGGATTAGTCGTGTAGATGTTTTGGATAATTTTTGGGGTAGTTTAGAAACCCCGATAATGAAATTGGGTTGTTGGATGGAAGATTTGGAGGATTTAGTTTTGAGGACCTGATGTTAACGGTCGACCGCGTCAAGGAGAAAGGGCCTACTGCTTTATTTCGTAGGCTTATTTACAACCTGCGGTCGACCGGGGGTCCAGGACCGGTCGACTGGTGCCCTGTTTTCAGCCCAAGATTTTGGAGATATCCAATAAATCCTTAAGAGGTGATTAAGGTAATTATTATTTGTCGAAGTAAGAAATATTTGGGTTTAGAATCATGCTTATATGAATGCATGATTATGATTCCTGGAGGGAATCTTTGGGATTATTGGTCATCGCTAGATGCTATAGGCCACTATGGACGTTTATATATATTCTAGGAGGAATATATAGGATATGTATATACTGTGTGATTTAAGTATATATATATGTTATGATGGAAATGATTTTGAAAATATAAAAATGAATATTTTCAAAATGGAAAGACAAATGATTTTCAGAATTGATAAAATATGGATTATACACACCTCCCTAAATCGCTATCATAAGGGAAGTTGTGCGCGTTGTGGTGAAGCCTTCCTGGCTATTGAGCAGGTTGGATATAGTCCCTAGGCCATATGGGCGTTTATTTGTTTACTGCGCTGGTTAGGGGACTCTGGGTGTGGTCCTGACTTTCCCGCAGGCAATATGGCCGCTACCCGACGTTGGTAGGTTGCCAGGTTGTCTTGTATAGATAGGCCCTGGAAGATGATAGTCATTTAGGGGCGCGTCCAGTGGGGAAACCCGGAGGGGCGGTCTTAGATTTATTAAAGCAATTCATGATAATGAATTGGCTTTATATTTACATTTCCTGAGTATAAAAAGGGAAATGGAATAAAGGTTTGGCTTCGGTAACACTCCCGGATGGAAGAAGGGATGTGGAAGCATATGATATGATCAAAGCATTTTCATGATAATGAAAATGGCTTTGGGTACATTTCCTGAGTATAAAAAGGGAAATGGGATGATATATAATGGAAAAGCATTTTTATGTTAATAAAATTGGCTTTTAAAAAGATATATGTTATGGTAAAGCAATTCATGCTAATGAATTGGCTTTTAAATACATTTCCTGGATATGAGAAGGGAAATGGAAGGTTTTGATATGAGTATAGAATACACCTCAGTCCGAGAGGTAGATCCGGATGTGTATTATATAGTTTATTACGTAAACCTCAGTCCGGGAGATATTATCCGGACGCATATTGTTGATGTATATATATATATATATATATATGTATTTATACATTTGTGTGTGCTACGGGCCTAATGGATCTCTACCATTAACCCTGCCAAGTAGTAGTGTATCGGGGGGGTTCCTTGTTTGGATTTCGCTTTGCGAGACACCCCACGCACGAACTTAGTGCAGTGTTGAGAATGGAGGTAAGTTTAGCCCTTAGCACTTGGACTATCTGGGGTAGATAGTAGATGGGTAAATTAGACTAGTTAGGCAGGGATAGCTTGACTAGGGTATGTTGTTAGGGTGCGTTAGGTGTGCACTATTAGAGGAGAGGTGAGGGGTATCTCATGGGAGTGCGATACAAATTTAAATATGAGATAAAACTATTTTTCTAAAAATAAAGCATTTATGCACTTGCAAAATATTTTCAAAATTCGGGCTCTGACCCGTTTATCTACTTTCCTTCCTTGATATATATTATATATATATAGGTGTCCAGACACAGGGACGCCTGGATGGAAACTTCTTTCGAGTCAGACGTCTGCTGCAGCAGCTGTGGATGCTTGCGGGTTCTCGGTAGACGCTTCTTTTCTTGTACTCTAGATAGGAGGTATTGTACAAACATTCGGGCCAATGGTCCAACTGTTTTTATTTATTCTTCACATGTTATTCAATATGGTTGTATAATTTGAACCGAGTGTTCGCTTATTTTAGTTCATTTCATTTTCCTTTTTATTTTATTTACGCATTAAATTGTGGATGTTTTATTTTAATCGTTAAAAAGAGTAGTTAAGTAAAAGTTTTTAACGCTCGCCTAATAGGATATTAGTAATTAAATGAATTTTCGACAGTGATGCTAAGAATGATCCATATGTGACTCTTGTTTTAATTTGATATAGGAGTTATCGCCCAGTATCCCATTAGGCGGGTTGTTACACTTACCTGTACAACGCTCTCAAAATACTGAACCACACACAACCTTTTGTAACAAAAAATAGGGAATGAGATGAATGCACAGTGCAAAATACAATAATCAATATAGAATTGAACGAAAGAAAGGAGACTCTAACACGTTATTCCTACGTGCACGTGCAATTACCTCATATATGTAGACATATACTTACATAAATGCATGAAATTATTTTTATTCCAAAAACTTTACTTGTTCCGATTAAATCACATTAATCCTAAGAAGAGACCCTTTTTGCTTAACTTGCCAAATATTTTGATTTAACACACCCAGTAAAATAATTAAACAAATACCATTTGTTTAGAGAGAATACTTCTTTTATAGAAATCACCTATTTACTCACACCGGATTTACCTAGTATTTTTCTTGAAAATAACCTTTGAACATGCACACGCTCCGTGTTTGAAAAAAATTATTTTTCGACGAAAATCTTTCGCAAACACACATTTGGGTTAATTATGTATTGAAACCTCCTTAGGTTGCTTAATTACCCAATTAATCACTTCACTTTACCATTCTTTTCACTTTACATGGACATTAGCCAATTTCTCATATTACCTGTCCACATTATCTTTCAACCGAAACATTTATCAATTTCATTTAAAGTTAGGTTATTTTTTTATAAGCACCACACAATCCATTTCTTGACGTGCTTAACTTTTCTCATTATATTTTCTCAAAATCCTCCAAATAACTGCGTACTTTAATGAACTCCACACCACCGACTACGCTATCATATTCTCTGACCAATGTTTTAGGTCTTTCACCCTACGGCTTCGGACCCTTCTTAATTATTTTTCGGTCTCATCTGAGTCCATATTAATTTGTTTTAACATTTTTCAAATTTTCACATTATTCCACTTTTACCGGCCGAAGCCAAACCCCAGAGTTTTCATCCCCACCTTCTGCTACACTTTATAAATCACCACTCCTTGTCCTTTACACACTTGCATTGATTTTTTTTTCAAAAATCACTTTCATTTAGGACCATTTGTGTAGCACCCTTTTATACATTTTTATTTCATAAAAATATTCCACTTTACGCAAAATTACCATTTGACCACTTTATTTCCACACTCGTCTTTTTTTTCATTTTTACAAGTGTTGATTTCTCAAAAACATTGTTAAGTTATAAAGATTTTATTTTCTTGCAATGTTTTTACTCATTAACACTCATTCAACTCTTTGGAGTTAACACACCTTTCAAGATGAAGATATTTTTATTTTATTACTTTCTTTATTAAGGAAACCATTTGACATTTTGAAGACTACATTGCAAGAGTATATCATTTTTCCTTTATTTTCACATGTAGTCTTAAAATACTCACTTATCACATTTTCTACACTTATTCCCACACTTCAAGGGTTGAAATTTTTATTTTCTTTTATTCATGTTAAAACCCTTTAAAACCTTCATTAAAATTGTCAATATGTTCATTACTAAAAATACTACAAGTTCATATACGTAGACAGAGGGATTTTAAGTCAAAACCCCCATTAAATGGGTTTAATACATGGTTCATTCTAGAAATTATATAATATTTGCAAAACATGCTTTTCAAGACCAAAAGTCATTTTTGTTTCTTCAAAACCTGAATAAATTTTTATCTTCTTAAAAATCCCATTTTTTACAAGAAAACTTTGAGACATTTGCTCACAAAATATCTTCAACAAGATAAATATTATTTCAAATATTTTATTCCATAAAATATTTAAATACCAAGTTTTATTTAAATATATCATTTTACTCGAAACTCTTGAAATCATTTGTAAATCATTTTACACAAAACCATAAGAAATAACCTTCTTAAATCATATATGCATTATACTCTTACAAACTTTAACTACAAAACCAATACTATGAAGAAAAAAAGAGTCCTTAAGCTAAAGAGTAGAGTTTTACACCTCAAAGGCGCTTCAACAATGGTAGGCTGAAGAAGATGGTGGCCTAAGGAGGTTGCTTAGCTCCACAAAAATGTGTGTAACACCCCGCCTAATTAAATACTGGGTGATCAATCCTTTATAAATTAAAATCAAGGTGAACGGTTGGTTCATTCTCAGCATCACTGTTGTAAAATAATATTTCCAATTTGAACACCCTAAATAATTAAGCTAAGTGTCAAAACAATTTAAAATCTTATTTTCATTTTATTAAATTCCAATACGAAAACCTCTTTTAACAACCAATAGTTTAAGAATCACATAAATACTAAGGATGGTGTTTAACACACAAGAGTTAAACCATCTAGATAAAATAAACCAAGTTTAAGAACCATAAATGAAATCATCCTGACAATAGTTAACTCCCAAGGAATACTGAATACTGGAAATATAAATGAACATAAATCTCTGACAAATCCAAACGAAATAGGAATTCGGGCGGCACATGCCCTAACTAAGAGGAACTAAAGTAGGAATAGAATCAATGACGAGGTCGTCTAAAGCAAAGGCATGCAACTCTCACATAAGTTGCAACACGTCAAATCCAAAGACCTTATGCATAACGCTCGTGTGGCTGGGCACCTGTAATATATACATACATGTATATACAAGAGAAAGAGAAATAATGGGAAACGGTTCAGAGCCCGAGTGTGAAATAGTTTTAAAAATAGTTTAGCAAGTATTTAAAATGCATACCGGCTAATATAACCACCATGTTAGTATGCGACACTCTCTTGAGAATTATCACCTCTCATGCAGTGTGCACGCCTACCATACTACCGATCACATAAGTCTATCTAACTTATTTTTTCATAAATTTCTATCCCGAGAAGTACTAAGGCCATAGTATGTAGTTTTAGAAAACCATTATGTTCCGTATTCTTACGTTACTTAGAACCACTTAGTACCGTTACCAAATTCATGAACATTTTTTATAAAGCTGAAGCATTTATTCATTACTTAACTACTTATACACACAGTAGAAAGTTTCCATATATAAGTGTGTGTGTGTGTGTGTGTGTGTGTGTGTGTGTATATATATATATATATATATATATATATACCCCACATAAATCTATGGTGCTGGCATACTCTTCTATCAAGTCCCCGTGTCACTCATACTAAGGGAAATACTAGCTCTCGAACTGTATTAGCACAATACACATACAAATGGAGGCGAAGCATAGTTTCGAATCCTAAGAGGTCAACACATACCCTCACGTCTCTTAGAACATCTGACTATCATTTTCAAATATCCTGTATCTGGAATACTATCTTCTAGGGTACGAGTCAATATCCCCCATAAAGGTCCAATCGAGATAAGACTGTCCCGGTGCGGAAACCTCCGTGATAGCAAGTAGCCCGGGTATGATTTTTACAGAGATACATAATATATACACAATCATACATTCATGTATATAAATATTCACATTTTCTAAATTAGGTGCACCCACGACCCATAATTATAATTATCCATTCTTAGCACAAATTACTCGATTATCTCACATAACGGATTTGTCTCCTTTATAATTTATTTCAGACTTACTTGTCATCTCTCGAGGTATTCTATATCACTATGTATAATTTCAGTAGGTATACTCTCACTTACCTTCTGGTCTAAATTATTTACGAGTCTCAATCTTTTAGTAAACGTACCCACAATTTCTTCATCCCGCATTAAATTTCACTCAACCGAGTCTACCTAGACCCTAATGGTCCTCTCCATAACCCATTATACTATATCAATAATAATCAAGGGTTCCTATGCATTTTAACCATATTAAACAAAAAGGGTGAAAATCTGCAATTTTCCGGGGGGGGGGGGGGGGGGGGGGATCGATCGATCGAGGAAAGGGGGTCGATCGTTGATTGATCGATCAAGCAATTCTTGCCCAGATTCAACCTACGGGTTTCATCAAAAACTCTTCTCCAAAACACCATTAATGATCGCCAAACTTCCAAACAAGATTACTAATAGTCATATATACCTATATACATGATTTTCTACGTGAAACATGTCCAAATTCATTAAAGGTGTTGGATTAATGGGGTAAAATTTACATAACTATCAAGAACCCTAATTTTTCATGAAACATTCGTTCTTCTAATTTTTTTTGCAGATTTCTTGCTCCTAAATCCATACAAATTCTTGGGTAATCGTCTACATATGATTGAGATGTCCAGAATATATTTAGTTCCTCTAAAACATGCGATTTAAGGTCTCTAAATTATCAATTTCTTCCATAAAACATGTTCTTAACGATCCTAAACTAACATGGGTGGAACATTAACTAAAAACAAAGCAAGATAGATACTTTCATGGGATTTAAGAATCTTATTTGTTGATGAAAAAGGTATGGTTATGTTCCTTGTTGTGCGGTCTACGTTTTGGTAGTGGTGGCGGTGCAATCGAGTGAGTTCTAGGCCTTAGATTGCTTGGAAACTCTTCACCTTCTTCTCTAATCTCTTCACCTTCTTCTCTAATAGATGGTATTAGGTTTTTTGTTTGTTAACCCTAAGAGAAAACTCCAAATGGCTAATATTTACTAAGAAAATTTGTGGGTTTAATTACCCAAAAATTCAAAATGTCTATAAAACCCTCCCGGGATGTCAATTAGGCCTAAAAATGCCCTGAGACCCGAAATAAACCCCCGGCTACACTTTTCTGACTATCTAGACCCTTTCGGCACTTTGGCGCACGAAAAATGATCATAGGGGTGACTTATAATATATTCACTTTTATAATAATAATTTAGTCCACACACGACACAAGCGCGTCCCGACTTAAATTTTCATAATTACCATTTTATTCACTTGTGACAATGTTAATAAAATAAATCTAATGTATTACTTTACTCATCTAGTAATATTCAACCAATTCTCAATAATACTAACTCACGTCACGATAGTAAATATTGAAAATAGATTTCTGGATTAATATTAAATTAATATATCAAATTAAATTTAATGAATCCCCAATTTTTAAAGTCATAAAAGTACGGGGTATTACAGCGTGCTCCACAAAATCTCCGAGAAAACCCCCCTTTTAGCTCCCTTATTATTCTTCTTCTTCTCCAAAAATCCCCAACAACATCTCTATGAAATCCCATCTTGCTCAAATATGTGATGTATATGGTTTTTATAAGCTTAAATATGAAATAAAATGGTTAATCCATAGTGGTTTCGGGTGGAGGAATGGTGGTGTTACGGTGGTGGATGTGAAGGAGGGTGTGACAACCCGCGGTCCGAGATAAAGGGTGGCCAGCCCGATACTCAAACATAGTAGGGATCATGGATGGATATCATCCTCAGCATCAACAAAAATAAATTGAGTATACGGAAAAACCACCCAATAAGTCAGAAAACGGGTTGCCAAAAAGTTTAGAAATTTAAAAGCAGTTAAGAAAATTAAATTAAACAACCCATTCTGACAAGCAAGTGGAATTCCACAAGAATATATATATTACAACTAAGACGAATGTATACAAAAGGATCGAATAGGCTGTCGGTCCACAGCTACATAGAACACAGTACAACAGTTTAATATCTTACTTAATACATTCATTAAACAAGTACAAATGTTTGGGCCACACGCCCGAAGAAAAGACCCGGCCATATCTAGAACACAAAGAAGAAAACGTCTAATTCAAGGTCCTGTAATAATCCGCAAAATCTTACAGCCCGACTAAAGCAAAGGAATGGGAATAATCACCACGGGGGTCCTTGCGGTGGAGCACCTGAGCGGATGCAATCATATACACAACAAGGAAAATAAACAGGTCAGGGCCAGGTTCTATATGATCACCAGAAGATATAAAAAGCATGATAGAAATGAACAGTTATGCATGAATGATAAGGATGATAATATGGCATGTTATCTAGCATGTTAAACTACAATTAGGAAATGTAACACGATTGTAAAAGAGAATTTAAAAGTAAATAACTTGAATTTAAAATCTTTGCTCATTATTCCAATTACCATATCCCTTTACATTCCTTAATAGGAATAAAACCATTTATTTGGTTTAATCAAGAAGATATAATTTCCCTTTATTTATTAACTTCCATAGTTAATTATCTTTCCATTCCTTAATAAGAATACTCAAGTGCTCTTTATGGCACATATCTCTATCCCGTGCTCTTTATGGCACGTATCCATGCTCTTTATGGCATATAACCATAAAGTCCCACTTGATGGAGAAAAGTCATATTCATATACATATAACGATTCTAAGACCGCCCCTCCGAGTTTCCCCACTGGGCGTGCCCCTAAATGACCATTATCTTTGATAAGCACCCAAAAGTGTCTATTTTATACCCTGAATAGATGCATTTTAGTCACTATTTTTAATTAAAATTGGCCTTATGTCGTATTTTATCATTTTTGCAGGTCAATACGCAGTTGCGGTACAAACAATGCTAAATCAGTGTAATTGCGACTCAATAGCAGTCAAAATCTTGCAACGAAGAAATCAAGGAGATCGCGAAGTCGGAGTCCCTATTTGAGCTTGCCCGATGTGTTTCGATGTCCCGAACCGTGTCCCGTAACCCAAACCTAAGCCTACACCGAGCCCAGACCATTCTCCGAGCCCCGTGTGTGTTGAGTTTGTACCCTTATTATTTTTCTAGATTTTTATTTTTAGTCATTTTATTTTTAGGATTTATTTATATTTATTTAGAAATTTCTAGGATTTAATTTCTATGTTTTTATTTCTTCATTTTGATTTTGATTTTTATTAGTTTTTAATTTTTAATCTTTATTTTTTATTTTTTATTTTTTTTAAGATTAGTTTTTAGAAATTAATTTTTTTATTAGATTTTAATTTCTTTCACTTTAGTTTTATTAGGATTATATTTTTTTAGTTTTAATGGAGTTTTATTTTATTTCTTTTTATTTTCATTTTTTTATTAGTTTGAGATATTAGTTTTTAGTTTTATTAGATTTTAATTTTTTTATTTTATTTAGTTTTCTTTTATTTTTTTAATAGGTGTCAATTTTTTAGGGGTACGAATTAAATACACACACAACACACTATCATATAGGGGTGGCCGTGGGCCGGGCCTGGGCAGGCCCGGTCGGACTCGGGCCGGGCTTGAAAAATTAAGTGTTATCCCAAGCCCGCTCGGGCCTAGATCGGGCCTTATTATGTAATCCCAACCCCTCCAATTTTGAAAGCTCTTTACCCAGGACCGCCCGATCGGGTCCTATTATGTTAATTAAAAGTTTTTTTTTAAAATTAAAATACCTATTTTTTTATTTAAAGACCAATTTTTTTAATTAAAAATATGTTTTAAATTTCATATATTACAAAGTCCATATATAAAGGTTCTCACTTTACATGAAAAGACTTGGTATACGTTTTTATATTTATAGAAGTCCCCCCCCCCCACACACACATATATATATATATATATATATATATATATATATATATATATATATATATATATATATATATATATATACTAGGGTATGCCCGTGCCTGAAGGCACGATGACAATTCTCCCAAGTATAATTTGTGTGATAAAGTCATAAAAATTTTGTATTACAATATAAATTTCCAAAGTATCAATCGTGGTCAATTTTTCTGAAGGACGGATATTTTTTTCAAAATTATTTGATCGAGTATAATTTGAAGTACAAAATTTTATTTTCAACACAAATAAAGGTAAAAATATAAGAAAAAAAATTGTCCCAAATTTCCTTTGTTTATATGAGTATCCACCTATTTAAGGAATAAAAAAAATACATCAACCACATAAATAATCCATACAGAACTTGGTATAAACAATGTCACCGCTTTAACATTTATATATATAACCCTACTATGAGTACACCACACCCTTACTGGCATCTTTAACACTAAAATATGAAAAATGTTTCAATGGAATGATTGTCAATAGTTTAAAAAGATTCGTCTTAAAACAAAACAAAATGTACACAATTTTAAAAATTAGTTTATATACTTTTAGAGCCTAAAATAATATCAATTATGGATATATGACAACAAACATTTGGTTTCCATTTTTAGTCCCTATTTATATGACTATCCACCTGTTTCAGAAACAAAATATACTTCAACAATAATGTTAATAGTCCATATCGGACATCTTATAAAAAAACACATCAATTTGCTATTATTCAAAAACAGAATACATATATGAGTACACAACAGGACACCATCGGCAATTTGTGCAACATAATAAAGATGTCATATAATAGTAAATCAAAAATCAAAAATCTTTTTTCACACTGAAATCATATATGTATTCTGTTTTTGATTAGCAAATTCATCAAAACTAATGAATGGATGCAGCAGCATTCAAATTACTAAGTAGTCACGAATGACACATTTATTAAATATTTATATATTATTTATTTATTTATATATATATATTAGGGTATGCCCGTGCCTGAAGGCACGCTGATAATTTTGAAAAGCATAAAGTCGTGTATAATATAAATAATAAATATTTTATATGTTAGAAGTGTAAATTTTCAAAGTATAGAATCAGGTAAATTTAGGAAAAACATTTTTTTACAACATAAATGTATAAATGTTTTATGGGAGCCGCTATTGTCGCTCCATGAAATCCTAAGGCACTCCTACATTGGTTCCTAATTATTGAAAATGACCATTTGACCCTTACCTCATTACTTCATCATTTATTCATTCTTTCTCTCCATTAAATGATCATTAAAATAGATAAGTGTTTAAAAATTAGTCATTTAAAAACCTATTTTATTATTTTTTAAACAAATGGTTTTCTTAATTTATAAAAAGAAAAATGTTTTCCTATTTAAATAAAACAGTTTTTTTTATTTTACAAAAATAAACTGTTTTTAAAAAAAAAACTGTTTTGTAAAATAAGAAAACAACTTTTTTTTTTGTAAAATAAAAAAAAAAACAGTTTTTATTTTGCAAAATAAGAAAACTGTTTTTTTTTTTGCAAAATAAAAAACAGTTTTTTTGCAAAATAAGAAAACTGTCTTTTGGGTATTTGTTAATTTTTTGTCAATGTTTATCGGTTTTTTGGACGGAGTTGATACTAATCAATCAGTATTAAAGTTTTGTATAATTTAATTCAGCTTGTTCTTTTCTTTTGACAACATCCATCCAATTCCCATAAAGCCATAAATTTCACATTATTTATCCCTATGCTCTGCACTTTCAGCTAGAAATGGTGCAAGTGGAACTGAAATAGCTTTATATAGTTTTAGTATATCATAATCAATGTGAGACTTGTGCAGGCATATCAGAATCATTAGGACTATTATTTCAAATTTTGGATTTTCCAATAATCTTCGGTGGAAATACATTAACTTGTGGATTACACATAAAATATATACATACATTAAAAAATAGCACATACCAAGCAACTACAATATCTATCAAGCCAATCTAATATAGATTGATGGTTTACAACACAGACCAAACTGATGTGTTACGTTCACATAGCCCTGTTGTAGTATTTAATCCCGAAGATAACCCACATATCCCCGTACTTGTATTTAATGTCTGCAACATTTCCAACATCCCTGAGTCAGAGTCCTACGCGTGTTGGAATCGAGCACGCCACTGACACGCTAGAACATGTGAAAAGGGAAGTTCATATTTCTCTATTTAAAAACGGTGGACATGTGGAGTCGCATGGGGACACAATGGTGGCCATCAACCTTAACTACTTATACTTCAATTTGTATGGTTCACACAGTGACCATACTGATACTTACATGTAAGCTATAGATGTTGCTAGTATTCCCACAAACACGAAAGATTGAAGTGCACAGCAGGGACAGAGTCTAATAGCTGAAACAACTGAAATAGCTGCTACATTTGACCCTCCATTTTGGTTGGAGGTAGTAACTGCTGAAACAACTGCTTAATTTTGGTTGCAAGTAACTGTTGAAACATATACGGCTTATCATAAAATTAGACATATATGACTCATTTTCCAAGGTTTGGGGTACAACTCTATGGATATTCAATAAGAACAAAATAGATATCAAACCACTGTTTAAAACATAAAAATAAAAAAGCACAACAAAAGAGTATAACCACCATTAATGCATACACGCCAAAGACTGATGATTGTTTGCTTGTAATTACATTTTTAGTACTAATAAGAATGGACCATTCAACTATTACGAAATAAATATTCACCCAATACGGGGTACATTTGAGAACTCGAACAAAGACGCACCGAATTGGTAAATACACTTTATAACCAAACCAAAATCACTACTTACTGTTTACTGCCCCAAAATATTTGTTTGGTTTCTTCTTCTATTATAGCACTTTGTTTGGTTTCTTCTTCTATTGCAGAACTTTATTTGGTTTCTTCTTCTTCTGCATCTTTTTCTTCGATTTCTTCTTCAGCAGTAGCTTTTTTCACTTCAGTAGCCTAGTCCTTCATCTTCTTTTGATCTCACAGTTGATAACCTTACAGAACGCCTTGGAGTGTCGACTATGCCCTAATCAAATTCAGAGTGTCACCTTGTAGAATGTCTGTTTCTTACTCTTAATCTCCTCGCCAGTAGGCAAAATAAATATAATCTTGTTCCTTTGTGGGGTCATATTTTTCCATAGGACTTGAACTTGATCCATCCGGAAAAAAGCATTTAGTGGAAATAATGGGTCGTGGGGTCAGTGCTGTAGGAGGACAAAGTTCTTTGGGCGACCTTTTTGGAAGTGAAGAGACTCTTAATAGTCCTCAAGCTCTGCAGAAGCAAGTGCATGATTCAAATAATGGGCCTTTTCAGAGGGTTGTTGTGGTTGTTCCCCCTTAACCACCTGTTGAAAACATTAAGTAGATAACAACAGGAACTAAAGACAGTCTGCTTCCCCTTCGCAAGCTATTAACAGTAGCTCCTGCCCCTTCACCACCTGTTCAAAATGATCAACATTTAAACATATTTTAATCAAAACCATAATAGGGTTTAATATGATTTAACCAAAACCATACAAATCGTCATACCCTCATTCTTAGCATCTACTTCCTCCATTGGGGGAATGCCCGCATCAGCCTCATTGTATCCAGATTCCAAGAAGTATGCCATATGTATTCAGTCAACTTCTTCCATCTACCTACCCTTATTGTTAGCATGTTCTTCCTTTATTGGGGAATGTCCTCATCAGCCTCACTTGCCTCCTCATTAATGCTAAAACCAAGGTTCAACATACTATGGATTCGGTTCCTAAAAGTGTTGGACTCTCAATAAATCTCGTGCCATCCAAATAATATTTCTTAACCTCTTGTCCTCTTGATAATTGATGACTTTCTCCATAACCCCAAATAAGTACATCCAACTGATGTCCCCCTAACAAACCTGAAACCGCTAACAACATAACTACATATATGAGTTAAAAAAATGATGATAATCCTTGAGAACATGAAAAACTAATAAGAGTGTAGAGAAATATAATGATGATAATCCTCAAGAACTTGCAAAAATAAATTGCTACGGGGGGGAGTAGAAAATTCAACTTAACATGTATTAAGTTAAAATAAACGACTATCAAACCTTTAAATAATACAAATATATTAATCAGCACATATGTATGTCTGGTCTGTATTTATTATATTGATACAAATTAATGAACTCAATAGTATAAAACACCGCATAAAATTTCATAAAAATCATATAGTCATATAATCATCCCATATCTAATGTCTATCGCACACCACTTAGTCAAAGTACCAAGTGCACTGGTGTACTCACACTTTGACACACTCCCAAGTGTACTCACATTTGACACACATGGGGTCGTGAGAATAAAATCACATTTGACATGGTTTGTTTATTAGCCTGCTCCTTCTTCCTATAATTAGTCCTGCTACTATTTTTGCAAGAATACAATTGCTTCTATTATGCATTGCATATATTTTTTTCAACCCAAGACCTGCTCACTTTTTGTTAAGCCAAGACTTGGTTGTAATTTTTTTTTAAACTAAGACCTGCCTTTATTTCGGACCTTCTTCTCAATTGTTAGCAAAGACCTACCTTCATTGTTAGCAAAGACCTCACTGAATCCCTGGATTCAAGTAAGGGCAAATTGAGTAAAGAAATGACAAATATGAGGAAACCATCACCAATAATAATTATATGCTCTATTATAAGAAAACAATTCAATTCAAGTCAGGGTAAATTAAGTATTTGAGGGAGGATAGGGCATAGTTTTACTAAAAATTTTAGGGAAAATAATAATACTTTAACCGAAAAACCAAGAAAAAATTAACAACAAATAAATAATTACTCTAAGAAGGGAGGGGAGCCGACTACCTGAACGTAGATTCCAAGAAAATTTATACACAATCACTATTTGAAGACCCAAAAAAAACCTGTACACAGAAAATACAAAATAGGAAAAAACATAAGTTGAGGAGCGTGATTAGTACTTCCAAGATGACTATGATCATAGCTCCAATCATACTTCCAAGATGGACTTGCTCGGATAGTACGATGTCTCCCAAAACCGCAGTGATGATCATGCAGAGTGGGCTAAATGTTGTTACAAAAAAAGGACCTCGAGCCTTCTTTTCCTGGCTATGTATTTGCTTTAGTTTCACTCTCTCCAACCTGAAAATGATATGCACAGTAAAGGTAATGGCAGGGAGAACATTGACAGTGGAAGATACAAATATAATATGAAATAATTGAACAAAAAGTTCTAATTAATTGTAAATTTGAGTACCTTAAAAAACAACCAACTAATATTAACAGGTAATAATGTAGATGTTAGGGGGAAATAGCTGCACGGATAAATTTCATTAACGAAATAATGTATACATAATAAATCTATCGAAAAATGAAAATCTTAAATGATAACACGGGTGAATCAGGAAAAGAAAAATGAAGTTAAGACAACATACATCATATTCTTTCCCTCGAGCCTTGTTTTCCTCTTTATGTATTTGCTTTAGTTTCAGTCTCTCCAACCTGAAAATGATAGCCACAATAAAGCGAATGGCAGGGAGAACATTGACAGTGGCAGATGCATATATAATATGAAATAACTGAACAAAAAGTTCTAACTAATTGCAAATTTTTAGTACCTTAAAAAACAACCTACTGATATTAACAGGTAATAATGTTTAGATGTTAGTTAGGGGGAAATAGATGCGAGGATAAATTTCATTTACGAAATAATGTTTACATAAAAAATCTAACAAAAAATGAAAATCTCAAATGATAACACAGGTGAATCAGGAGAAGAAAATGAAGTTAAGACAACATACATCATATTCTTTCTTCCATATATCAGAGAATCAAAATTATAATAATATCAAAACATTAGGAAAATATTCTAAATAAAATGGCTTTCTCCAATATCATGCACCATTCGCAACTATGAAGCACATACGCAGGGGTGTCGGACAATAAAATAATAAGAAAAATGAATTATACTACTCTTTGATTTTTTGTATAACCGTAACCGTCATATTGATTGTTCTCAAGTATATAGCAGTGAGAAGGAGAATGTTTCCATGGAACTTTGTGTATAACATTACTGATTCCCTAAAATTTTGTGTATGTGCTTCTGTAAGTACTAACTTGGGCACATCCTGTCGACGAAAGATGCTCCAAACACCTCCTCTAATTTCAACCTCAGAACTTCCATTATTGTTGATAGCATTCTTCAGTTTGGTGAGTGTTGTTTCACCCCTGATAACCAAAAAACACAGAAGTTTAATGCAAATCATAAACCCATAAAACCACATAAATCATAAACCCATAAAACTAAAACTAAAAAATTAATGCAATAAATAAATACATAAAGAAAGGAGATTTGTGTTGGATCTTTGAGTATCTTGAGGCTAGGGCTTTGCATCGTTGAGAGAGAGCCCGAGTACCTTTGATGGAGATGGATCTTAACAACATAGGTATAAAACCCGAAAATGGATCCATAAGCAGTGTGCAATGTAGATCCGTAAAAACTCAACTGTAGATCCGTAAAAATCAACAGAGTCATGGTTGTACCTACGCCACAGATTAAAAATAAAATACCTCAAAATAACCCTGAGTATAAAACCCAGATCTAGAACGTTAAGTTTGGCACATATGAAATCCAAATCTACAACGAATACAAAAACCCTCCTCGACGACAACGTTAAGTTTGATTTTCTTGAAACGTTAAGTTTAAAACCCTCCTCGACGACAACCCTGCTTTTTTTCAAATCAAAACCCAAAATAGAAGATATATATAGAACCCTCCTTTTTTGAAAACCCGAAATTGGAGATGGAGAATCGTAGAATCCATAGTAGAGAGATCGAGTACCTTTGATGGAGATGGTAACGTGAGATATTATCGAGTGAGAGGAGATAAAGGATGGCTGATTTTTTAGAGAGAGAGAGAGCCTCGTGTGGTGAGAGTGAAGAGATGGAAATTTGGTGTATAGTGTGAAACCGTGCGTGTGGTTGTGTCATATGCGATGGACCTAAAAGTGTATACTTTTCTATTTTACCAAATTAGCCCTTGTATTTGAATTAAAGTGGAGGAAAGAGAATTAATTAGTGAGTAATAAAAGGGGGGAAATCAAATATTTGAGGGGTAAAAGAGGTAGTGTAATCTCATGACATCATCCACTCAACTTGTGACATACATATCTTTGCTACTTTATTATATAGATATATATATATATATATATATATATTTCGGGCTTCCGGCCGGGCCGGGCCTCATCGGGCGTAAAAACTCATGCCCAACCCGCCCGAAAAAAAATCGGGCCTATAAAATTTTGCCAAGCCCGCTTTGCGGGCCTATTTACCTTACTCAAACCCTAATTTTTTATTGGACGGGTTGGGCGGACTTGGCGGGCCTCTGCCTATGTCCACCCCTACTATCATACACCCACACCCTCACACTAAACCCCCTACACCCTCACACACCCAAACCCCTCTTTTTCATCTTCAACCTCCAACACCCACCTTATTTCTCTCTCCTACTCCCCCATTAACAAACCCCTCAACCTCCATAGCTATCCAACCAAACAAAACAATAAAAAAATAAAAGAAACAAAACCGGACCATTGACCCCACTTCGTCGCGCCCTCTGCCGGCGTCACCACCTACCAGCGAGACCCACCGGCGCTACATCGCCAGACCTCCGATCTAAAACCGGGCCATTGCCCTTCGACCAACCCCAGCCCTTCGGCGGCGACGCTTGACCCATCTCCGGCGCCTGCTCCAGCGACAAAACCCAGACGCGCCCAACCAGCTCCGGCCCGACCCACGTCACCCGAACCAGCTAAACCCGATCTCAATTTTTCAACCACCCCAAACCCCATACGGGTATATCCCAAATCAAGCTACCTGCTTAAGTTTTCAAATCCCAACAATATACGAACCAAGTCAATCCAAATTCAAACAAAATAAGATCCCACCAATATCTCCTCAAAAATCAAATCGTGGGACTAAAAAAAAGGAGATGATGGCTACTATAAGAAAGGGGCATCAGCTCATTAAAGAGTGACTCTTAACAGCAAAAGAAACGAAGACGTAGAGAGAGAAAAAGAGTTTGTATATTATGTACACTTTAGGGTCATAAAAAAATTTCCAAAAAAATTATTTTAGTTTTAGAATAAATTTTAGGGTTGTTTTTTATTCTTTTTGGTGTAATCAAGTACTAAATTTGTGAGAAGATTGAGACGCGTGTTCATGCACAGTTGACACAAGAAAAAAATTGCGTATCGTATTCTTTCCCTCTTGTTTCAATTTTGATTAATGCTATTGTGATAGTTGTTTATTCTAACATGAGAATGTTTGGTTAAACACCCCGTTCAAGGGGTGGGGTGCACTGCGAATGATGTTACTTTAATTAGTTGATTCATTAATTTTATATTTTAGGTAAATTAATCTTTAACTGTCGCCAATTAATTTATGTGACGAGAGTTAGTAAATTAATTGAACAAATTAATATTTGAATTTAGGAATCAATCTAGAGATAGGTTTTTCCTATATTTGAATATTAATTCGGTGTTGAAAATTTGAGGATTGATATTGTTTTCGTTAAATTGATCCTAGCGGATAATTTTCTGAAATAGTATAAGTCCTAATTTTTCATTCGTGTGACATTTTTAAATTAATTTTCTGAAAAAGAGTTTATTAAATTTATAATTTTAACGAGAGTTAGATTATCGATTTAATATTATCTCGAAATATTTCAAAATTAATAAATTGAGAAATTAAAATAATTGAAAATGCAGTGTAATATCATCTCTTGACCTTCTCACATATTTCACACTCGGTTGCACATTTGTTTCATTCTTTAGTCATTTATTAATTTTTAGCATTTGTTAGTTAATTTTTCCCTTGAAATTGTTTTTAAAAAATTAAATTAAATTAAAAAATATATATTTTAATAAAAAAAATTAGAATTGCACGTTTTCACATTAATTGTTTCACCTTGAAAGTTGGATTGATACCCGTACTTACTGCAATACGAGTTATTTTTAGACAAGTTTTGTAGGTACTCAAGGGAATTTTGAGAGTGGCTTTTGCACGACAACGATACATGCGCAAAAAGCTACTTATCAATCTTCCAGAGGCCTATCAAACAAGGCAGCCTGGGATCATAACGCAACGTTGGGAAGCGGCCATATGCCTGCGGGAGAGTCAGGACCACACCCGGAATCCCCTCACCAGTGCAGAAAAACATATAAAAACCCCGCATATGGCCTAGGACTATATCCACCCTGCATTCATTAGCCAGGGGGCATCACCAAGCGCGCGAACTTCCCTTATGATGTCATTTAGAGAGGTGTGTTTAAGTAAATTAACATTTACCATTTTTTTAAATCTCATTTTCATTTTCAATTTCCATACCAAAATTCCATATCCATTATCCATGTGTTTGGTTCTTTTTATTCGAACCTATCATCATTAAACAACTGGGTTCATTTTATTTGAACCAATCATCTTTAACACAGTTTGGGTTCATTCTAGTTGAACCTATCATCTTTAAACAAATTTGGGTTCATATTATTTGAACCTATTTCCGTTGAATATTATCATTTATATTCCTCAAATTACAAGTCCCGACTAAATCTCCAAATGATCATTATGATCCTACAATTCCCAAAGTTCATAGGATTCCGATAAGCCCCTAAGTCTCCAAACATGGGCATTTAACTTCTAAAAATTCAATAAAAGAAGTAATTCTTTAGCATTACTTTAAACACCCCCGAAATAAACCCCAGATGACCCATTCTAATCTAGGGTAGCGACCAAACTCAACCACTACTCTAGGAATCTAAGTTTACTTCTTTCAAGAAGGTTCCTAGGTCCTAAACCTAAAGAAAAAGATAAAAATTTAAAAAGAAAAATGACTCAAAACTACAGGACCCGAATCGATTCGCCCTAAGGGCCGAATCGATTCTCCCTGAAAGCGAATCGGTTCGGTAGACAAATCCAACATTCTGCATACGCCGAATCGATTTGGCCTTAACCTGAATCGATTCGGGTATACAGACCTGGGAAACTGCATCTATGAGAATCGATTCGCCCTTGGGGCCGAATCGATTCTCCCCTGCGAAAAAGCCAAGTTTGGCTATGGAGTTTTAAACTCTAAATTTTCTCCCAAACCCAAAACCAACCCAACCAAGATCATATGCTGCAATTTCTACACCATAAATACCTCTAACTACCAACATTAACATTATTTATCATCCAAATCAATTTCCAAGGGTTAATACCCATAAATCCAACAAAACCCTAACTAAACTAAATCATAACAATTCACAACTATCAATGCTACTTAATCCACTTAAATCATATAATAGTAAGTAGGTAACTTGCCTTGAGGTAGGAAAATCAGATTTGAGGAAGATGCAAGCAAGATCCAAGATCCAATCTCTCTTTTTCTCCCAAAGTTCTCTTCCTCTCTCTTCTCTCTCTAGGGCTCATTTGTGTGTTAAAAGAAAATGAGGAAAATAATAAGGCTAGCAAGACTTAATCGGGCCTTAAGTCTAAAATTCCCAACTCTAATGGCTAATACGCGATAAAATAAATCGCAACTACACATTTAAGCTATAACCAGTCAAAAGTGCCCGAAATACCAAAATGCAATATAGCACTTATTTTGACTATCTCGTACCTATCGGGATTAACTACACCCTCCAAATTATCATTTGGAAATTTTATAACTCATTTTTAGTTCCGGTGTCTCATTAAACCAAAATGTCATTTTAATTCTTATGACACTATAAATCACCACATCGATATTTTTACCTACTCATCATGTAATCATACAACATTTCAGTAAATATTAACATTTTCCATATTAAATTAATATTTACTCAACATCCATCATTTTATAATTAATTACTACACATAGTAAATAAATATAAAATAGGCTCTCAAAAGTGAGGGTTGTTACAGAGGGAGGAGGAGCTCTAAGAGCTAGAGAGACCAAATCTGACTAGGAAGCCCCCAAATAGGCCAAAACCTCCTTTAAATACTCCAAAAACCCTAAGGGTTAATTCTAAAAATTCCCCTAACTCAACCCTTTATCCATTACGACATCAAGCCTTTATCCCACGTTTCGATCTGAGCCGATGAGAGCTTGATAGCTCATTCAATCCAACGATCCATGTCGCGACGGCACATTAAAATATACAGAAATTTCTGATCTCCACAGGGTCATTCGAACGACTTCTCATCTCGTTTGAATGATATCAACTCTCGTTCAAATGAGAGTCACAACGAGAATCAAATGACGTTTAAAAATAAGGTAAAATCTTTATTTATTCGTACGACAATGCACCCTTCATTCTAATGATAACACACCACATTTTAACGAGGGTGTTCTAACGAGGTTCCAGAGAGAGATGGAAAACAAACAGGTATTTCTTGTCAGAAGGTCATTCAAATGACATAGCCTTCCTCATTCGAACGACCACATTAATGCATAAAAACTTTAAGCCAAAAGAATCTAGTTTAATAGCACCAGGGCCACTATATTACCCAAATTTGACCCATGATCAAGATTACCAAATCTAAAGCCCAAATGGGTCATACCAATTCATCAAACTACACTTGTATGGTTAAAATCGCGGGGGGGGGGGGGGGGGGGGGGGGGGTAAACTATTCCATCCTTTGAAAAAATTTCCCTCAAAATTTTCATTCCATTAATCCTTCAAGTTCTAGGAAGTTAGGAATCCTTACTCTAAGCCATAGGAATCCTTTAAGGCTGGGTTATCGAAATCCTTAACTATTAAACAGTCATCATACTTCTTTTTACAAGAGCAACCACCAGAGAACTCAAACGAGGTAGGTCTTGATGCTTACCATTAGGACCATTAACAAATCGCATAACAACCCTCGAATATCCATTTGCCCGGTGATCATACTCAATCAAGTCCAAAGGCTTCCTTGCTAACACCCAAGGCATACCCAACACATATGTGGGAACAACACTCTCTAGTGATTGGCATTAATCCCAGAGAAAAACGACATGCAACTAACACCGGATCCATTATCGTAAGGTACCTCAATACTTGGGACTACATGTACTGAGCCTCATCGAGTTCTCGGGTCAACCTAACCACAAAAATCATTTTAACTTGACGCTCACCTCGCATCACCAGTTGCTCGCCCCGAGGAGTGACATACCAACATAGTCACAAATTGTATGTCCAATCGTACTCCCACCAAGTCCTTTTACGAACAAAGGACCACTCCAGGTGTCCCAGCTATGGAACTCTTACCCCAGTTTTATGACAATCCACTTACACTTATAGGGATGAGATAACACCACATGCCAAGTTTCCTCGGGTTCTAACACCTATGACATTCTTAAATCATAATCTTGCCCTTACAGTTAGAGCCCTTACGGCTAGATCCACTAACCGCCACACCCGTTAACTCATCACCTAGTCCTTGCAACTAGAACCACTAACCGACACATCGGTTAACTTATGAAACCATTAATCTTAGGAAAATAGACACTATGATCAAATCTTGTCGTAGAACACGAAGACACGCATATACAAAACTTATGTAGAACAAAGCGATATTTCCACAAGAGCGCACTCAGTTTTCGAGTTGCAATGACCATACCAGGTCCATCCGCACTCATACTAATTCAAGTCGCATCATAACCAAAATAATAATGTGAAATAATTCCAAGCTACTGCAATCGAAGGAACATAATCCTCGAGCATCGAAATCGAAAGAATGCAACGAATCGAAATGGAAGAATGACTGTTCTGAGAGAATTCCATCAGCATACAACTAATTATGTTTTATGAAAGGTGAACCTATACTATACGCTTTGAAGCCTATGACTCCTTCTAGACATTCTCATTAGATCATAGCCTAGATATGCAACCTGTCTTGGGTCACCAACCGTGACAATGGGATCACAAACCATTCACCTCCACGAGACGAAAGTAACATATGGACCTATTATCCTTTGGGAAGTCAACACTGGACTTCCCTTCTTAGGAGTGATACTTCCCTCTTTTATCCTTGACTAACATGAAGCGTTCCAGTCGACGAGTGCTAAACATCCTTGCCAATGCCGACCTTGTCTATATTTTTGGTCAAAGTGACATCGCAACCAACCTAACACACCTAGGTTACCATTTACTTTTTCACACGATGATTGTATCCCATGATCTACTTAGATAATGCCCAACTATGCGAACACTTGCCTCGCAATAGCCATCATTGGTATAAGACCGTCATTATGCCTATCTTCAAATTCTACCAAACTAAAACTATGTGACGACCAAGACGATTGTCATTTGTGCTATAATAAAAGCGAGTTCTACACAGGTTTACACCTCCTAATCCGTACAAGTTTGGCAAGACCTGCCAAGAGATAATCCTTTCCCTGCTAGAGTTATTCAACTTGTACTAATGACACATGTCGATACCTTAGTCATACTCCAACTCTCCATCTTGGGGTGTTATTCTCAAGTCCTCGACCCGATATCATTAATATAAGTCTCCAATACATCTCCTAGTACTTCACCAAATCGAGTATAACAATTTCCTTACTTAGTTATCCCACGACTATAAGGGTTATGTCCCTTCACAATATAGATCCCCAATTTCTCTTAAAATGTCACATCACCTATCTGTACCAAATCGAACGGTGTTACCACTGACTACACGATTTAGCTCACTGAACTTGGTCTATACACTTAGGTCATCATGTGACCCGTATAACAATCGTCAATAAAACATATGCACTTTATAACATTGAACACGATTGGATCCTTGAGGACACCAAACACCCATCAATGTAAACTTCACCCAAACTTGACAAGGTTTCATCACCCATGATTCTCTCATGGTAGGCATGACCTACCGGCCTCCTAGCATCCATATTAAACAACTATTATATGCTTGCACAGACATTAACCTATAAGTCTCCATCAAACGAGCTACTGCATTCGGATGAAAATCCTACTTCCTTTTGTTTGAAACCTTAGTATAGATTCAACCTATGTCCCTATCATCAAGACCTAATGAAAGGGCCCAAAAACTCCATTCCAATCAACTTGATGCCACACACTATGTATCAAACCAAAATTGGATAGTACTAAGGATTCTGGTAGGATATAGGATGTTGTGCTTACCTAAAAGTCTTTAAGTCCACACTACTGGAAACATAAGGGATCCTATTCCTCAATGTTGCATCATGTTCTACAAAACCACATCATGGAAAACTACCTAGGGTTCACTCCTACGTCACTTCAATTCATTATTATTAAATACGTAACACACTTACCATCAATGGCTCGTAATATATATATATATATATATATATATATATATATATATATGGATCGATAATTACTAAGGCAATCATCTATAATTATAGTTTCCTATTAACTAAGTCCTGAGTACACCTCCTTAAGTAATGATCAACATTATATCCATACTAACTTGTTAAATACTTATGGCATGACACTACCCCAAGAATTAAGTCTGCCTAATTGCATCATAACTGTTAATTAACCATGAGTTCCTAACTAAGGAACCTAATGTGTCTTTATGTAGTAAATACTTCTTAGAAATGTCATTCTAGTCACCTAATCTCCACAGTTGAGTTTAAACAATCTACCTATCTAAGAAATGGATGACATTTGTCTTTATTAACAACTCAAAAGGCTTCTCACATCATTAAAAAGTTGACACAAGTGCATCGCACACTAATGACCATGGTGTCACCACTCGTGGCTTGCACAGACACTCGCAAATTACTAAAACGTCAAAATTAGAAGCGTCGAGAACTATTAATAGCAACTAACTTGGCCACTTCCTATTTGTCAATAACTTTCTCATCGTGCTGATCTCATTGACTCCATCATCGAGAACACGAATCGAGGTTGTCACCGGTCTAGCATGACTAGCCCAAAGCCAACACTGATGCCGAATGATCCGCTATCAACCTCACCACGTCACTCCCAAAAAGGAACCTTGAACCTGTAGCTCTAATACCATTTGTAACACCCCGGACAAGATTTATGAGTTACTCATGGGTCAACCCGGTCTGACCTGAACATTAGGTGTGAATTGCAATGAGATAACCTAAATAATGTTTCCAGCCCACTATTATTTAATTAACTTCAAACTTGTTTAGCATGCAATTTTGATTCATATCAAGCTACATATGAGATCCGTGAGAAGCATCCCCGTATTCCAAGAACTCAGAGCTACTAACATAAAATAAAAAGGATACTTACTTGTACAACAGTCTCAAAATACAAAACCACACACAACTTGACGTAATAAAGAAGAGGGGATGAGTCGAATGGAAAATACAACAATGCAATATAAAATCGAACGATAGAAAAGAGACTCTAATACATTATACCTACGTGCACATGCAATTACATCATATATATATATATATATACATATACTTATATTAATGCACGAAACCGTTTATATTCCAAAAGCATTACTTGTTATGATTATATCACATTAATCCTATGAAGAGACCCTTTTTGCTTAAGCTAACAAATTTCCCGAGTTAAAGCACCCGATTAAATACTTAAAAAATACCATTTGTTTAGATAGAATACTTCTTTTATAGAAATCACCTATTTACTCATACCGAATTTACCTAGTATTTTCCTTGAAAATAACCTTTGAACATGCATACGCTCCGTGTTTGAAAATATTTATTTTTCGTCGAAAACCTTTCGTAACCACACATTTGGGTTTATTATGTACTGAAAAATCCTTAGGTTGCTTAATTACCCATTTAATCACTTCACTTTACCATTCTTTTAACTTTATATGGACATTAGCCAATTTCACTTGTCCACATTATCTTTCAACCGAAACATTTATCAATTTCATTTAAAGTTAGGTTGTCTTTTCTTATATTCACCACACAACCCATTTATTGACATGCTCTAATTTTCTCATTATATTTTCTTGGAATACTGCATACTTTAATGGGCTCCACACTACCGGCTACGCTACTATATGCTCTGGCCAGTGTTTTGGGTCTTTCAGCCTAGGGCTTTGGGCCCTTCTTAATTCTTTTCCGGTATCATCAGAGTCCATATGAATGTATTTTAACACTTTTTAAATCTCCACATTATTCCACTTTTATCGACCGAAGCCAAAACCCAAAGATTTCACCCCACCCTGTGTTACACTTTTAAAATCACCATTTCTTATCCTCTACGCACTTTCATTAATTTTTACCCCCAAAATCACTTTCCTTTAGGAACATTTGTGTAGCACCCTTTTAAATATTTTTATTTCATAAAAATGTTCCACTTTACGTAAAATTAGCATTTTTCTCCTTTATTTCTAAACTCGTCTTTTTCTCTATTTTTACAAATTCTGATTTCTCAAAAATATTGTTAAGTTATGCACACTAACTTCTTGAATGTTTTTACTCATTAACACTCACCGAACTATTTGAAGTAAACAAGCCTTTCAATTTGAAAATCTCTTTATTTCATTATTTTCTTTACTAAGCAAACCATTTGACATTTTGAAGACTATTTTGCAAGAAACGCCATTTTTCCTTTATTTTCACATGTAGTCTTGAAATAATCATATTTTCTACACTTATTCACACACTTTAAAGACTAAAATTTCCATTTTCTTTGATTCGTGTTATAACACCTTAAAACATGCACTAAACTTGTCTATATGCTCATTACCAAAATTACTACAAGTTCACATACATAGAAAGAGGGATTTTAAGTCCAAAAAACCCATTAAATGGATTTAACACAATGTTCATTCTAGAAATTTCATAATATTTATAAAATATACTTTTCTAGACCAAAAGACATTTTAGTTTCTTCAAAACTTGAATAAATGTCTATCTTTATAAAAATCCCAATTTTTATAAGAAAACTTTGAGACATTTGTTCATAAAATATCTTCAACAAGATAAATATTATTTCAAACATTTTATTCCATAAAATATTTAAATACCAAGATTTCTTAAAATATATCATTTTAATCAAAACTCATGAAATAATTCGTAAATCATTTTACGCAAAAACCATAAGAAATAACCTTCTTAAATCATATATGCATTCTACTCTTACAAAATCTAACTACAAGATCAATACTATGGAAAATAGAGTTCTTAAGCTAAACAGTATAGTTTACCACCTCAAAGAACCTCCAATGATGGGAGGATGAAGAAGATGGTGATAGAAACGACCCACTTCCTAAGGTGGCCTCAAGGAGGTTGTCTAGCTCCATAAAAGTGTGCTCCATAAAATCTCCAAGAAAAATGCCTTTCTATCTCCCTTATTCTTCTTCTTATTTTCCAAATATTCCCCAACAACATCTCTATGAAATCTCATCTTGATCAAACATATGGTGTATATTGGTTTTATAAACTTAACACTACACCAAAAACCGAAAATGGTCACGAAAAAGGGGTCATGGCCAAGAGCCGTGACCGCCTGGTCATAGCCCAAAGCCGTGACTACATGCAAAAATGAGCGTGACCAATTCCAAGACCAAGTGTGGTCATGGATTGACTTGTAGGTGGTCAGAGCCTTTAACCGTGACTCTCAGGGTCGCGATTCACAATCATGACCCAACCGTGACCATTATGGCGCCATGTTTCCCGTCAAGTGTGGTCATGGATGGGGTCACGACACATTTTCCTGACCAGGAACACAAATACACACCACTATAGTCATGGCTTAGGACCGTGATAATTCTTAGGAATGAGTCATAGCTTTCGACCGTGACCATCGTCTTGTTTCCACGCTGGTGTGTTAAAAATAAAGGACTCACGTCATAGGGTCACGGACCTAATCCGTGATCATGGTCTTTATACTTAAAAAACACAAAACAGGTTTTCATTTCCCTCAAAAACTTCTAAACACTTATTTCCCTCCCTCTCTCCAGTGATTTCATTTCCCTCAATCTCAAGCTCTCTCACTCTCTCAATCTCAAAGGTAATCCAAACCTTGTTATTTTATTGTGTGTATTTCCAAACCCTTGTTATTTATTTCACTGGGTGCATGTATTTCTGTGTGTATTTATGTGTGTGTGTGTGTGTGTGTGTGTGTGTGTATACGTGTGTGTATTTATGTGTGTGTGTGTACATGTGTGTACAATCTCAAACCCTTATTAATTATTTCATTGTGTGTGTGTATTTCCAAACCCTTGTTATTTATTTCATTGTGTGTGTGTGTTTGTGTGTGTATGTGTATATATACGTGTGTGTATTATGTACGTAAGTGTGTATTGTGCCTGTATTCTAGAAAAAAAATACATATATATGATTAATGTTGGTTTAAGTTTCAAACTAGGGAAAATTTTATTTTAATGGATATTGTTTGTTTAATTTTCAAACTAGGTTAAATTTTAATTAAATGGATATTGTTGGTTTAAGTTTGGGGCTGAAATATAAAAAAATACATCTCCATTAAAAAAATACCAGACCATTAAAAAAATGCCAAACATAAGGGTTAATTTTAGGGATTGTTGGCTTAAATGACAAAAGTAGGTATTCAAAACATAATAAATTAACGGTTGATGATTCATTAGAGCCATTATTTATAGGAATCATATCCACGCCCTCGTACACAATAATTAGTTAATGATTCATTAAAGCCAGTATTATTATAGGAATCATATTCACGCCCTCGTTCATTATTCTCAGAAAAAATGAGTCACGGTGATAATCGATGGCAACAAGAGTATGAAAGGTTGCAATTGGTCTGCACTTGTACGACTGTCGTTAATGATCCTCATAAAGTGGGTACTCCGATTTATTGGTATAGGAATAAAAAAAATCGAATAATTTAACTACCTTATAAACCGTGGAGCTCATTTCCAGCAAGAGTACTTGTTCGATCGTATTTTATTTTCCCTGCCACAATGTTGGGATGAAGCTTTACAATGTATATATCGCGTACATAATCCCAATAGAACACTGACCTTGTTTACGCTGTTAGAGAAGGCCGAAAAAAATTCACCCATTATGGATAGAATTACGTACAAAGAGCATTGACGAAGACTGTGATGTCTCACAACATATGCATGTCAAACACGATCTTGCCAATAGGCTGAAGAGGATGAGATTTCGAGTTCATGTCACCGACATCTATGCATCCATTATAGATACACTTCCTCCTAATTATCCACGTGCAAAAATCCGTAGGTTTTTAAACACAAATCTAGAATGGATGGAGATCAGACACATTGAACTTTTGTTAAAGTCTTACCATGAACAGGTAGATTATAATTAGTAGTGGCAAAATGGGCCCCAAAGAATAAAATAGCCCATATTAGTCCAGTCATTTAAATATGGGGCTCATTTTTAAAAGCTTTGAGTCAAATATGGGGCCCATATTTAAAAGTTAAAGTCAAATATGGGCTCATATTTGAAAGCCATGAATCAAATATGGAGTCCATTTTCAAAAGCTACGAGTCAAATACAAAACCTATTTTTAAAAGTTAAACAGTAAACTATGTTATTTTATTATATACATATGGAATTATAATACTTATTTGGGAGGAAAAAAATGGGTTGACCCAGCCCATATTTGGCCCGCCCATATTAGGCCCAACCCATATTTAGCCCAACCCATATTTGGCCCGTCCACATTACGCCCAACCCATAGTTTTCCCACTACTACTTATAATATATAGTCAAAAAAATTATTTTGTTATTTATATTTTCATATTAAACTTTGAAATTATGCATATATTATTATAGATACACATTTAACTTTTATTATTTTTGTAGATAATTTCATGCGGTAATGGAACCAACGCTCCAACCAATAACAACCAACAACCACAAGGAGAATTCTCATCACCAATTGGTGAGCAATACTCAACTCCACCAACTGTTCACTCCCATACTCCACAAACTTTTCACTCCCCTATTCCGAGTTGCCATAGGCAAGGTACTCCTCCCACTAATCCAACAGACATGCCCAACGCTCCTGAAACTGTCGGATCAGTTGAGAAGAAGCCCATTGGGTTCTCTCTTTTGGGAAATAAACCCACGGGGGATAGAATGACGTTCAATAGTTTAAAGCCTAGTTTGTCCTTGGCAAAAATGAATGTGGGAGTGGGAGGAGCTGACAATTGGAACCTCGTAGATAAAGCTATTAAAGATGACATCTACGAGCAACTCAGCAAACGGTTTTCATTTTCCTCCAACTCAAAAAACAAGGTGCTTTCTCGGGGTGCTGAACAACTCCGAACATATCGTAGAAACCTTAGGCAGAAGCATTTCCCTAAGGGAGCATCAAGCTTTGACATTTTGGCACTCAAAAACAAAGTCCCTTCGAACGTTGAGATGCCAGTCTCTCAATGGAATGATTATATGGAGAATGAGACGAAGGACTCCAAAATGCTGCAAAGGGAGAAAAACAAGCAGAATAGGGCCAAAAAAACTAATGTCCATCGGCTTGGCTCAAAACCTTATGAAGATTTGAAGAACGAGTGGACGACCATTACGAAAGCTACCTCAGATGAAGGAAATATATCGAATAGGGCCAACTTGTACATGCATGCTTGACGGGACAAAGATAATAAATTCCCTCCTCACTTGGTCAAGACTCTAAAATCAATAGAGTCTATCAGTAGTCAGTCAGATTCAAGCCCGATCGAGGATATTGACAATAATGCCATCACACAAACTTTTGGAAAGGACCACAGAGGGAGGACGAGAGGTTTGGGGTCTCATATGTCAAAAACAAGATTCAAACACACTGCACCTCTCATGGACGAGCTTTCTTATGTTAATAAGCATTTCTTATCCAGCGATGATCGTCAATATAGGTCTAAAGGGGATATAGTGAGGCTTCGAAATGAATTGGGCGGTGTGAATGATAAATTTGTAAAGATTGTGTCCCTTTTAACCGGTCGTATGCCCCTGCAGCCCCCAATGCATCCCGGTTTCCCTCCATAGATTCCAGGGATTCCTCAAAATTTTCCTCGTTCTCCATTACCCCCGCATATTTCGGTTCCTACTTCAACATTCCCTTTCTCATCGCCTCAGTATGGCATAGGTCTTGGATCATCGTCAACAACCCACAGTGACTATGGGGAGAAATACTATATGAAGGACCTGAGCGATTAATTTGTCGTTGGGATCTGCACGCTCATGTCCACTATTGTAGGAACCTTAATATATAATCGACCTTTGTAGGAGGGTGAGTACTAGATCATGGTTGATACAGTATATGAGGGTTGTGAAACTGTTCCAGCGTACATCAATAGTGGAGAAGGGAATTTTTTAAAAAATTATGTAGACTCTGTTACCACTTGGCTAGTTTATCGCTTGATGAAAATGCAGTAATATTTTTCTTATGTTGTAATAATACCAGTAGACAAATTTATTTAATTTGAGTTTAAGTGGTTTTGTAGTATCGTTGATTAGCGTGTTCTTGTATTTAAGTTATTGCATAGTTTGATTGATTGTTGTGTTGTTGACTATATTAGTGATTTGCTTTAATACTATATCAGCGCTTTACTATGCAAAATGATATTTATGCAACATGATATTTATTTTATCATGTTAACAAAGGATTGAAATTTGAAGATTATTAAATGGATTTTCCACAATACAAAGAGTGGATGGGGCGGACTGACCGAATAGCTAATAGTTATGTTAAAGGCGTTCAATAATTTATTAGATACTCTTTTAAGAACCTTAAAAGTGAGAAGATTCCGTGTCCGTGCACCCATTGTATAAACGAAAAAATATAAATCTTGAGAAGATGTTGAATTACATTTAATAATGTGGGGAATTTGTAAGATTATAACAAGTGGACATACCATGGTGAAAAACATGTACTTATGTTCCCGAAGAATTACACGTAATTGACCACGTAACAGAACACCAACGAGTGGAAGTGGTAAATGATTTGCCAAAACATCGTCATTAAGCTCAATGAGGGTTGTCAAACTCTTAATCTTCCAAATAGGCCACCTTGTAATGTTAAGTTCCCAGCACCTTGAAATTAGTCCCTTACAAACATTACCGCTCACCCTACTCAACAAAATCAAACTCCACCATCTAAAATTAGTAATGGGTACACTTTCGATAGTTGCAACAAGTCAGGGATTCACTCGTGGGAGACTACGTGGCTTCGCTAGTCCAAAGACTGTCCATACAAAACTCTAGAGACCATTCAGAGCACGGTTCTAGTATTTTCGTTCCATGACTGTTCATATTTTCTTACCAAACATGCCTTTTGAGGGTGAAAACCAAAAGTACCTCCCAAATGGCCCCGTGAGAGGTGCAAAAACCTCTTATGGGATCAATTTAACTTGCAG
Organism: Sambucus nigra; assembly: GCA_949130495.1. Lineage (NCBI taxonomy): Eukaryota > Viridiplantae > Streptophyta > Magnoliopsida > Dipsacales > Adoxaceae > Sambucus > Sambucus nigra. The sequence goes on along the minus strand of OX422209.1, from coordinate 186,111,064 downwards.
GAACCGACCGCGTGGTCACGGGACCCCTAGTTTCAGAAAATGACAATAATTTGAGAAAATTCACACTTGCGCTTGAAAACGTGCCGTTAGAGGGCGAAACCCCTTAGCAGCCCCCAAGTGGCCCCTTTAGGGGAGTGATCACCGTGAATAGGACCAATGTAACTCATAGGAACTGATCGCATGGCAAGGGACCCACTGTTTGAGAATATGATGACAATTTGAATAATCCACACTTAGGCTTGAAAATTTGCCGTTAGAGGGGAAACCCCTTAATGCCCCCCAAATGGCCCTTTTAGGGGAGCGATCACCGCGCACGGGTCCAATGTAGTTAGTATGAGCTAACCTCATGGTCACGGGACCACCGGTTTGAGAGCACAGATCAAAACATAGAATATCCACATTTAGGCTTGAAAATATTCTGTCGGGGGGCAAAACCCCTTAACTCCCCAAAAATGACCCCATGAGCGGCACTAACACCTCGAACAGGACCAACCCAGCCCGCACGAGCCGACCGCATGGCCACAGGACCCTCGATTTGAGAGCACGATTCAAAATAGAGAATATCCACACTTAGACTTGAAAACATGTCATCGGGGGGGAGGGCGAAACCCCTTAGTGCCCCCTAAACGGCCCCTTGAGCAGCGCTAACACCTCGCATGGGACCAACGTAGCCCACACGAGCTGACTACGTGGCCACGGGACCCCCAATTTGAGAGCACGACCCAAAATAGAGAATATCCACACTTAGGCTTGAAAACGTGATGTCGGGGGAGAAACCCTTTAGTTCCACCCAAACAGCCCTGTGAACGGCGCCAACACCTCGCATGGGACTAACGTAGCCCGCACGAGCCGATCGTGTGGCCACGGGGCCACGGTTTGAGAGCATGGACCAAAATAGAGAATATCCACACTTTGTCTTGAAAATGTACCACCGGGGTTCGAAACCCCTTAGCGCCCCCTAAATAGCCCCGTGAGCAGCGCCAACACTTCACACGGGAACAACGTAGCCCGCACAAGCCGATTGCGTGAACACGGGACCCCCGATTTGAGAGCATGGCCCAAAATAGAGAATATCCATACTTAGGCTTGAAAACGTGCTGTCGGGGGGAGAAACCCCTTACCGCCCCCCAAATGGCCCTGTGAGTGGCGCCAACACCTCGAACGGGACCAACGTAGCCCGCACGAGGTGAACACGTGGCCACAGGACCCTCGGTTTGAGAGCACGACCCAAAACAAAGAATATCCACACTTAGGCTTAAAAACGTGTCGTCGGGGGGCGAAACCCCTTAGCGCCCCCCAAATAGCCCCGTGAGCGGTGCCAATACCTCGCACGGGACCAATGTAGCCCGCACGATCCAACCGCATGGCCACGGGACCCTCGGTTTGAGAGCACGGCCCAAAACAGAGAATATCCACACTTAGGCTTGAAAACGTGCCGTCAAGGGTAGAAACCCCTTAGCGTCCCCCAAACGGCCTCATGAGTAGCGCCAACACCTCGCACGGGATAAACATAGCTCGTACGAGCCGACCGCATGGGCACGGGACCCTCAATTTGAGAGCATGACCCAAAATAGAGAATATCCACACTTAGGCTTGAAAACGTTCCGTCATGGGGGAAAACCCCTTAGCACCCCACGAACGACCCCATGAGCAGCGCCAACACCTCGCACGGGACTAACATAGCCCGCACAAGCCAACCGTGTGGCCACGGGACCCTCGGCTTGAGAGCATGGCCTAAAACAGAGAATATCTACACTTAGGCTTGAAAACGTGTCGTCGGGGGGCGAAACCCCTTAGCGGCCACCAAACGGGGCTGTGGGTGGTGCCAAAACCTCGTATGAGACCAACGTAGCCTGCACTAATCGACCGCGTGGTCACGGGACCCCTGGTTTGAGAGCACGAACCATATTTTTGAATACCTACACGGGTCCCGTGATCACGTAGTCATGGGACCCCTCAATTTGAGAGCACGGGACCCCCGATTTGAGTGCACAGGAGCCCCTTGAGGTCACCCAAGGAGCACTTGCAGCAACTGACCGATTAGCCTCCTGATTCAAGTATTTTTTTTATTATTATTAAAACTGGTCACGGCCTAAAGTCGTGACAATATTTTATGCACAGTAATTATAGTCACGGCTCAAAGCTGTGACAATATTTTTTGCACAGTAAGTATAGTCATGGCCCATAGCCGTGACAATATCATATATACAGTAAGTTTGGTCATGGCCTTAAGCCATGACAAAGATGGATCGCATAGAGAATTGGTCACAATGGAAAGCCATGACCACATGGTCTTTAATCGTGAAGTGGTCACGGATTTGGTCCGTGACCACGCATACAATTAGGGTCAGGGCTATGGGTCGTGACCACATCTGTGACTATGGCGAATCCGTGACCAGGCTCTGGGTTAGGGATTTGGGTCATGACCACCGGAATTGGTCACGCCCGATTTGGTCACGGACCAAATCCACGACCCACCCTTCTTGGTCAGGGATGAAGTCCGTGAACATTAGCCCAGTTTTGGTGTAGTGTAAATATGGAAGAAAGTGGTTCATCTATGGTGGTTTTAGGTGGAGGAATGGTGGTGTTAGGGTGGAGGAGGGTGGAGGACCTCTAAGAGCTAGAGAGGCCAAATCTGATTGGAAATGCCCCAAATGTGCTAGAACCTTATTTAAATACTCCAAAACCCGTAAGGGTTATATCTTAAAAACTCCCCTAAACTCACCCCTTTATCCATTGGTCCATAAAGCCTTTATCCCACATTTTGATCCGAGTCGCTGAGAGCTCGACAACTTATCCAATCTGATCCCTGCAGGTCGTTCAAACAACTTTTCGTCTCTTTCGAACGAGATTCAAACAACATTTAAAAGTAGACTAAAATCTTTACTTGTTCGAACATGAATGCACCCTTCGTTTGAATGATAATGCACCTCATTTGAAAGATGGCATTCCAATGAGATTCCAGGGAGTGATGGAAAATTAACGGGTATTTCTCGTCAAAAGGTCGTCCAAACCTCATTTAAACGACATAGCCTTCCTCATTCGAACGACATGCTTATTCGTTCAAACAACCGCACTAATACCTCATAAAAACATTAAGCCATACAAATTCAGTTTAATTGTACCAGGGCCACTACATTATCTAAAATTAATCGATGGTATATTTTTCTAAGTCTAAAGCCCAAATGGGTCATACCAAGTCGCCAAATTACACGCGTATGGTTAAAATTGCGGGGCGGGTGTTAAATTCTTACCTTCTTAGGGAATTTCTTCCTTAAAATTTTCAATCCACTAATTCCTCGAGTTCCTAGAGGTTATTAATCCTTACTCTAAGTCATAAGGATCCTTCAAGGCTGGGTTATCAAAATCCTAAACTATTAGGAAGTCTCAATACTTCCTTTCATAAGAGCATCCACCAGAGAATTCAATATGGGGCAGGTTCTAATGCTTACCATTAGGCCCATTATCAAATCATATAATAGCCTTCGATATGCATTATCCTGATGATTTACTCAATCAAGTCCTGAGGCTTCCTTCCTAACACCCAAGTCATACTTGACACATCTACGGGAACAACACTCTCTAGTGATTGACACTTATCCTAGAGCAAAACAATATGCAAGTAACACCCAATCGATATCGTAAGGTATCTCAATACTTGGTACTACATGTACTGAGCCTCTTCGAGTTCTCGAGTCATCCTGACCACGAAATTCATTTAAACATGACGCTTACCTCACATCGTTAGTCGCTCACCTCAAGGAGCAACATACCAATTAAGTCACAAATCGTATGTCCAATCAGTAATCCCACCAGGTCCTTCTACGGACTAAGGACCACTCCAAGCATCCCAACTCTGGAACTCTTACCTGAGTTTTACACCCAACCTCTTATACTCATAGGGATAAGACAACACCACGTGCCAAGTTTTTTCAGGTTTTAACACCTATTACATTCTCAAATAATAATCCTACTCTTTCAACTAGAGGCACTAATCGCCACACCGGCTAACTCATCACCTAGTCCTTGTAACTAGAGCCACTAACTGCCACATCAGTCAACTAATGAAACCGTTAATCTATGGAAAACAGACACTATGATCAAATCATGAAATAGAATGTGCATCCACACGTACACAAAACTTGTGTATAACAAAGGAATATTTTCCACCAGAGCGCACTCAATTTCCGAACTGCAATATCATACTAGGTCCATCCGCACTCATACTAAGTCAAGTCGTGTCGTAACCAATTTTTATCATTAAAGGGTTGTTCTAATATTCATGTTATGTTTTATTTGGTATTGACCAAAAGGTTCAATATAAAGTTTTAAATGTTAGATGTATAATTAGGGGTTTGACAAATATATTTTCGATAAATTAGATTATTGTGTATAAATTATATTTAGTTGTCGAAATGTCCTAGTATATTTACAAACTAATGCTTGAACACTAATATTTATATGTTGTTAGATTAGGAAGAAAATGTCTTAATCTATAGTTATAAACATTAGATTATTGTGTATGCATATATATTTGTACCCTTGATTATCCATTAAATTTTGCATATAATATTTTTCGGGGGCATTAATTTTTACATACATTACGTAATGTGTGTGTGCATGTATGTTCCATGAAATTAAATTTTTTTGTGCAATCTTTGAATTAAATATTTAAAGCGTAATTAAGGATAAACCAACTTAGAATCTCTGTGAATGCAACCAAATGAATTAATTGGTATATCTATATAATCACATTAAATAAAATTTCATAAAACGACATTGTTAGCTTCCAAAACTGTATGCCCAAATTCAAATTGGATTTGGTTCCCTTGTTGTAATTTTCTTTTGTGATAATTTAATTATGTATTTAAATCTTCTTATTTTATAAAAATGTAAATCTGAAATTTTGAGACATTTTCAGTGATAGTTTTCTTATGCCTATAATAAGCAATAATTAAAATTAAAATTGTCGGCTTATTTAGGATTTCATGAATTTTTTTATGTCAATTCGAAACGATCTAATGATTAAAAATCACCATTTTTGGTAATGAACGTTGTTTTGGCTATATGAGCACGTTTAAGTCCACAAAATCTTAAATTTATCATATTCGGTAATAAAGTTAACATCTATTTTTTTCTTGATTTTTTTTTTAAATTCCTCTTAGTGGAGATTATTTTAAGAGCTCTTTTTAACTCTTTCGTATTGATTACTCAAATTTTTCGTTATTGAAAATTATAGATTTCTCCATTTTATGTGTTTTAATAAATACATCAGTTGTTTTACCTTATTTGGATGTCATAATATTTTTGATATACACCAAATACTGTCATGAGTATTATAATTATCATCAAGGTTTTAATATTTGTATTTATATTATGTTATATTAGGTGTCCATTAAACTACCCTAGTCTATAATTTTAAATATTAAATCAGTGTATATAAATTTGGTTCAAATATAATTATGAATGTTAGATTGTTGATGTAATGGTGATGTGGTTTGTTCTTTATAAGATTGCCCAAAGGGACAATTTCGATTATCAAATGAACATTAATGAGTAATGTTTTTTACATCAACTTAACCTCGACGGATTTAAATTTTTTCTTGAAACTAATATTTACATGAGCTTTAACTCGATGCTCAAAATTACTCCAAAATTATAAATATTAGATGATGTGTATATGCTTATTATTTCCAGTATGAGTAATAGAATATGAAAAATATGCCCTTAAGTTTTCATCTCAATATTTATATTACGATAAGATTACGATTCCACCAAAGCGGTCTAATATAATAAACTGTAAATATCGAATTTTATGATAACATCTAAATACTATGTTTTGAAATGCCTTAAGGTTTTCATCTCTGTATTTATATCACAATTAGGTTACGATTCCACCAAATTGGTCTAGTCTAATAAATTCTAAATGTTGATTTTTGTGATAACATCAAAATACTATGTTTTGTTGCTCTAAAGAGTCTGAATGCGGGTTTGAGTGTTAATATTATTAATAATTTCATTAAAATTAAGCTATTGTGATTTGGTTGCTCCAAATAGTCCGGTGCAATGGTGAGTTAATACTAAGGGATAATATATTTTTTTATTAAAGTTGGTATCGATTGCTCCAAAGATTCCATAACCTTACTTAATTTGTAAGCACAGTGTCCATTTATAACTTTTGAAAATATTAATGCCTGTTGAAATTATTATACAATCCATTAAATAATGTGATATTCATATAATGGATAGTTTGGAAGTTACAAAAGCGACCCAACTACAATGCTTGTGAATATTAAATTTAAAGATAAAAGTGATAGTAATAACTCTTCATACTTGTATATGTAAAGACGTTAATGAGATTTTTTTTATATCGTCAAGCAAGATAATTTCCTAAAGGAAATTGATTTTGAGTAACTTTAATAAATATTAAGGAATTGTGCAAACAGGTAGTGAAAGATTTTCCTAGATTAAATGTCCATCTAAATTACATAACATGGGATCCAATAAAGTCATATATAAATATTCAAAGTCATTACGAAAGAAATTCCACATTTATAAAATGTTATTAATGTGCATGTTGTCATCTCATAACATTAATGTAGTGATCTATTTATCTAATTAAATGTATATCATTTTATTTCTCTAAAATTGCATGTTTTATCCGTTTTAATGTCCTCGAGACTGACTTCTCGGAATAAAATAAAGAAGCCAAGTTTTACTTAAAAATTGTAAATCGTTATAATTAAGTTTTACTTGAGGAATCCACTATTAATGAATTAGTGTGTGACATTATTTTAAAATTTTGAAGAACTATTAACGGATTAAGCATAAACTTTATGCAAAATCTCATAATATTATAGATTAATATATGAGTACTCATTATGTAGCATATATATTTTAAGCTATATTGCATGAATTATAATGTGTCGTTCAATATGGATTAAATAATTTGTTTTGTTTTTCAAAATTAGAGTTCTACGAAAAATTGTTCTAAATCGATATGAGGATACTTACAAGACAAACTATAAAACAAACCATATTCCTTTTCTTATATTATTTTGGAATGATTTTAAAAATCCCTCAAAGACCTTTCAAAATATTTTTTCTCAATTTTATCATGAAATATTTTTCTTGAGTATACAAAAGATCTGTAAGTTTATATGAGAATAGATTTTCTTAATTATGGTGTTATCATTGGTGGTTTGTATAATTATATTTTTTATAAAACTTTTACAAGAGAAATGATTCTCATTCTGTATCATAATATTTAACTTCAAAGTAGGTTTTGAATCTTGTGTCATAATTAAATATCAGACACTTTTAAATCTAGACTTACTTTCATGATTTATTAAATTAGATTGTCTTTGGGTTGTCACTTATGAATCTTGACACTCACATTTGATCTCTTAAGGTTTTATAATTTTGGAACAATCTATATGGCCCAAGTTGGAGATTATAATCCTTGGATAGTATACCTAATTGATCATGTAGTTATAAAACAACAAGTCAAATGCAACAATGTCGATATCACTACAAGGGTTAGTCCCACAAAAATGAATATATATGTTTAGGAGTGTATTTTATAAATTCCACTTTACTTACTAAATTTGACACGCCCGCATGATTGGGAATGTCTTGTACATGCATGGATTTAGAATCCACTAAAAGAAATTGGAATTTAAAATTATGTCTATACTTTCAAGAGGGTACACTAATTACTTTTGAAATTAAATTATCAAATATCAAATTCATTAAGTAATGGTGAAATTAGTGAGAGTATCAAATTACCTAATGTGGTTATAAAAAAAGTCAAGATACTCGTGTCATTCCATTAACATCCAAAGCAATTCTTCTTTTGGTTGGTGGATATGAATAGTTTTAACAAGATCTTAAATGAGGTTGCTATTCTTAATGAAATTGAGATTTATCACAAGGATGTGAATTTAACAAATAGCAAGAAAATATTCGATTTTGTTTTCTTATGTTTTAAAAATTATAATGCCATCAATTTACCAAAATGAAGTTTAGTTTCGCATTGAATTATCTAATTGATACACTAGAGTCTAGTGTAAATGTGTATTTAGGACTAAACACGACCCTGATAATAATAAATGATATAAAGCTAGACTTATGGTCAAAATTTTCAGTATGATTAGAGAAAGGGGTGTAAATAAATAATCTCACCTAAATCCTAGAATGTGAAATTCTTATGGCTTTAGTAGCTATTTTTGAGTAAGAGTTACATTTAGTGTGAAAACTTATGAGAGTTTAATAAAAATATAGTATATGTTGAGAAATCACTATATAAACTTATGTCAATTTCCTATTAATGGTATATTAAGAATACTTTATATATTTTGATTAGTATATATATACCTTGAAGTCAGTGGAAGTAAATTTATATGTTTCTTGGATTTATCTTAGTAATGAATGGCAGATTAGAGAAATAAAATATTTTAAAAGTATGAAATAATGAGATGCCTAAAATATTATATGCTCACACTTATGATAATTGTCCTTGCTTAACGAAGTAAGTTTGATTTGATCTAGTGGCTAATATTACGAAAGACTGAGAAATAATTAAATATTGTATGTAGAATGCTTTTAGGCAACAATTTATGGATTATGAGTGCGAAAATTTATTTTGGAACTTCTAGTTGTCAACACTATTACCAAGTCGCTAAAATAGTACAATAATGCCACTGCAATCTTCATTATGAAGAACTGATAGGTATTTTAAAGAACCGAAACATATTTGGATATAATACCTACATGTGAATGAAGAAATTCATAAACAAGTGTCAATTGAACACATTAGTATAAGAGTTAACATATCATATCAACTAATAAATAGGTTATCACGAAAGGAGATTCATGATGCATGCTTAAAATATGGGCCTTACTGTAATACCCCCCACTTTTATGGATAATTAAATTTAATAATTAAGTGCAATTTGGGAATTTAAGAAATTATTGTGAATAGTAATTTTTGAGGTTTTTAAGGATTTAATAATTTTCGACGTATGTTATATTTACTTTTGGGACTAAGTAAATGAGTCAGAGTATTTTATTATATGTCACAGTTGGGTAAAGCGACAAAGGGTAATATTTTAATTGGAAAACCCGCATTAAGTTATGTTGGGTTAAATTAGTGACTTGCGGTAAAATGACTCGGATGTAAATAACGATTGCGCGGTTGATCTCAAAATGGCCGAGATAGTCAGAATAGAGTATTCGGGGGTCGTATATGGGTTTCGAGAATTTTTGGACCAGTAGGGACTCGTAATTGAGTAAACGAGTCATTTTTTTGTTTATAAGGGACAAGCCCTTATTTCTCTCTTATAAGTCACGAGCGAGTGGGAGAAAGCAAAGAAAAGAGAGAAAGAAAGGAATAAGAGAAAAGAGGAGAATATGGGGGATTCCAGCCAAACTCCTCCGGATTCGACTCGAGGTCGTCGGATTTCATTCTCCAGGCAAGTGTGCACTTGCTTTATATTATTTTATGCATAAATCTCATATTATAGTTGGTAAACTATATGATTTTAGGTTAGAACCCTTAAAATAAATTTGGGAAAATTTTAATATGAGTTTACATATTGATGTATTGTAAACTCTTAATTATTTCTAGTGTTAAATCCATGTAAATGGAGTGAAGAAATGGATTGAAATGGGTTAAAATGATAAGTCGGTTTTTTTTTTATGGTTTTAGGGTTTAAATCTAACAGAAATGGTTTAATACCCTAAATTTTTTATGTGTTAGTTGTAAAACATAGATTAGATGTTTATGGAGTTATTGGATAAGATTAGAAACAACAAAAATGGAGAAAAATGGAGGTTTGGATTTTTGGAGAAGAAGGTGAATAGTGACAAGCGTCACTTCCGAATCGATTCAACTAGGAAGAGAATCGATTCGGCTCTTGGTCAAAAAATAAAAATCGTATATCTTTTCGATACAGTCGCGTGGGCACTAATCGCGTATTTTTCTAATTTTGTTTGGATTTATAATGATTTTTCTACGAAAGGTTGTCCGAGATCGAAATCGTTAGTCAAAAATTAAGGCTAGAATTATTTGGAGATAAATATTAGGGATTCCTAAATAGAGTGTTAGGACCTCTAAAGGACTTGAGGATATATGAAAACTTTGGGTTCGTAGAAATAAATCCGAGTTATAATTTAAATGGAGATTGGATTGAGTTTTGGGTTTTGGGGATATATATAAAACCTAAGCAGATTTGGGGATTTCGGAACAACCGAATCGATTCGGTATGAGACAGTAAGAAAGTGGAACCATTTTGAATCAATTCGGATAGGACAAATCGATTCGGTGGCCAGCAAATTGATTCGGACAGGACGAATCGATTCGGTTCTAGGAGATTTTTTAGGCTTTCTCCTTTAAGTTTGGGGAAATTTAAACTATGGTTTTGGAGATTATTATAGGGAATTCTAGATATGATATTAGGACTCCTAGATGATGGTATTGAGGGTGAGTAAACCCCGGGATGAAAGAAGGAACCTCGGATTAATTTAGTGTACGATCTGGGGTATGGATTTAATGAATGCTTGGGCACACTAGGGGTTATTGGTCATTGTTATGTGAGATTGGCAATTATGGCCACATATATATATTTGAGGAATGATGTAAGTTATATATACGATTTGATTATAGTATATATATATAAAATGATATGATATGTGTGTATATATATATATATATATATATATATATATATATATATATATATATATATATATATATATATATATATGTGTGTGTGTGTGTGTGTGTGTGTGTGTGTGTGTGAATGGTATATATGTATATTTATGTGAAGCATACCCCCTCTTTGCTATCATGGGAAGTTTCGCGATGTGGGTGAGGCCCCTGGCTTGAGGAGCAGGGAGCGTATAGTCCCCGGGTCATAGCGTCCAATTTTATATTATGTGATTTTTATTAGGGGTGAGACGTGGTGGGTATGTTTCGTCTCACTTTCGAGGAGGAACTATGGTCGCTTCCCATACGTTGTTATTTGATTTTACCCAGGCGGTGTAAGATTCCGACCGTTGGTACCCAGGATGATACGTGAGCGATTCCCTGATAGATGATAGCATAGAGACGGCATCCTCGAGTTATAGATCGTTGGGATGGTTATTGTACTTGTGTGTATAGTACATTACTTGTGTATGAGAACAAGATATTATATCTCTACTAGAGTAAAGAGATAAATGGAATATGAAAGAAATTCTCATTCCGGGAGATTTTATCTGGACTTAAAATGTGATATGTATATAAAAGTGAGTATGAAAATATATATAATTATGTGGGTATATATATATATATATATATATATATATATATATATATATATATATGTTATGTACTGAGGGCCTAATGGATCTCGACGATCGACGCTGCCAAGTAGTAGTGTATCGGGAGGGTTTCTTGTTTGGATTTCGCTTTGCGAGACACCCCATGCACGAACGTGGCACAATGTTGAGACTGGGGAGAAGTTTAGCCCTTAGTACTTGGGTTAAATAGGATTTGTAGAATTTTGGGGAAACGGATTAGTTAGGCAGGGTACCTTAACCAAGTTATGTAGGAGATATGCATTAGGTGTGCACTATTAGAAGAGAGGTGGGGGTATCTCATGGGAGTGCGATACCAATTTAAATATGAGATAAAACATATTTTTTTCATAAATAAAGTATTTATGCACTTGTTAAATATTTTCACAAATTGGGCTATGACCCGTGTATCTGTTTTTCCTCTCTTTTGCTATATATATATATATATATATATATATATATATAGGTGTTCAGACACAGGGACGCCTGGATGATGATTCCTTTGAGTCAGACGTCTGCTGCAGTAGCTGTGGATGCATGCAAGTTTATTGTAGACGCTTATATCCTTGTAATCTAGATAGGAGGTACTGTATAAACATTAGGGCTAATAACCCAACGACATTTATTTATTCTTTTACCGCCTTTTATGCGGATTCGATTTGGTTGTATATTGTTAAACCGAGTGTTTGGTTATTTTTATTTCATCTCAGTTTCATTTTTCATAAACTATGTGAATGTTTTAATTGATTAATTTGTTTCAAAGATTAGTTAAATAAAATTTTAATGCCAGCCTAATAGGTTATTAGTAATTAATTTGGTTTTCCATAGTGATGCTAAGAATGAACCATATGCGACTCCTGTTTTAATTTGATGCAGGAGTGATCGCCCGGTATTTTATTTGGCGGGGTGTCACACTTCCGTGTAGACAATTAAGTAGAAATGTTGTGGATTGTTTCGTGCTTAATTTTTGACACTATATTTGACATTAATTCAAGTGTATTCTGAATATTTCAATTCTTATCTTGAACTATAAGTTTACATGCGTGTGAGTTGATGAATGTGACAGAAATGGTCTTTTATATAAGACATTATTGGAGCATTATTGAATAACCCAATTTATAGACCTTGTTGGATGAGTTATTAATATCGTGGTACATGGAAGCGATCATGCTCTTGAATCAGTATGTGAGCGCCATGACTCACATTAATGATTAGTCTGATTAAGATTTTATGAAAAACTATTTAAGGATGAATCAAAGATTATTACGCGCCTTATGATATTATGGACCAAGTGGAAGAATGTTAGAATTATTTTAAATAACAAGTCTCCATAATGTTCTCCGTAATTATACTAATACTATGAATCACTTTGGTTAATCAAAGGGTACTCTAAATACCAGGAGTCAAAATGACTCTTGGGTATCTGCCATAATGGAAGATTAAGATTAAATGAGTATTGAAGAATTGGGTCTCATCTCTGCCTATAAATAAGTGACTGATTTTCTATCATTCAGACACACAAAAAGAAAACATAATGAAATTATAGGATAAGGGAGAGAATCTAAATTCTCAATAAGAGTTAACTTTAGAATAGTGTTTGGATCACAAAAGAAGATCAAACGTGTAAGGACAAATTTATAATTAAGTCAATTTTTATGTGTTGGCTTAATTCCGTACAAAACTATTTGAGTCATATGATAGAAGTTGTATTTGTGACCTTTCAAGCCTATGATATTTTTGTTGAAAATGTAGCGTCCAATTCGAAGCAATCACATCATATGTCGTGTTTCGTGCCTCATTTTCATCATCAACAATCCAAGGATCTCTCAGGTATGAATGCTTATATTATGTTAGGCCTTGGATATTTTATTGAGTGTTAGAACTTTGGCTAAAATATTATAAAATGACTTTATATTTTTCCAAGAAAAAATAGTTTGATGTTTCCTAGTTTGATTTTTCCTAGGTTGTTAGAACGACTTTCCAGATCGTTCAAACGAGTCATCTAACGAAGTCCTTTTTGTCTTGTGCAGTTTTCTCTTAGAAGTCTTGTTCGAATGACAATGTATTATCGTTCGAATGAGACCGCATTGTCGTTCAAACGATCGGAGCAGTTTTTGTAAAAATCACAATTTTTTAAGAAGTTTTCTCATAACCTCCCACTACTTTTTCCCAACCATTTATTTAGTGTGTGAGTTAACTTTATTTGGAGACTTTTTCCTGCTTGATTAATTTGTGTAATTTAGTTTACTATAATTCAAGTTTAATATAAAATTATTTGGTAAAATTCATGTTTAGTTTGATTTGTATAAATTTGAACTTGAATTGAAGTTTTATTTAACAAGTGAAAATTAATTAGAAGAAATTTAAAATTTAGAATTTTCGGTGAACCATCCCTCCAACACCATTCGAATGTACTAAAATTAGAACACATTTTTACCAAAGACAAGATAAAGTAGTATCCCAAAGATCAGGGCGATCAAACATCGTTAAGGTCGACTGCTCTGCTAATCTTTTCAATTGTGACACGATGATGTATGTGATTATATTATCATTTTATGTTCTTCATAATGATTACATGTGATAATCATGTTAATCAATAATCCTGACGTTAAATATATGATGAATAACGTTTTGTATTACTAAAGAACAAATAACATGTATAATTGGATATCCATGTGTTAGATTTATAGATCCAAATAAAAGTGTTAATTATGTGTTCTTTTGATTATGTTCAGATCATTCACTTTTACCAAATGTAAAGTCTTTAATAGACCGTAATCTCATGTTTTAAAGCATAATTCAATGTTGAGATCATTTTACGATTCCTTAACCAACCCCGATTGTACATATTACAAAACTTAATGTAGAGTGTTTAATACATTATTTTAATTATTGACAGATAAAAGTAGAACTGCAAAGACATCCCATCAAAGAAATAGAGGTGAATATGTGAACAAATTTAACCTACACCTAATAATAAATATAATATTCAAAAGTGTTAGAAAAAATTGTGTTTCTACACAACTTAATATTTTGACAAAAATAATTTTTGGCAGACTTTGAGTTTTAATTAATATGGGACTCATAACTCAAAAGTAACGGGCCAAATTACATACAAATTTCACTTTGTAACGTGATTTCATAGTATATTCATGTAATATCCCGTATTTTTGTGCTATTATTTATTCTTAACTATGAAAATTAATTAATCAATAGGAATAACTATTACTTGTGTGAAATGATAATAATAAATGCATAATTTACATTTCATTTAAATTAGGATTTATGTGATTTTAGAATCGCATCTTATAAATTAATTAATCAGTTGAATTTATTTTATAAGAATTATTTGTGCGATTAAGCATAAATAATTAAGTTGTGTGTATTACTTTACTTTGTGGGTTATTATTATTTTGACAGGACTCTAAGGTGGTATGAAGGTCCGGAGATGTATTTTTAGTTCTTTAGAACTGGGCCTCAAGGGTAGTAGGTATGTTGTTGGACTAAATTTTGGGTCAGTGTCGGTAGGATTTTAGGCTCATATTGAGGCCCAAAATTAGGCATTTCATGGACGTGCGGGATTAAGCATACATAAGTGATTTTAATCCTCATTAATTAATTACATTAAACCTAAAACATAAAACCTAAAGGCGGGTGAGCTTTGGGATGTCTTTTGAGAGGAGATAAAAGATCATAAGAGAGGAGATCGTACACCCTTTATAATCAAGCAACAAATCTCTTGCTTTATCATAATATAATTTGTAACTTGTTTGTGTCTTGATTGTTATTTCATTTAATTGGGATCAGAAGCATTTTAGGATGTTAACTTGTTAATTAATCATGTTTAATATTGGGTTAATACGGGTTAGAGTTATACATGGTTGTTTGTTATTAAAATTTGATTTTTAATTGGAGTTTATGATTCAAACCCCATGTTGATTTGTGTTGAAATACAATTTCTAACGTTAGAACTCATGCGCGGGAAGGATTTCTACATCTATGAAAGAGATTTAATTAATAATGAAACTTAACCTAATATTTAATTCATAATTTAGATGTATGGAAAGTTATGATTTTGATATATCGTTATGTGTGTAAACGGATGTGTGCATATGAGAATAAAACATTCAAAAACTCCCACAACACAAATTTATGAGGAAAACCCCCCACCTAGGGGTAAAAAATATCGATGCACTCGAATTCACATTTCTAATTGAAAAGAAGTTTTACATAAAGTCAAGAAGGTATTGAAAGATCGTGTGCAATACTAATTTCAATAGTTGCACAAATTCCAATCACAAACTTATTTAATTAGAGTCAATTTATGAATCAAATAAATTCAACCTCTAAACTCAAATAGTTACGTGCGTGCAACTGTTAAACCATCATAAATAAAGAATGCAACATAAAGTTCAGGAAAAATCCCCTCAGGGCAAAACCTTTTATTTCTAGTACTTTGAAAAGTTTACAAGACCATTGAATTACAAACAACTTGATAATCACCCACAAGTGTAATTCCCGGTATCTTCGTCAAACCTTCAAATCAACGGCTAGAAATCAGCAATGGTTCACACGCAGTTATACCACAAGGACACATCATCCAGACATGGAGTCTTAAAACTCAGTAAAGACTCCCTCCATAATAGCATGAAGCCCTCGATTGTAGAGATCTCCCCACAAAGTATGAAAAATAGCAAACTATGCTTTGGATTCCACAAAACTACTGACACACAAGTAATTGTGACTGTGAATTGTAAAAAAAAAGATTGAACACTCAAAATGTTGGAGAATAAACCAAAACACTCAAAATCGTATTCTATTTAAAACCAGTGTTTCTCCACACGAAATTCAGAATCCTGACACCTTATTTATAATAAAAATCAAGGCGGTGACATGTCAGCTTAAACCACATCTCGTTCGAACGACATACGATGTTGTTTGAGTGAGATATGATCTCGTTTGAACCAGGTACGATGTTGTTCGAACGATATTATACATGTGTCCCAAAAAGTTTCAGTCTTTTAAATATCCTGGAAATTTCAAAACTTAAAACTTTTCATGAGATCAAAAAAAGTTTATCCAAAACTTTATGATAAAATATTTTTGAAAAATAAAAACTATTTATTAAAAATTCCAAAAAACATTTTAAGTTTTATAAAAAATATCCCAACACTTTTAATGTGAAATGTAAATGAAACTTAAACACATTTTACACAAATTCATCCTTGTTGGGATTGAATGTTGAAGTCTTCTTGAAATTTGGATTCGTCTTTGTAGATGTAAGCTTCTCGATCCTTCGACAACTTGTAACATCTTGTAGCGATATACAACATACTAAATTTTGACGGATAATGTCCTTACAAATTGCATCTATGTCTATGCCGGTAAAAAATAAAAATATCTGAATTATCAATCTCAAATGACCTATATAAACTACCCCCCCCCCCCCCAATAAACTCAAACGTGGAAAGATAAACTGAACAAGTCTTCATTTATTTTCAAACGATGCTTCAACAATAAACGTTTTAAAACTCCAAGTTTTTCTCATCAGGGTGTGCAACATAATGATCTTCAATTGTACCTACACACATGAGACAAAGCAAAAATCTCGTGACGTATCGAGTTTGAAATGATATAAAGCATAAACATGAAAGCATAATCAAACCTCCCCCATACTTAAACTCCCCCATAATATCATAATTCGTTCTCCCCCTTTTTATTTATCCGAAATCGATAAGGAAAAGAATAAACTACATAAATCAAATCTGGGTGTGACGAAGAACCAAGGTAAATAAACTATTTTTCAATTTTTCAATTTTTTTTCATGCAAAAACTGCAAAAATTATGTTACAAAAATCACACATCATGAATTTATACTAGGATAACCAAATCATGGATGCGGAATGAACGGGTGTAAACAAATTCGATAGGAAAATCAACTAAATCATATCATATGTGGACGATGCATCAGTGCACTCCTAATGAATGAACATCAAAACAGTCCTTAGGTGTAGAATTGTTGAATTTAGATGACATCGTCTTAAATCAAAATCAACAAATCAAAGTCTATATGATTTTCACACCAATAATGTCTAAAAGCTTTTTAACATTTTTTCAAGACTTTTTAAGGACGTGCAAATTCGTTTTAATTCTCCAACCAAACTCCCTCATATATATTTTCTTTTTGAGGTGATCTAAATTCTCAAACATTGGAGAATTGGTGAATAAACCTAATGGCCTTTTTGGCATAAATTTCTTTTTATAGCCTTTAAATTTTTTCGGGTTATTTTAAACCTCTTTGGATCCCAGATAATTAAAATACCTCAATTTTTTAGGTTCAATTAAAAGGTGAATTAATCACAAAGGATATATGTGTACCTTTCGTAGCCCTTCACCGTTTTTAAAATTCACACAAACTCACGGCAAACGGTTAAAACATGCACACCTTTTATTATCTTGGTTTATCGCATTTGGTTCGTTTTAATAGACAGAATTGAGATGAAAACACGTAACCAACATGTGATTCGAAAAGAACAATATTCAAACAAATTTGTGCTCGTGTGCATCAAAGGAAATAATGAGTCAATCATGTAGGTAATAACACTTAATTCCATCTTAATGACTCTAAACACTATAAAGCACATGAATGACATGACTTATTGTCTTAAAACACTATCAAATAGTCACATGGATAAATGGATTGAAATTGTGACTCGATTATCCTAAATATCAGTTCATATAAGGTGCAAACACAATACAAAACTCTTTTTTGATTTTTCAAAAAATTTATCAAAATAGAATCTTTTTGACTTTTTTCAAAAGTTCTCATACAAAAAATCCAATAAAAAAAGTACATGTCAACACACTAGGAAAGATATATCATGAAACCACAACTAGTGTATGACAAAAATCATGTAAGCAATCAACGATATGAAATAGCAAGTGACTTATTATGTGCAAGCATGTGAGAATCAACACGTCTAAAATCTAGCGTATCCAAAAGTGATTTCCTAACCCAAATGGATGTGACACATCGACACAGGGTTTTGGGAACCAACACAACACTAAATTTCAACTTCCTAGGACTTTTTCGAAGATCGAAATAAAAACGCCTAAGGTGACCTTTCCTACCCTAATATGAACATGTGTAAACGGGTGGAAAGACACCTATGGATTGATCTTTTCTAACGTCCTTGGGATCAATTGACCCTCTAAAACAAATCATGGTCTTGTCTTTATAAATGGAAGCATTTGATCAAGATGAGACATTACCACTACTACAAAAACTACTTGAGTCTTTCAAATTATTTTTCAACTTCAAAATTTCAGACTCAAGTAAAGAATTAGAATCTTCCAAATTGAGGGACTCCTTTTTCAAATCATCAATCAAACATAAAAAGGTATCTCGTTCATTCTCAATTAAAACAAATTTATCCCTAAGAGTCTTTTCACGTGCTGTAAAATCATCGATTAATTTTTTATCCTCAACGGCACAAACATGAACCCTAGAATTTTTAAAATCCTCCAATTCTTTTTCCAAAATAAGGAATCTGTCATCACTCTTCTTTTTGGACAATTTTAAGGCATTAAAGTCTTGGTCCAAATAAACAAAATTTTCACGATAAAAATCTCTTTGATTTTGAATCGTTTGCAAAAGATCCATAACGGATTTAAAACGAGAATTTTCTTTTTCCACAACTTTAATTATTTTTGCAAACGTTAAATTCAAGCAATTTAAATCATCAAAACTCTAACTCGAGCCAACGGGAGGGGACATTCGATTACATAAGTGCTCCATCGAAAAAATTATGATTTAAAAAAAATTATTTTTCAAAAAAAATCAATATCACACAAATTTTGCGAAAAACAAGGATATCCGATTATATAAGTGCTTTGATACCAATTTTTCAACGTGAGTAGTCAAATTGTATCAGCAAAAATACGTGAAAAATCAGGATCACGCGATAAATTAGCATAACCCTCTCTGATACAAATTTGAAAAAGGTATGCACTCGCTTTTAAATAAAAAAAACGCTTTAATACCAATTTGAAAAAGGTATGCACTCACTTTAAAATAAAAAAAACTCTGATACCAATTTGAAAGACCGTGTGCGATACTAATTTCAATAATTGCGCAAATTCTAATCACAAACTTATTTAATTAGAGTCAATTTATGAATCAAATAAATTCAGCCTATAAACTCAAATAGTTACGTACGTTCAAATGTCAAACCATCATAAATAAAGTATGCGACAAAAAGTTCAGGAAAAATCCCCTCACGACAAAACCTTTTATTTCTAGAACTTTGAAAAGTTTACAAGGCCATTGACTTACAAACAACTTGATAGTCACCCACAAGTGTAACGCACCGTGTCTTCGTCAAACCTTCAAAGCAACGGCTAGATATCAGTAATGGTTCACACGCAGCTATATCACAAGGACACACAGTCCAGACACGCAGCCTTAAAACTCAACAGAGACTCCATCCACAATAGCACGCAACTCTTGATTGTAGATATCTCCCCATAAAGTATGAACAATAGCAAACTATGCTTTGGGTTCCACAAAACAACCCGCACACAAGTAATTGGGGTTGTGAATTGTAAAATAAAAGATTGAACCCTCAAAATGTTGGAGAATAAACCAAAAGACTCAAAATCGTATTCTGTTTAAAACCAATGTTTCTCCACATGAAATTCAAAAGCCTAACACCTTATTTATAATAAAAATCAAGGCGGTGATGTGTCAGCTTAAATCACATCTCGTTCGAATATCATACGTTGTCGTTTGAGAGAGATACGATCTCGTTTGAACTAGATACGATGTCATTCGAATGACATCATACACATGTCCCAAAAAGTTTCAGTCTTTTAAATATCTTGGAAACTTCAAAACTTAAAATTGTTCTCGAGATCAGAAAAGGTTTATCCAAAACTTTTATGATAAAATGTTTTTAAAAATTAAAAACCATTTATTAAAAATTCCAAAAATCATTTTAACTTTGATAAAAAATATCCCAACACTTTTAATGTGAAATGTAAATGAAACTTAAAAACATTTTACAAAGTTCATCCTTGTTGGGCTTGAATGTTGAAGTCTTCTTGAAATTCGGATTCATCTTTATAGATATAAGCTTCTTAATCCTTCGACAACTTGTAGCGGTATACGACATACTAAATTGTGACGGATAATGACCTTACAGGAACCCATCACGCAATCTATATCATGTATATGAACCATTAAACTCTTCCCTATAGTCAATGAGAATCTACAATGAGCTCCAGGCTGCGAATGAAGGAGACCATTATCTTCCTTGGAATCGTGTTATACTTCGATTTCTCCAATAAATCGTAGCGCTTACTATTTTCTACATTTAGGAATTGATGATCATAGTTATTCAAAATAGTAGATTGAATTAATCAATTCAAGTGTATAAATCTAAACAAAAACACTCTTAATTAGCTCCAAAAGACATATATTTAAATTTTGACGATTCTGGAGGGAATAAGAGAAATTGGAAAGAGAAACAAGGTAAAATGTTCTCAACCTCGAAAGTACTCTAAGAAAGGTATTTGAGTTATGAGGTTTCCAAGTCCTTAAGAAATGAAGGGAAGTTTACCTTTAAATGGAAATTTCTAAAAAGCTTGGTCATCTATGTGCACGGTTAGATCCAACAGTTTGCATGATCCTATTCAGTATGAACATCGAGGTCTAGTCATTCGAATGGATACAAAATAAGGTCGTTCGAACGGGTTGTGCGAATGGGCACAAAATATGGTCGTTCAAATGGGTCTCTGCATCAATATCATAAAGAGATTTAAAAATTCAACCAGAGTTTGACCAATCCCCAAAAAATTTTGTTAATTATTTGAGATTGTTATAAAACCCTTTAACCACTTGTTCTAAAAAATTTCAACGACATCGCACATTTTCAAAAATAGTTTGTGCAAGTGTGTGCGTTATCCATAATTAATTCACAATCTACAGAAAGGATATAGTCTTCAAAATCTAATGTGAATGTGTGGCAATGTAAGTCTTCAAATGAGCAGCGATGAATGATCTTCAATATCCAAGGTTTATCTAAGATAAACTAGATTGCGCCGCACTCATAGAGAATCAAGTCTATTTGACTTAATGGGCTCAATGAATCAATATTTTATCACGGGAATATAGCCAATTTATATACTAATACAAAATTAACATACCATCTATGGATTGTGGTATCTTATGTATATTTTGTGCGTGGATGTAAAAATACCATATATCGATTGTGGGGAATCTATTAATTGCGGTATGGAATTATATGGATATGGGACTGGGTATTGTGCTCCTAGATAACGTAGTAGGTTATGTGGATATTGATATATTTGATTAATAATTCATTGGTCGTCATCTTACAATGTGGACACATGAATGACTTGATCGATCAGACAGTTAGGTTTGTGAATAGCTGATGGTGTGACAGCGTGGTGTTCCCACAATAGCTTACTATGGTAATTACCTGACGAGGTTATATGGAACTCAATGTATATAGTGAGTTACATGATAAGGTAGTTAAAACGTCACGCAATAGCTTACTAGGCAACCTAGTGGTTGAGACTTGTTGGTACTAGTTATACCATGGGTTGGGACACTCATATAGCTTATTTTACTTATGATGAGGGGTGAGGTATCTTTTGTATATGAGTATCGACAGGTTGGCATGATTACTTTAAGGAGTTTCGTGTTATTACGTCATCGATATAGTAAGATATTTCTTGTAACTTTTGAACTATGACCTAAATATTTTGGAAATCTTTTTCCAGGTGTTCATGGGTAGGAGCAAGTACGGTTGAGCAGTGAAACTTGTCACTTCCACTTTCCAGTCATTTCCATTCCTAGATTAGGATGGTAATTTCATTCAGTTATTCAGTATTCAGACTCATTTGATTCAGAGAGTAGGATAGACTATCTCGGTTCCAAAATATTTACTTCAGTTAAGATTATTTGTTAGAATTGAGATTATGTATATTTACTTATTAGGGATGTGAAGATAATTGATTTATTTACTATTTATATTTAATTTTATCACATGTTATAGATGGTTTAAATTCTTTAACATCTTTTATTATTATTATTATTATTATTATTATTATTATTATTATTATTATTATTATTATTATTATTATTATTATTATTATTATTGTTGTTGTTGTTGTTGTTGTTGTTGTTGTTGTTATTCTCTTGATGCTAAGAATGATATAATTTTTTTAACAGGCCTTATCTTTGGCATTAAGGCTTGACACTCAATACGTGAAAAATAGGGGGTGTTACATTTAGTATCAGAGCACTATAGGTTTTAGTGTCGTTGGTTCCATGGGATTTCCTTTACATTTTGCATTGAATTCTTTGATTTATTATATCCCACATGTAGGATTTTTGTATTCTTATTTTTGAATCATTAGCTAATATGAATTCTTGGTTTGATTTTATATGGCAAACATGCGAGGCAAGAGAGGACGATCGACTGGAAGTGGAAGTTATCCTTCTCTCCTAAATGCCATCTTTGATGGAACCCTTTGACCCTATGTTGTTTGACCCAAATCTCTATAGAAATTCCCCTTTTTACAGTCATGACACAAACCCCAAGAAAAAAGGCATCCCTACCAACCTTAATGAATGCATAATTAAAAACCAAACACCCAAACCTCAAAACCAGCCTTAAACACCTCTGAATTTTGATAAAATAACCAGCCCACATATTTTAAATGACTACTAGATCCATACATCAAAGGATACATGTTTTCTACCAAAATATCTAAAGAAATATATGAGGAATGCGCTAAACAATGCGAGTCTAGCCTAATTGGAAGATTCATACTACCAAAGGGGGAGATGTAACAACCCGCGTAATTTTGAGCTATTTTAATTAATTTTTGGAAAATGGAGGAAAATAAAGTTTTTGATAAAATTATTTTTATTGCTCAAATATTTTGAATATTATTTTTAAAGGAGAGAATTTCAAACGGTTTCGAAAACGGAGTTAAAACGGATTTTAAAATAATTTTTAAATATTTTTAACTCTTGGAGTTGTTTTGACTTCCAACTCTTCATTTCTTTGCCTTATTTAAAGGAGTCTTTTGGATTCCAACTCTTCATTTCTTTGCATTATAAAAGGAAGTCGTGGACAAACCCTTTTAACCTACTTTTGGTACAAATTTTGGCAGCAAATATATTTTATATTCCTCTTCTTTTTATATACACATTGGCCCTTGAGATTTGTGAGTTCCAACCTTAGATTAGAGGTCTTCTTGGGGCTATTTTGTTGTAGGTTCTTGGAGGAGCTTTTGTAGATCTTTTGTGTTGATCTTGAGGATGTGATCATTGGTTTCTCATCATGGTTTGAGGTATGGGGTTTTACACAATATGCTCCTTAAATCTCGCGAGTGTCATTCTCTTTGAATTCTTATTTAATTGAACTCATATTTGAATTGATAAATTCATTGAAATCTGGAAAATAATTGTTGAAATTATTTTGATTCATGTGGTATCATTATATTGTTGATGAGCACGTTGTCATGAGATTTTAATATAGCACGGATGTTGGGAACCCGCCAAAATTCCTGTTTCCCGGGGTATGGCTTGATAAAGCATATACGGATGTGGTGAGGCCTGGTGACCCGGTTAAAGTGTTGTTGAGAAATTATATTGATAAATGCTTTGATATTTGCATTTTGATTTGAATATTCGTATTCTTATTGTTGCGCTTTATTCATCGCTAACATATTTATTGAGCATATTTCCTGTCGTATTGTGTACTTCCCCATATTTTCTTTTAGTGGCAGGTTAGCGTGGATTGGTACGCTATGGACCAATTGGGATTATTTTAGCGTGGATTATTTTGGAAAGAATATTTTTGGAAGATTTGTATTATTTATTTTGATGTATAGAGCTTTGGAGATTTGTATTTTATTTTCGAGTTAGTTGTATGTAATTCAAGAGATTTGGTATTTAATATGAAGAGATTGAGATTTGTAGTTTCTCTTTTGTTGTTGTGGGACTTAGATGCTCTATACCTTGTCACTTGTGGATTTGAATTTATTTTATCGCATTAACGCTCCGTTCGCTCTCCCCGGGTGGGTGGGGTGTTACAAATGGTATCAGAGCTTAGGTATACGGCAACCCTCGGGGCTTGGGTTTCGGGTTCATTGCGTGGTTAGCAATTTTTGGAGATAGCAAATTTTAGGTGATATTCGTGTTAGGTTTCGAGATTAGATGTGAGTAATTTATTTTTGGAGACGAGATTATTTTTGAGATTGTTGGCCTGATTTTTTGAGAGTTAGACATTCGACGAATTTCGAGGGCGAAATTCCATTGTTAGTGGGGAAGTGTAACAACCCGCGTAATTTTAAGCTATTTTAATTAATTTTTGGAAAATGGAGGAAAATAAAGTTTTTGATAAAATTATTTTTATTGCTCAAATATGTTGAATATTATTTTTAAAAGAGAGAATTTCAAACGGTTTCGAAAATGGAGTTAAAACGGATTTTAAAATAATTTTTAAATATTTTTAACTCTTGGAGTTGTTTTGACTTCCAACTCTTCATTTCTTTGCCTTATTTAAAGGAGTCTTTTGGATTCCAACTCTTCATTTCTTTGCATTATAAAAGGAAGTCGTGGACAAACCCTTTTAACCTACTTTTGGTACAAATTTTGGCAGCAAATATATTTTATATTCCTCTTCTTTTTATATACACATTGGCCCTTGAGATTTGTGAGTTCCAACCTTAGATTAGAGGTCTTCTTGGAGCTATTTTGTTGTAGGTTCTTGGAGGAGATTTTGTAGATCTTTTTTGTTGATCTTGAGGATGTGATCATTGGTTTCTCATCATGGTTTGAGGTATGGGGTTTTACACAATATGCTCCTTAAATCTCGCGAGTGTCATTCTCTTTGAATTCTTATTTAATTAAACTCATATTTGAATTGATAAATTCATTGAAATCTGGAAAATAATTGTTGAAATTATTTTGATTCATGTGGTATCATTATATTGTTGATGATCACGTTGTCATGAGATTTTAATATAGCACGGATGTTGGGCACCCGCCAAAATTCCTGTTTCCCGGGGTATGGCTTGATAAAGCATATACGGATGTGGTGAGGCCTGGTGACGCGGTTAAAGTGTTGTTGAGAAATTATATTGATAAATGTTTTGATATTTGCATTTTGATTTGAATATTCCTATTCGTATTGTTGCGCTTTATTCATCGCTAACATATTTGTTGAGCATCTTTCCTGTCGTATTGTGTACTTCCCCATATTTTCTTTTAGTGGCAGGTTAGCGTGGATTGGTACGCTATGGACCAATTGGGATTATTTTAGCGTGGATTATTTTGGGAAGAATATTTTTGGAAGATTTGTATTATTTATTTTGATGTATAGAGCTTTGGAGATTTGTATTTTATTTTCGAGTTAGTTGTATGTAATTCAAGAGATTTGGTATTTAATATGAAGAGATTGAGATTTGTAGTTTCTCTTTTGTTGTTGTGGGACTTAGATGCTCTATACCTTGTCACTTGTGGATTTGAATTTATTTTATCGCATTAACGCTCCGTTCGCTCTCCCCGGGCGGGTGGGGTGTTACAGGAGAAACCTTGCAACTCATAAGGAATAAAGATGAAACTAAACGCTATTTGAAAAATCAACTCGCCGTGGAGATTCACTACATTGGGTAAGTAATACATTGATATAAACTTCGGCTCTACTAAATTGAACAAAATATTTGGTCCTTAGCGTCTCTAACTCTAAAAATGGGTATATTTAAACTTTTACCTTGGGGCCAATAATTTTAACCAGAAAATTAAGTCCAAACCAATGGACAAACATGGGATCGTTTCCACAGAATCAGTCGAGAATATCGGCACTCATAAACTCTTTTTGAAATAACTAGAGGAGTGGAACTACCAGTAAAATTAGACACTATTACTATTAGTAGAATTTTGGTGATTATGAAATAATTCTGATTGATATTGACTTTATCCAAGATCTTTTTCACAACTTATTGATGGAAATAAATTACTTCAACTTTATTACCCAAGTATCATATGAGTGGATATCCAAAATATTCTCCCACTGGTACATTATTAGCCACCTAGTCTCAAAATGCAAAATAATGCAAGACATTCAGAACAAAGATGGTAAAAGTAAGGAAACTGTTGGTAGAAAGTAAAAGATTAATGAAAAAAGAGTTTTAAAATTTTGAGGGGGGGGGGGGGGGGGATAGAATTCTAATGATGGAGTAATCCCAATCACTACAGTGAGCATATTGGAAAATTTTGAGACAACTAACTTAAACCTAAAGATAAATGATCTACACTCGATGAACAAAGCTTCACAAATACAAGCTATGATGTCTAAATATAACCAAAGCTACGAAAATGTGGTTGAGGAAGAAGAAGAGCGACAAATATCTGAGCAGGAAAATGAGGGGAAAACCACAATGTATTTGAATGCTGCGGCTGAAATATCTGAGAACAACCAAGTGGCCAACTCTCCAATCCCCATTCGTAAGGCTAATGAATACCTGCAGAGAGTTTAAAATTATCAACCAATCTTTTAAAATGAGTAATTTACACAAATACTCTCTAAAAGACAAAATAATAAACTCAAACTCAAAGAAAATATGGATAAGGATCATTAAGAAGATGTTGACAAGATCAAGGCCTTGATCGAATTAAAAGAATATCAAAGAAGTTGGTAATTATAATTTCAAGAGCCTATCTTTAGTTTCTACAAGAAGATTTTATACTGGAACATTCGGGGTGGCCAAACCCCATGCGAAGAGAGCCTTAATGAAATTACTCTCTCATAATAATCCTAACTATTTGTGTATTGTTGAGCCCATGGTCAAGATTACTTTTATCCCCAATTTTTGGGGTAGTTCTAACCTCAACTTTGTGTGTAGCAATAATAAGGGATCCGAAATCTCTAATATTTTTCTATTCCATTCTACCTCCCTCCCCACCCCTCCTTAGGTTATTCTCAACACCAACCAGCTTCTCCCCATTGATATTTAGCATAACTCTTCCCCTATTATAATTTACAAGATCTATGAAAGCACTAACTATGTTCAAAAGAAGGTGCTTTGGGAGGACCTCTCTAACATTCACTCTAACAACTCTCACTTTATCTATGTGGGGGATTTAAACTCTATTTTGGGCCTCATGAGAGAAAAGGGATGGATCTACCTACCAAGATATCTGCTCTGATTTTCATAATTTTATTAATGCTAATTCTTTGGCTTAGTTGGAAACTACTAGAAAATTCTTCACTTGGCACAAAGGAAAATAGTCCTCTAGACTGGATAGACCTCTTTGCACGAAACTACATCTGACCATGTCTCCCTCCTCAACAATGCCTCTTCTAACATGATTAGAGGTGTTAAACCTTTCAAATTCATTTCCCCATGGGTGGACCACCCAAAGTTTTTTGATCTTATAAAAATAATTGGAATGAGCCCTTATTCAAGGCTGAACCATGTTCATTTCAAAGGCCAAACTCTCTAAGATAAAGGTCGTGATCGATGTTTAGAACTCTAATGTGTTTGGAAATATTAGTAATAAAGTGTAGGAGGCTACTCAACATCTCCATAATATCCAAATTGAGATTAAATATCATGGTCATAGTGACACATTGGATAATAGTGAAGTTTATTCCCAGTTTGATTTATTTACAGCTCTGAATATTAAAGAAAAGTACTGACGCTTTCAATCTAGACTAAAATGGATTAGTTATGGAGATAGAAACATCACTTTCTTCCACAAAAAGAATGATAACTATAGGTGAGAAACCTATTTTCCTCCGCAAAAGTTTATAGCCTTTTAATAGAAGATCTCACTCAGCTTCAACAACATATTACTCAGCACTTCTATCAATTTTATGAGGGTGATATTTTATGAGGGTGATATTTTAACTCCCACTAACATTAATGATAAGGCTATCCCTTCCATTCTATCCGTGGAGGAAAATATAATGCTCTCAATTATCCATTCCAACTTTGAGATCAAGAAAGT
Organism: Sambucus nigra; assembly: GCA_949130495.1. NCBI lineage: Eukaryota > Viridiplantae > Streptophyta > Magnoliopsida > Dipsacales > Adoxaceae > Sambucus > Sambucus nigra. Next base: position 186,082,671 of record OX422209.1, on the reverse strand, counting down.
TATTCTTGATATGAATCATAATTTTGCCATTGGCCCTAATGCCTTCACTAGTAATTTTTATAAAATTTACTGGGGGATCATTGGAGATGATGTTTGCAAAGCCTTGGAATAATTTTTTACCCCTAACTGGATCATGCCTGGTTTCAATGCTAATTTTATCGCGCTTATTCCAAAAAATCCCAATATTGATTTCATTAATGACTTCAAGCCCTTTGTTATGGGTAACATTGTCTTCAAACTTATCCCAAAAATTCTTACTGATAGGCTAAGTAAAATTATCTCTAAATTGATATCCTCTAACTAGTCTACCTTTATCAAAGGGATAAGAATTAATAACACCATTGTTATGGTTTCCAAAAGCTATAACGTTCTTGAGTACAAATCATACGGTGGTAATGTGGGCATCAAATTTGATGTTTCTAAAGCATTTTACACTTTAGAATAGAATTTTATGTTGGATGTTTTAAAGAAATTTGGGTTCTACCTGCTTTTTGTGAATTGGATCCATATGGTCCTAAAATCTGCTCCCTTATCGATCCTTATTAATAGGACCCCTTGTGGTTTACTTCAAATGTTTTAGAGGGGTCAGAAGAGGTTACCCTCTATCCCCTCTCTTCTTTATCCTTACTTAATAGGTCCTTCGTAGAGTTATTACTTAGTTAATTTAGAGGTATCCATACCTAAGATCCTTTCATTGGCATAATATTTCACTTTTTAAATGTGGTGATTGACTCCCAACATTACAAGATTGCCCCCACAAGCTAAAAAATATTTACCCCAATTTTCACTTTCGGGTATATAACACTCTGCTTTATGCCAAAGCATCTGGGTATCTTACGTCTATTGGTTAACACACACAATCTCCTCATTTATTAAAATTCCAACGGGTGGTCCTCTTCAAATACACTTCTGACTCTCTCCCATTTTAACCATGCTGGGTGAATCTAATTTGGCACCACTGCTATAGCGGTACTTGAAAAATATATGTTCCACCCTAGTAGTCCTTACAGTCCTAATTATCTGAGCAACAATAGGGGAGACCTCAACTATGGTCATCGTACCCAAAATTATTCTACAATTATACAACCGAACGAATATAAGATTCACTATAATTATACATTATAATAGGAGAACGAAATCTCACTATAGGAATCAACAATCCTAAGCATAGGGCTCTATATCAAATAGAAAGCAACACTAAAAATGTAGTCTAGAACCTAATGTTCTGATACCATATGTGATGCCCTGCCTATTTTAATCACGGTTGATCAATCCTTTATCAAAATAAAACAGGATTCTCATATGGATCATTCTTAGCATCACTGTCAAAAATCAAATTAATTACTAATAACCTATTAGGCCCGGTGTCAAATTTTAAACTTTCTAATCTTGTTAACCAAAATACACAATAAATCCATCCACACAATTAATATACACATCAACTGAAATAAATAAACAATAACCGATAACTCTCGGTAAAACATTAATACAACCATATCGAATAGGCGCAAACGAAAATGCGTAAAATAAAAAAAAAAATGACAACAGTGGGGCAACATGCCCGAATATTTTAACAGTGTAACAACCCGCCTAAAATAATAACGGGTGGCCAGCCCTATACTATATTAAATCAGGAATTCCAGATGGTCCAGTCTCAACATCAACTAACGGTACTATATAATATAGGACTAACTACCCGAAATCATATAAGCGAGATGTTATAAAAATTTAAAACTTGCAACATACAACAACCCAATACTATAAAACTACTAATGAATAGGAGAGATGCAAGAAAGAACTATAATAATTAAAATGCTAGAAATAAAATGAACCAATTAAATACAACCGAATGTACTACAAAAGTAGACCCGAATAAGCTGTCGGATCACAGCCAATACAATAACTGAATGGAATAAATAAAAACATGTATGTAAATATCCCTTGGGTACAAACCCGATATACAACATGAATCCTACCTAGAATTTTAAAGAAGTAGGAAGCGGCTACATGAAACATCCCGCAACAGTCCGCACCTGTCACGGCTCCCAAGACTCAGGATAGAAGGTCATCCGGCATCCATGCGGTAGGATACCTGTGGTAACATATATATATATATATACAAGGAAGAGAGAAAAGTAAATGGGTCAGAGCCCCGAATGTGTAAAATATTTAGCAAGTGTGTTAACCGTGCATAATAAATACCGGTGTACTTAATTTCATAATTAAAGTGAGACCGCACTCTCGTGGAACCCCAACTCACCTCTCATCTAAAGGCGCGCCCTATTCGCGTCCTCAAATTTTAGTTAAATTACCCCCATTGATTTTAGGACAACCTAACTCATCAGGCCTAGCCTATATCCACGAGAGCTACCCTCCCGTCATAATCTAAGGATCCACCCATTTCTAAACCCACTAGATTATGATTACAACAATTATGCCATAATAGGCTTAGTGAATTCCTATTAATAATCTTATGAATTATAATCATCATAATTCCTAAAACATTTCCCCTATACATATACATGTATATATATATACTTATATAGGCTAAAAATGTAAGAATTACTATACTTAATAACATGCACATGGAATATTGGCAAGACTTCTCTCTAATCCCAAAATTGTACTACGTTTCGTGCGTGGGGAGTCTCGCAAAGCGAAATCCAAACAAGGAACCGCCCCGTTACACTACTCCTGACAAGGTCAAGACCAGAGATCCGAGATGCCACCTATGGAATTACTTCTCTCAAATCTCGACATGGCACTGCGTTTCGTGCGTGAGGTGTCTCGCAAAGCGAAATCCAAACAAGGAACCACCTCGTTACACTACTCCTGGGCAATGTCGATCCTAGAGATCCATAATCCTCAACATACAAGTTAATATTACCATTACTACTAACTATCACTACTAAGGAAAGAAAGAAGAAAAGAAAAAGAAAACAAATAAAATAAAATAAAAGAACCTCCAATGATATCCTTGGGATGATGTAACCGAATATTACCTTATGTGCGATACATCAACCCCCACCAATCTAGTACACCATAATCATCTAAGATGTACTTCATAAAAGTCCATATCCTTTCGTCTATAGGATATATATATAAATATATATATATATATATATATAGGTATTTATTTCTAACCGTATATATATATCATCATCAATCCAATAGCCAAGTGTACATACTACATATGATGTACAAGGCCATGCACATAATATACCCGGCTATATATATCGCCGATAAACTGCATCAATGCTATCATCTTCCCAGTGCCCGGCTCACGTAGCAAAACTGGGGCCACCATGGTGGGACTAAACGACACCCATCTCGTGGTAAACTCACGCACACGACGTCCCGGGAAGCGGTCATAGCTCCAAACTGGCAATGAGACGAAACATACCCATCACGTCTCATCCCAAAATAAATATATATTTCATATGGTAACACACGGGACGACTATGACATGGGGAATATCCACACCCTGCTTTTCTAGCCAGGATGCTCACCCACTACGCGCGCAACTTCCCAATGATAGCATGAGCGGGGTATGCTTAACCAATTAAGTATATATATCATTTACATGCATAATATATATAATCCATATGATCCAATCATATGATCAAATAATAAACCATCATATACGGTTTAAATATCCATATCATGTATGACCACAACATAAATATATCCATATAGTCATATCTATATATATACATAAATATACATATATATTCACATAATCCATCTATCTATATATATATATATATATCCGGCTATAAGTATACTTAATCCTCATTATACAAGTCGTCACCAAAATTCCTTTAATTTACCTCGATATGCGAATATAATCCCATACTTAAAACATATTCAATCATTTTCCTATGATGAATAGTCTCCCAAAACCGTATGTATATATTTATACCTATATATTCAACATTAGGGCTATCACCCAAGAGTTTGCGTAGGAATCCATCACTACGCATTTCATCTATATCTGAGAGTACATTAAAGAATCTAGTAATCGTTTTGACTATCGGTATACATATGACTAATAGTCTATAAGCCTCAAGCTCATTCTTTCAATCATCAAATAATCTCATTTCCCTCGATTTCGACTATGGTTCAATCACTTTTTGTGAATACCCTCATCTGAGACCTCTCTAAGAGTTCTTAGCCTCACATCACATCTACACCTACTTTTAATCTACAATTAGGATTCTCAATCCCAAAGGGTTTTCCCCAAAATTTCTATACATAACCCCAAATACATACATGGATACATTTCTCCCAAATTACCCTAAGGAGTCCCCAAAATTCTAATGTGTGAGAAACCCCTTATGTGTCTCCAAGAACATATCTCTTTCATCCTAAGAGAAGGCCCCAAATCAATAAACCCAACCAAAAAGGGTTTGAATTCACTATGGAGAAAATACCTCAAAATGCCCTGTTCCCGAATCGATTCGGCCCTGTTCCCGAATCGATTCGGCCCTATTCCGAATCGATTCGGCCTCTAAGGCGAATCGATTCGGGCCCAAAGACCTGGGCTTCTACAATAGGCCGAATCGATTCGGCTTGGGTCCGAATCGATTCGGTCAATGCAGACCTGCCAATTTTACCAAACCGAATCGATTCGCTTGAGGGGGCGAATCGATTCGGACCTGCAATTTTTGAAGGGTTCATCTGCTTCTTCAAAACCCACGAATTCTAAACCCTAAATTTCTCATTCCAACCCCCAATCCTTCATCAAATCATGATTTTAAGACCATTAACCAACCCAAAGTTGATCCCAACCATTTCTATGTCATTAAATCTCAATTCAAACATTGATTTCAAGATTAAACCTAAAAATCTAGGTTTTGATGTTAATACCCAAAAATCCATTTCTTTAACCCACAAATTATGAAATGAAATACACAAATAGCTATTTAGCAAGATTAAACACTTGCCTCAGGTTTGTAGAGGTTGAATCGTCCTCGATGTCGCGGTAGGGCCGGAAATCTCCAAGCTTTTCTTCCTCTCTCTCTTCCTTTCTTCTTCTTCCTCTTCTTCTTCTCTCTCTAGGGCTCTTCTCTCTTTCTCTCAAATGAGAAATGGCTTCATCCGTAAGCCTCCAACCTTTTAAAACAAAATCCCAGTTTTAAATGTTAATACACACTTTAAATGACTCGTTGACTCCAATTCAAGTCAAAACAACTTAAAAACATTCCGGAGCCGAAATAAGACCCAATGACAGTCATTTTGACTATCTCGACCCTTCCGGGATCGATGGTACCCTCAAAAATATCATCCGGAATACTTTGAAACGTCCTCTATTTTTGGACTTAAATTCCCAAATTTTAAATTCTCCAATTTAATTAAATTTAATTTTCCCAAAATTAAATTTCTCAGTCTCAAAAGTCTTAGGGTGTTACAAACAGTACCTTCCTTCTAGATCACAAGGATAGTGATACACCCTAAATCTTTGACTTACATGAGTCTACATTATTTAGGCGTTTCAACTAATTAGGATATTGTGCCAAAATATTTCTTATAGTACGAGCCTTCTCCTTGGTACATCTTGCAACGTTACTCGACGATTCAACTTGCCTCGACTCTACTCAACGACATATCCGAGTAAAGGTATTCACATGTGTTGCACATTTTCACTTGACACATTAGGCACTCGTGCATATATGGACTGATATTATTTGATTGCCTAAACTTTTTTTAAAAGAAAAATTATATTATTTTTTTTTCTGAAAAATAATTGTTTAGTAAAATTGGTGCAACTTTGTTTAAAATGTCATGTGGCCGATTTTTGTTAAAAAGTGATTTGACCTTTACTTGTGCTTTCATTCTTTCACCCATTAGCTTTAGGACCTGCTATAATGTTTTTAGCATTAGTAGGTGATGGTACTATATGCATTTTTTCGTCCTTAGCCTTATGTTATAAAAGTCTTGGACTTTACTTAGGTTTATTTTTTTTAAACCTTCTAGCTTTTAGTAACTTTCGGCCATAGGTGTGAGAGAAGTCGATACCTGCTTAGTCATAACTGTCCGAATAGGACTGCCATGCTACTAGGCTTATCCGATTTAACCTTATGTTAACTGTTGGCTTGTCTAGGGCCTAGAGTCTAGGTGGACAAATCTTATCAAACCTGCCAACTCTTGTACGAATAATCTAATGCCTTAGCTTTAAGAGATTTGTTATCTGCTTGGTTTCGTCACTTTTAAAGTGACTTGACTTGTCATAGGAAATGATTTGACCTTCCTATTAAGATATTTTCTTAACCGAGATTTTTTATCTCTAATCTAAGGTTTTACTCTGTATTATTTTAACTGAGATTTAGACATGTTGGAAGCTCTTACCAGTACTAGCCTTAGGACTTGATTTGACTGAGTTGTCAATTTTATGGATTATCATGTGAAAATTTCCAAGAGCTTTATAGCCTTATATGGATTCGTTTTAACCTTTGATTATTTAGTCAGGCTACATACTAGAAACTCTTTAATTCTTAGCTTGATTTGACCGAGATTTAAGGAGATCACGGTTATGCACTTTGGTTTTATGCCTTATCACCTGCTATATTCCCATGAACTATATGATCGTGAGAAACCCCAATTAGATATGTGACAAATGTACCATTTCGGTCATAGGCTTTAAATTCCAGTTAACCTTTAGATTCTATTGGTTTAGAGAGAGTGGTTTTGGAGACTTTGCCAACTGACGTACTGTGAGAAGTTTATACAGATTTATTGGATGAGATTGAGTGTTCTGAATGTATGCCAGTTGTACATATTATATAGATTGGAGAAGTTTGTTACATTAAAACCCTATACCACTTTTCTTTATATCTTGTACGGTTTTAGGTTTTCAAGAGAATGGTTTTAAGTTATTTTTATAACAGACTTAAGTTGTTTAAAATTTGTTAATTAGCTTTAACTCGATTTAATCACAGCCTTATATCAATAACTTTTAATCTGAACCCTTGATTTTAAAGTTTCTAGAATATTATTTTTTCACCTATATAAACATCATTTGAGAGTTTATTTATGTTAGACTTTTTCAGATATCTAGAGTGAGAAACACAAGAGGGTTAGTGTGACACCCCGACTAATTAAATACCGGGTAGCTACTCCTTTATTAAATTAATACAAAATGCCAAGTTGGTTCAGTTAATAGCATCAATGTCGAAAACATTTTAATGATTACTAACCACCTAGTATTTAAAAAGTAAGATGTCAAATTTTAAATTAAGTCTGATTAACAAGCAGTAAGTGAGATATAAAAGAATAACATAACCATGCACCATAAAGTCTCAACGAAGTAACCAACAAACATTAATGAGTCCAGAGGAAAAACTCCTCACAACAACCCACAACTAAAAAGAACAAAATAGTGTATCCTGAATTAATTACATGCCAAGAATCTGAATAACTGAAATATGAAATGTCTCTAATAGAAATGGGCGACATGCCCTAAAAATGATGGAACTGAATATGGAGTCAAAACCAAAGGAAGCGTCTACTAGCAAGGCCCTGTAACTTCCACAACAGCTACAGCTCGGCACCTGAATGGAAATCCTATGCATGGTGTCCTTGTGGCTGGGCACCTAAAAAGTTTTTACAAAAATAGATTTGAAAGCAAACGGGTCAGAGCCCGAAAGTGGAGAGTATTTTAAAAACAGCAAGTGCTTTAATAACATTAAAACAATGAATGCAAAATACATGTTAGGACGTGCACTCACATGAAATTATCACCTCTCGACTAATTGTGCACTCCTAACGTACCGTACCCATCTAAGCGATATTCGTAACCAACTAAACCGTCATAAGTTCTAACCTTTCTACTCGATTCACAATATAAATTCCCAGCATTAACAATTAAATAGAAGGCTTTACTTAAACTCAGATTCTCAATTGTTAGCAAAACAATTCACGACAGGTTTTCCCTTTTTATCTTTATCAAGACGTTACTACAATTATTCTCTCAATTAAACATAACAATTCCTTTTCATTTAACCATATATTATTCACATCATAAATATACAATACAAGCACCCTAAGGCTAAGCTGCGGTGCACACATACTCTGCTATCCATCCCGGTACATCACGTACATAAGGATCACGCATTTCGAATCTCTCAGGAATCGTTCTCAGATAACAACAATCACAATCAATGGAGGCGAACACAGTCACATCACATGGGTTACGCACATACCTACGCTCCCACGATAAGCAGTCTTATTAACTTCCCAATAAGTCCTTCTCTGACCTATGTCCTCGAGGTACCAATCTAAATCCCCCCATAGGCACAACAAAGATTAGATGGCCCTAAGTGAACGTAAACCTCCCATGATAGCAAGTATGGTAGGTATGTCATACACATTAATCATATACTAAGCATTCACACATCTTAGATATCTCATTATTAATAAAGGTATATTCTACATCCTTATACCATTATTCCAATTTTATACATTTTTAAATCTTCCGATAATATATAATGTAGACTGTCGACACATCTCATGTCATAGTTTCTTGTACTTAAAACCTATCTCAAAGGGATTACTAAGTCTCCTATTATTCCCACATATAACATCATTATTCTTAAGATCCTTACTTCTGCCCCAAACCTCATTTCATCAAATTATTCGAATTTACTCCTTTAACCCTAATATTATCTCACTCATCGAATTTTATTAGATTTCATAATAATTCCTCAAATTGAATTCTAACGCAGGTACAAATTTTATAACCATACCTACTGGTCTTCCTTAAGTCTAAGGATATTCATAAAATCTCCATTAATAATTTTCTAAGGGTTAACATCATTAAAATTTAACTAGCGAAAATATTTCTCATTCTGGGAAGGTCGATCGATCGACCTTGAACATCGATCGATCGATGGTGGTCGATCGATCGACTGATGAATGTCGATCGATCGATTGCACCAGATAAGTTACGGACTGCTTCGTTTTGCAGTCCTCAAATCTTCCCAAAAATCCATTACAATGCATGAAACTTCATTCTAACGTTATAATATCATCAAATAATCATCCTACAACATTGTTAACGTTCTAAAACTAATTAATCATCACCCAAAGGCCTTATTTAGATCAAAATATCATCAAGAACCCTAGTTTTCTATTTCTTTCAAAATCAACAATATTCCTCTTCTTAAATCCGTTTTTTTTTTTAATTATCAAGGGCTATAGTATGAATTCATAATTCATCCAGAATATGTCTACATGTAAATCCTAACATGGTTTATAGTTTTAATCCTCAAATTCATGGGTTTTTATCAATCTCCCAAAACAATGCAATTTTCATAAATGTCTAAGCATGGAAGAAACATTCGTTGCAATTAACGTAATTAAACCACTTGCCTTGGATTTTTCTCTAAATTTGGCGTTGAATTGATGAAGGTTGCTCTCTCCTTTTCTCCCAAGGTTGAAGGTTGAAGATGGGGTTTGGGTTCTCTCTTTGGGAACTTCTCCTAACTTCTCATGAAACTCCCGTTGCCCTCAACTCAGTTAATTGTTGGTAATGGGTTAGTGGGTTATGAAATTCCCTATTTTAAACTCCCAAAATTCGTTGGTCATAATTCCTAAAATTCCAAAATTACCAAAATACCCTTTTAAGTTGCGGTATGGCCTAAAAATACCCCGGGACCCAAACTAAACCCCCGGCTAGTGTTTTCTGACTATTTCGACCCTTCCGGACGCGTTGGCGCACTCAAAATGACCATACGGTTGATAAAAATGAAATTCACTTTTTAATTAAATTAAATATTTTTCCTGACGCGACTGTCACGCGCGTCCCAACAAAATTTCCCAAATTGCCGTATTTCAGTCTCGCGACAATTTTAATATTTTCAATATCCATATAACATCATATGTACACATTATAATCGAATACCAACTCAAATCTCGTTAGTATTTTATCCGGATTAATTCTCAATTAATACCCATTTAATTTAATTAATCCCATAAATAAATATCCATAAAAGTAATTTAATTAATCCCATAAATAAATATCCATAAAAGTACGGGGTATTACAGTTAGATTTTGTAGAGAGAAAAATATAGAGAATTATAGAGAATATCTAAGAGAGAGATTGAATGTTACTTTGAATACATTGTGTTCATTCTACTTCATCTTTATTCTGTTTTTATTTTTAAATTCTCAATGATCTTGCACATCATCTCATAACTTTAGAGATTGAAATTTTTTGTTATTGTAGAGAGAATTTATGTGCTTTCATGCTGAAATAACTTTTTACAAAAAACTAGAATTTCTTAGATTTTTAGATCCGAATTTTATTGAATATTTTTATGATCTAAATATTCTGATTTTATGTTAGATGCTATATGATGTTAAAATCAGAATTTCTCCGGATCTTATATGTTTATTGAAAATCTTTTTAAAGATCTGTTTTCTCATATTTATGAAATTATTTGTAAAACACTTTCCTCATAAAATTGAATGTTATATTTTTGAGAGATTGAGAACACATATTTCTTAAATGATTGAATAATCTTTTTATGTATCCATGATAAGTGTTTCTTATAAAGAGTGTTTATAAGATTTTTGATTGAAAATTTATTTTGTTGAGTTTTTGAAGAAAACTTATATGCTTGTGATTTGAATTAAGTTCTTGCATGGATTGCATTTAGAACATATTCACTTTCAAGTTTTGCACAACTAGTATGTTGTTGAGAGATTAGTTTTGAATGAGTTGGAATTCGCTAAAACAAGAAGCAAGAAGTTAGCAAACTTGGAAAGCCACATCAACATCAGACCTGCAGAGAAGTTAGAATCAAACCAGGGGGTACATATTCTAAGCTTGTATAGGACTGTTTTGTGTGTATGTGTGCTATATAGTTTGTAAATTGATTATTTTATTTTAGTGGAATTTTTGGTTTACTTCGTAGAGGGAGTCGTGGATGTTTTCCCTAATTTGGGTTTTTACCACGTTAAAAAATCATACTTGTTATTCTTCTTTTCCTCATCTTATTCTTTGTATGATTTAGAATTAAAATTGTTACATGATTTAATTTCTTGACTTGGAATAATTCTTCATATTTGATATATTGGATTGTAACGTAATAAATCAGATTGTTATTAATTTGACTTTTGAATAAATCAGATTTAATTGATTTTAATTTCCGCATGTATTAAAATCTGACTAGTTAGATAATAAAGTTTTTCTTGATTTAATTAGATATATGTTATTAGAAAATTTTGCATGAAATCATAGTATGTTTATGTGTGCATATGGAGATTGTTTCATGGGCACATCTCAAGAAATGTCCCTCTGGCGGGAGATTTTTCAGATAGAAGTGTCTAAACAATCCCCTGCTAGCATCCAAAGCTGCTCCAGCATCGTCTGACTCGAAGGAATAATATCATCCATGTGTCCCTGTGTCTAGACATCTAAAAGGTTTTTAAAACATTTGCAAGTGGATCAGAGCCCAAAGTGTTTTGAAAATATTTAGCAAGTGTTTAAAACACTTTAATATTTACATTTTTATATTTTTCATATTTAAACTGGTGTCGCACTCACATGAGATACCCCTCACCTTTCATCTAACAGCGCACACCTAACGCTTGTATTTTAAAAACCCTAGTTACGCTACCTAGCCTAACTAGCATCTCTCAAAATCTCTAAGTCGCCATACGTTATCTCATACCCAGCGTATAAAATATCCTAAGCTTTCGCACGAAGTTATGCATTATAATTTATCACTTATAATTTATCAGTTCATAATAAATGACTTTCACTACTTATTATACACTATTCACATTTTAGTGTTATTAGTCTCATATAAAATATTCACATCTTTATATACGTATCTCACCTTTTATTCCGGATTTTATTCTCCCGGATGTAACAATTTACTTCTCACTTTATCCTTTATTTTGTGAGTATATATGTATATATATATATATATATACACACACACACACACACAATATATTATACACATCAAGTATATCCATACTTATATATCACACATTATATAAGTATAATAACCATCTCTTAGAGCTATAACTCAATGGATGCAGTCTTTAGGCTATTATCATCTTCCAGGGAACACACACTATCTCGATGTACCACCGATCGGGGTCTCACAATGACCTGATAAAAACATATCACAAACGTAGGGGAAGCGGTCATAGTTCCTCACCTGAAAGTGAGATCGAATCATACCCATGACATCTCACCCATGATAAAGAGCCACACTGTATATATAACTGAACGATATGACCTAGGGGATTTACCCACATCGTGCACCTTCCCACGATAGCACTAGGGGGTATGTTTCACATAAATATATCATACACACACAGATATATTTAAAATCTTATCATTATACTGTCTATATATATATATATATATATATATATATATATATATATATATATATATCATCAAATCCGGCTATTCATGCCTATCTCATTTGGCATTAACCTATAATCCTGAATATAACAATTTTTATTAATTCATAAGTATACACGCACTTATTTTTAATCCCATAAGTATTCACTCACTTATTATACAATTTATCACTTAAATAAATTCCCAAATATTAGCTTATCACGACTAGCTAGTATTCTAATTTCATCCTACTCACACATTCGGACTCACTCATATACTATTGACGTATATATTCTACATGCATATATATATATATATATATATATACATATACCCGGCGAAATAATATTTCCGAGTGTCGTTCGTCCCAAACACTCCTAAAATTTACAACCAGGATCTTATCCCCGCTAACCGGAGATTCATATATCAATCATTAAATATTTTAGGGGCCCTCACACTCTATTTAGGATCCCCTATTATTTATCTCCAAAAATAATTCTTCTCCAATCCCTTAAGTCCAAGAAAAACTTCTCAAATTGAACTGTTATATACGAACCGAATCGAATCGCAATTCACCGATTTGACGTGTTTAGTTTGGGAGTCATATTCTTCTCCAACTCCAAAATTTATAGTTTTTTACATCACCAACCATCACTATAAACATCTACACACTTCTTTTTAACCAACACAACCATTTATTCATGGGATTCATCAATTTAACTAAGATTTTAAACCCTAAGTTAATTAAATTCATTATTTCTCATGTTTCCAAATTTCTCACCATAAATTACACCATTAACATGGATTTGAGCCCAAATTTCATATGGAGTTGTTATCACCTCAGTTTATATGAAATCATTTCCAAAAACCCCATTTCATTCAAAAATCCCAACCCAAAATTCATACAGTTTACACCAAATATAATATGAACTATAAACACAGATAAATAATTAAAGTGACTTAAACACTTGCCTCATTGGATAAATTCGACGACCTCGTGTCGGGGTCCGTCGGAGCTTGGTCGGAGTTCTCCTTTTCTTCTCCCTTTCTCTCCTTCTTTTTTTTTCTTGCTATCAATCTTCTCTCTTTCTCTCGTGGCCTTATAAGAGAGAAATAAGGTTTCTCCCCTTATTAAACCCAAAATTGACTCGTATACTCAATTGCGAGTCCCTACTAGTCCAAAAAGTCATAGAAATCCAAACACTATGTGACCCCACTCAAAATAATAATGGGTGGCCAGCCCAATACTAAAATAATTAGGAATCACAAGTGGATCACTCTCAGCATCAACTAACAATTTTTAAAATAAACACGGATGACTACCCATTATCACAAAAAGAGGGTGTCAAAAAAAATTATTTTAAAACATTATATAACAATCCATGCAACAACTAACCAACGACACAACATCTAATTATACTAAGAGACACACACAAGCTCAATTATATAAAAGAGAATGATATAAGGGTACAATAAAATCTCTAAAATGAAATACCCGAATATGCTGTTGGGTCAAAGACAATACAATGAACTGAGAAAGAAAATATAAAAGTGCTACACTACAACACTTGGGTATAAACCCGATATATCAACTGAATCCTAATCTAGATACACAAAGATAGGAATCGACTATAACAAAATGTCGCAACGGTCCTCTACTGTCACAGCTCCACGAATGCACTGGATGGATAACATCAATGGCATCCTTACGGAGGAACACTTAATATAATACAATATATATACATAGCAAGAGAAAATATAAACGGTTCAGGGCCCGAGGTGTGAAAATATTTTATAGCAAGTGCATTAAAATGCAAAATAATTATTAATTCATTATGACATGATTTAAATGGAGTCGCACTCTCCATAAAATCCAACTCACCTCTCAACTAAAGCGCGCCACTAAACATATGCATATGATCTCCAAATAATTGCCCAAGTCTATATAAGGAAATAATGTAACTTAACCCCAAATTATAATCATCTAAAATCCATCTTAAGCATAACCCTCAACATTTACTATTCATCTTAATTATTCGCCAACTCACTAACATATAAATTATACATAAACATTCCCTTTTACTATAATTTCTCATATTCTAGTTATGACATCATTATATATATATATATATATATATATATGAGTTATTAGCATCTAAGTGCTAAGGACTAAACTTCTCCTAATTCTCAATATTGTACAGCGTTTCATGCGTGGGACGTCCCGCAAGCGAAATCCAAACAAGGAACCCCCCCCCCCCCGATATGCTACTCCTTGGCAGTATTGATTATCAAGATCCATTATGCCCTCAATTCATGATGCGTGTAACCCAAATTCTTACTACCCAATTAATTAATTTATTATTCCCAATTCTCTACAGTACACTGCGTTTCTTGCGTGGGACATCTCGTAAGCGAAATCCAAACAAGGAACCCCCCCGATACACTACTCCATGGCACTGTTGATTGTTGAGATAGATACTAATATATATATATATGAGCTCTAAGGATTAACTTCTCCTCACTCCCAACATTGCACTGTGTTTCGTGCGTGGGACATCTCGCAATCGAAATCCAAACAAGGAACCCCCCCGATACACTACTCCTTGGCACTGTCGATCGTCGAGATAGATACTAATATATATATATATATATGAGCACTAAGGACTAACTTCTCCTCACTCCCAACATTGCACTGCGTTTCGTGCGTGGGACGTCTCGCAAGCGAAATCCAAACAAGGAACCCCCCCGATACACTACTCCTTGGCAATGTTGGTCATTGAGGTCCATTATGCCCTCGATACCCGAAGCATTATATACTCATATAATTACTATTTATTTTCTCATAAATGGTTCATCACAATTTAAGTTCGGTTATAATCTCCCGGAATGAGATTCAAGCTATCTTCTTATGTATCTTTACTCTAGAGACAATTATGATATCACATAATCATATAGAATTTGTATACTATTCACACAAGTATAGTAATAACCATCCCAAAGAGATAGAACTCGAGGATGCAGGTTCTCAATGCTATCATCTACCAGGAAATCACTCACATATCATCCTGGGTACCAATGGTCAAAATCTCACACCGCCTTGGAAAAACAACCATAACACAACGTACGGGAAGAGCTCGTAGTTCCCCCCGGAAATAAGACAAAACATACCCACCACGTCTCACCCCTAATAAAAATAATCACACAATAATAAATGGACGCTATGACCTGGGGAATATCCACACCCTGCTCCTCAAGCCAAGGTGCTCACCCTCATCACACAACTTCCCATGATAACAAGGAGGGGGTATGCTTCACTATATATATATATATCATTCAGATAAGATATACATACATCATCACATCATATAATTGTATACAATCACACAAGGTATAGATATCACATTATGTACATACTCATATTACGCTCTTGGGCGTAGATGGAATAATCTCACTATTTAGTATATTTTACTCTCGATATACTACTCGTCAATAACTCACATAACTTCCCCACTTAGTATACACTATACTATTTCCCACTTTAAGTTCACACCTCACTTCTAGTTATATGAATCGTCTCTCAATTCTATTTATATTAAGGATATTCTCTATATCCTAATGCACCTCGATCTGCATTTCTCATTTATGTGAGACATCTCCCAAGTTAATTAGCGTTAAGGATATTTCCTATATCCGTATGCACATCAATCAACATTTATTATTCTCAATTCCAAAATATGGTTCAATCAATCATATGAACTTTTAAAATGATACCATTTTGGATTTAATCCTACAATCTAATATCACTAAGCGCATTCTCACTCTTTCATATATTTCCATAACTATCTCCTAATAGGAATCTCAATGGTAGTGGACTTCCCTACTTAGTATATACGATATTCTCTAATCGGTATTTCTCAAATTAAGTCCATATGACCCAAATAATTTCTCATGAGGGAAACTCCCTAAAAGTCTCCAAAATACACTTCTCATAACTCCTATAGAGGTTCCCAACTGATAACCTCAAATGAAATGGGATGAAACTCACCCTAGAAAAACATCCCCAAAACTTCCCTGTTTTCGAATCGATTCAGGCCAAATCCGAATCGACTCGACCCTGCGAATCGATTCGGCCCTGCGAATCGATTCGGCCTCCAAGGCGAATCGATTCGGGTCATAAGACCTGGGCTTCTGTCTCAGGCCGAATCGATTCGGGTTGGGGCTGAATCGATTCGGTCACTCAGACCTGGGCTCCTGCAACTTTCCTAATCGATTCGGTAAGGGGCCGAATCGATTCGGCTTCTCAGAAACTTCGAAAATGGCTATTTTTCCTTAAAAGCCAAAACCCCAAAAGTCAATATAATCCTCTTCTAACCATTTCTTTTCAACCCAAACCTATTATTATCATCAAAAATCTTTATATAATTCAACTCAACTAATTTTATACCCTCAAATTCATATATACACCTCAAATCTAAAATTTACCAAAAATCTTGGTTTTAACAAACTAAACCTAAAATACAAAAATTTCATCCACAAACCATGAAATAAATGAAACACAACAATTATTTCGCAAGTTTAATCACTTGCCTCAAATTCGTAGGGTCTGAATCCTCCTCGAGATCGCATTGTGGCCGTAAATCTCCCAACTTCTCTCTTTCTCTTCTCTTTTCATCCTCTCTCTCTTTCTTTCTTTATTTCTTTGTCTTTCTCTCTAAGGAGATTTCTATCTCCCATAGGCTTAATAAGCCTTGTCTACCAAAATACACAACTTTAAATGATAATACACACTTTAAATGACTCAGTCACTTTAATTCGAGCCAAACGAACTTAAAATATTTCGGAACCCAAATAGACCCCAAGTACAATCATTTTAACCTTCTCGACCCTTCCGGACACAATGGCACACTCAAAATCGTCATTTGAATCACTTTCTAACAACTTCAAATTTTAAACTCAAATGCCAATTTAATTATTCTCCAATTAAAATAATATTTATTTCTCCCAAAATAAATAAATTATTGTCTCAAAAATCTCGTGTTGTTACAGACTTCCCCACATACAAGAATTTCGTCCTCGAAATTAATCTAAGCCTAATACTCCAAAGTTTAACTAGTTCCTACCACACTTATCCTTACTAACCCTATACCCAAACTCTAACTTCCCACGACAAATTATTTTAGTTTTATAAAATCAATTTTAACCATTAGGTCCCCCATACACCCTTTATTCGAGTTCTACTCGTATAAACAAAATTAGGCTTCACTTTCCTACAATAGTACAATAACTAGAAATATATATAAATTATACTAGCATACTAATCATATAAAGATTTTGGAATGGTCCAAAGATTTAACTCCTCTCAATTCCTGACATTCGCCACTTTCATGCGGGGGAGGTCTCGCAAGCGAAATCCAAATAAGGAACCCTCCCAATACACTAATATGTAGCGACGTCGGGGATTGAGAGTGTTAGATCGGGACTAGAGTTTAAAAAATATTTTGCGAAAATCATTTTTTTTATATGGACCAAAGGCCTATAAAAAGTTTTATTTTGAAAACAGTTTATTTTAAAAACGGTTTATGTCTTTCGACATTTATATAAAATACCTTATGCTCATGACACAAGGTTATAACAATTATCATACTCATACTAATATAGTTCTCACGATTTGCATAATTATGAGATAAATTCTCTTACTCATCAATAATCCACTAAATTCTAAATTCTTTTCAGTAATAATCTCCCACATAATATTAATATATTGCCATACACTAGGCTCTTCCATAACTGGAATATAACAATTATATAAGTCTAACACGACTATAAAAATAAGTAGCTTTATCATTACTACTCAACACATAACAACAATTCTTACATTCACAACAAAATTATAGCTCTCTAATAGCACATTACAAAATAATCTATTCTCTCAAAAGATATTAACATAAGAACCTCACTTGCTCAAAATTTCCTTCCGGGTCATTCCATACATAATAAGGTTATAGAACTAACCACTCATAACCATCTCCCATACGATATTCCCAAAGCTTCATATAGCATAATCCTATTCATAAAGGAAAATAGCTTACATCATACATCTCTAGTCCGATTGCCTCTCCTCATCATTGGGTTCCCATACAAAGTCCCCTGGCCTAAAATGGCCTCGAATCTGCTGTAAGGGTTTCACATCAAAAACGTCTTCAAAACGTGGTCCTTTACCTCTTTTATGAAAATCTCTCTTCCTATGACCAAATTCTTTACAAAACAAACATCTACTCGCAAATCCTTTCTGCCCATCCTGAGGAACATAACGTTGTTGCAACCCTCGAAAATCCTGCCTATACCCTCTGGAATTACTGATATTCCCTTCACCAAACCTAATTGATGAACCCGAGTCTCCAAAGTTCTTACCCCTTTCTAAACGAAGACGATGTTCATGACACTGCAATAGTGCCGCATTCACTACCTCGGCGAAAGTCTCTAACGCTGGGTTTCCTAACAAATGCTACCGAATTTTCCCATTTAAACCTTGTATTAACTTCGATAGATGCTTCTCTTCAGTATTTACCTCATCAGGTACTAAATTCACCAATCGAGTAAATTCCTCTTCATACTCGACCACCGTTCTATTTCCTTGAAACACATCCATCAGTTTCCTCCTCATCTCCTTCTGAATCGCGGAAGGAAAATACCTTCGATCAAAAAGTTCCTAAAAATCTATTATGGGTAATGTATCTCTCGATTCTGATGTGGTGACAGACTCCCACCATTAGAGAGCTGCCCCCTTTAGCTTAAAGGTGGCTAAAAACTGCTTCCGCACCTCACTTCACTCAACCGTACGAAGGTGCCTCTACACACTATTCTTCCATTGACTTGCAGCCATCGCATCAACTCCCCCTAAAAAATCAAGAGGATTCCCCTTACTAAAATCTTCCCGCACTCTTTCCCATAAAGACGGTCCTAAATGGGTTTGGGCTGCTTGAACAGAAGGTTGCTGCGCCATCGTAGAAATGGCAGTGATTACTTCTTGTACCACAATATTGGCAACTTCATCTGTAATCATAATCCTTTGAGGCATTTGGGGTTCCGCACTCTCATCCCCTTTATCTTCCCTTCACGACTTCTCTTCAGTGGCATCTGAAACAGAAACAATTATATCAGAATGCCTTTCAAATGTTTTCTCATCACAGAAGAAATATGGATGTAGAAACACAATAGTCCTAATAATAGGGCTCTACATCTTGAACGCTTATGGAAGATCGCAGTAACCCACACAGATTCTAAGGACACTAGAATATGATGCTCTGATACCATCTGTGACAACCCGCTCAAAATAATAGCGGGTGGTCAGCCCAATACTAAAATAATTAGGAATCACGAGTGGATCATTCTCAGCATCAACTAACGATTTCTAAAATAAACACAGATGATAAACCATTATCACAAAAAGAGGGTGTAAAAAAAAATTATTTCAAAACATTATATAACAATCCATGCAACAACTAACCAATGAAACAACATCTAATTATACTAAGAGACACACACAAGCTCAATTATATAAAAGAGAATGATATAAGGGTACAATACAATCTCTAAAATGAAATACTAGAATATGATGTCGGGTCACAGACAATACAATGAACTGAGAAAGAAAATATAAAAGTACTACACTACAACACTTGGGTATAAACCCGATATATCAACTGAATCCTAATCTATATACACAAAGATAGGAATCAACTATAACAAAATGCCACAACAATCCGCTACTGCCACAGCTCCACGAATGCACTGGATGGAAAACATCAATAGCGTCATTGCGGAGGAACACCTAATATAATACAATATATATACATAGCAAGAGAAAATATAAACGGGTCAGAGCCCGATGTGTGAAATTTTTTTATAGCAAGTGCATTAAAATGCATAATAATTATAAATGCATTATGACATGATTTAAATGGAGTCGCACTCTCCATAAAATCCAACTCACCTCTCAACTAAAGAGCGCCACTAAACGTATGCACATGATCTCCAAATAATTTTCCAAGTCTATCTAGGGAAATAATCTAACTTACCCCCAAATTATAATCATCTAAAATCCATCTTAATCATAACCCTCAACTTTTACTATTCATCTTAATTATTCGCCAACTCACTAACATATAAATTATACATAAACATTCTCTTTTACTAGAATTTCTCATATTATAGTTATGACATCAATATATATATATATATATATATATATATATATATATATATATATATATGAGTTATTAGCATCTAAGTTCTAAGGACTAAACTTCTCCTAATTCTCAATATTGCACTGCATTTCATGCGTGGGACGTCTCGCAAGAGAAATCCAAACAAGGAACCCCCCCGATACACTACTCCTTGGAAGTATTGATTATCAAGATTCATTATACCCTCAATGCATGATGTGTGTAACCCAAATTCTTATTATCCAATTAATTAATTTATTATTCCCAATTCTCAACAGTACACTGCGTTTTGTGCGTGGGACGTCTAGCAAACGAAATCCAAACAAGGAACCCCCCCCTGATACACTACTCCTTGGCACTGTCGATCATCAAGATAGATACTAATATATATATATATATATATATATATATATATATATATATATATATGAGAACTAAGGACTAACTTCTCCTCACTCCCAACATTGCACTGCGTTTCGTGCGTGGGACGTCTCGCAAGAGAAATCCAAATAAGGAACCCCCCCGTTACACTACTCCTTGGCACTTTCGATCGTCGAGATAGATACTAATATATATATATATATGAGCACTAAGTACTAACTTCTCCTCACTCCGAACAATGCACTGCGTTTCGTGCGTGGGACGTCTCGCAAGCGAAATCCAAATAAGGAACCCCCCCGATACATTACTCCTTAGCAATGTTGGTCGTTGAGGTCCATTATGCCCTCGATACCCAAAGTATTATATACCCATATAATTACTATTTATTTTCTCATAAATGGTTCATCACAATTTAAGTCCGGTTACAATCTCCCGGAATGAGATTCAAGCAATCTTCTTATGTCTCTTTACTCTAGAGACAATTATGATATCAGATAATCATATAGAATTTGTATACTATTCACACAAGTATAATAATAACCATCCCAACGAGCTATAACTCGAGGATGCAGGTTCTCAATGCTATCATCTACTAGGGAATCACTCACATATCATTCAGGGTACCAACGGTCTGAATCTCACACCGCCTTTGTAAAACAACCATAACATAACATACGGGAAGCGGTCATAGTCGCCCCCGGAAATGAGACGAAACATACCCACCACGTCTCACCCCTAATAAAAACAATCTCACAATAATAAATGGACGCTATGACCTAGGGAATATCCATACCCTACTCCTCAAGCCAGGGTGCTCACCCTCATTGCGCAACTTCCCATGATAGTAAAGAGGGGGTATGCTTCACTATATATATATATATATATATATATATATATATATATATATCATTCACACAAGATATACATACATCATCACATCATATAATTGTATACCATCACACAAGGTATAGATATCACATTATGTACATACTCATATTACGCTCTTGAGCGTAGATGGAATAATCTCATTATTTAGTATATTTTACTCTCGATATACTAGTCGTCAATAACTCACATAACTTCCCCACTTAGTATACACTATACTATTTCTCACTTGAAGTTCACACCTCACTTCTATTTATATGAATCGTCTCTCAATTCTATTTACGTTAACGATATTCTCTATATCCTAATGCACCTCGATCAACGTTTCTCATTTATGTGAGATATCTCCCAAGTTAATTAGCGTTAAGGATATTTCCTATATTCGTATGCACATCAATCAACATTTATTATTCTCAATTCCAAAATATGATTCAATCAATCATGTGAACCTTTAAAGTGATCCCAATTGGGATTTAACCCTACAATCTAATATCACTAAGCGCATTCTAACTCTTTCATATATTTCCATAATTATTTCCAAATAGGAATCTCAATGGTAGTGGGCTTCCCCACTTAGTATATACGATATTCTGTAATCGGTATTTCTCAAATTAAGTCCATATGACCCAAACAATTTCTCATGAGGGAAACTCCCTAGAAATGTTTCCAAAACAAACTTCTCATAAATCCTATAGAGGTTTCCAACCGATAACCTCAAATGAAATGCGATGAAACTCACCCTAGAAAAAACATCCTCAAACTGCCCAATTTTTGAATCGATTCGGGCCCAATCCGAATCGATTCGACATCCAAGGCGAATCGATTCGGGTCATAAGACCTGGGCTTCTATCTCAGGCCGAATCGATTCGGGTTGGGCCGAATCGATTTGGTCACTCAGACCTGGGCACCTGCAAATTTTCGAATCGATTCAGTAAGGGGCCGAATCGATTCGGCTTCTCAGAAACTTCAAAAATGGCTATTTTTCCTTAAAAGCCAAAACCCCAAAAATCAATATAATCCTCTCCTAACCATTTCTTTTCAACCCAAGCCTATTATTATCATCAAAACTCTTTATATAATTCAACTCAACTAATTTTATACCCTCAAATCCATATATACACCACAAATCTAAAATTTACCCAAAATCTAGGTTTTAACAAACTAAACCTAAAATCCATAAATTTGATCCACAAACAATGAAATAAATGATACACAACAATTACTTAGCAAGTTTAATCACTTACTCAAATTCGTAGGGTTTGAATCCTCCTCGAGATCGTGTAATGGCCGAAAATCTCCCAACTTCTCTCTTTCTCTTCTCTTTTCTTCCTCTCTCTATTTCTTTCTTTCTTTCTCCTTCTCTCTAAGGAGATTTATATCTCCCATAGGCCTAATAAGCCTTGTCTCCCAAAATACACAACTTTAAATGATAATACACACTTTAAATGACTCGATCACTTTAATTCGAGCCAAACGAACTTAAAATATTTCGGAACCCAAATAGACCCCAAGTACAGTCATTTCGACTTTCTCGACCCTTCCGGACACAATGGCACACTCAGAATCGCCATTCGAATCACTTTCTAAAAACTTCAAATTTTGACCTCAAATGCCAATTTAATTATTATCGAATTAAAATAATATTTATTTCTCCCAAAATAAATAAATTATTGTCTCAAAAATCTCGGGTTGTTACAGACTTTCCATTTACAAGAATTTCGTCCTCGAAATTAAGCTAAGACTAATACTCCAAAGTTCAATTAGTTCCTACCACACTTATCCTTACTAACCCTATACCCAAACCTCTAACTTCCCACGACGAATTATTTTAGTTTAATAAAATCAATTTTAACCATTAGGGCGCCCATACACCCTTTATTCGAGCTCTACTCGTATAAACATAATTAGGCTTCACTTGCCTACAATAGTACAACAACTAAAAATATATATAAATTATACTAGCATACTAATCATATAAAAAATTTGGAATGGTCCAAAGATTTAACTCCTCTCAATTCCTGACATTCCCCACTTTCATGCGGGGGAGGTCTCTCAAGCGAAATCCAAACAAGGAACCCTCCCAATACACTAATACGTAGTGACGTCAGGGATTGAGAGTGTTAGATCGGGGCTAGAGTTTAAAAAATATTTTGCGGAAATCATTTTTTTATATGGCCCAAAGGCCTATAAAAAGTTCTATTTTGAAAATAGTTTATTTTAAAAATGGTTTATGTCTTTCGACATTTATATAAAATTCCTTATGCCCATGACCCAAGGTTTTAACAATTATCATACTCATACTAATATAGTTCTCACAATTTGCATAATTATGAGATAAATTCTCTTACTCATCAATAATCCACTAAATTCTGAATTGTTTTCAGTAATAATCTCCCACATCATATTAATATATTTCCATACACTAGGCTCTTCCATAACTAGAATATAACAATTATATAATTCTAACACGACTATAAAAATAAGTAGCTTTATCATTACTACTCAACACATAACAACAATTCTTACATTCACAACAAAATTATAGCTCTTTAATAGCACATTACAAAATAATCTATTCGCAACATAAGAGCCTCACTTGCTCAAAATTCCCTTACGGATCATTCCATACATAATAGGGTTATAGCACTAACCACTCATAACCATCTCCCATACGATATTCCCAAAGCTTCATATAGTAAATCCTATTGACAAAGGAAAATAACTTACATAATACATCTTTAGTCAGATTGCCTCTCCTCATTATTGGGTTCCCACACAAAGTTTCCTGACCTAAAATGGCCTCGAATCTTCTGTAAGGGTTTCACATCCAAAACGTCTTCAAAACATTGACATTTACCTCTTTTAGGACAATCTCTCTTCCTATGACCAAATTCTTTACAAAAGAAACATCTACCCGCAAATACTCTTTGCCCATCCTGAGGAACATAACGTTGTTGTGACCCTAGAAAATCCTGCCTATACCCTCTGGCATTACTGGTATTCCCTTCACCAAACCTACTTGATGAACCCGAGTCTCCAAAGTTCTTACTCCCTTGGGAACAAAGATGATGTTCATGACACTGCAACAGTGCCGCATCACTACCTCGGCGAAAGTCGCTAACGATGGGTTTCCTAACAAATGCTACCAAATTTGCCCATTTAAACCTCGCATGAACTTCGATATACGCTTCTCTTTAGTATTTACCTCATCAGGTACTAAATTTGCCAATCGAGTAAATTCCTCTTCATACTCGGCCACCGTTCTATTTCCTTAAAACACATCCATCAGTTTCCTCCTCATCTTCTTCTGAATCGCGGAAGGAAAATACCTTCGATTAAAAAGTTCCTAAAAATCTATTATGGGTAATGTATCTCTCTGTTCTGATGTGGTGACAGACTCCCATCATTGGAGAGTTGCCCCCTTTAGCTTAAAGGTGGCTAAAAACTACTTCTGCACCTCACTTCACTCAACCATACAAAGGTGCCTCTACACACTATTCTTCCATTGACTTGCAGCCATCGCATCAACTCCCCCTAAAAAATCACGAGGATTCCCTTTACTAAAATCTTCCCGCACTCTTTACCACAAAGACGGTCCTCAATGGGTTTGGGCTGCTTGACCAGCAGGTTGCTGCGCCATCGTAGAAATGGCA
This sequence comes from Sambucus nigra, assembly GCA_949130495.1. NCBI lineage: Eukaryota > Viridiplantae > Streptophyta > Magnoliopsida > Dipsacales > Adoxaceae > Sambucus > Sambucus nigra. The sequence goes on along the minus strand of OX422209.1, from coordinate 186,057,162 downwards.
GCGATTACTTCTGGTGCCACAATATTGGCAACTTCATCTGTAATCATAATCCTTTGAGGCATTTGGGGTTCTGCACTCTCAGCCCCTTTATCTGCCCTTCCTGAACGACTTCTCTTCGATGGCATCTGAAACAGAAACAATTGTATCAGAATGCCTTTCAAATATTTTCTCATCACAGAAGAAATATGGACGTAGGAACACAATAGTCCTAATAATAGGGCTCTACATCATGAACGCTTACGAAAGATCGCATTAACCCACACAGATCCCCAGGATACTAGAACCTCATGCTCTGTTACCATCTGTGACAACCTGCTCAAAGTAATAACGGGTGGCCAGCCCAATACTAAAATAATTAGGAACCACTAGTGGATCATTCTCAGCATCAACTAACGATTTCTAAAATAAACACGGATGACAAGCCATTATCACAAAAAGAGGGTGTCAAAAAAAATAATCTAAAACATTATATAACAATCCTTGCAACAACTAAGCAACGACACAACACCTAATTATACTAAGATACACACACAAAATCAATTATATAAAAGAGAATGATATAAGGGTACAATACAATCTCTAAAATGAAATACCCGAATATGCTGTCGGGTCACAGACAATACAGTGAACTGAGAAAGAAAATATAAAAGTGCTACACTACAACACTTGGGTATAAACCCGATGTAACAACTGAATCCTATTCTAGATACACAAAGATAGGAAACGACTATAACAAAATGCCGCAACAGTCCGCTACTGCCACAGCTCCACGAATGCACTGGATGGATATCATCAATGGCATCCTTGCGGAGGAACACCTAATATAATACAATATATATATACATAGCAAGAGAAAATCTAAATGGGTCAGAGCCCGAGGTGTGAAAACATTTTATAGCAAGTGTGCGTAATAATTATAAATGCATTATGATATGATTTAAATGGAGTCGCACTCTCCATAAAATCCAACTCACCTCTCAACTAAAGCGCGCCACTAAACGTATGCACGTGATCTCCAAATAATTGCCCAAGTCTATCAGGGAAATAATCTAACTTTCCCCCAAATTATAATCATCTTAAATCCATCTTAATCATAACCCTTAACTTTTACTATTCATCTTAATTATTCGCCAACTCACTAACATATAAATTATACATAAACATTCCCTTTTACTATAATTTCTCATATTCTAGTTATGACATCATTATATATATATATATATATATATATATATGAGTTATTAGCATCTAAGTGCTAAGGACTAAACTTCTCCTAATTCTCAATATTGCACTGCATTTCGTGCGTGGGACGTCTCGCAAGCGAAATCCAAACAAATAACCCCCCCCCCCCCCCCCCCGATACACTACTCCTTGACAGTATTGATTATCAAGATTCATTATGCCCTCAATGCATGATGCGTGTAACCCAAATTCTTGTTGCCCAAATAATTAATTTATTATTCCCAATTCTCAACAGTACACTACGTTTCGTGCGTGGAACGTCTAGCAAGCGAACTCCAAACAAGGAACCCCCCGATACACTACTCCTTGGCACTGTCGATCCTCGAGATAGATACTAATATATATATATATATATATATATATATATATATGAGCACTAATGACTAACTTCTCCTCACTCCCAACATTGAGCTGTGTTTCATGTGTGGGACGTCTCGCAAGCAAAATCCAAACATGGAGCCCCCCCGATACACTACTCCTTATCACTGTCGATCATCGAGATAGATACTAATATATATGAGCAATATGGACTAACTTCTCCTCACTCCCAACATTGCACTGCGATTCGTGCGTGGGACATCTCGCAAGCAAAATCCAAACAAGGAACCCCCCCCCAGATACACTACTCCTTGGCAATGTTGGTCGTTGAGGTCCATTATGCCCTCGATACCCAAAGTATTATATACTCATATAATTACTATTTATTTTATCATAAATGGTTCATCACAATTTAAGTCCGGTTACAATCTCCCGGAATGAGATTCAAGCAATCTTCTTATGTCTCTTTACTCTAGAGACAATTATGATATCACATAATCATATAGAATTTGCATACTATTCACACAAGTATAATAATAACCATCCTAATGAGCTATAACTCCAGGATGCAGGTTCTCAATGCTGTCATCTACCAGGAAATCACTCACATATCATCCTGGGTACCAATGGTCGGAAACTCACACCGCCTTGGCAAAACCACCATAACACAACGTACGGGAAGCGATCATAGTTCCCCCAGGAAATGAGACGAAACATACCCACCACGTCTCACCCCTAATAAAAACAATCACACAATAATAAATGGACGCTGTGACCTGGGGAATATCCACACCCTGCTCCTCAAGTCAAGGTGCTCACCCTCATCGTGCAACTTCCCATTATAGCAAGGAGGGGGTATGCGTCACTATATATATATATCATTCACACAAGATATACATACATCATCACATCATATAATTGTATACCGGCACACAAGGTATAGATATCACATTATGTACATACTCATATTACGCTCTTGGGCATAGATGGAATAATCTCATTATTTAGTATATTTTACTCTCGATATACTACTCGTCAATAAGTCACATAACTTCCCCACTTAGTATACACTATACTATTTCTCACTTGAAGTTCACACCTCACTTCTATTTATATGAATCGTCTCTCAATTCTATTTACGTTAAGGATATTCTCTATATCCTAATGCACCTCGATAAGCATTTCTCATTTACGTGAGACATCTCCCAAGTTAATTAGCGTTAAGGATATTTCTTATATCCGTATGCACATCAATCAGTATTTATTATTCTCAATTCCAAACTATGGTTCAATCAATCATATGAACCTTTAAAGGTATCCCATTTGGGATTTAACACTGCAATCTAATATCACTAAGCGCATTCTAACTCTTTTATATATTTCCATAATTATCTCCTAATAGGAATCTCAATGGTAGTGGGCTTCCCCACTTAGTATATACGATATTCTCTAATCGGTATTTCTCAAATTAAGTCCATATGACCCAAACATTTTCTCATGAGGGAAACTCCCTAAAAGTCTTCAAAACACACTTCTCATAACTCCTATAGAGGTTCCCAACCGATAACCTCAAATGAAATGGGATGAAACTCACCCTAGAAAAACATCCCCAAAACTGCCCTGTTTTCGAATCGATTCGGGCCCAATCCGAATCGATTCGGCCCTGCGAATCGATTCGGCCTCCAAGGTGAATTAATTTAGGTCATAAGACATGGGCTTCTGTCTCAGGCCGAATTGATTCGGGTTGGGGCCGAATCGATTCGGTCACTCAGACTTGGGCACCTGCAACTTTCAGAATTGATTTGGTAAGGGGCCAAATCGATTCGGCTTCTCAGAAAATTCAAAAATGGCTATTTTTCCTTAAAAGTCAAAACCCCAAAAATCAATATAATGCTCTCCTAACCATTTCCTTTCAACCCAAACCTATTATTATCATCAAAACTCTTTATATAATTCAACCCAGCTAATTTTATACCCTCAAATCCATATATACACCACAAATGTAAGACTTACCCAAAATCTAGGTTTTAACAAACTAAACCTAAAATCCATAAACTTGATCCACAAACCATGAAATAAATGATACACAATAATTATTTCGCAAGTTTAATCACTTGCCTTAAATTCGTAGGGTCTGAATCCTCCTCGAGATCGCATAATGGCCGTAAATCTCCCAACTTCTCTCTTTCTCTTCTCTTTTCATCCTCTCTCTCTCTCTTTCTTTCTTTCTTTATCTTTCTCTCTAAGGAGATTTCTATCTCCCGTAGGCTTAATAAGCCTTGTCTACCAAAATACACAACTTTAAATGATAATACACACTTTAAATGACTCGGTCACTTTAATTCGAGCCAAACGAACTTAAAATATTTCGGAACCCAAATAGACCCCAAGTACAGTCATTTTAACCTTCTCGACCCTTCCAGACACAATGGCACACGCAGAATCGTCATTCGAATCACTTTCTAACAACTCAAATTTTGACCTCAAATGTCAATTTAATTATTCTCCAATTAAAATAATATTTATTTCTTCCAAAAAAAAAATTGTCTCAAAAATCTCGGCATGTTACACACTACCCCCCGAGTACTCAATTTTGACTAATTCGGCTCATTCGAGACCAACCGTGCACTCGAAATCCCCATCCGAGTCACTTATCAAAAATTTACCTTATTAAATCCAATACAACTCCACACATATTTTCCAAATAAAATATTATTATTTATCTCCTTTTCCAACCGCGACATGATATAAAATAATCCAACTTCATATACTTGTTCCCGTAAATAAATATAGCACACATCGATAATAATCCAAAACTCACCAATTAATATTCAACCCACACTTCAAGTTCTCTTTCACTTTAAATTCTCAAATTATTAAATTATACCCACTTATGTAATTTAAATATCTATAAAAGTACGAGGTATCACATAACCTTTCTCAATTCCAATTCTAATAAATGAAAAAGTTTCATGAAAAAATCAACTGGAAAGAGCAAACAGCAGCAAAACAGACTCAAAATAGAAAAAATAAAACAAGTCAAGCAATATGAGTTTCATGCCAACATAGTATCAATGTGCTCAAACATAGACATAGAGTGAATGAGCGTGAACTACAATAAATGAATCACAACTCCAACACATTGAAACAGTCAAGAAGCTCTAATCGATAGCTAAATGTCATCAAACGTCATTTTAGCCATATGTGACTATTAATATATTGAGCTAAACGAACTAAATAATCAACGTAAACACAAATCCAAAAATTCGACGATTCTACAAACAGTAGCAACATGATACGATTTTTCAACATAAGAATTCGTGGTGTAAACCCATTTTATTTTTCCAGCCAAACTCCCTCAAATATATATATTTTTCTTTTTCAAGTTCTTTTGATGTTTCTATGTTTCTCAACTTACAGAAATCCTATAGGCCCTATTTTGGCATATGATTATTTTTTATTGCCTTAATCATTTCTTGGGCTCTTTTAAACGGTGGCTTTCACGACGTGATTATTATTCACTCGCAGTCCTTTCCCATGAACACTAATTATTTTTTTTCAATATATGAAATTTTAATCCTCACGGTAAATGGTTCTTACATGCACACCTCCTCATAAGTTTACTTACGCATAGATGAAAAAATTGAGGTAAGAACGTCTCACCAAACTCAAATATGCATGAGATGTCAAATATTCATATAAACTCATTCATATGTGCAATGATGGCATATATACAAAGTCGAATTTAAATGCATATCAACTTAAAAATAACCTCATTAAGACAATGGTTAAGATCATTCAACGCGTCAACAATTATGACCAAATCTCCTAGTCATATGGATAATGAAATGATGGGGGTCCAAGCACACTAATATTCCACATCAAACATGAAACACTCACGACACAAAAATAAATTGAAAATCTTTTTGTGTTTTTCTAAAAATATTTTTGACCCAAAAATAAAATCTTTTTGTATTTTTTGAAACATTTATCAAGAACAAAATCTTTTTTTATTTTTCAAATAAGACTCGATAAATGAAAAAAATAATAAAAAGATACACGTGTCATAACACTAGCAAGATATGAATCATGATGCAAAGACTAGCGTATGACAAACATGGCAACACAATCATCCTTTAGATTTAGCATAGCAGGAATCAAGTGCAATCAAACATGAACCATGAAGTTTAATTTCTAAAGCCTATAAGTCCGATTTCCTAACCCAAGTGGTGTGAAATTATGCATGGGGTTTCTAAGAACCGAAACAACTTTATTCCTTAACTTCTTAGGAGCATTCCTAAGCTCATAGCAAAAACATCTAAGGTGACCTTTCCTAAAGCAATGAGTACAAGTGTAAACACGACGGGAATGATTACCAAAATGTCGACATCTCCTAACATTCCTAGTGGGCTCTCTCACACGATTGGTATCGGCATTGAGAATGGGAACAACTCTATAATTGTAGCCTATACCGGACCTATCTCCCTTGATTTGGACGGTGCCTAACATCCTATCCAACTTCACCGATCTATCCTCCAAATCAAATTTCACCTTACTCGATTATTTTAATAAAATGCCTAGACTCCTCCAACTGTAGAATCTCCTTATTTAAAGCCTCCATAAAACCACGAAGACTATCTCTCTTTTTCTCCACATATTCTAGTTTCTCCTTAAGCTTCTTATTTTGTGTCCTAAGATCCTCAATCAAAGCATTATTATTTCCTACGGCACGCTCATTCAACTTAGCTTTCAATTTCAAGTTCGCCTTTTTCACCTTTACTGCTTTTGCATACAACTCACTAAAGGTAAGTTGCAACTCTCTTACATCAATCTCCTCATCCTCACTATCTTCACCCTCACTCACTTGGGATTCACACTCAACTTCCTTGGAAGTGTCATGCACATGAGAATTTTCATGGGAAGATTTATTGTTGTCGCTCATATGACATTCCATGAACGCTACAAAGTTACGCTCAATGGGGGAACTCTCTCCCTCTTACAGTTCACTATCATTCAAGGTGACGTTATATGCTATCAATTTCTTGCCCTCGTTCTTCAGTCTAGTGGGACACTCGAAAACCATGTGACCATAAGCTTCACACCCAAAACACCTATCCGACTCAACCCTCTTGAAATTATCACTCTTATCCTTAGGGGCGTGATCGACCTTGTTGTTATTGAATTTCTCAAGTCTTTTGTCCTCTTTCGATTGCTTTTGGAACTTAAGAAATTTTTTTAGCTTCTTTGCCAACAAGGCAACATCCTCATAGTCAAAATCAGAATCATCATCTGAACCTTTAGTCTCCTCCTTCCGAGCTTTCAAAGTAATGCCCTTTTCTTTCTTTGGCACGTGCTTGAAGTTAAACATATCGAGTTCATAGGTTTGTCAGTCACTTATAATTTCTTCAAGGTTCATCGATTCAAGCATACCCAAAGAGTTTAAAACTATCAATTTTGCATCAAATCTACTCGGCAATGACCTTAAGATTTTATTTATGACATGGTTGTCGGGTATTTTCTCTCCTAAGTTAAACGATGAGTTAACAATATTTGATAATCTAGTGTAAAACTCATCAAATGACTCACTCTCTAGCATCTTAATCGTCTCAAACTGTCTAGTGAGATTTTGAAGTTTAGAAGCCCTAACCGTTCTAATTCCCTCGTGAGTAAGTGTAAGTATATCCCAAGATTCTTTCGAAGTTTCACACGTCATGATTCTATTATACTCTTCCGATGTGACATGTGAGAAAATAGCGTGAAGACCTTTAGAGTTGTAAAGTGAAAGTCTATATTCGGCTTCAGTCCATGACTCAACGACTTTTAAAGTTGTAGCCTCACCCTCTCATGTAACCGGTGGAGTCCAACCCTTTTCAACAGCTAACCACATATGTTGATCAATTGATTTCAAAGCACTTCTCATTCGTATTTTCCAATAACCATAGTTTGTGCCATAAAAAATAGAAGCTCTAAAACTTTCAAAATTTCCAAAATTCATCCTTAAAAACACAAGGGATCAACACAATAAAAATATATGTTTCTATCTCTGAGACCAATTTGTAGGCCCTTTTTTCTTCTGAATGTGTTTTAAAGATGTCAAAACTAACTTTCTTTTTGAAAAACCTTTTTCCAAATTTTAAACACTCTAAGTATGTGAACTAATTTTATCTTGTTTACTCCTAAACATGCATCTAGGTGATTAAAGCAAGTAAAATAAACAAGTTCACAAAACTACACCAGATGTACGAAGAAACCACAAAGGAAAAAAACCTCGAACAATCCAAACCAGATAATCACTATGATATGGTATTACAATGTACAGACGATAGACTTACTCAATGACTCGATCCCCCACAAGTCTTAACGCTCCTTTGATCCTTCAACCACTCCTCCGCAATGCCCATGCAGAAGTCCATCTATGATGCTCGTCCACAAAACATGCGTCCACGTATGTCTCGGTGTCCACCAATGTATCTTGGTAACGTCTACGATGTTGAACACGAACTCCTTCTCTTCTTCACCACAAAACATAATGTTAAAAATGATGAACAAACTCCAACGGTGAAAACCAAGATCTCTATTGCATAAGAGTATGAATGCTCGGATCTTGAAACTCTAAGGATGTTTTTAGACTTTGAAAACCTTAGAAAACTTGTGTAGAAAACATATTGTTTGTAAACTAATTTTTTGGTTCTACAATTTTTGAAATTCAGTGTGAAACATGCCTTAAATATAAAAGTTAAGTAGACGCATCATTTGAATGAGATCATCATATCGCTCGAACGAAATGGCCATGTTGCTCGAACGACATGTTCATCTTTCTTGAATGACCTGCAATGTCATTTGGACCACTAAAGATAAGAGTTTGTTATATACACAGCCCTAAATGATCCTTATCTCATAATAAACGAAGTTAACCTCTTTTAAAAAACATTTTTTAATAAAAATAACATCCTAAAAACATTTTTAAAGTCCCATAAACATTATGCATTCATACCTGAGAGATCAGAATGCAATGAAGATGTGAAACATGCACCAAATTAATCTCGGCATGATAAATCTTTGAAGCTTGGCCGCAACGTCTTCAATAAACTTTGTCATAGACTGTGTGGGATCCTGACAATAAAAAATCTATTTATGACTCAAAAATATGTTTTGTTCCGAAAATAAGTTAAATATTGAAAAAAATTGTTTACTAGATTATTAACAAAATGTTATAAGTTAAGTAAACTCCGAATAAACTTTTTGGACAAAAAAAATTTCGATTTAACCCCAACACTTTTAAAAACCAAATTTTAATAATTGCAAAAATTATATAAAAATATTTGTAAAATGCTATAAAGAAATTAACTTGATTTGAAAAAAAAAAGTTTAAGTGTTTAAATCAACATATGCACATAGGAACTCAATAATATGCAGTGTAGGTGTCCAATAGTGGTTATAAGGTAAGATTTACTTCCCTTTAGGTTGATCTTGAGGATTTCTTGGACTGGATTTCTTCATTCTTTCTTTGAACCTTTGAGCGATAGAGCAACTCATAAAAACTAACCTACTTTGTCTCTATATCCAAACTAGTTGGAACTCCTATATAACATAAACTCAAGTAAGTCAATTATATAGTGTGTTCTCAATCTCCCCCTTCGGATATTAGAGAAAAAAATCCCTTGAGTATTCTAAACTCGTGGGTGAAAAATGAAAAATCCTAGTTATCCTACATAAAAGATCAAACTACCCATTCCCATCCTAGAACCAAAATAAAATGAAAAAAAAATACATCACTCAACTACAATACAGACTAATACCCTAATAAATAGAACAAGCTATACAATGGGTCTGAAGAAATGTCTGTAAAAGATTAAAACACTTGAATGTCATAAAGATTAAAACACTTGAATGTCATATTAGTTGAGTTAGAATGGAAATAGATATAAATCGCAGCAAAGATACTCAAGTTCTTCTCCCCCAATTTTTCTCAAATATAGATGGGATAAAAATAATGAAGAAAAATAGAAATATGTAAAAAGGTTTCAATCACAAAGCATATCATAAGCAAGAGCAGATTTAAGGGTCTCCTACATAAACTAGCGTTAGGAGGCGTCTTTTGCCATTTGAGAGACGTCCATGCCCTAAAACCTCAGAAACTAATTATTAGCGTGAAACTACTGAGGTTATGATAAATGTGATAGAAATTATGTGAGAACTATCACACCTATAACTGTTCGCGGATACTCAAATCGTAGGTTATCCAAAGGTTTGGTAAATAGATCCGCGAGCTATTTTTGAGTGTTCTAATATTCAATAATGAGTTATTTTGATTCTACAAGATCACGAATGAAGTGATGTCTAATCTTAATGTGCTTAGTTCCAGAGAGTTGTACCGAATTTTTTGAAATATTTATGGCACTCTGGTTATCACAATACATGGTTAATTGAATTTTCGTGATACCATAATCTCTAAGCATCTGTCTAATCCATAATAGTTGTGAACAATAACTACCTGCTGCTATGCATTCTGATTCTGAGCTAGATAAGGATATACAATTATGTTTCTTACACAACCAACCTATTATTTCCTATGTAGTAACAAGCACCAGACGTGATTTTGCTATCGTCAGAACACCCTGCCCAATCGGCATCAGTATACCTTACAATAGAACTAGTTGTGTCCTTTGTGTACCAAATACCAAATTTTAAAGTACCCTTCCCATATTTAATAATTCTCCTCAAACTCAATAAGTGGGTTTCCTTAGGCCTACTTTGATATCGAGCACAAACATAAACTGCGAAGGAAATGTCGGGTCTATAAGCATCAATATATAAGAGACTCCCTATTATACTTTGATATAGAGTATGATGAACATTTTTCCCATTATCATCCTTAGATAGTTTTGTTGAAGTACTCATGGGGGTTCTAGAAGGTTTATAATTTTCTAATTCGAATTTTTTAACAAGTTCTGCAGCATATTTGGACTGAATGATAAATAGACCATCATTACATTGTTTTACTTGTAGGCTTAAAAAATATTGAAGTTCACCCATAAGTGACAACTGAAATTAAGCATGCATGATATCGAAAAAATTCTTAACATGTTTAGAACAAGTGGATCCAAATATTATATCATCAACGTACACTTGTGATATCAAAATATGTTTTTCCTCTTTCCTAACGAATAAGGTTTGATCGTTACCTCCACGGACAAATCCTTTTGAAACCATAAACGTAGACAATCGCTCGTACCAATCTCTAAGAGCTTGTTTTAAACCATATAAGGCTTTCTTAAGCTTAAAGACGTAGTCTGGGTGTGATGGTTCTACAAATCCGTTGGTTTGTTCTACTTATACCTACTAAGTCAAAATTCCATTTAAAAAAGAGGACTTAACATCCATTTGGAATAATTTGAATTGCAGGTGACATGATATGGCAAGGAGGAGATGAACTGACTTAAGATTAGTAACGAGTGAAAAAGTTTCGTCGAAGTTAATTCCCTCTATCTGGGAGTAACCTTGTGCTACCAACCTAGCTTTATTTCTAACGACCTCTCCATTTTTATCTGTTTTGTTTTTTAAAATCCATCGAGTGTTGATAACCTTTGAGTCTTTTGGCCTGGGAACAAGATACCACACATCATGACTCTGAAACTGGACAAGATCTTCTTGCATAGCATTAATCCAGAATGAGTCTGACAGAGCATTATTTACATTTTTTGGTTCCTCAAGGGAAACAAAACATGCAAATTGTTCCACATTTTGGAGTTGGAATCTTGTTCTAACAGGATCAGAAGGATTACTAACTACAGTTTCAATTGGATGGTCTTTAGAAACCAAAGTGGGTACAGAAAATTTCTCGAGTGGCAGTAAATCAGTGTTTTCTGAGGGTTGAATTGTAAAATTTTGTTTAGCCTCAACAGGTGGCACTGATTGACAGATACTACTCCTTCCACTAGTATCATCTAAAATCACATTAAATGATTCCATAATGGTTTTGGTTCGATAGTTGAAAACACAAAAAGCCCTATTATTTTGGGAATAACCAATAAATATTCCCTTCTCTCCTCGGGTATCAAATTTTGAAAGTTGTTCTCTGTCTTTGCAAACATAAAAAATATTCCCGAAGGTTTTAAAATATTTTAAGTTTGGTTGTCTATGGAACCAAAGTTCATAAGGGGTTTGTTTGGAATTCTTCCTAAGGTATACATGATTAATGATATGACAGGCGGTTTAAACGGCTTCTACCCAATAATATCTAGGAAGACTTTTAGTGTATAGCATAACCCTATCCATCTCTTGTAAAGTTATATTCTTACATTCAGCGATGCCATTTAGCTGGGGTGTTTTAGGAGCACTAAACTCATGTTTGTAGTCATTGGCTACGCAATATTCAGTAACACCAGAGTCTTTGAACTCTCCAATTGTGTCACTCCTAATACTACATTCTTGGGCATCCTTCTTGTTATCTATTTTCAAAAGAATTTTCAAGAATTCATTGAAGGTATCTGATTTTTTTTTATAAATGCAACCCAATTATATCACGTATAGTCGTCTACTATAACTGGGATATAACTATTTCCACAGAAACTAACAGTCCTTGAGGGACCCATGAGGTCCATATGGATAAGTTCTAAAGGTTTTGTAGTCAAGATGTACTTAACTTTCTTATGAGGGGATTTACTTATTTTCCTTTCCTGGCATGCTCCACATACCGAATTGAAACAGTTTTTTATTTTAGGTAAACCTCTAACTATTTCTTGGGAGCTTAATCTTCTAAGATTATCAAAATTCGTATGTCCCAATCTATTATGCCAAAGGTAAGAATCTTTTAATCTGGCAACATGAAAGACTCAGACTTAGGAATTACTGTGTAATAGTTTTCGTGAGTTATATTTCCTGTCAATATACAGTTTCCTTTTTCATCTATAATTTTGCAATCAGTTTTAAAAAAAGTAATAGTATGATTGGAATCACAGAATGGGGATATACTTAAGAGATTAGCTTTTGGGCCTTTAACTAAAAGAACATAATTTAGATCAGGAAATCCATTCTCACTTAATGTTCCCTTACCTATGATCTGAGATAAAACACCATCTCCAAACATGACACTGCCTCCGAGGAAGTCTGTCTCATTTTTCAATTTGGTTTCATCCCTGGTCATATGTTTAGAACATCTGGAGTCTAAATACCATCCAGTTAAAGTCTGTTGTGCCTTTAAAGAAGAAATGACAATATTACACTTGAGATGGGGTAATAGATCATCTTTTCTAATACAAATAGGTTGAATTTTGATCGTTTTGTGGCGTTTTGATTTAGAAAAGGTTTATTAGGTCTTTCTAAATGGTTTTTTCTTATTCTTGGACCCTCCCTTTTTCTTTTTATAGTTGTAGTTGTTTGTGGCCTGTCTAAGGAGAACATAGGTATTTCTTCCTTTTCTAGAATAGTTAAAGTTAAGGTAGGTTGGTGTATATATCCTTTTCTTAAAACATTCTTCAAGAGTGTGGCCAAAGACGTCGCAGTAAGAACAGTACTGATGGGTGTAGGACTTGACTTTATTGCTAAAGTCTTTGAAGATTGGTTTGGCTCTATTGGGTATAGTTGTCCAATTGTCATCGGTCTTAAGTTTCCATCTTTGGTCTCTAACGGGTGGACAAACATATTTGTCTTCACCATTTGATTTAGGCTATTGATTACACTGATCATGTGTTTCTTAAGAGACTTTAAGACTGGATTCCTCTTTTTGAATAGTAGGATAAGTTTGGCCTTGTTTGATAAAAGTAACATTTTCAGGAGAAACTTCGGTCTTACTGGTGTGCACTATTTCTCCAAAACCTAGGTCATACTTATCTTTAGAGTTAAATTTTCTTCCAACAATAATTTCCTCATAAGATTTAGCTTGGGTTTTAAAGTGTTGACATTTTTTAAACACATTTGAAACCTTTTGCTTAGACTCTTCTAGTTCAATAAGGGTTGTCTTATACTTTTGTTCAAACTCATGATTTTTCTTAGACAAATCTTTTATTTTTAAGGAAAATTCTTCAATCTCAGTCTCATGGGCAATACACTGGGTAGTATAATCTTCAGTATTCTTCCTAATGATCTAATTAAGTAAATTGATACGCTCAGTTAATGATTTTATAATGTTTTCAAGGCGAGCACTCTTCTTAACCGTTTTCGTGTATAACTCATTTAAATCAGAAAAATCATCATCAGACTCGCTAAATGTGTCGTGTGATGTGTCCCCTAAAGCATCACTTGATTCTTTTGGACTCGCGCTCACGTTCAATTCGTTGTTAATTTTAACGCATTGACTCGCGCTTAGATTACTTCCAACAATAATAGGAGAAGTATTAGCATCAACATCAACAGGCATCATAGATTCATGAGTAGTTAAGCATGCATCATCATCATTATATATAATCTTGGCAAAGAAAGACAAGCAATACTCATCATTCTGGGTTGACTCTATTTCATCTTCATCAAGAATCACTAGAGTCGTCCCACGTTTTACACACATTAGCCTTGTTATTGTTGATAAAATTAGTTGGGCATTTGCTATCATAATGTCCCATTTTACCACATCTATGACATTTCACGTCTTTCGGGTCTATCTTAGGTCGGTTATTATTATAGGTCATTTTATTGTCATTGGAGTGTTTGGCATTGTCTCTGTCATGAGGTCTACGAGTTTGATTACTTTGATAATTTGGCTTGCCTTGTTTAGAGGCTACAACATTTCTGAATTTCAGAATCTTTTTGAAATGCTTGCTCATAAGAGTTATTTCATTGTCAAGGTCATCTAAATCACAGTCATCAATACAGTCAGTTTCAAAGTTCAAAGAACTTATTTTAGGGACTTGCATTTTACATGAAAAACTAGCATTTGAACTAGAGGTTTTATTGTTCTATCTGGTCAGTTGCTTCTTGAAATCTAACTCCAACTCTATAGTTCTTAGTTTACTACTAAGCAATTCAGGAGTCATATTAGGGTCGTCCATTTCTTCAATATCATATCTCTTATTATCAAATTTAAAAGGCAATGACCTTGTTGATGTAAAAAACTAGATCGCTCTAATTATTTAATCACAGATAAATAAATAAGACAAAGATTTTTAAAGTGGTTCGGCTAGGAATAAAGCCTACATCCACTGTTATGTTATTGCTGAGTGTTTATGGAATTCTTGATTACAAGTTCTTTCAAGAAATTTCGGTCCCTTTGAATGAGGGAGATACAATGTATTTATAGCCCTGAGGCTTACATATGAAAGGGTGGTGCATTAAATGATATACATATGAAAGGTCCTTGAGGCTATCATCTGAAAGGGTGATACATTAAATGATATACATATGAAAGGGTAACTCATTTAATGTTCTTCAAGCGTGTGCGTCAAGATGATAAGCAGTCAATGAACAGTTTTGAACTGTTGGTTATCTGGCAATCAATGCTGTGGTCGAGATGCAGCTCGAACCGCCTTAGTTGCTCGTCGTTCAGGAGTTCATCGGAGCGCTGGAGTTCCTCGGAGTGTTGTAGTTCCTCGGGGTATCCTTGTTGGTCGGAGCGAACATGACTTGGTCGGGGGAAATAAACTTCCTCGTTGTTATTGTGCCATGTAGATTGACACGTGTCTTCTTATTATTGGTCCACGTCAGTAGATTAAATTTGGTATCAACAGAAGCCCCCAATGCTTCATGCTTGATGGGTTACTTGAAAGGATGGAGTATTTATTCTGCAATGTTGCACGGTGCTCGTGAAATTCTTGATCTACCTTCTTGATTTGTTCAACATAAAGTTCATTATCTCCTGGACGAAGTATGATGCAGGCTGATCGATGGTTGCTAATCTTTCTTTAGAGGAACTCCGTGTGCTATGTATCACCCCTGGGAATTTGGATGCAGCCATGCCATAGTATGAAACTTGTAGCTTGTCATAATCTTCAAGTATGTTGATTGTTTTGCCATCCGACCAACTGCTTCCTGTGTCGAGCAACTGAGTGCTAACTTCACGTGCTTGATTTTTCTGATTTATGCTTATCTGAATACTTTGTCGAGTAACATATAGCTTTTGAACCCAACTCTTCAATCTGATTAGTACCAAGCTAGTGGTGGACTTCGAAACATTTTCACATAAATTCTTCTTCATTATTGGTCGAGACAGTATTAGCAAAGATCTCAGTGTTATAGATGCTGATTTTGACTTCTACCTCTGCTCGGGGACGAACAAGAGGTTCTCGGGGACTAACAAGTGATTCTCAGGGACGAGCAAGTGCTTCTCGGGAATGAGCTAATGCTTCTCGGATAGATCATCTGTGATGAATATCAGAATGTTGAAAGGTCTTAACTTCATAAACTCCCCTTATATTTTAGATGATCCTCCTGCAACCGTAGTTGATCATGCTGGTGTACACCTCCTAACAAAAGGAGTAGTAGTGGTTCTTTCAAACTTTTTGGCTCATTCGAGCTTTCCACTAGATATCTTACCAACCGTAGTTGGTCACACTAGTGTCGCCTCCTAACCAAAGGAGTATTTTTTGGCTCCTTAGAGCTTTTGGCTCCTTAGAGCACTTTTTGGCTCCTTAGAGCGCTTTTTGTTCTTGCCCTTTTACCAACCGGAGTTGGTCGTGGGTTTGAACTATCAGGTCCATTAGCTCTGAGGATATCCTGGCGCTGAGTGAACCTTCAAAATGTTTGACTGATGATAATAGGCAGCAAACTCCTCGTTATCAAATTGTGTTCCATGGTCTGTGATGAAGGCATGAGGGAGACCATATCGGCAGATGATGTTCTTCCAAACAAACTGGTACACCTTCCTTCTCGTATGTCATGTCAATAAGTGGCTTAGCTTCTATCCATTTAGTAAAATAATCTACTGCGATGACGAGGTATTTGAATCTTCCTCGAGTCGTCGGCAATGGTCCAACCAAATCAATCCCCCATATGGCAAATTTATGGGTGTCAACAATGCTTGTAGAGTTCTTCGGATGGAGGAAAAGCGTTGGCACTTGTCACATTTCTTGGCATAGGCTTATATAGTTAGCTTTCATCGTCGGCCAGTAGTATCCCTGCGTCATCACCTTTTGCAAAAGTGTTCGACCTGCTACATGGGCTCCACAGGACCCTTCATGTATCTCTTTAATCAATTCTTTCATCTCGGAGGGATGTACACATCTTTGCAAACCTGCCATAATTCCTCGTCTATACAAAATACCATTAATTAGTACATACCGAGCAGCTTTAAACTTCCATTTCTTGGCAGTGAGCTTATCCTCCGGTAATTGTTCCTCCTCAATATATGCTCTGATGGGATCCATCCAAGATGTTCCCAAATCAAGGGTAATAATATTCATCGTCAGGTCTTCATCTATGCTCCGACTTTCTAATACTTCAATTGGTATCGTTCTTCGCAGCTCGGTACGAGTAGCTGATGCTAATCGGGCCAGTGCGTCTGCTCTAGCATTCTCCATCCTCGGTATTCTCACCAATTGAACAGCATCAAATTCTGTCAATAACTCCATCACCTTCGCATGGTACTTGATCATCAATTCTCCTTTGGCTGCATATATGCCCAACATTTGGTTTACGATTAATTGAGAATCACTGAAGACAATACCCTGATGTGCCTCCATAGTATTTGACAAATTAAGACCTGCAATCATGGCCTCATACTCAACCTCATTATTAGAAGCTTTGAATTAGAAAAGTATGGCGTATTCCATGTCGACCTCATCTGGGTTGTTCAAAACGATCCCTGCCCCACAGCCTGTAGTGAAAGATGATCCATCTACATATATCCTCCATATAGGCAACTTGTCTTCTAATTTCTGGTCTGAAAGAGTTCCTCGGTGGAATACTTTTCGCTTTCTTTCATCATGTCCTGATACTTCTGAATACACCTCTTGAATTTCAATATACCTCCTGAACTTCAATATTCCTCCTGAACTTCAATATACCTCCTGAACTTCAATATTCCTGAGCAAGAAAAACAACTCCTGAATGATGATTAGTCGGGGCCCTGACCATGTGAGTTTGTGGAGTTAAATTTGATGCTCGATTGCATGATGTTATAAGAATGTGCCACCAAATGAACAAATATATCTGTAATAGAAGCCCCCAACTGTGGAATGTGAACTTTGAATGAGATTTATCGACCAATACCAACCGGAGTTGGATTTTATCTACCAACCGGAGTTGGATTTTGTCTACCAACCGGAGTTGGATTTTATCTACCAATCGGAGTTGGTGGTAATTGATAATAAATGATGAAGACTTCCTCGGAGCTGACCAACAGATTGTTGGGAATAAGATAACATAAATGCTGGAGACCTCCTCGGCGCTGACCAACAGATTTGTTAGGAATAAGATAATATAAATGCACCTCCTCGGCGTTGACCAACAGATTTGTTGGGAATAAGATAATATAAATGCAGGATACCTCCTCGGCGCTGACCAACAGATTGTTGGGAATAAGATAATATAAATGCAGGATACCTCCTCGGCGATGACCAACAGATCGTTGGGAATAAGATATAATATAAATGCTGGAGACATCATTGGAGCTGAATAAGATATAATAAATGTTGTCCTCAACAGATTGTTGGGAATAAGATATAATATAAATGCTGGAGACATCCTTGGAGCTGAATAAGATATAATAAATGTTGTCCTCAACAGATTGTTGGGAATAAGATATAATAAATGTTGGAGATATCCTTGGAGCTGAATATATGATTATAAATATTTGTCGAGCTCCATGCTGAAATGAGAATAGAATATGCATCCAAATAGATATAAAGAAAAAATAATAAAGTGCCTCGCCGATCAGTCGAGGTAGAATCATATAATGCCGAACAAGAATAAGATCTTTCAGAACATAAGAATATGAGAACGTTGTCAGGCCTGAATATAAATAAGAATTATCCGAACGAATGTTGTAATTCTCCTTAAAGCTGAATAAGTATCTTGTCGAGGCATAATTACAGAATGCCGAATAAGAATAATATTTTCCATAACATAAGAATATGGCCGAGAACTTTGTTGGGCCTGCATATAAATAAGAATTACCCCGACCAACTATCCGTTGGGGGTGAAATATAATAAATGTTATAGTTCTCCTCAGAGCTGAATATGATAATAAGTATCTCGCCGTGCTCCATGTTGAGATGAATATATAATATGAATCCCAATGGATATATAGAATCATTTGTGCTGGAGCAGATATCATAACAATAATAAAATCAATAGTTTCTCGCTGAGGTGAAATTTCATACTGCCGAGCTATGATAATATTTTTCAGAAGAGTAAGATTATTTCCGAGCATTCGTCGGAGTTGAATCTTGTACCTGTAAAAATTAATATCTTGCTCTACCATTTGTGTAGGCTGAATTGATTAGTCATGAGAATAATTTACTCATCCAATCAATATATGATATGTATGTGCTTGAGAAATAAAAATATTAATTTCAAAATATCAGGGATGCTTAGCATTTTTTAATACCCCAAGATTCTACTGCTGCCGACAAACAACATGGATGTTGCCGACCAACATTTAAGGATATCTCAAATTATAGAATATATGGTTGGATGACCAGAATATCTCGAATCTTTAGATCAAAAAAATAACATTCAATGTAAAATTTAAGCCTTAAGAATGTTAATTAAATGAATAAATATATAACCCACTATATCGTGTGATTTCGACAAAGAAACCTTGTGATGTGATGAACGAGGGGCCAGCATATCAAATTTGTGCCCAGAGTCTTGATATGGTCATGATTATTTTACTGATCCTCTTTTACAAGAGGTGGGTAATGTTTTTTCAGGTGAGAGAAAATTATTTTTTATATTGATCACTTCCTATTCCCAATTTGGAGAGATAAAAATATGGTGAATGATTAAAGTTATTACCAAATTTATATAAAAAATCAATCAATTTGATTTTATTGACATAGATGGAAGATGAACCAAATTAAGTATATAATTCATAAAAGTGAATGCAAAGAGACTCAAACTTGAAGAGAGAGAATATATATGGGTCATGATTTCCATGAGAAGACTTTTCATTGTCTTTAACCTTTTCCCATTCTTTTATTAAAAATATGATGGGAATTTGAATAGACATCAAATATCTTACAAAATTTATTTCAAAATCAACAATGAAAATGATTATATCTTATCATCGTCGTATATATTGATATATGTAATCATTTAAAATATTTATTACATGATATAAAATTGAAACTTGAGAATCAAGCAAAAAGTTATGATTTATGAAATCCACTATTTTTCAGATTTCTAAATAAGAATTAATCTAACATTTATGATTTAAAAATCATGATATGCAATATTTTGCAAATAAAAATTGGACAATTAATTTATGTATATAAACATAAAAATCATGATTGAATCAAAAGATGTATGTATAATTGATTATACGTAGAGAAAATAAAAACTTAGCTTTTGATGGAGAACAATGGTTGTAACACGTTCCCACAGACGGCGCCAATCTGTTGATGTAAAAAACTAGATCGCTCTAATTATTTAATCACAGATAAATAAATAAGACAAAGATTTTTAAAGTGGTTCGGCTAGGAATAAAGCCTACATCCACTGTTATGTTATTGCTGAGTGTTTATGGAATTCTTGATTACAAGTTCTTTCAAGAAATTCCGGTCCCTTTGAATGAGGGAGATACAATGTATTTATAGCCCTGAGGCTTACATATGAAAGGGTGGTGCATTAAATGATATACATATGAAAGGTCCTTGAGGCTATCATCTGAAAGGGTGATACATTAAATGATATACATATGAAAGGGTAACTCATTTAATGTTCTTCAAGCGTGTGCGTCAAGATGATAAGCAGTCAATGAACAGTTTTGAACTGTTGGTTATCTGGCAATCAATGATGTGGTCGAGATGCAGCTCGAACCGCCTTAGTTGCTCGTCGTTCAGGAGTTCATCGGAGCGCTGGAGTTCCTCGGAGTGTTGTAGTTCCTCGGGGTATCCTTGTTGGTCGGAGCGAACATGACTTGGTCGGGGGAAATAAACTTCCTCGTTGTTATTGTGCCATGTAGATTGACACGTGTCTTCTTATTATTGGTCCACGTCAGTAGATTAAATTTGGTATCAACAGACCTAATAATCATTTGAACAATTTCCTTTTTATTGTAGGTTACACCATTTACATGAAGTTTTGTGTAAATATCAGTCAACCTAATGTAGAAATCATCAACGGATTCATTGTCATCCATTATCAGGGTGTTGTATTGCTAGACAAGCATTTGAGTTTTTCCTGCCTTAACTCTTTCATCACCTTCATGTGCAGTGACAAGAGTGTCCCATTCCTGTTTAGAAGTAGAACATATGGATATTCTTTTAAATTCGTATTCATTAATGGATATAAAGATGGCATTCTTTCCTTTTTTATTATCTAGGGACTTTTTTTTCTCTACCGTAGTAAATTCACTAAGAAGTTTCTTAATCCTTAAATGAAAGCAACCATTCATACTTTCCAATATGAAAAGTTATTTCCATCAAAGAGTGGTGGCCTGGAAAGGTTACCTAACCTCTCAAATATTTCATCCATATTCATAACTTTTTGAAAGAAATTTTGAAAACAATTTTTAAAGTTTCAGGATCACAAAAAATGGTCCTGCTCTGATACCACTTGAAAAAACTTTTTACTAGATTAATAACAAAATGTTATAAGTTGAGTAAACTCCGAATAAACTTTTGGGGCAAAACTCTTTTCGATTTATAACACAAGATCTGTTTAAAATTATTTTCTGAATATGTAGTCAAGATTTGGTAGTTGATTACCTTAGGTTTTAGAAATTAAAAACCATCTACTAAGTCTAACATGCAGTACCAATCACGACAGAAATTAAGAACATTCAAAGTAATGAACACAGGTATTTAACGTGGTAAAACCCTTAATCAAGGGAAACATTCACGGTGCCCTCTACAACACAAAATAAAAATCCACTAAAATAAATATTCAAGTTACAAAACTTAAGAAAACACATAAAGATCCTAAATCTAAGTTCAGATATATACTTACAGGAGCTACTCCACTCCAAAGGTTTTCTGACTAGAACTGATCTTCTCTTGTTGCTTCTTTTCCTTTTCCTTGATCTCATTTTCCTTGATTTCTAATTCTAGCAACTCTTTTAATTTTCAAGTTTCTCAAACAAAACGACTGTGACTAAGTGTTCGTGTATGAGAATGTGTTTGTGATGTGCACTAATTGAAGATTTATGCAACTCACCCTCTTAAGATATTTATACAGACAAATCCCTATAAATCAAGAAGTTATATATGACACGCAGATACTAATTCAACTTATCTTGACAAATAACTTCTTCTTAAGATCATATCTGAAAAATAACCTTTCTTTTAAAACTAGCCAAGGTACGATGTGTTTCTGTGGCCATCCCCGATCCTTGTGGCGAGAGAGATCTTGGTCCCGCGCATTCCTCTCGGGAGCGCTTCGGTCGGCTTCGTTGATGAGGTGAAAAATGTAGAGATATGGAGTCACCAGTATATTTTACTCAAAACAGACAAAAGAAAAGGGATCCATCTCGAAGGACAGCATCCAAAGACATAATGAGACATACGAAACCAAAATGATTCGAAAAGGGTCCGGAGGATAAGTTACGAAATGGGAAGGTGTTAGGCACCCATTCCGCCCTTGATGTCTCTCATGGATTGTTGCTATTTTCCTTTATTTCCCCGTGATATGTGTGCATGTGTATACTAGTGGAGATATGAATCATCGACTCGTATCATGGAAGAGATAAAGCGAGTCATTCGTAGGAATGTTCTTAAAAATAATATTAGAAAATAGGATTTATGCAATTATCCTTGCGTTGATCGTTATAATGGGACAATAACGCATGTGGAATAATACGCCACTAAGAACAAATATATTTATTATAGAATCTAAGAGAATTAAATTAAAGAATATAGAAAAATAACAAAAATGGAAGGAATAGTGCTCAAGTCTCGAATTTCACCCCGAGACGCCTACGTAGCCTATAGAGGCATCAAAGTCCACGTAGTTCGCATGCAAAACGAGGGGTGGGGTTTACCCCATAAATCCAATCGGGAACTTCTCTTATGTATGTGTATGTGTGAAAAAGTGTTTTAGTTGTGAGAAAGGTGTAAGAAAGGTGCGAGAATTCCCGTTTGGAATTTATGAGCAAACCCTCTTTTTCTTATTTTTTTGGGTTTTTATTTATATGAAAATAAGAGATGTGCTATAATACTAAACAAAAAGTATATTAGGATATGTGAGATGGAGAGAATAAAAGTGCTAAGTAATAAAATAAGTTAATGTGAATTTAGGATAATTCAAAGAGAGAGTTGAGAAAGTTGGACCTTCTTGAAGATTTTGAGCTTGATCTTGAATGTTGGAGAGCAGCCCCTGCACTTGGATGATGATGAAGGGTAATTAATTCACTAAGCTTGATGAAAAAGATGATGAAAAGTGAGGGTTAAAAAGTTATTTGGATGTGGAAATCACGCTGACTTCGAGAGAGGTTTTCTAAGCTCGCTAGGAGTGATGGATTTTAGGCCCTCCTTTTCATAGGCCCATGGAATTTTCGATTGACATAGCCCTGGTCCTGCCAATCAGTAGGTGTGTTTAGGCACACTCCCGATAGGCAAGGTTTGGAAGTTGTCGTTTGGAAGTCTCTTTCAGGTTCCTTCGATAAATCGGTCATAAAGCGCAAACCGTTGATCTGAATCGCGCATGGGGTGAATCGTTAGAAAGGTAATTCAGAGACATTAGAAATTCGTTGAACTTCTCCCTGTTCTGGGAGTTGACTTTGGGACAAATGTGGCTTAGAAGCGCTCATCAGTCCTTTGAACGGGGGATCGTCGAACGAAAATGGATCGTTAATCCGCATGGTGAGTCAAAATCGCGCACGGGGCGGATCGTTGGGAAGGTTAGGAGATTTACTTCGACATTACAAAGAGCTTGACTTAGTTTGGGGAGTTAACTTTGGTCAATCGGGCCTAGAAGCGTTAGATGACTTTTCGGAGTAAAACGAATTGTTCGTCCGTATCGTAAGTCATAATGAGGCCCGAAGAAGACCGTTGGAAAGGGGTTTCAGTGTCCTTTGAAGATTCATTCAGTCTCGCTCGAGCTGAAGAGTTGACTTTGGTAGAACGGGGCCTGGGATCATTCGGTGAGCTCTTGATCAAGTTTCAGGGGAAAACGGGTCATTCGTCCACACCGTAAGTCAGAATTGTGCACGGTACGGACCGTTGGAAAGGGGTTTCGATGCACTTTGAAGATTCTTTCAGTCTTGGTCGAGCTAAAAAGTTTGACTTTTGGTCAAATGGAGCCTGGGAGCGTCCCATAGCCTCTGGGTTAGTACCTGGGGTATGACTCGGGTTTATAGCAATGAGGGGAAGTGTTAGGGACCTACGGAGAGGTTAGGTGGTGTTAGAATGGGGTGTCAACAGAGCCCCTCGATGGGTGAGTTTGGAACAAACGATAGTCATCAAATAAAGACTACATGATGCCTTTTGAAAAAGGATGACCAATTCATTGGGTCGAGGCCGATTTTGAGTACCTAGGGATGAGGATGATCGATTCAGAGGGTCAGGGCCGATTCTGAGGACCTAACGGTGGGGATGACCGATTATGCGAGTCGAAGACAATTCTGAGGGCTTTAAGATGAGGGTGACCAATTCTTCGGGTCGAAGCCAATCATGAGGGCTTGAAGATGAGGGTGATCGATTCTGTGGGTTGAAGCCAATTCTGAGGGATTAAAGATAAGGGTGGTCGATTCTACAGGTCGAAGCCAATTATGTGGGCTTGAAGATGAGAGTGACCGATTCTGCGGGTCGAAGCCAATTCTGCGGGCTTGAAGATGAGGGTGACCGGTTATTTGGGTCAAAGCCAATTCTGCGAGCTTGAATATGAGGGTGACCGATTCTATGGGTCGAAGACAATTCTGAGGGCTTAAATTGTGATGACCAATTCTGCGGGTCGAAGCCAATTTTGAGGGCTTAAGTTGAGATGACCAATTCTGCGGGTCGAAGCCAATTCTGAGGGCTTAAATTGAGATGACCAATTTTGCGTGTCGAAGCCAATTCTGAGGGCTTAAATTGAGATGACCAATTCTGCGGGTCGAAGTCAATTCTGAGGAATTAGGTTGAGATTACCAATTCTACGGGTCGAAGCCAATTCTGAGGGTTTAAATTGAGATGATCAATTCTACGGGTCGAAGCCAATTTTGAGGGCTTATATTGTGATGACCAATTCTGCAGGTCGAAGGCAATTCTGAGGGCTTAGGTTGAGATGACCAATTCTACGGGTCGAATCCAGTTGTGAGGGCTCAAGTTGAGATGTTCTCGGGGAACTCTGCCGGGGAAATTACCTCGTGATTTTGATTTGAGCTGGGGAGATGATTGTTGGGTAAAATTTTATATCTTTTGGAGACTTTGCGAGGGAATAGCTAATTTGATGCTGTAAATTCCACTGGGGAGTGATTAGGTAGTCCAGGGTTTGGACGTATTGCTCGGGGGAATTTGAGACCTTTGGGGAATAGGAGATGATCCTGAAGTTTGGGATGCTTTAGGGGTCCTCCGGAGACGTTGGCATGAGGAGATTCACTTGGCTTTTGAGAGTTACGCTGGGGAAATAGGGGTTCCTCTAGAGGGAGTGCAAAAAAAATTTAGTGAAGATGTTCTAAATCCTCTCTGACATTTTTAGGAATTTTCTGAGGATTTTTCAGGGTTTTCTGGTATTTTTGGTGAGTTTTTGTATGAAAATTTAAGGGGGTGTCGGTCGGCATGGTGTGGAGGGTGACATTCGGTAGTGGCACGGACTTTTGGACTGCCTCGAGAAGGTAAAGGGGCAGTGCCGATGGTAGTTTTGGGGTCAGTGCCGATCGGCATGACCCTTGGCATCCTATAAAAAGGGCGGGATGCCCCTTATTTTTCACAGCTTCTTGCCTTCTTTCTCTCTGAAATTTTCTTCTGTGAATTGTTCTCGCATTTTGATCTCTAAAAAATGGTCGCTTTTATGAGCACTGCGTTACATAGGGAGTGGTTGACTGTTGAAGATTGGGCGAATGTGGAGTGGAGGGCCAGGGCGCCTCTTGCTTTGGGGAGTGAGAACTCTTTTTATGCATTCGAGACGATTGCGGATTAGCGGAATTTGCTGCGGGAGCCATCGCATCATCGTTCTTCGAGGGTGGTGAACCCTGGCGGTTATGTAAGTAAAATGACCTTTGGCATTCCTTTTTGGTGGTTTTCCCTTTTTCTTGGATTTTGACAAGGTTTTTTTTCTTTTGGCAGTCTGATGTTTCTTTTTCGACTATGCGTGCCCGCAGGACGATGCGGCTTAAGGATGTCTGGGAGCATCTTCCACCTATGGTGCATTGGGTGGTATCATCAGCAGTCTTTGAAAGGTTGGCGTCTGTGTTGGATGAGATTCCCTGTTCGACGGCGGTCTTATGCGGTCTGGGGGAGAAGTGGTGCGACACTACCCACACTTTCCTTTTTGTCTTTGGGGAGATGAATGTGATTCCCATAGATGTGAATAAATTGCTGGGGATGGATTGCAATGGAGAGGAGATCGAGGTGGATCGTTCCCTGTGGGTGAGGACGGAGGAGGTGCGGGCGACGCTCGGTGATGTGGGGAGGATAGTATTTTGGGACTCCATCCGTTTGTCGCTGCTGAAGAATGTTTTGTTGGGCAGGGTGATAGATTTTGAGGAAGGGCTTCAGGTGAGACATATGGCCTAGTTGTTTATTTTGCTGGTGCTGGGGGGATTTATGGTGGCGTCGAGCGGCGACGTTGTCCACTTGTGGTTCGTGCCGTACAGAGGATGTTTTCGAACATCCCTCTCTATGATTGGGGGAGCCTGACTTTGGCGACCCTTTATTTTTCTCTGGATGCATTTAGTTGGTGCTTCCAGTAGACCTTTACTGGAGCCACGTATCTTCTTGAGGTATTCTTTAACTTGCGCATTTTCCTTTCATGCATTCGCATTTTCCTTGTGCGCCTTTTTTTATTGCGGATTTTTGTCTTTGGCAGACATGGTTCTATGAGGTGATTGGGTGTAATACCCAGTTGGTTTCTCTGAAGGACGAGACTGTTGGGGACTTTTGTCGGTTGTATCGGTGGCGAAAGGCCAATCGGCAGTCGAGGAGGTCTCTTTCTCTGGAGGTTGTGCATCAAGTTTTGAATGGCCTGACCAGTGATAGGGTAAAACTTTTTCCTTCTTTAGTCTTATTGATTATGTATTGACTTATACCTATTGGGGATTTTTCAGGTGACCATTTACCCTTGGGGACATCTGTTCAGGATACTGGGGCCACTGGAGTGAACGCAGATGAGGCATTTACTGGTGCATGAGTTTGGCCACTCTTGGTATCTCCGGGAGAGGGTGGTTCGACAGATTTCTGAGGAGGAGGTGGTGGTGCCACCCGCGAGGCCCCTATGTCTATGAGGAGGGTGATTTTATTGCCAGAGAATGCGAGGATCACAGTGATGATTGGCGAGTCCTATCTTTTGTACACCTATACAACTGTGTCGTATGATTATATGGACTTCATGACGAGTTGGCTGATAGAGCCCAGCATATATGATGCATTGCCTTTCCCTCCTGCGGGTTCGAGTCGGTCAGTGGGGTCCTCCCACAGCGGTGGTGGTCCATCGACGTCTGCGGCGGTGGTGACTTCGGAGGTTCCATTTGTGAGGTTGCATACCCCTTCATACAATATCTGACAAGCTGATGGAGGGATGGTGCCTATGTTGCCTCATTCTAATAAGATGGACCCGGAGGATTTGGGCTTGACAGAGGAGGTTCTTCATCCTTTGGTATACCTTTTTATTCTCTTGGTTTTCTTCTTTTTAGTTTCTTCTGATCATCTTTGATTAATACTTATTCTGCCTTTTCTCACAGTAAGTCCGGGTGTCCACCACTTGACTGAGGGATATCATGTACTGGATATCTTTGCCGACTGCCCATATTCGGGACGTGGTTCCTGTTCATTCTTTCTTGGTGCCATCTACTTCATCTGGGGAGGAGTCTAGCTCGGGTAGTGGTGGTGTGTCATCTCACCGTAGGGGAAAGAGAGCGCGTCGTAGGGGTGAGAGTTCTTAGAGAGAGAGGTTAAGGTTAGGGGGAGAGAGAGAGAGAGAGAATGTAGGTTCGGGTCGAGTCCTGTTGTTTTTCTGCTTTTCTTTACTTCCTGCAAAATTGGTGTAACACAGAAAAATATCTATGCAATGCAATGGAGTTTTTTCATTATTTTTTGTTAATGATGAATGAATGAATGCATGCACATGCGCTTTTTACTTTGCTGCTGAGACCGTAAAATATTTTTGGAAGTTTTGAAAGAATGTTTTATTCATAATGAGAAATTATATAAATATGGAAAGGGAATTTTGAAATTCTGTGGAGAATATCGATTTATTTTTATTGAGTTTTCTGATTTTGACAAAAGAGGAAAAAGGGAAGTTTCTAAAAATAGGGGTTGCCGATCGGCAAGCCCCTTGTCCTGCCTATCGGTACGTCAGTCTAGTCCCATCAATTCAAAGCTTTGATTGGTACCCTCTTCATCTTTGGTACCATGTGGGGTAGGATATCTTTCGATCTCGGCAAGGGTTATGTCTTTTGTGAGGGTTTTCAAGTATAAAAGAGGGGTAAGGGTGGAGTGTTTTTGTCACACCCCAAACCCGATATCCATACTAATCATTTGTTATTAGAATAATTGGATCATGATCTTGAGCCCATTGGAAATATAATTCATTTATCAATATTTTTCTACACACTATGTATAATGAACATAATATTATTATTATACCATAATGAAATCAATATTAGAGTCATAATTAACTAGACATACAATACTATGATAAAATTTCACAATCATCAACTCAATCCATACTAACGCAATATATACAATGTGTGAGTATATTAAAATCTTCAGTGTGACAATGATAAAATCCCCATACTTAAACCCCAGATCTTTCCAACGGTGCAACTCTTAAAGTTATCGGTCATATGGTATTCTAACTGGCAGCATACAAACCTGAAATTGTTAAAATATAAATCGTAAGCATTAAGCTTAGTGAGGTACTCCTTCCCTATAATGAAATAACAATTCTATATCGAATATGTGGATATAAAATCCGAACAATCCTGCCCATTGGCAATAACAATTCCTGGATCATAAGATCCAAATAATTCTGCCCATTGGCAATAACAAATCCTGGATCATAAGATCCAAATAATTCTGCCCATTGGCAATAACAAATCCTGGATCATAAGATCCAAATAATTCTGCCCATTGTCAATAACAAATCATGTATCATAAGACCCAATCAAATCCTGGATATTTTAATATCCAAACAAATCCTGAATACCGAAGTATTCAAACCAATCCTGGATGATGAGACCCAAAAAAATTCTGGATATTTTAATATCCAAACAAATCCAGAATACCGAAGTATTCAAAGAAATCCTAATCTTAGAGCTATATTCATATTTATATATGAAACAAATCATAAGTACACTCACCTCGATAGTTTAACTGGCTCTTCCCTTGTCTTTATTCGGTATTTGTTCAATCAGCTCCTCTTCCCTTCCTATCATTCTTACAATATTATTATCATCATAAGAATATCAACAATCCAAAGAATGATTTAAACATAATTAAATCCATAAGCATCACATGATTCCATTCAAATCATTTATCACAAGTGAAGTTCCATCTGAATCTATGTTAATATATTTAATATATCCAAATAATAGGCCAAATACAAATTCATTTATTCTTAGTAATTCAATACTTCTCTTATTATTATTACAATACAAAAGACGGTACATCATTTCAAGTCTCCTAGAGTAAGATATGCCCATTTCTTTACCACATGGCAAATCTTCCCTATAGGCTTTTTTATCGTTCATTCAACTTCCAGGAATTTCCATAATTTTTATACATCATAAATTTATATGATATTTCACCCAACATCAGTCAACATATTGGAAAATACAAGATTAAAATTTCATAATTTTCAGAGTTCATTTGCTATGTCAAGCAAAACATCGAACACATGGTGGGCATATTTTCACCCTTAGGGCAGATTTCATACCCGAACTTCAAACTCTCACCAAAGACTCATTTATTGGTATTTTTACATAATTTTCGGATATGTCATACATATATGAGTCTAGGTTAATCTCTAATTGGAATCAATCAATTCCAGTAAGTATAGAGAAATATATGGAAGTTTGAATAAACAAGATTCCTAAACAAAACAATCTCAAGGGTTTACACATTCAAGTTTGCTTAAACTTGCATCTATCCATAAGTACATATCAAGACATGGAATTTCAGTAAAAAAATGATTATTTCAATCATTTAAATAAGTAATAAAAAAAAATAAACAATATTTATGGATGGAAATACCTTAGGGGCTTTTACGTAATTTTTCAATGAATTTTTCTTCAATTTCTCCTCACACTTTCTTCCTAAACTTCAAAACTCTCTTTCCTTAGGTTAAAACTCTTCCATGGATGAAATATGCTGAAGGAAGAGCTTAATTCAAGGGTTATAAGTCGGCATAAGGTCATCTCCCTTGGTCCAATCAAAATATAACATGTGGCATTATATAAAACAAAATACCATTTAAGGCTAAATGACTACTTTACCCCCTGCTCGTAAAAATACAATATCTTCCCACTCGGATGTCCGTTCGATGAACCGTTTGTTTTGTTATAAACCTAACTCATATATATACAAATATATAGTTTACACCTCAAGTTAATTGTTATGTCATAAAGGTCAAAACTAGCCTCCAACAGGAACATTCCTACCGAAAACTTTAAAATTTCACATTTGTAACTAATTCGATATTTCAAACTTTATTAAGGTAGGATTAAACTAAACATAATTACTTACATTATATATATACTATTAACATATTATTCATATCACATAAGATAATCGTATTTTAAATATGATTTATCATAATTATATTCGGGTTGTCACAATTCTCCCCCCGTTAGGAAATTTCGTCCCCGAAATTGACATACCTTGGTTGTCCGAATCAAACAAATACGGATAACTAATATTCATGGTATCCTATCTCTCCCATGTAGCCTCTTCCATGGAATGCCTTATCCACTCAACTTGCACAAGTGGGATTACTTTTGATCTCAATATTTGTTCCTTCCTATCCACGATAGCAAGTGGTTCTTTCACATAACTCAAGTCTTCTTTCAATGCAATAGGTTGTTCCACCAATACATGTGAAGGATCCGCTACATACTTTCTCAACATAGAAACATGGAAAACATCATGTAGTCGAGCTAACTCCTGTGGTAACGCTAGCTTGTAGGCAACCATCCCGACTTTCTCAAGAATTTCATAAGGTCCAATGTAGCGTGGACTTAATTTACCTTTCTTTCCAAACCTCATAACTCCTTTCCATGGAGATATCCGAAGAAACACGTAATCCCCTTTTTGAAATTCTAAATCTTTCCGTCGCTTATTCGCATAACTCTTTTGTCTTCTTTGAGCTATTATCATTCTATCTTGAATAATCTTCACTTTTTCAGTGGTGACTTCAATCAATTCTGGACCCTCTATCTTCATTTCACCAACTTCACCCCAACATATCGGTGTATGACATCGTCTACCGTACAATGCTTCATATGCAGCCATACCAATAGTAGACTGAAAATTATTGTTATATGCAAATTCTATCAAAGGCAAATATCCATCCCAATTTCCTTTAAAATCAAGCACACAGGCTCTAAGCATATCTTCCAAAATCTGTATTGTCCTTTCAAACTGCCCATCTGACTGAGGATAAAAAGCCATACTAAACTTCAAGTTAGTACCCATAGCACACTGCAAGCTATCCCAAAATCTGGATGTAAAAGTAGGTCTCTATCTGAAAAAATAGATATCGGTGCTCCATGCAATCGAATGATTTCATTAACATATAATCTAGCATACCTATCAACTGTATATGTAGTCTTAACTGCTAGAAAATGAGCGGACTTCGTCAATCTATCCACCACTACCCAAATCGAATCTGGCCCTTTTCTGAGATCGAGGAAGCCCAACCACAAAATCCATCGTTACATGATCCCATTTCCATTTCGGTATTGGCAATGGCTGAAGCAGACCAGTAGGCTTCTGATGCTCCACTTTGACTTGCTGACATATAAGGCACCTAGCAACAAAATCATCTATTTCCTTTTTCATATTATTCCACCAATAATGCTCCTTTAAATCCCTATACATTTTAGTACTACCAGGATGCATAGTATAAATGGAATTATGAGCCTCATCTAAAATTTCCTCTTTCAATCCACATACATTAGGCACACATAATCGTTGCTTATACAATAAAGTCCCATCATTCACAATACAAAAATCTTCAGACTTACCATCTCAGACATCTTGTCGTTTCTTCTCAAGAAAAGGATCTTGACTTTGCAAATCACGAATACGGGTAGCTAACAAAGGCCTCACGCTTACATGAGCAAAGAACCTGTCCCCATCAACTAGCTTCACTTCTACTCCCGTCAATATCAACTCCATGATGTGGGAAACTCTAGCACACTGAATACAAGATAACCTGCCCGAAGCCTTTCTACTCAGAGCATCTGCAACTACATTTTCCTTCCCTAGGTGGTAGTGAATTGTACAATCATAGTCCTTAATTAACTCCATCCATCGCCTCTGCCTCAAATTCAACTCCTTTTGAGTAAATAAATACTTAAGGCTTTGATGGTCAGTAAAAATTTCACATACCTCACCATATAGATAATGACGCCATAATTTCAAAGCAAACACAATAGCAGCAAGTTCCAAATCATGTGTAGGATAATTACGTTCATGTGTACGCAACTGCCTAGAAGCATAAGCAATAACTTTACCATGCTGCATAAAAATACAACCCAACCCCTGATGTGAAGCATCGGTATAAATAACAAAACCATCTCCACCGTGTGGAATAGTAAGAACAGGTGCAGTTACCAATCTCTTCTTCAATTCTTCAAAACCATTTTCACAATCATAATTCCATTCAAACTTAATATCTTTCCGAGTCAATTTAGTCATTGGCAAGGCAATTGAAGAAAATCCCTTAATAAACCTTCTATAATACCCAGCTAAACCCAGAAAACTTCTCACCTCAGTGACATTATTGGGCCTCTCCCATTTAACAATAGCTTCAACCTTCTTTGGATCTACACATATACCATCTCCAGAAATAACATGGCCTAAAAATACAACTTTTGATAGCCAAAATTCACATTTGCTAAACTTAGCATACAATTCCTTATCTTTCAACACATTCAAAATAGTTCTGAGATGCTTTTCATGTTCAACCATATCCCGTGAATAAATCAGAATATCATCAATAAAAACTATCACAAATGAATCAACAAAAGGATGCAGTACCTGGTTCATAAGATCCATAAATACAGCTGGAGCATTAGTCACCCCAAAAGGCATCACTAGAAATTCAAAATGACCATACCGAGTATGAAAAGCAGTTTTAGAAATATCACTCCCCTTCACCCTCAACTGATGATAACCTGATCACAAGTCTATCTTTGAAAACACTTTAGCACCCTATAACTGATCAAACAAATCATCTATACGAGGTAAAGGATATTTGTTCTTAATTGTAGCTTTATTCAGTTGCCTATAGTCAATACACAAACGCATAGTGCCATCTTTCTTTTTCATAAATAAAACTGGTGCACCCCATGGAGATACACTTGGCTGTATGAACCCTCTATCAAGTAAATCCTATAACTGAATCTTGAGTTCTTTTAATTCAACAGGTTCCATTCTATACGGTGCCATAGAAATAGGGGTTGTTCCCGGTGCTAATTCAATACTAAATTAAACTTCTCTCTCTGGCGGTAATCCAGGCAATTCGCTAGGAAACACTTCTGGAAAATCTCGTACTATAGGAACATCACGCAGTGTCAAGAACATATGCAATAAAACCCTCACAACCCTTACTCAATAATTTCCTTGCCTGAATAGCAGAAATAATGCATCTAGGAACAATTTTCCTTTCCCCCCACAAATTTAAATTCGGGCTCACCAGGTAATTTAAAAATAACTTCCTTACGGAAACAATCCATGGATGCATGATATTTGGATAACCAATCCATTCCCAAAATTATGTCAAAATCAGAGATACCCAATGGAAGTAAGTCTATAACTGTATCTCTAACCCCCACAGTCAAAACACAATCACGAAAAATATATTCAACTACAATCATATCCCCCATGGGCATGGAAATACCCAACCCCACCTCTAAATTAGTACATGGTCTATTCAGATTATGGAAAATGCATATAACACAAAAGAATGCGTGGAACCAGGATCAATCAGAACATAAGCAATTCTATCAGTAATCTGGAGTAATCTAAGCTTCTTTCATTGTAAAAACTCGTCCACCTGGCCTGGAACTACTAGCTTGTCCTCTGCCCATACTTTTCACTGCACTGCCTGGAGATAACATTCTGCTTGCTACTTCACTATGTGCTGCTGGAGTCTGTGCCAATTGCGAATAATTCTTCTTAATATGCCCCACTTGATGACAATGGCAGCATTCCAATCCCTTAAGCTTAGGACACTCAGATTTATAATGACCTTCCTCTTTACAAAAGAAACATGTAACATCTCCTATTGGGGCCTCACCTCTCCCTGACTTTCTGGCTGAATTAAAAGATCCTCCACCCCTAGTATCTCTGCCCAATCTCTCCTGACCTCTACCACTATCTCCACTACCTTTCTGAAATTTATGAGGTTCCATCTTAACACTTCCACCCTCACCTCCCTTAGAGTGAAATGCATCGAATCTACTCTTCTTAAAACTCTCTCTACTTGCCACCCCTTGGTTCATTTGCCTTTCTGCTACCGTGGCTTTGTTTACCAGAGAATCATAATCTTTTAACTCATAAGTTCCCACTCTATTTTGAATAGGCCAAATCAGTCCATCTTGAAACTTACTACATTTATCTTCTCCATCCTGCACATACTTAATAGCAAATCTAGACAAAGCAGTAAATTTAGCATCATACTCCCTCACAGACATTTTCCCTTGGGTTAAATTTATAAACTCCCTCAACTTCTCCCTCTTATAAACCTTAGGGAAATACTTAACATACAAAGCTTTAATAAATTCAGCCCAAGTAATAACATCAGTACCTTCCATCCCGTGCACCAAATGGTTGTTGGCTTCCCACCAATATTTCGCCTCTCCTTTGAGCTTAAACACAGCTAGATTCACTTTCTGGTTATCTGGAACCTTCATAACTGCAAAGATAGTTTCTAGATCTTTGACCCACATCTCAGCTTCTGTAGGTTCAACTAACCCTAAATATTCTAGAGGATTCAACTTTAAAAACTTCTTATGCATAGAATCTTTCATTTCTTTCCTTGCCTCTTTCTCAACCCTGGCCACAGTCTTTGATTCTAGATATCTAGCCTATTGCTCTGCCATTAATGCCATATTTTTTTCTTGTTGTTCTGCCATCCTCAATATTGCATGTGCCATTATTTTCATCTCTGTAGGCTGCTCCTGCACTCTAGCCCTTCCGGCAACACTTTGCTCTACTTCAGTATTATCTGTATGAGAAGTTGCTCCCTCCTTTCTAGGTTGTCCATTGCCAGGTTCCATCTGGAATTTGTAATACAACAAAGTTCTAACAACCAATATAAATAGTTTATAATACTAAACTATCGGTTAGTACATAAACAATTCATAAATATCAATCAACTCAATACTGTCATCTAACCGTCACACACGTCCAGAATTAATAACCACGCTCTGATACCACTAATTGTCACACCTCAAACCCAATATCCATACTAATCATTTGTTATTAGAATAATTGGATCATGATCTTGAGCCCATTGGAAATATAATTCATTTATCAATATTTTTCTACACACTATGTATAATGAACATAATATTATTATTATACCATAATGAAATCAATATTAGAGTCATAATTAACTAGACATACAATACTATGATAAAATTTCACAATCATCAACTCAATCCATACTAACGCAATATATACAATGTGTGAGTATATTAAAATCTTCAGTGTGACAATGATAAAATCCCCATACTTAAACCCCAGATCTTTCCAACGGTGCAACTCTTAAAGTTATCGGTCATATGGTATTCTAACTGGCAGCATACAAACCTGAAATTGTTAAAATATAAATCGTAAGCATTAAGCTTAGTGAGGTACTCCTTCCCTACAATGAAATAACAATTCTATATCGAATATGTGGATATAAAATCCGATCAATCCTCCCCATTAGCAATAACAATTCCTGGATCATAAGATCCAAATAATTCTACCCATTGGCAATAACAAATCCTGGATCATAAGATCCAAATAATTCTTCCCATTGGCAATAACAAATCCTGGATCATAAGATCCAAATAATTCTGCCCATTGGCAATAACAAATCCTAGATCATAAGACCCAAACAAATCCTGGATATTTTAATATCCAAACAAATCCTGAATACCGAAGTATTCAAACCAATCCTGGATCATGAGACCCAAACAAATCATGGATATTTTAATATCCAAACAAATCCTTAATACCGAAGTATTCAAATAAATCCTGCTCTTAGAGCTATGTTTATATTTATATAAGAAACAAATCATAAGTACACTCACCTCGATATTTTAACTGGCTCTTCCATTGCCTTTATCCGGTATTTGTTCAATCAGCTCTTCTTCCCTTCCTATCATTCTTACAATATTAGTATCATCATAAGAATATCAACAATCCAAAAAATGATTTAAACATATTTCAATCCATAAGCATCACATAATTCCATTCAAATCATTTATCACAAGTGAAGTTCCATCCGAATCCATGTTAATATATTTAATATATCCAAATCATAGGCCAAATATAAATTCATTTATTCTTAGTAATTCAATACTTCTCTTATTATTATTCCAATACAAAAGACGTTACATCATTTCGAGTCTCCTAGAGTAAGATATGCCCATTTCTTTACCACATACCAAATCTTCCCTATAGGCTCTTTTATCATTCATTCAACTTCCAGGAATTTCCATAATTTTTATACATCATAAATTTATATGATATTTCACCCAACATCAGTAAACATTTTGTAAAATACAATATTAAAATTTCATAATTTTCAGAGTTCATTTGCTATGTCAAGCAAAACATCGAACACATGGCAGGCATATTTTCACCCTTAGGGCAGATTTCATACCCGAACTTCAAACTCTCACCAAAGACTCATTTATTGGTATTTTCACTTAATTTTAGGATATGTCATAGGTATATGAGTCTAGGTTAATCTCTAATTGGAATAAATCAATTCCAGTAAGTATAGAGAAATATATGGAAGTTTGAATAAACATGCTTCCTAAACAAAACAATCTCAAGGGTTTACACATTCAAGTTTGCTTAAACTTGCATCTATCCATAAGTACATATCAAGACATGGAATTTAAGTAAACAAATGATTATTTCAATCATTTAAATATGTAATACAAAAAAAATAAACAATATTTATGGATGTAAATACCTTAGGGTCTTTTACATAATTTTTCAATGAATTTTTCTTCAATTTCTCCTCACACTTTCTTCCTAAACTTCAAAACTCTCTTTCCTTAGGTTAAAACTCTTCCATGGATGAAATATGCTGAAGTAAGAGCTTAATTAAAGGGTTATAAGTCTTCATAAGGTCACCCCCTTGGTCCAATGAAAATATAACATGTGGCATTATATAAAACAAAATACCATTTAAGGCTAAATGACTACTTTACCCCCTGTTCGTAAAAAGACAATATCTTCCCACTCGGATATCCGTTCGATGAACCGTTTGTTTTGTTATAAACCTAACTCATATATCTACAAATATCTAGTTTACACCTCAAGTTCATTATTATGTCATAAAGTTCAAAACTAGCCTCCAACAGGAACATTCCTACCGAAAACTTTAAAATTTCACATTTGTAACTAATTCGATATTTCAAGCTTTATGAAGGTAGGATTAAACTAAACATAATTACTTAAATTATATATATACTATTAACATATTATTCATATCACATAAGCTAATCATGATTTAAACATGATTTATCATAATTATATTCGGGATGTCACAGTTTTCATCACACCTTCACTTTCCTACTTTCTTGTTCTGTGAGATGGCTCTCCCTGGTAGTGTTGAGTTTGCCAACTACCTCTAGACTTTGGAGGCAATGTGCTCCTATAACGTCGACTACGATGCTTTCAACATATGTCGAGTCTCTTTATGGCGTAATCGGCCGATAGAATGGAACATGCCGATGGTGGCGGTATGATTTTGGTACCCCGAAGACCATGTATTTCGCTTTGGCTAGGAAGAAGTTTTTCCGACTGATAAGGAATTTTCTGCCCTGTTGGGAGTAAATCCTAGTGTGGCAGCTACTATGCCTGAGTTTTCTCGGTCTCCCCGAGAGTTATTGGCAAGACTTTTTCGTGTCTCGCCCTCGGCGGTAGATCCTTAGTTACTAGAGGAATGATTTCTCTTCCGGCAGTATTATGGTCTCTGCATTTGCAGGAGGTTGGTGATACTAGATATGCCGGAACTGTCATTTTAGGCTTGGTATTGAAATTGTTGTTGATGACTGAGGAACTGTTGGTGGACCCACAACTTGCAGTTATTACTTCATAGATGTCCTACCATCATAATCCTGTGACGGTGCTACTGGCGAAGACTTTGAATGGCTTGGATGCCTAGCGAGAAGGTCATTTTGACTTTCTGAGGGGTAGCCCCATGATGTTCTTCATGTGGTTGTCTGAAAATTTCGCCTTGTGAATCCTCTGGAATAACCTTTATCGGTTGTACCCAACTTCTTTTCGCTCCATTTCATCAATGTTGGCCTGGATATTGAGAGCTGGGAAAACTGGTTTGTGGAGCATGGGGCTCTAAATCTGTGTTGGTCAGTGGCTTGGTGGGGACAGCTACAGCCTATTCTGGAACTGGGAGAATACCCGTACGTTTGTTTGGTTAGTCTCAAATAGATCTATTTATATTTTCCTTGGCGACTTCTGTGCCAATTTGGCTGGGAGCAGATTGTACCACCTCGAACACTGGATTTCTTTCCGGTAGAAGATCTGACAAAGCGTCTGCGCATGCGGCTTGGGTCTTTGTGGGAGAGTCTTCGTCCTTTGACCCATCCTTCTCAGTCTGTTGGGAGAGTTTGGAACATCCCCGGGGATTATATAAAGTGGTTGTGGAGAAGAGTAGTTAGTAAGATGTTGGCAGTGGAGACTGGACAAAGGTGTCTTGTCTTATCTGATACCATGGAGGGAGGTGTTGTGGTTTTTTTGAAGTTGGTTTGATCTTATCAGTCCATGGAGAGTCGGCGACACTCTA
This sequence comes from Sambucus nigra, assembly GCA_949130495.1. Taxonomy (NCBI): domain Eukaryota; kingdom Viridiplantae; phylum Streptophyta; class Magnoliopsida; order Dipsacales; family Adoxaceae; genus Sambucus; species Sambucus nigra. The sequence goes on along the minus strand of OX422209.1, from coordinate 186,018,177 downwards.
TTCAGGCAGGGGAAGCTTGGGGACCCCAGGATGTAGATGATGACGGAGTGGGCTCCTCTGGTAGCTATAGGTAGGACTCTTGTGAAGTTTATTTTGTAATGGGGAATAAGTTTGGGAATTTTATTTGGCTTTTTAAGAAGGTAGAGGGAAGGGAGTTATCTGTTCCTTTTCTTATGTAATTGTACCGTAATTTCTTATTAGTGAAATAAATAAGTTTTTGATCATCCAACTGTGCCTTTCGATGAATTTTGTATATTGAATTATCTATACCGATCGTCGAGGCATACATAACCCTTTTGTTCGAGTATATGTTAAAATGAACTGTCATTCTTAGAGATAAGAAAAGAATAGTTTTTTGTGAAAAAAAGGGGTCGTGCTCATGTAAGATGTATGAGCTGCCTACGTACCTTTGGGGGGTTTTGAAAATTTTTAATTTTTCTAAAAATGGTTTTTGCAGAGGATCAGACCCATGTAGTTCTAGGTGGAGGGAAATAAAGATTTTTTTTTAGAATAGAAGGGAGATGAGAAGATTCTTAGATCACTGAGATTTTGGACTAGGGGTAGAATTGCTCGAGGCGGTCCAGGTTGAGTAGATGACCCATTTATTCTCCATCTAAGTCGATGAGCATGACGGCACCATCGGACAAGATCTTCTTTACGATGTAAGGGCCGCTCCAATTGGGCTTGAATTTCCCCCTGGGGTTCCAGATGGGCTCTATTATTTCTTTAAGGGCTAAATCCCCTTCTCAGACACCGTGGTCCTTGACTCTCCATTTTCTGAGCACTTGACCGATGATGAGGGCAGAATCCCCGTAAACATCTAGGCATTGAATACCTTTCTTAAGAGCAACTTTAAGGCCTACCATACATGCCTCATATTCAGTCATATTGTTGGTGTAGGGTAAATACAACCTGATAGCGATGGGAGTGTGGGAGTCATCTAGGGCGATCAGAAGTATCCTAATACCATATCTTTTTTTATTGCCAGTGCCGTTAAAGAACATTTGTCATCGAAGATCGTCTTGAGAAGCGTAGAGTACATTTTCATCTGGGAATTCAGAGATCCAATTATCAGCTTCTTCCATGGGGTAGTCAGCAAGGTAGTCAGAGATGTCTCTTCCTTTCATGGCTTTTTGCGTGACATACACGATATCAAACTCAGCTAGGAGCATCAACCACCGGACCATTCGGCTAGATAAGGCGGGTTTCTCAAGCAAGCACTTAATGGGGTCCATTCGGGATACAATTTTGATGGGGAAGGCGAGCATGTAGTGTCGCAACTTTTGGGTGACCCAAACAAGTGTGACACATACCTTTTCCAAAGTAGTGTAGTTGACTTCGTACCCAGCCAATTTGTGACTCGCATAATAGATGGCTCTTTCTTTGCAGGAATCTTCAAGGTATTGGGCTAGCAAAGCCCCAGCTGCGGTGTCAGTTATGGTTAGGTATAGGAGCAAGGGGAGATCAGGCTGTGGTGGTATGAGTACCGAAGGTTGGGTAAGATATTATTTTATTCCGTCAAATGCTTCTTGGCAGGCCTCGTTCCAAACTTTAGTTGAATCCTTTTGGAGGAGTTTGAAGATCGGTTCACAAATGGAGGTTAGTTGGCTAATGAACCGACTGATGTATTACAATTTCCCAAGGAAACCTAGGACTTCTTTCTCCGTTCGAAGAGGTGGTATCTCAAATATGGCTTTCAGCTTGGCAGGATATGCTTCTATCCCTTTCTCACTGACCATGAATCCCTAGAGTTTTCCCTTTGTAATGCCGAAGACACATTTTTATTGATTGAGTCTCATCTGATATCGTCACAGTCGTTCGAAGAACTTTCGAAGAGCGGGAACATGACCTTCTCTAGTTTTGGATTTGATAATCATATCATCCACATAGACCTCGACTTCTTTCTGAATCATATCGTGTAGGATGGTCGTGGAAGCCCTCTGGTAGGTAGGCCCAGCATTCTTGAGACCAAATGGCATAATAATGTAGCAAAAGGCTCCCTATGGGGTGATGAACGCGGTCCTTTCTTGATGATCTGGGTGCATTTTGATTTGGTTGTATCCGGTAAACCCATCGACGAATGACTTGAGAGCGTGACTGGCTATGTTTTCCATGATCATGTCGATATTGGGTAGCGGATAATCATCCTTTGGAGAGGCTTTTTTCAAGTCTCGATAGTCTACACACATCCGAACTTTCCCTCCTAATTTTGGTACACGCACTATGTTGGCTAGCCATGTGGGATATTCGATCACACGAATGAAGCCCATGTTCAACTAATTGACCACTTCTTCTTTGACCTTAAGCGACCATTCGGTGCGGAGTTTTCTCAACTTTTATTTAACTGACTTGTAATCTGGGAGAGTGGGGATCTCATGTTGAGATATTTCAGGATCAATGTCGGGCATATCTTCATAGGACCATGCAAAGACATCCATGAATTCCTTTAATAATTCTTCGAGTTGTGCACGCTCATGCTCATCAAGGGTAGCCCCTATCCTAATCTCGCGCAGTTGGCTACTAGAACTGAGGCTAAAAGTAATAGTATATTCTTCATTAACTTGAACATGGTTATGTTGTTTGTTATTAACCTTATTTAGATCAGTTAAGAATTGTTCATTTGTAAAATCATCATCATCAAAAGTTTGATTAGAATTTAAACAATTAATGAAAGGCACAACAAGATACTTAAAATCTTCATTTATTTCATTGATAGGAAAAATAGCATTGAGAACCTCATCAAAGGAGGTCTCAATTACATTAGAGCAAGGATAGACAATAGAAGAAGAGATGGGGTAAACATTGGGATTAGGTGTGAATTCAACAGGTAGAACTAGCACAGCATGCTAGTTGAGGAGGGGTGTATCAGCAGCTTTAATCATGTGGGATGGATCCAGTGGCATACTGCTTGAATGAACTATGCAGAGTGTTAACCCCAATGTCTGTAAGTTGAATGAATCCTCGAAGTCACTTTCCTCAGAATCTTTGATATCTTTGATGAGTGGTTGTACTTGGTGTTGGGAACTTTCGGCCCATGGGTAGCAGTCCTGGAAAAATATCTCCATTCCAGGCTTCATCTTCTTATCCGTATGGTCATACCATGGTTCCGAAAAGCCACAAAAGGGGAAGTATTCCCCCTCTTTGATGAATCTTCTATTCTAGGAGTCACTCGAAAAAGTCTGGGTGCAGTCTAGTTTTCTCTTCGGTTGAAACTGGCGGATCATTCTGAGCTCTTTATTCTGATGGTTGATAACCCAAACCATAAGAGGGGAAATCTTTCTTTAGTTTAATGGGATCAAGTATCCCTTGTTATCTTTGCCCTAGCCCCAGTCTGGGCATGAAGTGCAAGTTTTTGGACATCTGAATCACATTGACGTTGCCATGAGGGTCGTATTCTGGACAAACCCTTTCTTTGAAATCATCCCCTACAGGGAGTAGAAGTGGATCAACTCGGAATCCTGATAGGAGCATATCATTTGACCCGTGTTGTATCTCAAGGACTGGATTTGTGGTACTTGCACCCTCGGTATTATCATCGTCGCCCAAAATGGTGATGACTCGTTCGTCGGCGAAGAACTTCAATTTCTGATGGAGCGAGGAAGACACACCCTTGATACTATGGAGCCAAGGTCGTCCGAGCAATAGGTTTAAACAAGCTGGGATGTCAATAACTTGGAATTCAACGACAGGGTTTATAGGGCCAGCCCCTATTACAACTTCTATCGATCCCATCACTTCTCGATGAGTATTATCATAGGCACGTACAGTAGCGGAGGTTGGAGCAAGGTCACTTTTCTTCAGTCCTAAGCATTTGAAGGTTCTTAATGGGAAAATGTTCAAGGCGGATCCATTATCAACAAGAGAGAGTGGTACAACCTTCCCAAAACTTTGACAGAGATGTTGAGTGCATGATTATGGTTTGGCCCAATTTTAGGGATTTCTTCTTCGAAAAAGGATAGCATTCGAGTAGAGGTCAGGGACCCAACTAAATTTATCGCTTCTTCTACTGTGGTAGAAGGAGGAACTGTGGGTCTAGTGAGAAATTTGATCAAAGCATTTCTGTGTAGCTGGAAAGACATGAAAAGACCCCATAGAGTAATATTAACTTGAGTTTTCTTCAGTTGATAGAGGATCTTGCTATCCTCGAGGGTCATTTCTGTCATAAGAAGGTTTTCAACGCCCTTCCCTTTGTCAGTGGTTGGTAGTGAGCTTGGGATCTAGTAATGCCTCCCTGATCTGGTCATGTGATTTACCGAAGAAGGGAAGAACATGAACCCCGTTTCCTCATCAATCTCGGGTAGTTCTGCCAACTTATTTATTTCTCCGATGAGTTCTTCAAATGATATCATCCCACATATGTCGGCTACTAGGCCAGTTTTCTCTGAAGCTTTCTCTTCACTTGAATTTTTAAATTCTTCCCCCCGTCTAGTGGCAACAATTCTGTCTTTCCATGTAAAGTCAATGCATTTCACAACTTCAATGGATTCTTCATACAGGTCTTCCTATTCTGTGGGGATAAGTAACGGTGAAGGGACCAGGCATCCTTGTAGCTTCAGAGTATCAAGTAACTCGGTCATACTATAAATATTATGGGTTTGCCTGAATAATTCTGCCATGATCAGGACATCATCATCTATGCTGACTTCATGGGTTGGTACCACCCAACTGTCTGACTCTTGGGCCCATTTTCATGCTTCTAAGAATAGTGTACTGAACCTCTGGCAATCAATGATCATATGCGAGGAAAATTTTAACCCGAATTCTAGGAGTTAGTTTAACACTTCTGATAATTCCATGCTTCCATTTTCAGAATGGGTACGGACAACAATGCATGCTCTGGTAAGGAGTGACTGTGCCTGATCAGCGAGGCTAGTAGGGTGTAGGAGGAAATATGGTCAAGTTTGGAGAGGTTTGGGAGAGTGTATGGGTGTGACTTGAGTCAAAGGATCAAATTATAGGTTCTCTTCTAGGAAGATGGCATTGGCAAGATTTGGGAGTGGATTGTGAGTAGTGTTTGGTTTAGGATTGGCTGGTGGGGCAATGGTACCCCGATCAATTAGACCTTGGATTATGTTTCAAAGATGAACGCATTGGTCGGTGGTATGGCCAGCAGTTTGGTGAAAGGAGCAATGGGCATCTGCATTGAAGTTTCTTGGGGGTGGATTTGGCAATGGACGGGGGTCCAAGGGTTTGATAAGGTTTTGAATTAACAAGGTGTGATAAACTTTGGAGAGGGGAGCATAGAGCTCAATGTATTCCTTTTGGACTGGTACAAGGTGGCTTTCTGGTTCCCACGAGGTGGTTGGTTGAGAAATATTATTGATGGTTGAGACTGAAGCACTGACAGGTTTATCATATTTTTTGGGGGTGAACTGTCCGGACACTTTCTTTGGTTCAACTTATATTTTAGCAAGACCTTCCTTGATTTCTACTCCTGCTTCTCTGAGATCCCGGAAGTGGGGATAGTATTGTCCTCCCATGGTGGCTCGGACATGGGGTAAGAAGTTCTTCTTTACGATGTTGACTTGTTCTTCCTCGGATGGCCGATTGGTTATAGTAACTTCTTTTTCCCTCCATCGAGCTATAAAGTCACTGACTGATTCCACAGAGTTTTATTTGAGAAGCTCTAAATCACGGCGGGTTACCTCAAGCTCTTCGTTGTATTAGTATTACAACATGAATTCTCGGGCTACGTCCTCCCAACTACGGATTCTGGACTCTTTGAGAGATAAAAACCATCGGAGGGAGCTATCCTTTAAAGTTTGCTGAAATAATTGGGCCATAACATATTCTGAAGACCCTAGGAGAGTCATGGAACGGTGATAACTACGAAGATGAACAATTGGGGGCCCCCTTCCTTTGAATTTCTCGATATTTGGCATCTTGAACTTCTCGGGTAACCTCGCTTTAGGATAAGGAAACATGTGGGTGTAGTCCATGTATTTCCCAGAGATTCTGACTTGGTCGAACTTATTAGTTAGAATCTTGAGATATTGTTTGACCCTGTTCAACTCTTCCTCATTTGGATCAATGATAATAGGCAAGTTAGCCCCAGGCTGGGCAAGGTTCGGCATAGGAAGCTGGGCAAGCGACGGCCCATTAGCAGAAGGGGCACGTGGAGTGTCCTGATACTCTTCGAGAACCCAAATAGGCTCGGGTGGACCCATAGCACGAGGGAATAGGGCCTCAAGCTCTTGGGGAACATGAATCTTGTTTCATTGCATCTCTTGAACCTCAGTCTGGAGGTTGTCAATCTTGGACACGGGCTGAGCTAAGATTGTCGTCAGATCTGGCCGCACAACTGATACTTGATGTGTTTTCTACATGGAAATCATATAGATTTCGAACTCGAAAGAAGTAGCAAGGGAACGGACTGAACTCCGGGGTGATTTGACTGAAGATCGAAGCCAATAAAGAGCCAGGCCAAGGGTGTGCGATCGACCTGAGAAGGCGTAAAATGGGATTTATTTTTTGAAAAAAGAATGAAAATATTTTTGACACTTTTTTTCTTTTTGAGATTGAAAAACAAACTATTTTTGGATTTTTTATAAAGAGAGAAGAAATGTTTTGGGATTTTTGATAATGAAAGGAGAAATGTTTTTAGATTTTTGATAAAGAAAGAAGAAATTTTTTGGGAAATGGTCTCAGTATAATTATTATAATTATTATGTTCTCACTTGTATTAAATTCTCCTAGATGCAAAAATGAAATGCCGAATGGGAACCGAGCCTGGAAAAGTTGGGTTTGTAACATATGCAAAGCTATGGCTAGACTCGTAACCAGGCTCACGGGCAGGGTCCCATTTTTCAAAAAATGAGCGAAAATTTGGGGGGTAAGCCGACCCAGAATTTTGGCAAAGATTTGGGTCAAAATCGACAATCTAACATGTGTGTCCTAGTCTTGACACCTATATGTGGGTATGCAGTTGGTTGGGTGAATCAAAAAGGGTTCCCCCCTTTAGCGTGACTTCCAGGATATACATCTTGCTCTTGCAAGCAATCAGTATGTATGGACAAGCCATTTGATATTCCTGAGTGTACGTGAATTGCCTCACTATATACATCGTGGGGACAGTACGTGTGAGAGAGAATTTGATATACTTGTCATACGTGAACGAGTTCCCTGCGATATACCTCTAGTCATGACTTCGGTCAAGGGGTATGATGCTGGGGAACTGATATACGTCGAAGGTACTTGGCCAATGGAAGTTGAGAGTCATATCGCTTAGTCTAACTGCGCCCAGCCGGACCAGCGCCCATCACGAAGTGACCCTCCAGTTATTGGGTAGAATTTGGTCAATAACAATGCTCTTTGGTGATGTCGTGTGAATAATGCATGATTCCTTTATTAGTATCTTATGATGAGAATATCTTTTTTGATCATGCCAACAGGGGGCAAAGTACAAGTACCAATGGTATACCAAGCATGGATAGATGATGCGTGCAACATGTGGATATATGTGATCCTAGGTGCACGTGGTGCGAAGTGTACATGGAGAATCTTCTACAAGTGTGTGAATAAAAGCATAAGTATGGGGTACACATGGAAAAGGGAAACATGCCAAATGGGGGGAAATATAAACAAGCATAACACCCATATAAATAGAGTCTAGCCCTCGAAATATTCCCCAGCGGAGTCACCACTGTGGCCATCCCCGATCCTCGTGGCGGGAGAGATCTTGGTCCCTGGCGTCCCTCACGGGAGCGCTTCGGACGGCATCATTGATGACGTGAAAAATGTAGAGAGATGGAGTCGCCAGTCTATTTTACTCAAAATAGACAAAAGAAATGGGAGCCATCTCGAAGGACAGCATCCAAAGACATACTGATACATACGAAACCAAAATGATTCCAAAAGGGTCCGTAGACTATGTTACGAAATGGGAAGGTGTTAGGCACCCACTCCTCCCTTGAAGTCTCTCATGGATTGTTGCTATTTTCCTTTATTTCCCCGTGATATGTGTGCATGTGTATACGTAATAGAGATTGGAATCATAGACTTGTATCATGGAAGAGATAAAGCGAGTCATCCGTAGGAATGTTCCTAAAAATAATATTAGAAAATAGGATTTACGCGATTATCCTTGCGTTGATTGTTATAATGGAACGATAACGCATGTGGAATAATACGCCACTAAGGACAAATATATGTATTATAAAATCTAAGAGAATTAAATTAAAGAATATAGAAAAATAACAAAAATGGAATGAATAGGACTCGAGTCTCGGGTTTTACCCTGAGACGCCTATGTAGCCTATAGAGGCATCAAAGTCCACGTAGTTCGCATGCAAAATGAGGGGTGGGGTTGACCCCATAAATCCAACCAGAGACTTCTCTTATGTGTGTGTGTGTATGTGTGAAAAAGTATTTTAGTTGTGAGAAAGGTGTGAGAATTCTCGTTTGGAATTTATGAGCAAATCCTATTTTTCTTGTTTTCTTAGGTTTTTATTTATATGAAAATAAGAGATGCGCAATAATACAAAATAAAAAGTATATTAGGATATGTGAGATGGAGAGAATAAAAGTGATAAGTAATCAAATAAGTTAATGCGAATTTAGGAGAATTCAAAGAGAGAGTTGAGAAAGGATGACCTTCTTGAACATATTGAGATTGATATTGATATTGAATGCTGGAAAGAAGCCCTTGCACTTGGATGATGATGAAGGGTAGTTAATTCACCAAGTTTGATGAAAAAGATGATGAAAAGTGAGGGTTGAAAAGGAATTTGGATGTGGAAATCATGCTGACTTCGAGAGAGGTTTTCTAAGCTCGCTGGGAGTGATGGATTTCAGATCTTGGGGTTTTTGTGCAAGGAGGTCAGACCTTACTTTTTATAGGCCCAGGGCATTGCCAATTGGCATAGCCCTAGTCCTGCCAATCAGCCAGTGTGTTTAGGTACACTGTCGATAGGCAGGGTTTGGAACCTGTCGTTTGGCAGTCTCTTTCAGGTTCCTTCGGAATATCAGTCGTAGAGCGCAAACCGTTGATCCGAATCCCGTACGAGGTGAACTCTTGGAAAGGTAATTCAGATACCTCAGAAAGTCCTTTGGACTGCTCCCGGGTCCGGGAGTTAACTTTGGGTCAAATGTGGCTTGGAAGCGTTTGTCAGTCCTTTGGGCGGGGATCATCGGACGCAAACGGATCGTTCGTCCGCATTGTAAGTCAGAATCGTGAACGGGGTGGACCGTTGGGAAGGTTAGGAGATGTACTTCGACATTCCAAAGATCTTGACTCAGTCTGGGGAGTTGACTTTAGTCAACCGGGGCCTGGAAGCGTTTGATGACCTTTCAAAGTAAAATGGATCGTTCGTCCGTATCGTAAGTCAAAATTGGGCCCGGAGCGGACTGTTGGAAAGAGGTTTTAGTGCCCTTTGAAGATTCATCCAGTCTTGATCAAGCTGAAGAGTTGAATTTGGTCAAACGGAGCGTGGGAGCGTCCGATGACCTCTTGATCAAGTTTTGGGAGGAAATGGGTCGTTCGTCCGCACCGTAAGTCAGAATCATGCACGGGACGGACCGTTGGAAAGGGGTTTCGGTGCACTTTGAAGATTCATTCAGTCTGAGTCTCAGTTGCACTTTTGGTCAAATGGAGCCTGGGAGCGTCCCATGGCCTCTGGGTCAGTACTCGGGGTATGACTCAGGTTTGTAGCGATGAGGGGAGGAGCTAGGGACCTACGGAGAGGTTAGGGGTGTTGGTGTCTACAGTATCTATTTATTTTTGTACACATTTATTTCACAAATTGTGAAATATAAAGAAAGAAACACAAACGATCTGAGATCTGATATAACCTTGAAAAATAGAAGTTCCTATTTCAAAATCTCTTGAAAAGGAAAGGATCTACAACAAACGATCCAAAAGAGAATAAAAATATAAACGTGTGATTTCCTCTTTTAGAAAAACTCAAGTTTCAACAGTGAAACTCAAGATTTTCTTAGAGATGAGTTTTGATAGAAACTCAGACTTGAAGAGGTCTTCAATCGTCAAAAAAAATCCAAACACCAAACTCACAGAAACCCTAAATGGATCTAACTCTCAAGGTTTAGGTTTTCTGGTGTATGACACTATGAAAGTTTTAGTGTTTGGATTAAGGGAAAACACTTAGAGGTTGAGCTTCGAAGATTAGGGTTTCTTCTCACTTTCTTCTTCTCTATTTCTTTTCCTCTCTCTTCTCCCTTCTCTCTCTTCTCTCTACTCTCTCTATTTTTCTCTATTTTAATGAAGGCCAAAAGTCTTAAATGGCTGAGACTTGATGGGTTTATATAGTTGTTGAGGAAAGATCTCGAACCTTAGAGGCAATCCTACGATTGGGATCAATCTTGACCAGTTGACTTCTAATTTAACGGTTCAATTTATGCGGTGGAAATAACTCACGGTGATTAGTTAAAACTGGTTCCACATGAATTGATTTCAAATGCATGCAGATCATCATTTAGGTTCGTCCAAGGGCTGAGATTACAATTTAAGAATGTGCCTTATACAAAACACAAATCCAATCGTCTAGAAGCTAACATGTGTACGGCAGATATGCAGTGTAAAATGTGTGTTTTTGGTTCTATTAAGAATCCAATTTCAACCCCACAATTATGTGCCACTTTGAGATTCTACCGAGGTCAAATTTTAATGAATAAAAACATTTTGCAAAATTCAACTTTTAACCCCAACAATTTTAAAAACCAAATTTTAATAATTATAAAAGTTATACAATACTGTTTTAAAAATGTTATAAAGGAATTAACTTGATTTGAAAAAATAGTTAACGTGTTTAAATCAACATATGCACATAGGAACTCAATAATATGCAGTGTAGGTGTCCTATAGTAGTTATAAGGTAGAATTAACTTCCCTTTAGGTTGATGTTGAGGATTTCTTGGACTGGATTTCTTCATTCTTGCTTTGAACCTTTGAGAGATAGAGCAACTCATAAAAACTAACCTATTATGTATCGATATCCAAACCAGTTGGAACTCCTATATAATATAGACTCAAGTAAGTCAATTATATAGCGTGTTCTCAAATACTACAATGGACTTAATTGGAAATTTTGTCCTTACAACCCTATTGTATGCCATGCACTTATTCGGGCTCGTCTCAAGTTTTATATCACATACATTCCCCTCGCTATAGCCAGTCGGCTCGTATTCTGCCATCCCTGCACTTATTGACGAGGTTCCAGTATGACACGTCATAGTAGCCATCTGACCCATATTCTGTCAACTCTACACTTATTACGACGCCACACACCCACACATCGTAATAGCCAGCTAACCCGTATTTTATTAGTCTTGCACTTATTAACGACGTCAATTCATTTTAATACCCGTTTATTATCTTAGTACTTGAAGAAAAAACACCATCTAATGTTCTGGAGTATCAAGAGATAATCTTGTATTTCAAATGAATAATTCAAACATAGACCAATTTTATACTTGGCCGTAGTACTAAAACAAATAGAATTTTCTCACATGTATTCACTTCTGAAATCATATGACTATTGTCATAATAGTACCTATAATGAAAATGAAAATTGTATACAAAGACAATATTTTGGGAAAATAGGTTTTATAAGGGAGAATCATAAATTTTAGAAAAGTAAGCTTTTGGTTTCGATTCTGAAATCATATTATTTGGTCCCCAATATTAAAATAGGCAAAAAAACATATATTACATAGCATCATTTTTCTGAGTTTGAGACTCAGAACAAAGTCTTGTCATAAAACTTTTCATATGCATAACCCAATTACCATTTCTTTAAAATACTTTCTTAGGCAATAGATGATGGAAATTATTAGGCAAAACACCACTATTCGCAATGGTTACAACTCAAAGAAATTTGCTTAGTTTCTTGTCAATTTCTCACAGCAAGTTCATTAAAAAAAATGAAGAAAATAAACCATAATTGAACATGAACATGAGTAGCCCTACAAAAAAGAAATTTATTCACATATTTTTATTCGGGTATTATTAAGTTGAAACTAAACTCATAAACGATAACTAAGGTTAAAGTATTAACATAAATAACATGAAGTCTAAGCAAAATCAGATTCAATAGGATATGGACCAATTCTATGTTCCAATATAATTTAATAACTATACTGAATATTTGGTCAAATCATAACATAATCCATAGCCACTGAACAATATACAGCTGTAAATTTATAATAATTTTTTTAAAGATACAAACTAATAAAACTAAAAATAACGCTTTGTTGTCTACCTGGGTATTCAAAGAATGAAACCTATAACTTACATCTGCGAAACAAAAGAGAATAGTAAGTCACAAAAGCAGTCAAATCCCGTATAACCAAAATCAAAGATAAAAGAATCATAGCCTTTAACTTGAACACAAAAATCAATGTTTTAAAATCTAACACCCCCATTTTGATAATCCAAAAATCAACTCCAAAAAAACTAAACTTTCAAAAGCCCCAAAAAAATATCCTGCAATTAATCGGTTTAAACGTATAAAAATAACCAACCAACAAACATACCCAGCCAGAGATCGTAAGTGAATTACTTTGGTCAGTGAAACAAGCCCTCATATGCACACAAAGAGAGAAAGAGAATTATCCAATACATTTCAATTAAGATGGGAGGGGAAAAGGGTTTCAAAAGGTTAGGAGTGGAGAGGGAAAAATGAGGAGGTCTTAGGAGATAAATAGTGGATTATGTACTCTATAGTAATTAATTAACTTGGAACGTATGCACATGGTACAAAATGGGAGGGTAATTATATGATGACATGTGACTTGTTATATGAGCTGCAAAATTAATTAGAGGGTTCCATTTTATAATGTTATAATAGATGAGTCAAATATGAGGCCTATATTTGAAATCTATGAATCAAATATGGAGCCTGATTTTAAAAGCTATAGGTCAAATATAAAGCTCATTTTTAAAAGTTGTGATAAAAATATGAGTTTTTATTGCATATACTTGGAATTATAATACTTACTTTAGCAGAAAAAAATGAGTTTGCCCAGTCCATATCCGGTATGCCTATATTTAGCAAAACTCACATTTAGCCTAACTCATATTTGGCCCAACCTACATTTAGCCTAACCTATATTTGACGGTCCAGTCCTTAATTTTTTCACTACTACTTAAATCCTTCTATTTCTATTGTATACGCGTGTTGGGTTGGGTTGGTGTTGTAACCTAAATTAAGAAAATGACGTAGACAAATTAGAGTGTGACATATGCCAATGCCCAGTGGGCACTACACTAAAAAGGCTAAATTTTCACCTTTGACCTGGCCAACCTTGTCATGGTCATTGACCGTGGCAAAAAAACACACGTTTTTTATCACGGTCAAAGTCCTTGATAGGTCCGTGACAACTTTCTTACTAAAAAAACACTACCGTCTCTTTTTTCCCACCGTTTTCATACCCCCCCTCTCTCTCTCTCTCTCTCGCTCTCGCGCGCGCGTGCGATTGATCTCTCTCTCTCTCTCTCTAACTTTTTCAGGTGAGTTTTTTTCTCTCTCTCTCTTTCCTTTGTATATGTGTGTGTATATGTGTATATGTGTGTATGTGTGTGCATAACTACATGTGTGTGTGTATGTGTGTGTGTGTGTGTGTGTGTGTGTGTGTGTGAAGGTGGGTGGGTGGGTATGATGTGTGTCGGTGTATGTGGGTGTGGGGGGTGGGGGACAGGGGGAGGGGCCAGGGGGTGGCAGTGGGGAGGGGGGGTAGAGGGGGAGTGATGGGGGTAGGGGGTAGGGTGTGTGTGTGTGTATAGATGTGTGGGGCGGGGGTGAGTGGGGGGGTAGGGAGAGGTGAGAGAATCAATGAGTTGTTTCTTTGAATCCATTTTTTTGGGAGTTTAGAGGTGGGAGAAAATGGAGAGATATAGGGAATTGATTGTGTTTGGTTTTGGTGTAAGAGATTTTAGTATGTTGTTTTCAATTTGGGGATCAATATCTGAAATGTCATATGTGCATGTATGATTCCGAAAACAGTATCAATGTTGTTTGTGAACCTTATACTTTGCCCAAATGGTGTTACCATACCCTTAGCTCCTTATGAAATGGACTAAAATATATGAAATGCTCTAAACATTAATAACATTTTTAATTTGTATACATTGTAATTCTATAGGATTGAAATTTAATTCTAATTGGTATTGATATTGGTATAAATTGAAATTGAATTTGAATTGGTATATATATTGGTATAAATTGGTATAAGTTTTAGTTCTTATGCATACTTTAAATTAAATCAAACATACTTTAAATTATATAATTAAATGAAATCTCTCGAATTTTGATAAGACATAATTAAACGAAACATACTTTAAATTGCATTTAGTGCTCATAGATACTAGCCTTACAGTTCTTATGTGTACGCATTCAATAGCCCTTAGACGCTTTCGAGAGACATTATCCCATAATGAGATCTCTCAACTTGTCCCGTTTGGACAGTTTGGGACTGCATAGTTTATGTATAATAATATTCTTAGTAGCTTAAACTTGTTACTTTTGGAGGAAGTCCTGCAATCGTATCTTAATGTTCTCCAGGTACATACTAGATGATGCGATGTTAAGTGTTATTTCAACTGGTAAATATAAATAACACTCACACTTGCGAATCTATGTCGTGTACTTGTAGAACTGTGGGGATATGCTGCCAAATTTTCCTCAAAGCACTGTTATTTAATCACTGTTTCTCCAAGCACAAGGATTTGCGGAGGGCCATTATGTAAATTAGTATATTCTTCTCACTTTTATATGAGAAGTAAGTCAATCGAGACGAAGCGATTGTGTCTTGGAGAAGTACTTTCCCCCATCTTTCTTTGACGTAAGTGTTCACTTGTTGGTACACCTATACGACGAGGCACTTCTTTGCGGACCAGTTAGATATTTGTGGATGAATCCATTTGAAAGATTCCTGAAAGTTTTCAAAGATTACGTCAAGAATACACGATACATTGAAGGATAAATTGTAGAGGAATACATCACCGCGGAGTCATCAATCTACGCTCGAAAATATATTCCTGACTCGACCAACGTGGATAATATTGATGAGTTCTTCGATGAGGGTGGTCATGTGATAGGCAAATGAGTGAAATTAGCAAGTTTGCAACATGAACAAGTAGTTCGTTATCAATTTGACACACATGAAGATGTGAAGAATGGAAAAATTAAGTTTAAATTAATTTAACTTTTACATTATTTAAATTTTTACATGATTAATTTTTTAATACGTTCGTCACGATCTGTGCAGAAAATATGAAGCCTGTGAGAACAATAAAAGACAAAAAATAATGGCACAGTGAGACAGCAAATTTAGGTTGTGGTTGTCACACGAGATAATTATAATAAAAATGGTTGTTATTAAATTCCACATTATAAGAAAGATTTACAACTAACCTAATTAATTTATCTATTTTCTCAGCTCTGAAATACTGGTGATGCGACATCAAGGCTTGGTCGTTTAGCCACTGGACCCTTGTTCATAGCATAAGAGTGAAAAAAGTATTGATTGAACGGTTACGTATTCGGTGCAAGAGTGTACGAGGAAAATACAAATGTACAAAACTCGGTCATTTCATAGAAGGCTCTTATTTTCTTTCAAGCAAGCGCGAACAATAAAAAACCTCGTTGAAGCAGAAATGACTTACTATGGTGTAATTCAAAATATATTTAAATTGGACTATGTAAACTTCAAAAAGGTTGTATTTTACTGTGATTGGGTAAGAGTTGAGGATAAAAATGCTTGTAAAGTTGATCCTGGCAGCAATTTGATCATGGTTGACTTGTCCAAGTTGAAGATCAACGAACACGTGAGCGATGAGCCGTTTGTTTGTGCTTTTTAAAGGGTCAAGCAAGTGTTTTACTCGGAGTTTATTAGCAACGAGTCGTGGTCAATTATTTGACATGCGCCAAAGCTTCTAAAAAGTAGTGTGTATGACTTGGCTGTGCCTACCGAATATCAATCCATTTTTATGATAACCTGAATTTAAAACAATTTTTTGATTTGCAATAAGTATTCAAATTATTTTTAATGACCAGTGGTTGTATTATTCTAGTGCTTTATTATTATCGGACGACAATTTAATGCTTTTTGTTTATTTGTACTTGATCATTTTAATGCTTGTAATAATCAAGTGAATATGTTAATTCTAATTTTAATCAATTTAACCATTAATTCAAAGTCCATGACCCGAGAGTGTGTGTGAATGGGGGGGCAGTGTGCATGTGTGTAAATTGAAATTGTTTTTATAAATTAAAATTGATATGAATTGATATTGGTATTGGTATGTATTGTTATTATCATATTTGAGAATTAATTCAAAGTCCATATACATGTTTGTAATAATAATAATCATTTTTGCAGAAAATGACTTCTTCCGGGCGCGGTAGTGGAGGCGATGAGGGCTCCTCGTCCAGTAGGCCCCCAAAATGGGGCAAATTGGGGTCCGTCGTCGAGAATAAGACGGCATTATTGGCTAGAGCGCTTGAGTTTTTTAAGGCAATCGTTGGCCCGAGGTACTGATGGGACACTGATTGGAGGGTCATGTCTATTGACCTCAAGTTGAACATCTGTGGGGGTAATACAGGTAGTGTATTTATATTTATATTTATATTTTTATATTTATAAGCAACTAACACTTACTTTCTTTTTGGTTTGTATTTGTTTAACAGGAACAATTCGGCCTACCCCCATATCTCCGCGACTCCAGGTTGGAATAATTGAGGGATCAATATAAGGCGTGGAAGAAAAATTTGCGGGCACAGTACTTTAGGAAGACCTAGGAGTCCATTCTGAGACTACGTGACCCCGTCCCCCCGAAAAAGCCGATCTCATTGGCACAATGAAAAATTTTTATCGACAATGAGACCAATGAGCGGAAATTGGCGTCTCGCCAATCGGGGAGGGACAATTGGGCAAAAAAGTTGGGCGTGCACTACTCTGAGCGGACGTAAGACGCCGAGGTGGAGTACAAGATGGTAAGTTTTTATTTTTCTTTAATTTTAGTTATTCTAATTTAGCATTACTTTGCGTTACTTACTAATTCTATATTATTTTATTTCAGGACACGGGGAGTGTCCCTGGGGGTAGGCCACATAGGCTCTATGCCTACGTGGCAATTCGAACGAAAAAGGGCGAGGACAAGGAGGTGGCCCTGAGCGTCGCAGCCATCATTGTAAGTTATAAATGTTTGATTTTTTTAATTATGTTATAATTTTTTTATTTACTTAATTAACTAATCGTGTACTTTTTGTCTTTTCAGGCAAAGATTAAGGAAGTGCATGAGTCACAGTCTGATGCCGACAAAGCATCTTTGGCTACGGACGCACTCAGCCAAGTGCTCGGGCCGGATCGCAAGGGGAGGAATAGGGGTGAGCTCGCGGGTGGAGAAGTCTAGGATCATTGGAATGGAGACGAGCAATAGCGGGTTGGCACATAAGGTAGACACCCATAAAAATAAGCTATCAAGGTTAGAGGCGAACGTCCTATATATGTACGCCTTCATGAAGTGTCAGTTGGGAAAGGGGAAGGGGAAGGGGAAGGAGAAGGACGTAGAGGAAGACGAGGACGAGGAGGAGCACGAGGATGCCACTACCTCATCGCCGATACGCATGGATTCGGTGCCATATGATGATCCATTTCCCATCGTGACCCCTGTCGAGAGCCTATGTCAACAATTGGTCAAGCGAGTTTCTTCTCAACATATATTGTGGGAGCCGATAGCGACGGGGTTGAGGGATCAGAGTTGTGACACCCCGCCCAAATAAATACCGAGTGATCAGTCCTATATCAAATTTAAAATCTCTCAGAGGTTCATTCTTAGCATCACTACCGAAAACTTTTTAAAACTTTACTAACCACCTAGTATTCAAAAAGACTGATGTCAAATTTTATCTTTTTATTAAACAATTAAATATGCATGCTAAATAACAAATAAACCATACATCCAAACCATGAGTCTAAAACAGTACTAATTTAATAAATGACCTGCTGAATAAACAATCAACTCAAAATCCCAATATAATAATCCAATAAATGAATACATAAACCACATATTGAGTCTAAAAGTAAAAGGGGAAACATGCCCCGAATGAATCTACAACTGAGATAAGAATCCTACTCTAGGAATAAAGAAATGATACATCTAAATTAAGTCCTGCAACCATCCACAATGTTGCATCTGCGTAACCTTGGAATAGATAAGTCAACTACGGAATCCCTGTGGCTGGACACCTGTTAATATACATATACATAGACAAGAGAGAAAAAGTACAAGAAACGGGTCAGAGTGCGATTTATAAAAATGTTTAGCAAGCATTTTATTGCAATAAATAAAATGCGTAGTATATAATGTTCATAATTGCTTTTATGGTCGCACTCTCTTGAGGACAATCTCACCTCTTTTCTATAGTGCACACCTATCGCATTCATTTATTCCGCCTAGTCATTTCTCTATCCAGTTAGTCCATAATAGCTATATAACTAGCCCGCTAATCCTCCCGTCGCAAGCTAATCGTACTTATATGATTAGAATCACGTATGTAAATTCTCAGCTTTATGAGTATTTTTAAATATTACCTCAATACTGTCAATACTTAGTTACATACTCTCTCTCTCTCTCTCTCTCTCTCTCTCTCTCTATATATATATATATATATATATATATATATATATTTACTAAATATGACATTAGTTCAATCCAGTGTTATTACTACTTACGTTCACTCTAGAATACCCGTATCACCCATACGATACGATATCAAAATAGTTTGTACCGAAAAGTCAATTACGTTCATTATTTGTATAGTCAATCCTTTTCTCACTAAGATTATTTTACTTATCATGGCATTCACCTCTATTAATTACACACAATAGAATTGTTTACCAGTGTATATATTTAATCACTATATATATATATATATATATATATATATATATATATATATATATAGTCTAATCCTGCACCCCTAAATTAAGACCTCTTGGCGTAATGTATACTCTGTTATCCTGTCCCGGTGCATTACTCACTGCATGAAGGACTACTATTCATTTCAGATTTTATTATTATTACTTTCTACTTAATTCACATAGTAGATATCATCACAAGTACATGTATATATAGAAGCACACTATTTTATATAAATATACTATACTGCACCCCGAGACAAAGCTGCGGTGCATGCATACTCTGCTATCATGTCCCGTTGCATCACTCATTGCATAAAGGACTATAGGTTCAATCTCTCGTGAACCATCAAAACAAAGCACACATATTGGAGGCGAACATAGTTCCAAGCCGATAGGCTACGCACATACCTACGCACCCATACGACCGTCATCACTATCGTTCTCACAGATAGCCCATACCTAGGTTCAATGCTCTAGTGGTACAATTAAATATCCCACCCGAAGAATCCTCAAGGAATGATTGTCCACAACGCGCAACCTCCACTCAATAGCAAGCAGCGTAGGTATATCATACACATAATAAAACAATCAACTAGGTATTCACGCACCCTATTAAAATCTTAGGTAATCACACAACCTTTCATTGTTTTAGGTATTCACGCAACCTATCCTTGTTTTAGGTATTCACGTAACCTATTATCATTTTTCTATTGGATTATGTATTCCCGTATTTATATATATATACATATATTCCAATTATTAACGAGTTTGCTCGTATTAAATACGATCCAATACCAAAATAGCTACCTCCCACTATTTAATATAATTCACAGGAAGGTATATTCCACCTCATATATACCCTATTAAGTTCATATTAATCTCACAAAGGTCCCTAAAAATTTTGGTTCCAATTCGGGAAAGTTTCATCTCTAAATACAATTCCAAGGGAACTTTAGACATTTCACACCTTATGCCTAAATAATAACTTCTATATAGCAGAGTACTACTCTCCGTTAGCTACGCATGGCCTCAAATGGCACGTAAATCCGAATTCGTATGACAAAACTATGCTCATTCAAAGTTATGCTAAAAATCAAATAACTCGTTCTGTCTTCAAGGGTATTTTAGACCTTTCAATTTTTGTATCTAATTAAAAACATTCCCAGGAAAGCGTAATACTCTTCTCTATCTACGCGTGGCCTCAAACGGCACACTAATCCGAGTCCGTATGCTAAAAGTTAAGGCATTATAAATATTCACCTAAAAGAAGATTTAAAAAAAAAACTTTCTTAAAAATTTTCCCCACATTCTGCCCAGATTAATAAATTGTTGTTTTGAGGCATTTTGGAGCAGTTTTGGAGGAAGCCCGTGAGAGAACAAAATGTAGAAAATGCGATTTTCTACAGGTTTGGGTGGAAATAATCGCCATTAAAGCTCCAAAACCTGCGATTATGCCCAGATCTTTTACCCCCAAAACCTCCCAAGATTCATCATAAATCTACCCAAACCTCCTCATTAATAATTTCTTCCAACAATATCACTAATGGAGATTCAAAAATAAAGATCTAATCATGTTGTTCACTTCTCAAATTAAGTTATAATCTCACTATTAACCCAATTTCTCATAAAATTAGAAATCCCCCATTAATGGTTATTCTTCATCTTCTTCACCAAAAACCCAAAAATTTCAATTCAAATTCCTACTTCCAAATTTTCAGAATTAATTGACATAATTACAACTATTTACATCATTAACTACAACTCAAATTAAAGCAAGAAAACACTTGCCTTGGTGGATTAAATCTGACGATCCATGTCGAAATTCTTGCCCGAATTGCTCTTGTCATCCTTATTTCCTTCTTTTTCTTTCTCCTTTCTCTCCTCTCTCAACCCTTTGTGTTTTGGAATGACCCATGGCTGCCCAACACACTTAAACCTAGGTTAAAATTCCTCAATCCCGTAATTAAGCCTATTGGCCAATTAAAAATGACTTAAATGCCCCCGAATGGGCTCGGTCATGTCTAAAAAGCCCCAAGAACCATTTACTACCTCCGGGAACTCTTTTTCGACTATGTCGACCCTTCTGGAATCAACTGTGCACTCAGAATTGCCATTCGAGATACTTCATAAAATTTTCCAATTTCAACCTCAAAATACGACACATGTGAAAATTTTCAATAACCCGAACTAATTTAAATTTCTAAATCCCCAAATATAAATGAAAGTTCTAAATATAATTTCTCCAATTTAAATAAATTAAATCACCAAATTAAATAAATATAAAATCACTAATTTAATTAATTTATATATCCTCTAGAATATGGGGTGTTACACGAGCTTCCTCCTGGGTATGCTGATTCATGGACATCCCCTCCAAGACATTGAGGTAAGAATGCGCGTCATGCATGTGGTAGAGGCAATGGAAAACTCACCTTTGTGGTTGCGCGAACAATGCGGCGTTCAGCATATTTCAGGGTGTCTCAATTCATATGTCGGGTGGCCTTCCTTCCTCCTCCGAACTCATCCTTCTTCATGACATTATTTCTATCTTTTTATTTGGATATTTGGATATTGGATTGTATTTGTTTTTTTTTATTTTGGTACATGTTGGTTTGGATATAGATATTTGCGTTTCTATTTTATTTGGATATAGATTATATATGCCATGATTTGGTATATAATTTCGATTTTATTTGGATATATGATGTTTGGATAGGTAAAATTTTGCTATAACAGGTACAAATATACTGCTTGGTAGTGGCAATGGCCATACTGCCCAACAGTTATTTTTTAAATTCTGCCCAGAATTGTCACGGTCAAAAACCGTGACAAGAATGTGACAAAGAAACTTATCACAGGCTTGTCACAGTCTTTGATCGTGATAATTTTTTTGGTTTTATCACGGGCTTGTCATGGTATTTGATCTTGACAAAAACTTGTCAAGGTCAAAGATCGTGACATGATCGTGATAAGTCCATGACAAAGAAGTTTTCACCCCATACTTATAACGGTCAAAGACCTTGACAAGTTGGACTTGTCACGGTCAAATACCGTCACAAGTCAGTTGTTTTGGTGTAGTGGGGCCTTATTCCATGACATTATTCTGGTCAGCTTATTACCCCCACTGGTAAGCAAAATGATCAACCACCCTTAGGAAGGCCAAACATTACCAGAGTAAAACATGCACACGCGGGAATATCTACGGTCACCCATACACATGCACGTGAGTCCATGATAGCTCACGCTTAGTTGTTATCCATAATGTAAAAAGGAATAAATGCCTGATATATAAAGGCATTCCATCTCTTCTTCCCATTACTATATAAACAACCCATTATACCCCTCAGCTGAGGGACATGTGCAAAATGGCATACACACAACCCTAGAAAGTTTCTTGAGAGTTTGTATTCAACCCTAATAGTTAGTGACTTATTACCCCTGAATGTAGGCACCTCATTAGGATGAACAATGTAAAAATTTATCTCCTTCTTTTTCTCTCATCTATCTCTAGTTTATATCAGTTTATTCAATATCTGTGTTGGATAGTTATTGGTATAATTAATCTAAGACTCATTATAAACACCATACCAATTTTATATATTAATAAATTGGCACCATTTGTGGGAACTCGACAAGTCGTTGCTATTTCCTACTAGATTTCAATCCAAAATAATTCCCAATCACTTGCTTATAAGTACTGAAATATGGCAGGCAACGCAGAAAGTAGTCGTGCAGCTGAAACCGTCCTACCCTGTACCCCTTTAAGAATAGGAGATCTCCAAGGAATTTTGATAATCATAGCCAAAGGTCAAGAGGTCATACAATAAATAGACAAGTAGTTGACTTAGATGCTCTAAGCTAAGCCCGTGGCAGGTCCCGTCATGCCATTTGAATGGGAATGCCACAACAAATGAGAAAAAATATTGATTCCTGCCCCCTAAGGGCACAGGAAGCTCATAAACCCAACCGAAATGAATAAAAAAAGTATATCTAGGTATTCTAAATCAACTGACAATTGGACTTATAGCCCTGGCGACACATACTCCCTAAGGTCCACTGATTATTACGATGGGCGATCATTCTCTTAGGAAAGATCGAGCGTGCGGGAAAGGCTGAGCAAAGGCTCAACATTTGATCGCCTAGATCCCTAAGCAACAAGGACACATCATTATAGGGAGCCTAGATTTAGGGATCACTCTATCCGATCAAAGACTAGTGTATAAGGGTTAGTGTGTGTCGAGTAAACTTTTTGGGAAAAGAGCTCAATACAAAATAATTCCCAATCATCTAAAATTATCTCAATTAAAGCCTAACCATACGATCATCCATGGAAAGGCTTAGTTCAATGATTGGAATACCATTTGGAAAAATAGCAAAGTCAAAAAACTCCTTACACAGAATTTTTGTAAATGGGTTGCCCTTTATGCCTATTATTATGGATTATCCTATACTTGCCAAGTTCAAGCCACCCACGGTAACCCCTAAGTGCGATGGAAAAATAGATCCAGTGCTTCACGTGGAGAAATATCAAGATTTCGTGGACATCTCTTCGATTCCCGATGAGATACGCTATCGAGAATTTTCTAGCACTATTATAAGGCACCTCAGATTTGATACAATAATTTTTTGGGAGGACGAATCTTCAGCTTTCAACAGTTGGAAGATTTTTCTCAGTAACTTCTGATTTGGAGACAAACCAGTTAAAGGGGTAGCTCATCTATTAGGTGTTCTTCAACGAGTTAGAGAAACCAGACATGATTACATCACTCAGTTTAATAGTGAAAAACTATAAGTCATTGATTACGAAGAGAAGACAGCTATCACCGCGTTAATAAGTGGCTTGCTTTTTGAGAAAATGTACTATGCTCTATCCAAAGACCCTACCAAGATCATGAGCAAATTACTGGATAAGTTGGTAAGATTACGAATGCCGAGGAGGCCATGGCTACAAAATAATCTCACAATCCTAAGTCCCATAGTAGTAAGGGCTCAGAAAAAAAGAGCAAAATTATAAGAAAGTAGAGAAACCAAAAAGGTACGACGAATACACCACTTTCTCCATTAGTGTGCATCACATTCTCGAAGAGATTTAGGGAAGCAGGGATCTAAAATGGCCTGGTAAGTTAAAATCCCCTCCAAATTAAAGGGATAAAAGCAAGTAATGTGACTTCTACAAAAATTATAGCCATAATACAGACAGTTGCATAGCTTTGAAGAATGAGATAAAAGGCCTAATTCAAAGAGGAAAACTGTTTAAGTTCCTTGATAAATAAGGTAGAGCGGACCCTTCAGATGAATGGGAAACCAAAAGGTGATTTGAATCCCTTTCTAAAAGAGGGGATAATAAGAAAATGGGCAGGGACGATGATGCGGGGAATTATCTAGATTTGATGAGGTGACACAAGAGCCTGTATATGAGGTAAAAATGATCTATTTTAGTTGTAACTTTATCACAGGTGGGGATGCAAGTGTAAGGACATTATATTATAAATGTTCGTTATCAATTGAGTATGTCGTATACCGCTACAACCGTCGAAGAATAATTCAAGTTCATTCAAGCATCGAGACGGATCCGAATATCAAACTTCTTCAACATTCAAGACTCTACAAGGTTAATTTTGGTGAGAAAGTATTTAAGTCCCTTTACGGTTCATCTAAAAGTGTTTGGGATGTCTTTTGAATTTATTTTTTTTTTAATTCATATCACACACCTTTTCGTAGAAAAATCATAACTAATTCATAAAAAACGGTAAAGGACGAAACTCGTGGCCATACGTTCGTATTGAAATTATATACAATCATGACCTTGTTTGATATGTTGTTCAAACGACATCGTATGTCGTTCGAACTAGAAGAGTTTTTTTTTTACACGTCACCGCCTTGATATTATAAATGTATGTTGATTTTACAGTTTTGAACAAAACCTTCTTGAAGGACCATTACTCCCTAATAAGGATTGATTAATTGGTTGAAGCAATTGCTGGGAATGAAATACCTAGCTTTATGGATACGTTTTCAGTTATAATAAAATTAAGATGAATCCAGAAGACAAGGAGAAACCCTCATCCATCCCCATTTAAGGTACCTATTGCTACAACATTATGCTCTTGGGGATTAAAAATGCTAAAGCAATATACCATAGGTTGGTGAACAAAGACTTTGAGGAATAGATCGAAAATAATATGGAAGTATATGTAGATGACATGCTCACTAAGATAAAAAAAAAGTCACCGGTCATATTAAAGACCTGGGGAGGACATTCAATTAATTAGATAAACAAAATATAAAGCTCAATACCACCAAATGTGTTTTCGGTGTGCAGTAAGGGATGTTCCTCTGCTTCATAATAAATAATATAGGCATTGAGGCTAATCGAGACAAGATTGAGGCGCTGATCTACATGCAGTCCCCCGCAAATGAAAAAGATGTGTAGAAGTTGACAGGCCGGTAGCAGCGCTCATCAGATTTTTGTTCGCGAGCTACTGACAGGTGCCTTACTTTATTTTAGGTGTCGAGGAAGAAATTTAAATGGAATAAGGAATGTGAAAATATTTTCTTGGAGTTGAAGAAATACCTGGGATCTCCACACTTACTTTCCAGACCACTTAGAGGAGAGAAACACTACCTACACCTGGTCATATTCGAGTCGAAGGTTAGCTCGGCATTGGTGCTACTAAATAACGGGGTACATAAACCTGTTGACTACACCAGTAAGGCCTATCGAGTATTTGAAATACGTTATCGATGGCTAGAAAAGTTATCTCTCACCCAAATTGAGCCTTCCTGAAAAATGAAATCGTACTTCCAAGCTTATACCATTGTGGTCTATACAAACCTACCCCTAAATCAAGCCATTCATAAACCTAAGAAATCAGGCAGATTGATGCTTGAGTTGTAGAAATATGGGATTATGATATACAATATGAACCCAGAACAATGATGAAAGGTCGGGCAATAGCTAATTTCATAGAAGAATTCACTTATGAGGAAAAACATATCGATCATACTTTTATGGAATATAACTCAGCAGTTATAAGGATAAATTTTTAGTCGAGTCAATTTGTTCGTAATTGGCACAATTTCGGATAGAACGATTGAGCCATAGGATAGAATTTGAGTTTGTGATCCCATGAGCCTATGACGTTGTTTAATGAAGATGTAGCGACAAAGCTTTAAAAACTGCATATTCTAAGTCGTGTTTACCGTGCCATGTTTATCTTCACATATGTCGTGGATCTCGCAGATATGAACGCATATTGTTTTATGAGTCCTTGAAATATTTTATAAGGGTGTTCTGTTTTTAAAACTACATGGAACTTAATTTTTTTCAAAAATATGTTTTCTGAGATACGTGTAGGCGGAGTTTTAAAATGTTTAATTTTTTGTTTATGTCGTTCAAGCGACATATCCGTATCGTTCAAGCGGCATCTTGAGATCATTCAATCCCTAGTTTCAAATGAGGCTTCAAACTAAGCTTACTATTTTAGTTTTGCTGAGGTTGTTAGAAGCGAGATTGAATCTCATTCAAATGATATATCTATCTCGTTTGAACGACATCAGTAAATCGTTCGAATGACTTGCCGCCTTAGTTTTTCTATAAAAGGTTTTTCAGAATCTATTTTTATTTTGAGAGACAAATTTTGACGAAAACAAAAAGCATGTATGTTTCAAAAGTTCCAACTCCAAAAGTTTCACCCTTTTGTTTATATGATCCAATATTCATAAATCATATACTTTGAGATCTTGTTTAGGTGCCTTATTTATTTTTCCATCATAAGAAGAACCTGTTTGCATGTGGTGCACTCTGTACGTGTTGATTGTAGTGAAAAGCGGTGCACTCCATGTTCCTATTCATAGACGGTTGCCGAGCTATATCAGTGAATACCGAGGCACACGTGGACTTGTGTGTTGTGGAGCTGGCATAAGTAGACTCTTGCGTTGCACTATGGAGGAGTGATTGAAGATAGAAAAGCGTTAAGAGTTGTGGGGAATCAATTCGTTGTGTAAGTCTACTGTCTATTCTTTGTAAAGCCATATCATAGTGATTGTATGGCTGGGTCGTCCGAGATTTTTAACCTTTGTAGTTTCCTCGTACATCGGCGTGTTCTTGTGTGTTTGATTTATATAATTTATCTGCTATCACCTAAATGCATGTTTGGGGTGAAAGATAAAATTTAGTAAATTGGTTTTCAGAAGAAAGGTTTAATCGGTGCTAAGTTTAATTAGGTAAATTTAATACAATCATTAAAATTGGAAAAACATAAAAAATATTGAACTTGTTTGTGTTTGGAACCACCCTTGGATTATTTTCATTTACAAAGTGGTATTAGAGTGGATTGCACTTAGTTATTGTCTATATCCTTATTTGTAACTTTTGGGGTGGTTATTGGCTTGACTCTCTTGGTTTGTTTTTCTTTCGAAGGATTCTCCTACCTTTGACGAATTAAATCTTTTGAATTTGAAGTTTACAAAAAGAATTGAAATTCTTGAGGATGAAAAATCTCGTTTTAAAAATATGATTGAATATTTGCAAACGTTTCAAACTCAAAGAGATATCATTCGTGAGAAGTGTGGTGCTTTGTATGATAACTTTAAATCTTTAAAAGTGTCCAATAAAGAGAGTGAGAATTGAGTCCTTGTTTTTGAAAAGGAATTAGAGGACTTGAAAATTTGAGGGTTTGTATTTGTGTCAATGAGGATAAAAATGTTTTAATTAACAATTTTAAGGTAGGTGAGAAGACTTCTAGGGAAAAGTTTTCTTTCATTGAGGGGGAGGGAGATAACCTTCTAGGAATGATTGAAAATATGAAGAAGGAGTTCCTGAAATTGGAAGAGTCAAATTCTTTTCTTTGGTCTAACATTTTGAAGTTAAATAATAATTTAAAAGACTCAAGTAGTATTGATAGTGATGATAATGGCTCACATGTTTCTAATGTTTCGAGTGTTAAAGCAAAAACCATTGTTTGTTTTAGAGGGTCAACCAAAACCAAGGATGTTAGAAAAGGTCAACCCAGAGGTAGCATTCCTCTCGATTACATACTCGCATTGTGGTAGGAAAGGTCACCTTAGGCATTTTTATTTTGATCTTGACAAAGGTTCTAGGAAGTTTAAGAATAGTGTCTCATAGGTTTAGGTATACACCTGTTTGGGTTAGGAAATCTATTTTGGAGACACTAAATTCAAGATTGGTTTATTCTCACATTCTTGCACATGATGCATCACATGCTATTTTTTATGGATGATTGCTTGCATGATTTTATTTGCCATACGCTAGTTGTGCTTCATGATATATGTTTGCTAGTGTTATGATATGTGTACTTTTTATATTATATTTTTCTTTTATTGATTCATGTTGAAAATACAAAACGATTTTTGGTTTTATATATTTTTGAAAAATTCGAAAAGATTTTGTTTTTTATTAAATATTTTGAAAATTTTAAAAAGATTTTAGGTATTTTGTGTATTTTAGTTTTACACGTTTGGTATGGTATATTGGTGTATTTGAATCCAATTCACTTCACAGTTTCCATGTGTCTAGGACATTTGGTTATGACTTTAGATGCTAAGATTAATCTTAACCATGTTTATGGAGTTGTTTCGAACTTGACTTGCTTTATGGATTCGACTTTGCATATGCCTCCACACACACATGCACGAGCTTATTGGATTTTAACTTCATGATGTATATTTGAGCTTGGTGATATGTTATCCTATCAATCTTATCATCTACATGTTTATTTGGCTATTGTGCATGTAAGAACCTTTGCCTGTGAGAGTTTATTTATTATTAAAAATAAGAGTGTGCACGGGAAAGAGCTACGAGAGGCATGTGAACTCGTCGTGAAGGTCACCGTTTAAGAGAGCCCAAGAAAAAATTAAGGCAATAAAAAGAAAAATATGCCAAAAAGGGGCCACATAGTTTAGTTTGCTTAATCATTCAAAAGAAATTACTTCAATAGAAAAGAAAAGAATGAAATGGGATCATGTTTATCTTTTGTGGGAGTTTTGTTGAAGATCAATGGGTTTGCATAATGATACCTAATTATGCTTATTTAGTCATGACGCTATTGATTTGTAGAATCATTAATATTCTAGGCTTGTGTGCATTGTGATTGTTTTGTTCATTGAGTTCAACTTTATTTGTCAATTGAGGCTAAATCTTAGTTTGATAAAGTTTTGCGGTCAATTAAATCTTCTTAAACATTTTTGAGTGTTTGGGTTATAATTCTTTTGTTACTAGTTCACACCCATTCATTCCATCCCACGCGTTTAAACACATCGATACTATGCTAGTTTGTAAAGATTATGTCTTTTGTGTCATTTTTGTGGTCGTTTATACGTATATATGTATGTCGAATTTTATCTAATATATTTTGCATATATTACATATGGTATTCGGTTTTGAGTCTTTACGATTTACATTTAGTCCATGATTATCACATGTTTGATCTTTTGGACTATTTGTGCTTGATTTGTCATGTTGCATACTTGCTGCACTTTACACCGTTGCATGATTGATTCTCATATACCTTTGATTAGTATTAGTGTCTTATGATTACATATTTAGGGGGAGATTTAGTTATGGGGAGTATTTATTTAAGCAATCTTACATTGTCTATTCCTGAACAAAAAGGGGGAGAAATGGTGTCTTTTCTTTGCATGATTAAGATATCTTTATCTTAGGGGGGATGTCTTACCTAGGTTGAGATCATATAGACATTATTAAATGTTTATTCATTTATGATTTTATACTTGTTATATTCTCTTAGCATTTGAAGGTGTGTTTAAGTGTGCAGGATTACAGGTTGAGTTTATTGTGCGGAAAAGTTTTCAAGCAAAGCAAAGTTACTCATATTTATGGGTGTTGAGCGTCTGTATTTTTTACTTTTTGGGGTTGGGGAATGAGTCGTTTTAGAGAGCTTGGCGGCCCACATGATTTTTATTTTGGTTTTGTCCCAAAATAGCCAAAGTGGGAGATTTGTAATGATAAATTTCCAATCGAGTCAATTTATTATAATCGGCATAATTCCGGACAAAATGTTTGAGTCATATAATAGACTTTGAGTTTGTGATCCCATGATCCCATGACGTTATTTGATGAAGACGTTGCGACACATCTTCGAAGAGTGCATATTCTAAGTCGTTTTTATCGTGACACATTTGTCTTCACATGTACTGAGGATCTCGCAAGTATGAACGTATATTTTTTATAAGTTCTTAGATTATTTTATAAAGGCGTTATGTTTTTAAAACCAATTAGAACTTAATTTTTTCAAAAATGTATTTTCTGAGATACCTGTAGGAAGAATTTTAGACTCTTCAATTTTTTTGTTTATGTCGTTCAAACGACATCTTGAGGTCGTTCGATCCCTGGTTTCAAACAAGGCTTCAAACGGAGCTTACTATTTTAGTTTTACTGAGGTCATTAGAAGCAAGATGAAATCTCATTCGAACGACATTAGTAAATCGTTTGAATGAGTTTCCGCCTTAGTTTTTCTATAAAACATTTTCCAGACTCTGTTTTTATTTTGAGAGACGAACTGTTGACGAAAACGAAAAGCAGACAAGTTTCAAGAGTTCCAACTCCAAAAGTTTTACCCTTTCGTTTACAAGATCCAAGGTTCGTAAATCTTATACTTTGAGATCTTGTGTAGGTACCTTGCTTGTTTCTTCCATCACAAGAAGAATATGTTTCATGCGGTGGACTCCATACATGTTAATTACGGTGAATAAGAGGTGGACTCCATATTAACATCCGTAAATGGTTATCGAGTTGTATCGGTGGATACTGAGGTATACGTGGACTCGTGTGTTGTGGACACCTACTTTACACTATGGAGGAGTGGTTGAAGATAGAAGAGCGTCAATACTTGTGGGGGATCGAGTCATTGTGTAAGTATATTGTCTATTCTTTGTAAAATCATATTAGACTGATTGTCTGACTGGGTCGTCAGGGTTTTTTTTCCCTTTGTGGTTTCCTTGTACATCGGCGTGTTCTTGTGTGTTTGATTTATTTAATTTATCTGCTATCACCTAGATGTATGTTTAGGGTAAAAGATAAAATTTGGTAAGTCGGTTTTCACAAGAAAGGTCTAATCGGTGCTAAGTTTAATTGGGTTGGTTCAATCATTAAAATTAGAAAAACATTAAAATATTGAACTTGTATGTGTTTAGAACCACCCTTGGATCATTTACAAAGTGTAAAACCAACCGGGAAGACTTCTTCAAAATAGATCTCAAGAGTTCAACCTAACGAGCAGACTTCTCCAGAAGATAGCTCAATGACTAATATAGCCAACTAGGTGGAAGATATACTAGAATCATCGGTTAAGAAAGAGGAAGTTGCTCGCTACCTGGAACAAATAAAAAATGTTTTTTACTATGGAACTTTGATAGAAGGATCTTTTAAGGAAGATCCTCGAAGTTGGATAACTTATGTAGATGGTTCATCATGCGTCTCTAGCAACTGAGCTGGGCTGATAATCAACACCCTGAATAACATAAGCATTGAGTATGCCCTCAGGTTCCAGTTCAAGGCCTCTAATAATGAGTCAGAGTATGAAGAACTTATAACAGGAATTGACTTAGCGCTTTCTCAAGGTGGGGAGAAAATAAAAGTGTATAAAGACTCCCAGTTGATTCCAAAACAAGTGTTAGGTGTTTATCGATTTAGGGGATATTTTATGATAAAATACCTAGGCAAAGAACAAGAGATGATATCCAAGTTTTTGGCAATTAAGATGATCATGATACCTAGATCTAATAATGCCCGAGAAGATGGCTTTCTCGACTCGCTTCCACAACCAGAATAAAGTTAAGAAGTACCATCCTAGTAGATATCATCTTGCACTGGAGTATTGATGAAGAAAATATCAACATGGTTGAACTATATTTAGGCCCATCTTAGATGGATTCGATAAGAAACTGTCTAGAAAGTTCATTGTGTCGATTTATCCTAAGGAGGCCAGAAGGCTATGACACAAGGCAGCTGGGTACGTTATGGAAGGAGAAATCCTATATAAAAGAGGATTCATTATTTCATTGTGTGTCCACCCAGTTGAGGTAAACAACTTGATAAAATAAATACATGAAGGCTCTGGTGGGGAACACTCAATAGGAAGGTCGTTAGTCAAAAGAGTAGCCACGCAAGGTTATTATTGACCCATTATGAAGGTATATTGCACTAATTACGCTCGATATTGGTACAAATGCTAGAAATATGCTATAATCCATAAAACATTAGGGCCTTCACTCACACCGATCACATTCCCTTGGCCCTTTTCAATGTGGGGCATTGACCTAGTTAGCCCTCTGTCGAAGAAAAGGGGATGGTTTACGTACTTAGTCATTACAATGGATTACTTTATCGAGTGGGTGGAGTCAGAACCTCTAGTAAATATTCCTTACGCAAAGGTTTTCCATTTTATATGGAAGAACGTCATTTGCTATTATGGAATGACATATGCCTTCATCACCGACCATAACACACAACTCGACAACTAAGAGTTTGAATATTATTATGTTCAATCCAAAATACAATAGCTATATGCCTCTCCTGGACATCCATAATGCAACAGGCAGACAGAAGTGACGAACAAAACTCTGTTCGATGGAATAAGAAAGAGACTGGATGACCCCAAGGGAAATTGGATCAATGAACTAAAAAGTGTGCTTTAGGCCTACAGGAATACACCGAGGACATCCACAAGTGAAAATCACTACAAGTTAGCTTTTAGGACAGAAGCAATGTTCCCTATAGAAATCGGTATGTCTAGTCACAAGGCGCTCAATTTTAATTCACCGAAGAGTGATATCATGGGAAGGTTGGCCTTAGACTTGGTTAAAGAGGTTAGAGAGCATTTAACACTCTGTAAAGCAACCTATCAATAGAGAACTCCTAGGTTCTATAACATAAGGGTTAAGTTGGTCAATCTCAATGAAGGAGAATATGTACTGAAGAAATTACTATATAAATGGAACGAGTTGGAGCCTAATTGGCATGGTCCCTCTGCATTCCTACAGCCATCCGACCACGAACTTAACGGATTGAAATCCTAAAAAGGGATTCATTCAAAAACCCTTAGAATGATGAGCATTTGAGGAAGTATTATCAATGATCAGGAAAAATGTAATCCTTTTTTATTTCTTTTAACTCATTTTTTATTCTTAATAAAGATTAATAATTTTTAATAAAGATTATTTCCCTTTTTATTTTATTTTCCAGAGTGGGAGATATGCTAAAAGAAATGTCAAATAATTTTCAAAACTTCACATATGACTTCATCTTCAAACAAACAAAGAATAAAAACTTGACTTCATGTATGGCCCCATAAGGTCAAGAACAGGAACTCCTAAGTATAAACTTCATGTATGATACCATAAGGTCAAGAACAAGAAGTTTTACCAAACCAGATTAAGGAATACTCTTAACACATTTGGTCACCATTGGTAACTAACGCTAGCACTTGGTCAAAATGATAAGATTCATTTTAAACAACCATAAATAATTGCATGTTAGTAAGACCTAAGGCTGGACAAACTAGGTTCCTTAAAACTAGCTATTAGTAAGGAAGATTAGTCTTCCAAACGTCGGCCACACAATCATAAAACTAAACTATTAGTAGGACATAATTACACAATCAATAATTAATGTATTTGTCCAGATACTCAAGAAGTCAAAGTTTTATTACAGAGAAATAGCTAGAAAAATTAAAATAACAACTAGATATCAGTTGTCTAAGTCATATTATCAGGACATTTGCCCAATGCCTTCTCCATTCCCGTAGGAGGAACATCCAGAGTATAAGTAGTAACAATGGTGCTCGAATCCCTAAGCCTTGATTGGCCATTGGAACTTATCCTATTCAACATATGCAATAGTCGGCTAAGAACATCATCATTGTGAAAACCATAACCACCAAGGTACTTCCTGATCAAGATCATCGGGATCGCATCAGGAGGAACCCAATAGCCATCCAATTTGAAAGGAGGATTAGGCTAGTCTAGACATCCGGGGTTATGCCAATACCATAGTTTATCTTTTTTAGGTACTTTCATCGTAATGAGGGCATTTAGCCACCCCCATTTATAACCTTCTTTACAGGCTTGTTCAAGATCTTCATTCAAGTGCGCCAGTGCCTCATTATAACCATCCATCCAAATTATACAAATTTATTTATAAAAGTGATAGGTGAGACGATCGACTTTCTCACTTAATTTCTTGATAATGGTTGAGTGATTCTTTAAAAGATTAGCATGGTAGGTTAATGTTTTCATGGTTCACTCTTTTTCCATTGATTGGTGAGACCTAACCACCACTCCTTTATTCCATTAGAAGATCATTCTCATATTCCAAAAAGGAAATTCCTTCACTCTGATCGGTCATAATTGACTTCGTGAGGCCTTCCAACTCATCCCGTAACTAATTATTCTCCTGCTCAAGAAGACTTGCTACCTCCTGAGCACTCCTCAGATCTGATTATGACACAAACTCCCTATTTTAATATGCAGAAGCTAAATCTTACAATTTCGAATTAAATTTTCTATCACTTTGTAGAATGGAAAACTTCTTCTCATAATCTATAGATAATCTGAAAACATCATCCTTTTAATGTCGTTGAAGCTTGAGGATCATTCATAATAAGAGGCATTGGTCGCTACATCTTAATGAAACGATCTGTTCATACTGAAATAAGCATCTTTGGCTTGGTTAGATACTTTCAAGCCAAGAAATTTCTCCACCTCTTCTTCATCCATTTCTTCTTATCCAAAATTGAACAGTTGATTACTCCCCGGGTAAAGTTTACTTTCAATGGCGACCAAATTGGCCATTCTGGAGTCAAACTGAAATATATATGATGGTAGATAAGTAAGAAAGTTAAAAAAAAAAAAGGAGTACATCAAATTATTCATATCTATGACAAGAAAATGTAGAATTTCATTAAGAATGTGAAGATGTTAGAGATGAGGAAATTGGGGAAATACTTCAACAATACACGAATCAAAAAATACCAAAATACCTATCACTACACCTTATCCTTATCAATGGCCATTTTACATTCTAGTCAGATTTCCAACACGACCTAGTCCTTGGGCACCGTGGACTCGTCCATTTCTTCATCATCAATAACCTCCTCCTCAATTTGAGAAGTAGTACCTGAGTTATTGTAAAGAAATAATTTTAACCAATAGTTGTGCCGACCTGGTTTAAAGCAACATCCCATTCGTTCTTGAAAGAGGTCTTCTTCAAATACTCTACGTAGATAGTAGCAGTAGAAAATGCTTTGTCCCATCCTCTGGTATTATCATCTTCCTTATCATTCTTAGCCTCGGCCTTCATATATGCAACTTGGACTTTATCTTGGTATGCCACCTTCTCAGCCTTCTCGGCCCTCTTCTTAGCATCGATGGCAACCTACTCTTCCTGAGTCTTCGCATCTTCTAAGTCCTTAATTGTATAATTCATTCTCCTTTATCCTCCTCGTTGGCATGATTAACAACCTCCAAGGATTTGTGCATACTATTAAAGGCTGACTCTACATCAGATGAAGATTCCTTCAACTTCTTACTCCTCCTCATTAACTGGTTATTGTCAACCAGAACTGCAAACCAATATCACAAACAAAAAAGGGAATTAAAAATAATGGTTATAAGTGCAATAAATCATAAAATAGTTAGCAATACTCATAAGAGCCAAATTATGGTTGACCCGGTCAACTAGCCTTGCATGAGAGAGAGAGAGAGAGAGAGAGAGAGAGAGAGAGAGAGGAGAATGTAGCTTCGTCGGCTGAAAGAACTCCAACCCTAATCAAACCCCGTACAAGGCCAAGTTCGTGGCAACAGATTGGGCAGTTCCTTTACCCTTTTGGCAAGCCCTTTTTTGGCCAACACCAAGGTAGGGTTGAACCCATCTTAGATCTCTTAAATTTGGGCTCTTGATTTTTTTTTAAGAAATTTCCACCACATTGTGTTAGTTAGATCCCCCAACATCATACTTATTTCTAGTAGGAGGGAAAACATAGATCCACCCAGAATATTGGGTATTTTTTTCTTCATCATCTCTATAGAGATAACGTCGATAGGCATACAGGAAATATCCAAAGACTCAAAGAACGACAAAGCGCTCACCGAAGAGAAATTCCCCTCTACTTATGGGGGTGATTCAGAATCTACACCAGAAGAGGACGAGGCAGGGTCTTCTAGGATGATAGGAGCTATTGTAATGTCTTCTGTATAACGAGTAACGAAAGAGATAACAGACTTATGGTATCTGTAACACCCCGCACAAAACACGAGGCGCCACTACGATTAAAACTAACCAAATCCTCAGCAATTAGTATAAAGAATCTATATTTCACAAAATAAATATAATGAATCCAAAATTTACACTTTCAAAATAATTACAATTAAATTTCACTCGAAAATAATACTAAGCTCTCTAAATAAATTACACTTCCAAGCTATACAAAAATAAAATCCTCCAAACGTCGTGCTCTAAAATCCTCTAAAAATACATAGCGTCCAAACCCACACTAACCTACCACAAAAAGAAAAATACAAGGAAGTACACAATATGACAAGAATAGATGCTCAAACAATAATGGTGAATAAGTGCAACAATATGAATCTGAATTCAAGTTCAATGCAAAATTGGAGCATTATACCAATTTAATTTTTCAATAACACATTAATAGGTCATCGGGCGTCACCTCACCTCACCTAAACTTAGTAAAGCCTCATCCTGGCTATTGGACTTTTGGACTATTGGCGAGTGACCATTCTCCTTGTCATACAAAAATTTCATGACACCGTGCCCATCAACAAATACATTATCTCAAATCGAATCAATAGTTTAGATTCCAATAAACGTCATGATATCAATAATATGAGTACAAATAAATGAGAAACTAAATGACTACTCTCGAGAAATTCAAGGAGCATATTGAGTAAACCCCATACCTTAAAATTATCACAAGAAACTCATAAAATTCTGCCTCAAAATCCTGATCATACCACTGGGTTCCTCTCGCAAATACAATTAAAACCCGTTCTAGCCCAAACTCGAGAAAACACCAAATAAGCCTTCAAATCATGGGTTGAAGCTAGATAACTTTGGGGCTAGGGTTTGTAGGAGGAAGAAGATGAAAATTATGAGGGTCTACTACTCTTAGAGGTTGTGAAAATATGTTTGAAAAGTCCCAACCCCGTATTAATTTAAGTGGAGAAAGATTAGAGAATTAAAGTGGCATTAGAATCCTATTACAACTAAAACAGTTCGCATATTAATCACGCTCCATAACCGTGACAAACGGTTAGTCACGCTTTAAATCCGTGACAAATTATCTAAAGCGGGATTTTTATTTTGGTCCTATTTTTTTGCCTAGAGAGTTTTATATTTTGAAGACTCTTTTAAATGACCCAAGACTTATATGTACTCATATTAGG
The DNA here is from genome assembly GCA_949130495.1 of Sambucus nigra. Classification (NCBI taxonomy): domain Eukaryota; kingdom Viridiplantae; phylum Streptophyta; class Magnoliopsida; order Dipsacales; family Adoxaceae; genus Sambucus; species Sambucus nigra. The sequence goes on along the minus strand of OX422209.1, from coordinate 185,980,854 downwards.
AGTCTTTTAAGCTTGCTTTTCGAAATCCGAATTAATTTAACTAATTACCGGAAAAAATTATGGGTTGTTAAATACTTCCCCACTACACAGGAATTTCGTACTCAAAATTCGATGAAGCGTGAATGCGCAAAAATAAAATAAGGCTCGCATATGCCTACCCGTAAAATACCACAATTAGGTGCCCATACACCCAATCCTACATACACATACCCCGCGATTAAAGATATAATATATATCCTAACTATATATATGCGTAACTATGAAAATAACGGCGTATCACGTTGTCCTACGAATCACTACGCGATTCTATCTCCAAAAGTAATCGTGGTACCTAAATTCTCAAATAAAATCACACCACTACATCAGTACTAGATATACCCAAAATTTATACTAACGATCTGCCAAATAAATATCGCTTTCCAAATAAAATCTAAGGATCCTCACATCAAGATTACTACTTCTAACCTCAATGCCTACAACGTCCTCAACAAAAAATCCCTATCTCCAACGAAACACATCTAACCCGCATGCTAGACCCAAACCCAAAGATCCGAGGGTTGTCGTATACCTAAGCTCTGATACCATCTGTAACACCACGCACAAAACACGAGGTGCTGCTACAATTAAAACTAACTAAATCCTCAATAATTAGTATAGAGAATCTATATTCCACAAAATAAATATAATGAATCCAAAATCTTCAAAAATAATTACAATTAAATTTCACTCGAAAATAATATTAAGCTCCCTAAATAAATTACACTGCCAAGTTATACAAAAACAAATTCTCCAAATGTCGTGCTCTAAAATCCTCCAAAAATCCATAGTGTCCAAATCCACGCTAACTTGCCACTAAAAGAAAAATACGGGAAAGTACACAATATGACAAGAATAGGTGCTCAAATAATAACGGTGAATAAGTGCAACAGTATGAATCTAAATTTAAGTTCAATGCGATATCCAAGCATTATACTAATTTAATATTTCAATAACACATCAATAGATCATTGGGCCTCACCTCACCTTACCTAAGCTTCGTAAAGCCTCATCCTGGCTATTGGACTTTTGTACTATTGGCAGGTGACCAGTCTCAGTGTCATATAAAAATTTCATGACACCATGCCCATCAATAAATACAATATCTCAAATCGAATCAATATTTAAGATTCCAATAAACGTCATAATATCAACAATATAAGTACAAATAAATGAGGAACAAATGACTGGCAAATTGCGTAAATACCGTACCTTAAAATCATCACAAGAAACTCATAAGATTCTGCTTCAAAATTCTGATCATACCACTGCGTTCCTCTTGCAAAAATAATAAAAACTCGTCTTATCCCAAACTCGAGAAAACACCAAATAAGCCTTCAAATCATGGGTTGAAACTTGATAACTTTGGGGCTAGGGTTTGTAGGAGGAAGAAGATGAAAATTATAGGGGTTTACTTCTCTTAGAGGTTGTGAAAGTATGTTTGAAAAGTCCTAACCCCGTATTAATTTAAGTGGAGAAAGATTAGATAATTTAAGTGGAATTAGAATCCTATTACAACTAAAACAGTTCACATGTTAGTCATGCTCCAAAACCGTGACAAACAGTTAGTCACACTTTAAAGCCGTGATAAATTATCTGAAGAGGGATTTTTATTTTGGCCCTATTTTTTTCCCTAGAGAATTTTATGCTTTAAGGACTCTTCTAAACGACCCAAGACTTATATATACCCATATTATGAGTCTTTTAAGATAGCTTTCCAAATTTTGAATAATTTAATTAATTATTGGATAAAATTACGGGTGGTTACAGTATCCTAGAAAAACATAAGTTGAGCGAGGATGATCTTCTCCAATCCTCTATTGAATAAACCAAATGATCTTAAGGTCGGTAAAATTGACTTCAGCTACCCGGGGTATATCTTTCTTCCTTTTCTCTACAAAATAGTAAGATATGAGTGCGTAATTAATAATAAAATCAAAAGAAGGCCCAAATGATGGAAAATATATGAGTGTATATGAGTGTCAACCTATGACCTATCCTTCCTAAGGACAACGAGGTCCAGTATACTCTTCACCCTTAGGAAGATAGGCAAATTATCAATCCTTCACTGTTAGACCATGATCCCAATAGTCCTTATTAGAACCAGACAAGTTCACAACAAGGGAACTTTGCAAGATTCTCATCTTCAAATAATAAATATTCTCATTCTTGGTTCCCCAATTATAATAATACATCAATTCTTTTATTCCTATATGTTTTCCATAGCACTCATTAATACGGTTTACTCCATTTATAACTCTCCAAGTGCTTGGGGCCACTTGAGCAGGGACCACATCAAAATACTGATAAAATTCCATAAAGAAATGGTGCGAAGTAAAGGTGACTCCACACTAAGCAATAAATATCAAAGGGATCCAGTGACCCTCTTCTAACGCACAAAGGTCACAGGGAACTGTTAATAACTCCATTTTTACCAAAGAAGGGATTCTATAAATGGTCCTAAAGAGTTTCAAGGAACGTTTATCTACGGTATGCACCATATTTATAGCAAAGAAGAAAGAAATATTAAGAAGGAGATATTCTGTTAGTCAATAGAATGGCAAAGAAGAACACCTCTCACAAATGGCGAATGAAAAGATTGAAAGAGAAGAAAGGGATTTGAAACTCAACATGAAATGACTAAAGAAGGGAACTGACATTTTATGAAACTCAGTGACGTCTCCTAAGTTGGACAAAATGGATTAATTAAACGTACCTACCGCTTCGTATTTCGACGGTGTGTCAGTTCTCCAAAAATGAAATTATTGACATACCCCCAAACGGTTTGCTATTTTTATCATTATTTATAGATTTACAACTGCCTCAAGGAACAAAACCAAAAATTTGCAAACTCCCAGAAGTATGTTGCCGACCAGATGTCTCAACGTGACAAAATCATCCTAGAGAGTGGACGATCAAAGTTTTCATAAATTAAACCAACTCCTAATAGATAAGGCATCATCCTTTCCATAATTTTCCTCTCCAATAAAGAATAGAGTATTTGGGGTTTTTGTTGTAACCTAAAATAAGAGAATGGCGTGGACCAATTAGAGTGTGACATTTGTCAATGCCTAGTGGGCCTCATTCCATAACATATGGTCGACTTATTATCCCCACTGGTCGGCAGAATGGCCGCCTCCCTCAAGAAGGCCTACCATTAACAAAGTAAAACTAGTATACGTGGAAATATCTACAATTACCTATACATATGCAAGTGGGGCCATGTTTCCTCCCTCTTAGTTGTTATCCATAATGTAATAAGGTATAAATACTTGTTATATAAAGGCATTTCACCTCTTCTTCTTCCCATAACTATAAATAACCTACACCACCTCTTAGTTGGGGGATATATGCGAAACGACATACATACAACCCTAAAGAGTTTCTTTAGAGCTTGTACTTAACCCTAATACTTATTGACTTAGTATCTGTGGATGTAGGCACCTCATTAGGCCAAACCACATGAAAAAAAATTATATCCTACTTTGTCTCTCATTTATCTCTAGTTCATATCATTTTATTATACATATGTGGTAGATAATTATTGATATAATTAAGCTAATACTCATCACTAACACCATATTAATTTTAAATATCGAATAATTGATTATTTTGTTTTGGGTTTGCGTATCTTTTGGCTACTAGGATCATTATTTTGGTGATGTGACTTGTTCCGGTCTAGTTTGAGCCTTGTTTTCCCCTAGTTCCTTTCAGATTTTGGCATTTTTAGTCGATGCTTTTATATATTCTCACATTCATAAAAAACATGATGAAGGATTCCAAAAGTTCCCAATCTTGTCAGTGACTTTAACGAACCCACATGAAGAATAAATAATTCAAAATTTATCTAGTCGATCAAAAAAATCGGTAACCTATGGTTGACACCGTTTTACCATTTTAACCGACCTTTGTTGTCATTGAATTCGTTGTGTCTGAATTCAGGTGTTGTAAAGGTAAATCAGTCCAACAATTTCATCCATCGATATCAGAGATCTTAGGGTGTAATTGAGTTCAATCAACATGTCTTTATTTCTTATTCTATGTAAATGGTGCCCAGAAGAAATAAATGATTGTACAGATATGACCATTGATCTTGTGGCCATCCCGGGCGGCGCGCGGCGTTCTTTCCGAGGAGGGAAGGAGGAGGATCCATCAAGGAAGAACTGCGCCATAGTCTCACACCCCCTCTCTTCAAAAGGTGCTTCAACCGTCATCGGTGTAAATATAAAGAGATAGAGTCGCCAGCCTATTTTGCTCAAAACAGGCAAAAGAACATGTTGCCACTTCAAGAGAGCGGCATCAAGGACAAACTAATGCATACAAAAGAAATAGATCGGAGGTCCAGAGGCTAAGTTACGGAATGGGAAGGTGTTAGGCACCCATCCCGCCCTTTCGGTCTCTCATGGGCAAATATTAATATTTTCCTTTATCCCCGTGAAGTGTGTGTATGTGTTTATATAATGGGGGTTCAAATCGTTCAACCCATACCATGGAAAAGATAGGGTGAGGTCATCCACAAGAATATTCTCAAAATAATAATAAATGTAGAAGATAGAATATGAGTGTTCATCGCGATATTGATCGTTATTGGTAAATGATAATATGTCTGGGATGAAACGCTAACAAGCTAATTATATGTATATGTATGATAAAAATGAGGGGTTTTGAGAAATTTGGAAAATAAGAGAAGTTGGAAAATTGTAAAATAGTCTCGAATTTTAATCTGGGACACCTATGTACCTATAAAGGCATCAATGTCCACGCAATTCGAAGGTCCCATAGATTCTAACGGAATTTTATTGTGTGTGCACGTGTAGAAAATCTGTTTTTGGTTTTGGAAAGTGTGATGGATAATTCCGTTAGGAACTTACGGGTGTAACCCTCTTTTATTTGTTTTTGGGTTTTTTATGGAAAATAGAGTATATGCAATATACTAATAAAAGTGTAGATATTAATGTGTATAAACTAAAGTAAAACTAGATTATGAATCTAATGTAACTTATGCAAAAACAAGAGATTAAAAGAGAGGGAGAAGGAATTGGACCTTTTTTGGAGCTTGAGCTTGGATCTTGGATGAACTCCTTTGAATGTTGATGAGAGATAAGGATATTTGCCAAATGGGGTGTGAAAAGGATGGGTATTTAGGCTTGAATGGAACTTCTCATATGGAACTTCGCTGATTTCAAGAGAATGTTACTGAGATCACTGATGCTGATGGATTTGTTGTCTCCTGGGAGTGAGGTCATGGACCTTATTTATAGGTTCAGGGGGTGATGATCGGCGTACCCCAGGTGGTGCCTATCGGCAGGTCACCCTTGACACTGTGCCGATAGGCAAGGTTCAAGATCTGACATTTGGTAGTCTCGTGTGGACTTTTTTGGAAAAATGACTGTAGCGCACAAACTGTTGATCTGAATCATGCACGGGTCATACTGTTAGAAAGGTATTTCAGAGACCTTTGAGAGTATTATGGACCTCTCACGGGTTCGGGAGTTGACTTTGGGTCAAATGTGGCTCGGAAGCGCACGTCAGTCTTTTGGACGGGAGATCGTCAGAAGGAAACGGATCGTTCGTTTTTATGGTAAGTCAGAATCACACACGGGGTGGACCATTGGAAAGTTTAGGAGATAAACTTCTCCATTAAAAAGAGTTTCTATTGGTTCAAAAACTTTACCTTGGTCAATCAGGGCTCGAAAGCGCCCGGTGACCTCTTAGAGTAAAACGGATCGTTCATCGGTATCGTAGGTCAGAATCGCGCACGGAGTGAATTGTGAGAAAATTTATTCAGTTCCCTTTAGAGATTCATTCAGTCTTATTCGAGCTGAAGATTTGACTTTGGTCGAACGGAGTCTGGGAGCTCCCGATGGCCTCCGGATCGATTTTAGAGGGAAAACTGATCATTCGCCTGAACAGTTATGTTGTTTCGTGCATGGGTAGACCGTTGGAAAGGGGTTTCAGTGTCTTTAGAAGATTCAAAGATCTTTCACTCTGACGGAAGAGGTTAATTGGGGTCAACTCGAGGCCCGGGAGTGCCCGATAGCCTCTAAATCAGTTTTCGGTAGTGAAATGGTACCTTCGCCTGAATTGTTATGCCGATTCATGCACGGGGTGAACCACTAGAAAGGCTATTCGGAGCCCTTTAAATATTCAAAGATCTTTCTATCTGATGAGAGAGTTGATCGGAGTCAAATGGGGCTTGGGGGTGCCCGATGGCCTCTAGGTCGGTACTCGAAGTGCGACCTTAGTTTGCGGTGGAAAGGGGAAGTGCTAGGAGTCTAAGGAGAGACTTAGGGGCTCCTATAATGTGGTGTCTACAGATCTTTGTTCAGTTTACTGGAGAGTGTTAAATAAGACTATTTTTTCAATAATAATTAAGACATAAACCAATCTATTATATCAAGTTTAAAGCAGTTTTGACATGAAATCCAGGATGTTTTAACTTCATGTAATCATAGATTTAATTATGCTATATAAATATGATTCGAAGAACAACCTTTGTCCATTGCTAGTGTGAGGAGGTTGACTTGAATGCTCCTATGTATTTTTTATTTGAACCTCTTGGAAAAGAGCTCAGAATTATGACTTGTGTGTGCCCAGAATTTGAGAAAATATGGAAAAATGAATTTCGAATTTTTTCTTCCACTATGATAATTATGTGTTATGAGATGACCCTAGAATGGTGCAAGTACACTCTATATATAAGGGGAAGAGGGCCGAAATTCCTAGTCAAAGTAGGCCTCTTTTCAAGGCTTTCACTAATCATTTAGTGGCTTGAAGATAGGAACTAACCCAATCTCTTAATTTTTGCATTTATCACACGCCTAATTAATTATCTGATATTTATCAAGACCACATACATAATTGGGAAATTCATTATTTCGGATTATAATATAATTGAAATCAAAAATGTAATTTCGAAATTTGATTATTAATTTCCAACAGTCTCCCACTTGGTCTTAATAAGCATATCCTTATAATTAAATTAGGTATCATTAGATGCACAATAAGTGATAAATATAGTTTTTCCAAATCCAATTATTCATGGATATGAGTCATGACGGTTCTATGCTATTCTAGATCTTAGTTCCTTCCATGTACTACTATACCAATGTTGCATTCAACTAGGCCTTTAATATTGGGTGTCGTAATGGCCTCGTAATGTCCTTTTGAATAAATGACTATTTTTGTTAAATAATAGGTCATAATCATATGCATACATTCATAAAAGACAGAAATAATAAAAATCAAAAAAAATTCGATGAATTCAAGTAATTGTGTCAAACAACTAAGCTAAAATAACAATCATAGTCAAACTAATTAAAACCATCTCTTTGACATGATTCATTAAGGTCTTCGGAGGTAGTCCTTTTGTAAGAGGATCTGCTACGTTATCACTCGCACTAATGTGATCAATTTACACTCGTTCTTTCTAAACTTCTTCTTTCACTGATAGGTACTTCATCTTGATATGCTTGATCGCCTTAGTATACCTATCGTTCTTCGAAAAGAAGACTGCTGCAACATTATCACAATAAATTTTTAGCGGCTTTGATATTGATCCCATGATTCCAAGTCCTGAAATAAATTTTTGCAACCATAATCCCTGATTTGTAGCTTCGAAGAAAGCTACGAATTCAGCCCCCATAGTAAACAATGCAATGGAGCTCTTCTTAGCATTTTTTTTCATGAAATGGATCCTCTAACAAAGAGGAAAACATAACCCGAAGTGCTCTTCCTACTATCAAGGCATCCTCCAAAATATGAGTTTGAGTAACCAACCACTTCAAGGTGATCATTTGTCCTATATGTGAGCATGTAATCCTTAGTCCCTTATAGGTACCTCAGAACTTTCTTTGCAGCTTTCCAATGGTAAATCCCCAGATTGCTTTGATATCTGCCTAGCATTCCAATGGCAAAACTGATGTCTGATCTAGTGTAGACTTGTGCATACAGCAAGCTCCCTACGAACGAAGCTTATGGCATGCCTCTCATGTGATTCTTTTCTAAATCACTTCGTCGGCATTGACTTAAGATGAACTTATCCCCTATCTTAAGTGTAATATTAATGGGATTGCAACTTTTCATGCTGAATCTTTCTTAAAATTTGTTAATGTAAGCTTTCTGAGATAAGCTCAGTGTTCCTCGTGATCTATCCCGAGATATTTCTATCCCCGTCACAAAGGATGCCTCACGCATATCTATCATTTCAAAGTTTTCAGACAGGTATTCCTTGGCTTCACATAATAAACCAAGATCACTTATGGAGATAAGTAAGTCATCAACATATAGTACTAAAAATACAAACTTACTCCCACTGATCTTCAGTTATATACACCGATTAACAATATTTTCCTTAAACCCAAAGGATGTAACGGTATCGTGGAACTTAATATACCATTGGCAAGAAGCTTTCTTTAGACCATATATCGACTTCTTTAACATACAGACTATGTTTTCCTTTCTGTCTTTTATGAAGCCTTTTGGTTGTGCCATGTAGACTTTTTCTTCTAAACTCCCATTCAGAAAAGCCATTTTCACATCCATTTGGTGAAACTCTAAATCATAATGAGCCACCAATGCTAATATGATTCTTAATGAGTCCTTCTTTGAAACTAGAGAGGATGTCTTATTATAATCAATGCCTGCTCATTTATTAAAACCTTTGGCAACAAGTCTGGCTTTATGTCATTCAATATGGCCTTTCGAGCTAAGTTTGGTCTTAAAGATCCATTTGCACCCGACTCATTTTTATCCTTTTGGAAATTAGACCAACTCTCAAACTTTATTGTCATTCATAGATTTTATTCTTCATTTATGTCATTAATCCATTTATCAGAATCATCATAATTTATAACTTTTTCATAAGAAATCGGATCATTAATATTCCCTACATTAAATTCGGCCTCTCGAAAGTACACCACATAATCATCTGAAATGGCCGATCTCCTTATCCGAAATGGACGATCTCCTTTCTCTTTGAGATCTTCTTAATGGAACTTCATGTTCAACTTCAACAGGTTCATTGCTTATAGTATCATTATATGGCTGTTCAGTTGGTTGATCATTCACTTATTGTTCATTTTTATTAATTGGGTCAATAACCGGTTCAATGACAGTGTTAGGAATAACAGGTACGTTATGAACTTGGGGTATAGGAATTTGTACCCTAACTTCTTGAATAATTACCTCCCTTTATTTTTCACTCCCACTCACTTCACCATCTTCAATGAATTTAGCATTTTTAGTTTTTATTATTCTAATTATATGATTAGGACAATATAATTTATATCCCTTTGACTTTTCTGGATACCCAATGAAATGACAAGATCATGTCCTAGGATCTAATTTCTTTTCTTAAAGGTTATAAAATCTATCTTCGGTTGGGCAACCCCATACACGTAAATATCTTAAATTGGGTTTCCATCATTTCTAAAGTTCAAAAGTGGTTTTTGAAACTGACTTACTAGAAACTCGATTTAAGATGTGCACAACGGTCATTAGAGCATATGTCCACAAAAATATAAGCAATTGAGTCCTACTTATCAAACTTATAACCATCTCTATAAGGGTATGGTTACGCCCTTTAGCTACACCATTCTGCCAGGGTGATCCTAGCATTGTGTATTGGGCGCAAATATCTAATTTCTCTAAGAGTTTAGTAAAAGGTCCAGGGTGTTGCCCTGACTCATCATTTTTACCATAAAATTCACCACCTCTATCAGATTTAATAATGTTCACCCTTTTGCCTAGTTATCTCTCAACCTCACTTATGTATATTTTAGCAACATTCATAGATTGAGATTTATCATGTAATGATTATAACATGCAATAATGTTAAAAATCATCGATAAAGGTGATAAAATATTTTTCTCCACCAATAGATGGAACATCAAAAGGTCCACATTTATATGTATGTATTATTACAAGTAGTTGGGTGCTTCTTGTGGCTCCTTTCTTTCTATGTATGGTATGTTTTCCTTTAATACATTCCACACATACATCATAATCGAACCATTCAGGATATGGATAACTCCATCTTTAATAAGTCTTTCAATTCTTAGATTGGATATGTGCCACAATCGTTAATGCCACAAATAAGTAGATTTTTTTATTAATTAGTGTACGTTTCATACCAGCATTAGGATGCAGGGTTACAAGGGACTCAAAAAAATTATTTTTAAGATTTAATTGATATAAACAATCCAATAAAAATCCAGAACCAACATTAACAGAATTTTTATTCAACTGAAAAACCGTCTAGAGGAAGTTTGGAAACTGAATTTACATTCTCAGAAACGAAGGGAATATAAAACGTTTCTTACAAATATAATATAATACCAAAACTTACAATTAAGAGAAAGTCTCCAACGACTTCTACTTTAGCCTTTGCTCAATTACCCATGTAAAGAAAATGATCATTTAGACATGTTTTGCAGATCGTAATGAAGCCCTGCATCGAATTAGAAACATGACACATAGAACCAGAATCAATCTACAAGGTGTTAGAAGGAACATTAATGAGGTTAAATTCGAAACAAACAAAAATAAAAGACACCCTTTTTTCGAACCAGGCCTTTCATCTTTTACAATTCTTCTGAAAGTGGTCCTTCTTTTTATAGACATGACGTTTGTCGTTCTTCTCCTTCTTCATAGAAAATGCAGGTTCAGGTTAATGAAATGGACCATGACCTTTTGTTAATGCCCTTTCCAGTCTTCTTCTTAAAACTAACTCCTTTGACCATCAGATTTCCCACCTGTCCTTTAGACACATGACAAATCTGTTGCTTGAGTCAGCCTTCCTCCTATAATAATATGTTTTGCAAATCATCTACATTCCACCTGTGTTTAATAGTCTTCTAATTTATTTGGAAAGGCCCATACTCAGGAGGTAGGGAGTTTAGGATGAACTGAACAAGAAAAGACTCATCCATTATTATGCCTAAAACTCGAAGTCTAACAGCTAGATTGGTCAATTCTATAATGTGTTTATTCATGGTTCAAGTTCCATCAAACCTCATGGTGGTCAGGTCGGCCATCAATTTCCCAATAAGGGATTTATCAACAGTGCAAAAGCGTTCCTTTATGTTGTTCAAATACTCTTTTGTAGTTTCAGGTTGGGAGGTCTTTATGTTAGCAGCCATGCACATTCGCATAAACATAAGGTCCAACATGTTGGATCGAGACCATGCTTCATGGATGAAAATTTTATCCTCGCTATTATTTTTAGTAATAGTAGTGGGTTGGTCACACACAATTACCATGCCTGGGTCAAGAACCCCAAAGCTGAACTCAATTTGCTTGTTCCATTCGGAGAAATTAGTTCCATCAAATTTGGAATAGGACTGAGCATGTAATTAGAGGTTAAGGGGAACTTCAATTTAATGACAATGTTCACTTATTAGTCCTAATATTACAGAATATGTAGTAATCATTACATGATATTGAGATCACAAGGCTATATTACGCTTTAATTTCGTTAATCACGGTCCCATAATTTTGACATTTGTGTTTGTTTCCTTAAGATTTCATACCATGATTAATGGACTTAATGTCAACTATTCGATATTATATAACAAATCAGGTCTAATGTTTGTTCAATCCAGATATTAGCATGTATTTTGCTTCAATACAATTTTACAACAAATATTAGAATTAATCAAATGACTATAAGTATAATATTCGCACATACAGTCTCAGCCTGTGTTTAGCTTTAGACTCTACTCAAATGAATATCTACTTATAAGTTTTAACAAAAATACACTTAATATCTATTGATGTCAATTATATTATGTGTTTACAATAAACATGGTCATGCATTAACATTAAATGGTTATAACATAATAAAACAACCCATATGATGAAAACAACTATAGCTAAAATATAAGAATTCCTATTTTTTTTTTGCCAAAAATGGCAAATAGGAGTTTTCACTATGGAAGCGAAGTAAATCATTCCAGAAAATCAAAACCTTTTGCGGAACGTTAAAATTAATTTTTTGCCAAAAGTTATAAGCCCAAAGATTATTACTCAAAACGGCAAAAATGGGATTTTGAGGGCCTTAACAGCCTCGAATCGCTAAAAAACACATTACATCACGGCCATAGGTCGTGAAATTTGATAGTTGACACATTTTCAGTCAACCCACCAAGTTTCAAGTCAATCGGACACTAAAATTTTATAAAACACAATTTATCGTGGGAAAAAAAATTCTACACCAAAACTTTTTTGTCCTAAATCACAGTTTTCATTCAATAGTCTTCCAACCAAATTTATTTCCACAAGATAGTCATTGTGGTGACAGTTATTATTCAACACAAAGATATAAGAGAAGCACAATCACCAAGCAGAATAAAGAATACAAAATGCCAATCACACAACAAGAGATGTACGTAGTTCAGTAAGAATGCCTACGTCCACGGTGGTGCAGTCAGTATTATTTCTATATACTCCGGAGAGCGATTACAGAGAATACAGTGCATGTCCTATGCCCCGGACCTAGGGTTTATTATATACATGTCCATTTTCAGGGAGTGGGGGTGTTGGACTCCCCCACGTTTTCCATCTTCTCCTAGAACCCCTCTTAACGAGAACATGGGAGAAGACTAAATCATAACCGATTAAGATATGGATGGTCTGGACTTTGGGCCGCTACAATTGGGCTACTCGTCTTGGCCCATCATTCTAATTTCGGGTACCCACAATTGCCCCTAAGTTTGTTGGGCCACACTTTGGGCTCAATAAATTTAAATGATTTGTCATAATGGCTCCTTTGTACATCATGAAATTCTTCCCAAAGCTTGAGGACTGATTTAGGCGACACTTGCTTCGTGGTCTGTGCACTATGATTAGTAACACTCAAAAGTTTATTCAGAGCAATCGTTTCTCAATCGTCGTTTCAAGCTTCTCAATACTCTTCCATTTTCTGTGAGTTCTAGCGATTCATATTCTCTTCTCTCGGTCTTCATTCTTATTGCTTTCGATCTTCCTCGTCATTTGGGCTTGTGATTCTTCATCGTTCAAGTCGAACTTTCATCTTGTAAGTCCCCTCTGCCTTCTCTTTGTATTTTCTCTTTGAATTTGTAGTTTTTTTAGGGTTTTCCAATGGCAAAGATTGGTAATAGATCAGTGTCTGAGTTTAAGAAGTTTTACAATATCCCAGAGTGGGTAGAGGTTAAGTGCGCCTCTCCCCCTAGAAATGTTAGAGAGATAGAGGGTGCCCATTGGATCCATGCCTTGTTGCTTTCACAAGGGGGACGTACTTTTCCTACCAACAATCTATTCTGGCACTTCTTTGGTTATTTCAACATTGTTCCTGCACAGTGTTCGCCCAATGTATGGAAGATAATCAATGGTGTCCATAGAATAAATCAGCTCTATGGCACCAAATTAGGGCTCGCCGAAGTTTATTTTTGCTATTCTTTTTCTCGAACTAGTTCTAGTGTTCTCTATCTCAAAGCTAGGAGTCCTGACAGGGTATTAGTGGTAAACCTACCTGATTCCCACAAGGACTATTGGCAAGATGTTTTTCTTGTTAGACATTGGCAGTTTTCCCCCCAGGTTGAAGGGTCGAGGTCCGATAGGTTTACTATTCCCTTTTATGGGGAAGAGTATATAGGTAGTCTCTGCTCTGTTTATTCAATTTCTTTATTGATGTGTGATTTTTTTTACTTTTCCTATTTTTTCTTCAGCGAGGTCGAAGAACTTGGAACCTGCTCTCAGCGAGGTTCATCTTTCTGAATTGGTCAAGGCCTGGAATATCAGGGAGCCCTTAGCCGATGGCGAGCATCCTCGGTCTGCTACTTTCTTGCTCGAGTACAAAAACATTGGTTCTAGCTTTCTAGCGAGGCCGGTAGATAGTATTCTTGAATTTGATACCTCTGAAGAGACTGCTGCTGGTCATATTCAGTTGGACGAGGAGGAGAGCAGTTCTGAGAGTGATATCATAGGCAGTGCTGAAGATAATTTTGGCGAGGGGAGCTCCAGTGGTGATAGTTCTTCTAACTCAAAAGAGGTTTCTGAAGCCCGAGAATCTTCAAGCATGTCCAGCAGTTCAAGCGAGGAGATGGTTCCTCTAAGGAAAAATTTAATTCGGGACGACGATGATGATGATCATGTGCTCCTCGCTCAGAGGTCAAAGAAGCAGAAGTCCAGTGCTGGGGTTGTTGCTACTGGCTCTCGGTCTACTGCTCAGGAGCAGGAGAGGAAGTGGAAAGAAGAAGAACATATGAGAGAGAGAGAGAGAGAAAAAAGGAAGAGGAAAGAAAGAAGATAGAGGAGAAGAAGAGGATGGAGGAGAAGAGGAGAATGGAGAAAGAGAAAGAGGAAGAGAGGAGAAAGATAGAATCGAGGACGAAGGCTAGGCAGGCCTTAGTCCCGGTGTTCGCATTGCCCGAGGGGGCCTCGGTTGCCATTTCTCCTCAATTAGCCCCTGCGCTGCTCGAGAGGGCAGTTCTTCGTGCAGATCGCCAAAGGGCGATGGGGTCTGATCAGTTGGCTCTGCAAGCTAGTCAGAGGCTAGACATGGTAAGACCTTTTCCTTTCTCTAATGCTTTAATAAATTTCAGTTGTTTCCTTTTCCTGATATCATCTTTTATTTACAGTTTGTGATTAAATTCGTCGTGCCTTATCATTCTCGTGATGAGCTGGTGAAGAAAAATAGCGAGTTGGAGCAGCAGAATGCTGCCTTAAAGTTGAAGGGTATGGAGCTCGAGGCTAGTTTAGAGGCTGCTAATGCTGCTCGGGCTTCTTCCGACCTGGATCTTGTCAAGGCCAATCGACAGAAGGAGGCGACATTTAAGAATTGAATGAGCTACGACAAGCCTACGATATGGTTTGCTCGAGCAAGATGGCTATCGTAGAGGAGAATAAAGTGCTAACCGAGGAGCTGAAGAAGAAGGAGTCTGAGGCAGTCACCGCCAAGGAAGACTCATATAACTCTGGGTGGGCTGCTGCATACGATGATGCCGAGGTTCAGATAGGCTACATTAGTCGTCTGAATTTTAAGAAGGGCTGGAATAAGGCCCTCTTAGCTGCCGGAGTGGATGTTACATCTCCTCTATTCGACGAGCACGACCCGGGACTGAAGCCAATTGTAGATGAAGCCCCTGCCCCAGCCATCGAAGGCATTGACCCTGCCTCCCAGACAATTCTTGCCAATGTTCTCCCCGCTCAGGCAACAGAGGTTATCCCTGCTAAGGGGGTGCTTCTACTGCTGCTGACAAGGGGAAGCAGCCAGCTACTTCTGGGCAGCCTGAGGTTGGTAGTTAATTTACTTCGAGGATTACTTTTGAATCTTTGCTTGTAATTTTCCTTTTTGCTGCTCGATGTACTTTGACCCTTATTAATGAAATAGAAAGGTTTCTTTTCCTCAGTGCACTTATTTATTTTTCTTTCCATTACCCTTTTATTGCTTATAGTCGATTGATGTTGATGATTATATACCAGCCACTTCTCAATTGGGAAGAATGCTTGGACCTGATGTAAGCTCTGAAGTTCGTCATACTTTTGTGAGGATTTTCAAATCATTGTGATTGAGGAACAAGCATTTCATAGAGCAGACCGATCTTGTCGTTAAACTGAAAGACAGGCTCCAGGAGATGGAGGAAGTTTGTGCTTTAGTGCAAGAAGAGGTGAATACACTGAGATCAAAACTTCTAGATGCTTCTGAGATCAACCAGGTTGGGGAAGTTCTTCAGCAAGAGAATGAGGCTTTGAGGAGAGAGGTCTCGCGACTTAGGGAGCATGCGTCGAGCATCGCTCCTGTAGTATTACGAGGTTCCTCCTCATCGTGAGCTAGAACTGTCCTGAGCGATGCTCCTCCGGTGCTGCGAGGCTCGGTCCCGCCAACTGTCTCGCGAGCCAGTAGGAGAGCAAGGACTTCAGTTAGGGAAATGGAAGAGCTCCGAGGTGATGTCCAACGAGCATACGTGATTACTGCTGGGCTTCAAAGGGACGTCACTCGATTGAGGCATTTGTTTAAGAAGGGACCTCGATGAGTATGGGCCGGTGGTTACAATCAGGTTTGGCTAGATACTCCAACAAGGCTGATAGAGTTTGAAGAGCTCGCCTTCATCGAAGGGTGGTTGAGTGCCTTGAGGGAGATGCAAGTCCCGAGGAACTCGATGCTCTGGTACCGTCATAAGATTTCTCCTTCCACCCTGATCCTAACCCCTTTCTGAGAGATGATCAATGGATCCCCATCGATGCCATCCCTCGGCAGTTATTGGAGTCGAATGCGAATGAAGTCGAGGAGGAGCTAGTTCCTCATCCTGACGACGGTCAAAGAGCCCAAGTGGCTGATTATCTCGTTCGGAGGCCTCACCCTCACTAAGATTCTGTCAGTAGTAACTCTGTGTATTTTGTTTTGAAGTGATGTAATGTGGATGTTTTTAGCGAGCTCGCCGACTAAACATGTATTGTATTTGCTGTAAATGTGATGAATTAATATAAAATTTATGTTTTGGGCGAATTTGACGACTAAACAAGTGTCTTATATTTTCCACATCTTTAATTAAAAATCTTGAGCCTATCTTGGCTGACTAGATTTGTATGTTCGCATTATCAAGTAAGTGTCCTTCCAGTCCAGTATGCCAACGAGATACCATTCTGCTTCACTTTACCTTTTAGGTTGTGTCGTCACACTCCCTTAGGCCTAAGTGTGGCAATTGGCGAGGACACACCTGGTGTTGGATGCTCTATCCGATCAGGATTTTATTCAACCAAACATTGTTAGGTGACCAATTTTGACTTGGCCATATTGCCTAAAGATCTCCTGTATGTCTTCATATATTGCCAGGGGCAATGCTAAGAGGTCTTTCATATTTCATAACGAAAACCTGAGGAGGGTCATTTCCCTGCTATAGTGTAATGATCAGTGTGCCTGTTACTTGGAAAAGGTGTGTGGGTTATAAAGTTTATACATTGACACCTCGTAAAATGCAAATTAGTTAACTGATACTTCGTAGAATGCAACTTCCAAACAACTTTTTATTAATGATAAGGATATGAACTTCCAGTTTCATAATTAAAGATCAAAAGAAGAATCTAGAAATAGAATTTCTTAAGGTTGACTGCATTCCATGCTCGGGGTATCTCTCTGCCTTCCATCGTTTGTAAGTGATAGGCTCCCTGCAGATCATCTCTGGTTATCTTGAATGGTCCTTCTCAGTTTGGCCCTAGCTTGCCGTCTGATGGTTTTACTGCGCTGCCCAAGACTTTCCTCAAGACATATTCCCCAACTCAGATGTCCTTGGATTGACCTTCTTGTTGTAGTGCCTTACGAGTTGCTGCTGATAGCTCGCTAGTTTTACTAGGGCCAGCTTGAGGCGTTCATCGTCTAGGTCAAGGTCGGCGAGAAATGCAGCATCATTATTGCCCTGATCGACAAGGCTAGACCTCATTGTTGGCAAGCCTGCTTCCAAGGGGATGATTGCTTCCATTCCAGACGTCAATGAGAATGGGGTTTCCCCTATCGCTCATCGTGGAGTAGTACGGTAGGCCCATAGAGTATGTGGTAGCTCATTTACCCATGCGCCTTTGGCTTTCTCTAATCGTTTCTTTAATTTGTCGATCACTATTTTGTTGGAAGCCTCGGCTTGGCCATTGCTCTGAGGATAGGCCACCGAGCTGAAATTGTGTCTGATTTCATGCTCATCATAAAAACTCCGAAAGGATCCTCTCTCGAACTGCGTTCCATTGTCAGTGATGATGGTTCTGGGGATGCCAAAATGGGTGATTATATTTCTCCGTATGAATCTTATCATATTTGTATCTCAGATGTTCGCTAGGGGTTTCGCCTCGATCCATTTGGTAAAGTAGTCAGTTGCGACCAATAGATACTTACGATTGTCGGTGATGGTAGGGAGTGGTTCTACGATGTCCATTCTCTATTGGGCGAATGGCCATGGGCTGGAAAGTGATTTTAGGTCGCTAGCAGGTTGGTGGACCATAGGAGCGTGAAGTTGGCATTTCAGGCACTTGCGAACATACACCGCAGAGTCCCTTTGCATATATGGCCACCAATAGCCTTCCTTCATTGCTCGAAAAACCAGAGACCTTCCTCCAATATGGCTTCCACAGATTCCCTCGTGAAGCTCATATAGAATTTGCTCGACATCCCTTGGGTGAACGCATTGAAGGTTGGGATCGAAAAAGGATCTCTTATATAGCTTTCCCTCTGGAGATAAGTGAAAGCGAGCAGATTTGACTCTTATCTGGTGAGCGGTCTTCTTATCATCTGGGGGTGTGCCATCCTTCAAATAGTCCCTTAGAGGGTCCATCCAGCTGGGTGCTGACTCAATTTGGAGCACCTGCTCCATGCCTGGTGGCTCGCTATTACTGCTAATGCTCAGATGAGCGAGTAAATCTATGGAGATTGTTGTTTTTAAGTCGGAATCGATTACTAAACTCAGGGCTGCTAGGGCATCGGCATGGCTGTTCTGTCCTCGGGGAAACTTTTGGACGTTGACTTCCTCGAATCTATCCATTAGTCTTTTTGCTAAGGTGAGGTAAACTACCATTCTTTCATCTTTTGCATTGTAGTCTCCACTTATCTGATTGGAGACTAATTGAGAATCGCTGAACACCTGTAAATGCTTTGCCCCCAAAGTGTGCGCCTTCTGGAGGCCAGCTATTAAAACTTTGTATTCTGCTTCGTTGTTGGAGGCTGCAAATCCAAGCCTAATTCCTTACTCGGGGGTTGTATCCTCTGGAGTAATAAGGACAATGCCTATTCCTGCTCCCTTTGAGTTGGAGGCTCCGTCAACAAATAATTTCCTAACTTCCTCCGTTGCGTGGTTTTCTCCTTGCATTACTGGTTGAGATTGGCCGAGGGGATGATCACCTGTGAATTCGGCTATGAAATAAGCAAGGACCTGCCCCTTGATTGCGTTCCTTGGTTGAAATTGGATGTCAAATCGTCTGAACTCGACTGACCATTTAGACAATCCGCCCGATAAATCCGCCTTCCTCGGGATTGCTTTAAGGGGGTGAGATGTAAGGACGATAACAGTGTGAGCTTCAAAGTAGTGCTTTAACTTCCTCGAGGCAAATACAAGTGCAAATACGAGCTTTTCTAGTGGTAGGTACCGTTGCTCGGCCTCTAATAAGGTCTTGCTCGCATAATAAACGGGGTGCTGGATTCCTGCAATTTTACACATCAATGCAGAACTGATAGTGTGGTTGGAAATGGAGAAGTATAAGTACAAGGAATCTGTTTCCTGTGGTATGACGAGCAGTGGTGAGGAGTTGAGGTAAGCCTTGAGCTCATCCAATGCCCGCGAGCAATCTTGGTTCCATTTTATCGTCTTGTTTCCCTTTAGAAGCTGGAAGAAAGGCTTGCACTTCTCGGAAGGCTTAGAGATAAAGCGGTTTAAGGCAGCGAGCATACCGGTGAGCTTCTGTATGTCCCGGATTGTTCGAGGAGGTTGTACCCTGTTTATTGCATCGATCTGGTCTGGGTTAGACTCGATGCCTCTCTTACTGACCAAGTACCCAAGAAATTTTCCTGACTGGACACCGAAAGAACACTTGCTTGTGTTAAGTTTCATTCGGTACTTCCTGAGGATTTAGAAGGTTCTTGATAGGTCCGAGAGGTGGTTTTCTTTCTTCCTGCTTTTGACGAGCATATCGTCGATGTAGACTTCCATGGTGTCTCCCATTTGGTCCTTGAACATCTTGGTGACCAGCCGCTGTTAGGTTGCCCCTGCGTTTTTTAGCCCGAATGGCATGACCTTGTAACAGTATAATCCAACGATGGTGATGAATGTTGTCTTGTCCTGGTCTGGAGCATACAAGGGGATCTGATGATACCCTGAGTACGCGTCCAGAAAACTCATTCTCTCGTGAACTGTTGTGGCGTACACTTGTTGATCAATTTTTAGAAGAGGGAAGTTGTCTTTAGGGCAGCCGTGTTAAGGTCAATGAAGTCGATGCAAACTCTCCACTTCCTGTTGCTTTTTGGAACTACTACTGGGTTGGATAACCATTTGGGGAATTGTACCTCCCGTATGGATCCTGCATCCAGTAGTTTTTTAACTTCTTTTTCCATGGCTTTTTCCTTCTAGGGTGCAGTTCACCGTGCCTTCTGCGTGATTGATTTGAAAGTGGGATCGATGTGCATCTGATGACAAACCATACTAGGATCAATTCCTAGCAACTCATATGGTTCCCATGCGAAGACATCTACATTGGTCCTTAGCAGAGTCGTCAATTCCTTCTTTTCCTGATCCGTGAGAGAAGCTCCGATCAAGAAGATTCTACTATCGTCGCTATCTCCAGCTGTGACTTCCTCCAGATCCTCGACAACCCATTCGGAGGGGAGGAGCCTAGTCTCCTCTACTCTGGGTTTTTCGTATTTTAATTGTTATTTTGAAGGTATCAGACCTTCTTGTTCTTCAACTTTAACGTTGGGCTTGTCGGCCTTCTTCTCTGGTCTAGGGCGGATGGCTGCTATGAAGCACCTTCTTGCCATCGCTTGATCACCATGGATCTCCATTACTCCTCGCTCGGTCACATACTTGAGCTTCTAATGGTAGGTCGAGGAGACTGTCTTCATTGCGTGCAGCCACCCTTTACCGAGGATAGCCTGGTATGGCGAGTCAATGTCGACCAGCAGAAACTCGATCATTTTGGAAACATTTCCTACCCTTAATGGCATCACAATCTTTCCTAATGGCATAGTCACCTTTCCAGCGAAGCCAACCAAAGGGATAGTAGCTTCCTTCAGGTCGGCGATGCTTAATTTCAATTTTCTGAACAGGTCGAGATACATTACCTCGGATGAGCTTCCTTGGTCAACAAGCAACTTGTCAACTTCATAGTTCGCTATCCTGAGAGTAATGATTAAAGCATCATGATGTGGGGTTCTCACTCCCACCAGATCTTCATCTGTAAATACGATATGCTTACTATAGTCGACGTCATCTGCTCGCCGACGCTTTCCTACCTGTGTCTTCGCTAGATCGATCTGAAAAGCTTGCATAATCGCTGTAAGCTTTTTTACCTCCATTCGAGTTGAATTTCCTTGAATCTGTTTCACGTCAGATGCCCCGTGAATTATTACAAATTTGTGGCCAGCATCATCTTCGAGTACGTTGTCAGGCCTTGCTTCTCTATGGGCAATAACTTTTTCTACCTTTTTTTCCATGAATTCGTTCAGATGCCCAGACTGGGACAGCTCTTCGAGGTGGGACTTGAGAGCTTTGCAATGCTCAGTCTTATGTCCTCCCTCTTTATGAAAAGCATATCTCAGTGCGTTGTTCCTCTTCGATGGATCTCCTCCCATTTTCCTGGGCCACTTAATAAATGGCTCGTCTTTAATTTTTACGAGAATTTTGTAAATTGGTTCTTTGAAGACGGTGTTGACCGCCTGAAATGATTTCGACACATCATTGTTGCCTCCGTTCTTGGAGCCATTTTTGCCCCCATTCTTTCCTCCTTTCTTCTGGTTCTCAGTTTTGTAGTTCGACCGTTTTCCCTTGTGCTGAGGCGGGTCACATCTTCCACCTTGGCATATTTTTCGATGCGGGGCATTAGGTCATCGATGGTCATGGCTTCTTTCTTTGTCAGGGAATGGTACAAAAGGGAAGAGCTGGGTAGCCCAATTTTGAAAGAGGCCACTGCCACTTGCTCCGAGCAGTCCTCGACCTCGTAGAATAACTCCCAGTACCTCTTCGCGTAGTCTCGAAGGGTCTCTTGAGGCGTCTTTTTCATTGTTAGCAAAGCATTCATCCTTTTGGGATGGGAACTACTAGTAATGAATCGGGCCGTAAAGAGCTCGGTCAGGGACTTGAAACTCCTGATGGACCGGTGGGGGAGCCTTTCGAACCATTTCTGTGCCACGTCATGCAGGCTCGAGGGAAAAATTCAGCACATTAGTGCATTTCGATGGTTCTAGAGGGTCATGGCCTGCCGGTACTGCCTGACGTGATCAATGGGATCAGTCTTACCATCATAAATTTTGAACCTTGGAATAGAAAACTTCTTGGGGGCTTCCTCTTCTTCTATTTCCCTCGAGAAAGGTGATTTCATCTGAGTTTGGAGAGCTCGCCCAACGAGTTCTCAGGTCGATCTGGTACCGTGATATGCAGGGTGTTGGTCCATCTCCCTTCGGACCATACTTCGTATGTTCTCATTGCTGCGATCTGGGCTCCTGTGAGGGCGAGCTAGTTGCAGTTGCTTGAGAAAATCGTCCTCTGACTCGTTTCCCTCAGCTTTCTGGGATCCGCACCTGGGGCTCCTTCCTCGACTGCGAGACTTGCTCGCCTGAGGGCTAGGAGTGCGGTATGGACGTCTCTTGGTACCACAATAGATTTCTCTCTCCATTCTTTCTAATCTTCTTTTGAGGCGAGCATTCTCGGCTTCGTGCTTGGGAGAAGACTCCCTCTGCTCGTGTATCCTCGCCTCATATGCATCAATCAGCCTGGATATCTGTGTGGACCTCGCTGGTCCCTGGATTTCTTCTGAGGCTGGCCTTTCTAAGCGAGCCCTCTGATCTGAACGCCGAACTTCAGATCTAATCCTGCGAGGATCAGGTGATTCTTGGATATCTCCTGCCTGGGGAGCATTACTACTGTGACCAGACATTTCAAACTCCTTTCTTGATGTTGGCTTTCTCAGGGAAGATAAACGCTTCCCATAGATGGCGCCAATTGTGGTGACAGTTATTATTCAACACAAAGAGATAAGAGAAGCACAATCACCAAGCAGAATCAAGAATACAAAATGCCAATCACACAATAAGAGATGTACGTGGTTCAGCAAGAATGCATACGTCCACGGTGGTGCAGTTAGTATTATTTCTATATACTCCGGAGAGCGATTATGGAGAATATAGTGCGTGTCCTATGCCCCGGACCTAAGGTTTATTATATACATGTCCATTTTCAGGGAGTGGGGTGTTGGACTCCCCCACGTTTTCCATCTTCTCCTAGAACCCCTCTTAACGAGAACATGGGAGAAGACTAAATCATAACCGATTAAGATATGGAGGGTCTGGACTTTGGGCCGCTACAATTGGGCTACTCGTCTAGGCCCATCATTCTAATTTCGGGTACCCACAGTCATTATAAATGTTTTTTAGAATTCTTTAAATACATGAAACATATGAATCATACATGGGATAGATTAGGGTTATTACAATTTAAGGGGCTATAATTAGGGGACCATTATCACAAAATAAGGACTATTAATATACAATTTTTGACTCAATTTTACACAGATATCAGGAGTTAAATTTTGAAACACTAATAACATGTATCAGTTGCATAGCACTCCTATACAAGTTCTAAAAGGCTATCATACAAAAGGTTTGAATTTTGTAATTTTCATGATTTCTAATGTGTGATTCCAGAATTGGAGAATTTCAGATTTTGAGCATACAATTAATCTATACTGTTATAAGAAAATTCGTATATGAATAGCATGATATTATAAACCTTAAGCTATAATACCACATGTTAAATAAGACTGTTTTAAAATCATAATTAAGACATAAACCAATCTGTTATATTAAGTTTAAAACAGTTTTGACATGAATTCCAGGATGTTTTATCTTCATGCAATCACATATTTAATTATGTTATATAACTATGATTCGAATACCAACCTTTGTCAATTGTTAGTGTGAGGAAGGTGAATTGAATTCTCCTATATATTGCTCCTTTGAACCTCTTGAAAAACAGCCCAGAATTGTGACTTGTGTATGCCCAGAATTTGAGAAAATATAAAAAAATAAATTTCGGATTTTCTCTTCCACCTTAGAAAATTGTATGTTATGAGATGACCCTAAATAGTTTAAGGCGAGTCTACATATAAGGGAAAGAGGGCCGAAATTTTTAATCAAAGTAGGCATCTTGACAAGGCTTCCACTAATCATTAAGCGGCTTAAAGATAGGAATTAACCCAATCTCTTAATTTTTGCATTTATCACTTGCCTAATTAATTATCTGATATTTATCAAGATCACATAAATGGAAAATTCGTAATTTTGAATTTTAATGCAATTGAAATAAAAAAATGTAATTTCCAACTTTAACTATTAATTTCCAACAGAGAGTTTTCTTATGCTGGTTATTTATCTCCGTGCATGTTATGTCACCGTTTGAAGAACCCGCAAATATCTATGGTGGCCATAGTTGATATAGGTAATCGGTGTGACCGACTACATTAGGGATGAAAAAAATTTCGCTCTGGAAATTTTTATTGTCGATGCCGATAAAATCTATGAAAATGTCATAGTTTTATGTTGACCGTGTTTGGGGATAAACTCTCAAGTTGAACAAGAAATAGGTACGTTGTAAACTTTCAATGAGATATTAGCTAAATTGACAATATATGTGTCTCTGGTGTTTGATTTTTTAGCAACCCATAATCCCACATTCGGTTTGGATACTAAAGATTAAGGAGAGGAAGCTCTTGGTCTCTGCCTATACTCCTTGTTTTCTATTGAAAAAAAGGATAAAATACACATACTAAGATGTCTCAAACATCGAAGATAATCTCCAGATAAGCAAATGAGATTTATGAATTAATCTACGAAAACTTTATCATTAATATAAGGGAAAAATTTAAATATTTAAAATAAAATATCCTTTAGGAATTCAACTATCACATTTTTATTGAATGATAAAATTTCAACAAGTACCACCAAATTTTCGGATCTTAATAGCAGAGGAAAGATAATTTTTTATGGTGAATAGTTTAACATAAAGTAGACTATTGTGCCTAGCATTTTGGACTTAAAAAACTAGCTAATGTATTTGATCTTTACTAAGCAAAAAATCATGTTCTTGAACAGATAAATATACGTTGATTCTTCTGTGAATAAAAATGAAACCAAAGTTCTTGTTCTTTTATAAACAAATCGTATAAAACTTAGAAAGAGAAACAAAAAACGTAAGCCCTCTTTAGTTATGAAAAATAAGGTTATTTTTCAGGAAAAAAATCAGATTTTTTCACAAAAATGAAAGATTAGAAAATGTGTTCAAGTTTGATATTATTTCAAAACACAAAATTGACAAATAGTTTTCCAAATTTTTTAACTTGCAGAAAATTGAAAAACAACTTCAGTAAGTTTTCCATCAATTTTCAATATCCCCAAAATTTCATTTTAACCCTGAACTTTCTATAACTTACATCTAGATCCTTAATATTTTTATAAAATACATTATAATCTCTTAGTTTTCTAAAAATGACATTTTGGCCTTGAAATTTTTTAGAATTACATTTTAGTCCCAACCTTTCTAGATATTTTATTTTTACTCTTTTGACTATCTATAATTTATAATTTGAATCTGAACTTTGTGTAATTATATTATAGACCTAAAGTTTGTGTAATTGTATTTGAATCCTGAACTTTCTCTAAGCTATATTATGAAAATAATAATGTATCTACCATATGAACTCATTTTCTAGTTTTCTATAATTTTCCATGGAAAATAAAAATTAGAAATGGAAATGATAATTGGAAATAGAAAACAGAAAATAATTCTCCACAACTAAATAGGTCCTTAGCTTTGATTATGAAGAACACCAAAATCCATCACAAAAGATCTTCATGGTGTCGATTAAATAAATTACCTTCTCTTATGAACACAGCTTACTTCCCATTTTTCACATACGATGCCAAATTATAGGAAAAATATATCACCTGAAAGGGGATCCCCCACAACCGTGATAAATAACATAGAAATATAATATGAGAGAGATAACATTTGTGTTGTTTGGCAAAGATCAGCCTACGTCCATGGAAGTGGTGAGGGTGTTCTTATTATAATATGAAGAAAATTTACATGAGAGTGTTCTCTAGACTCTAACCCCCTTTACATAATGAGGGGCCTCCTTTTATATAGAGTTAAGGGTTACAAATGGATAAGGACTCTATCATTAGAGTTTACATGATAATAAACACTACTCTAATGATATGATTGGTCTTCAATCCTCACTTAGATCCTCGTCGTCCTTATCTTGTAAAACTAGTCATATAATGCCATAAGGACTATAGTTGGTCAAAGACTGGCTTGATCGGTCGTACGTTAGAGACTAGGCAGGCGATCCACTAACCTCCCTTAAAAATGATCCTGGAGGCCCCTTGCCAAGTCACATTATTATTGGAGGCATATTTTCATTCCCCGCATTTAATAATTGTTATTTCAATTATTTATGTATATGGTCATGTATGTCAGGAATATGAACAAAACAATGGCAGTGTTTAATTCTAATTAAATAGTATATTAACATTTTTTCTTCTCCATCCATGCGTGCATGTAATTAGAGAACAATTATTGAAGGTCAAGTAATTCTAGTTGCTTTCTTTGTTTAGACGGTGTTATATGAAATAGGTTGACAATTGCAATTTTTAATTCTAGTTTTTTATTTTATGTAAAATAGTGTTATGTAAAATAGGTTGACAATTGTTATCGTGTTCACCCCTTCCTTAAGTGGTTATTTTTTGGGTGAACACAAATTAGTGGAAGGGCTTGCATATTGGTGGACACATCATAATTTTAAAATTAATTGAATTAAACTGAACTAAAATTTGACTTGTTTTGTTTTATTGATTGATTATAAAACATTTTTTAGTTGATGTTGCGAGGATGAAGTATATCTTCAATTGAAGGATGATCATTTATTTCCTTGAGAGTTCATGTATTATTTTATGTCTTGGTCCGTATATTTTTTTTGGTTAAGTCTCGTGGCCGTATTCACCTCTTCCTTAAGTGGTTGCCATATGTGTGAACACTAATTGGTAGAAGGACTCCACATTAGTGGACACATAATAATTCTAGAATTAATTGAATTAAAATTATACAAAAATTGAACTTATTGTGTTATTGATTAATTAAAAAAACATTAATTACTTAACTCATAGTAATTTTAGGATTGATTGGAGGCTTTACTCCTAGTATTTGTATGTTATCCCATATGTGGTGGCATTTTTTATAACTTTTTTATATTCTCATTCATATTAAAAAATATTGATCATATTCTCACCCCCTCATTTTATATATTTTCTCAGAAAAAATGAGTCATGGTAAAAATTATTTTCAACGAAAAAAATGAGCGGCCCGCACAAAAACCGCCTTTACTAGTGTGCACTAGATAAAGGGGACACCTATTTACTAGAATGGGAATAGAAAAATTAAATAGTTGAATTACCTTATAAACTGTGGAGTTTGTCTCTCACAACCCTACCTGTTTGGTCGTATACGATTCTTCTTTCCAGAATGTTGGGATGAGGCAGTAAAGAATATACTTCACATTCATAACCCGATTGTACACTAATGTTAGTGATACTATTAGAATGGGCAGAAAAATATTCATCCAATATGGATATAATTTTGTAAATAGAGTATTCACCCAGATTGTGATGTCTCACAACATATTCACATTAAATGTTAGATTGCAAAAATCTTGAAGAATAAAGGATTTTGAGTTCCTATCACAGACATTTATACGACAATCATAGGTACACTTTGTCCCAATTTGCTACGTGCATCTTTTCATTAATATCTACTACCTAAAAAGAGGTTAAAATCTTTGGGATGGTCATATGACCAAAGTAACCTCCTATAATATGATATTTCATTTTACAACCTCCAAGCCAATGCTATTCACTGCTCTTATGTCCTCTCACTCTCTTACCATCTCCCTCTATAAACACTCAACAATGAACCCTTTAAAATCTTGCTAAATACCTTAATCTTCAATCACCCCTATTAGTCTAGATAAATATGGAAGGAAAATAATTCTAGTTATTTGCATCCCTAATTCGGCTCTTTCCATCCTCGATTTTGTGCATCAATCATCATATAAATGAAGTAGAAATCATTTCATGTCTTTCTGTCTCCATTTCTTTCCATCTCTCTTATCTCTCACTGTCTCTCTATAGTCTGAAGTTCATTTGAAAACCATCCATAGCTACCTGGAAATCTATCTTCAATGCGAATTTTTTGTATTTTATTTTAATTTATTTGGGAATTGTCTTCTTTGGTTCAAAATTGAACAATCTATGTTCCTGAGAAGTAATTTAATTATTTATCTTATGGTTTTATGATTTTTTTTAGATTAAGGAACGTTGAATCAATAGAAGACAAACAACATATAGAGAAATCTTAGTAGCCTGTCATTGGATATAGAGAAATCTCGATAACTTGTGAATGGAAATCTGAAAAACAATGACAAAACATTATTTTTGGTTATGTTTATTATTTAATTCCTAAAAAAATTTCTTATGTTCTAGGCTTAATATTTATGTGTGCGTGATTTTTTTTGTGTCTGCTTTCGAGTTCCTTAAAGAAAATAAAATAAAATAATAGTGTTTAACACAAAAAAGTCTAAATCCACTTTATGGGGTATCACAATCTGTATAAATAGACCATATTCTTGGAGATTGAGAAAATTTTATTTTGAGTCTTAAGCTTGGTCGGGGGAGGGTGGTATTCCGGAAGATTCTGGGGAGAGAAGTTTGGTGAGTATGGTGAGGTTGAAATATTGGATTTTTTTGTGCCTTCGTGTAACTTTTTTCTTTGCTAAGGATATAACTAAAGTTCAAACGAAGGGCATTGGAATCTTTAAGCAATAATAAATGGAATTGTAATGTATTGAGAAAAGTGAAGAGTCTTTTTTACCTAAAGTCATGCACATCGTTGTATTGAATTTTACTTTATATTTGGAATAGTGTCATTTCCATTTCAATCGTTAGTTGTTAGTCTGTCGGTGATACTGTTATTTGATTTTGTTATCATCGGTAATAGGAGGATTAGGAATATACTCTTTTTTTATTGATGGGTGGAAATTAGGGTTTTGCAAGATCCAAACTAAAAAAGCGGCCAGTCTGATCTAATTTTAGCGGAGTTAATTTTAATTATTATGGTAGATAGTATTGAACTAGTATCTAGCTAAACTGAGGCAATTCATCCATTTTTGGGGTCTATAACAAGTCGTCAATTTCAAATAAAAGGCTCAGTGTGAGCATTGACTCTCTTGGTTTGACCATATGTTTGAGGGAGGGAGGAGGTGTTGAGGCTAAGTGTGCTTCTTCACTTTTTGAAAAGATCAGTATCACCATAGTGGTACTTCATTAGGGACTTATCAAGGTGGAATAAAATCTTTTGTGTTAATATTTACTCATTAGCCTGCCCTACACATGTTTTATTTTCTTCCAGAACCACTGCATGCTACGATCTATATTGTATGAGGTAATTGGATTAACAATACCATTAGGATTGGCCAATTGGAGTAACGTATATTTATAGAGTACCTTAAATGGATACAATTTTCAGTTGGTTTTTATATTGTACAAGAATCTCATGCATTCATCCTATGGAAAAGCAATCCATCATTCATTGAGTCTCAAATGAATCATTATATCCCCACTTGTGTGTGACAACCCGCCTAATAAAATACCGGGCGATCACTCCTATATCAAATTAAAACAGGAGTCGCATATGGATCATTCTTAGCATCACTGTCGAAAATCCATAATAATTACTAATAACATGTTAGGATGGCATCAAAATTTTACTCAACTACTCTTTTCAAACGACTAAAATTAAAACATTCACACAGTTTATGTAAATGAAACTGAAATGAAATAGAATAACCGAACACTCGATTCAAATATGATACAACCATATCGAATGCCGCACTAAAAGGCGGTAAAAGAATAAATAAATGTTGTTGGGTTAATAACCCGAATGTGTACACAATACCTCCTATCTAGATTACAAGAATGGACGGGTCTATCAAGAACCTGCATGCATCCACAGCTGCTGCAGCAGACGTATGACTTGAAGGAAATGTCATCCAGGCGTCCCTGTGTCTGGACACCTATATAATATATATATATATAACAAGAGAGGGAATAGTAGATAAATGGGTCAGAGCCCGAGTTATGAAAATATTTAGCAAGTGTATAAATGCTTTATTTTTAGAAAAAGGTTTTATCTCATATTTAAATTGGTATCGCACTCCCATGAAATACCCCTCACCCCTCTTCTAATAGTCCACACCTAACGCATCCTAACAAAATACCCTAGTCAAGCTACCCCTGCCTAACTAGTCTGTTAATCCATCTTCTACATCCCTAGTTATTCCGAGTACTAAGGGCTAAACTTCTCCCCAGTCTCGACACTATGCCATGTTCGTGCGTGGGGTGTCTCGCAGAGTCAAATCCAAACAAGGAACCCCCCTATACACTCTACGCGACAAGGTCGATCGTCGAGATCCATTAGACCCTCAGTACACAACGTATATACATACTATATAATAACATACATAACATACTTACTCTAATATACATAATTCAATATACATCAGGATAATATCTCCCGGACTGAGTTTTATTCTATTTTCATCTTTATAATACACATCCGGATCTATCTCTCGGACTGAGGATTCATATACAAAATGTTTACCATTACAATTTCATTTCAAAACTTTCCGTTTCCTTTCTTATATCCCGGAAATGTATTTAAAGTAAGTTTTATTATCATAAAAATGCTTTTCTGTTTCATAACATCCCATTTCCCTTCTTCTATCAAGGAAATGTATTTAAAAGCCAATTTTTATTATCATAAAAATGCTTTTACATCTCATATGCTTCCATTTCCCTTCTTCCATCCGGGAAATGCATTTGAAGCCAATCCGTTTATCCCATTTCCCTTCTTCCATCCGGGAAATGTACTTAAAGCCAATTTATTATCATAAATTGCTTTAATATATCATATACGTATCTAAGACCGCCCGTCCGGGTTTCCCCACTGTGTGCGCCCCTAAATGGATATTATCTTCCAGGGCCTATCTAATAAGACAACCTGGGATCCTACCGAAACGTCGGGAAGCGGCCATATGCCTGCGAGAGAGTCATAACCGCACCCAGAATTACCTCACTAGCGCAGAAAACATACAATAATCGCTCATATGGCCTAGGGATATATCCACCCTTCATTCATTAGCCAGGGGGCTTCACCTCACACGCGCAACTTCCCTTATGATAGCGATTTAGAGAGGTGTGTATACATAAATTATCATTTATGAAAATCATTTCTTTTTCCAATTGAAAACATTCACATTTTTCATTTTTAAAAGTCATTTATATCATATCATATATATACTTTAATCACATAGTATATATATACTATATATTCCTCCTCGAATATATATATATATATATATATATATGGCCATAATTGCCAATCACGTAATAATATTTAAGTATTCTCTCTCTTAAATATTCTCACGCCTAGATCGTTATTTAAGGACTTGTACATAAACCCGAATGTACCAATTTATACTAATTGGATAAGTGTACCATCGGCCTATCCTTAGTTTCATAAGTATACACCACTAACTCCTCTTTAGACCATATCCATTCTAACCGCATTAATATATCATTACACGCTTGCCGAAAGATTTTCCCGAATGTCTCTTGTCCCAAAACATTAATTAACTCCATCTCGCGGGTCATACTCTAAATTAATTTGACGTTTAATTATCCTCAATTCATCATATAGGAGTCCAAACATCCCATTTAGAAACTCCTCTAATAATCTCCAAAATCATAATTTTCGTCTCCCTAAACTTAAAGGGAGAAAACCTCAAAAATCTGCCAGGTCCGAATCGATTCAGCCTGTCCGAATCGATTCGCTGGCTACCGAATCGATTTGTCCTGTCCGAATCGATTCGAAATGGTTCTACTTTCAAACTATCTCTTACCGAATTGATTCGGCCTGTCCGAATCGATTCGGCTGGTCCGAAATTCCCAAATCTGCTTAGGGTTTTATATATAACCCAAAATTTAATCCACTCACCATTTAAATTATAACTCGGATTTATTCCTACAAACCCAAAGTTTTCATATCTCCTCAATTCCTTTAGAGGTCCTAACACTCTATTTGAGAACCCCTAATATTTATCTCCAAATAATTCTAGCCTTAATTTCTGACTAACTATTTCGATCTCGGACAGCTTTGCATAGAAAAATCACTATAAATCCAAAAAAAATAAAAAAAATACGCGGTTGGTGCCCACGCGACCGTATCGAAAAGATATACAATTTTCATTTTTTGACTAAGAGCCGAATCGATTTGTCCTGGCCGAATCAATTCGGTTAAGACGTAGGTCACTATTCATCATCTTCTTCAATCCTTTTTTTTCCACACTCATCCAACACCATTTCTATGGATCTTAACATCACCCAACAACAATATAAACATCTCCCCACTATAATTTACCAAACACAACAACTTATTTGGGGATTTAACCAATTAAACCCTAACTTTCATTTCTTCCAATTTCTCACAATAGTTTACACCATTAACAAGGATTTAAGCTTAGAATTCATCTACTATCATTATTACAATAAATCCTTATGAAAACTTCTCCCAAAAACCCATTTATACAAGAATACCCAAACCCAAAATCTTTAGGGTTTGTTATTAACAACTATGATATGAGATTTATGCGCAAAATTAAATAAAGTAAGTAAACACTTGCCTGGAGGTTGAAATCTGACGACCCCGAGTCGAATCCGACGGAGTTTGGTCTGGAAATCCCTTTTCTCTCCTCTTTTTCTTCCTTCCTCTCTCTCTTCTCACTTTTCTTTCTATTCTCTCCCTCTCTCCCTCCTTATATAAGTAAAAAGGGTTTTAACCCTTAAAACCCAAAAACAACTCGTTTACTCAATCATGAGCCCTTTTAACTCTAAAATTCCCCGAAACTTAATTTTGACAATCGGACACTCTTTTCTGACTATCTTGGCCATTCCGAGACTCACGCCACAGTCAAAATTTCCATCCGAGGTACTTGACCGCAACTCACTATTTAACCCAATATCTCTCAATGCGGGTTTTCCCATTTAAAATCTTACCTTTTGTCGCTATAATCGACCGCTACATATAATTAAAATACTCCAACTTACTTACTTAATCCCAAAAGTAAATATTACACCCATCAAAAATCATTAAATCCTTGAAAACCTAAAAAAATTACTATTCACGATAATTTCTTAATTTCCCAATTTGCACTTAATTATTAAATTTAATTTGCCATAAAAGAGCGGGTTGTTACATACTCCCCCCTTACAACGAAATTTCGTCCTCGAAATTCCGATATAATCAATACTACCAAAACTAACCTAGGATCGTGAATCACTCCACATCCTAATACCTCAAAGTGGAATGGTACTACCCCATAGCTCTTAACCGTATACTCAATCAGCACTCACCTCTATCAAGGTTTATACTATACTATACTACCATCTCGGCATACTCTTCAACTCTATATACTTTGTCCTTTCCATCTCAGGCGGTATATAAAACCAACTTACTAAGGTGCCCATACACCTTTTTAACCCGTGCATATCCGCACCTCTATTGTGAACGTTCAACACGTAACACTCTCTCTAAATAAGGGTCTCCTTTCCTCGGTGTAATACTCACACATGGGTCTTCCCAACCCGCAAAATATCATTCTACTCAAGGTTAACCAACCAATATTTCTATATCGGAGCCACTAACTCCACTGGCCTCACTGCCCAAAATTCTAAGATCGAAGCATTCCTAACTACATGAAATAATACTATCCTAAATTGTGTCCTTGGTGCCCAAGACCTTTCTCAACTCCCGACATTTGCTTGGTTTCATGCGTGGGACGTCTCGCAAAGCGAAATCCAGACAAGGAACCCTCCCGTTACACTACTCCCTCGCATCGTCGGTCATCGAGATATAATGGCCTACCAGCGGGACGTCCTAAATCCTACCTTGCTAACCTATTAACGCATTTCTACTATTCTAACCTTCCACCTATACGAAAAGGAAATCTTACTAACCGAGGCGCCAACACTCTGTAAAAGCGTTACGAACATCATACCCAAAACATATTTCCTCAAAATTTGCCTTTTCATCAAGACCTGCTATAATCCTCGAATCAATTTCTCTAAGTCCTACTTCACCCACCCACTTGTGGTGAGAGGACCACTTTAGTGCTTTTCCATAGCACAATATTTTCATAAACATATCATCACCACATGGCTCATAGTCTATAGTGTTTCATTCACACTATATGACTTATCCACAAAACCAACATCCTTGCATCCTATAACATCTCTCCACTCCCGACGTCGTTAAGGTTCATGCGTGGAGCGTCTCGCAAAGATAAATACAAACAAGGAACCCCTCCAACACACTACTACTTAAATTCTTCGGTCGTGGAGGTCCATTATTTTTTAATATGCAACCGGGATAATCCTATCCCCTCTTTCAACCAAATGTGGTCTGAACTCCCATCTCTATCCAGGAGCCATACCACTAAGCGCTCGCACCCCACTCGGTCCTTGCGCAATCAATAATGAGCTTAAACTCACAACTCAATAATCAGCCCTGCATACCTTAAATCACAGCTATAATGTCTCCACATACTCAAATCACGATAATGAAACCTCTGCTCATCGAAGTTCCATCTACCCATAATAATAAAGGCGAACTCAACCTGTATCCAGGTAATATATCGCAGCAATAACCCGTTCCACCTCGGGAACTGCGGACACAATAGTCTTGCCATCCTTAGCCTGCTATCGCTCCGATAATACCATAATGTATTATACTCATCATATTACCATACTCGTATAATACATATAAAACGAGTATCACAAGACATATATATATATATATATATATATATATATATATATATATATATATATATATATAATTAAAATACCAACACCCGCTTTTATAGCGAATGAAGGAAAATAAAACTCCGCTGCCGCGAAAAACACATAGGCCTACATTATATAATGTTATCGAGACTGCCACAAAACTCAAATTACACACACGAGTCTAGGGCTAATGAAACACCGCGACTGTATCTAGCAATGCCAATTATACCTTTTCCTTCTGAGGTGAAACTTGCAACAACAACTTCGCCAATCTCTCTAGCTACTCCAGCTAGGCCCCGCCTCCTGCTGCCATCCAAGCCCCGCACACGTATCTCAAACGAGCGTGCAAAAGATTTACATAATCTTATACTATAGCAGGAGAACAAAATCTCACAAGAGAAATCAACAATCCTAATCCTGAGGCTCTATATCAAATCGAGGGTAACTCTGAAAGCGTAGTACATCCGCACAGATTCCTAAAGACACTAGAACCTGATGCTCTGATACCATCTGTGACAACCCGCCTAATAAAATACCGGGCGATCACTCCTATATCAAATTAAAACAGGAGTTGCATATGGATCATTATTAGCATCACTGTCGAAAATCTATATTAATTACTAATAATCTATTAGGCTGGCGTCAAAATTTTACTTAACTACTCTTTTCAAACGACTAAAATTAAAACATTCACACAGTTTATGTAAATGAAACTGAAATGAAATAGAATAACCGAACACTCGATTCAAATATGATACAACCATATCGAATGTTGCACTAAAAGGCGGTAAAATAATAAATAAATGTTGTTGGGTTATTAACCCGAATGTGTACACAATACCTCCTATCTAGATTACAAGAATGGAAGCGTCTATCGAGAACCTGCATGAAGCCATAGCTGCTGCAGCAAACGTCTGACTCGAAGGAAATGTCATCCAGGCGTCACTGTGTCTGGACACCTATATATATATATATATATATATATATATATATATATATAAATATATATACAACAAGAGAGGGAAAAGTAGATAAACGGGTCAGAGCCCAAGTTTTGAGAATATTTAGCAAGTGCATAAATGCTTTATTTTTAGAAAAAGGTTTTATCTCATATTTAAATTGGTATCGCACTCCCATGAAATACCCCTCACCCCTCTTCTAATAGTGCACACCTAGCGCATCCTAATAAAATACCCTAGTCAAGCTACCCCTGCCTAACTAGTCTGTTAATCCATCTTCTACGTCCCTAGTTATTCCGAGTACTAAGGGATAAACTTCTCCCAAGTCTCGACACTATGCCATGTTCGTGCGTGGGGTGTCTCGCAGAGTGAAATCCGAACAAGGAACCCCCCTATACATTACTACGCGACAAGGTCGATCGTCGAGTTCCATTAGACCCACAGTACACAACGTATATACATACTATATAATGACATACATAACATACTTACTCTAATATACATAATTCAATATACATCCGGATAATATCTCCCTGAGTGAGTTTTATTCTATTTTCATCTTTATAATACACATCCGGATCTATCTCCCGGACTGAGGATTCATATACAAAATGTTTACCAGTACAATTTCATTTCAAAACTTTCCATTTCCTTTCTTATATCCAGGAAATGTATTTAAAGCAAGTTTTATTATCATAAAAATGCTTTTCTGTTTCACAACATCCCATTTCCCTTCTTCTATCAAGGAAATGTATTTAAAAGTCAATTTTTATTTTCATAAAAATGCTTTTACATCTCATATGCTTCCATTTCCCTTCTTCCATCCGGGAAATGTACTTAAAGCCAATTTATTATCATAAATTACTTTAACATATCATATACGTATCTAAGACCGCTCGTCCGGGTTTCTCCACTGTGCGCGCCCCTAAAGGGCTATCATCTTCCAGGGCCTATCCAATAAGACAACCTGGGATCCTACCGAAACATCGGGAAGTGGCCATATGTCTGTGGGAGAGTCATAACCACACCCAGAATTACCTCACCAGCGTAGAAAACATACAATAATCGATCATATAGCCTAGGGATATATCCACCCTGCATTCATTAGCCAGGGGCTTCACCACACACGCGCAACTTCCCTTATGATAGCGATTTAGAGAGGTGTGTATACATAAATTATCATTTATGAAAATCATTTCTTTTTCCAATTGAAAACATTCACATTGTTCATTTTCAAAAGTCATTTATATCATATCATATATATACTTTAATCACATAGTATATATATACTATATATTCCTCCTCGAATATATATATATGGCCATAATTTCCAATCACATAATAATATTTAAGTATTCTCTCTCTTAAATATTCTCACACCTAGATCGTTATTTAAGGACTTGTACATAAACCCGAGTGTACCAATTTATACTAATTGGATAAGTGTACCATCGACTTATCCTTAATTCCATAAGTATACACCACCAACTCCTATTTAGCCCATATCCATTCTAACCGCATTAATATATCATTACACGCTTGCCAAAAGATTTTCCCGAATGTCTCTTGTCCCAAAACATTAATTAACTCCATCCCCCGGATCATACTCTAAATTAATTCGAGGTTTACTTATCCTCAATTCATCATCTAAGAGCCATAACATCCCATTAGGAAACTTCTATAATAATCTCCAAAATCATAATTTAAGTCTCCCTAAACTTAAAAGGAGAAAACCTCAAAAATCTGCCAGGTCCGAATCGATTCGGCCTATCCGAATCGATTCGAAATGGTTCTACTTTCAAACTGTCTCTTACCGAATCGATTCGGCCTGTCCGAATCGATTCGGCTAGTCCGAAATTCCCAAATCTGCTTAGGGTTTTGTATATAACCCAAAACCCAAAATTTAATCCACTCACCATTTAAATTATAACTCAAATTTATTCTTACGAACCCAAAGTTTTCATATCTCCTGAAGTCTTTTAGAGGTCCTAACACTCTATTTTAGAACCCCTAATATTTATCTCCAAATAATTCTAGCCTCAATTTCTGACTAACTATTTCGATCTCGGACAGCTTTTCGTAGAAAAATCACTATAAATCCAAAAAAAATCAGAAAAATACGCGATCGGCACCCACGCGACCATATCGAAAAGATGTAATTTTCATTTTTTGACCAAGAACTGAATCGATTCGTCCTGTCCGAATCAATTCGATTAAGACGCAGGTCACTATTCATCATCTTCTTCAATCCTTATTTTTTTCCACACTCATCCAACACCATTTCTATGGATCTTAACATCACCCAACAACAATATAAACATCTTCCAACTATAATTTACCAAACACAACAACTTATTTGGGGATTTAACCAATTAAACCCTAACTTTCATTTCTTCCAATTTCTCACAATAGTTTACACCATTAACAAGGATTTAAGCTTAGAATTCATCTACTATCATTATTACAATAAATCCTTATGAAAACTTCTCCCAAAAACCCATTTATACAAGAATACCCAAACCCAAAATCTTTAGAGTTTGTTATTAACAACTATGATATGAGATTTATGCGCAAAATTAAATAAAGTAAGTAAACACTTGCCTGGAGGTTGAAATCCGACGACCCCGAGTCGAATCCGGCGGAGTTTGGTCCAGAAATCCCTTTTCACTCCTCTTTTTCTTCCTTCCTCTCTCTCTTCTCACTTTTCTTTCTATTCTCTCCCTCTCTCCCTCCTTATATAAGGAGAAAAGGGTTTTAACCCTTAAAACCCAAAAACGACTTGTTTACTCAATCACGAGCCCTTTTAACTCTAAAATTCCCCGAAACTTAATTTTGACAATCGGACACTCTTTTTCGACTATCTCGGCCATTCCGAGACTCACGCCACAGTCGAAATTTCCATCCGAGGTACTTGATCGCAACTCACTATTTAACCCAATATCTCTCAATGCAGGTTTTTCCATTTAAAATCTTACCTTTTGTCGCTTTACTTGACCGCTACATATAATTAAAATAATCCAACTTACTTACTTAATCCCAAAAGTAAATATTACACCTATCAAAAATCATTAAATCCTTGAAAACCTAACAAAATTACTATTCATGATAATTTCTTAAATTCCCAATTTGCACTTAATTATTAAATTTAATTTTCCATAAAAGAGCGGGTTGTTACATTGTGACACCATATTTTTCATTAAAATGGTTTGAGAAAAACTCAACCTTTTGTCCTATGGAGAACTGTAATACCCCGTGGGGAAACTAGAATTTTTTTTTAGTTAAAAATGGAAATTTCTAATGAGTTGGGTTTTATGAAAATTTTCATTTGTGATCTTAATTAAAAAGATTGAAATTTAGAATTAATTTAATTGTTGAAATAAGGATTCTTAATGGGGGATTCGACCTAAGTCGGATAAAAAATTCGATAGTTCAATCTCCAAAACGTGACGCAGATGACATTAACGATGTCCGATCGAGCTTATTTTTGGACAGTGGCTTCAGCTCGTAGCAACTAGAACATATCAAAATTTCAGCGAATTCCGACGGTCCAATCGTCGGGAACTTATTTGTGTATGTTTGTATTTTATTAGGACTCTTTCTTTAAATCCTTTATATGATGGATGAAATTTAGACTTTTTAAAACACTTTTAATCCTTCTCAAAAGGCAGTAGCCTCCCAAATTATTATCTCCTCTCTTTTACAAAACCTAAACCCCATTAAAAATAAGTTTCAACCCAAGTTTTAAAGATAAATATCCAAGAACTTGAATTTGTTATTTTTGTGAGAGGAATGCAACCGTGTAATCATATTTTCAAGACAACTTCTTTGTAGGCATGAATACTTCTATTATTCCCCTTATGTATTATGCATTTTAAATATTTCCTAAACTTTAATAAATGGTGTTTTCTTAAAATACATTTGGAAGACTAATTAGGGAAAGTGAAAATGATTCCGGGACTATTTTTATTCAAATCTAAAAATATATTTAAGACTCGAAACAATCACGCGCTTAGAGTATAGATTTGGATTATGATAGAGTTGTGAGACGTTTTGCGTATTAAAAATACGAAATTGTAACAATGTTTCAACTCACAAAATCATGATTTTTATGTGTAGATTGTAGAATGGATTTATTATTGTGCATAGGCATATTAAAAGTGAAATCTTCTATTGATCGATAAAATATCACTAGAATGGAAAATTGTGAAATTTGATAACCTGTGTGACGATTGGTAAGGCTTGTTTAATTATATAATTAAACGGAAGTAATTTGGTTAATATTGTAATTTAACAATTAATTGGAAGAATTGTAGCTATAAATCGCAAATATGCTTTATTTGAATATTGCTTGTGTTAATATTTCGACACGGCGGGGGCGTTGGGATTTTTGGGGTAGTTATGCTTTTACCCTTATTTTAGGTTGCTTGCTAAGTATAGGACTAGTAGGTAGGCCTCATTGTTGTTGACACATTCTAAGTATGGGACTAGTGAGTATAGGTTCGTACAGTTGGGTATTTCATGGGTGGGGCTAGGTAGTACGCTGTTCCATTGTTAAGTTGGCCTAGGTGCGAGACTAGGTGGTAATTGTTGGTAGGTATTGTTCCTAAGTGATAGGCTAAGAAATACTTGTGATTTTGGTGATCTCTAGATATGGGACTTGGGATGATTTAGGCTGGATTACCCGAATAAAGAGTGAGGCTATTAGAGAATAATGATAACTTGATAATATATATATTTATAATTAATGCCTAAGACATAGAACGGGAATTAAAATGGAATCGCGTCTTGAGTATGTATAGAGTTAACGAAATTGGGCAAACTCGCTATAGTGACATGTCGTGCGTGGAACCTCACAAGTATGTGAAGTGCTAATGCAATTGGGCAAACTGTCTATAGTAAGAAATATGTGTGGGGTATAAAATAACGGCCGCGATAGGAGTATGTGCAGGACTCATAATAGGGTGAACTAGTTATACTGGTGTCGCATTAATAAAATTGGTCACATTAATTCATTAATAATTATGAGTTGATAATTTAATGTTGTAATAATAAAATGTGACTCATATAGTGAGGTGACTTAGCTATGTGGGTGGTTAGTGCCGCATTGCTTTATTTGCGTGTAATTATATCGTTTAATTTAAAATACCATATTATGATATTTATCATGTATGATGCTTATGTTTGAGTTCATGGTCCCTAATTGGGAGGAGTAGCTTGCGTTGATGCGGTGGGCTCTGACCCATTGCGTTGATATACATTTCAGATATAGTTGTTGAAGTCGCTACACAGGATGGATTGGAGATTTTTAGAGTGCAACTGGAGATTTACTTTTATTGCTATAGTAGTTTACATTATTTCCATCCCGTCGTTTTATTATGAGATATTTATTATGGATTTAGTGGGCCATTTAGTTCCACAGTGGTTTATGGTTTTTAGTCAAAGAATTTTTTTTGGATTATTTAATTTGAGTATTTTATTTATCGCTTGGAGTTGGGCTTTATCTTGGAGTTAGAATTGGTGGTGGATTTTATTTGCGTTGATGTTTATATTTAATTGAATTAATTCAAATTATATATTGTGAATTTTTTTTTTAAAGTCTCGTATTGATGCCACATGCTGAGAATTGAATTTTATTTAGTGATGCCCGACATAGTTTGGCAGCGGTGGCTGGCCACCTCGCTCTCCAGAATGTGCGGGGTGTTACAAATTGTATCAGAGCATGGTCTTAGGTCTCGTAGGTGTGACACCCCGCTTAATTAAATAACGGTTGATCAGTCCTTTATGAAATTAAATCAGGATTTCCATTTGGTTCATTCTTAGCATCACTGTCAAAAACCATATAAATTACTAACCACCTAAATGATCAATTAAACTGGTGTCAAACATTATCTTTCATTAAAAAGATAAGTAAACATTCGACATAGATTTAACTAAAAATCCAAACACACTATCACTGAGTTTGAAAAAATGTTGAATAAATAAATAAGAAACTGGCCGAATAAACCATCGGCTGAAAATCCAAAACCAATAATAAGTAAATAATTCCAAAACTAAATCTGAGAGTAAATTGGGCAACACGCCCTAGACAAAACTATAACTGAAATGAGATCTCTAATTAAGTAATGAAGAACATATGCGTCTACTCAAATCTCTTGCATGCATCCACATATGCCGCAGCTGCGTGTACCTGGAACAGAATCTCAAGTTTGGCATCCATGTGTCGGGATACCTAAAAGGTTTTAAAAATATTTTCATAGCAAGGGTTAGAACCCAAAATATTTTAAAAATATATGATAAGTGATTAAAATTGCAGTAATTAAAATGCATGAATTCTTTTCACATTTAAGTTAGTGTCGCACTCACTTGACATATTACTCACCTATCAACTGTTGTGCACACCTAATGCTTCTTCCTAACCCTCCTAATTACACTACCCTGTCTAACTAGCCTTGTCTTGAAACTCATTGACACCCTACTCTAGCCTGAGTAATTTGTATTTTTTCCTCATAAGTTATTTCTCACATTAACTTAATTAATCCTTTTTAAATGCACTATATAACAGTCTCACTAGTTATATACAAGTAATCTCTTTACTTTATGTAATCCGCCCGTATATAAATATTTACTTTCATATATACATATATTCTTAATACAACTGCACTTCATGTATTTTACCCATATATAAATATTTGCACCATATATATGTATTATCATATTACAACACTCACTCACATGTCATATATATAACCATCCTCCCAAGTAGGCACTCACCGGATGTTTTCTCTAAAATGCTATTAACCAAGGTATACCCATCCACCTGGTTACCTGAAAACG
The DNA here is from genome assembly GCA_949130495.1 of Sambucus nigra. NCBI lineage: Eukaryota > Viridiplantae > Streptophyta > Magnoliopsida > Dipsacales > Adoxaceae > Sambucus > Sambucus nigra. The sequence goes on along the minus strand of OX422209.1, from coordinate 185,938,368 downwards.
ATTAAATACCATTGAATCGGGTAAAAATGTAAGCGTAATAGAGGCGGTCATAGTTCCCACCGAGAGTGAGGACAAATCTTACCCAAAGCGCCTCACCTCTGAAAGAATATACGTTATGACTTGGGAATTATAGTCGCCCTGCTCCTCAAGTCAGGGGATTCACCCACATCGCGCAACCTCCTGTGATAACACTAGAGGGGTATGTATTCCTATAAATATTATTCACACCAATATTTATAAAATTATACAAATATATATATACTACACAATAACCGCATATATATATATATATATATATATATATATATATATATATATATATAATTAAACCCTGCTAATCCGTGCACAATTCCCGTAACACTAGACACAATTATCCAAGTCAAATTCCCGACTTTAAATTAATAAATTTACACTTTAATTAATTTTATTAATGTGGTGCCACGCGACCAAAATACCCGGACACTTTCTCCCTTGGCCCGAAATCTACTCCTTAAAATTTATTGTCTCAAGTTCCAAAAATTTAGATTTTCACTCTTTTAATTTCCACATAACCATTTATACTCGTCTTTTTTTTTCAAACCCTTAATTATGAAAGATAAAACTCCTACTAATTTAACCCCAATCTAAAAACTGATACCTCCGCCCCTAACCAGAAATTAACGAAATTTGTCCTGGCCCAGTCATGTCGTTCGAATGACCCACCATGTCGTTCGAACGACATGTGGCGTCGTGCAAACGAGGGCACCGGTCGTTTGAACGACCGCTAGATATTTTATATCTTCTTTTTCTTCTCCAGTTCATCGATGGCCGTTGCAACCAAACAAAAACTTTTAACTCTTATTCCCAAAATTCATTACTACAAAAATTTTACGATTAAACCCAATTTCCTCAAGTTTATATCCTAACTTCCTCAACCACAATTTACTCGATTTCATGGATTCTAATTCATAAAACGCCAACAACACTGATTTTCTAAATTCCAACAAATTTTAACACATAATTGTATCTCTATTATACCTTTGATAAATCAAACTGTCTAAATGCCCCAAACAACCTGATTGATTAACTAAGATTTAAAAACACAAATTTTCATGAGTCAACCCAACCCAAAAATAATATTTTTATCACACCCACAATGATATTAATCGAAGACTGCAGATTTAATTAATAGCAAGTTAACCACTTTCCTTATCAAATTCGTAGAGTCTGAATTTTTTGGTGTTGATGATGATCCCTCAAAGAAAAAACTCAAATTCCTTTGAGTCCACAATCTCCTTTCTTTCTCCCTCTTTTCTTCTCTATAGAGTTAAAGTCCTTCCTTTGGAATTGTGTCTGTCAAGATACCTTTAATTTGGGTTTTATAATATCTTTCTTTTAGAGTTGTGTTCACCCCAAACTCTTAAACTTAGATTTTCTACTGTAAATCCAGTAATTATGGTTGTAGGCTAATTTAAAATGGCCCAAACACCTCCGTGTGGGCCCGGTTATGCCTAAAAATGGTCTGAGACCCATTTACTACCCCTGGGTACTCTTTTTCGACTATGTCGGTCCATTCGGAATCAACCGTGCTCTTAGAATTGTCATCTGAATTACATTACTAAAAGTCTTATCTCATCATCAATATAATCTATCCCCGACTCTCGATGGAGATAATATAATACCACGTCACTACCGTAATCTATGACGTAAATGAATTATTATTATACTTAGTAATTTATATTCCATAAATATTAACCATTTACTCTCCTAATTAATATTTAAATAAATTCATACTAATTAATTCAATTAAATTATGATATACATGTAATTTAAATTAGCCGAATTAATTAAATATATAATGCTTAAAAATACGGGGTGTACATACTCCCCCCCCCCCCCCCCCCCTTAGAAGGGAATTTCATCCCCGAAATTAGGTCATGCCTGCGATGAATAACTCCGAATACTTCTCTCGCATGTCATTCTCCCACTCCCAGGTCGACTCATCAGCACGGTGATGTCCCCACTGAACTCTGACTAGTGGTACCACCTTAGACCGCGGCTTACGCTCACTATGATCCATAATAGTCATGGGTCTCTCCTCGTATGATATGCCAGGCTGCAAATCACTCTCCTTAAGTGGAACATGCCAAAAAGCTCTCTCACTCCTTCGATATTTCTTCAGCAAAGCCACGTGGAACACGTCGTGTATCCACTGAAGATTCTCTGGTAAACCCAGTCTATATGCCACTGGTCCCACTTTCTCAATAATAGGGAAGGGTCCCATGTATCTCGGTGCTAATTTCCCTTTCTTATCGAACCTCATAACTCCCTTCATGGGAGATACCTGAACCAATACTTGGTCCTGAACCTCCAACTCAACGTGTCTCGGATCTGCATCGGCATAACTTATCTGCCTATCCTTACCTATACGAATATGTCACCAAATAAGATCAATCTTGGCAGTAGTCTCTTATATCATCTCTGGCCCCAATAATTTGTTGTCCCCCACCTCTAGCCAGTAGGCGGGCAAACAACAAGGCCCCCTATAGAGTGCCTCAAACGGTGCCATGCCGATAGTGAATTGGTAAGAACTATTGTACGCGAACTCTACCAATGGAAGATATCGCTCCCATCCTCCTTCGAAGTCTAGGATGCACATCCTCAACATATCCTTAAGCATCTGATTGACCCTCTAATTTTGTGCATCTGTCTGCGGATGATATACGATACTCAATCGAACGTCTGTGCCTATGGCCTCCTGAAAGCTCTGCCAGAAGTGAGACACGAAGATTTTGTCTCTATCGAACACAATATTAATCAGTACCCCATTTAGCCTAACGATCTCCGTGATAAATAACTGTGCGTACTGCATCGTCTCAAAATTGGTGCGGACAGGCAAAAAATGGGCCATTTAATCAACCGATCCACTCTCATCTAAATGGAGTCGTGACCCCTCTGTGACGTTGACAGTCCTGTAATAAAGTCCATCAAAATGATCTCCTATTTATATACAAAAATCTCCAGTGGCTGTAGCATTACCGAAGGTCTCTGGTGGTCTACCTTAACCAACTAATAGGTAACACACTTGGAGACAAACTCTTCTATGTCTCGCTTCATCCCTGACCACCAATATTGTCTCCTCCTGTCCTGGTACATCTTATCCCCGCCTGGATGTACCGTAAATCTCAAACCATGGTACTCAGTCATCACAGCATGCCTCAAATCCTCATCCTCAGGCACAACTAATCTCCCATTAAAACGTAGGCCTCCATCTGAGCTAATCGAGTAAGACTCTATACCCTCAGCTAGTAACTGCCATACTATATCCTGACAGTACTGATCCTCTATCTGTGCTTTCACTACCCGCGTGATAATCTCGGGGGTGATAGCTAAAACTGACATACACGCCCTGAAAACCTCATCATAATGCTGAAGTTCACTCCACTTCGCTTTCCAAACCTCGGCTAACTCCCCAATGGGTCTTCAGCTCAACGTGTCTGTAACCACATTAGCCTTACCAGGATAATACTGTATATCAAACGGATAATCCTTCACGAATTGAAGCCACCGCCTCTGCTTTATATTCAGATCTTTCCGTGTAAAGAGATACTGAAGTGACTTGTGATCCGTAAACAATGTAAACCTCGTCCCCAACAGATAGTGTCTCCATATCCTTAGAGCAAATACAACTGTTGCTAACTTTAGGTCGTAGGTGGGGTAATTCTTCTCATGGGGCTTAAGATTTCTAGATGCATAAGCTATGGCCTTCTCCTCCTACTGTGATACACCCCCGAGTCCCTGTAAGGATGCATCCGTGTGGATCTAATACTCTACCTCACTCCTAGGCAATGCAAGTACTGGTGCTGATTTCAACTTATCCTTCAGCTCATCAAAGACTAGCTAACAGTGATCACTCCACACGAAGGGTACCCCCTTGTAAGTCATGTTCATCAATGGACCCATAATCTTTGAAAATCCTTTAATGAAGAGGCGATAATACTCGTCCAACCCCAAGTAACTGTGAATCTCTGTCGGTATCGTGGGTTATCCCCACCCCATCACCATTGATACCTTACTTGGATCAACTGCAATACCCCTGTCAGATACGATGTGGCTAAGAAACTGTACCTCCCATAGCTAAAATCCACATTTCCCGAATTTAGCATATAACTGATGGTCCCGAAGAGTCTGTAGAACTCTATGCAAATGCTCCTCGTCATCCTCCTTTATTCGAGAATAAACCAGAATATCGTCTATGAACATGATCATGAACTGGTCTAATAACTCCCTTAATACTATGTTCATAATATCCATGAACATTACTGGTGCATTGGTGAGCTCAAACGGCATCACCCTGAACTCTTAGGACCCGTATCATGATAGGAAAGCGATCTTGGGGACATCCTCCTCCTGGATACATAACTAGTGATATCCCGACCTCAAATCAATCTTTGAGAAGTATGCATCCCCTCTCAACTGATCAAATAGGTCATCGATTCTAGGCAACGGATACTTATATGTATCGTGACCTTGTTCATCTCCATGTAATCCACACACAAGCGAAGAAAGAAGAAAATCGTCCCTCTTCTTCACAAAAAACATCGGTGCACCCCACGATTATGTACTTCGCCAAATGAAACCCATACCCGAAAGTTATTGAATCTGCTCCCTCAACTCTCACATCTCTGATGGGGCTATGCGATATGGTGCTCGGGCAATTAGCCTCATACCCGGTGCTAGATCCATAACGAACTCGATCTCTCGGCTGGATGGTAACCCCGGTATCTCCTAAAATACATCCTCAAAATCTCTCACTACTAGAATCGAGTCTACTGGAATCACTATCTCCTGTGAGGTCTCCTCCTTAATATTGTATAAGTGGGTGCGCGACCTCCCTCCGAAAGAGGCATCGCCACCAAGAACATCTCCTAACCCCTAATGGAGAATACTATGGTTCTCTCGTAACAGTCTACAATTGCTCGATACCCTGTTAACCAATCCATACCTAGGATAACATCGTATCCCTCCATGTCTAACACTAGAAGGTTCGCTGCTAGACTCAAACTCCTAATAATTATATCCACACCTTTACATAATGAGTGTTTAAGTGACCCATTACCCAACGGTGACTCTACACACATAAGGCGAGTGCTAGCTATCTCTAAAAGACCGACTCCTCATGCAAATCTAGTAGCAATAAAGGAGTATGACGCGCCCGTATCAAAAAGAATCCTAACCTCATGCCCATGAATTAGAAACGTACCCTCAACTGTTGGCGGTGCCTGACGTGCTGGGGGCATAGGCATATCCCGGATATTATACACACACCCATAATGCATCTGCCCCTGTGGCTGTGGGGCTATTGTTATTGATGCTCCTGGAGGCCTTTGTGCCTGCTGCCTCTATTGGGCCCCCTGATATTGTCTCATAGCTCTCTGTGGACATTCTTTCTTAATATTCCCCAACTATCCGCACACGAAACAAATCCTCTAAAAACCCTCATATCCTTGTCCCTACTGACCACTGTAGAACTTGGTGGCCCCAGCCCTACTGGCCACCCCCATTGGTCCCTTGGCCCTAGGAACCCTGCTGTTCTGATTTGGACCCTACTGGCCTTGCCGAAAACCCTGGCCATTAGTTTAATATCCCCAAGATCTGAATCTCTTTACAAAGTTCCCCTGTGGGGAATCCTACCCCTGCTATCTACCAACCTGATGTCATGCTCCAGTAAAAGTACCCCTACCTACCTTGCCCTACGGATTGGGATCAACTCCTCTCTTGCTTCCCTTTGCGTGGAAGAAAAAATCCTGGCAGTGTAGTAAAGATGCATTGAAGACATCAGTATACGTCACCAGTGCTGGGTTGCCGATCAAGTGTTGCCTGATCCGCGAGGCTAATCCATCAATAAACCTTGCTTTCTTCCGCTCCTTATTTCTCACCTCGTCTGGAACAAAATTACCCAAATGGGTGAAGTCCTCTTCATACTCTGCAATAGATCGGTACTCCTGAGTCACCTCGTTGAACTTCTTCCGCATCTCGAACTCCAGTGATGGCAAAAAATACTTGTGGTCAAACTGCACCCAGAACTCAGCAATCATCATCATATCCCAATCCTCGGTGGTGGTAACAAATTCCCACCACTGTAATGCCGCTCCAACAAGTCTGAGAGTCGCTAGCATTTGCTTCTGTATCTCACTGCACTCCACCATGCACAAATGGCTCTGTATATTCTTCTTCCAGTCACACGCCTCTACCACATCAGAGCTACCTTGAAACTCGGGTGGGTGGCCCTTATGAAACATCTCCCTGACTCTCTGCTGAGTGGATGGCCCTGGCTGGTCCTGGATTATCAGTGCCACCGGTGGCTGCGGCTGGGGCTATGGGAAATTATCGGCCATAGCTATCATAACTGTGTTGACTGCCTGGGCCACTATCTCTGCCACCTGTGCAGTCGAAATCATGTCCGGTGGTGGCGGAACGTGTGGCTCCAGGTGAGCCTCCCTCACCTCATCCCTGGCTACTGCCCTAGCTTCTCGCTCTCTCCTCGATGGCATCTAAAAACAGATCGAATTGTATGAGTACACAGTTTATACGAAATCTAATAGCAGAAGCACGATATCCAAATCACGTAAAGATAAAAGCAATTGTCGTAATAATAGGGCTCTATATCAAAGAACGATACATTGATACGCATAAATCATAATAAGCCGTACAGATCCTATGGTCACTAGAACCAGATGCTTTGATACCATCTCTGACACCCCGCTTAATTAAATACCAGTTGATCAGTCCTTTATTAAATTAAAGCAGGATTTCCATTTGGTTCATTCTTAGCATCACTGTTGAAAATCGTATTAATTACTACCACCTAAATGATCAATTAAACTGGTGCCAAATTTTATCTTTCATTAAACAGATAAGTAAACATGCGACATAGATTTAACTAAAAATCCGAACACACCATCAACGAGTCTGAAAAAATGTTGAGTAAATAAATAAGAAACTGGTCGAATAAACCATCGGCTAAAAATTCAAAACCAACAATAAGTAAATAATTCCAAAACTAAATCTGAGAGTAAATTGGGCAACACTCCCTATACAAAACTGTAACTAAATTGAGATCTCTAATCTAGGAATGAAGAACAGATGCGTCTACTCAAATCTCGTGCATGCATCCATATATGTCGCTGTTGTGTGTACCTGGAATAGAATCTCAAGTCTGGCATCCCTGTGGATGGACACCTAAAAGGTTTTGAAAATATTTTTGCAGCAAGGGTTTGAACCCAAACATTTTGAAAATATATAGCAAGTGATTAAAATTGCAGTAATTAAAATGCATGAATGCTTTTCATATTTAAGTTAGTGTCGCACTCACTTAAGATACTACTCACCTCTTAACTATTTTTCACACCAAACTCTTCTTCCTAACCCTCCTAGTTGCACTACCCCATCTAACTAGGCTTGTCTTGAAACTCCTTGACACCCTACTCTAGCCTGAGTAATTTGTACTTTTTCCTCATAAGTTATTTCTCACATTAACTTAATTAATCCTTTTTAAATGCACTATATAACAGTCTCACTTGTTATATACAAGTAATCTCTTTACTTTATGTAATTCGCCCGTATATAAATATCTACTCTCTCATATACATATATTCTTAATACAATTTCACTTCATGTATTTTATCCGTATATAAATACCTACACTATATATACTTATTATCATATTACAATACTCACACACATGTCGTATATATAACCATCCTCCGAGTAGGCACTCGTCGTATGTTTTCTTTAAAATGTTATCACCCTACGTATACTCATCCATCTGGTTACCTAAAGACGATTAAATACCACCGAATCAGGTAAAAATGTAAGCGTAACGGAGGCGGTCATAGTTCCCACCGAGAGTGAGGACAAATCATACCCAAAGTGCCTCACCTCTAAAATAATAGACGCTATGACCTGGGGATTATACTCGTCCTGCTCCTCAAGTCAGGGGATTCACCCACATCGTGCAACCTCCGGTGATAACACTAGAGGGGTATGTATTCCTATAAATATTATTCACACCAATATTTATAAAATTATACAAATATATATATATATATATATACACACACACACTACACAATCACCACATCTATATGTTTAATTAAACTCGGCTAACCCATGCACAATTCCCGTAACACTGGCCACAATTACCCTAGTCAAATTCCCGACTCTAAATTAATCAATTTACACTTCAATTAATTTTATCAACATGGTGCCACGCGACCAAAATACCCAGACACTCTCTCCCTTGGCCAGAAATCTACTCCTTAAAATTTATCTTCTCAAGTTCCAAATATTTAGATTTGCGCTATTTTAATTTCCACATAACCATTTATACTCGTCTTTTTTTAAACCCATAATTATAAAAGATAAAACTCCTACTGATTTAACCACAATCCAAAAGCTGATACCTCCACCCCAAACCAGAAACCAACAGAATTTGGCTTGGCCCATCCACGTCATTCGAACGACGCACCAAGTCGTTCGAATGACATGGGGCGTCGCTTGAATAATGGCATCGATCGTTTTAATGACCGCTGGTTATTTTCTCTCTTCTTCTTCTTTTTCAGTTCGTCGACGGCCATTGATACGAAACCAAAACTTCGAACTCTTATTCCCAGAATTCATTACTGTAAAATTTTTACGATTAAACCCAATTTCCTCAAGCTTATATCCCAACTTCCTCAACCACAATTTACCCGATTTCATGGATTCTAATTCGTAAAATTCCAACAACACTAATTTTCTAAATTCCAACAAAGTTTAACACATAATTGTATCTCTACTATACCTTTGATAAATCAAACTATCTAAATGCCCCAAACAACCCGATGGATTAACTAAGATTTAAAAACCCGGATTTGCATGAGTCAACCCAACCCAAAAATAATATTTTTATCACACCCACTATGATATGAATCAAAGACTATAAATTAAATTAACAACAAGTTAACCACTTACCTTATAAAATCCATAGAGTCTGAATCTATTGGTGTTGATGATGATTCATCAAAGAACACACTCAAATTCCTTTGATTCCATAATCTCCTTTCTTTCTCCCTCTTTTCTTCTCTATAGAGCTAGAGTCTTTCCTTTGGAATTGTGTTTATCAAGATACCTCTAATTTGGGCTTTAAAAGGTTTGTCTTTTTGAGATGTGTTCACCCCAAACTCTTAAACTTATATTTTCTAATGTAAATCCCGTAATTATGCTTGTAGGCTAATTTAAAATGGCCCACAGCCTGCGCATGGGCCCGGTTATGCCTAAAAATATCTCGAGACCCATTTACTACCCATGGGTACTCTTTTCCGACTATCTCGGCTCATCCAGAGTCAACCGTGTGCTCAGAATTGTCATTCAGATTACTTTACTAAAAATTCTTATCACGTCCTCAATATAATCTATCCCCGACTCTCGGTTGAGATAAAATAATACCACGTCACTACCATACTCTATGACGTAAATTAATTATTACTATACTTAGTAATTTATTTTCCATAAATATTGACCATTTACTCTCCCGATTAATATTTAAATAAATTCATAATAATTAATTCAATTAAATTACGACACACGGGTAATTTAAATTAGTCGAATTAATTATATATATAATGCTTAAAAATACGGGGTGTTACAGTAGGTTTTGAGTCAATTATAGCTTCCGCGTTATTGATCTTTGATTCCCTTTGTCGATTCGTCCTCTTTAAGATATTGGGTCTAGCATACGTGTTAGTTGTTTTTCTTGGAGAGAGGTAGTTTTGTGTTAAGGCTATTGTAGGCATTGGGGTTAAAAGTAATAATCTTGATTTGAGGATCTGTAGAGTTTATTTTGGAGACGAGAATTATTTTGAAGATCATTAGTATAAATGTTAGGTATCTGTAAAATAGATGTGGTGATGTAATTTGATTTGAGGATTTAAGTGTTGCGATGACTTTTGGAGATAGACTCGAGTGGTGATTCGTGGGAGAGCGTGGTACGCATGGTTTTAAATAACGGTATTAGGTAACGTAACGGTTGTGGTAGCGGTGTAACGGTATCGAGGGTATCAAACGTAATGTAATGGGAATCAGTTACCGTGAGCATATTTTTTTTACCATTCACAAATCTCATAAAATGGAATGATACTTTTATTTTGACTATATAATGTTGAATTTAACTAATTTATGGGTCCATTATATGATATTAAAGCACATAAAAGCATTTTATTACTTAATCAAATACTAAAAAGTAAAAACACTTTACGCAATAACTTGTAACATGCTTAAATGTCGTTGCACAATTGTGATATCACTAACACCATACCACTAAACAAATATGGTAATAAACTTAAATTATATATTACAATGATTCCATGTTTTCACCACCAAAAAGAATATTGCGGGGGGTCTTTAGGAATCTCGATGTCATCATCATCATTATCCTGTTCATGTCCAAAGTAATTAGAATGTGAAGTACTTGAATTAGAAGCACCCATTCCAAAACTTCTACTTTCATTTGATGCCCCTTGTTGTGGAAAATAACCTTGTGGCACTAGAAGAACCACATACCCTTGTGTATAGTTCTCAGTAGATGAAACGGTATTATATGAAGGTTCGGGTGGATGAGGAGGATAGTAACAGGACTCGGTGGGTGGATAGTAGTATTGTGGCGGTGAAGGATAATATTGGAATTTTGGGGGATGGGTATATGTGGGTTGTGCTTATGCTTGTGGGTTTCTTCCTTCGTATCCACTAACACCAAGATCAAATTCAACGAAACGGTTCTTTAAATTATCTCCCATTGGACGACATGTATGCCTTCGTGTCCCACCCCAAGACTGTAGATTTTGTCTATCCTCCATATTAGCATCATCATCATGAATTCCATAACTTTCAACTTCTCCTTAATACGGTGAGTAATAACTATCACCTGCTCCAGTAAATAATATTTTTTCATTAGAAGTATAATATATCAATAATATATTACTACACATAAAATTTAGACTTCAATATTTATTTACCTTCATATTGCACATTTCTACTAGAAAAAACACCTCCATAACTACCACTACCTATATGAGTACCACTACTTGGTTGGCTCAAGCCAACATCACAACTACCATCGGTACTAGTTCCACTACTAGAAGGAACTAGAGTAGCATGATGATTTTGTTCATCTTCATCAACATCCAACCATTTCGAATTGTCTTGACCATCTGAAAGAGCTTCTTCTGTCTCTTTCAACTACGAAGATAATGGGTTATCTTCATCAAATATGTAATCCAAGCTAATAGGGTTAAAAGATTCTTTAATGTCTTATCGGCTTCTTCTTGTCACATGTCTGATCTTTAACCTCATATTGTAGTATACAAAAATAAATTTATTTAACTTTTGGGATTTTAAATGATTTCTTGTCATTAATGTACTTAATTTCGTTCATAATTGGAAGATGAACATGTTTGACTCAATACTCTCATAGCAATCCGTTGAAGTTCTGGAATGCATGTGCTATAATGAATCTACCATTCAATTACACATGATGAATATAATGATTTATTTATATTCAATACAGATGTATAAACTGAAACTAATAGTAAATAAATTAAGACATATTAATACCTGAATTTGAGCGTGGCACTGCTCTTTGAGCTAATAACATTCTAAAAGAATCGTGTTTGTCACGAAATATCAAAATCTATAACATTTCAAATACATTAATGAAAAACCTTAACAAAATGTAAACGTAAATATGTTCACGACTTACTTGGTTGATTGCCTTTATGTAACTGTCAATATCAGGTTCCAACCTCTGAATCGCCCTTTTAAGCCCATCCATTGAACTGAAAAGGCTTGGAAAATTATCACCGTACTGAAACTGAGGATTCAAGTAATACCCTAATATATTGATATAAAAATAATATATTAAAAGTTAGATTCAAGTAATACCCTAATTTTTTAACAAATAAAATGCAACTAATTTTTTATTTTTATACTCACCAACCGCATGTAAGTCTTGATGTAATTGGAACTGCCATCATTTGTCAATGATTCTATGAAAGTCTACTTATTACAGCTATCTCTTTAAATTGCTTTCTTTTCCCTGTCCATAGTTTAATAAATAAAACCCATGGTAGGTTTTAAATCTCCATCCACCAATCGAATAACCTTCACTAATGGCTCCTACACCTTCAAAATATCACTTGCTTTTTACCAGAAGTCCTTATTAGATATTAGCTTTTTTGTCTCCATGACTTTTGGGAACTTTTGACCACTTCGATTGTTTCCACACATCAGATCGAAATATTTCCTCTAAACCCTTCTTGTGCCTCACAATACTCTCCAATGTCATAAAATTTATTGTAATATGAGTGATGGTTGGACGTAGTACCTCGACCATTAGTAAATCATTTCATGTGATCAACAACCCAATTGTAATTGTAAATGAAGCTAGTGATGATTTTTTCTTCATTCAATACTTTTCCACACTCTTCTTTTTATCAATGTCTTCTAGGATAAGGTCAATACAATGAGTTTAACGTATTGTCCAGTACAAATTCGGTCTCCTTTGCATAAGTAACTTACCGCCCGCTTTTATAGTCGCTTCATTATCAATTACTACCTGGACAACATATTGCTCTCCAATTTCATCAACCACCTTATTCATTATGAATAACTACTAGTCTGTTGTCCTACTTATCATATTTGTTGCATCAATTGACTTGTGAAAAATTATTCCATGATTGCTATAAACTAATAAATTAATTAAATGTTTCCTCGTAGGTCTTATCCAACCATCACACATAATAATAACATTTTTTTTCTTCCAAGTTGACTTTTTAGATTCAATTTATTTTTTTAGAGTGGCAAAAAAATTCATTAACCTCATAAGGAGTTGGAGACTTTACTCCATATCCAACTTCTCTAGCAACATCAAGCATTCGGTCAAACCATGGGCTTACAATAATATTTGTAGAATGTTTTCACACAACACAAACCAATTAGCTACTCGTCCTAATTTCTTTCGCAAACCCTTTGATGATGCTAAGATTTAGTACCACCGGATAAGTGATAATGAGCTCAAACAGTAGTAACCATGGCAGCAATAGAGATGTATAAGTGTATAAGTATGTAGAAGGGGATGAGTATAAAAGGAAATAAGACAATGATGTATAGTGGTTCAGCCAATTTAGCCTACATCCAGTGTGAGTGTGTGATCCTTTAAGTATGGGCACTAATGGCCTTGGATACAATGCACATAAGCTCCCTCTCTCTCTTTACTGTGTGTACAAGCAGAGTTTTAGCTAGGGTTACAATCAATTGGTCGATCCCCTGTAGGGTTGTAGGTGACAAGTATATATAGGTCTTGGGGGGTGTAGTGTACCCCCCAAGTATGCATGGTGCATGTGAATGATGATCTAGCCAATCCCTTGTTGACACCTGTAGATGCCAAATGATGACATAATATTCCCTCACGTGAGGGTGTGATTTTGTTATAACGGTCTCCCATGTTCCATGTGAGCCTCACGCGCACTGTTACACGCATCTCCCAAACCACGCGATGTGATGATGTCAGCCTCGGCCTATGAGCCGAGGCCGAGGGCAAAATTCCTTCCGGCAGTGTCTGGCCCAATTCTGGCCTCGTACTGTCGACCCCTCGTAGGGTCGTCTGGAACCTGGTGAAGGGTCGGTCCCTCGTAGGGTCGTCTGGAGCCTGGTGAAAGGTCAGTCCCTCGTAGGGTCGTTTGAGGGGTCATCCGTTTGGAGGCAGTCTTCAGCCAGGCCGAGGATATAAACGGGTATATCAATCACCCCCCAGCCCTTAGCCATAGCTGCCATTGAGATGGCTGAGGGATAGTTTTGTAATTGAGATGCGTGTATGATCAGTTAGGTGAGTGACACCTGGGCAGATACTCATTGTTGTTCCAGTTTCCAAGGCATGGCGGCTGCACACTTTTCTTGGGGCTTCGTGCCCTAATGATGCCTTCCTCGTGGGCTGTGTCCTGCCTTGGTCAATGGGCCCACTCATTACTAAGGTATTTAAGAGATTTTTGAACTCTCTCTCTTCTTCTTCTTCGCGCCCAAGCCTTCTCTCTCTAGCCTTTTACCAGTTTTCATCGCCATTGCTGCAGCCTTCAATCCTTCAAGCTTAGCAACTTGGGCAGTTCTTGCTCTCTCTTTATCAGGTAATCCTTTTCCCCCAGTGCTCTCTTTTACCTTCATTTCTGTTTGCTTTTTAGGCTCGTAGGGCTGCATTTTCTTTGGGTTGTCTCATAACTTTTTCCGGTGTCTTCTCTAGCAACTGGTTCTTGAATGTTCTTGATCAAAACCCTTGAATTCCTTTGTTTCAATCCAAAAGTCCAATTTGGTCAACTGCCAACTTGTTTGTAGCTAAGTTAGCTAAATTTAGTTAAATTCTCTAAGTGTAGAGTCTTCCCTTTAATGCTTAGGAGGCTTTATAGTTTAGTATCTGAATTCCCATCCTTGAGAGAGAAGCTCTTTGCAGAGATCAGACGAATAGAGGAAGAGGAAGAGAGGAGACGAGGGGCCAACCCTAACTGGGTACGACCCATCTTTCCTATTCCTCTTGCCACAATAAAACCATTTGAACCGTCTGAGTCTTGTGGGTCGTCCTCTCGTCCAGCTGAGACTCCCAAACCAAGTGAGATGGACGAGAGAGCATCCTTGCCAACTGCAACTGGAACTTCTGGTAGGAGAGAGACATCTGACCTAAGCCCAGTCCGAGAGGCCAAGGGTATGGTCCCCTCCGAGGCTGTCCCTGTGACAACCCTATCTCCCCATGCCTTTCAGATGGCCTTCCCCCAGGGGCCTCTGGAAGATGATGAGGCCGAGGGAGAGGGGACTGAGGGCGAGGGTGATGATATAGATGACCAGATTGATACCTCCCATGCCTCCTCCTATATCTCCTCTGTTAGGGATCGCGACCTCTTGATATGGAGGCATGCCTATGGAGTGCCCCCCATCGTAACTATGAGGGTTCCCTCTGAGTCTGGGAGGGTTTTTGATTGTGAAGAGGGAGAGGTTGCAGTTTATGAACAAATGTTCAAGGTTGGAGTCAGATTCCCTCTGCATCCTGCCATCGTAGATATCCTGTCTGCCCTTGGTGTTGCCCCTCTCAACTTCCTCCCAATTCTTGGAGGACGATCCTGGGCTACATCTCCTTGTGGAAGAATGCTTTCACCGACGAGCCCTCGGCCGACCTATTCTTAGGCTGCTACAATATCACCTCCTCGTCCAAACAGCCTGGATACTATCATCTGGGGGCGAGGAGGTCTGAGAATAAACTCATCCACGTGGCGCAAACTTCCAACCACAATTGGAAAAAGAGATTTTTCTTTATCTCTGGGGAGTGGGAGTTCACCGCCGATGGTCCGAGGGTCCCCAGAAGATGGTCTAACCCCTCCATGAAGGCCAGATCAGACCCTGGACTTAGTCTGGAGGAGAAGGACATCGTTGAATATCTTAGAGGCCGAGGGAGAGAGGGTGAACTTCTAAAATTTGAAGACTTGATGACCCCCCGGTTCCTCAAAGAAGCTGGTCTGAGGGTCGGCCCTCTGACTGAACTATGTGAGTTATACTGAACATTTTCCATTCTTTACTTATTTTTGAAGTGTTTCCTCTTTATCTCTGCATTTTTCTAACGTGTCGTTCTCTTATCAGGTCGTCCTGCAGGCATATCAGACTATCTTTGGGAAATGACTGCTCCCAGCTTATTATCAGTCTTGGCCAAGAAAAAAGGAAAGGAGCCTCAGCAGGCTCCGAGGAAGACGAGGGACGCTGGGCCGACGGTGGTGGAGCCGACCACCGATTGCCATAAAAGAAAGGAGCCTGAGGCCCCTGTTGACCCTCGGTCGGATTATCGGACGAGGGCCAGGGTCGAAGCCTCTGAGGGGACGACCTCTTCATCCAGCATGGGGGCCTTTTGGTCTCAAAACCTGACACATCTGAGGGCCGAGCCCTCATCGCTTATTACAAACTTGAGGGCAGCTAAGGCCTCAATGTTTTCTGCACCCTCGGCCTCTGACTACGAGTTCCTGTCAAAGATGCCTCCTGCGAAAGTGTACGACTATGGTCTGCACGCCCTTGCACAGGTATTGGTCTTGACCCACTTCTTTTAATTTCATTCTTTCACCAACTGTTTCCTCGGGCTCATGACATGTGTTTATTTTTCTTGTGCAGTTTGTGTGTGCCTTTACCTCGGCAACAAAATGGATGGCTGAGAACCAAGCAAAGTTCCATGAAGCCGAGAGGGCTATCCAACATGAGGCAGATCTTCAATCAGAGCTTGATACTGCAAGGGCCGAGTTTGAAAGTACCAGGACTGAGCATGCAAGGATCCTGGACCAGCTGACGAGGTAGCACGACAAGGACATTAAGGCCAAGGGCTTGCTTCTCAAGGAAAAGGACGAGGCCCTGACCAACATGGAGGCCAAGTACAAGACTGATCTTGAAGCTGGAATCAAGAAAGCCGAGGCTGATGCTATGGAGGCTTATAAGATTTTTGACGAGTTTCAAGGCTTCGGCCTTGAATACTTGGAGAGGGGAATCAGGACTGCCTGCCGGTGGGTCGTCCTCAGGTTTGGTGATGTCGTCTCCTCGGTCCGCCCTTCGATTAAAGCAGTCAGACTGGGCGACCCTATGATTGCCGAGGCTTTGACTTATGTAGAATCACAAGTGCAGGTTGAGGGGGTCGGCACATCTGAGGACCAGCCGGTTATGGTCATTGCGGAAACCCCTCTAGTGGATGTTGAGGCTCTGCCCTCCGATATTGTCCCATAGGGTGGCTGTCTGTAGCCCATACCCTCTTAGTGTATTTATCATTTTTGTGCTCTCTTTTGTAAAACACTTGATATTTTGTATAACACTGGCATTTCATTAATACTATCGTCTTCTTTACTGTCTTCCATATTTGCTTCTTGTATGGTTTGCTGTGTCTTTGTTAATGCCACTAACCTCTCCCTCGTCTTTTTGAGGACAGTGGTGGGGTCGTCCCTTCCACTGTCCCTCATTATAGCCGAGGGATCAAATTACCAAACTAATGGTTTTAATAAATTTTCCCTCGTGTTTCTTGAGGATAGTGGTGGGGTCGTCCCCTCCACTGGTCCTTATAATAGCCGAGGGATCAAATTACCAAACTAATGGGTTTTAATAAAGTTTTCCCTCGTCTTTCTTGAGGACAGTGGTGGGGTCGTCCCCTCCACTGGCCCTCATTATAGCCTAGGGATCAACTTACCAAATTAATGGTTTTTAATAAAGTTTTCCCTCGTCTTTCTTGAGGACAGTGGTGGGGTCGTCCCCTCCACTGGCCCTCATTATAGCCGAGGGATCAACTTACCAAATTAATGGTTTTTAATAAAGTTTTCCCTCGTCTTTCTTGAGGAGAGTGGTGGGGTCGTCCCCTCCACTGGCCCACATTATAGCCGAGGGATCAACTTACCAAATTAATGGTTTTTAATAAAGTTTTCCCTCGTCTTTCTTGAGGACAGTGATGGGGTCGTCCCCTCCACTGGCCCTCATTATAGCCGAGGGATCAACTTACCAAATTAATGGTTTTTAATAAAGTTTTCCCTCGTCTTTCTTGAGGACAGTGGTGGGGTCGTCCCCTCCACTGGCCCTCATTATAACCGAGGGATCAACTTACCAAATTAATGGTTTTTAATAAAGTTTTCCCTCGTCTTTCTTGAGGACAGTGGTGGGGTCGTCCCCTCCACTGGCCCTCATTATAGCCGAGGGATCAACTTACCAAATTAATGGTTTTTAATAAAGTTTTCCCTCATCTTTCTTGAGGACAGTGGTGGGGTCGTCCCCTCCACCGGCCCTCATTATAGCCGAGGGATCAACTTACCAAATTAATGGTTTTTAATAAATTTTTCCCTCGTCTTTCTTGAGGACAGTGGTGGGGTCGCCCCCTCCACTGGCCCTCATTATAGCCGAGGGATCAACTTACCAAATTAATGGTTTTTAATAAAGTTTTCCCTCGTCTTTCTTGAGGACAGTGGTGGGGTCGTCCCCTCCATTGGCCCTCATTATAGCCGAGGGTGGTTCTCTGTAGATTTTTCCATGCGTACTAGAACTGATAACCACAGGATGAGGGGAAACACTGATATTTCTCATTAATTTTCAAAGTGTTCTGTTGGAGCAACTCTTATTACAATTATGGTCTATCAAGACCTTATAACACTACTGATAGTATTTCTTCAAATGATCTGCATTCCAGGGGTTGGAAAAAGGTCCCCCTTCTAGGTTTTCTAGTCTATAGGTCCCAGGGACAACTTCATCGATGACCCTATATGGGCCATGCCAATTAGGATGGAGCTTGTTGGACTTTTGCCAAGTCTTCTTGAGGACCAAGTCCCCCACTGCGATAGGCCTCTGTTTCACCCTCTGATTGTAAAACCTTGCGGTCCTCTGCTGGTAGGCGGCCTGCCTTATCTCAGCGTCCTCCTTCCTTTCCTCAATCAGGTCCAAGTCGAGTCTCCTCTCTTCCGCATTTCCTTGTGGGTCGTACATTTGGACCCTATGAGTAGGAAACTCAATTTCGGTGGGGATGACAGCTTCTGAGCCATAAGCTAACATGAATGGGGTCTCCCCGGTAGAGGTCCTCACTGTCGTCTTGTATGCCCACAGCACGGCATATAACTCCTCGACCCATCTTCCTTTTGCCTCCTCAAGCCTCTTCTTGATTCCATCTAGGATTGTCCTGTTCGTAACTTCGGTTTGCCCATTGGCCTGAGGTCGGCCTGGGGTGGAGAAAAATTGTTTGATACTTACCCTCTCACAGTACTTCTGTAGAGAGGCATTCTTGAACTGAGTCCCGTTATCCGAGATGAGGGTGTTGGGGAGACCATATCTGCATATGATATTTTTCCAGATGAACTGGAAGGTCTTCTGCTCTGTGATCGTCACCATCGGATCCGCCTCCACCCATTTGGAAAAATAGTCAATGGCTACGATGAGGAACCGATAGTTATTGATGGCCCTAGGCAAGGGTCCTACTAGGTCAATTCCCCACACTGCAAATGGCCATGGGGACGTAATGGAAGCAAGAGACTGATGGGGCTGGTGAGGGATGGTGACAAATCTTTGACATTTGTCACACTTTTTTACATATGCCGCTGCGTCTTTCCCCAAGGTCGGCCACCAGTACCCCTGGGTGATCACCCTCTTCGCTAAGGATCTGCCCCCGATGTGGCTTGAGCACGATCCTTCGTGCACATCTTACAAAATGGAAGGGAATTCTGAGGGATGCACACACCTAAGTAAGGGGAGCAAAAAACCCTTTTTGTACAAGGTGTCTCCGATGACAGTGAATTTTGCAGCCCTGTGCCTCAGCTTCTTCCTTTATTGCCTTACTTCTGGCATCTCACCCTCTTTAATGTATCTGATCAGAGGGTCCATCCACGAAGCTTCCTGAGAAACATTTAGGCAATTGCCAAGTGTTCCCTCAGCGTCTTTGATAGTTGGCCAAAGCAAAATTTCTACTGGGACCGTCCTCCTGATGTCTGTCCTCGTTGCCGAGGCCAACCTAGCAAGGGCATCAGCACGGCCATTGTCGAGCCTATGTATCCTCTTTAATTTTACTTCTCTAAAGCCTTTCAGTAACGACCTCACCTTCTCAAGGTACCTAGCCATCCTCTCGTCCTTAGCCTCGTAGGCTCTTAGTATCTGATTCACTACTAGCCTTGAATCACTATGGACCAAAATATGGCCGACACTAAGAGACTTGGCCAAGGAGAGGCCTGCTACCAAGGCCTCATATTCAGCCTCGTTGTTGGAGGCTTTGAAGTTGAACCTCGGGGCGTATTCAATGTCTGTGCCATCGGGTGCTGATAGTATCAGTCCAGCTCCACTTCCGTTGTCACAAGAGGACCCATCAACGAAGAGGCTCCACAGAGTCTTTTCCTCTGAAAAATTTCCCTCAGAGAGGGATCCCTGTCTAAAGATGTATCTTCCCTCTTCGTTTTCAGTCGCTTTCCTTCTAGCGGTGCTTGTCTCAGCCCTATCTGCGGGTGTGTCAATGGGTCTGTCTTGTTGTGTATTTGTCTTCCCGAGGGTCTCACCCTCGGCTTCATCATCTTCCCAAGTAAACTCAGCCACAAAATCCGCCAGCGCCTGCCCCTTAATGGCCGTTCTAGGCTGATACACTATGTTAAACTCCCCCAGCTCTATAGCCCAGGCCATTAGCCTGCCTGATTTTTCTGGCTTGTGTAGGACCTGCCTAAGAGGAGAGTCGGTGAGGATGACCATTGTATAGGACTGGAAGTACGGCTTCATCTTCCTTGAGGCATGGATCAAGGCATAGGCTAACTTTTCCATCCTCGGGTATCTTTGCTCTGCCCCCTGAAGTGCCTTGCTGTTAAAATACACAGGCTTCTGTATCCCATCTTCGTCTCTCACAATGGCTGCACTGATGGCCGATTCTGAGACGGCGAGGTACACCTGAAGTCGTTCACCCTGCACGGGTCGTGACGGCAGCAAGGGAGACCCTAAGTATGACTTTAGGTCCCTGAAAGCCTCATCACACTCTTCACTCCATTTGAAGGCCTTCCTGAGGATCTTAAAGAATGGCAACACTTGTCTGTGACCCTAGACACGAACCTGTTCAAGGCAGCAACTCTCCCTATGAGTTTCTGAATGTCTTTAATGGACTTGGGGGTCTTCATCTCAACAAGGGCCTTTATCTTTTCGGGATTGGCCTCGATGCCTCTTTGGTTGACAATGAACCCCAGGAACTTCCCTACTCCGACCCCGAAGACACACTTGGATGGGTTAAGCTTCATCCGGTATTTGTCCATCGTATTAAATGTCCTCTCCAGGTCTGCCACATGATCCTCTGCCTTCAGACTCTTAGTCAGCATGTCATCTACATAGACCTCCATAGACTTCCCAATTTGGTCTTCAAACATTTTATTTACGAGGCGCTGGTACGTTGCCCTCGCATTTTTTAGGCCAAAGGGCATGACCCTATAACAGTATGTCCCCTTGTCAGTGATGAAGGCTGTCATCTCCGAGTCTTCAGGGTTCATGAAGATCTGGTTGTACCCTGAATAGGCATCCATAAAACTCATGAGCTCATGGCCTGCGGTAGCGTCTACCATCTGGTCGATGCGGGGAGAGGGAAGCTGCCTTTGGGACAGTGCTTGTTGAGGTCTGTGAAGTCCACACACATTCGCCACTTCCCGTTGGCCTTTGGGACAATGACTGCATTGGACAACCATTCAGGGTAGATGACCTCTCTGATAAATTCAGCGTCTTCTAATTTTTTGACCTCGTCCCTAATGACCTCATACTTCTCTCTAGAGTAAATTCTCCTCTTCTGCTTTACCGGCTTCACTCCCTCTACCACATTGAGCTTGTGGCACATGATTTCAGGGTCAATCCCTGGCATATCTACATGACTCCATGCGAAGACGCTTCACCTTCTCCTCAACAGTTTAATGAGGTCTTCCTTGATATTGGGCTTCAGAGACTTGCCGACTTGGATGGTTTTTTCGGGTCATCCTCATCGAGGATGATGGATTCTACCTCTTTCGCGGCCTCTCCTTTCTTTAGCTTCGTCTCATCCCTGGGGTCTAGGGTATCAATATTGTAAGTGGTCGTAGCCCTCTTGTGTGCCTCCCTTTCTTCAGCGGAGTTGTAGTAACATTCTCGCGCTGTCGTCTGGTCTCCCTGAACTTCCCCCACTCCGTAAGGGGTAGGAAATTTAATCATCTGATGGACCGTAGACGGCACAGCTTCAAACCCCTTGAGGTCCACACGCCCCAGTATGATGTTGTAAGCTGAAAACACATGTTCATCCATCACAAAGAAACTGACCTTCTTGGTGAGCCATCTCGGCCATTCGTCCCCCATCCTGACATCAGCCTCATACACTCCAAGGGGATGAACCTTTTCCCCACTGAACCCAATCAATGGATGATGGTACGGGACAAGTCTAGCACGACTGAGACCTAAGGCTTTGAAGCACGGCCAAAACATCACGTCTGCAGATGAGCCCCCATCTACTAGGATCCTCGACACCTCGCACCTGTGCACCCTGGTAGTGATGACGAGAGGGCATCATGTGGGGCTAAGAGGCCTTTGAAGTCCATTCTTGAAAATCCCACTATCAGAGTGTCCATATCAACCTTCTTCCTCTTTTCTGACTTGACCTCCAGAGAGGTCGAGTGTACCGTCTTCGTTACTGCCTTGGCCTCAGCCACATGGGCCTTCCTGTCGGCGACCTCAGACCCTCCTCCTGCAAGACCCCCGGAGATCATTCCCACTCCGAGAGAGATCATATTAAGCCTCTTGACAGGGCCGTGGTCATCTCTCGGCGGGAGGTCAGGGTCGTCCTCATCATCGGAAGGGTCGTCCCCCTTTTTTTGAGGACCTTCTCTACATGCATCTCCTCGCTTCTTTCTGGGGTCGTCCCCTCGGCCCCTCTTGAAGGCACCTTTGTCGACGTACTTTCTGAGCTTCCCTTCCTTCAGCATCTTCTCAATCTCATCTTTCAGAGCAAAGCATTTGTCTGTTACGTGGCCGTGGTCTTGGTGAAATTCACACCACAGGTTCTTATTCCTCTTGCCGGGGGCTGCCCTCAGCTTCTCAGGCCACTTCATGGACCGGTCACTCTTTATCTCATTGAGAATCTGTTCACAGCTGACCGTCAGAGGGGTGTAGCCAGCGAACTTGTCGTCCGTGGACCTTTTCTTCCCCTCTTTGTTCTTTTTAGGTTATTTACCCCCGCTAGCACCTCCTTTTTCGTCTTCATATTTTGCGGCCATCGCCTCTTCGGCGTTCATCACCTTTCCTGCTGTCGACATCAGCTCAACCATCGTCCTCGGAGGGTCTTCAGCAAGCTTCCATAACAGCTTCCCCTTTTGGAGTCCTCCAATCAGGGTTGTCATAGCTATGCTCTCCTCATAGTCTTCCACCTCCAGCTTCTCTTTATTGAATCTGGCTATGTAGTCCCTCAGACTCTCATTTTTCCCCTGCTTAACATAGAGCAGGTGTGTGGTCTTCTTCTGTGGCCTCACCCCCAAGCAAAAGTTGTGGATGAACCGGTCTGCCAACTGCTTAAAGTTTTTAATGGAATTTTTCGGAAGAGACGTGTACCAGACATGTGCAGCCCCTGTCAGGGTACCAAAAAAGGCACGACACCTCATCTCATCTGAGATAGAGTATATGTCTACTGCTGATTGATACATCTCCACGTGGTGGACAGGGTTGGTGCTCCCGTCATATCTTGGGGTGACCACAGGTGGCTTGAACTTTGATGGCGTGGGGAAGTTGACTATCTTTGCCACAAAGGGTGAGCCTATGGTGTATCCCCTCTGAAGAGGGTCTCGGCTCTTCAGTATGTCGCCAATTTTATCCTCCAATCGCTGGATTGAGTCATTCCAGGGCCTCACAGGGTCGGCGTGGCCGATGTTATCCCATGTCGCCTCTTTGAGATGGACGGAGGGCTCTGCTGCGGCAGGCCTGTGTCGGCTATTTACTTCCCTTTGGCCGTCATCCCGTCCTCGGGGTCGGCCATCTGCTGCCTCCCTCCTGGACCTCGCAGCACTTCTTGACCTGGAAAATTGTTCCCGCAGGTCATTTACTGGGCCTAGCCTCTCAAAGGCTGACCCCCTGCTCAAGCGATCAAAAGCAGAGCCTCTCGGGCGATCATCAGGATTTGGTCTCCCGCACTTTCCTCTACTATCCTGGAGAGGTCGTACAGTATTGTTGGAGACCTCATATGGTTCCCAGCATTCTATAGGAGCCTCCTCTCCCTCCAGATCGTCATACCTGTCCTCAGGGCAAGGGTTTCCTTGCCTCCCCAGGCATAGACGCCGGGGGTCAGCAACATCCCTACGCCGCTGAGGGGGTGGCAAGTCTTTGCGTGGTGCCTGGGGTGGTCCCCTGGCCTCATGCTGCCCTGGAGTAATCATCTCAGGTGATACCCATGGTGGTCTTAGTATGTTCTGGCTTAGAGCTGTGAACTGCTCTTGCATCATCCGCTGGCTTGCTGCCAGAGACTTTAAGGCTGCCGCCACATCAGCCATCTCAGACTGAGGCGGCGGCTGACTGGAACTGGGTCTTCCCCCCTCATCCGGTGGGGGAAGTGGTGGTGGTGGCATCTCAGGTGCCATGTGCTTGATCTATGAAAAGTTGAACTGAAGAAAAGACTGGTGAGCTTGGGAACCTTAGTGGGTCTATTTCAATGGTGAAACACCTCCTCTCAGGGGGAGTGTTGGTTCACCACCAGAGTACCCAGTGAGGCCAAGCTGTACAAAGGAAGAGATGTCTTCTTATTCCCACAGACGGCGCCAAACTGATGATGCTAAGATTTAGCACCACCGGATAAGTGATAATGAGCTCAAACAGTAGTAACCATGGCAACCATAGAGATGTATAAGTGTATAAGTATGTAGAAGGGGATGAGTATAAGAGTAAATAAGACAATGATGTATAGTGGTTCAGCCAATTTAGCCTACATCCACTGTGAGTGTGTGATCCTCTAAGTATGGGCACTAATGGCTTTGGATACAATGCACATAAGCTCCCTCTCTCTCTTTACTGTGTGTACAAGCAGAGTTTTAGCTAGGGTTACAATCAATTGGTCGATCCCCTGTAGGGTTGTAGGTGACAAGTAGGGGTGGCCATAGGCCCGAGACCCGCCAAGCCCGCCCAACCCGCCCCATAAAAAAATAGGGCTTGGGTAAGGTAAATAGGCCCGCAAAGCGGGCTTGGCAAAATTTTTTAGGCCCGATTTTTTTTCGGGCGGGCTTGGGCATGAGTTCTTAAGCCCGATGAGGCCCGGCCCGGCCCGAGGCCCGAAATATATATATATATATATATATATATATATGGGGGGGGGGACTTCTATAAATATAAAAACGTATACCAAGTCTTTTCATGTAAAGTGAGAAACTTTATATATGGACTTTGTAATATATGGAGTTTAAAACAAATTTTTAATTAAAAAAATTGGTATTTAAATAAAAAAAATAGGTATTTTAATTTTTTAAAAAAATCTTTTAATTAACATAATAGGGCCCGATCGGGCGGGCCTGGGTAAAGAGTTTTCAAATCTGGGCGGGCTTGGGATTACATAATAAGGCCCGATCTAGGCCCGAGCGGGCTTGGGATAACACTTAATTTTTCAAGCCCGGCCCGAGCCCGACCGGGCCTGCCCAGGCCCGGCCCACGGCCACCCCTAGTGACAAGTATATATAGGTCTTGGGGGGTGTAGTGTACCCCCCCAAGTATGCATGGTGCATGTGAATGATGATCTAGCCAATCCCTTGTTGACACCTGTAGATGCCAAATGATGACATAATATTCCCTCACGTGAGGGTGTGATTTTGTTATAACGGTCTCCCATGTGCCATGTGAGCCTCACGCGCACTGTTACACGCGTCTCCCAAACCACGCGATGTGATGATGTCAGCCTCGGCCTATGAGCCGAGGCCAAGGGCAAAATTCCTTCCGACAGTGTCTGGCCCAATTCTGGCCTCGTACTGTCGGCTCCTCGTAGGGTCGTCTGGAACCTGGTGAAGGGTCGACCCCTCGTAGGGTCGTCTGGAGCCTGGTGAAGGGTCGGCCCCTCGTAGGGTCGTCTGGAGCCTGGTGAAGGGTCGGTCCCTCGTAGGGTCGTCTGGAGCCTGGTTAAGGGCGGCCCCTCGTAGGGTCATCTGGAGCCTGGTTAAGGGTCGGCCCCTCGTAGGGTCGTCTGAGGGGTCATCCGTTTGGAGGCAATCTTCAGCCAGGCCAAGGATATAAACGGGTATATCACCCTTCATAAGTTTTGTTGATATTTTTAGTTGCTTAGGACCCTTACTTTAATAGAGGTCCACATCCACTTCAGTTAATCTATTTTTAGGTGAATCTGTATCCATTCCTTACGTTGCAACCTAGACATACTAGAAGATCGTTGAGCATATTTAGGTAAAACCACTCTCCTGGAACTTCCAGCCTCATACCCACCATTTGATTTGAACCTCTATGTCTTCTCTCATTCCCTATATTCATTTCTACTCATATTTCCTACCATGATCATCTTGGGATTCGAATCACCATTTGAAACACTAATGCCCACAATGCCCTCAGTCCCATACTCATGTTGAATATAATCAATGACTCCTTCATTTCGGGTCGCTTTATCCTTTTTATTTTGCTTTTCACCCTTGAAGATGTTTCATCATTTGCTCTCTAATTTCTATTGTGACGTTAGGAGATCTTTTTACTTGTCCTTTTAGATGTGTTAAATGTTGCTTGAGTCTAGATATACCACCATTTATTTCTCTTCCGCACAATTTACAATTTAATTCCAGTCTATTATTTAATAGTGGAGTAGAAAACTTCCACCCAATATCACCACTTGGGGCAATCTCCGTCTCATCTTCCTCGACCCTTTCACTAGGCATTTTTTTTAATTAAAATACCCTACAAAACAAATAAATAAAAAGTTCATTATTTTTATGCATTTATATGAAGAATTAAAATTAATAAGTTGATTTAAAATTATATTGAATAATAATTAATTTTAAAGCATAATAATAATAATTAATAAACTTTAATAAAAAAAAGGTATGATAATAATTAGTTGACTTAAATAAACTTTTTTAAATTTTTTTGGTAAAATTTTGTATGTTTTTTTTAACATTTTTTTAGCACTTTATATTTTGGAGTACAATGTGATCTGTCATCTCATCCGTTAAAAACAAAACGAGATAAGGTTTTGTTTATTGTTTACTTTAACACAAAATAAAGAAAACCTAAATAGATCTCTCTCTCTCTCTCTCTTTCTCTCTAACGAAAGGCTCTCTCCTCTCAGCCATAAAATCCCAAATATCAAATACACACACCACACTATACTCACTCACCTTGAAAATTTGAGAAATGCCGACTCACTTGTCCAACGCCCACTGTCCTCTCCTCTGTCAAGGAAGGACCCAATTTAACTTTGAATATTTGTTGATCATTTGGTAACTTTGTTGCTGCTTGGTAACTTGGTTTATTGTTCTTTGGAATGGAGAATGGTTGGCGGAAGAAAAATTGAAAAGTGTAGATTGTAGAGTGAGTTCCTGACAAATAAATAGTGAAGTGTGGTGGGAATCTTCTTTCAAAACAAAGCTAACATAACAGGTTTGTCTTCTTTAATTCCATGTCTCCTTTTGCTTTCTTTTCATTTAAAATTTAGTCACTCATAAAGCTGCTGCTAAAGAAACTTAAAAAAATTATGTTTTTTCATCCTTTCTCTTTTTCATTTTCCATGCGAAAAATTGGACTGTAACGGTTGGTAACGGATTGTCACGGCGTTACCGTTACGTATCGGATTCGTAACGTGATATGGGTGTGAATTTGATTCAATCCGATATATCAGTATGTATCCAAAACACTTCCTTGAGATACCGTTACGTAATGGACAATTCGTTACCTAACGACCATTTTTTAAAAACCATGGTGGTACGCTATTATTTTCATACATATGTTTATATATATATATATATATATATATATATATATATATTGTATTTTGTTCGTGGGGTAGGAGTGTGTAGGATTGGGTGTATGGGTTCCCAATCTTGGCATTCTACGTGTAGGCATATGTGAGCCTTATTTTATTTGCACGACCTTAAGTTTGATGTTTATGCTTTGTCAAATTTCGAGGACGAAATTTTAACACCCCATAATTTTGGGGGGAAATCATAATTTCTTTTTAGTTGAAATTAGAAATTTCTAATGAGTTGGGTTTTTTGAAAATTTTCATGTTGGATGGTACTTAAAAATATTGAAATTTAGAATTAATTTAATTGTTCAAATAAGGATTCTTAGGGGGAGGATCCGACCTAAGTAGGATCAGAAATTTGATGGTTCGATCTAAAAAATGTGATGTAGACGACCTTAACGATGTCCGATTGAGGTGATTTTTGGACAGCAGCTTTGGTTTTCCTTCAGCTAGAGTATATCAAAATTTTAGCGAATTTCGACGGTCCTTTCGGACGGAACTGGTTTGTGTGTGTTTGTGTTTGATTAGGACTCTTTCTTTAAATCCTTTATATAATGGACGAAATTTAAACTTTTAAAACACTTTTAACCCTTCTTAAAAAGCAGTAGTCCCCCAAATTATTATCTCCTCTCTTCTAAAAAATCTAAACCCCATTAAAAATAAGTTTCAACCCAAGTTTTGAAAATCTAAATCAAGTTTTCTCAAGAACAATCAAGAACGTATTTTTGCTATTTTCACAACAGGTGCGCAATCGTGTAATCAGATTTTCAAGACAACTTCTTCATAGGAATGAATACTTCTATTATTCCCCTTAAGTGTTATGAGTTTTAGATATTGCCTAAAGTTTAATAAATGATGTTTTCTTAAAATAAATTAGGAAGACTAATTAGGGAAAGTAAAAATGATTATGGGGCTTTTTTTATTCAAATCTAAAAATATATTTAAGACTTGAAACAATCACGTGCTTAGAGTAGAGATTTGGATTACGATAGAGTTGTGGGACTTTTCGCGTATTAAAATTAAAAATATAAATTTGAAATAATGTTTCGACTTGTAAAATCACGATTTTATGCGTAGATTGTAAAATGGATTTATTATTATGTAATATTGTGCATAGGCATATTAAAAATGGAATCTTGTATTAATCGATAAAATATCACTAGAATGGAAAATTGTAAAATTTGATAACTTGTGTGACGATTGGTAAGACTTGTTTAATTATATAATTAAACGGAAGTAATTTATTTAATATTGTAATTGAAAAACTAATTGGAAGAATTGTAGCTATAAACCGCAAATATGATTTATTTGAATATTGCTTGTGTTAATATATCGACACTGTGAGGACGTTGGGATTTTTGGGGTAGCTATGCTTTTACCCTTATTTTAGGTTGCTTGCTAGGTATAGGACTAGTAGGTAGGCCTCGTTATTGTTGACACATTCTAAGTATGGGACTAGTGAGTGTAGGTTCGTACAGTTGGGTATTTACTGGGTGGGTCTAGGTAGTATGTCATTTCGTTGTTTCGTTGGCCTAGGTGCGAGACTAGGTGGTAATTGTTGGTAGGTATTATTCCTAAGTGATAGGCTAAGAAATACTTGTGATTTTGATGAGCTATAGGTATGGGACTAGGGATGATTTAGGCTGGATTATCTGAATAAAGGGTGGGGCTATTAGAGAATAATGATAACTTGACAAAAAATTTATAATTAATGCCTAAGGCAAAGAACGGGTAATATAATTGGAATTGCGTTGCGAGTATGTGCAAGGCTAATGAAATTGGACAAACTGGATATAGTGGCGTGTTGTGCATGGAACTTCACGAGTATGTGTAGTGCTAACGAAATTGGGAGAACTGGCTATAGTGAGGGGAATGTGTGTGGTGTAAAATTACGGGTGCGCCAGGAGTATGTGTAGGACTCATAATAGGGTGAACTGGCTATACTGGTATCTCATTAATAATTTTGAGGCTTGCCAAGAGTATATGTAGGACTCATAATAAAGTGAATTGTCTATACTGTTGTTGCATTAATAAAATTGGTTACATTAATTCGTTAATAATTATGAGTTGATAACTTAATGTTGTAATAACAAAATGGGACTCGTATAGTGGGGTGGCTTAGCTATGTGGGTGGTTAATGTCGTGTTGCTTTATTTACATGTAATTATATCGTTTAATTTAAAATACTATATTGTGATATTTATCATGTATGTTGCTTATGTCTGGGTTCCCGGAGCCTAATTGGGAGGAGTAGTTAGTGTTTATGTGGTGGGCTCTGACCCATTGCATTGACTAACATTTTAGTTATAGTTGTTGGAGTATTTGTACAGGATGGAGTGGAGATAGAGATTTACTTTTATTTCTTTACTAGTTCAGATTATTTCTATTCCATCAGTTTATTATGAGAGAACTATGGATTTGGTGGACCATTCGGCTCCAGAGTTGTTTACGATTTTCAGTTTGAGATTTTTGTTAGAATTTAATTTGAGTATTTTATTTATCGTTTGGAGTTGAACTTTATCTTGGAGTTAGCATGGTGATGGATTTTATTTGCGTGGATATTTATATTCTATTGGATTAATTCAAATTATATATTACAAAAAAAGTTTTTAAAGTCTCATATTTTTGTTACATGCTGAGAATGGTATTTTATTTAGTGATGTCCGGCGGCTAGCCACCTAGCTCGTCAGAATGCACAGGGTGTTACAAGAATATATCTTGGAGAGTTTCACAATCTCTCAAATAGCATTGACATTTAGAGGCAGTTCTAAATTCAAGCTTAGCCATACAATCATCTAAATAATTAAGGTATCAGTAAAACCAAATAATAATAAGTAACCGGCTAGGCTCACAATTAAAGTGGCACTCATACGTATGTAGCAATAATCAAGGCTCTCAATCATTGAAAACCATTAGGCCAAGAAGAAAGTTCTGTAGGATAACACGTTATTCTACTCCCTAGTTAATATTGATGCTCATAATATAAATATTTGCCCACAAGTGCAGGAGTGAACTGAATCAATAAGGAACGTGATATCAGTTATTAGGTGAGAAGGGTTGAATTTATCCACATTCAAATTCAAATATTGATGATATTTAATAAAATATGTAGTATGGGAGAATTATAACATGCACATACTAAGAGTAAATAGGGGCTATCACATAGTGATATCAATAAATACGCAAAGCTTACTATTGAAGAGGTAGAAAAACCTACTTACTCGGTATTTTGCACGACTTTATATATCAAAAGAGGATATCGGGAGGAGTTGTTAGTTGATTATCTATATACAATATTTGGGTATATAAGTATTTTTTGGAATTTAAGATTGGGTTGGTCAGTTTGTACAAAAAAATGTATCTTTAAATATTTTGGGGGTTTAATTGTAAATAATTTGGGACTTCAAAATACCAGAGTTAAGGTTATATTTGAACTTTAGTACGAGAGACTTTTTGTCTTAAAATATTTTGAAGTATTCATAAACAAAGTCAAATTCATAAGTTGGGAAAGTCGGGAGGGGATAAATTGCAATTTAGGAAAAATATTTCTAAGTTAAAGCCTCGTTTTTTCATAACTTATACTAGGCTGATCCAAGCAAGGACTTACCTTATATCATTTTGACCAGAAAAATAAAATAAAAAAATTTTAAAAAATTCAAAAAATTCTGATTGGCCACGCGCCCTCATGAGTGAGGACAAAGTTTCTAGTCAAAAAGTTCATCTCCTTCCCCTCGACAGTTGACTTTAGGGTTTCTGATTTTTTTCCTTGAATAACTCTTTTATTTCTAAACCATTTGAGATTATTTCTTAACAAACTTAACCTAAAATTTCATAAGGAATCCAAATATATACGTTTTGTGGATTGAGATGCAATATATTTCAAGTTCTATAACTGTGTGTTTTACTGAAAATTTGACCTAACATCTGTGGATTTTAAGGATATGGCAGGGATTCTTATGAACATAATTTGATTTTTTCTTTGTGTAGGAGTAGTTTGGTTTTGATTTCAGAGGTTGAGATGGATTATACAGGGAGAATTTAAGATTTTCAACTTTCTGGCTCAAAATACACTTTCAATCGATTCGAGCTTATTAGGCACATTCATGGCATTTGATCATTACACTCGAGTTCCTAAGGTTATAATGAAGATAGTCAAAGCTTTAAACCTAAGTTTTGATGATTATTTGAAAGTTCACCATTGAAGCTCATGCCTTAATTGTGGAAACTTCGTAATTTTTAGCGAGGGCCTATTTTCTACATAAGAATTCCTACTGTTTTGAGTTATTCTAGCATTGTAACAACACAAAAAATGATTGGAACTAAATAATTGAATATAGTACATAAAATCATAGTGTGCCTATTTGGAGTGAAAATTTTGAGTTTTGAAACTTTTGTTTTAGTGAGTTTAAATTGAGGAATTCATAGGTTATTTGTAGTATGTGAGCGGGGGAGTTCATTGGTGGAGAAGGGAGGTGGATTTGAACTAATATTATGAGATTTTCTAGCTTGGTAAATGTTCCTCACATGTGTGCATGGTGTACACATGTGATTTTTGACTTCTTATACTGAGGTATAGGCTTATTTGGATAGGGGTTTTACGAAATTATCAAAACTTTGGTGTTTGATCCTTGGTTGGTCAAGTATATGCATTTATAGACTTAAAAGTGTCTTTTTTATAAAGTTTAGGAGTGCTTTTATAATTTTAAAAAGGTTTAAGGGCTGAAATTGTAATTATTTATTAGTTGAAATGTAAAGGATTAATTTGATATAAAGCTGGCGTATAGGGGTTAAGTACAAGTCAAGTTATGCTAGTTAGAAGTATTCAGGAGCTAGTTTGTAATTATTAAAACTTTAGAGGGTCCAGGTTAATTTAGTAAAGTTATAGGGCATAAAATATAGTTTCATTATTCTTTTGAAGACTTTTTAATTTGAATACTTTATAAGGGTTGAAACAATGATTGTAGGTGATTAGGGTCGGTTGATAGACTTGATTTGAAAATCCCGATAATTACAGTCTACTTAATTAAAAAAAATCATCCTCGAATTTACCTTGACATAAGTTGAGATATTGATCTTTCATAGCTTGTTGTGGTTCACATGTAGCTTCTTGCTGATTTTGATTGTTCCAAACTACTTTAACTGAGAGGATTTCTTTATTTATGAGATGCTTCACTTGATAATCCAGAATTTGAATAGGGCATACTTCAAATTCATAGTTTAGTTCCATAGAAATATCTTGCCACGTAATGATATGAGACGGATCGAAAATATACTCACGTAACTGACACATATGAATTACATTGTGAATATTGGATAATTCCATCGGTAATTCTAATTGATAGGTTATTGAGCCAAATCATTTAGAAATTGTGAAAGGTCCAATATATCTAGGAGCTAATTTTCCTTTCTTTCCAAAGCGTAAGATTCCTTTTTCGAGGAGAAATTTTCATAAATACTTGGTCATTAACTTGAAATTCTAAGGGTTTTCGATGCTGGTTTGCATAACTTTTCTGACAATCTTGGGTTGTCTTCAATCTTTCTTAAATTTATTTCATTCTCTCAGTGGTTTTCTAGATTATCTCGAGACTAAATTGTGTATTACTTCCGGATTCTATCCAATATACAGGTGATCTACACAGTCTTCCATATAAAGCTTCAAATGGGGAAGCTTTAATACCTGTCCGATAATTATTTTTATATGAAAATTCAACAAAGGGTAATTTACAATCTAATTGTCAGGCATTTCTAACGTACAAGCACGTAGCATATCTTCTAAGGTTTGGATTGTACGTTCTAATTGTCTATCCATTTGTGGGTGGAATGCGATACTTAAATGAAGTATAGTACTCATTTTGGTTTGCAGTGCTTGCCAAAACTTTCCTTTAAAACAGAAATCTCTATCTGATACGATGGATAAAGGAATTCCATGTAAGCGGGAAATTTCTCGAATGTAGAGCTTGCTAAGTTTCTGAAATGAGTCGGTGGTCTTCATGGGTAGAAAATAAGTAATACATTTTCTTACAAAATGCTTGATATCATTTCTCATAGTTGGCCACTAATATTGCTTCTATACGGTGTGGTACATTTTTTAAATTTCAGGGTGAATCATAAATTTCGAACGATGGGCTTCTTGCAAAATTTCTTCTCGAAGCGATGCATCATTAGGTACATACAATTTATTTATAAATCGAAAACCTTTGTCTTTATCGTATGAGAAGTCATGATTTTTATCTCGAAAGGTTTGTACAATATAATCTTGGGTTTGTTGAGCTCAGATTTTCACTCTCAATTCGGGATAAGCAATGATGTTGAAATTTGTTACGAAAGGGGATATCAATCGAAGGTCATATTGCTCTATGGTATCAGCAATATCATCAGAAATTAAAGTGTGGAGTCTTCCTACTGAATCTCGACTTAAAGCGTTGGCTACTACATTGCCTTTGCCTGGATGGTAATTTAATTAAAATTAGTAATCTTCCAAAAATTCCATCCAACGTCGTTGTCTTAAATTCAAGTCCTTTTGAGTGAAAATATATTTCAAACTTTTATGATTAGAAAAGAACACCATAAAGGTAACAACGTCAAAATTTCAATGCAAAAACTACAGCTATTAATTCAAGATAATGGGCAGGGTAATTATGTTCATGAGTTTTGAGCTGTCGTAGCCAATACTCTATAACTTTATCATTCTTCATTAACACACATCCTAACCCTTATAATGAGGTGTCGGTATATACATCATAGCTTACATCACTAGAAGGAATGGTGAGGACTGGAGCAGTGGTTAATTTGTCCTTCAAATTTTGAAATGATTGATTTCATTCATCAGTCCATACAAGTGGAACTTCCTTCCTAGTTAGCTTTAAAAGGGGGAGAGCAATGCGAGAAAATCCTTCCACAAAATGATAATAATATCCAACTAATCCTAGAAAACTTTTTATCTCAGTAATATCGGTAGGATTTTTCCATTCTAAAATGGCTGAAATTTTGGCTGGGTCGACTTGGATTCCAATTTTAGAAATCACATGTCTTAAAAAATTTATTTCCTTCATTGGAAAATCACATTTCCTATTTTTAGCGTATAACTGATGGTTTCTGAGAGTACCTAAGACTTCTTCTAAATGTTGGGCACGTTCTACTGGATTTGAAAATAAACAAGAATATCGTCAATGAAAATGATAACAAATTGGTCAAGAAAAGGCCTAAAGATTCTATGCATTAGATTCATAAAAGTTGTGAGTGCATTGGTTAATCCAAAAGACATTACCATAAATTCAAAATGTCCATAATGAGTTCGAAAAGTAGTTTTCGGAATATCTTCTCTCTGATACGCAATTAATCAAATACATATCCTATTTGGGGTAAAGGATACTTATTCTTAATAATTACCTAGTTTAGTTTACGATAGTCTATGCATAATCTAAAGCTTCCACCATGTCTCTTGACAAATAATACCGGAGATCCCGAATGAGACAAACTTAGATGAATAAAACCTTTTTCAATGAGGTCATCTAATCACTACAAAAAAAAAGTACTTTTCAATACTGGACTTTTTGAGACGGCTAAAATTTGAGTCTCTAAAATCCACCTTTTGAGACGAGTAAAATTTTCAGTCTTAAAACTAATAGTTTTTAAGACACCTAAGTTTACTCGTCTCAAAAGGTAATACTAAAGAGACAATATATTATTAGCCGTCTCAAAAGGTAATAATAAAGGGACAGAATATTTGTAGCCGTCTCAAAAGGTATACCTAATGAGACGGCTAAACCCAATTGAATTCCCTCTTTATTAATTTTTACTCCCACTTCTTTCTATTCGCCTAAAAAAATAAAAAATAAAAAGGAAAAATGACAAACAAAAACACGTCAGTGTTTTTTTCATTTTTCATTCATTCCCACTTCTTCGACCGTTTTTCTCCCAACGAACTTCTCCTTCACCTCCATGCGATTTTACTCCCCGAAGGGGCTCTCTTCGCTCAGCCTCCATGTTGATTACCACCACTGTTCTAATTATCTAGGTTAAGTAATTTAATATTTATAAATGTCTTTCTTTGTTTATGCATTTATGTAGTAGATGAATATGTTAATTGATTAGGTTTTTGATTTAAAATTATGGTTGGTTTGAATCTGACAATCTGGATAATGGATCCTTCCCTTTCAAAATCTAATTAGGTATATTTAGTTTTGATTTCGTTTTGTGTCTTAACGTTTAGATTTGTTTTGTTGATTTGTTTTTAAAGGTATTAGGTGAAGTGTTTGTTTTGAATTTTACTCTATTATATTTACTTTCTTACAAACAATCACATTAGGGTTTACCACAGTTGTAAATTATTTGCTTTTTCTTATAGGTTGATTTTACATAGTTGAGCATGTATCACCCATGATAATGGGTTGTTTATATTTTATTTTTGAAATTACCCCTGTAGATGCTACTGATTGTATTTTGTATTTTGTAATTGAAAAGAGAAAAAAAATGAAATCATTGTAGTATTGGTGAATCATTTTGTTATACGACCATTCATCATATTCTTACTATGCAAATATTATATAAAATAAGGATAGTACACAAATTAGTATTAGAAATTTCAAATTGAATAATATATTTAACTTTATTCCGTGAGTTATAGTTCAAGAATGTAGATTATGGTAGTTTGTGCAAAAACCCATTTGTTTTTCATATTTGGCTCCATTCCTGATACACATGTTTTTCACTTATGTGTATTTGACAGGGAGCTATGGCTTGTGTGGACATTTTTTCATTCATTTTGAAACATTTTATCTAAGCCTGAATATTCAAGTTACAACATTGAATTGATAAGAAAAATAGGTAATTCTAATTCTTTATTATTGATCTATATCATTAGTTTTTGTACATATGTTTTGTAACTTGAATTGATTTGTAGTGGTGATAGGAGGTTGAGGGGTGAGCCAATTGAAAACCCGAATTGCTAATTGGTTGTTGTATTATGTTTTTAGATTAATATAAGATAATATTTGTTTACTAGTTTGTGTGAATTTTAGTTAGATTGACATATTTGTTTGTGTTAATTAATTAACGTCCTTTGCAAGTAGTTCATGCCTTCTAAGTTAGAATTATTGATTTTCTATACTTGCTTGTGTAAGTTTACTATAGATACAAAAGTAATTTAAGGGAAGTGACCGTGTCCAAATTAGACTTTAGAATTTGAAAATAATTTGTGTATTGTCATTTTGGGCTTAAAATTGGGATTTAGGGGTGAAAACTCAAAATAGCATACAAGTGGCCCAAATAGAGGCACGAGCATCCACGGGTAAAAAAATAACTTGTTGGAAGTATCTTCATCCTCATCTAAGTCCCAGTTTATGAAATTAACTAGTAAGCATTCGTTTTGGGGTTTAAACTAGGCTTTTAGGAGTGAAAATTGAAAACAATAATGAAGTAGCGCGACAAGAGACATAGATACCCCAAAAGGTACCGAGGTAACTTAACAGAAGTCACCGTGTCCTCACTGGACTTGGGTTTAAAAATTGATTAGTTTACGTTTGTTTTGGTGTTAAAAATATAATTTAAGGGGCGAAAGCTGAAAATACAATCAAGTTTTTCGGAGAGAGGCACAAACTCCCCAATATGTTCAAACGTAACTTGTAGGAAGTATTTATGTCCTCATCGGGCTCCCGATTGTCAGGGGTTAAAAATGGAACTTAGGTGGGGAAAACTCAAAACAACAATTGTGTGGCCCGAATAGAGGTACTAAATATACCCCAGAGGACTTGTAAGAAGTGGAAAGTCTCGTCAGACTCCTAGTTTTTGAAATTGAGTAGTAAGTGTTCGTTTTGGGGCTAAAATGGGATTTAGAGGGTAAAAACTTAAAACACAATAAAGTGTCCTAGACATACCAATAAAGCCCCTAAGAGGTACAAAAGTAATTTACAGGAAGTGTCAGTGTCCTCATCGGACTACCGGTTCTCGAAATTACCTAGTAGATGTTTATTTCGGGGTTAAAAGTGGGCATTGGGGTGTGAAAAGAAAAAACAACAATGAAGTGTCCCGGAAAGAGGCAAGCATAATCGAGAAGATACCAAACAAATTTAAGGGAAGTTCCCATGTCCAAATTCAAATAACAATTTTTAAAATTGATTAGTATACGGTCGTTTTGGGATTAAAATGGGATTTGGGGGTGAAAAGTCAGAGGAGCAACCGAGTGGCCCCGAAAGAGGTGTAAAAATTCATAGATGTACAAAAGTAACTTGTAGGAAGTGTCTGTGTCCTCATCGGACTCCTGGTTTCCAAATTGACTAGTAAAAATTCATATTGGTGGTTAGAAGTGGGCTTTTGAAGGTTAAACTAGTGGTGACTAGCTTCTTAATAATTGTAAGAAAATATAATGTTTCCATGGTTGGGCACCTGTGGTGGAATCATCAATTTAATCCCAATATCGGTTAAAGAACCACACCGAATCAGCTTCTATTGCGTATCCCTCCTCATTGCGATGCCAACTATAGTAAGCATGTGTTCGAGTCTTGATATCTAAAATTGCATGACCGAAAATGGCCTCTCAAAAAGCTGGGTACTTTGGTTGTGGCTTTGTCATGCTGTTTGCCAAACCCTCGATATTTTTATCGTCGCCAATGATTATGTATACAGGGGAAGATTGGCCAATCACTAGAGTACACATTCCATTTACAATGTGTCATGTTGCTGAAGCTTTTTTAATTAAGTTCCAAAAGGGAGCAGTGCTTTTGGATGCCTTCTGAGGGACACGATACCGGTGAGTATAGGGTTTGAAAGGTTTAGTTTCACCAGTTTCAGGCACAAAATCAATCTCTATTCGGCAGTCCATATCCAAGGTTAATAGGCCGTACTTCTCTCGACGAACCTGGACCATGAATCCCATCTTTTATTATCATGATTAGGATAGTTATCTGCATACGAGAGGTCTCCTACAAACAACATTGCTTTTCCTTTCATTGGATTAGTGTTTTGTTTGAATCATAACTCTGACTAAGATCCTCTATTAGACCAAAAGTATATAGAAGATCAGGGCCAACTTCTAGAGGAGTTGTGAAGAAGAAAATTCGGGTTGTATGTCCTGTACCAACTTCATACTAACATTTGATTTCAAACTCTAAATTCCTAATGGTACAATGGTGGATGTAACCCGAAATATAATTGTAAAATTTATAGGTATTCATTTTGCCAGTGGCCTTATTCTTGTGCTTTGCTTTTTTCACTCCAATAATGGATTGTGCTTGAACCAAGTTCATGCATAGTAAACCACTGACTCATTGTGAATGGTTTGATGATTCCATCCGGTGGTAAGCCGTAATCGCTCCAACAGCATCAACAATAGCCCTTCTCTGAGTCAGTTGGCTTTCCATTATATTGCGATCAGGTTTAAGAGGCTATTTTCTTCTCTCAATGATCACAAGTTGCACATTTCTTTGGCCAAGGGTTTGGAACCCAATAGTGTTGGAGCGCTTTAATATGCAAGGGAGATTCTCAAGTGGAACGAGGAGAGATCCAACTTCAGTTTTACTGAGTCCTCGATTTATAGTATCGAGGCGAGTTCATTTTCTCATTGAAAACTTTAATCAAGACTCTTACCCAATCCTATTTATCTTTTACACACAATTATCATTGCCTGTACTTAGAAAGGCAGTAGTGTTTATAAGCAGAGAAGAGGTTGAATGAGCAGCTTGGTGTTGGTAAATGCTATATTATCGTGCTTTTATACTGGTTTACTGGGACATTTCCACACAAGGATGACATGTCCTTATTAATGTCTTGTTGGTCAAGTTATGGTGTTTAGTGATATTGCTCTCTTATCTATCATGGTTTTCCAGCTGTAACATCTCGTCTTATTTACAATTCACTCACATAACTTCCTTATTCTGTTTATTTTTTGCTACAATTTCTTATGTTGATATTGTGAACTTGAGGCCTTTTGAGTTTTCTCATATTTGGGTTTGACAAGCTCTGGTCTGTTTCGCAGAATGTTCATGTGAGCGATCCAATTGTGAAAAACTCTCTCATTAATACTGTTTATAACGTATGTCAATGGTACAATTGGGATTTTACAAATCAGTCTCTACTCTATTAGCTTCAATTCATTTATAAAATAATAGGGTAAATACTACTCATGATGTTTTATGCTCTAACAAGTTAACAAGCTAAACTATTTTACACTCCATTACCTGACCACCCATCTTCTTTAACAATGATTTGTATAGCTCACATGTTCTTTTTGTTATAATAGTTGTATTAGGTTGCAGTTATCATCTAATGAATCAATCGCGGTAGCAGCTGTATCATACTCTACTGCTGCCCTTCAACTTTATGATCAAAGGAAGAAGGTTTTTTAAGACATTGTGCTTCAGGTATAAAACTGGCTTAAACTTAAAATACATAGAAGAATAATCATAACAATGCATTGTGTAATTTGCTTATTTACAAAAATTTGCAACTATCTTGAGATCGTTTGGAATGCATGACTGTATGAGTAATTATTAATGTATCTTTCAGTGTTTTGTAATGGTATATATCTGTGATTAAATATCAATATCCCACTGCATCCAATTACACATATGTGATCAAACTATATCAATGTATTATGATCACTTCTCATGTGATGAAACTACTGTGCACACTCTTGAGCATATATGCAATTAAGTGTGCACTTCTTGCCTTTTTTTACTATAAATATATCCAATAATCCACTTTTTATATATTAACTTCCTAGGAAGAACTTCAAATAATCTGAAGTGCAATATCCTCCACTACAAACCATTTCAAAGTCTGTTCGAAACAGTGTTGATAC
Organism: Sambucus nigra; assembly: GCA_949130495.1. Lineage (NCBI taxonomy): Eukaryota > Viridiplantae > Streptophyta > Magnoliopsida > Dipsacales > Adoxaceae > Sambucus > Sambucus nigra. Next base: position 185,898,064 of record OX422209.1, on the reverse strand, counting down.
ATTCCATATATTTTGAAGTCATTTTTGTTATCTGCATTATTTGGAATAGTTCAACACGTAAATGAGGGAAAGTCTCCCCAACTTAGAATTTGGAATAATTCTTTACATATGTTATGCACTTCGACTGCTTTTACGGTACCCATACGTCGGTTTTTGTATGGTCGTGTTCATACGATGCATTAAATTATGATGGAGGCTACTTCTTGTCCGAACCATCAATTTTAACTCCTCATTAAATTGTGATGATGCATTAAGAAAACTATGTTCCCATCATAATCAATTTTAACTATTTTTACTTATTATTTAATTACTGCTATCAGATGTTAAATATCCATCCATGAAGAATGCTACGGGGCAAGAAATGTTCTGGATTCCACTTCATGGGTTTGTCGATTCTGTGAGACACCCAATATTGAGCGGCAGTGTTGCCTATGTCCTGTAAAAGGCATGTACTTTACGCAATGGAATTCTACTAGTCATGATTTTGTCATTAAATGTTTCTCCATATATTTCCTCTTACATTAAAGAAATTCTCTCCTTGTTGATGATATGTCTCTATCTTAAAGTATGCCATTGGAATACATTTTCCAAGAATTTGATTTGTGTAGACTCGTGTTTTAAAAAAGCGCTTGGTTGCACGTGATATATCACTGTTGATCCTGTCACAGCCCACTATTTATGCGATGAGACCATATCAGTTAAACGCAACACCTTGCTCAACCCCACTTATAAACATTGGTGTGGATAGAATATAGATACTAGATAGAGAAGGAAATAACATCAATTAGCAATGTACAAAGATGAAATTGCTAGATTGAGAGTTGGTTATGTCCCGAAACACACCAAACTCCTTATCCACATAATTCTGGATCGCCTCTTTTTTTTGCAAATAACTTATGTTTTTGGGGTGAGTTTGTCATGTTTTTATATGTTTTCACTATTGATTCATATGACGGGTAGCTCCCATATTCTAGATATCACCCCATGTTGTAGTGATTGCCATTAGTTATATAGTTCATGGGAGAGTAGTACCACTAGTCACACATTTAGATCACAATTTTTGTCACTTGAATTTTAATTTTGAATTTCGACATTATTCACGCATTGCAATCACAGTTTGCTATCACTTAAGAAGAAATTCAATTCAGTATTGTACCGTCATTTTAATCAAACATTTGCATCACAGTTTACTGTCATGTCAGCCACAGTTTCATCGCTTCTCCAACTTCACACCAGCATCTTTTGAATAGTCATCTTGAACCTGCACATATACAACATTAATGTTAACACAATACACAATAAGTGCTCAGTATCTTCAATCTCGTTGTTACATAATACACACATATCACTGTCAATTTCCCCCAAGCATCCAACCTATGTTTAGTCCATATCTTGTTTAAACAAATAAGTCACATGATAAAGGAATATCACTGTCAATTTCCCCCCAGGAACTTGATGTTTAACCCACACATTTATGTTAATAAACATCTTACTTTTGTCTTCTGATTTTATTATGTGTCCTTACAATTATATTAACCATTTCTAGATGGAATCCAAGTAACCCAGTCTTCCACATTCCCCACTATTTGAGGCCTATTACTCGCAACTTCTCTTAGAGCATTAGATGTCTGATTAGGCGGTCTCCAATTTCCATCATGAATAAAAATGTTAACTTTAGCTTTAATATTGCTCATTGGATCATAGATAATTTTAGGACCATACTTGTCGACTAATGGCCCCAAAGAATGCCAATTATAAAAGAACATATTTTCCCCATTTCTCAAATGATAATTAATAAATTTCTTAGCCACCTCTCTAAGTGTACACAGCTTCCACTAAGTCCACGAACTCCCAGTCTTGATTTTAACTCTCCAGATACTGTTTATCATTGACTTCCATCACTGTATCAATCACATTATTCTTAATAACCCACACCTATTTAAGTTTTTCCACAAATTTGCTATTATATATTTTCCCTATGACCAAATATCTTGAAATTAGTAATAGACATGGTAGAAATCAACAAGCTCTATATCATTAAGCACGGTAGAAATCTGTATTACAGTATTGAAGATAAAAATTGGTAGACATGTGTCTAGATTTTCATGTAGTCGAATTGTGTGTATGTTTGTATGATTATAATGTTTACGGGTTTATTTTTTCATTCCATTCTATTTATGCAACTAAATGGATCAAAAAAATTTCTAAATTAAAACTTGAACTATTCTAATTGAATTCATGTCTTTTATATCATTTCCTTATCTCTGTCATTCATTTTTTGTGTTCTGTTTTGCTTACTTTCATATCAATTTCAAATGGAAAATGGTTGGAAGAAATAGTTGCTTCTTGATTGTAGATATTTCACGTGTGAGTAACTATTTAACCAGGTAATTAGTTTATATTTAGATAAGTTTTTAGTTTGAAGATTGTGAATATTTATCAATGCACTCTTAAATATTTTGATAAGTTTTTAGTTTAACTATTTAACAATGCATTGTTTGTATATCTCCATTCGTATTACATTTTATGTTTATATTCATATTGAATAAGATGTATAAATATTATTTATCAAATTTTTGTTTAGGTACAATGACTACAGAGATTTGCAACCAACAAGCTCTATTACAAATGAAGAATGATATGAGAAGTGAAATGCTTTGTTCCAAAGTATTACCGCTCATCACGCTTTCATTACCTCAACGATTTAGACCGACTAGGTAATAATATATAGTTCATACATATAATTACTTTATATATATATTGAGAGATATTCGGGTAGAAAATTCTCTCTTTTAAAGTTAAATTTTCAATGGTGGTGGTGAAAAATTGCTATGGTGGTGGTGAGAATTTGCAATGCTTGTGGTCAGAATTTTCTATTGGTTGGTGTATAGTATTCTTATAATCAATTTTAATGTTTAAAACATGTTGGCTACTTGTGGTTTTAATGAATAAATAAAGAAGACTCTGTCGATTTAAAAAAAAATAATAGTAGTTAGATATTTATATTGTTTGTGATGAGAATATACTATATTGAATCATTGCACATTGTATTGTTGATAAGTGGGATATTAATTTTGACATAATTGACATTATTTTTTTTTTGCAGGTGACAATTTTGTAGACCATGCAATGTTAATCAGTGATTATGGAGGTCGGGATTGCTTTGATAAAAGAATTTCGTGTTTTGGAGTATAAGAAATCAATGTATTTTTATTGTCAAGTCAAATATTTGAACTTAGTGTTATAATTTTTGTTTTGATGAATATTTGGAGATGCCTGTAAGAACTCTAACTATTATTGAATGAAAATGATTCGTTGTGTTGGTTGAAAATCATCTTATGTATTACATTTTATGATTATTCGTTGTGTTGTGTTGTCTCAAATGTAATTCAATTCTATATTAAACTTTAGTGATAGATTTTATTATCCACAATATATTGGTGAAATTTTTTTAAGATCCCTTCACCTCTTTTGGGATGGTTAAAACTGTCCCAAAAATATATTAAAGACGGTTATGTTGTCGTCTAAAAAAGATCTTGTAAAATAGTAAACTTTTGAGACAAATTAATTCCCGTCTCAAAAGCAATCTTTTGGGACAACTCTCTTGCCATCTCAAAAGGGTTATATAAAATGATGAGATTTTGAGACGGATTTGTTCCCGTCTCAAAAAACTCTTTTAAGACGGCTATGGCGTCACAAAAGTATTTATGACCCCCTATCAAAAAGACCCCCTAGCCGTCCCAAATACCGTCCCAAAAAGTATTTGAGACGGATAAACCATCTTTTGGGACTGTTAGGTCACCGTCTCAAAAGCTACCTTTTTTTGTAGTGAATTGGGAACATAGTTCTCGAAGTTCTAAAGGATTCATTCGATATGGAGATATCGAAATAGAAAGTGTATTAGGATGAAGATTGATACTAAACTCGATTTCTTGGGAAGGGAGTAATCCTGGTAATTCTTCGAAAAACTATCTTCGAATTTTTCCAAAAGGTTTGGAATTAAAGAAGAGATTTCAATTTGAAAACTTGAGGTTTCAGACAGACCTGATCCTTGAAATACAAAAGAATAATTATCTTCATTTTGAAAATAAATTTTCTTGGCATGACAATTGATAAAAGCATAATCTCTTGACAAAATATCCATTCTAATAATAATATCGAAACCATAAATATCTAAAATTGTCAAATTAACGAGGAGTGTTCCTAGACCAAGCTCAATTTTATAATTTCTATAACCTTGTGTTGGTGTATTGATTTCACCTGTTGGTAATTCAATATCCAATGGATCAGTTAAAGATGTAGGTAGTAATTACAATAATTTAGCTAGCCTAAGAGTGATAAAGAAATGTGTTGAACCTGAATCAAATAAAGTATGAGCAAAAAGATGTTGGAAAAATATCATACCTTTTATCACGTCATGGGAGTTTTGTATAGGCATAATTCTTTCCACGACTCGGGATTGGCACAATTCCCTTAGCAGGATTTGGCTTAGTTTAATTTCGGATAGGACAGGATTTTAGATTTTATAGGGGTTTATTTGACTGACGATTGATCAGAAAAGATCGTAACTTAGGACACTGTGGCCAGATATGTCCCACTTCGTGATATTCATGACAACGAATTACTGAACGAGTTGTGTTATGAGGAATTTAGGAGTAAGCTTGTCCACTCGAGTTTGAATAAGGTTGTCGAGAATGAGGTGGGGTTCTAATAACATCATTATTTCTAGTAACAGGTGGAGAAGATTGTATTACGGCAAAATAATTTCATTCCATAATTGTCGCAACATCGATAAGTTGGGAATACTCACGGATTCGTAAAGGAGCGACTGAATTCTTGACTCTTGGATGTAGTCATCTTTCAAATTGCTTACACTTCTTCATCTCAGTATCTATATAATCAAGGGTGAAACGAGATAATTCGATAAATTTGACCTCGTACTAGGCTACCAATAGTTTGGCTTGTTGCAATTTAAGAAATCAACAGTTCGTTGATCTCGCTCAGCCTTGGGAAAATACTTTTTGAAGAAAATATTTTCAAATTGCTCACAAGTAAAATAAAACATTCTGGTTATATAACATCGCTTTCCACCAGACGCCAGCTTCACCTTCAAACATATCGGCTTCTAAAATTACTTGGAGATTAGTAGCTATACCTACTCCATTTAGAATTTTCACAATCTGACGTATCCATTTCTCAGCTTCACTAACACCTAGCTTTTCAAGAAAAGACGGAGGTCGTTGTCTCAAGAATTCTTTAAGGGCATTCATCGTACGAATTTCTTCAAAAATGTCCTGTGGATTAGAACGATAAATTTGTTGTTGTCGATCTAAAGAAGTGAGTTCCTAACGACATTGCATTATTTCTTCAGTTTGAGTTTGTTTAGTTTGAGTTCTAACGGAGGGATTCGAGTACTAACCATCCTAAAATATAATAGAACAATTCCAATAATAAGAATCATAAACAAAGATATGTTACAAGCCTATTATATTATACAATATAAGTTATATGATACATTGAAGTTATATATATATCACATGCTACTTCTACACTAGTACTACTACAGTCTACTAGTTTATGCCACGACGATGAGGACACATGTAAACGTGAAAGCCTCGATGATATTTCGAGTCATTCGGGAGATAGTGAGAGTGAGGATAGAAATTTGAGTGAGGGAGAAGGTGATCTCCAAAAATATTTTAGTGATTTGTGCACCTAGATATTGAAAACCAAAAATTTGAACAAAGATTTGTATCTTAGGGTGTTAGATTTGGAGAGAGAGGTGAAAGTTTTGAAGACGTGTGAGACGTCAACAAGTCAACTCGAGAAGGTGAAGATATCTTAGAGTGAGCAGTTGATCATTTTAGGCTGGGAAAAGAGAGACTGACCAACATTGTGGATAGTCTTATGGGAGATCTTCAATCTTTATTGAAGACTCGTGAGAAACTTGAATCCCGTGTATCCCAACTGAGAGAGATCTCGAACGTGCTCGGGAGGTCGAGGTCACTTTAGAGGACACATCTAAAAAGGTTGGAAAGATGATCCTAGATCCCACTTTGGATAATGTTAAAAGGTTAGGAATAGGTTATGACGGTGTGTCCACTTTTCATGTTGCACTCGAGCTAGTTCCAGAGTCTGTGACAGATCCATATGGCCCTCAACTAAATCCACATAGGAGAGCTCGTCCTAGAGATTTTGAGAGAGGGGTACCTAAGCCCGTTTATGTTTGTTCACATTGCAAGCAAAGAGGTCACCTTAGGGAATTTGACTTTAAGTTGGGGAGAGTGTCTCATAGGTATCTTCCACGATATGCTACTACCCGAGTCCCCACACGCACTTACACACATGTTGCTCCATATTCTCCTACATATCGGGAGAGAGATTTCGACAGTTTTCGAGATCAAGTGGAACATTTAATTAAAGATTTGAAAATTTTGATGGAGGAAATTCATAGGATGTCATATCCTTTTGAGAGCACCTCCGGACCTAATGATTGAGGTTGAGACTTTTCACTAGAATACGGTGCTTTTCAGGATCATATCGTATATCCATATTGTGAGTGTGTACTATCATTTTATTTATATTTTGTTTTTATTAAAAAAAATATATAAAGATTTTTTATTTCTTTATAAGAAAAATGAAAAATACAAAAAGATTTTTGGTTTTTTTTAAAAGAAAATGACAAAAAAAATTGTTTTTATAATTTTTTTTTAAAACACAAAAAGATATTAGTAGTTTGTTTACACCTTATATGGATGGACATTTAGGATAAATGAGTTACAGTATCTTTCCATTATTCACGTGACTTTTGGATAATGTTTTGAGATACAACATCATTTCATACATGTGCTTTATAATGTGTTGGAGTCATTAAGTTGTGATAAGACGATTACTTGTTATATGTTTGACTTGTTGTCTCCTTTAATGCACACGTACACGAATTTATTTAAGAATTGCACTTATCTGTCAGATATTGGTCAAGGTGTTTTCATCTCAATTTTACCTAAAATGAAAAATATATCATATGAGATAAAGGTTGTGCATGTAAGAACCATTGCCTGGGTTAATTTTTTTCTGGAAATTTGTTTTATTGTATGCAATAGAAATAGGCTACACAAGACATGTTGACTTTGTATGAAAATCCAATATTTGTAATTAAAAGAGCCTAAAAGATTAACGACACATAAAAATAGAAGTGACACGACAAATTTAGATTTGATCATTGATGCTTCATTACACACGAGCATTAATTTCTTCTAGTTATTTTAGGTGAATTTCTATATTATGAAAGGATTTTGAGCGAGTTAAAGTAGAATATCAATGGGTTTGCGCATACCATATAACCTCTAAAAATATTAACTAATTTGGGCGCTATTGGTGTGAAAATCATTTGACTTTGATCTGTTGATTAGATTGAGTCAATATCATATGAATTCATTTTTACACCTAAGGAAGACCTTGAGTACATTATTTAGGAGTATCTCAAATCCATTGTGTACATATGTTATAATCGTTTGAGTTGATTCACCTATCGAATTTGTTCACACCCATTCCTTACACTTTCATGACTTAGTTATCTTAATGTTAGTTCATGGTGTGTGTTATAATTGTATATTTTTTATACTTTATAAAAATTTGAAAAATTAAAAAATAGTTTGTTTGGTTTTTCTTAGTTTATCATTGCATGATACTTATTTCCTTATATTTGTGATGATGTTCTTCGATTTTCGTGGCACACTTCGATTTATTACTTTAGTTTTTCCTTTCCTTGTCTATTTTGGAAAACATAAAAATGGGGAGAACGAATTATGGGGGAGTGGGAGTTTGATTTATTGGGGAAGCATAAGTTTTATTATCATTTTATAATTCAAACCTTTTGTTGCATCACGGGTATTTCTTTATCTATTGTGTGCAGGTACACTTTGATGAGCATATGCAAAGCACACGTAAGATAAAGCTCCCAAAAAGAAGCTCGAGAGAAAGTGGGAGAATTGAAGATTTTAAGATGTTGAAGATTTTGAAGACTTATGTATTTTGATATCATTCCATTTATGGATTTTTTTATGTTTGTATCGGAATAGCCATAGGGGGAGATTTATAAGGGAAACATTTCATACATTGCCCTTAGTATCCAAGTTTCATAATTTATGGCATATTTCGTTACTCTGCATCACGTTATCACGATCATCGCCATATCTGAATATTTAACAACTCTAAAGCGCATCTCTAACTTGCACCACTACATCTTCATCATGCTCTACGACTTCACGTAATAATGGCATATTTTATGTTTTGGAGTTCAAAGTTTATTTATAATTATATTGGGAGTTGTTTTTATTTTATTTTATTTAAAAATGAGGCATTTTTTTGGACTTGAAATAAAATATTTTTCGCCCCAGTCATTCAAACGAGATGGGAATCTCGTTCGAATGAAAGGGTGTTCTCGTTCGAAGTCCCCTTAGAATTATACATCAAACGAGCATCGATCGAGGGCATACCGTTTCAAGTCATTAGAAGGTCGTTTAAAGCACGTTCAAATGAGATTGGCTTGTCGTTCAAACGAAACCTTTTTCCGTTCTAATGAAGAGTTGATCTCGTTCGAACGAGCATCAAACTCATTCGAACGACTGTTGCTACCTGGATTTTCATATTTTCCTATAAATACCTACTTCGTGTAGGATTTTTTTAATACTTTTATAATTTTAATTTCTACAGACCTGCTGCAAAAAGTCTCATATTTTAAAAGGGAAAACATCTTTTGATTCACACACATTACCTCACATACATAATTGTGAATCCACTTTAAAACCCTCACGTAATTTCATATCGGAATTACATCTTATGAAGAAGGCATCTCTGTTGTTGTTCTTATGATTCTTGTGGGAATCTTTGTTGAAGGAAGACTGGAGTTTTGTGATTTTTAGGAGGATCATAGTTGAAGGCAGATGAAGGTCACCCGTGGGAGATTCGTCGAAATGTTTTAAATTAATTTATAAACTTTGTAAGTTGCAATTTGTAAATTTTATAAAGTGAATAGCCCCAAATGGGATTTTTTTCGAAAAGTGTGTCTTTAATGTGTTGATTGCATGCTTTATTGATTTACGATTTGAATTACATGGTTTCATGTTCTAGGGCTAAAGTAATTAAAATTGGTGTGGGTTGTCATCTATATTAAATAAGTTTATGCCATTGGACTATTGCTCACTCTTTCAGAAATGATTAAGTGTACCATCGTTTCATATATCAACGGCATCTCATTTCCCCAGACGCCCAAATGATCAGTGTACCATCAGACGGTTCGCTGTTTTTCCAATTATTTATAAAATTGTCCCCGTCTTAATATTATAGGTAGAATTTTATAAGTCCCAGAAGACGGTAACCAACTAAACACCTTCCAGGTAGCCAAGCACCCTCTAAAGGACTCATTCCTATCAAGAATGAAGCATTGTGGGCTTTTGTTATAGCCTAAATTAATTAGGCCACGTGGAAGAATGAAAAAGTGACACCAATTATCACTATTCAGCATCACATATATATATGGTCAGCTAAGTTATCTCACTGGTCGGCCACCTAACCGACCGCACCCGTGAATGTGAGCATTCAGTAATATGAACAAACGCACGTGGAATATTCAACAGTCACCATGCACATGCACACGAATAGTATCCAGTTCCCTATTATTGTGTAAAGATGTAAATACCTAGTATATAAAGGCATTCCATCTCTTTAACTTCCACTACTATAAATAAATTGCTACCTCTCTCTGCCAAGGGACATGACTACAAAAGCTCAACCCTAGAGAGCGTTCTTGAGAAGCAGTAAACCATAAAAATAAAGTGGCATTACTCCCATGAATATAGGTACCATATTTGGGCTCAACCATGTAAATATTTGTGTCCCTCCATAATTCTTTCCTCTCTCTAATTGTTTATTTTATCCGTGGTTATAAATATTGGGCAAAGTGAGCTAAGATTATTCTAAATTATCAAATCCAAATTTATACATCAACAATCTATACGAGAATAAGTGCTATAACGATTGCATTACAGTACTCATATCCGCTACGTTGTACATCAGTTTTCAATACAAATTACCGTAATTCTATTAATCATTTTATGACTTACTCATCTTCTACCAAGTACTTTAGTACATATTTGCAAAGGTTTTAAATCAATAGGTTATCATAATTTAAGTTCTAATCCTCATCCAATATTCCGTTTTTTCTCAATTTAGGAATTTTTACCAATCTATCTAAACCGTGCTCACATCGCCAAAACACAGTTGTCCATACGGCCCATGCGCATGGACCCAAATTGCATCCGTTCGCATGGATAAGCCAAAACTCCCTAAAAATTCATTTTCTTCAACCTATAACCCATGTTACGACCCTTGAACCCAAAACCTCCGTTTACGTCCTGCCTAAGGGTATTAGCACTTTACATACACCCTAATCCTACAAATTTCATGAATCTAATTTATATACTATCATTTAAATTTAGGTTTATTTATATAAGGATTTAGAATTATAATTCAGAATTAGAAACTTAGATATGAACTTCATCTAAAAATTTCAATTATCCAATTGATTACCCAAATATAAAAGGCTTTTAATCAATCCTACAAGTATAGCCTAACCTTAACATTATTTTATTCAGTATCTCCCAAATTCATGACAAATGGCATTAATTTTCATTTATGGATGAAAATATAATTTTATATTTAAATTAAATCCAAAATTTTTTATTGTTTAATTATCTACATCAAGTATTTTATGTTTAGATTTAGAATCCAATGTATAATTATTCTAACACCAAAATAATTATATTAATATATTTGTGGCCATTCGGGGCGAATTCTTTCGGTGCGGACTGGACCCAAAATTGGAGGGAGAGAAAACGGAGAAATCTCTCTCTCTCTCTTCGCGCATGAGGGGATTCGAGGATAGGAATCCTTTTTTCGCCACTCATGTGATCTTTGTTGGCTTCCACAGATATAAATCGATCGTAGAAATGGACTCACCGACTTATTTTTCTCAAAATAGGCAAAAGAATATATCCATCGTGAGAAAACAACATCAAAAGACAAACTAAAGCGTATGAAACTAGGTGAGTCGGGGGTCCGGGGATAAAGTTACAGGATAGGAAGGTGTTAGGCATCCATTCCGCCCTTTTGTTCTCTCATGGGTTACGATACTGTTTTCATTTTCTCCAAAATATGACTCACATGTACCAAGTGTGCGATGTAAATAATGAGAGAAATAAATCATCATGCTCACATCATGGGAAGGATAAAAATGAATCATTCTAAGGAGTGTACAAAATAATAACGTAAAAATATGATATTAGTTTCCATAAAATCATAATTCACTACAAGGAACTAATCATGTATATCAAGCGGGGACACTAATATGTAGGACTACACATATTCACAATACTACTAAATGCGAGAAAATACAAAGTGACTAGATGAGAAAAATAGGACTCGAATACCATGATTGGCTCGATATGCCTATATAGCCAAACGGCATCAAATTCCACGTAGTTCAATAACGCACAAGGTGGTGTTTAACCCATAAATTTGAAATTAGAACTACCCCTAGTTTATTTTTAAAAAAGGTGCACAAGTCTATGAAGTGTAAAAATAGGGGAAATTATACTTTAGGGTTTATGAGGAAACCATCTTTTTGGCTTTTTTATATTTTATGATTTTTTTTATGTCAACTAATAATAAGCAAGGGATATTAGTTTGAGGTTGGGAAATGAAATAAAGCAAAAAATATACGATAAATAAAGAAAAAAGCAAATGACTTATATTAATTAAATGTGTTGTAAAAGGATGAGAGTAGACCTTCTATCGGACTTTAATTAGGATTTTAGAGTAGCAGAGTTATATTTTTACGGTGTTTGAATGATGGTTAGTCAAGGGTAGAATGTACGATGATAGATGGATGAGGATGATGTAAGAAAATGGAGAGAATATTTGGGGAAATGGAATTTCGACGGACTGATTCGAGGGAATGTTTCTGACTTCTTAAAAGGACCCTTGGGAATGAGGTCATGACCTCTTTAGATAGTAAAAAATTTAGGTTCATGGGGGTGCCAATCGGCATAGTCCATTATCTTCCTATCAGCATACCCTTAGTAGTCCGAAACAGGCTTTTTTTGAAAAAACGGGCATAAAATACAAATCGTAAGTCCAAATCGCGCACGATAGGGATTATTGCAAAAGGAATTCAGAGCCCTATAAAAATATATTGAGCCACTCCCGAATTTGAGATTTTACTAAAGTTAAACGGGGCTCAAGAGCATCCATGGCCTCTAGACGGGTGTTTTTGGAGTAAAAAGGTAAGTACGCACGAACCTTAAGGCCGATTTGCGCACGATATGGACCGTTGGAAAGGTAATTCAATGTCCTATGATATTTTAATGATAATCATTCGGGTTGGAGAGTCGACCAAGGTTAAATGAGGCTTAGGAGCACCAAGTGGCCTCTAGATCAGGGTTTGAAGTAAAATGGTGAGTACGAGTGAACTGTGAGGCCTATACGTGCACGGTATGGAATGTTGGAAAGGGAATTTAGATACATATGAGAGTTCAATGAGCTTAGCTCAGTTTGAAGTGTTCACCAAGGTCAAAAAGGGGCTTAGGAGCGCTCCGTGGGCTCTAGATCGGGGTTTGGAGTAACAAGGTGATTACGCAAGAACCGTGAGGCCGATTCAATCACGATATGGACCGTTGGAAAGAGGATTCAGATACCCATAATATTCTAATAAGCTTCTCTTGAGTTGTAGGGCTGAACAAAATCAAACAGGGCTCAAAAGCGCTCTGTGGTCTCTGGATCAGGGATCGGAGTAGGACCTAGGGTCTTATGGTGGGAGGAGAAGTGTTAGGGACCTAAGGAGGTATTTATAGGGTACTTGGATGGGGTGTTTGTAGAGCCCCTCGGCATGCAAGCTTAAAACAAGTGGAGTTCCTCTAAAGATAGACACCTCATAGATGTTTAAAGGTTGAGGACCCTCCCGGGGTTTGAATATGGTTGATTAAAGGATCGAGGTTGATCCAGCCGAACTAAAGGGTTAAGATGACAGATTCAGAGGGTCGAGGTCAATTTTATAGACCTAAGGAGTTGAGATGACCTATTTAGAAGGTCAAGGTCAAATCTGTGGACCGAAAGAGTTAAAATGATCGATTCAGAGGGTCAAGGTTAATTCTGTAGATTTAAGTCAATTATGGGGATTTAAAGAGTTAAGGCGACCAATTCTGAGGGTCGAGGTCGATTTTCCGAACCTAAGGAGTTGAGATGACCAATTTAGAGGGTCAAGGTCTATTCTTCAGACCCAAAGGAGTTGAGATGAGCGATTTAAAGGGTCGAGGTTGATTTTACGGACCTAAAGAGTTGATATGATTGATTCAGAAGATTATAGTCAATTTTGTGGACCTTAAGAGTTGAGATGACCAATTCAGAGAATCATGGTCAATTTTACGGACCTAAAGAGTTGCTAACGGAGAGCATTCTTTAATTTTGACTCCATTTGAGAGGGTGTTGGTATTGTGAGTATTTAAGCACTTTGATTTTGTTTCCACTCGGGAGTATGATGGTAATGAGAGCTTTATAAGTGGTTTCGTGCTTCTTAATGAGTTTTCTCCGAGCCATTATGCATTTGACCTTGCGGGGATTTTTTGGGAATTTTTTAGGCTATGTTAGGATTTTTTTAGAATTTTTGTAACAAAATTTTAAGGGGAGTGACGATAGGCATAGCCAGAAGGGTGCCTATAGTCATAAGGCACAAAATCTTATTTTTTTTTAGGGAGGTGAAGGGCTACTGCCAGGCGACCCTCCTAATTTTTTTACACCTTCATTCGAGTGAATCTCTTCCTTTCTCTCTCTAGTAATTAGTTTCGAGTCTATTTTCTTGAAAGAACTCATGGAGGGTGCATCAGACAATGCATGGATGACTATTGATGACTGGGAAAGTTTGGAATAGTGCACCATTGAGGTGCTAATACTAGGGAAAGAGAGTGACTATGGAAGTTTTGAGGTCGTTCATGATGATAGGGTTTTGTTGCGGGTTTTGGCGAACCACCGCTCTGCAAGGATAAAGAACCCGAATGGCTATGTAAGTGTTTGCTCTTTATTTTCATTCTTTTTGTCTTCTTTTTCTTCTTGTCCTTGGGATGCTGAATGGTTTTCTTATCTTTTGTGCATGTCGACATTACTTTATCGAGTATTCACTTTTATGGTCCGACTGGGATGAAGGAAGTGTGGCACATCTTCCTTGGTGGTGCGGTTGATGGTAGAGGCTACAAAATTTGGCTTTTTGATAGGGGATTTGGATGAGACACCGTGTTTTACAGCGGTGTTGTGTGCTCTCGGCGAGAGATGGTGGGACACCACCCATAAATTTGGGTGTTGAGGAGATGACAGTCACACCCCTGGACGTTCATTAGTTGACGGGGTTAGAGTGTGAAGGCCAACAGATAGTGGTAGATCGTACCTTGTGCATTTTTTAGGTTGTAGTTTAGGCTGCCTTAGGATATATAAGGAGGATTGTATCCGAGAATTCTATTCGCATATCAGTTTTAAAGGACACCTTGTTGTCAGGCAGATTAATAAGACAAAGGGGTGGTAGGAGAGGTAAGTAGCTCTCTTATTTATTTTTCTTTTATTCCGGGGGGGGGGGGGGGTATGGTGGTGACAAGCGGCGATGTTGTCCACTTGTGGTTTCTTCCCTTCTCATGGATCATTTCAGAGATACACCTGTATGACTATGGGAGCTTTACGTTAATATCTCTTTATGCTTGTCTTAACGCTTTGAGTTAGTGTTGTCGACATAATTTTATCAATACCACGTATCTTCAGGAGGTAATTTTTAAATTCATTTTCCTCTTATTTTCTTGTTGTTATTCCATTTTAATTATTTTTTGACATCTTTTATTTCTTTATGTAGACATGTTTTTATGACATGAATGGGAATAATGTCGAGTTAATATCCTTGAAGGCGAGTGAGCTGGGGGATTTCTCAAGGATGTATAGGTGGAGGAAGTCGAACAGGAGATCAAACCAGTCCTTGTCTTTGAAGGATGGGCGGGGGGCGTTGAATGACTTGACGAGAGACCATGTTAGGCTTTGGTTTCCATACTTTATGTGGTTTTAATACTTTATTTTTCACTTGGTAGATTACTAATATTTGCTTGGGAAACATGTGACATTTTACTCTTGAGGTTTGTTTTCGAGGGTCGCTAGGATTATAGGCATGCATGTCCAGATGTAGAGGTTATTGGTGCATGAGTTCGGGTACGCTGGTACCTAAGTGGGAGGGTTGTGAGGCAGGTGATGGAGGGAGAGTTAGAGTTCCTACCGTCGGCACCCCTGCAGTTCACGAGGTAGGTGAAAGAGATGTCAGATGAGGTGAGGGTGGCAGCGATGGAGGGCAAACCCTATATACTCTATACAGACACGACGACAGGCTGCGATTACCTAGACTTCACGACTAGTTGGTTGATGTCATGAAAGGTATGATTTCACCATCAGCGAGATCTGGGAGAGGTACTAGTGCACCAGTGGTGTAGACCCATAGCACGGGGGCCATGCTGTAGCAGCAGAGGGGTTCATTTTTAGCATATTTCCAATCCTTCCTATCATATTCGGGTGGGTCGTGAGGAGGTGATCTCAGTGCCTCATCGCCCTCAGGCAGAGATAGACGGTTTTACGGTTCTTACTAAGGAGGCTCTTTGGAGAGATGTATGACTTCTTTTTTCTTCTTTTATATTTCTGCCTTTTGGTTTTCTTTCTCTTTTAACTGACCTTCTTGTCTTTGGTGGATTGGTTCTTTTGCAAACTATTCGCGTATCGACGTCCCTGCTGCAGAACATTCGTAATTAGATGGCGTTGGTGTCCGGCTATGTGAGGAAGTTAGCCAGGTCTTGTATGGAAATTGGCCACCTCGGAGGAGATCTCTGGTTTCGAGAGTGGGGGATCTATCGCACATCAATAGGGAAAATGTGTTCACTGAGGCACCTAACACGGTGGTTTATTGGTTAGTTGAGGTTTTTGGAGGGTCCACGATACATCTCGATTTTTCATGATCTTTTTATTTTTTTATTTTTTTGCTTCTCTTTATCTCTTTGTATCTGGAAAAAAGGTACCCACTCTGACAAGTATATATAAGATGCATTGTTTTTGTCATTTTTTATTTACCTTTAATTAAATGACCTATTCTATATGCAATTTAGGGTCTGTTTGGTTCGTAACTATATTTATGTTTTATGTGTTTAAATACAATGCTGATAAGAATCTGCGTTTGTCAACCTGTTTTTAAACACAAAATTATAATATTTTGTGTTATAATCATGTTTTTTAGAAAACGAGTTTAGGGTGTTTTATAACTTCTGTTTTTTATTTTTCAACTCAAAAGTATTCGTTCTTAATATTTTAATGCAGTTATACCTTAATATATAATATCCACATAATACATTAATATGTGCGTAATTCTTATAAATAAAAAAATATAAATGTTCATGTACACAAAATTACGTATGGAATAATATAAAGTTAAATAATATTATCAATAGATACATGATACTTATATATAGTTTTATACATGTATTATTAATATATGGAATAATATAAAATATACATATAGTACATATGTATTAAAAAATATTATCAATTCATGTATGTATATAATTTTATTGTGAATTATACATGCAATATATATATATATATACATGATTGCCAATTTTATCAAATTTTGAAAAAAATGTATTTAAAAATAAGTTTACCAAACGCACACCAATAATTATAAAAAAAAAAAAACTGAATTTTAAAACTATGCTTAAAAACATCGTTTAAATAGAGGTTTCTGAGTAGCGAACCAAACGGGCCCTTAATTTTCTACTGAGGTTTTATTTGTTGCAAAGCTAAGATAAAAGAAATAAAAGAAATACTCGAAAAGGCTTTTTACTAACATGTTGATTTTTTACAAAGAAAAGTCTTTATTTTGGAATGATATATACAAAAGAGGAAAGTAAAGAATTTTTAAAAATAGAGGGTGCCAATCGGCATACCCTTTGTCCTACCTATCAATATATGGGTTAAGTACAAATCACTTTCCTAGCTTTGATTGCATTTGTTCTGTACTTAGGAGTACTTAAGAACAGGGGTCATGGCAACAACTCAGGTTTTTTGTTTTTATGAGTGCTTGTGGGTATAAAAAGGGGCTTGGAGGTTTTTTTTCATCACCAAAATTCAATCTTCTCTCTTTTGTAACTTTCTTCTTCCTTTAAAATGGCATTTTCAATATCTAACGCCTTTGCGACTTATCTCAAAGGTTTAAAGGCCATGTGCCTCTACAATGTAAATTACGAAGCCTTTAGCTTGCGTCATGTCTCCTTGTGGCTTAATCGTCCTATATATAAGAATCCATTGAGAGCGGCACTGTAATTTTGGCATCTCGAATAACAAATTTTTCGATTTGGTCTGGACGAAGTGTGCCCTACTTATGAAGAGTTTTCTACAATGTTGGGTCCCAACCCAAGTGTTGCGACAGCCATACCAGACTTGTCTAGTTCCCCTAGGATATCAGTAGTCAAGTTGATCCATATCCCTCCTTCGGATGCCCAAATGTTGGTGCACAAAGGAAGTATTGTTCTCCGCGAAATATTGAACTCGGTGTGCTGGAGAGATTATATTAATAATGGCTTTACTATTGCTATGGCCTTGGGATTGATTAATGGGCTACTTTTAGTAACCGATGACATGATGACTGGCCCTCAGGTGGCTACGATAGTGTTGTGGATGTCTTATAATTATACTCCAACTATTGTAATACTGGCAGAGACTCTTAATGGACTAATTCTTGGAAACAAGGTCGGGATAATTTCTTACGGGGGAGCCCTATGATCTTGTTTATGTGGTTATCTAAGAGACTGCGCCCGGTGGCCCCTCATGAGTTCCTTCTAACGGGCATTCTCAATTTCTTTCCTCGATCTTTCTACAGTTTTGGCCCATCGACGGAGAACTAGGTGAATTAGCTCATAGAGCATGGCTCCAGGAGTCTTCATTGGTCCATACTATGCATAATCACGAAATTTAGATTAACTCCCATATGGAACTTGACCCATTAAGCCCAAATCATTTTAAACAGTCTAAAGTCTAACCAAACCATATATTAGCCTATGGGGATTAAAACCCATTATTTAAGTCTTAATCCAACATTCTAAATGTCCCAAACATTGACCCAAAGTATCAAACCAACTTCTTAATATTCTATCTACACAAGTCCCAAAAATCATTATCCATTATTAAATTATTTTTTATTAAATAACTATTAATTCATTCTCGTGTTTTAAGCCATATTTTAATTTTGAATAAAATACACATAACACAACACATATGAAATTATAATTAGTGATATCACATGTCATTG
This sequence comes from Sambucus nigra, assembly GCA_949130495.1. Lineage (NCBI taxonomy): Eukaryota > Viridiplantae > Streptophyta > Magnoliopsida > Dipsacales > Adoxaceae > Sambucus > Sambucus nigra. The sequence continues at coordinate 185,879,637 of OX422209.1, read as the reverse complement.
CACACACATATAATCATAAATAATAAAATTTGATATTTATTAATGCCTTATAATTATGGGGTATTATAATAACCATGAAGGATACCTAGATTGTAGTCACTTGTATCTATGAATATATTCCAGCTATTTGGGGTACGATTAACTGCACACTTGTAACCCCATCTTGTATCCTCCATTAGAAATTCCAGCACTTTAGTCGTCCTTTATTATTCTCCGATAATAAAGAGCTCCCTCCTTTTCCATGCGGAAGTAGGCATGGCGATTTGTCGAACTAAGTAATTTATTATGTTCTTTTCACACTGCATTTGTATATTGGGATCAGATTGTAATATTGCAATTATCGTGGGTTTGATATCGCCTAGAACACCAAAGGGGAAAAAGTCTCAAAATCTTAGCCAATTAACACCCCTTCCCATTCTTCACCCCAATTGAGCCCTTCTTATTCTCTAAATCCCACCTCACTCTCTTGTACCTAAACTTATTGGTTAACAAAACCCCAAATATTATTCTCTTTTGAATAGAATAAAGTAGGGGAGTATATATATATATATATATATATATATATATATATATATATATATATAGAGAGAGAGAGAGAGAGAGAGAGAGAGAGAGAGAGAGAGAGAGAGTCACCGATGACAGTAAGGACATGAGAAGAAAATGAACAACTACAACTACAACAAATAAAATTATTTTATGTTTAGAATGTTATAATCGATTCTCAACCATTGACTCGCGAGTGAATCGGGCCAAAGTATGGCATCGAAACCGTTTTGACCCGTTGACTTTAAATGCCGAACCAACGTGTGTATATGGGGCGGATAATGGGTGGGTGTTAGCTCATTTATCCACATTGCCGAGCCCAAGTACAATATTCAAAGTATAAGAGGGTTAATTTCCAAATTATCACAATTGAAGAATAATTAGGCCATTGACACCGACGTGCAAGAAAACAGAGATTTCCACGTCGTGAGAGGGAGAGAAGTCGCCTGCTCGATCTATTTAAGCGACTTTAAAAAAAAAGAATTTGTCGGAAACGATATACTCCGTACCAGCTTTATAAAATCACAATTTCTCCATATTCACGATCAATTCAGAGACACTGATCGTCAATTAGTACTTGCATTTTCAACTCTCGCCGTTCATTATAATCATAACATTTCTGGCTTTCAAATTGGGGATTGGTAAGCTTACTTTAGCTGTTTACGGTATAAACTAGAAGATATTGACTTTGTACCTTATTTTTGAATCAAACGTTTTTTCACGAGATGATTTATTGGTGAGCTGGTCATATTAAAGAGCCTTGATTTATACAACTGAAGGATGTATTTAAATTACATCTTGGCATAAAGGGTAATTCTTTTTTAATTTGTTGTAATCTGTTATTGTAGGGTTCAAGCATTTGTTCTTGTTATTTTAGTTATGTTAGGACTTTAGTTTATGGTACTTGTTGGGTGGATGGGTCGCGATAGGTTAAAATGGAAAAAGGATTCCAACAAAAAAAGCCGATTCTACAACTACGAAAAAGAGGACTTTAGTAGATCACCTAGGTTATGTCCTGGATGCACAAATGACGGTGGGTAGTCCCTATACTCATTTTCCACTGGCTTTTTTAATCTTTTGTTAATCAAAACAAGGATCATCTTATTTGAAATCTCAGATAAACAATTGCGTTATGGAGAAATAATGGAGGCATAATGATTCATTATTCCACTCTCAGACACAATAGTCTCGGAATGTGCCGTTGCCAAAATGGTCCCATTATTTTATTTTTTTATTCCAAATAGTGTGATGATGTTCCTCTATACGAACTTTTCTGCATCGATCTTTGTAGATCAAGGGTTTAGCCTCAGTCCACTTTGTAAAGTAGTCAATCATTGTGATAAGGAATTTCCGTTCTCTTGGAGCTCTTGGGATTGGACTTGTCGCCATTAAGGAAAATGTTAATGACTTATCAATGGATTCTAGTCTTCAACCATTGCCCTAATAATCGGGGAAAATTCCAGTCATTTGGAACATTTCCTAACGTACTAATGGCCGACCTTAAGTTCTAAGCTCTCTTAGCTAGATCTTAAAGGGTGCGGGCCTTTGTCTTGGGAAGTTATCCTTCCGATTTTTATCCTGATGAAGTCTCTCAAGTCCTTATCTCGGAAAGTATCGTCCTAATAAGCTTCATTTAATTCGGGGTACATCAGGTCGACTACCTTAAGAGCGTACACACTTAAGATCAGCTACTGGAGCAACATGATGAGGTGGTGGTTGCCTCACTTAGTGTTGGCTATGACAATCATCATGAGGGCTTTTAGACTTGAAATGTGATCATCTTTGGGAGACGGGGGCATCCCGAGGGATTGATCGTCCTCTTACAATTACGAGTGGATCCATGCGTACTTGGCCTTCACCTCTGCCACCCGCTCGCTTCTTTAGTTAAGCATTCTCATCAATATATTTAAATATTTCACCATCACTTTGTCATAGACCATCACTTTGTCATAGACACTCCTTATGCCTATTGGTAAGACAAACCCTAAAGACTTATTAATGGGAGGGTGGGTTGTGTGGATGCTGTCTGACCCGATCGGGAAATCCCAGTTCTCTAGCCTACTCGAAAATTTCTCCATACCCGTCCAATCTTTTTACCCATCTGCTTACCCCAACCTGAACCAAACTTCTCGGCAAGTCAACATTCCCGACCTCCTTGGTATTGCCGGAATTTCAGGGATTCTCGGCCCTACACCCACAACCCTTCGACTCGCTGAAATTTCGAAAATACCTGGATATTTTGAAGTGACTCGAACCTCTGCAATCCTCGGCCAGCCACTGGACATTCTCCCACCACCATTATGAGATTTTAACCATTATGGTCAACTGCCCACTTCCCTCGGTTTCGACACTCACACCATTTGTGGTCGGATTGCGGAACCTCTTGGCTTACACTTCTCCGGCCATCAATTACCTCCTCTACATTTATACCATCACCCACCACCATATATGCCACCACCATCCCACACACCTTCTTATTACGATCTATCCCTTCACTCTACCAGTTCTTCCTCCTCTTCCGACACTGGAGACACCCGTCACAGCGTTTTGGAGTGAATACCTCCTCCTCCACCCGATGCTCATCGCTGCGCATCACTACGGGACTGTCAGTGCTTTTATTGTGGTGAGCATGGCCATTTGATTGGCACGTATATGCCACCACCATCCCACACACCTTCTTATTACGACCTATCCCTTCACTCTACCAGTTCTTCCTCCTCTTCCGACACTGGAGACACCCGTCACAGCGTTTTGGAGTGAATACCTCCTCCTCCACCCGATGCTCATCGCTGCGCACCACTACGGGACTGTCAGTGCTTTTATTGTGGTGAGCATGGCCATTTGATTGGCACGTATATGCCACCACCATCCCACACACCTTCTTATTACGACCTATCCCTTCACTCTACCAGTTCTTCCTCCTCTTCCGACATTGGAGACACCAGTCACAGCGTTTTGGAGTGAATACCTCCTCCTCCTCCCGATGCTCATCGCTGCGCACCACTACGTGACTGTCAGTGCTTTTATTGTGGTGAGCGTGGCCATTTGATTGGCACGTGCCCTATTATTACCGCGGTCTCCCAGCACCTCCAATGGTCCAGCTTGTTCATCCTCCTCATCCTCCACCTGTTCAGATGCCGCCTTTACCTGTCGATTATGCCGCACCTGTGTCGCATGATGTGATGGGCCTTGATACTCATCAGGATGGAGACCCTTTATCTATGGCGCTCCATCTACTCTCTCGGAGTCTCCATGGAGATATATGCATTGATATTCCTATGTTCGACGGATGATTCTCCCCCGATGATATGATTGATTGGTTCAGGGCCGCTCTTGTGTTTTCCTTTCTACCCCCCAAATTTCAGGGATTCGCCTGAGTTTGATGGAACGATCTTTGCCATCGATGGACAGCTGCTGGCTTCGCCTTATCCGGACATGGCCAAAGCTGAAGGCTGCTCTTCAGGCTTCATTCATCCCACCGATATATGAGCACGACCGTTTTGCTCGTATCCTGTCGACGTCTACGGTGGTGGAGTATACTGAGTAGTTCCACCTCCTTTGCACTTGCCTCCCCGAGACTGAGGATCAGCGGATCAACCGCTATCTTTTGGGGCTCCAGTCATATATTCAGCGCGATCTAGAATTACGAGAGATACCGACCTTTCTGAAGGCGGTAGAGTATGCTACCAAGGTCAAAGCTTATCACATGGCGCCAACTCCACCTTCCTCCCGAGCTCCACACCCATGGGTCCCTGCTATTGCTCCTCCTCCGGCGTCGACTTCTTCTACCACTACTCCAGTCACCACTACTATTTCCACAGCGCCACATTCGGACCCTCCTACATTTCGGTGCTACAATTGTGACAACGTTGGACATCGAGCTTCAGAGTGCTCTCTTCCACGTTGTCGTGCACTTTTAGCAATGGAGCATCCACCAGAGTATCTTGATGAGTCCGAGGAGCCTCCTCGACATGCATTGATTACCATTTTGGAGCCTGACTCTGTGGGCATTCCTCTTTGAGTTCGTGGACGAACTTTTTTTTTTTGAGTGGGTAGAGTGATGGGAATCCCATTTTATTTTCCGTTTATTTCTATTCTTTCCTTTTATCTTAGTTTTTATATTTCTTTTATTTCTTTTAATTGGTCTCCAAGCATGTTTGGGACTAATTAGATATTTTTTTTAATAGTTGTCCTTTATTAGTCATTTAGGTAATAACTTGGCTAGCAAGTAATTTCCCCATATAAATACTCCATGTACTCCTCATTTGGGGATAGCTTCCATTTTGAATATAAGAAATTCTTAGTTTTCCTCTCTAGAATTTGGTGTTTGTTTTGTTTTTTTGGCTATTGACATGTAGTTTACGTCAGGATCTTTCATGGATATGAATATCTTAATAGAGACTTGCTTCTTATGGGGCCCAACAAACTTCTTAATAACATCCATTGCAATTTTTACATGAATCATTGATCCTATGCGGCGCTATTTGTCTTATTTTTTGCGTTGAAAAAGGACTATCCTTTCCCAATTTATGGTGGAACTGTTTCTTTGGTTACTAATTGTCTAAGGGGCCACCTACATTTAGAAGGTCACCACCATTTTTGTCACATCAGCGTTATGGTTATTATCCATGGTTGCTTTGGAGATAATTTATTTGTCTCAGTGCCTATACTTCTTATGTGGTGCCTTTTTTTCCCCAATTCATAGTTCCATTGAAGATTCTTTTGTTCAATTTGTACATTTTTATTGTCCGGAGACGTGTAAGCTTGCTTATGTAGAGCCAAACAAGTGCAGAACTCATACTTTCTTTCATCTTTACATCTAGTAATTATATGTGGAAAATCTTTCAGGTGCATCATGCCACCAAAGACTATCTTGGGAGACAGTAGGACTAGAAGTTCTGTAACTATTTTTATAGTTGTTGGTTTATGCGGTTTCTTCTATTTATTGGGAGCATGGCAGAGAAGTGGGTTTGGGAAGGGAGACAGTATAGCTTTGGAGATGACCAAAAGCGGTGCGGATTGTACTATCCTTCCCAGTCTTAATTTCGACACTCATCACAATGGTGATGCTGGGATTATTGATGATTCGGAATCAAAAATTAAAGTGCTTAAGCCATGCAAGCCTCGATACACCGATTACACACCCTGCCAAGATCAAAAGCGTGCAATGACATTTCCAAGGGAAAATATGAATTACCGAGAAAGACATTGCCCTCCTCAGGATAAGAAGTTGCGCTGCCTTATTCCGGCTCCCAAAGGATATGTAACCCCATTTCCATGGCCAAAGAGTCGTGATTATGTACCCTATGCCAATGCGCCTTACAAGAGCTTGACAGTTGAGAAGGCTATTCAGAACTGGATCCAATACGAGGGCAATGTTTTTAGGTTCCCTGGTGGAGGAACACAGTTTCCTCAAGGGGCGGATAAATATATTGACCAGCTTGCTTCTGTGATACCAATCGCAAAAGGGACCGTAAGAACTGCACTAGACACTGGTTGTGGGGTATGTTGAGTTCCTCAAATATCTGTGTAATCTTTTATATCACTCTCTATCTAACATTCATCTCTTACAATGAGTATTTATATTTTATTCGGTTTGGGTATATCTAAGAATGGATTATTTTTCTTAGGTTGCAAGTTGGGGGGCATACCTTTGGCAGAGAAATGTCATAGCTATGTCATTCGCTCCAAGGGACTCTCATGAAGCACAAGTTCAGTTTGCTCTTGAGAGGGGAGTACCTGCTGTTATTGGTGTTCTTGGAACAATAAAAATGCCATATCCATCTAGAGCTTTTGACATGGCCCATTGTTCTCGGTGCTTAATTCCATGGGGAGCAAATGGTTAGATTTTATTTTTGAAATAAATACTTACTTTTATGAAACACACAATATGGAAAGCAGTTTGTGTTATTTTATCCGTGGATATTTCTCTCTGCAGATGGAATGTACATGATGGAAGTTGATCGAGTTCTTAGACCTGGAGGCTACTGGGTGCTTTCAGGCCCACCAATAAATTGGAAGAATAACTACAAATCATGGCAGCGTCCCAAGGAGGACCTCCAGGAAGAACAGAGGAAGATTGAAGAGATTGCGAAACTGCTCTGCTGGGAGAAGAAATATGAGCAGGGTGAAATGGCTATATGGCAGAAGAGATTAAATGCTGATTCATGTCGTGGCACACAAGATGATTCTCAAGCTACATTTTGCAACTCTGCGGATCCAGATGATGTGTGGTAGGTGCTGTACTTGATATTTTATATGAATATGCATGTTCTATCTTGCAAATGCTGACAGTTGTTTGTACTATTTTACACAGTTTAGGATTGGTAGTAAAAGCTATTTGTACCTAGTGAGGAAATTGTAGGATAATGATTAACCCTTTATAATGCTCTAGCACTCCAACTCTTGCATTCTTTTACATGGAGTGGAAGTACCAGAAACTTTGTTTAAAGTGCTAGAATGATTTCCCTAATTCTCCAATTTAGAAGCAATAAATATTTTACATGGGATTTTCAGACAGTATCTATGACTTATTATGTTTAGATGATAGAAGGGAAAAACTTCTAGTTAGAATAGAGTTGATGCTGGGATTTGTATATATCGGACGGTAGAACCGGAAGAGGTGGGTTTAATGTAGGAGGAGAGAAAGACAAGAAAGCAGACCCTTCGGATGGATGAGAGAGGAGAGAGTCTAGAAGAGAGAGACTGATCAAAATCTGTATATCTCACAGATGATATAAGTGGTGTATTTATACAAATGGGCCTAACATATGCACAGTTGTTGTGGTGGCACGTACCATGCGGTGAGTGGTATATGTCCCACAATTTATGGTCTACTCTTTTCAGGCCAAATGAAGAATATTCTGTGGGAGCCAAGTATTCCTCGCTGTACAAGAGGGTATCATAGCCCCCCCCCCCCCCCCCCCCCCCCCCCCCCCCCCAATCTCAACCCAGCAGGCTTGCTCGCATTTCTCAACCCTCCAAACAAGATCTTAAAAGTACCACATCAACACAAAAGATGATGTTGCAAGGGAATCGACTATGAGGCCTTATTACCTGAGAAGGATTGGTGATGGAGCCTATCTACACGAAGCATGGATTATATTGTATCCGAATATTTTGAAAAACCGCAACACTAGTCCATGTTTTTACTCATTGAAGATATTGTATTTACTCCAAAATTTTAGTATACTTTACATAATCATCCAATGAAGATTTCCGTTGTATGTATGGCTGTAAAACGAACCAAGCTACTCGCCTCGTGTTCGTTCGGATAAAAGCTCGTTCAAGCTCAACTTGTAAAGTAAACAAACCAAGCTCGAACAACATTTTAAGATCGTTATCTTATTGAGCTCACTCGAATTCGGCTCGATTATAAATAATCATACGAAAAATAGTGTAAAAAATCAAGCTACTCGAGATCGACTCGTGTTCGTTCTGATAAAAGCTCGTTTGAGCTCGGCTCGTGAAGTAAACAAGCCAAGTTTGAACACATTTTTAAGATCGTTAAGATTTTCAAACGAAGCTTGATCATCATACTGTTCGGCTCGGCTCATTTACACCCCTAATTGTATGTGAGGTTTGACATGCTCTTACTCATGTGGTTTTTGTATTATCTTTTGTGTATTCAACTGTACCAGCGTCTCACTATGCTGGCTTCCTCTCACGTGGCAGTCTATCTTAATATCATTAGATGCGGTTCTTTCGTTCCTGTTTAATCAGAGGAAGTGCATCTACAATCTTCCCTGAGTTTCATATCAGAGTGGTAGGCGGAGGTTCTTTGAATTACACGTAACCTGTCTTTCATTCTTCACCATTACTATATAATCATAACATGAAATCTGAAATAAGGCAGGGTTGGATAGTCATGAAAAGATTATGTCATTCCTCAAATGTTTTAAGATTGGTGCAAATTTGTTACATTCTGATGTTTTAACTCTAAATTGTAAATAGGTTTCTATATATACATACTATATCTATATGTTTTTGAATTTACATGTGAGCATGGACAATTACTAAGATAGGACTGTAGAGTAACTTTTCAGTTCAATTTTATTCCCTTACTCTTCTCAGAGAATCATTGTTTCACACCTAATTTGCTTTTATAATTTATTTGGGATGATTACTAGGTACAAGAAAATGGAGGCCTGTATAACTCCATATAGCAATTCGAACAATGAGGAACTCAAGGCATTCCCGGAGAGGCTTTATGCCATGCCTCCCAGAATTGCTAGTGGATCTGTTCCTGGAGTTTCTGTTGAGACATACCTGGAGGACAACAAACAGTGGAAGAAGCATGTAAACGCCTACAGAAGAGTTAATAAAATTATTGACACTGGAAGGTTTCGCAACATTATGGATATGAATGCTGGGTTGGGAGGTTTTGCTGCTGCTCTTCAGTCTCCCAAATTGTGGGTAATGAATGTCGTACCTACTTTCCATGAGAGAGAAAGTCTGGGGGTTATATACGAGCGGGGACTGATTGGCATCTACCATGACTGGTATGAGTTTTGGATTTCTCTCTTCGCTAAATTACAGAACATGCATTTTTGGGGTGTCTTGTTCAAATATGATATGTCTATATTGTTTTACCAATATCCAATATTTTTAGGTTAGCTTTTGTAAAATTCTTGGGTATGAGTCATTTGATTGACAACCTTAACTCTACAAACACTGTCAGTATATTTTTGAAATTGGAAGGACCCAATGACCAGTTATAGCTTCAGCACTTGTAATATCTATCCTCTTTTGAATTTCTTAGAGGGCTTTTCGTCATAAATCTTGTGATTTTCAGTCTTTTTTGCTTCTATGCGTAGCTTGTACATGGGTAGCTCCCCCTCATTTTATGCAGTAAAGGACAATTACACTTACTAGGAAAATAAAGATAAGTGTTGGATGAATTTGGATCGACTAATTTATGAAATTGTATTTTAATGATGGGTTGTTGAGAAAGCAACCAAACAAGTGTAAAGTCTCATGAAGTTTGACTTGCTATATGAAGTTCACTTGAAATTCATATCTACACATTTATTATATACTTAGACAATTATATGAAATTCTTATAATTTAACCGAAATTAGTTCAAAATTTTTTGTAGCGTGATTCTGGGAGTGGGAAATAATTTCATAGGCCCAACAACATATCTTTCTTGGCATTTTAGATTGGTAACTACAAGTTGAGATCATACTGTTTTCAGGGAGTCATACCAACACACAATTTAATAAATAAAATGTAAACTCTACCTTGGACAACTTAGCACAATTTCTCTTGATATAAAGGTTAATAAAAGAATTATTCCCTCAGTCACTCATTTTCGTATATTACATTGCTGGAGGTCATTTTCATAAGATTATAATTACTTGACTCAGTTGTCAACTGTATATTTTTTCCTGATCAACAGGAGATGTTAGCTTGTGCATCTGCTGTTTAATATATATATATATATATATATATATATATATATATATATATATTGTTGGGACTGAACTTGTTACTACTGCACTAATATGTACCGTTTAGTGGGCAGTAGTGAATTCAAGAGCTATTGTTCATATCCTTGGTGAAGAGGAGGTATGAACCATATGGTATGAGGAAGATTGAACAATGATACATGTAAAAATTTGATTTTTGCTCACATTAGTTATTTTTAACATTTATGTGGAAAAGAATAATGGTCTTAGCGTAGTCACCCATTTAATTGCTAATTTCTCTGCTGTCTGCAGCTGCCTCAACCTATTTTCTGTTACTTAATTCATTTATTATCTTTATTCTTGACCCTCTTATTACAATAAAACTAAATTTTTTACTTATATCTTTCTGGTTCAGGTGTGAAGCTTTCTCCACATACCCAAGGACATATGATCTCATTCATGCCAATGGTCTATTCAGCTTGTACAAGGACAAGTATGTATACATAGTTTTTTGTGTATTAACTTTCATAATAGCTGGTTGTTAAAAAGTATATAGAAGCTGCAACGTTTTCCAAAAATGTTGTATCGTGTATCGTTATGTGTTGTTAGATATGCTTTCATTTATAAAATCATATATATATATATATATATATATATATATATATATATATATATATATATATGTGTGTGTGTGTGTGTGTGTGTTCATATATTTATTTAAATACATTAAAATATTTTTTACACGTCTAATAAAAAAGTACAAAAGACTTCAATAGATTTATACAAGATTAATTCGTTGTTGATGTGTTGAGCATCAACACTGAGAATACATTTTTTAATCGGTCGACACTTAGAATATTATCAATTCATTATGAAAATCCCAAGGTCGTCCACACATTCTTCACCTTTTATATAAAAGAAACGCTCTAGTGCTTGGGAGTTTTCCCGTTTCCCTCCTAAAAAAAAACGAAAGAAACCCTCAGGTCATTTCAACGGCATCATCATATCATCAAGCAAGAGGTTTTCACTTCATTTCCTTCTCCCTCTACGTCTACGATTTCTTGTATCTCTTGATCTTGATCTCTCTTCTTCATCAACTACTTGCTATCTATTAGTGCTTTTCATAGTTGTCAAATCGCGAATCGTATCGTGAATCGTTTACCCCCCGAATCGCGAATCGTGAATCGAATCGGTCGAATCGGAACCAAATGATAAAAACGTAGTAAAACATACGTAAATGGGATTTAACACTATAGAATTGGTAATTAAACATAATATGACAAAAAACTAATCATAGCACATGATAATATACCAAAATATATCACAAAAATTAACCGTAGCACATGTTCTCATTCATTTTAAGCTTTAAAAATGTAAAAAACAAAAATATATCATAAAACAGCCTACATATTAATTTAAAACATCCTACATATTAATTTAAAACAATAAAATAAATACCAAGGTTAATTTAAAACAGTAAAACTGTAAAACAAATACTTCCAAAAATTTTAAACAACCTACTTACTAAGATTAACAATATTAATTTAAACCAACCTACAAAATTACAACAAAATTAATTTAAAACAGTAAACCATATTAATTTAAAACAATAAAACAAAAACTAAGATTAAATATAAAACAATATTAATTTAAAACAGTCTTCATATTAATTTAAAGCAACAAAAAAATATACCTTCAAAGATTTTATAACAAATACAAAAGTTTTATAACAAAAAAAGCAAAAGATAAAAAAAAATAAAAAATAAAAAAATAAGTGAATCGGACCCGAATCGGGAATCGGACCTGAATCGGACCCGAATCGGAAGATTCGAATCGTGAATCGCCGATTCGGTCCGATTCTTTAGACAATTGCGATTCTCAACTCGATTCGAATCGTTTTATGTGTGAATCGAATCGAATCGTACGATTCGAATCGCGAATCGTACGATTTTGACAACTATGGTGCTTTTGATGAAGCTAAGAAGCACTGATGTTGAGTATGGGTGCGGTGCGATGTGGGTGTGCATTCGAAATTTATGAGAAACAATAATATACTGATGCCCGATAAATAAAACAATAAAATGAATTATAAAAAAAACTATAACATATGATATATTATACTATTTTTTAATTAATATAATTAAATATAAGTTATTATAACAATCAACAACATATTAATACTCAACTCAACTCAACAAAGGCTTTTCCCAATTATTTGGGGTCGGCTACATGAATCCTATTTTTCCATTCCATTCTGTCCAGTGCAATATCTTCGGTTAAACCACATGATATCATGTCCTTTTTTATAATATCCCACCAAGTTAATTTAGGCCTACCTCTACCCCTTGGGTTATCATCAATACTAACTAAATCACTATCCCTTACAGGAGCATCCATTGGTCTACGCTTGACGTGACCAAACCATCTAAGTCGATTTTCTCTCAATTTATCTTCTATAGGAGCTACTTTTACCGTTTCACGAATTTGTTCATTTTTAATTTTATCCTTTCGAGTTTTACCACAAATCCATCTTAGCATTCACATTTCCGCCACATTCATTTTCTGCACATTTTGTTTCTTGGTTGCCCAACACTCTGTCCCATATAACATGGCGGGTCTAATGACCGTCCTATAAAATTTTCCTTTTAACTTCAAAGGTATACGCCTATCACACAGAACGCCGGTCGCACTTCTCCACTTAACCCAGCTTGCTCTAATCCTATGCGTAACATCATCACTAATATCTCCATCTTTTTGTATAATCGATCCTAGATAACGAAAATGATCATTTCTAGGTATTTCTTGACCCTCCAATTTCACCACATCTCCATTTGTCCTCCTATTACTACTAAAATTACACTCCACATATTTTGTTTTAGTTCTGCTTATTTTAAATCCTCTTGTTTCTAAAGTTTCTCTCCACAATTCCAACCTAGCATTTATCCTCATCTTAGTATCATCCACTAAAACAATATCATCTGCAAATAGCATACACCATGGCACCTCATCTTGTATTTATCCAGTCAACTCATCCATAACAAGAGCAAAGAGATAAGGACTTAATGCTGAACCTTGGTGTAGCCCTACTGTAATTGAAAATTCACTACTCTCTCCAGCAGATGTTCTTACTGTAGTCATCGCACCATCATACATATCCTTGATCACATCAATATATCTGCGAGTCACTCCTCTTTTATGTAGAACCCACCATATTATATCTCTGGGTATCCTATCATACGCCTTCTCCAAATCTATAAAAATCATATGAAGATCCTTCTTTTTCTCTCTATACCTCTCCATTAATCTCCTCAATAAATAGATTGCTTCCATTGTTGACCTCCCAGGCATAAATCCAAATTGATTCTCAGATACTGTTGTCTTCAATCTCAATCTATATTCAATCATTCTCTCCCAAAGTTTCATTGTATGACTCATTAACTTAATACCACGATAATTTGAACAACTTTGTATGTCCCCTTTATTTTTATAAATAGGTACTAAAATACTTTTTCTCCATTCATCGGGCACCCTATTAGTCATTAAAATTCTATTAAATAATTTTGTAAGCCATGATACTCCATCCTCCCCTAAGCACTTCCAAACCTCAATAGGGATACCATCTGGTCCTAAAGCCTTCCCTGTTTTCATCTTTTTTAGAGCAATCCTGACCTCTGTTGTCCTAATTCTACGAAAAAATATATCTTCTTGAGTCTCCCTAAGTTCCTCTATATCTAATCTACTCCCATTATCTCCATTTAATAACCTCTCAAAGTAGTTTTTCCATCTTTCCATAATTTCATCATCTTTGACTAGGACTCTCGAATCATCACTTTTGATGCACTTAACGTTATTAAAATCTTTTGTTTTTCTATCCCTAAGTTTAGCAAGCTTATAAATACTTTTTTCCCCTTCTTGTGTTCCTAATTTTGTATAAAGATCATCATACGCTTTTAACTTAGCATCTCTTATCACTTTCTTAACTTCCTTTTTAGCCCATTTATATTTCTCAAAATTCTCTTCATTTCTATTTGTTTGCCATGTTTTAAATAGGGGTGGCAATTCTCTTCATTTCATTTCTATTTGGAATAATAGTCGTGTTCGTGTCATTCTCAAAATTATATTAGTATAAGTTTTGGGTACTCCTAAATCTATACACGCTGTTCGGGTCATTTTGGGTTACTACCGTAAACGGGTTATCGGGTCAAAAATTGCCAGCTCTAGTTTTAAAGCACTCCCTTTTAATTTTTACTATATTCAGTACTTCTTCATTCCATCACCAAGTTTCTTTAGACTGTGGCCCTTTGCCTTTTGATTCTCTAAGAATTTCTTTTGATATTCTCCTAATGCATGTGGCCATCTTATTCCACATTATGTTAGTTTCTTCTTCACTATTCCATGTTGCTTCATTTAATACTTTATCTTTAAATAGTTCTAATTTCTCTCCTTTTAAATTCCACCACCTAGTTCGTGGGTTAATCTTCACTTTTCGCACTCGTGATTGATTTTTAATATTTATATCCAACACCATTATCCTATGTTGTGAGGTTAAGCTCTCTCCCGGGATAACCTTACAATCTTTACACGTTAATCGGTCTCCTTTCCTGGTAATGAAAAAATCTATTTGGCTCTTATGTGTTCCACTTTTATAAGTTATTAAGTGTTCAAGCCTCTTTTTAAAACATGTATTTACTAGTACAAAATCATAAGCCATTGCAAAATCTAAGATAGACTCTCCCCCGTCGTTCCTATCTCCAAAACCATGTCCTCCATGCACTATCTCATATCCTACACGATCTTCTCCTACATGGCCATTAAAATCTCCACATATATAGATTTTCTCACCTAGGGGTATTTCTTGAATTAGTTCATCCATTTGCTCCCAAAATTGTACTTTAGTGTGCTCATCTAATCCTACTTGAGGTGCATAAGCACTAACAATATTAATTATGTTTTCACCTAATACCAATTTTACAAGTATAAGCCTATCACCTTTCCTAATAACGGTTACGATATCGTCCTTAAAGTTTTTATCTACTATTATTCCAACTCCGTTCTTATTTCTATGTTTTCCTGTATAATATAATTTAAATCCTGTATTTTCTATTTCTCTAGCTTTCTCACCGACCCATTTAGTTTCTTGTAAACAAGCTATGTTAACTTTTCTTCTTATCATGGTATCTACTAACTCCATCCCTTTTCCTGTCATAGTCCCTATGTTCCAAGTCGCTAACCTAAGTCTAGTATCCTGGACTAGCTTCTTTACCCGCACACGTCCAGCTTGTTGCAGGAGCCCTTGCGTATTTATCGTCGCATCCGGGCGTCGATGCGACGCCCCTTGCCTATTTTTCGAGACACCCGGTGGCAGGCGCAACACCCCTTGCCTATATTTCGAGACACCCGGTGGCAGGCGCAACGCATCGCTTAAGGGGAATGCCCTAACATTAGCACGTATATTCATAGGATTCATGTTCATAAGGATCTGACAAAGTTTTACGTTGGCTGTCAGCTACCTAATGTAAAATATATATTTTTATTCCTAGATTATTATAAAATGAGGCAAACCTAGTGCACGAGTCTCCCGCCACTGCGAGGTTTCGGGGGGGTTGGATGTACGCCGCCTTACCCCTGCATATGCAGAGAGGTTGTTTCTGCGACTCGAACCTGGATTAATATAGAGTAATATATGTCGTCGTAACAATCAAAAGCTCCAACAATATGTCATCACTCTTCATAAATCAGGAAAATATACAACATATCAAGTTTCACATACTAAGTAGGTATAAAAAAAGAAGGCATTCTTGATAATGCAATCCAGGTACATAGTTAGTACAATAGCAAGGGCATGATATAATTCATGAATATAACAACAGGGAGTCAGAGACCCAGGTTATACGTTTATAACAATCGGTCAAATACAGTAAACACTGATTATTAAAAAATTAAAATAAAATACATTGAACTCTAAATCAGAGCTATGTTGACTTCTTATTTTATATAAAATGTTTGAGCCATTTTGGAAAACTGATGTCATAGCCACTTGAGACCCTTCACAATCCATTAAACTGAAAACATCTATAACCAACTAAATAAAAACTTCAATAAATTCAGCAATTATATGTTTGATGAGAGAGAGAGAGAGTCCTTGGGGAATCCAAATTTAATATTTTTTTCTTCCCATTCTTAGCGGGGTGCAAATTGGCGTCACATCAACATCCAACTCTCGTGCAATTCGGAGTGGATGACCCTTTTGAAATATCAGTGCTTCGTAATGTTAAGGGAATGACATGTAGGCTATATATATTGAAGCAATATACGTTATTTGATAATATAAAATGAGTTAGTTCATATTTAGTAAATAAAAAAAATATGATCTACACTAAAAGGCATATCTTCCCGTTCCTTTTCCTTTCTTAACCTGAAACTATTAATCCCAGAATCCATTAATCCCAGAATCCATTTTCCTTCAACCTGAAACTATTAATCCCAGAATCCATTGACCCAGAATCTATTGATAGCGTGCCAATATCAGAAAGTATATATATATGTAACCTGTGCTGATGGCACGGTTCTAACTATGTGAATGTATGTTCGCTAATCTATTAGCTGTGTATTTATCATACTACATATATTTGATGTGCACGTGCTTCAACTTGTGATGTGAACACGTAATCAGAATGTCATATTGATTTGAAAAGTAAACATAATGTATAAGGATGTCGTAATCTCAAGTCAATACAATCAACTACTTATAATGGAGAAAACGCACTACGTAATAAATCTTACATCAAATATTATTTATTAAATGGCGAAGGTTCAGAAACGCTTTTGAAAAAATAAATTTTTAATTAAACAGCTTCGTATTATAAAATGAAAATTTTCTCTGTGGTGTCATGTAAGCTCATGTCAGCTGCGTAATAGATGGACGTGTTCTCTTCATATCATCGATACAAATTGATTGCATACGAAACACCTACAAAAACATCATTAATGAATAAAGTTAGTGCGTACGTAGATAAAATAAAAATAGCTAGTCATTATTTATTACATACAAATTATATAAAGAAATATATAATTACCTAAGAAGTAGTTATTCAAGTGTTCCTTAGTTGAGCCTCCACTTCTTCTAATACCTAGGAACATATGACGTCATCCTCGATCAATTTTAACATCTCCTCCAATTCACTTAGGGTCCGTTTGGTTGGCCAAATTTGCCTAAGCAAATGCCAAAAAGTTGGCAAATATGAAAATTTGCCCACATTTTGGCTGCTTGGTTGCACAATTTGCCTAGGCATTATTTGCCAATGTACAACACCTCCTATGCACAATCTGTGGGCAAATTTTGCTTACCTATTTGAGTGGAAAATATTTGCCAACTTCTTAAACGGTTTTAATATTTTAAAAAATAATTTAAAAACTGTTTTAAATAATTAAAAAACTGTTATGAATATTTAAAAATTATTTTGCAATGTTTTAAAAATTGTTTTTAATATTATAAAAAATTGTTAAGAAAATGTTTTACAATTTTTTTTTAAAAACCGTATTAACAAAATATTGTAAAAACTGTTGTGAATATATTATAAAAACAGTTTTAAAGTTTTAACAAATAATTTTAAAAACTGTTTCAAATACTTAAAAAAACTGTTATAAATATTTAAAAACTGTTTTGTAATGTTTTGAAAACTGGTTTTAACATTAGAAAAAATTGTGGGCAAATTGTTTTACAAATTTATTTAAAAACCGTATTATAAAAATATTGTAAAAACTGTTTTGAATATATTATAAAAACTTTTTTAAAGTTTTAAAAAACATTTTTTAAAACTGTTTTGAATAGTTTAAAAAAATTGTTGAGAATGTTTAAAAATTGTTTTGTAATATTTTAAAAACTGTTTTTAATATTATAAAAATTTGTTAAGAGAATGTTTTACAAATTTTTTGAAAACCCGTAATATAAAAATATTGTAAAAATAGTTTTTAACATTTTTAAAAACTGTTTTGAATATAATATAAAAACAGTTTTAAAGTTTAAAAACAAAATTAAAAAATATTTTAAATAGTTAAAAAAAACTGTTGTGAATATTTAAAAATTGTTTTGTAATATTTTAAAAACTGTTTTTAATATTATAAAAAATTGTTAAGAAAATGTTTTTACAATTTTTTTAAAAAACCGTAATATAAAATATTGTAAAAACTGTTTTTAACATTTTTGAATATAATATAAAAACTGTTTTTAAATAAATTAATTGGATTGACTTTAATTTCGCCTAATGGTTGTTTGATAGCGTCATGTGAAAAAAACTAGGCAAAATTTACCAGCCATGCCCACTCTTTTGCCTATATGCAACCAAACGGACCCTTGCGTATGGAAAGCCATTTTTTTATGTTCTTACATATAACATCAATAGGCCATGTTGCTGGGAGAATGTTGACTATTGCGTAGACCAAAATTGCTTCATTTGGATCGAACCCTTCTCTCCTAAGCTCACTAAATAAATATTATTATATTAAAATCCGCACCTGATCTATATTTTCGCTCACGTCATTTTGATCAGTATCAATCTGAATTACTGTGCCTTCTTGTTGTTGAGAGATATTGCGAATTTTGTTCGGGGTCGAACAGATCATAAGTGAAGGTTTTTCCGAAGAGATTGGGTTTCTCGGGTAAGGCGGGAAGATCATGTTTTCCGGATGTGCTGAAGAGGTCAAAATTCTTGTTTTTTCCAAGGAGTTCTGAAATATGTCCGGGGTGGTTGCCAGGCTCGGATTGTCCTCGTCGGCTCTGAATGTCAAGCCGGAAATCAAAGTCGCCCTGATTGATGGGGCTGACCCTCGACATCGACCGGGACCCTCTGGATTTTCGAGGAGTAAGGCAGCAGCAGTTCGACCGAGGATGGCATGTGATCCGAGGAGTTCGGAAATACGGCGGTCGAAAATTACAGGAGGCCCGACAACTTCTGGTGGTTCCTCGGTGAGGGCTTCTTTTCCGGGCCTATGGGTGGTTCATTCCGGTGGTTCATTCATGGTGGTGGGTGGTTGAATTGTGGATAAGAGGTATCCTGGTGTCAAATTTCTTGTTGATTTCGTCATATTTTGGCCTAAATTCTTGATTAATCTCTTCTTGATATCGATTTGATTTCTTCGGGGCCATAGAGAGTGAAGTGTACAAGTTGTTGATAATCTACACACCAATACACCAATCGGGGGGAACGACACCTCGCTCGGATACCAATTTGACGTAAATTACACATCAAAGGCCCAAAACAAAACAAATACAAATTCTAGAGAGCGAATCAAACAATGTCTTATATTCAAAATTGAAGAAGTGTCCCCAAATAAGGTGTACATGGGTATTTATATGTGGGATATTACTTGCTAATCAAGTAATTACCTAAATGATTAAAAAGGACAAGTACTAGCTGAAATATACGTAATTAGTCCCAAACATGCTTGGATACCAATTAAAGAGATAAAGGAAATAAAAGAACTAAAATAAAAGGAAAACTAATTTGAGATCCTATTCCCATCATTTTTATTTGCTTTCTTGCATACTTCTTTTACTTGCTCGATCTAGCCCGATTTAGCCCATTTAGGAGAAGTGAACACACTCTCCAAAGTCTCCTTAAGACTATACATCCTTTGGAGGGTTGAATATGTGGTGGGAAATTTTGTTGCATAGGGGCTAATGAGATCTTTCTTGATATGATCTCTCATTAGTTACAATGCCCATCTATGATTGTATATGAAATTACGTACCTATAGTTTATTAAAGTATGAAAAAATTATAAATTGCATAATGGGAAAAACCGAAAGACACCAAATAATATAAATTAATACCCACACTTGGACTTTATTAAAGCATTCTCGTGTGGCGACAAACCCCCAATTTTCTCTGAAATCGAGTTAATGCAATAGGTAACAAACTTGGCCTCTTCTCCATTACATCTTCCTTGCGACCTTGTAATTTGATGCATTCTCGGTTATCACCCGAATCACTAAATCCTCCCCAACCACCTCAACAAAATCGTCAAGAAGTCTAAACAATATATGTGCATCCTTTACAGTGTTAGATGCATCAATTAAATGCAAGAAAACGGTTCCATGTGGGTTATTAACAAAATAATTTATTGATTGTCTACTTCGAAATATCCATCCACCCATTAACTAATATGAACACCTAGAATTGTATAACGAACCAAGCTACTCGAGCTTGACTCGTGTTCGTTCGAATAAAAGCTCGTTCAAGCTTGGCTTGTAGATTAAACAAACCAAGCATGCACAAATTTTATGCTTGTTATATTATGGAGCTCGGCTCAAATTCCGGTCGATTATCAATATTCATATTAAAAATAAAAAAGTCAAGCTACTCGAGCTTGACTCGAGTTCGTTTGGATAAAAGCTCATTCGAGTTCGGCTTGTGAAATAAACAAGCCAAGCTTGAATATATTTTCAAGCTCGTTAAGATTTTCAAACTGAGCTTGAGCATCCTACTGTTTGATCTTGGCTCAACTCGTTTACACCCCTATGGACATCCTTGTCATGCTTTCTTCACCTCATCAACAATAGCTCTAGCTCACCTTTCTTGTGCTTTTAATATCCAAGTGCAGTTCATACGTCGAAGGAGGTATGATCTCACAACCAAAATTTCCAATTGAATGGACAGTATTCACAAAAGGACTATTGGCCGCCTGGAAAAGGATATCATTTCAAAGAATGACGTACCAATATCTATACATACAAGATTTTTGGATGGGCTAGTTCGTCATTACCACTATTATCATCAACATCAACAACAAAATCATCCATAGGCCACCTAACCCCCCTAACAGTATTTACTTGATGGATTACTTTAACCGGTATAATACGCACCACTCATAATTCATTATTCATATTTCCATTCTCTGTGTTCTTTGTTTTTCGTATACATCTCAATTTTAATCTCACATCGTGGGGAACTCTCTCACATAGTTTGACACTTTTTTGTGCTCGCAAGATGATCTTTCATTCTGCTCCTTACAACTTTATCGCAATAGTTTACATCACTGTCTACCTTCGTACCATGTTTCCAAGCCGTATCCTTTTTTGATATCATAATTCAACTGCAACACAATATAAAAAAAACTTAATTAATACAAAATAAATAAATAAATTATTTATGATGTGTAATCAGAAAAATAAAAATTCATAATCCATACTGAAAAAAATAGTTTATTAGAATGTAAACAAAAAAATGAAAGAAAAAAATACATAACCCATACTAAAACAGGGCATGTTTCCGTAAAAACAACCCTCTAAAAAGATCCATCAAACAAACCAAACAAACCAAATGCTCTTAAAACAATCCCATGAAACAACCCATCGAAAAAACCAGTAGCTCTTAAAACAACCCGTTGAACAAAATATTATCAATCTAAAAAACAAAAATATAAAACAACCCAGTTGAATGGACCATTGGAAATCGATGGCGCAGAGAGAGAGAGAGAGAGAACGAACTTGGATCAACTACCTAGATCGCCGACAGAGGTCTAGGGTTTGTAATGTGCGAATGTTTGCGAATAAACTTTTATCTAGGAAGCACAGACTCGACATGTAATACGGGATACGATACGATTCGGGATACGGGACACGTGATTTTTTCAAAATGTAGGATACGGATACTCTAGGATACGTTCAACATTTATTATTTTATTTTATATATATTAATGATAAAGTTGAATAAAATGAAAGTAGATAATGGTAAAGCATCAAACACCATTACATTAAAGTGGGCAAATATGATGATTGTTGTCACCAAACAAATACTATTACAATAAAAGATCGTTAACACAAAAAATTGTTCCAACAAAAAAGATTCAAACAGTTTTGTAAAGGAAAAAGAAAAAAGATTCAGACAGTTTTGTTGACTGCAAAATTATAGGTTAATTACACAGTATTGCATTTCTTATAGTATTGTATTTCTTGGGTTCAAAATTAACTGTCTGTTAGTACAAAACATATGTCTGTTAGTACAAAACATAACTTAGAGAATATTAATACAACTTGGGTTCAAAATTAATTGTCTTTTAAGGAAGAGCAGAATTCTAAAGAAAAAAAGAAAGAAAGCAGAAGTGAGGAGCATAACTTGGGTTCAAAATTAACTCACAATGAAATATGAAAAGAAAGCATAACTCTAAATCTAAAGAAAAAATCCATCAGAATGAAAAGAAAACAGAAAAAAAAGCTTATCCCAACGTATCCCAACGTATCCAATTCATATATAAAAAAAATGGGATACTCTCAGATTCGCGTATTCCGGCGTATCCGAGCGTATCCTAGCATATCCCGTATCCCATACCCAAAACAAATACGTGACCTCGCGGGAGTATCTGTGCTTCATAGATTGGTACATACCTTTTTTTTAGCTCAACCCCACTTAAATTGTGCCCTTTGTCTCAAGCTGTACTGCCTCTCCAATGAGATCATAAAAGAAGTAGATTGAAAAGAATCCACTGGAATAATTTAAATAGAGTTTCCCGGAAAATGAACTCCGAGAGTGTAGAGTCAAAATTAATATAATATGAGAAAATATTATAAAGTAGTCAAAATGAATGAACACGTTCAATAAATTTAATGAAAAAAAAATATTTCTTAGGCTTAAGCCTTTTCTAATGCACCCGAGGCTTAAGCTTCGATGGCTAGCACTCCACGATCTTGTACCGTATTCTTTTGTATGTCAAATAATGAACAAATGGTGACTTTGTAAATTGAGATCTTTTTAAGCTCTTTATGTGTACACAAGGCAGGCCCCAAGAATATGGGGGGCCGAGGTGAAGACTCACAATGAGGCCTCTTGATTTTGTTTTAATATCTATGACAAAATATAATTATATATTATCATTATATCATCCTAAAATGCAATTGCGTGTTGATTTTAAATTGAAAATTTCTATAAACACAACAAATGTGTTAATTAGGATAAAGAGAAGACAATTATGGTTTTGGGGGTTTTGATTTGAAGTTTAGACTAATTTATTGTAAATTAACTAAGAAAATGTAAATTAAATTAACTACTTTAGAAAATAATAATCATTAATAAATTTCAAAAACAAAATTTCCAATGCCTTGGGACTTTAAAGTGTCATCAGAATTAATTTTCTGATGTATTGTCTTGCTATCCGCACAAAGTGCCTTATTTTATGCAAACTAAAATAAATAATGTAGAAGGGACCATACTTCTCAAAAAGTGTATGTGACCAGTTGGGCTATTAGCATTATTGCTTAAATAATTACACTGATTTAATATAAAGGTAAATACAAACTAATATTTTAAAAAATCGGGGCCCCTAAAATTGACCAAAATTCGGGGGCCTCTCTTGCCTCCCCTCAGGGCCGGCCCTGTGTTTACACTTTCTTATTTTGAAATTTTTAGGCTTCAAAACAATGTGAAGCCAAAGAACTTTCAAGGCGCGCACACACACACACACACACACACACACACACACACACACACACACACAGAGGCTACGGTAGGGTCACTCTTACGAATCAATAAAGATTATATTTCTTACGAAAGTAGGAAACCTTGATCCGATCTTAATTTAAAGCTCTAATTTCACAAGTTATAATTCATATTGCTAAAGAATTATAATTGCAATCCTAATTTTATCTCAAAATTATACTTAACGCTCCATGTAATTAACTTATATATGTTATTCTCCACACATTAAAATTACAGAAATCCTTCGATTAAAATAAATTATTGTTAATTATATTTATTCAACATCCTTAAATTTCACCTTCCACTCAACTTATTTGATATGTTGGATACAAAATCCACCTGCAAGTTATGGCATGACCAAAACTTTTAAGCTTACTTAAATGGTATTATCACTCCTTATATTGGGATGTGAATTACTTTTATAATTAAAATTCACTGTACACGCAATTTCCTTACCCAATTCACTGAGTTTATTGACCTGTAAAAGAATCTCACTCTTTTATGAATCAAAGTGATGAATACTAAATGGATGTATTCATTATGGCCCAGTTTGGTTGCGCAAATTATTTGATTATGTAAATTGGTTCATTGTGAATTAGTAAATTGTAAATGAGTGAATTTGAAATGAGTTAAATCCAATTTTAAACAATGTTTGGTAATTTGAAATTGATGTTAAGGTTCTATGAAAAAAAGATAAAAACAAATTAAGAGAGAGAGGGGGAGGGAAAGAGAGAGGGAGAGGGGGAGAGGGAGAGGGAACATGCACTTTATGTGACTCCTATTTCAAATGGATTCATTTCACCTTTTTTGTGAAATGATCAAATTTCAGATTTTGCACATGAGTTAAAATTGGGCAATTAATGAATCATTTCATTAATGAAACCAAACACAATTAATGGGACAATTTGTAAATGAATCAATTTATTAATGATTCAATTTACAATTTTGGGACAACCAAACGGGACCAAATTATTTCAAGATTAAGAGAATAAATGCTCATTATAACCATGAAATGTTAATTGTCTTGTATATCAGTATATATATAGTTAACCCAAGATGATATTTTTCAAACACAAAGTATAATATAAAAATAAGTTAAAAAATATACCATTTCTCATAGTCAAGACAAAACTACTAAACAATGTTTTAATTCGCAGTCACGTAAGGTGGCACAATATGGTTCCATGTATGCTTTGCGTAAAATCGCGTTGTGAATCGCGTAAGCAATTCCTGCATTTGATTTTTTATAAATAAAAATTAATCCACATATAAAAAGTATAAATAAATATGTTCAAAAAATCATTCCAATAAAGTATTGCATTATTTCAAATAAAGTCGGGGGGTCATAAAATACTACATCATTCTAAATAAAGCCCCATAATTGATGCAAACAGAAGTAAATCTGATGTAAATCAAAGGGCAACATAAGACCTAAACGCATTCACAAAACAATCTTTCAACTCATCATTATCTATTCCCAAATGTGGGGTTGCAAGAAAATATATAACCCCCTTGGTGCCCAAGATTAGGCCTATCAATGGATCGGATTTTATCCGAATTCGATTCATTTAAACGGATATTGATCATGCCTAAAATCCGATTCCCCGATTACCCGTTTATTAGATGGAGCAGATTTGGATTTATATACTCCGATCCATTAATAATCCGATCCGATTAATATTTTTAATATATATATAGAGGCAGGCTCCTGTGCACACTAAAGTTTGCACATCATTTATTTAAAATAGCAAAAAAAATATTTTTGACCTAATTTTTTTGTGTGATATTTAAACATTTCAAGGAACCCATATAAAAAAAATCAACTAAAAATAACTTGTTTTGCTATTTTAAAAAAACCGGTCAAACTTTCGCAGTATTTAAAGTGCTTAAAAGTTGCGAAAGTTTGACCGATTTTTTAAAAATAGCAAAAAATATTTTTTTGAGTTGATTTTTTTGTGTGATATTTAAACATATGAAGGAAACCATATAAAAAAAATCAAATCAAAAATATTTTTATTGCTATTTAAAAAAAATGATGTGCAAACTTTAGTGTGCACAGGATACTGCCTCTCTCTCTCTCTCTCTCTCTCTATATATATATATATATATATAAATTATATATAATATATTTGTAATTAATATATATTGTATTTAATAAAATTTTAAATATATATTATAATTATAATAGTTATAATATTATATAAAAAAATCTCCCGCATATAGAAGGAAAAAGACACACACACGGCTCCTAAGAGTTGAAAATTAAAATGTTGCAAATCAAGTGGTCAAAAGTATATGTTTAGACATATCATTATTTATTTTTTTAATGAAAATTATTATAAAAATGAATAAAAAATAATCTGTCGGATAATCGGATCGGATTCGAATCCGTTTAACATATACGGATATAGATTTGGAACCCTAACAGATAATCCGACGAATAATCGGATCGGATCCGAATCCGTTTAACATAAACGGATATGGATTTGGATTTGCCTGATCCGGTACGAATCTGATCCATTTACAGGCCTACCCAAGATAACCTATATGTAACAACTACTGAAATACCCCTGACAAGTGGGAGTATATACTTAAGGAATATTCCCTTATTCTTCCAACGTTAGACATTAAATAAAATAAGCTATTGTAATAAGAATTAATTATTCAATCACGAGTCCCAATGCATGTGTCAACATCATTATTTGCATTAAAATCAATTACAACAACAACATTTAGAATTAAAAGTTTGTCTCATTCATTAATTCTCAAAAAAAGTGAAAGTGACTATAATGGTTGACGAAGGGCCTTATTTATAGGCTAAAGGTATCTTGTTAGACAAGATAACCCAAAAAGGGTAAATAGATTAAAAATGGCATACTAAAGATATTCCCCATATGATTAGTATCACTGTCAACCTGAATACCAATTAAAATAGTATATAACGTAAAAAGACACGAAATAAAATAAGCAAAATACAATCAAGTCATCGGGATCGCTCGTACACATCACTGTCCCAAACTGAGAAAAACTCGACCTGATCGTGAAAGTGGGGTGAGAAAGGAAGCCTTCCATAATAACGGTCAGAATGTCAGCCCGCAAAAATGCAAGGGCGAGTGGTTAGAAATCGACGAACATGAAATTGGCCTCGAATTTTACCACAATTTCCACCATCACACCAATTCGGAGAGGGCCAACGAGGTCTGATTCATGTGTCACCAACATCTTCAGCTCCAATGAGGGTGCTTGGAACAAAGCCACGAGGCCACCACGCGGTCATACTTGTTTTTTCCCCTTATCTCGTTGTTATGGGTTCATAGGGACGGTTCTCAAGCTGTTGCGACCTCCAATAGCTAATACCGACCACCGTCCGCTATTGGAGATCCGACATTGGCGAGATTTAGTAGCGGTCGGATATGCGGTTTGCTCATTGTTTGTGGTTTTGGGGCAGTAGTTTCAGATGTGATAGCTTGTGAAGGGTCGATGGCTGTTGGGGTTTTAAGTTAGGGTATGGGGGTGGAGATAGAGGTGGTGCCGCTGTGTGGGCAGACGGGGCATGATTTAGAGGAGTGGTGCGCTAGTTTCTCTGAGCTTTACGCATGCCTCTACAACAACTTTGGCGACCACATGAGGAGTTAACGTGGCTTTGGTACCAAATTGATGGAAGTGGCAACGAATCAATTGCAACAACTTTTAGAAATAAAGGTTTCTCTAGTTCATTCATTCCCATAAGGTAAAAGTGATTACAATGGTTGGCCAATGGCCCTAATTACATGCTACTAGCCAAGATAACCTTAAGAGAGTAAAAAGATTAAAAATGGCACACTAAAGGTACTCCAAAGGAATATCACCCTCAACCTAAAAGATCGACTAAAATAAAAAGTAACCTAAAATGACAGCAAAAATTAAAGAAGCTAAACACAATTAAGCCCCATGGACCTTTCGTACGCGTCAAAATCCTTCTTAGACATAATTATTACAATACCCAACTGAAAATTCACACCATAAATAAAACCATAAGATAATAAATACAAAATAAGATTTTTTCAGATAGTTAAATACAATAACTATTGTGTATTTATCAAAGAGAAAACACGCAAATAATTGAATCAATGGTTTATATTCTTGCATTCTCAGCTGAATAGCACAGAATGACTCTCGATTTGCCCTAGTTCCTCAAACGCGACCCTGATTTTCCCACGTCCCCTCAATCAATGCCCCAGTTAGAGTGTTTGCAGAAATTGCAGCCAATAACCCTAGTATAACCAACTAGGGTTGCTTCAATATTTCCTATCCCTCCGTCGACTGCGTGTTCGAAGTGGGATTGCTCCAGTGACTTTGTTTTGAAGTATAGTTGCTCTGTCAACTTCAATTTCGAAATTGGTTTGCACTAGCGGCTTTGATTTCAATGAGGTAAGTGGGCAGGGACGAAGCCAGGATTTAATTTTGAGGGGGGCCAAGTAAAAATATAAATGATAATATATATATATATAATAATGCTCTTGTGCGGACTAGTCCGTATTTTAAGAATGCGGACCGAACATGTGTCATCTAACGGCGCGCCTAGAAATTATCGCCTAAATTATAGGCACTCTCTCTTTTCTGGGTTCACCGCCAGGTGACACATGTCTTGTCCGCACTCTTAAAATGCGGACTAGTACGCACAAGAGCAAGACTATATATATCAACAAAAGTATACACTTTATGAAAAACAAACCAAATCTTTATTAAAAGGAATATCAAAACTTAATCAAAATTGCACTCGACGTATCTTTAAATCACGAAATCCATCTATAATTTCATCAGTACTAAATTTTTTGAGATTTCCCTCTTAATATAAACCAAAAGTGACGTGTTGGCGTCCTCACTTTTGACATGCCTCCTCTTAAAAAATGAGTCGATCGTACATGACTTTCCCATATGGTTATATAACACAAAATTAGAAATAAATTAAATAATGACTTAAAAAGATTCAAATAAAAATTATTATATTTTTTAATTAATTGATTTTGACAATATAATTAAACATATTACTAAAAATAGTTAAACAACAATCAATCAATATGATTGAACAAATAAGTATATTATAAATAATATCAACAATTACAATCAATATGTCTATTAAATTAAAAATTAATTAGCAATGAAGTAAATTATACAAGTAGATATGAAATTATACTTGTAATAGTAGTTAGAATTAAATTTATAGTTCATATCATTCAATTCAATTAATAGATTAATTCAAGGGACACAATTATTAATTTTCATAATTTCACATACAACTATTTAAAAAAATAGAAAGCTATAATTAAATAAAGTAGCCTATGCTAAAGAGGGAAAAAAACTTACAGGCTTTTTTTTACAAGATGTGAGGCTTTTTTGAAAGGAAAGGCTGACCTTTTTTATATGAACAAGTGGGTAAAGAACAATGGGAAGAAAATTTCAATAGATAACAAATGTGAGAGGTAGTTGAGGAAAATAATGGTATAATAGATAACCTTTTTTTTTGGTAGCAAACATAATAGATAACCTTGAGAGCCAGCTATCCAACAGTCGGATAATATGCACGCACGCATTCAAATTTTTTCTTTAAATTTCTAATTTTCTCTACGTCAACCTCCACGTTTCTGACTTTCTTGAGGACCACGTTTTTCTTCCACTTGCTGAATACTCGCTCCATAGCTAGTAGATAATATATACCTAATGGAAAATTTCATAGCTTGGGGGGCCATGGCCCCTTCTTAGCTTCGTCTCTGTAAGTGGGGTTTTGTTTTTTCTTTCTTTTGGCAGAAGTGTTGAAGAAATTATGAGTTGGCTTTGGCCCAAATAAGTTGATTTTGGTTTTCTGTCTTTTCTTTGTTGAAAATGATACTGTTATATAATTTAAGAGGCCTAAAGATAAATGTACCCGGAGCAGAAAATAGTGCAGAATAGTTCAAAATAGCGTGCCACATCACCAGATAGCATGCGCTCTTTGGGACACGTGGGAATGGGTGTGCCATATACCGTTTTCGGACCTATAACGCAACAACACGCTATTGTGAGTAAGTCAAAAGATGACCACTGAAAACTTATGCTACAGTCCTACCGATGGCGTGTTCATTTTAATCAAGGACTGAATAAAAGGCTTTTATTCTACAACAATTGGTAATATTGATCTTTGAACACTATTCACTAGAAAATCTATCACGGAGTAAAAAACAAGCACATATTTTCATTAACATTAGAATGGCGTTTTTTATTAAATAATTAATGAATACAATATAAAATGGGTGACATTTAGTATATAACCCTAACGTCTACATATATATTTTTGTGAGGTTCAAGGATAAAGTGGAGTTTTCTCTCCAAATGATCCATTTATCACCAAGGTTTTAAAAGGCGAAACGAGGTGCGCCTCGAGGCGAGGCGAAAGGAATGAGGCATGAGGCTTACGCCTCTAGGGTAGCTGACTGAGGCTTACGCCTTTGTTGCGAGAGGCGTACGCCTTGAGGCGGAACCAATTTTTTTTTTGTTTTCTCTGCTCTATTTATATATCTCGACATATATAGATATGTTCTCTACTCTTTTTTTTTGTGTGTGTGTATATATATTCTGCTGTATATATGTATCTATATATATGTTTTAGATATATTCTGCTGTATATATGTATCTATATATAGGTTGCTATATATATATATATATATATATCTGTATATATGTATCTATATATATGTTTTAGATATATTCTGCTGTATATATGTATCTATATATAGGTTGCTATATATATATATATATATTTTTTTTTTTTTGCTGCTGTATATATATATATATTCTGCTGTATATATATATATATTTTTTTTTTTTTGCTGCTATATATATATATATTCTGCTGTGTATATATTTATATATATATATATATATACATATATATATGTGTGTGTGTGTGTGTGTGTGTATGTATATATGTATATATATGGCTTTTGTGGAAAAAAGTTGAGGCTTACGCCTCGGACCGCCTTGAGGCTTACGCCTCGCCTCACAGAGGCAAAACGTATCAACTACGCCTCGCGCCTTTTAAAACCTTGTTTATCACTTGTTTCCATATCCAATAAAAATATGGGATTCTAGGACCTGTCAAGATTGGCTGTGACTATACGCTGTGGTAATATAGTATGAGTAAGTTAATAGTTTTAGTAAATTGATCTACACTAAAATGCCTATATTTCTTTTCCATTTAATGATTTATATCCTTTAACATGAAAATATTAAACGTCATAATATATGCATCCATCCATGTGAGGTCCAAGGGTAAAACGGTGTCTTTTCTCTAAATTTTCCATTTACCATCTGTTTCCATATCCAATAAGTGAAGATTTGGTCGGAATATATGTTGTTATGTGATAGCATAGTAGGAGTTATTTAATATTTTGTAAATCAAACAAGGATCTACACTAAATGCGTATCTTCCCTTTGAATTCTCCTCTTCCTTCAACTTGAAAATATTAAACCTTATCCACATCTAAGGGTAAAACATAGTCTTCTCTCTAAATGATGCATGCATCACTTGTTTCTACATCCGATAAAGAAACGGGAGTGTAGGACTTGCGAAGATTGGGTGCGATCGAATTACTGCAGACATCGAGGGCCCTGCTTGTTCATTCTCTTTATTTCTCACTTAACGAGTATATAATATAAAATTTTGACCTAAGGCTCGAAAAGAGAACCTCAATGACATCTCAAATGACTTATTTAGAAAATGAAGTATCGTGAGATACATCTTGAAAAAGATAGTCTAGAGATGAACATCATTTTAGGTTTATGTTGTATAGTGTATCGCAAGAAACTGATAACCATGTCAAGGAGAATTAGAAAGCACCACTTTTAGACTTTTCTCTTTAAGGCACTTTCTCATTACACTTCAGCTTCTTGAACTTTGCTCCTAAATAAGCCTCTTAACAAGTTTAATCTGAGCTCCTTATATGTGGCAACTTTCATCTTATAGCCTTTTCAGCCTGGGACTGTTATTGACTTCCACATAATGTGCCAATTACAATCCTATACTTGTTTAAAGGAACTCGTGTAGGTAATCTAATAACAGCATATATATGCCGGTGTGTATATATGATCTTACTTGATCTTGATTACCTGATACTAGTGTATATTCTACGCAGATGCGATTTTGAAGACATTCTCATAGAGATGGATCGTATTCTGAGGCCAGAAGGCGCAGTTATAATTCGTGATGAAGTTGACGTTCTTATCAAAGTGAAAAAAATAATTACGGGAATGAGATGGGATGCTAAATTGACAGATCACGAAGATGGTCCCCTTGTTACCGAGAAAATTCTGTTTGCCGTCAAACAATATTGGGTTATGGACGAAAATAATTCCACATCCTCACTGTGAATGCCACAATGCCACAAAAATCTTAGTGTGAAATGCATGTATAATACATTCCATTTATCACTTCTCAGCAATTTTGCTAGATAGATGAGGGGCTTACCTTGGGGAAGGGGGCTCATTGATTCATGTTTAACCAACAATTGATTGGTCTGTGATCTTTCTGTTGCATCATAATTGACGAAGCTGTGGTTGTAATATTGGTGCTATTTATTTGTTCTTTTGTTTTCCCCTATTTTGTTTTTTTACTCCTACTGCCAAGATTTTGAACATACACCGTCACAAATCATTTTTAGGTGCTTTATTATCCTGGTGCACTGCTTCTCTGTCGAAACTCTAATTTATTCCGGGGGAATGGGCCAGAATGTTTCTGCTTTGACACCGATGCCACATTTAGACTGGTTGGTCAGGAAAATTTGGCCATAGCCATCCAATAAATATGACTTGGTTACACGGCATTACATCAAGAAATGATCCAATTTGCTGTAATTAATGCAGGGTTACAGTCAAAGGGTAACCTCATCTTAGTTCATCACACCAATTTTTTTTATTTTGTGACAATTTGGATTTGAGAGAGAAATTTTTATATTTAAATTTAAACTTCACATAAAACAAAGGGTGCTTCGCACATAGGTCCCATTACATTTTTTTACTCATTCTAGTCCCACTATCTTTTCTCCCTACATATAAGTCCCATGCTTAAAAATTTATGGGAAACCGTCCGTGCTTTTTGACTATTATACCCCTTCCTAGTTGGGCGCCAAAATTAGAGAATGACTTCTCTTCTCCACATTTTGTGTAAAAAAACTTCTCCCGTCTTTTGTCTCCTTGTTTCGTGTGGAAATCCATCTGTTGTAAACAAGAGATTCGGAATCTCAACAAACGTGTATATCTGCTTCTTGTTGGTTACCAAATCATTGAATCATAAGATGATAAAAGAGGGGTTTCAAAGTGCACACCATAGACGATTGTCAGTTAGCATTGAAGGAGAAATCGTGCCATCCAAATTTTGGAGGTCTGAGTTTCAAAGCCGGTGTAGTCGGAAACATAAAGACGGATTGTTGTGCTCTATTTTGACGGTTTTTTTCTTGTCGAGGTAAGTGATCAAACACCAAAATGGTTTGTTAAATGTGTTATATTCTACAGTAAATCGTAGTAAAGTTTACAGTACCCATCGTACGAAGGTCAAGGAATATGTTTAAGTTATTATTATTATTATTTTTTTG
Source organism: Sambucus nigra (assembly GCA_949130495.1). Taxonomy (NCBI): domain Eukaryota; kingdom Viridiplantae; phylum Streptophyta; class Magnoliopsida; order Dipsacales; family Adoxaceae; genus Sambucus; species Sambucus nigra. The sequence goes on along the minus strand of OX422209.1, from coordinate 185,846,608 downwards.
TGTTACGAATGGTAATTGGTATTTATTAATTGTAACATTTTTTTTCCTCCATATCTTTAACACGTAAATGGTTGCTTAAATTGTGAAGCGAAATTTTGTTGACATGATGTATTATTGTTGGATGTTATATTTCGTTCGAAATACACACAATAAACTTCGACTTTTTGAATTAATGGAATGGTTGTAGATAGAAGTCTTGCATGTTGATTAAATTGAAGGGTACTACCTTAAAAAATATTTTTTTCTCTTGTGGTTAAAAAGTCCATGTTCTTCTATATGATTTGTGTCAACTAAACTACATAGTAACTTTTACTGTTAGAAGTAATGTACTTGTTGTTGATCGAAGCATTTCACGTGGCACAATTTGTAATTAAAAATGTTGGGTTGGAGTTTTTGTGTTCTTTAAATGTCGTTGGAATTTGTATGAAGCTAAATTCATTTTTTTCGAAAGTTATACCATGTAAATGTTTGTATAAATTATAAATGCAAAGGTTTTTGAATGAAAACATGTGTGTTGAATTGTCTACGTTTTTAAAACACAAACAGTAAATTTTACTTTATGAGTAATTTAGTTGATGTGGTCAGTAGTTTTTCGTTTCGACAAAATTTATTGTTAGAAAGTTTGTTATACGGATAATAAATACGGTCATGTAGTGAATGTTGTTTCCTGATTATAATCATGTTCATGTAAAATGTAGATTTTGGTAAATTTTAAGATGGCTTGGTGGAGTGGGTTGATTTTACATAATGAGGTCGTGTCTGTCTTTATTTTGACATGACTCTATTTGTTGAATGATTTATGTCAAGTAGACTTCACAAAGTAAAGTTTATTGTGTTCATTGCCTAATTGGTACATTTTATTACGTTTATTGGTGTGTGGTACGATTGTTGAATGGTCTATGTTAGGTATGCTAAACTCAGTTAGTTTTACTGTACGAATTATTTAATTGATTTGGGCAGTTTTCTTGCTAAGTGACAAACTTAGTTTTGCAAAATATTGCTTATCGGTAAGTAGTTGTTGAACGAGTGTAATTATGTTTTTTTTACATTTAGGTCTCGTATGTAGACGATTTCTCTAATGCAAGAAATTTTACTTTATGAGTAATTTAGTTGATGTGGTCAATAGTTTTTCGTGTTGACAAACTTTATTGTTAGAAAGTTTTTTATTCGGATAATAAACACGGTCATATAGTGAATGTTGGTTCCTGATTGTAATCACGCTCATGTAAAATGTAGATTTTGGTAATTTTTTTATGGCCGGGTGGAGTGGGTTGAATTTAGTTTGAGGTTGTGTATGCCTTTATTTTGACATGACTCTGTTTCCCGAATGATTTATGTCAAGTAGACTTTACAAAGTAAAGTTTATTGTCTTTAGTACCTAATTGGTACATTTTATTAAGTTTATTGGTGTGTGGTATGTTTGTTGAATGGTCTATGTTAGGTATGCTAAACACAGTAAATTTTACTGTACGAATTATGTAATTCATTTGGACAGTTGTCTTGTAAAGTGATAAAGTTAATTTTACAAATTATTGTTTATCGATAAGTAGTTATTGAACGAGTGTAGTTATGTTTAGTTTTTTTACATATAGGTCGCTTATGTAGAAGGTTTCTCTAAAACAATCCTATCGACTTTTCAACAGTCAGATATTACCTTAGATTTTCCTAACCCACTCATTAATTGATCATAGCTCCGACAGTCAGTGGGGTGCTCGTTGGTGTGGATAGTGCTGTAGTTGGTTGGTGGGCCGCTGGCGCAATACCTTAGTTATTAAGAGAATACGTCTACAATATATCGTAGTAAAGTTTACAGTACCCATTGTACGAAGGTCAAGGAATATGTTAAGTTTCTACACAATTTTTTTTTTGTGTTACGAACGGCCATTGGTATTAATTAACTGTAAATTTTTCTTTCCTCCATATCTTTATCATGTAAATGGTTGCTTAAATTGGTTGCCTAAATTGTGAACCCAAATTTTGTTGAGATGATGTATTATTGTTGCATATTATATTTCGTACGAAATACACACAATAAACTTTACTTTTGTGAGTTAACGGAATTAATGTATACAAAAGTCATGCATGTTGATTAAATTGAAGCGTACTACTTTAAAAAGTGTTGCTGTAGGGTTTTTTCTCTTGGGGTTTTTTGTTCCATTGGTTTACCGATGGATTTATGCCAAGTGAACTACACACACTAAATTTTACAGTTTGATGTAATGTACCTGATGTTGAACGAAGCATTTCATGTGACATAATTTGTTATTACAAATGTTGGGTTAGAGTTTTTGTGTTCAAATGTCGCTGGAATTGTATGAAGCTAAATTCATTTTTTCCGAAAGTTATACCATGTAAATGTTTGTATAAATTATAAATGCAAATGTTTTTGAATGAAAACACGCGTGTTGAATTGTATACGTTTTTAAAACACAAACAGTAAATTTTCCTTAATGAGCAATTTAGTTGATGTAGTAAATAGTTTTTCGCGTTGACAAAATTTATTGTTAAAAAGTTTGTCATTTGGATTATAAATATGGTCATATAGTGAATGTTGTTTCCTGATTGTAATCATGTTCATGTAAATTAACCAAGTTAATTATAATATTTTGTTACTTTGATACCATGTAAGTGCCTGAGTAAATTCTAAAATCTAGATTTTGGTAATTTTTTTATGATTGGGTGGAGTGGGTCTTGAATTTAGTTTGAGGTTGTGTATGTCTTTATTTTGACTTGACTCTCTTTTCTGAATGATTTATGTCAAGTAGACTTCACAAAGTAAAGTTTATTGACTTCATTGCCTAATAGGTACATTTTATTACGTTTATTGGTGTGTGGTATGTTTGTTGAATGGTCTATGTTTGTTAGGTATGCTAAACTCAATAAATTTTACTGTACAAATTATGTAATTCATTTGGGCAGTTGTCTTGCTAAGTGACAAACTTAGTTTTGCGAAATATTGCTTATCGGTAAGTAGTTATTGAACGAGTGCAGTTATGTTTAGTTTTTTAAACATATATGTCCCTTATGTAGACGGTTTCTCTAAAACAGTCCTATCGACTTTTCAACAATTAGATATTACCTTAGATTTTCTTAACCCACTCATTAATTGATCATAGCTCCGGCATTCGGCGGGGTGCTCGTTGGTGTGCGTAGTACTGTAGTGGGTTCGTGTGCCGCTGGCGCGGTACCTTAGTTATTAAGAGAATACTATTATTGAATTGCTTATCGAGTAACAAAACGTTTGAAATACGTCTACAATACATCGTAGTAAAGTTTACAGTACCTATCGTACGAAGGTCAAGGAATATGTTATGTTTCTACACAGTTTTTTTGTGTTACAAACGGTCATTGGTACTAATTAAGTGTAAATTTTTCTTTCCTCCATATCTTTATCATGTAAATGGTTACTTAAATTGTGAACCCAAATTTTGTTGAGATGATGTATTATTGTTGCAAGTTATATTTCGTGCGTAATACACACCATAAACTTTACTTTGTTGAGTTAATGGAATTAATGTAGACAGAACTCGTGAATGTTGATTATATTGAAGCGTACTACTTTAAAAAATGTTGTTGTAGGGTTTTTTCTCTTGGGGCTTTTGTTCTATTTGTTTACCGATTGGTTTATGTCAACTAAACTACACACAATAAACTTTACTATTTGATGTAATGTACTTGATGTTGATCGAAGCATTTCACATGGCATAATTTTTTATTACAAATTTTGGGTTAGCGCTTTTGTGTTCTTTAAATTCCATTGGAATTTGTATGAAGCTAATTTCATTTTTTTCGAAAGTTATACCATGTAAATGTTTGTATAAACTATAAATGCAAAGGTTTTTAAATGAAAACATGTGTGTTGACTTATCTATGTTTTTAAAATACAAACACTAAATTTTGCTTTATAAGTAATTTAGTTGATGTGGTTAATGGTTTTTCGTGTTGACAAAATTTATTGTTAGAAATTTTGTCATTCGGATAATAAATACGATCATATAGTCAATATTGTTTCCTGATTATAATTATGTTCATGTAAATTAACAAAGTTAATTATAATATGTTGTTACTTTGATACCATGTAATTGCCTGACTAAATTGTAAAATGTAGATTTTGTTAATTTTTTTGATGGTCGCGTGGAGTGGGTTGATTTTACACAATGAGGTTGTGTATGTCTTTATTTTTACATGATTTTGTTTGTGAATGATTTATGTCAAGTAAATTTCACAAAGTAAAGTTTATTGTGTTAATATCCTAATTGGTACATTTTATTATGTTTATTGGTGCGTGGTATGTTTCTTGAATGGTGTTTGTTAGGTATACTAAACTCTATAAATTTTACTATATGAATTATTTAATTGATTTGGTCAATTGTTTTGCAAAGTGACAAACTTAGTTTTGCGAAATATTGCTTATCGGTAAGTAGTTATTAAACGAGTATAATTATATTTACTCTTTTTTAAGATATAGGTCCCATATGTAGATGTTTTCTCTAAAACAGTCCTATCGACTTTTCAACAGTCAGATATTACCTTAGATTTTATTAACCAACTCATTCAACTATAAAGTTTCAATATTTGCTGTTACATATTTTTTATATTCAAACTTTAAGGATAACAAATATTCAAATACAATAGCTACTATATGGACACTAAATCAGCTGCTACCTAACTGAACTTGAATCGTGTAAAAAATGAATTCATTAAGTTTTTTTTATATAAATGACAGCGTATATGCAATGTATCTTACTGTATACATGGTGCGTGACATTTAGGCTACACAGTAATGTTTACTGACTGTATGACAGAATTTGTATTATTATCTGCATATATGATTACATTGAATACGTATTGTACTTATTCCCGTCAACAAACGTACTAATTTTTTACTTACCTATTTATGATATTGCAGGTGTAAACCAAAAGGGCTGCAAGTCTAACGCAATCTTCTTTGATTGATCCATCACTGAAAAAATGGGTGAAGGTGGTAAACAATATCGTTATAACTTGGTTGCATTATGGGATTTGCTATCTGGCATGGAGATAGTATATGGGTTGAAAGAATGCCTCAGAAAAACTCCATTTTGGGCGTTGTTTAACGCATTAATAACAAATAAGTTCGATCGTTCATTTATTAGTAAATATGAGAAAAATGCCGAATTGATGATCCGTCCTTACACCGGGGTGAACGAGATTTTCATAATTGGTGATAACGAAATCCAATTTACCCCAAGAGACGTATCACTAATATTCGGTATACCATTCGGGAGTAGTTCATACAAAATACCGTCATATGGAAGAAAACTGGAGACCCCGTTCGTGCGTAAGTGGTTTGGAAATGTCGATGGGATGATTCAAGCGTACAACATTAGGAATGTCGCGATAGAGGTGTCGATGTTACGAATGAATGGCCGGTATGTCGATGCTACAAAACTTGTGTGCCTTAACACATTTTGTACATTATTTTTCCCGACCAGTGGAGTATTCATAAAATGGAGTTTCATGGATTATGTATCTAGAATGGATGAAATCTGGAATTTCAATTGACAGGTGTTGATATACGACTACTTGATAACGTCACTATATAAAAATCACACCAACCCCCACAAATATTATGGATGAGTCATTATCTTGTTGGTAATAACCTGTATATTTATATCTGTATTAGATTTTTTAATAAATATTATCTTACAAAAATTTGCTCTTGTTTACTTGAATTCAGTACTAGTTCTGTGAGAGAACAAATATTATTGAACCCGTGGATATCAACTTGTACCCAAGATTCATGAAGTGGAATCTTGCAAAGTTGAGCTCGGCACTCGAGTATGACATCGTTCTACGTAAACATGTGGAACTACAAGTGTTTTGATTGTATATATACTATATGTATTTACATTACATGTTTTTGATGTAAAATTTGTTTGTTGACTTAGTGATTTAATACTATTCCCTTGTTTGGATGATTATTGAAGTTTTTCTAAAAGTAGCAACCTTATATGATCTTATCAAAATACGATTGAGGTAGATCGAACATTGTTGTTTTCATTTGACACAAAATCATGCAAACCTTTGGGTTGCTATAGTCATCCAACCCAAGCTTATAATCTTTAACAGTAAACTGATTGCGTATGTTGACAGTAACCTTTGGGTTAACTAATAGTGTATATTGATAAGCTCTGTTATTTTTTTTCATACCTAACATCAGTATATGCAGTTTCAGTTTATCGTATGGGCATGACAAATTAATATATTGAATGATATTTTGGATATTAGCATACGGTACAGTTTACATTTGCTACATATAATAATATGTAAGATGCATAGTGACTGTAAACGATAGAATACCTCGTAAGTGAGCATGTACGTGTAAAATGATACCAATATCCCACTTTTGTAAACATTGACAAGAACAGTTATTGTTTAGGTATACTAAACAGTAATGTTTACTACTACACATTACTTCCTAGGTGACGCTTCTATTTTTTTCATACCTAACATTAGTATATGCATTTTCAGTTTATCTTATGGTGATGACAAATTAATATATTGAATTATATGTGGGATATTAACATACGACAAAGTTTACTGCTACATATAATAATATGTAAGACTCATAATGACTGTAGAAAGCATAATACTTCATAGGTGAGCATGTACGTATAAAATGATACCAATATCCCACTTTTGTAAACACTGACAAACACATATACTATGTCAGGTAAATTAAACAGTAAAGGTTACTGCTAATCATTACTTATTAGGTGATGCTTTTATTTTATGCATACCTAAATGTATTATATGCAGTCTTAGTTTATTGTATGGATCTCATAAATTAGTACTATTGATTGATATGCGGGATATTAACAAACAGTAAAGTTTGCTGCTACATATAATATTATGTACGAATTCTGTTTACTCTCATGTCTACTGCTATAAGTAATAATAGTAATGTAATGCTTGGTTTTTTGTATAGGTCATTTTGACAATATGCATGATGTTTTGATGTATAGTTTATACACTAAAATTTTCGGTTTCGACTAATAGTATGTAAACATTCTATTTACCGAGCAAAATCTCACTAATTAGTTAAATCGTATCGGGGACCAAATCATCAATTAAAGAGTACCGTTACACACTATACTGATTCACGTTATTTGTTTGATACAAACAAATGTTGTATAATATTAATGCTCTGCTTGTTTTTTTATATACGCTAATGTGCATCCTATTAAAGTTATCTTCACATACGAATTATTGTTTTTGATGCAGAGTTTGTACAAAAAAGTTTACTGTTACAAAATGTTTGTTTGTTAACGCAGCGTATAATATTACATACTTTATATAGTTACATGTATGTCATAATGTACTAACAACTTGTGCTAATTGAAATATTTTATGGGAATATATCAAGCTTGGAAGGATTTACAAAACGGAGACTGAGGAGGATGTTTTAGGACAAGACATTGATTCAGAGGACTATATGTTGATCGATTATGTTTATGATGCGGGTTACACAAATGAAGACATCCCATCCACTAGCACTAATGTGGATGGTGATGGTACTCCGAAAGCATCACCTAGGATGAAAGATGATCCCATATTGAATAATTTAAAAGAGATGGAAGTTGAAGTTCAACGTTTGCAAAGGTTGTGCAGTGATAAAGATGTTTTGTACAAGAAGTTGTCCGATGAACTTTCAGATATGAAGAAGGATAAGGAGGAAATGGAAGTGGATAAGCAAGAGACAATTAAGAAATTGAAAACTGAAATTGAATTACTAGAAAAAAAGTTAGGTTAATGGAAGAAAAGGAGAACAACGAGGTTAGGAAGTTGAAGGAGGAATTGGCAAGGGCAACCGAGCAAATTAAAGAACTAGTTTCTTAAAAGGTTGAGGCTGAGGTATTCCAGGAGCAAAGCCCTAAAATGACTATTTCGCCTTCTCATGTGCGTGGTAGCACACAAAAATCTAATGAGGAAAGTGCAAATGTGTCCAATGTGACACCAACTCATCTTCAATAACTAGTGAGTTCGATGGTTCGACGAGTGAAGAATAAAGATGATAGGAAGGAAAAGAAGTTGGATGTGTTTGTCTACCAACCACAAGTTAGGGGTAGGTTGAAAAGGAGAGCATCCAAACCTTACAAATAAAGCCCAACAAAGAAGAAAGAGAATAAGGTGGATGTCATAGATGTCGACAATGAGGAAAATAGGTTAACACCAAAAATAAAAGTAACGAAGTTGAAGGGAAACGTGTTAATGCGGATAGGGGTTATGGCTAAGTATCTTTCTGAGTCGACACTTCAAACGATAAAGTCATTGAATAATAGAGAATACGATTATTAGTTACTTTATATTGTTATACGCATTTAATTCCATTATGCATATATTAGATGTAACAGGTCAGACATTAAACGTTACTGTATGACCTGTTACATCTAATATATGTTGAAGACAAAATGAAATAGTTTTCAAAATGTTGAGAACTATTTACGTATAAAAGTAAATTCATAATCGACGTGATGGTATCCAGTTTATAGAGTAATTTCAGTTTATAAGTAAATTACCAATATGAATGTATAAAAACAAATTCACAACCGACATGATGTTATATCCAGTTCATTGTATAATGTACTTTGGTTTTGATATTGTAGGTATATCGTTCACTGTGGAGGGGACCGCGACTATTCTATTTTCTATAAATATTTGTTGGAAGTAATAACCAAAAAGTGTATCGGAACAAATATGGGTAATCTAATTGCATTTATTTATTTCATTACTTCATTACGTACAATATGATGACATGCGTCTAATTTTGTAACAAAAATACTATGAAGGTATAAACTAATACTTGGGATAATATATTTGTATAGGTTGTTGATTCATATTCGAATATTTTGGAGAAGGATCTCGTGGCGTATGCATTAACATTTTCGAATGATAATTTCTTCGATCAATTTGTGTTCTTCACTAGCATGTGTTGGGTGAGTTTGTATTTGGAAGTTTGTATGTATTGATGGCTGAGCTATAATTCTTACATATCTCATATAGTAAACTTTACTGTGTAATTGACTTACATATCTAAATGACTAACATATCTCATATAGCAGGTCTCACAGTAAAGTTTACTGTCTGACGTGTTACAGCTTATACATGCATAATTGACTTACATATCTAAATGTATGATATGCATTTTCCAATTTTTACATATCTCATACAGTAACGTTTACTGCCAGACCCGTTACAGCCTATACATGCATAATTGACTTACATATCTAAATGTATGATATGCATTTCCAATTTTTACTTATCTCAAACAGTAAAGTTTACTGTCTAACCCGTTACAGCATATACATGCGTAATTGACTTACATATCTCATACTCTAAATTGTATTGTGTAATTGACTTACATATCTAAATGACTTACATATTTCATATTATCACACTTATTTTTTGTAATGTGAAGCCCATGATTCGTGAAAAAATGGATGGGTTGCGAAAATACTTTATCGATATGAAACTTGAGCTAGCTCCAAGGGAGGCGCGGTGGTATTTCTTCCCCATAATTTATGCCTCATCAGGGGAAAGAAGAGAGGGGTACCACTTCCATCTTATGGTTATGAACACACACGAGGGCTGTTGGAAGCACTACAACCCCCTCATACATAGGGATGGGATGGAGGACTTATTCCTATCGGATGCTCGAAGATTAGTAAGTAATATTAATGCATTTCAATTATCAATACATAACATAACACTCTCTCATTCCAAAGAAAACACATATTTTTGTGCAAAATTTAATTAGATTTTAATAGTTAGATCTATCATTATGCCTTTGTGAATGAAAAAACATAGGTTATTGCCTGTTGCGATAACATTATAACTGTTCAATACACTACCCAAATGTTGAATTATATATGCACACTGTTCATGTTGAATACGTTATGCTATTACAATACACTTTTTAACATCAAGTAGATGTCGTTTTAATCACATTTTTTATTATTATTTACGAGTATGCATATAGTAAAGTTTATTACTACACCTATTATGTACTATATAACATTTAAATGTCGTTTCAATCACATTTTATTTTTATTAATTACGAGTATGCATACAGTAAAGTTTATTGGTACACTTATTATGTACTATACAACATCCATACATATATTATCATGTATGCATAGCATAGCATTTAAAAAATGTAGACTGCATAAATGACCTATAATTATCTCAAAGATAAATCATTTAAGTTTGGGACTAGGACAACATGACTTAAATCGCCCTACGATTTTGTAGATATTTGAACACCAAAATATTTAATTTGAGATATTTTAGGACATCACAAAAATATCTAACAGTGCAGCCTTAACGTGGCCATGTCAAAGGTAAAAGTTGTGACAACTGGCACTTCTCTTCCTCGTCCCCAACATTCCAAAGCACTTTTCCTCTTCCGAAAAAATTCCAAATTTATCCTTCTCTCAAATTGATAAAAATTGGGTTTGGGTTTTCTATTCTGTGGTAGATTAGATTTATTTCACAATCACAAATGGAAGAAGATATGGCTCCTTCATCACTCAAGAACAAAAAGACTTCACCTTTGGTATTTAACTCATCATCTATGTGTTTATGTGCATGTGGGTTCACTATGGATGTACTACTTATATGTTAGATTTGCTTGATGAGTATTCAAAATTTTAAGTTATGGTGTAACTTGATTGGATGTTTTGTGTAGGGATCTATGGTATATCTTCTTTTTTCAATAAATTATTTTATGTTCTTTGTGTTTTTTTTTATGATAAGACCACTTTTTACTCTCCTATAATTGAAATATCAATCTTATGTTTGTGTGTTTGTTGTATTTGTACTTGCGATATTGTAAAAAGGACATGATATTGCACTCGACATGACGTAATGAATAAATATAATTTATATAGTTGATCCCAAATAATTGGTTTGTGACTAAATTAAATTGACATGAGAGAATAGTAGATTTGTTATATACCTTCAAAGTTTGATATTTTTTTGCATAAATCTACTGATCCTAAGCTTGATATTATATTCTCACACTTGATAGGTTATCATGTTTGTAACTTCAAAGTTTCTCCTGATATTATAGAAAACATTGATTGAATTTGACACATGTGCCCCTTTCTTGATCATAACCAAATATAAAAAATATGTTCCTCTCACTAAAGACTATATAGATTATACTGAATCTCATCAATTTGTTATACTTATTTGAAAAGACCGATTTAGTCTGGAGTGTTTGTACTTAAACTATTTTAGTTCTTGCTATTTTTTTTCTATAAGTAGTTGTTACTCTCTTGAATGAGGTGTATGACAAGATGCTTTCATGTACTACTTGCTGAATCTATTTCTTCTTAAAGTAAATGATTTAACTGCCACTTTTATAAAGCGAAAACAAACAGCTCTGCAAAATTTGGGGATTATATATGCTTATTTATAGGGAAAGGAATGCCCATAATGATGCCTACTTGACCCTTTCTTTTTACTATTTTTACATGTTGTCCACATTGTTAACATGCCAATTGGTTTCTGAAATCCAATTTTTAACTAGTTTTTAACAGTTCTCCCGGTTCTAATCGATACATATTATATCAGGGATCTCAAGCAAGTGAATCAATACAATGTCTTTAATTTTTGACTCAGTTATTTAATAGTTTGCCCCGTTTCAATGATCTAATATCATTAAAACATTTATGACCTGTTAAGAAGCATACCAAGTAGTACATGTTAACTCATTATGTATGTGGCCATGATCTGCTAGTTTTTTCATATCTAAATGTATGATATGCAATTCCAATTTATCATATGGATCTCACAATATTACTATTGAATGATAAGTGGGATATTAACATACACTAAAGTTTACTGCTACACATAATAATATGTAATAATTTTGTTCACCGAGGTAGATCGCATCAATCAGTTTAATCGTATCGCGTAACCGGTCATCCATTACAGTTACTGTTACACACTCTATCAGATTAACGTTATGTTTACGACACGAACTCGCGTTGAATAACAATATCGGATTAAGGTTATTTTGACACACGCACGATGTTTTTGATGTAAAGTTTATACGGTACTATTTACTGTCATGACTAACATTATGTAAAAATAATGTATAACTTGCTAGACCACATCAATTAGTTTACTCATATCACAGAACAGGTCATCAATAACAGTTTACCTTTTTGCACTACATCGTTTTAACGTTTATTTTTACGATAAGAAATCTCGATGTGTAACATTAATAAGTTGCTTGGTTTTTTTCATATACAATCACGTGCATCCTAGTAAGGTTGTTTTGACATATGAATGATGTTTTTGACGTAAAGGTTAAACAATTAATTTTTATGTTACGAGTAAGTTTGTTTTATTGCATTGATATAACTTATTCGTCAAATAATTTTTTTTATTGCATGGATTATATGTACGAAAGTCATTCTCGAATCATATTTATGAGCTTAAATCTTACAAGTTTTAACTTGAATAACATTACATTTATGCAGAAAGAACGTGTGGAAATGACACTCGTACAAATCAAGAGTAAATATAAAGAAGGAGATGTTGACAATCAAGGGATATCGCATCCGTATCCAACAACACATGATTTTTTTACATCCAGTGCATCAAGTTCTTGATTGTTAGCAACAAAGTCCAACATAATACTTCTACGTACTCTTCACAATCTTTATAATGTTTTTTAGCAACATCGATGTATTAATTATACAATCTATTTTCCAGGGTTGATTGCGGAGTTACGATTTTCTACTACATGTCAAAGCTCTCGAAAACATGTGACATTCAACCGGAAATGAGCAAAGAGACTATGCGAGAATACCGAGTGCATTTGGCCGAGAGTATTTTGAACCATAGTCCACCGAAATCATACTAATAGAGATCTAGACTCATTCTCATTTGGAATCGTAAATTTATAATATTTGTTCATTTGTTGGTTTCCAAAACATGTGGTGTTAGGATGATTTTTTGTTTTAAGTAGGTTCTAAATTTATGAACTTATGACACTAAAGTAACCATTATGTCTTAGGAATAAGTAGTTGTATTTACATTTGACTTTGAATCGCATGATTATACATGTCTAGTGTTATTTATTTATTTATTTATTTATTTTTTCTAATGGTTTTGAATGCGATCTAAAAAAAAGGAAATTAAATTATTTCTTATGGCTGGTTAAAAAGTAGTAGTTGCAAATATACATCGACATTTGTTATGCTCTGTGTAACATCACCGTACTAATTAAATGGTGTTAAATTTTTATGTGACGAGTTACATCCATTGAAAATTCGCAACATACGTATAATGTTTCCATCATTTCATTATACGCTATGCAATGGGAATTTTTAAAATATAAGTACAGCATGTTAATAAACAATTGACACAATTTAATACATACGATGGCACACAAATTTTCAGTCATAACTAAAATCTTAATTTGACATATATAACAACTGCTACTTCAAACCTACAGTGAGATGTAGTACGAAATCTACATAAATTAATGTTTTGTTTTCGTTACATTATGAGTCACACATTAACATATACGCAAAAAAGCACCTTGACTATCTAAGTTTTTTTTACATACATTAATGTGTCAGTATACACACATTAACATATACTACGTTTGGTGAAACATCAAATTTCATAAAATAAATGAATCATTTACCCTACATACATTGAACTCTTTAAAATTTAAATCAATTTTACATAGTGGTATTGAACTCTCATATTGCAATTACTCTTTTCCAATCAGCACAATTGCGTACAATAACATTTACCGTTTAGTTGAAAATTAATAAAACTTCATCACATTACTCTTTTCCAATCAGAACATTTACTGTAATAATTAAATTTATTAGTAACATTTATAATAAATGAAACTATTTTTTTTTTACTATAGTTTAACTTGTAGTACTTGCAAATATAGGCTTGTTCTGTTCTGTGTGTACCATTCCCGTACTTAATGTTTGATGTTATTTTTATATGTGACGAGTTTCATCATTTGAAAATCCATTGCATACGTGTAACATTTGCGTTATTTTATATTACGATATGTAGTGGACATTCACAAAATATGTCCAACAAGTTCATAAAAAATTTACACAGTTTAATATATACGATGGCACACAAATTATCGTCATGACTAAAATCGTAATTCAACAAGTAGATGTATATTCACTCCAAAAATACAGTAACATGTCGTATGAAACCTACACAATTCAATGTTTTGTTTTCGTTACATTATGAGTCATACATACATTAACATATAGGGGGCTACATAACACATAAAGTTGATTTGCGTGAGTTATTTAGTCATGTTGTGCATACACGCTGTGCAACAAGTCTAACAGTAAAGTTTATTGTATGAGATATGTAAGTCAATTAATCATGTATAAGCTGTAACAGGTCAGACAGTAAGCTTTACTCTGAGACCCGATGCACAGCATGTATGCACATAATGACTTAATAACTCACACGGTCAATGTTATTGTTTACCCTGTGGTCATTAAATTTGACACGCTAAATTTTTTTACTTTCATTAATGGTTGAGATGTCATATACTATGTTTAGTAAAACTTAAAATTTAATAAAATAAACGAATCATTTACCCTAGATACATTCAACTCTTTAAATCTCAGTCAAGTTTACATTGGTATTAAAATATCACATTGCAATTACTCTTTTGTAAATCAGCACAATTGCATACGGTAACATTTAGTGTGTAGTTGAAAAGTAATAAAACTTCATTGGATTACATCAAAGTAATGAAATATTCATTTAAAAATAAAATCGCGTAAACAATTCAATACATCATGACTCATTCAAAGGTTTTAGGCACCTCTTCCTATTGTGATGCCCGATTTTTTGCACCTACTACACACAATTGCCTTTGGTTCCTCACCCCTCTAATTTATACGCTCAATCTTTGATCTACCGGGATGACATTTAACATCTGGTGGCTTGATTAACACATCCTCTGCAGATAAGTTGACTCTATTAAATGTAGGAATTGGTAATATTTCAAACCCATACATTTTCAAGAAGCAATCGATTGAGAAAAGCGCATCAATGTAATCCTTCAACTCATATACGCATCTCTGAATTACTATAGCAACATTATCACATGGAAAACTGTTGAGCTGCCATTTACAACATGAGCACATCCTGTATTGCATATTAACGTTAAAAACTTCGTTTGACCGATTCTTGAATATGCATTCACTTGCCTTGTTCACAACTCAAGTACGACCTATATCTAACGACTTTCTGAAACGGCGATCCACACGTGGACAAAAGAATCTTGTCCATGATTTCGCTTCGTCTCGCCTCATAGCATTCAACTTCATAATCTTACATCTAATTGTATCTACTAAGCCTATGATTGGGAGGTGACGAGCGTCACCTATCCAAGAATTAAACGACTCAGCTACATTTGAATACATTTCACCATAACGTTGATCACCAAAATATGCATTGTTCCAATGTTCATTCGATATCATGGATAAAATTTTACGAACTCTCTGTCCTCCTTCAACCAACAACCAAGCCATACGTTTATTCATTAGGTGCGTATACACAAAGTAAAAATATTTAAATGATTTTTCCCTTCACTTTGCTATGCATCCTAGATAACTTGTCCCTCAATTACATTTTAAGTGTTGCAAACATTATCCATGATGCGAATCGGGAAATTTTTTAGGAACTGACTTCAGCAACCCATTGTTACAATCCGAAATAAACGTGTAAACTAGTGAAGTGTCAATGATATTCAAAAACTGCATCATGAACCATTACTAATTATCGTCATTCTCTGAGTCAACAATCGAGAATGCTATAGGAAACACGCCTGATAAATAAGATAAAAAATATTAAAAAGTAGTAAAATATATTGTGTGAGTTATTTAGTCATGTTGTGCATACACGCTGTGCATCAAGTCTAACAGTAAAGTTTACTGTATGAGATATGTAAGTCAATTAGTCATGTATAAGCTGTAACAGGTCAGACAGTAAACTTTACTATGAGACCTGCTGCACAATGTGTATGCACAAAATGACTAAATAACTCACACGATTAATGTTATTGTTTACCATGTAAAGTACTCCACACCACCCAAACAAATACTAACTGGACATAATTTTTTGACTATAACCATTAATATTAGTACAAACTCTACCTGGATTTCAACGAGTTTAGTAATACAAACAAATACTAATAGATTGATTAGTTAGTGGTAGTTTTTTACTTCAATGAGTTGTGTTCTAGATACAATACACATTGATAGTATACATGTTTTCTTACATCAACTTAAGTTATAAATATCCTGAAGTTATGCGTAAACTATAGACATTTCTCCTTCCTAATTATCATAAAATACTCATACTTCAAAATACATACTAATAGCACATCATATCACAACTAAACATATAGTCCATTAAGTAAAAATCAACGTTTTGAAGAATGCTAACGTAAATACATTGGTTTGCATTTTTTCCCGTCGCCACCAATATATTTCCTTTGTACATGCTTTTAAAAAATGTTCCATCTAAGAAAATCAATGGTCGACAGTGCTTGAAACCCTCTATACATGCATGAAATGCTGTAACTTGAATCGACCACTATCAGAATTGTACTCGATTGACAAATGACTATCGGAGTATGAATTCATAGCCATGTCAACATACCATCTTAACCTGTCAAATAATAGTGATTGATCGCCAAACACCCGTCTCTTCTCTTTTTCTACAGCCCACCATGCCCTATTATATTCAAGATTATATCCATACTCATCTGAAATATATGTGATAATGTCAATGGGGCGAGTCATATGATTTATTCTTACGCGATTTGTTATTTCGTTCACAATTATCCCTGTAGACAAACGACTAGGTTTACGATTTCTATAGGTAACTCCACACGTGTGCTCACCATTAAATTTTTTAACACAAAAGAATTCGTTAATCGTGTCAACCTTTCCATGCACATACCAACCACATCTTATCGATATTCTGTACTTACACTCGGTGGTAACTTGTTTCAAATCATTCTTGATGTAGTTGAATTCAAAGCCCACTTCTGCTGCATACTTATAAAGAACATTATGGAATTAAGCCACCCCACCTCTATATCGTTGACTAACCTTAGTAATACCGTCCGACTAACCAAATGACAACAAACGTTTACTTGTAATATAACTTTCTTCATGTAACAGCTCATCCAAGCACTCAAAATCTCCACCTTTAGTTAAAATGTCATCATTAAAATCGTCAAAAATCCCTTGTCCATCTCTCACCCACCTCTTGAGTCATGATATTGACATCCACAGTTTCAATGCCGTGCTTACGGCAATGTGATAACAAAATAGAAATATCCTCATCAAAATCAAGTTCACATTCAGGGTGCCCTGCCAAATTATAAGACAATGAAATTTTGGGCATCAGCTACATTAATCCACCTGCTATGAATAGAGTCAACCAACTCTGTAACTGTCATTTGATCTTGTAACATCTTGACAAATGTCCTATCCATGTACTTGCAGAAAAATGTGACAAACCCTTCCATGAATACTACAACAAAAAATTAAAGTTAGTCATTACATATATAAGTTCACCCCACCATATTATTTGCTTAAAAGTTAAACATCTATATATGATGCAACTATGAATTTGAACGTCATATGAAGATAAAAATCGATGGAAACATTTAAACTATTTTTATATTATTTAAAAAACAAACTAAACAACAATAACATTCGAAAACACATATGCATATCTTACATACCCACATAATATATAAGAATGTCAATTGTGTTATGCAGACACAATACGCAACATGGCATAAAGTAATATTTATTGTGTGGAATATTCAACCCTGTTATGAATATATTAATTTTAACAGGTCACAAAGTAAAGGTTACTGTCTGTTGTATTTTAGTGTTCTTTTAGATAGCAGGTTATACAGTAAATGTTACTGCATTATCTGCTGTATAAAACAATACTAAAATAAAACACACAGATACAATGATACCGCCATGCGAATTTTATTCAATCAAAACTAAAAATATCAATAAACAAATCATATCCTCGAATCAAAGACCATATGTAACCTACTTAGTTGTATTTGTTTGGGGAAAATAACTATATATATACCGACAAATAATTGTTCTTACAGCACTACAAAATCATAGTATGTATGTCAACCTTTGAAAGTTGTTTTTTTTTTCTTTTTCGTATTGTATGTTGCATGTGGTAATCGATTTCCAATGTATTACAATATGAAAATTAAATGCCGAGCTTTCCACTATAACTAATAATTATTCAATACAAAATTAACCTCAAACACATAAATTGTAAACTTTCTTAACATTACCACAATTGATAAAAAAAACTGATTACTAAATTAAGAAACATTGATAGTCTTACTTAAATAGGTAAGTGGGTTTAAATGGGTTTATAGAAATATCCAAGTTTTACAAACATATAAAAGATATAAATTCAATAAACAATTATATGGGGATGTCAAAAATTGTAATTTGTAAAAGCAAAAAAGAACGAGTAAAAAAAACGTCAACTTTAGAATAATTTTCGTAATTACATAATCATAAATACACAATAACCATTGCAATGACGAAATACACCAACATTACGATAGAAAAAGTTAACGACATATAAAAAATTCAACAGGAAAGTATACAAGGCTGTCAATTATTTTTATATAGGGCTATCATAAATTAAAATTTTTAAAAGCAAAAAAGAACGAGTAAAAAAAATTAACTGTAGAATAAATTTCGTAATTATAACTGAATTGATGTATTGCTATAGCTGGGCATCCAACAATATTTATTACTTAAAGGCCCGATATTCTAATAGGGCTTTGGTAGTAATTTTGACTAATTCCTATAAACATTAGTAGGATTATGGACTGATAGTGAAGGATTGACAGTTTGCTCCTCTTTCTCAGGGCGAGGAGTACACTGGGCCTTGCTTCCCTCAAGAAGTACGGAGCATAACACCCTTTTATTGTCTTCGTATATGTTTCTCTACTTTATTCTTGTAATTTATTCAGTTGCTGATTAGCGAATGTGTTTTTATGTTTGGTAGAGAAAAGAAAGAAAGATATTCCCCGCTTATCATAAATCAATTTTGCTGACTTGAAGATTGTGGGATCTATTCAATAAATAATTGGGGAAAGTCATTTATCATTCGGCATTTGTCTTGTTGGATTACCAAAGTTCCATCACATCATTTGTTCCTTGTCCAACCAAAGACATTCCCTTAGCCCCTATTAATTTAGAGGATCCAACCTTGTCCTCCTCGATCGCTAATTCAGAATCTTCTCCCTAATTGAAGGGATATTTTTCTATTGGAGGTACATCTTCCTCCTTTGCATCCTTATACATCAACCTCATCCGACCACAACTCCTTCCAGAGATGGTGAAGAGGAACATCCCCAATCTTCTTGCTAGAACCAAGTGTCCTCCTCCAGCTAAGAAGAGGAACATTGAGGATGTTGGCTCTAAATGTCCCGTGGTTATGGAGTGTGATGAGATGAAGACCCAAGAACCTCAATTTAAGAGGCTGAAGAAAGTACCTAACGTTCATCTGGAGCTGCTGGGGAAGGACTAGGACGATCGAGGCCTGGGTGATGCCTCTTCTGTGGTAGCGAATCCTGGCCTTGCTGGGGGATTGATAGGTTCAGGGGTTCTTCATACTAATAAAGTTACTTTTACTACCCTTTCTTGGTCTATATTGTTAAAAAGATCCAATCACAACTTGGCACCGGTAGTTGTTTCTTTAACTATTCTCTTTTATCTACTTATGTTCCTGCTATTCATTTATTGACTTCCACAATTTTCTTGGACTTCATAATTTTGGCTAATTATAATCAACTACTGAGAAGGGATGAACAATTGAGGGGGTCCTTAATGGATGTTGAAGTTGCCTTTCGAGGACTAAACGAGTCTCTGGATACATCCAAGGAGGCCCATGTGAGTGATAAAAAGAACTGGAAGGATGTGGTGGAAAAGATGGAGAAGGATAAGAATGATGTTGAGTATACTATTGGTGATTCTTTTAAGATGGTTGAGCAAGCCGAGAAGGCTACTCTGGATGCCGACGGTAAATTCAAGGAATTAAAGGCGAAGACAAAAAAGAAGAAGGAAGAGGCTTATACCTTCGCCAAAGAAGGAGAAAAAAAATGCTTATACGAGGGGTTAGGACAAGGCATTCTCCACTGCAACTGTGCAAGTGGAGTATCTGAAGAAATCCTCCTTCAAAGAAGGTTGGAATGCTGCTTTTACCCAGGTCGGCACTGCCTTAGATTTTGAACTCTTCCTCCAGCACAACCCTGGCACTCCTTCAGTGATCGAAGAGGAGTTTGGTGATAAAGAAGGTATGGCCGAGTCATTAGTGCCCTAACAGATGGCTATAGTTGCTGCTCGTCATGAGGATGAAGTCACCCAGGACAAAGAGATAATGTAAATGTCTAGGTCTATTTTTTATGGGTTTTGCCCCTTGTAATTTTGGTTTTTTATAATCTGAACCAGTTCCTTTTTATAACTCTCCTTTATAATTTTAATGAAGTTTCATTTTTCTTTTGTAACACTATTGTCCAATGTGAATTTTTTCTTGACCTTTCCATATTTATGCCATGTTTTATTCCTTTAAGTTTAATTCTAGGAAGGCTATTTTGGCAGCTGCTAGGAGCAAACTTTATAGGATGAGTGTTCAATTATTTGAGGCAGACTATGAGGAACTTGATGAAGAGGAGATGGAAGAACTTCTCAGCATAGGTATGCTTGATCAAATTAAAGAAGCATACCTCCATTCACACAGGAAGTTTAGTCAAGTAGTGGTGACTATTGCTTCATACTAATGATACTCCAAATGTAGAAAGATCACAAAGAAGCAATTGCCAGTATGTTATCCGATTATGAAAAGAAATTTACGCTACTCAGTAGTGATAGTGGCTTTGATAATAAATTGTAAGACATTTCCTCGGCCTTTGCTAAAAAGGAATTTGTACTAAAGTCCGAGGTGACAAGTGCTTGGGAGATAGCTAGTTTATTGGAGCTAAAGAATAATATGCTGTGGATGAATTGAAAGGTTTGAAAAGGTCTGACAATGTTGATCAAAGTGAGGGTGCCTCATTCTTGGAGAAGGAAAATTCTCCGTTGATGGAGGAGATTAAAAGGTTAAAGAAATCCAAGGGCGGTCAGTCATCCAGGCATGCCATTGTTTCTCGTTTGTATATTAAAGAAAAGAGGACCCAAAAGACTCTTGTCGACTAGGATAATATGATAAAGAACCAATCTGCCACCATCAAGAGATTAAATGAGAAAGTTGACCGTCTGACTTACCATTTCCAGCCTTAGGTTTTACTAACACATTTATGGTAATTCAAACGGATCTTGTCATTTTAACCAAGTGTTTATGTTAGTTACCATTGGCGACCAGATGTTTTAGGATTTTTCCTTAATTCAGCCTTGTAAAACTTCTTATTCTTAACGTTAAGGAGTCATATATGAGGTTTTAGGTTTTGGTACTTCTTGTTCGTGGCTTGTCAAAGACGAAGCCATACATGAGGTCAGAGTTTTTTAGATTTTGTGGGACATTTTTGTGGGACTATGCCATTATTTGTTTTTGTTTGAAATTTGTACATCTCTCACTTCCAAAAAAAGAAAAAAAATGGAGTAGGAAATCAGTTTATTATGAACTAGATGATTCTTATTGAAGCTGGAAAAGGTGCATTACATATATATTGAAAGTTTGCATTCCTAACAATTACTGATTGCAGTTCCTCAATTGCTTGGCATTATATAGGTTCTTGAATTGTTCTCATTCTAAGGTTTCTAGGCGATAAGTACTTGGTCAGATAATTGTAAAAATATGGTAGAGACCATGCCAGTTTTCATCTAACTTGCTTCCCTTTTGAAGCACTCTCTTTAAAATATAGTCTCCCTCTTTTAGATTGCTTAGCTTAACCCTCCTGTTATAGAACTAGGTAGTAGGTTGCTGGGTGGCTGCCATACGTAGTGCCGCATTTTCTATGACTTCTTCTACTAAGTCTAAGTCCAGTATTCTCATAAGGTCGCTCTTAGGGGAGTTAAAATTGGGTACTCTATGATTTGGCAGACCAATTTCTATGAGGACTACAACCTCCATCCTGAATGCCAATATATAGGGGGTTTTGCAGGTAGCTTTCCTCGATGTGGTCCTATAAGCTCAGAGTACACTTTGTAGCTCATTGATCCAGTTCCCTTTGGCATCATTTAGTATTTTCTTTAGTCCATCAAGCTGAGTGTTATTTGTTACCTACGTTTGGCCATTGTACTCAGGGTGTCCAGGAGAAGAGTGCAACTTTTGGATCTTAGACTGGATATAATAATCTTCGAACTCCTAGTTATCAAACTCAGTCCCATGGTCAGTGATAGAGTATTATGGTATACCATACTGCTATATGATATTCTTCTATATGAATTAGGAGACTCTTTCGTAGGTCATATTAAGAAAAGGCTCAACTTCTACCCCCATGGTGAAATAATCTATAACAATGACTAAGTATTTGAACCTTCCACTTGTCTTCGAAAGTGGGCCGACCAAATCTATCCCCCATATAGAAAAAGTCCATGGGGATGTGATTGGTGTAAGTGAATCTCTAGGGGTCCAATGGATTATTGCAAACTTCTAATATTTGTCACATCGTCTCACATATATAGCACAATCTCCTTTCATAGTTGGCCAGTTATATCCCTGAGTTGCCACTCGTCGCACCAATGATCTTCCTACTGAATGATCTCCACAAGATCCTTCGTGCAATTCCTTAATCTGACCTTGCACTTCTGAAGGGTGAATACATCTGAGCAATGAGACAATGAATCCCCTTTTATATAGGACTCTTCCTTCCACAACGTAGCTAGATGCTTTGTACCTCAGCTTTCTAGCATCTTTTGGATCATCTGGTAGGGCAACTTTCTCAATATACCCTTAAATGGGATCCATCCAAATATAATACGATCAAATTGATATTTTCCTCGTCAATACTCCTGTTTACTAGGATTTCTACTAGAACATAATTCTCCTTAACTATATCCTGGTTGTAGAAGTGAGCCGAGCAAGTGCATCTGCTCGGGGATTTTAGATTCTAGGTATTCTAACCATCCCGACCACTATAAACTTGGATATTCTATTTTAATCCTTGGCCAAATACCTTGTCATAAATTCTCCTTTGACCCCATATATTTTCAATGTCGCCGTCTGTGGCGCATGATGACCTATCGACGTGCATCTTCTATATGGGCAGTTCTTTCTTGAAGTCTCCTTAAACTAAGGACTCATATTTGATTATTATTTTAACTTTGCACTAAGTATTGTACGACAGTTTCTCTTTTAGTGAATGTCTCTGGTCTGTCAGTCATCGAGCTATCTTCCGAATAAGCCTGCTCGGTTGGTTTCACTACTGAGCTCTCTCTGCTCGTTAGTTTTTTCTTCATAAGTTAACTCAGTTATGAAATATCCTACCGCCTAGTCTTTCAATGCTATATTGGATTCATAATGTATATCATACTCTCCAAGCTCTATGGCCCATGCCATTAATCTCCCTGACTTTTTTGGCTTGTGAATGGCTTGGTGTAGTGGCGTGTCTGTGTAAACCACAAAAGTGTGTGGTTGGAGATATGTTTTCATCCTTTATTAAGCTTTAATGAGAGCAAATGCAAGATTTCAAATTTTTACACCTCGAAAGGCCTTGCTGGTATAGTAGACTAGCTTTTGCGCCCCGCTCTCCAGTCGGATAAGTGCCAAGCTAACCGCCGACTCAGATACCACCAGATATAAATATAATGTTTCTCCCATGAGTGGTCGGGAAATCAATGGTGGAGATCCTAAATATTTCTTTAGCTCTAAAAAGGCATTCTCACATTCCTTATTTCGCTCAAATGTCTTTCTCAATACTTTGAAGAAAGGTAAGCACTTGTCAGTTGCTTGGGAGACTAACTTGTTAAGGGTTGTTATTCTTCTTATCAACTTTTGTACATCCTTTTTATTGATGGGAGACTTCATGTCTATCGATGATTTTTTCTTATCTGGATTGGGCCCAATGGATTTTTCATTTACTATGAATCCTAGAAACATCCTTTATTGTACGCTGAGCACACACTTGGTTGGATTGAGCTTCATCTGATGCTTCTCCAACTAATCGAATGTTTGTCCCAAGTCCTTGATATGGTCAGCTGCTTTCTTGCTCTT
This sequence comes from Sambucus nigra, assembly GCA_949130495.1. Lineage (NCBI taxonomy): Eukaryota > Viridiplantae > Streptophyta > Magnoliopsida > Dipsacales > Adoxaceae > Sambucus > Sambucus nigra. The sequence continues at coordinate 185,822,323 of OX422209.1, read as the reverse complement.
AGTGAGCATGTCATCCACATACACTTTTATATTTTTACAAATTTTCTCCTCGAAAACCTTATTCACCATCCTTTGGTATGTTGCTCCAGCGTTTTTGAGTCTAAAGGGTATATCGTTGTAGTAGTAGGTACCTCGACTGGTGATGAATGATGTTTTCTCCTTCTCTTCTGATTTTATTTTGATCTGGTTATACCCTGAATAATCATCCATAAAATTGAGGAATTCGTGCCCAATAGTAGCATTAATCAGTTGGTTAATCCTAGGCAAGGGGAAATGATCTTTTGGATAAGCCTTATTGAAATCTATGAAATTAACACACATACACCACATGTTCCTATTGTTCCTTACCGTTGTCACGTTGTCCAACCATTCAGGGTGTTTGACATCTTCAATGAAACTTACTTTCTGCATCTTTTCCACCTCTTACTGGATGGCCATGTTCTTCTCGGAGATAAATACACGACGTTTCTATTTAATCGGCTTAGCATCCTTAACAATGTTGAGTTCATGACATATGAATCCTGGGTTAATCCTTGGCATATTTTTATGTCTCCAAGAGAACACACTTTTTCGCTATTTAAGGAATTTTATTAATTCTTGTTTGAGGATTGGATCTATGGATGAGCTGATTTATATAGTTCTTTTTGGGCGATTGTCGTCAAGGATGATGGTCTCTATTGCTTCCATAACTTGTCCTTAACCCAATCGACTTTTTCGTGTGGATCTATGGTCTCAACTTGGTAAGTGGTGATAAGCTTCTTAGCTTCCTTCAGGTTAGCTAATGTGTAAAAGAACTCTCTAGCTTCAACTTTATTTCCAGTAATAATGCCGACCCCATAGTGTGTGGGGAATTTCATGCATTGGTGGACAGTAGATAACATTACTTCAAACTTTTTCAATCCGAATGGGCGATCCGACGTTCTTGTTATAGACGAAGTAGCGGATCCTCTCAGTTCGGATGACTACTCAAGTGCTTATTAATACTTTTAATTTGACAGTTCCCAATGGATACACCTTTCTTTCGAGAATCCTATAAGGGGTCTGCGATATGGCTCCAGTTTGTTGTCACGTAGCCCCAATCCTTTGAAGCAGCCGTAAAATATGACGTCGACTGAGCTACCATTATTCACCAATATTTTAGCCACTCTTGCTTCATGTACTTTCATCACGATGACCAGAGGATCATCATGGGGATAAAGTACCCCAGACAGGTTGTTGTTGGAGAATCTTATCACCAACTTATATTTGTTCACTTTTCTTGAGTGACCATCAAATTCATCAAACAAATTGATTTGTCGAATATATGAACATGCTTTGACTTCATTAAGGTGTGCCTTCCTTTCATCTATTTCGTTGCCACCACCTGCGTCACTACCTGTAATGAAATAAAAACCAAAAGAAATCATTTTCACTTCGACCTCGGGCTCTCTAGGTTTTTTCGACATGCCCGGATCATCTTCAGAGTCATCATCTCTTCCTCGTTTCTTATCATTTCTTACCTTACATGGGGATTCCAATCATCTCTTAATTTTTCTTCCTTCTGTCCTACCTTCTCTGTCAACAAATTGGAAAGATTTCCTCTTTGAATCATACTTTCTATTTCGTTCTTAAGAGTTATGCAACTGTTTGTAGTATGCCCAAGGTCTTTGTGAAATTCATAATATTTGGATTTACCTCTCATGTTTGGAGGAGACTTCTATTTTTTAGGCCATTTTAGATCCCTGCTTCATCGGATCTCGTCTATGATGTGGTATACACCAACAGTGAGAGGGGGTATATTCACCTTTCCTCTTGGGTTTTTCAGCCTTCTTGTCTTTCTGATCCTTCTTTTCAGAGCCCTTGTTGCCACAGACTTTGGAGCTATGAGATTTCTTAACATCCATATCTTCCTCGGCGTTTATAATTTTATCAACTTTAGCCATCAGCTCAGTCATGGTCTTGGGGGGATCCTTGGCCAGAACATATTATAACTTATCAGGAAGAAAACTGCTCATCAAGGCGGTGATTGTTGTTTTTTCTTCGTTGTCCACCACCTCCAGTTTTTTGCCATTAAAATGAGTGATATATTCGCGAGTGGTTTCCCCCGGTTATTGGGGAACACTCAATAAGTGAGATATTCTTTTTATTGGTTTGTCTCCAAAGCAAAAATTACTGATAAATAGCTCGACAAGCTATTGGAAATTGGAGATTTTCCCACAAGGCAAATTATTATACCGACTTTGTGCCGACCCAGTAATAGTGCTTGAGAATGCTCGACAGATCTCGTTTGGGAATGATTAGATGTTCTCGCTAGCCTGGTATTCTTCCACATGAAGGACATGATCAATTTTACCATCATATTGGGAGTGATCACGGGTGGCTTAAATTTTCCAGGTGTTGGGAAATTCATAATAATCGAGACAAAGGGTGATCCCTTCACAAAACTCCTGTGAAAAGGATTATTAGATTTATCTCTATTCGATCTTCTGGATGTTGGATTGAAATTTTTCAAGGATGATCATATGAATTAGGTTTAATTGAAGTAGTTTTAGTAGCTCGACCATGCATTTGTGCCGAGCTCTATTCCTGAAAAGTCTGCTTGATGCGCGCTAATCATCGTACGATGGTTCTTAATGTGACAGAACCTTCTTAGCAATCTCGTGATCTGGAAGGCTCCTTATAATTGTGGCCCCTAATTGCTCGGGGACCTAAATGATCAAAGGTTGAGGCCCTGCTTAGTCTATCTAAGGAGCTCGACCGTTGTTGAGAGAGCCCATCATAGTAATCAGTGGATCTAAGGGGGCGATAAGACCAGTCATTAGAGGATCTAGAATATCTAGATCTTCTTATTTCTTACCTAGGTGCTGGGGGTAACATATCTCCCCTGGTGGGTGAGATGACATCTCACCTGGTTTGAAGCGTTTCAGTAAGTTGTCTCACTATCTCTTGCATTGCCTCTTGACCTTTGGCTATGTTAAACATGATTTATTGATGATCTCTCATACGAGGAAGGGAACAAGAACTGAAAGCATTGCCATCATCATGACTACTTTCTGGAATGTCTGTTATTTTTTGGCGGTGTGATTGAAAAATGGTTACTTAAACAGGTAGAAAAAATAATAGCTTGTCGTTTCTCATAGGCGGCGCCAATCTATTGGTGTCCAAATTTAGTTTACTGATTTGGAGTAATCTTATCTCAATCAAACCAACAAATATAACCACAGATAAAATAATAAGCTAGAGAGGAATGAGATAAACAAAGAGACATAAAGGTTTTTACGTGGTTCAGCCCAATATAGTGCCTACATCCATGGGTATAATGCTACTATATTTTAGGGTTTAGTACAATCCTCTCAAGAGCTCTCTAGGTTATAGAGAAAGTCTTTACAGTTGTCTCTATTTGAGAGAGACAATGATTTATTTATAGTAGTTGGAAGTTAAAGAGATGGAATTCCTTTATACATTAGGTATTTACATCTTTACACGATAATAGACAATTGGATATTATTCACGTGTATGTGCATGGTGCTTGTTGAGAGTCTCCACGTGTGTTTGTTTTTATTACTAACTGTTCATATTCATGGGACTGGTCGGCTAAATAGCCGACCCGTGTGTTGCTTGAGGGTCCGCTGATCATGATGTCAGGTGTCACTAATTTGTTGGTCCATAAGGTCTAATTATTTTTAGGCCACAACAGGAGGCGCCATAACAACACACAATTATATATTTTTAGAGGCAATTATGGGTGTGAAAGTACCCTTTCAATTACTTACTTGTATACAACATGTCCATTTAACATGAATCTTTTTAATTTAATATGTTCATCATCTACTATTTCAATATGTTTTGCAACATGATGTTTAATCTTTCACACCTTTAATGGTTTGAAAATTTGTTGCGATGAGGACAATGAACACAATGTTAATATCTATCCTTGTATAATGTTATGGAGTATATACTGTTAGAATTATCAAATAATTCATAAGCCTATTAAGTGGTTCATTATTAAATTACAAAATAAGTCATACTGGGTAAATAAAAGGTCATTCTAATATACCCCAGAGTCAAAAATGTTTTTGGTTAATAAATTAACCAATTATTGATTAAAAATTAAATTAAGGAAAACCCTTAATCTAACCGTGATGGACGGTCAAGATCGCATGACTTTTGGGATATAGGACCTCTTTCTGCCTATAAATTGTGGCCTAAACCCCATCATTTAGGCACTAGAAATAAGCAACAAATTATAGAAAGGCAAGGGGAGAGAAACCTATAATCCATAACAATTTTTTATCTCAAGTTGGAGGCACCAATGGCAACCCCTTCACTCGTCAAATCTAATGCTAACTAAGTTATGTTTTTCAATACTATTTCGAACACATGTGATAATTATGTAGATTAATGTCCTATATTTACATAACGATTTATATGTTCATGTATTGTATTATTGGTCTATAAAAACTGTTAATTGATTTATTAATTTTAAATCTAACATGTGGTATCAGAGCATATGGTTTAGATCACATAATTATCCTTTATATCTAAATATGAAAATAATTTTTTATAGCAGATTTTATCTTCTAAATAATGAGACTTATGTGATATTTTTATTATATTTTTTTATGACTCTAATTTGGACTTAGTTTAAAATCTTCTTATGTTTATGAATAGAATTTTCTACAACATCCTGATTTTTCGTCACTGAATCTGTTAAGAGTTATATGTAAAAAATTTTGCGATGTTTTGATATTCTGTCTCTGAATCTGTTTCTATTGATGTGTGAAACTTACTGCGACGCTTTATTTTACTATCGCCGAATCTGTGAAAAAAATGGTTTGGATATAAATGTTTTGTTTTATATCTCTCTCATGAAAATTATTTTTCACGGATTCTTATGCAATAATAAACATATTTGTGGTGATAACTCATTTTTTCCCGAATTATTTAAAATTAATAAAAGTCTCTACATTTTATGAGTTTTTCCACTGAAACAGTAATGTTTATATTATTTTCTCATTCATTTTAGTCCATCCCAAATCATTGTATGATATTTCTCATATTTCTAATCTCATGTGCTAATATTCTCATAAAGATAGGATAGGTGTCCACTAAAGTGCCCTACCCTCTATTAGCGTATATTAGATTAAAGTGCATATTTTATTTAGTTGCAAAAATTCCTAAAATAATTGTGACATAATATTTATATGTTGTTAGATTAGGACGAAAGTGTCTTAATCTATAGTCATAAATATTAAATTACAGTGTACACATTTATATTTGGATATCTGATTATCCATCAAGAATTGCATATAATATTTTTTTGGGATGTTAATTTTACGTAATATGTGTGTGCATGTATGTTCCATGAAAGTAAATTTATTTTGCACACTTTATGAATTAAAGATTTAAGCGAAATTAATGATTAATCAATTTAGGATATGTGTGAATGCAACCAAATGAATTAATTGGTCTATCTATATAATCACATAAACGAAAGATTCATAAAATGAGATTTTGTTTACCAAAATTTTTATGACCAAATTAAAATTGGTTTTGGTTCCCTAATTGTGATTTTCTTTTGTGACAGTTTGAATTATGTGTTTAAGGCCGCTTATTTTATAAAACTGCAAATCTGAATATTTGAAGACATTTTTAGTAACAGTTTTCTTATACCTCTATTAAGCAATAATTGAGATTAAAATTGTCGGCTTAGTCGGGATTGATAATTTTTTTAATGTCAATCCGAGAGGATTTAATGATGAAAAATCACAATTTTTTTAGTGATAAACATTGTTATGACTATCTGAGCATGTTTAAGCTCTCAAAACCTTAAATTTGTCATTTTTGGTAATAAAGTTTACAGCTATTTCTTTCTCAATTTTTTTTTGAAATTTCGCTTATTGGGAAGATTATTTTTTTAAGAGTTTTCTTATAGTGATTACTCAAATTTTTCATTATTGAAAATTATGGATTTCTCCATTTTATGTGTTTTAATAAATACACCCGTTGTCTTATCTTATTTGGCAGTCATAATATTTTGGGTATATACCAAATATTGTTATGAAAATTATAGTTATGGTTAAGGTTTTGATATTAATATTTATATTAGATTTTATCAGGTATCTATTAAGGTGCCCCAATCTATGATTACAAATATTAAATTACCGTGTATAAAATTTGACTCTTAATAGGTCTAAATATAATTATGAATTATTGATGCAAGGATGACGTGACTTGTTCATTGTAAGATTGCCCAAATGGACAATTTTTATCAAATGAACATTGATGAGTAATATTTTTTTATGCATTAACTTAACCTCGAATGATTCAAATTTTCTTTGAGACTAATATTTATGTGAAGTTTAATCGATACTCAAAATAGTAAATATTATATTAAATATGTATATGCTTATTATGTCCAATATGAGTAATGGAATATTAAAAGCATGCCTTAAGGTTTTCATCTTAGTATTTATTAGGTTACGATTCCACCAAAGTGGTCTAATCTAATAAATTATAAATGCTGAATTTTGTGATAACATTCAAATAATATGTCTTGGTTGCTCCAAAGAGTCCGGATATGGTTTTGAGTGTTCGATTTATTAATGATTTCATTATGATTAAGCCATTGTGATTTGGTTGCTCTAAAGAGTCCGGTTGCAATGGTGAAGTTAATATTAAGGGGCAATATATTTGTTTATTAAGGTTGGTATTGGTTGCTCCAAAGAGTCCATAAACTTCCTTAATTTATAAGTACAATGTCCATTTATTCCTTTTGAAAACATTAATGCTTGTTGAAATTATTATACAATCCATAAAATAATGTAATATTCATATAATGGATAATTTGATAGTCACAAAGTGACCTAGTTGGAATGCTCGTGAATAATAAATTTAGAGCTAAAAGTGGTAGTAATAACTAATCACAGGAAAAATCATTGATGGGGCACATTTGATTTATTTCGTCAAGCGAGATAATTTCCTAAAGGAATTTTTTTTGAGTAACTGAAATAAATATTAAGAATTTTTTTAATTAGGTTGTGAAAGGTTATCCTAGATAATATGCCCATCTAAATTACATAACATGGTACCCACTAAAGTCATATATATAAATATTCAAAGTTATTACGAAGGAAAGTCCACATTTATAAATGTTGTTAATGTATGAGTTGTCAACTCATAACTTTAATATAGTGAGATATTTACTACATTAATTATATATTACTTTATTTCTCTAAAATTGCATGTTTTATCCATTTTAATGTTCTTGAGACTGACTTCTTAGAATGAAATAAAGAAGTTAAATTTCACTTAAAGATGCTAAATCTTTATAATTCAGTTTTACTTGCGAAACCCAATCTTAATAGATTAGAGTGTGAAACTCTTTTATAAATTTTGAAGAATTATTAAATGGATTGAGCATAAAATTTATGTAAAATGTCGTAATGTTGGAGATTAAAATATATGAGTACCCATTATGTGATATACATTGTGTGAATTAAGATGTATCATTCGATATGAATGACATAATTTATTTCATTTTTAAAAACACTAAAGTTCTACGTAACATAGTTTAATTTGATATAAGGATTGTTATAAGAAAAACCGTCATACAAATCATAAACTCTTGGATTCCTTTTCTTATGTTCTTTTGGAATCATTTAAAAAAGACCCCTCAATGGCCTTTCCAAATCTTTCTCTTAAGTATACAAAAGATTTTTTGTTTATATTAGAATATATTCTCTTAATTATAGTGTTCTCATTGGTGGTATGTATAATTATGTTTTTGATAAAACTTTTACAAGAAAAATGATTGTGATCTTATATCATAATGTTGAACTTCAAAGTAGCTTTACGAACTTGTGGATTGAATATCACATTATTTTAAGTCTAGGTTGTCTTTGGGTTGTCGCTTATGAATCTTGACACTCATGTTTGAGCTCTTAAGGTTTTATAATTTTAGAATGCTCTACGTGGTCAAAGTGGGAGAATTATAATAGTCCTTGGATAGTGGACCTACACAGAACATGTCATTATAAAACAACAAGTAAAGCGCAACAAGTCGATATCGCCACAATATTTATTCACACAAAAATGAATATCTATGGTAAAAGTGTATTATATAAATTCGTAAAAGTGTATTATATAAATTCTACTTTACTTACCCTATTTGACATACCCATATGATTGGGAGTGTCTAATACATGCATGGATTTATAATCCACTAAAAGAATTAGAATTTATAAATATTTTTACACTTGAAGGAGGGTACACTAATTACTTTTGAAATCGAAAACATCAAATGTCAAATTCTTTAAAGAATGGTGAAATTAGTGGGAGTATCAAATCACCTAATGTGGTTATAAAAGAAGCTAAGATACTCATGTCATTCCTTTAACGTCCAAAGAAATTGTTCTTTTGGTTAATGGATATGCATAATTTTAATAAGCTCTTAAATGAGTTGGCTATTCTAAATGATTGTGAGATTTATCCCAAGAATGCGAATTTGACAGAGAAGTAAGAAAATATTCGATTTTGATAATCAACGATATAAAGCTAGACTTATGGTCAAAGTTTTCATTACGAATAGAGACAGGGGTGTAAATAAATATTTTCACCTATATCTTAGAATATTAAAATTTATAGCTTTAGTAGCTCCTTTTGAGTAAGAGTTACATTTAGTATAAAAACTTGTCGTATACGTTGAGAAATCACTATATAAACTTATGTAAGTTTTTCATCAATGGTATTTTAAGAATATTTGGGAATAAATTTATATCTTGAATTTCTCTTAGTAGTGAATCGTAGAGAAATAAAATAGTTTAAGAGTATGAAGCAATGAGATGCTTAAAATACTATATGCTCACACTTATGATAATTGTTCTCTATTGATCAAGTAGATTTGTTTTGGCATAGTGACCAATAGTGTGAAAGAGTGAGAAACAATTAAATATTGTATGTAGCATGCTTTGGGGCTACATCTTATGGATTATTGTTGCGAAAAATTTATTTTGGTAGTTGAAGTTGTCGACACTATTATCAAGTCGCTAAAATATTATGATAATTCCGCTATACTCTTCGTTATGAAGAATTAATAGGTATTTTAAAGAACCAAGGAACATTAGATTACAATACCTATAAGTGAACGGAGAAGTTCAAAAACAAGAAGTATCAGTCGAACACATTAGTTTAAGTGTTAACACAACATATTCACTAATAAATGGGCTATCACCAAAGGACGTTCATGAAACATGCTTAAGATATGAGTCTTGCGTGTAGCCAATTAAGTCTAAGTGTTGTATATTGTTTGGTGCTTAATTTTTGACACTATATTTGATATCAATTAAATTGTATTCTGAACATTTCAATTTCTTTCATGCATTATAAGTTTACATGCATGTTGATTGATTAAAGTGACAGAAATAGTCTTTATAAGACGATTATTGGTCCATTATGATAGACCTCATTATGGACCTTGTTAAATAAACTGTTAGTGGAGTAGTATATAGAAGGAACCTTACTCATGTATTAGTGTGGTACCACTATGACTCACATTGATATTTTGTTTAATAAAGGTGTTCATGAAAAATTGTTAAAGATGACTGAAAGTTTGAAAGCGCGCCTTATATTAATTATGAACCAAGTAGGAGAATGTTAGAATTATCAAATAATTCATAAGCGTATTCAGTGGTTCATTATTAAATTACAAAATAAGTCATATTGGGTAAACAAAAACTCACTCTAATATGCCCAAGAGTCAAAAACGTTTTTGGTTAATAAATTAACCAATTATTGATTAAAAAATAAATTAAGAATAACTCTTGCTCTAATCGTGATGGACGGTCAAGATCACATGACTTTTGGGATATAGGACCTCTCCCTGCCTATAAATTGTGGCCTAAACTCCATTATTTAGGCACTAGAAATAAGCAACAAATTATAGAAAGGCCAGGGGAGAGAAACCTATAATCCATAATAATTTTTTATCTCAAGTTGGAGGCACCAATGGCCACCTCTTCACTCGTCAAATCTAATGCTGACTTAGGTATGTTTTCAATCCTATTTTGGACACATGTGATAATTATGTAGATTAAGGTCCTATATTTACATAACAGTTTATATGTTCATGTATTGTATTATTGGTCTGTAAAACTGTTAATTCATTTATTAATTTTAAATCTTACATATACCACATCAAGGTGGTGGTCTATGAGGTGCACCACAATGTTAGTGTTGCACATGAGCAATATAAGATGAGCACGACCTCTTCTATCTAATGGTTTCATAATAGGAGAGAACCCACTAAAGAAACATGAGATGAAGTGGGGTCACACTCTTACGTGGTAGAGATTTAATCTACTAGACCATGAATCCATGATATCATCATGTGGCACTTCGAAGACCCGTGCTTCACCGCCTTAATATATTTAACTAAAATTGTTAAAGGGTGGATATTGCGTTAACAAATTTTAACTCGTATGATTCACTAAGTATAGTGTCTTATCAGGTTCAACAAATATGGAGGTGATCAAGGATTGAATTATTAATTGATAATTATGTTTTATGTCACATTCTTTGAGGTCTAAGGTTTAGAGTTGAAATTAAGAGTGAATATCTTCAAAAATGAATATGGATACAGATTGAACAACTGTAGTGGAAAATATCCAACTTGATATAATTGAAAGTAATTCATCACAAGATCTTATTCAAAGATTGCCAGGTGTTAATCCATTAATTTAAAAGTTGTAATGTCAAGCATATTAAGATAGAAGTAAATGGTGCGACCAATTACGTTGTCCACCGTGAACATACAGTAAGAGAGGGGTTGATTACCTTCGAAGACCACATGACGGGGTGCAACATGTTCTTCCCAAACACTGGGTGTCAATTAACTAAGGTTTTATCTTACTGTGTATCCCTTTTAAGAATGTCAATTAATCGGATCAATACCCTGATATGATATGCCTTCAAATTGTTTGTTTCGATCTGAATTATATTTTAAAATTCGATAATTCGTTTACCTATCTATTAAATAGATATTTAACTAAAATTGTTAATGGGTGGATATTTGTTAACTAGTATGATTTACTAAGTATAATGTCTTATCGGGTTCAACAAATATTAACGTGATTAAGGCTTGAATTATTAATTGATAATTTTGTTTCATGTCATATTTTTTTAGGTCTAAGGCTTAGAGTTAGAATTAAGAGTGAAGATCTTCAAAAAATGAATATGGATACAAATTCAACAGTTGTAGTGGGAAATATCCAACATGATATAATTGAAATTAATTCATCACAAAATCATATTAAAAGATTGCAAGGTGTTAATCCTTTAATCTAAAAGTTGCAATGTCAAACGTACTAAGACAAAAGGAAATGGTGCGGCAAATTACGTTGTCCACATTGGACATATAGTAGCATAGGGGTTCATTACCTTCGAAGACCACATAAGGGGGTGCAATATTGTAATACCCCTTAATTTTATTGATTTTTATTTAATGAGATTAATTAAATTAAATGGGAATTAATTGGAATTAATCCGAATTCAAATACTAGCGAGACATGAGTTGGTATTTTATTATGATGATAATATTGAATATTTATGAGTATATATGGTAATATATGATTATTGAAATTATTTAAATTGTCGCAGGTCATAAATACGACAATTAGAGAAATTAAGTTGGGACGCGCGTGTCAGTCGCGTCAGGAATCAATTTAATTAGAATAAAAAGTAAATTATAATTTTATCATCTGTATGGTCATTTTGAGTGCGCCAACGTATCCAGAGGGATCGATATAGTCAGAAAACACTAGCTGGGGGTTTAGTTTGGGTCCCGAGGTATTTTTAGGTCAAATTGGCAACCCGGGAGGGTATTGTAGTAATTTCAAATTTTAAAGAAATTAGACCCACGAATTTTAGGGTTTATTTAATACTTATTGTATAGTCCATTAGGGCCATTATCAGCCAAAAAGTAAGAAGTGGGGTACGGGAGATAGAGGAGAGGTTACATGAGGGTTTCAAGCCATAACCACCACCCACCACCACCACTTTCAACGGAATTGTGATCGGAGAGGAGGAAGGAACCAACCTTTGTCATCACCAGCAGATCTGAACATCAATCCTAAGGCAAGTGATTTGGTTTCATTAATTTTCAGCGAATATTTCTTCCATGCTAGTGTAGGGTGTGTTAATAGCCTTGAAAGATGATGAAAACTCATAAAATTTGAGTAGAACCCTAAATCTTGGATAGGAATTGCATGTAGATCAATTCTGGACGAATTTCAGTAACCAAAACATAACCCTTGATGAACAAATAACGGATTTAAGAAGAGAAATATTATGGTTCTTGAAGAAAATAGAAAAACTAGGGTTTTTATGAAGATTTGATCCAAATAAGACTAATTGATGAGGGTTTAAAGGATTTGGGACGCTAGAAATAATGTATTTAGGTTATAGGATGATCCTATATGATTATATTAGAATTTCACATCTTGTAATGAGGTTTTGGTACAAATCTAGGACTGAAAAATGAAGAAGTCCGTAGCCTTATCTTGTATGATCGATCGATCGACATTCATAGGTCGATCGATCGATCGACATTCATAGGTCGATCGATCGACCATTGATCGATCGACCATCGATCGATCGATCCCCCCAGAAAGGGTGATTTTTCCCTTTTTAGTTTTTAAGTGTTTCCGGCCATCGAATGTTGTAGTTGGGGATTATGTGAATGCATTAGGACTTGAAGAAGAACAATAGGGTATTATTTGAAAATCGGAATACATTAGAATTGGGTTGAATTTTCCCATTGAATTCTCGAGTGTCCAATGAGTAATTGTCTATGTTGAGATGTGAGAGCATGATTTAAATCCTTAGGAGTAATAAGTTAGGAATTGGGATATAAATAAGGAGTTAAGAGTACTGAAATAATGTGTGAGAATAATAGGAGACGTAGTAACCTCTTTATGTAGATTTAAGTACTCGAAACTATACGACGTGAGACGTATCGGTGGATTATATTATATATTATCCGAAAGTATAAATATGTACTAATTGGAGTAACGGTATAGGGATTGAGAACATACCTTTAAAAATATTATAATTATCTTAAGTTGTGTGAATGCTTAGTATATGGATTATTATGTGTATGACATACCTACCATACTTGCTATCACGGGAGGTCGTCTTTCGGATTAGGGCCATCTAATCTTTGTGTGCCTACGGGGGGATTTAGATTGGTACATTAGGGACATAGGACTCTGAATGACTTATTTGTGAGTTAATAAGTCAGCTGACCATAGGAGCGTAGGTATGTGCATGACCCATGGGTATGTGAACTATGTTCGCCTCCAATATGTGATTTTACTTATTGAAACGGTTCTTGAGAGATTCGGAACTCGTAGTCCTTATGTACGTGATGCACCGAGATTCGATAGCAGAGTATGTGTGCACTGCAGCTTAGCCTAGGGGTTCCCTAATTGTGTAGTTATGTTGAGATTTATATACTGGTAATTATAACAGACTCTTTGTTGAAGTGTGAATGTGAACACTTGAGACATTTTGAGTAGAGTTAAAAATGAGAATTTCCCATAACAATTATTATAAATTAATATGGAAAATGAAAAAGGGAGATATGCACAGGTTATATTAGAATGCCTTAAATAAACCCCTATATTATTATGTGAGTACAGTTTGTGGTATAGACTAATTAGCTATCGACATGACTATGACAGGTTACGGATATACGTTAGGCGTGCACACTAGTTGAGAGGTGAGAAACTCATGTGAGAACACGTAACTAACATGTATTTAATATTCACTATTTAATGTAATTAAACACTTGCTATATTTTAAACTGTTTTCACATTGGGCTCTAACCCGTTTGCTTTCAAATCTATTTTTCTTGAAAAACCTTTTAGGTGCCCAGCCATAGGGACGCCAAGCTTAGGAGTTCCATTTCAGTGACGTGCTGTAGCTGCTGTGGAAGTTATAGGATCTCAATAGTAGACGCCACCACATTCTACATTGATTCTATTTCAGATTCATTCATCTGTTAGGGCATGTCGCCCCTTTTCTTTTAGAGACAACTTTATCATACTTTCACTTTCCATTTCAGATTTGGAGATTAATTAATTAATTATTCAGACTTTGTATTTGGTTTTATTCAGTATTTGAATTATTCAGAGGAGTGTTACTCTAGACTCATTTATTATTCCATTTATATTCTATTGTGACTGTGATGTGATTGTGGTATCAATAGTTAATAATTTAATTGGTTGCATGTTAATCTAATTTAAATAAAATTTGACAACTCACTTTTTAAATATTAGGTGGCTAGTAATTGCTTAAAAAAATGTTTTCGACAGTGATGCTATGAACAGAACCAACTTAACATTTTGTATTAATTTGAATAAAGGAGTAGCTACCCGGTATTTAATTAGTCGAGGTGTCACGGGTGGTATGAGAGAATCAGGTTCTAGTGTCCTTAGGATGTGTACGGCTTATTATGTTTCCGCGTAGCGCTTTTGATATAGAGCCCTATTATTAGGACTGTTGTACTCCTTGATTACATTTTGTAGACTACGTTCTTCTGCTACAATGTTATGTATAGTCAATGGACTTATATAATTCATTTGAAATTTTAGATGTCGCTCATGAGGGAGGTACAAACCAACGCTACTGAGGGAGAAAATGCGGGTCAAGACCAACTAGTACCTCAGGTACACCAAGAAAGAATGAAAATCATTGAGATAGCGAGTATCGTGGCACAAGCAGTGACTACTGCAATATTGCAGTACCAAAATAGCAGTGTGCAGGCGGTAAAATAATGAGAGAAGTTGATCAGCATGACGTTGATAAAGTTAGCAATAAAGGGAAAACATCGCCATAGCAATAACAAGTGCCTCAGAGTCGTCAAGGATAGAAGGGCAATGGAAATGGCGGGAAGAGCCAAACTCGCCAGAGCCAACAAAGCCAAGGGAAGAGGGCTACCACCAAGAGGTGTTTTAAATGTGGAAGAAATGTCCATACACATCGGGCCTGCCTAGATTCAGCTGGTGACAAACCTCGTCCCAATCGGCAAGGACAACAAGGCATAAAAAGGAAAGGGTTTCAGGGTCAGTATCATAAGTGCGAACAACAGGGTCACAGGTGGAGGGATTGCCTGCAACCAGATAAAGTACCAAGGAAAGATGACCATTATAAGGAAGCCTGGATAGTTACCCCAACATCATAGGCACCACAACAACATCAAGGAGTACAGTATGGATGTGTCTATAATGCCCGATATGCGGTTATACCATTGATACTGCAACTACCACATACGTTTGGAGGTACGATACTTCATTATTGATTGTATCCTTTAAGATAAAAGGGAAATATTGAATAACTTAGATACATTTCAGTTTATTCCTATGCATTGAGAAACGTGAGCATAAAATGCATTCTTATCCTGTTATGTTTTGAATTAGCTACAACGGGTTGAGTGTTAATAGACCATTATAGTGATATTTTGGCGTTCATTAGAAATTGAACTAAGTGTCACTTGAGTTGAGGCAAGGCCACACACATATATATATATATATATATATATATATATATATATATATATATATATATATTCATATGGTGGCATATAAAGACTTCGTAAAGTACGTCGTCTGGTTATTCCTAATTCCGGTGGGTAGGGATTTCTATTAAGGAAATTCAGGATTTGTTAAAATGTTTCTGAGGGTGGGGATTATCTCGTAGATATATTAGAGTCTAACGCCAAGATAATAGGAGGAATATGTTGAGTGTAGCCTCACGTGTCATGAGAGTAGGTAAGTTAACTTCATAGCAACAAGTAAGGATAAGGGACACAAGTCAGATACCAAAGGCCCCAAATCTCACTAACCAACAATGCTAGTTAGTAATGTATCAGGGGGTTCCTTATTTGGATTTTTCTTTGCGAGACATCCCACGAATGAAACCTAGTGAACGTCGGTAGATGAGAATAATTGGACTTTAGTACACGGATTAGTACCCTAGTTATAATCCACAAAGGAAACGATAACTTAAGTGTTGTCGAATGTCTTACCTCGTGAGTGGATCGAAGCGACAAGGAGGATTATAGCTACAATTACTAGGCTGAATGAGCCAAACCTTATCGAACCTTCGTAGTTACAAGTCCAGACTGGGAAACGTATGGTTCAAATCTCCATCTGGAGGAGCACCTCGCCTTAAGGTGCTGTCGTGTTATTTGTGAGGAGAAAAGGGATAGACATTTACGATTGTGTGACGATTACCGGGAGTTGGATAAAGTTGTAATACAAAATAAGTATCCATTGCCCAGATCGATGACTTACCCGACCAGTTGAGAGGAGCTGCCT
This sequence comes from Sambucus nigra, assembly GCA_949130495.1. Classification (NCBI taxonomy): domain Eukaryota; kingdom Viridiplantae; phylum Streptophyta; class Magnoliopsida; order Dipsacales; family Adoxaceae; genus Sambucus; species Sambucus nigra. Next base: position 185,805,968 of record OX422209.1, on the reverse strand, counting down.
TCTTCTCAAATATTGACTTGAGATCAGGATACCATCAGTTGCGTATCAGGGAACAGGACGTCTCGAAGACTGCCTTTTTGATGTGATATGGTTCCTACGAGTTTAGGGTTATGCCTTTTCGCCTAACCAACGCCCTAGCCATGTTTATGGACTTAATGGATAGGGTGTTTAGAGAGTTCCTAGACCAACTCGTCATCGTCTTCATTGATGACATTATGGTTTACTCCCAGACAGAGGAGGAACATGCCGAGCACTTGAGGTGGATTTTACAGACGCTGCGTCAGAACGAGTTATATGCAAAGTATGAGAAGTGTGGATTCTGGCTGAAGGAGGTTCAGTTTTTGAGGCATATCATTTTCGACAGGGGAATATCTATTGATCCGAGAAAGGTATCAGCGGTGAGGGAGTGGGGATAACCCATGACACCGATTGAGATACGTAGTTTCTTGGGCCTAGCAGGATACTACAAGAGGTTTATTCGGGGGATTCTCAAAGATAGCGGGTCCTTTGACAAATTTGACTCGCAAGGGTGTGCCATTTATCTGGAGCGATGCCTGCCAGTTAGCATTCGATGAGTTGAAGGAAACGTTAACCTCAGCACTAGTGTTAGCATTGCCCAGACCGGGAGTTGAGCATCTAGTCTACACTAATGCGTCCTTACTAGGACTTGGGGGTATACTGCAACAGGAGAGTCAGGATATAGCTTATGCTTCCCGTAAGCTTAAGCCTCATGAGAAGAATTACCCCACCCATGACTTGGAGTTAGCGACAGTCGTATTTGCTCTTCGAATTTGGAGATATTATCTCTTGGGGGAGAAATTCCATTTATTCATGGACCACAAGTCCCTACAATATCTCTTCATGTAGAAGGAATTAAATATGCGTCAACGTAGGTGGCTTGATTTCATGAAGGATTATCAGTTCGATATCCAATACCACCCAGGGAAGGCTAATGTGGTAGCAGACGCGTTGAGCCGTAGGCCAGTAGGTGAGGTAGACAAAGTACGGAAAGCAAAGTGGAAGGAGTTGGGACACCAGGACGCAGTGGCCCGATCATTCATGTATGTGATGACAGTTACGCCCCAGATCGTTACGAAAGTAATACAGGCCCAGGCAGTAGACTCGTTTTGCTAAGAGAAGATAGTACGATTATTAGCAGAGGGGGCCGAATCGTATACCATTAGTTCAGGCGGGGGCTTACGCTTCAATAGAAGACTGGTTGTTCCTGAGGAGGAAGACTTGCAACACGAGGTAATGACAGAATCGTGCGGTTTGCGGTTCGCGGGACATCCATATGTGGATAAGATGTACCAGGATATGAGGCGACAATACTGGTGGAGCGGGATGAAGAAAGACATTGCCGAGTTCATTTCTAAATGTGCCACTTGTCAGCTGGTAAAAGTGGACCATCAGATACCAACACGACTTCTACATCTATTAGAGGTTCCTATGTGGAAATGGGAGAGCATTTCCATGGAATTTATCACGGGGTTACCTAAATCGTAAAGGGGTCACGATTCCATATGGGTAATCGTGGATCGATTGATCAAAGTTGATAATTTTCTTCCAACCCGGACAGACACCACTATGGGATAGTATGCCCAGATTTTCATAGCGGAGATAGTGAGACTCCATGGGGTGCCTCTCGATATCGTGTCTAACCGAGAAAAGATATTTGTTTCACTATTTTGGGAGAGCTTCCAGGAAGCAATGGGTACGGAGTTACGGCTGAGTACAACATATCACCTGTAGACAGATGGGCAGACCGAGCGGACGAATCAGATATTGGAAGATATGTTGCGTATGTGCATCCTAGACTTTAGAGGTGGATGGGAGCAGTATCTTCCACTGGTGGAGTTTGCCTATAGTAACTCCTACCAGTTCATAATTGGTATAGCTCCATTTGAGGCGTTGTACGGTCGACCTTGTCATTCCCCAGCATGTTGGCTAGAGGTGGGGGATAACAAACTCGTTGGGCCGGAGGTGATTCAGGATTATTCGATGAGGATAGAGATGATATGGATTAGTATTCGGGTAGCTCAGGACCGACAGAAGAGTTATGCCGATGCCAAGAGGTTCTTATGAGAATTCAGGGTGGGGGACCAGGTGTTGCTCAGAGTGTCTCCTATGAAGGGGATTATGCGTTTCGGGAAGAAAGGGAAATTAGCACCTAGATATGTGGGGCCATTTCCTATCATCGAGTGAATTGACCCAGTTGCGTATAAACTTGGGTTACCAGAACACTTGCATAGGAGCCATGACGTGTTCCATATTTCCTCACTAAGGAGATATCTTAGGGATGATTTGGCCCATACCCACATTGATTTAGAGGACATCGATCTACAGCCTGCTAGTTCCTATGAGGAGGGGCCGGTTGCTATTCTAGACCACAACGATAGGAAACTGAGGTCGAAGATAGTATAGTACGTGTTCAGTGGCGGCATCATAATGCCGAGGAGTCCACCTAGGAATGAGAGGATGAGATGCGCGAGCGTTATCCAGAGTTATTTTTACCAGGTATACTTTATTTATGAATTTCAGGATGAAATTCTGTTATGAGGGGGGAAGTATATAATACCCCGTAATTTTATTAATTTTTATTTAATGGGATTAATTAAATTAAATGGGAATTAATTAGAAATTAATCCGAATTTAAATAATAGCGAGACGTGAGTTGGTATTTGATTATGATGATAATATTGAATATTACTGAGTATATATGGTAATATATGATTATTGAAATTATTAAAATTGTCGCGGGTCATAAATACGATAATTAGGGAAATTAAGTTAGGACGCGCGTGTCAATCGCATCAGGAATCAATTTAATTAGATTAAAAAGTAAATTATAATTTTATCATCCGTATGGTCATTTTGAGTGCGCTAATGTGTCCGAAGGGGTCGATATAGTAATAAAACACTAGGTGGGGGTTTAGTTTGGGTCCCGGGCATTTTTAGGCCAAACTGGCAACCCGGGAGGGTATTGTAGTCATTTCAAATTTTAAGGAAATTAGACCCACGAATTTTAGGGTTTATTTAATTCTTATTGTGTAGGCCATTAAGGCCATTATCAGCTAAAAAGTAAGAAGTGGGGTACGGGAGATAAAGGAGAGGTTACATGAGGGTTTCAAGCCATAACCACCACCCACCACCACCACTTTCGACGGAATTATGACCGGAGAGGAGGAAAGAACCAACCTTTGTCATCACCAGCAGATCTGAACATCAATCCTAAGGCAAGTGATTTGGTTTCATTAATTTTCAGCGAATAATTCTTCCATGCTAGTGTAGTGTGTTAATAGCCTTGAAAGATGATGAAAACTCATAAAATTTGAGTAGAACCCTAAATCTTGGATAGGAATTGCATGTAGATCAATTCTGGACGAATTTCAGTAACCAAAACATAACCCTTGATGAACAAAAAATGGATTTAAGAAGAGAAATATTATGGTTCTTGAAGAAAATAGAAAAACTAGGGTTTTTATGAAGATTTGATCCAAATAAGACTAATTGATGATGGTTTAAAGGTTTTGGGACGTTAGAAATCATGTATTTAGGTTGTAGGATGATCCTATATGATTATATTAGAATTTCACATCTTGTAATGAGGTTTTGGTACAAATCTAGGACTGAAAAATGAAGAAGTTCGTAGCCTTATCTTGTATGATCGATCGATCGACATTCATGGGTCGATCGATCGATCGACATTCATAGGTCGATCGATCGACCATTGATCGATCGACCATCGATCGATCGATCCCCCCAGAAAGGGTGATTTTTCCCTTTTTAGTTTTTAAGTGTTTCCGGCCATCGAATGTTGTAGTTGGGGATTATGTGAATGCATTAGGACTTGAAGAAGAACAGTAGGGTATTATTTGAAAATCGGAATACATTAGAATTGGGTTGAATTTTCACATTGAATTCTCGAGTGTCCAATGAGTAATTGTCTATGTTAAGATGTGAAAGCATGATTTAAATCCTTAGGAGTAATAAGTTTGGATTTGGGACATAAATAAGGAGTTAAAGGTACTGAAATAATGTGTGAGAATAATAGGAGACGTAGTAACGTCTTTATGTAGATTTAAGTACTCGAAACTATACGACGTGAGACGTATCGGTGGATTATATTATATATTATCCGAAAGTATAAAAATGTACTAATTGGAGTAACGATATAGGGATTGAGAACATAACTTTAAAAATATTATAAGTTATCTAAGTTGTGTGAATTCTTGGTATATGGATTATTATGTGTATGACATACCTACCATACTTGCTATCACAGGAGGTCGGCTTTCGGATTAGGGCCATCTAATCTTTGTGTGCCTACGGGGGGGTTTAGATTGGTACCTTAAGAACATAGGACTGTGAATGACTTATTTGTGAGTTAATAAGTCAGCTGACTATGGGAGCGTAGGTATGTGCGTGACCCATGGGTATGCGAACTATGTTCGCCTCCAATATGTGTGATTTTGCTTATTGAAACGGTTCTTGAGAGATTCGGAACTCGTAGTCCTTATGTACGTGATGTACCGAGATTCGATAGCAGAGTATGTGTGCACCACAGCTTAGCCTAGGGGTGCCCTAATTGTATAGTTATGTTGAGATTTATATACAGGTAATTATAACAGACTCTTTGTTAAAGTGTGAATGTGAATACTTGAGACATTTTGAGTAGAGTTAAAAATGAGAATTTCCTATAATAATTATTATAAATTAATCTGGAAAATAAAAAGGGAGATATACGCAGGTTATATTAGAATGTCTTGAATAAAGCCCTATATTATTATGTGAGGACAGGTTGTGGTATAGACTAATTAGCTAGCGGCATAACTAGGACGGGTTACGGATATACGTTAGGCGTGCACACTAGCTGAGAGGTGAGAAACTCATGTGAGAGCACGTAACTAACATGTATTTAATATTAATTGTTTAATGTAATTAAACACTTGCTATATTTTAAACTGTTTTCACATCGTGCTCTGACCCGTTTGCTTTCAAATATCTTTTTCTTGAAAAACCTTTTAGGTGCCCAGCTACAGGGACGCCAAGCTTAGGAGTTCCATTTCAGTGACGTGTTGTAGCTGTTGTGGAAGTTACAGGACCTCGATAGTAGACGCCACCACATTCTACATTGATTTTATGTCAGATTCATTCATCTATTAGGGCATGTCGCTCCTTTTCATTTAGAGACAGCTTTATCATACTTTCGGTTTCCATTTCAGATTTGGAGATTAATTAATTAGTTATTCAGACTTTCTATTTGGTTTTATTCAGTATTTGGATTATTCAGAGGAGTGTTACTCTAGACTCATTTATTATTCCATTTATATTCTGTTGTGATTGTGATTTGATTGTTGTATCATTAGTTAATAATTTAATTGGTTGCATGTTAATATAATTTAAATAAAATTTGACAACTCACTTTTTAAATATTAGGTGGCTATTAATTGTTTAAAAAAAATGTTTTCGACAGTGATGTTATGAACTGAACCAACTTGACATTTTGTATTAATTTGAATAAAGGAGTAGCTACCCGGTATTTAATTAGTCGGGGTGTCACAAATATGTTCATCCAAAAGACTAGGTGTCTATTAACTAAGGTTTTATCTTAGTGTCTACCCCTTGTAGGGATGCCCATTGATTGGATTAATACCCGAATATGACATGCCCTCAATTTGTTTATTTCGATCTGAATTATATCTTAAAATTTGATTATTATTTGGTTATTAAAAATATTTAAGACTAATCTACTAATCTGATTAGCTAATGACTTGATCTAATTGCATATGATATATATTTTAAATTAATATATTTATGTATATATAATAAATAAATAAAAATATATATTCATAGGCACAGTACTATAGATAGATAGATAGATAAATAATGTTGGGTATATTAGTATATATATGTTTTTTGAATGAAATAAATGATTTGGGGTAAGTGGCCAAGTGGTAAGTTTGTGGGAGTTTGTGCTTGAGGTCATGGGATATTCCCTAGGAGGCACACTAAACATTAATAGTCTTTGGGGCTTTGAGCTTCTCTTGAGTGCCCAGATTTTTTACCCCTTTATTATTTCATTTTTAACTCTTTTCAAACCATTTTTTTTAATTTGACTTAGTCTTTTAACATGACTCAACTACCCGTTAGTGGAGATATTAGTGGGTTAGTTGGCTAAAATATCTACCCATATTTTTACCAAATTCTGTATATAACAAAGGCTACATCTTTCAAAAAGAACAAAGAAAAATTCCATCTCTCTCACATTCTCTGCAAAAATATTATTAGCCTATTTTCTACAATAAATTTTATATTTATTATTCATTTGGAAGTGCTGGAGTGTCGTGAGAGTTCAAGATTCTGCATAGTTGCTGGTGACAGAATCTGATCGTTGAATCCTGTGAGGTGTTTGTTCAAGAGGCTGACAGCCTCAATATCAGCGGACAATTTTACCTTTAGAACTTTGTGTCAAACGCAAACCTCGATCGATAATTTCTTCTAATTTTATCTATTTCGATTTTGGGTTATTTCATTTATTCTGCATATAATATTCCAAACAATCTAAAGGTGAAATTTTGTTGTTATTCTACAACCTGCTTTGGAAAATCCTAATGCAAAATACTCTGAAAAACCTGAACTATTTTATGGAAAGAATTTTAAGAGATGGCAAATGAAACTGCAATTTTATCTAACAAATCTTAAGGCAGTTGATTTGATTTCATCTGATAGACCTTCTATACATGAAGAACTAGTTGTTTAGAAACAAAAGGATTATATGTGTAGGAATTATATTCTGAATTGTCTCTGCCTTGAATTGTATGATGTCTATTGGTCCTGTCCCATTGCTAAAGAATTATGGAACACGCTAGATAAAAAATATGCAACTCAAGATGTTGGGTCTAAAAAATTTGTAGTTGGAAAATTTTTGGATTTTAAAATGGAAGATAATAAATCTGTTGTGTCGCAACTAGAAGAACTAAAAATTATTATTCATGAAATTCTGGCCGAGGGTTATAGCATATGTGAGGGATTTCAAGTGTCTTTTATAATTGAAAAACTGCCACCTTCTTGGAAAGATTAGAAAAATGGTCTTAAACACAAGAAAAAAGAGATGACACTAGAAGATTTGATAATTCGTTTGAGAATTGAGGAAGATAATAGGAATGCAGAACTTAAGGAGAAAAATTCTGAATTCAGTTCTAAGGCTAATTTGGTAGAGCGGAAATCAAATGGAAACCAAAAACAGAACCAGTTTAAGACTAACCATTCAAACTAGAAACATGGACACCATAAACCAAACCAGAATTTGACGTCCAACCATAAATTCAAACATAATGATCAGAATAAAAATTCTAAACCTCAGTTTAAATCTAAACCAACAGGTCAATGCTATGTGTGTGGGAAATCAGGTCATTATGCTAAATATTGCAAGTTTAGGAAGAGTTAGAATGTGAAGCCTCAAGCAAATGTAACCGAGGAGGGTAAATTTTCTACTGTGGTGACCGAGGCAAACATTATGAGTAACATGATAGACCGGTGGCTTGATTCTGGCGCTACCAAACATATTTGCGACATGAGAGGTGCCTTCACTACCTTCACTACTGTAGGTGAGGGTGAATGATTACGTGTGAAATGTGCGCGCATGTAAGGGGCGCAGTTGTTGTTTTACTTTCATCGCGATAATACAAACAAACCTAAATTATGACTACACTTGCGAGGCAAGCACATCGGTAAGTCGGGTATCGAAAATCCACAGGTACGAGATGCTAGAATTTATAGGATTTAATACTCCGAAATAAAAGTGTAAAAGGTGATTACAAACTAAAAAAGAAAATATGCATAAAAGGGAAAGATTAATCTAGGCGAGTGTATTGAATATAGATTAACAAAGCGGTAAAACTATAGATTGCGTCGAATATCCATCACCCGAGTTAATTTGTATAAAGTGGATACATGGGTCGATGAGTTATTTAGAATGCGACTCGTTTCAACAGTTAATTGAATCAAGGGTTGTTACGCCCCTAAATCCGCATAAAAGCCTAATAAGATTTTAGCGTCAACAAATATCCCGAAAATTTCTCACGCAAGGTCGTGAGCACGGGACATACATGATATGCCCTATCAAATCTCCTAGGCGCAATAACTAGGACAACGCACCTGAAATAGACCCGTAAACACCATCACTAAAGCCAAGCAACGCGTCAACCCGAGTGAGTTCAATTCAAACACAATCTAATTTAAATTAGCTAGAAATCATATTAAAAACGCGATAAATAAACGCGGTAAATCTACACTAGAAAGCGATTAAATCAAAGCATGTAAAGAAAGCATGTAAATTAAACTAGAAATCAAGGAAATAAGGAAATACAACTATATTAAAATGGAGAGGAAGATGAATAGTTCAACTTACAACCCAATTGGGTGTCAAACCAAGAAGAATCAAAGAAGAACTGTTCAAATCCCTCAAACCCTAAGCTATTCTACCCTAAAATCTATTCTAAAACCTTAATATATGATTATTACAACAAAAATGCTTTATATAGTAAGTGGGAAAAGAAATAGAAAAGAAAAGAGAAAAGAAAATATAAGGCAAAATATCTCCTGGAAACAGGGATCGATCGATCGAACCAAACCGTCGATCGATCGATCCTTTTGATTGTTCGATCGATCAAGCAGGTATCATCCAAGCTGCTTGCTATTTTGATTGTTTTCATTTCTTGTCCACTGAAACTCCCGTAACTTCTTCATACGGACTCGAAATCGCGCACCGTTCATGGACACGTGAAGCTTGCGAGGAGTGCTACAACTTCCGTGGAGATGTTGGGCCAGGTGCCCAAGCTGTGAAAAGACTAAAATGCTCTTGAACGTGCGATCATGTACGGAAATCGAGCGAAATGCGTCCGAACTTCACACTTAGCATCCAAATACCTATAAAAGCTCAATTAACCCCTGCAAAACTTGTTAATATAGAAATCCGAAGTTGTCTAGTTAACGAGCATAAATATAGGGAATAAGATACCCGAGGGGGCTAAAATGCGTAGGTTCGAGGGATGAAATACGCAATATTTGCATCGTATCACACCCCCTAACTTACACATTGCTAGTCCCTAGCAATGAAATAGGATTAAACAAGAACTACAAGTAAACCAAAAGTAGGAGATAGTACAAAAGTATGGTATAAAAGCAAAAGGCCACTTTCGCGGGTGATTCGATTGCATTTAGCATATGCAATAAGCCGTTAAATCCCTTAGGTCACCCTAGTGGATGAGTGTAGTCTCGTGAGGGTTTTTAGGGATGACACCCATAAACATCAAATGGTTTCCTCAAAATAAGCCCAAACCAACATGCCACAAGCCCAACAATAGCGAAAAGGATTTCATACGCATTATTAACAAAGTTAATGAATTGAAACAAAAGTCCGAATCATTAACATTATAGAATGCACCTCATAGAATTGAAACTTTAAAATGTTGGAGGGGGAGCGAGCACATGCAAAGTGTGATTTGATGAAAAACTTATATAAACTGGATAAACATTAAAGCAAGCATACATTCAATCTTCACGGGCATTACACTCATCAAGTGAATTCACTCGAAATAGGGAGGTAACACACGGAACATGCGGGCAAAATGAGTAAATGTAAATGGAAATTAGGCCACACACATGTCCCAAATGAAGAACGCTATATATAAACTGAAAAATGTAATCTCAATGAAAGGATATCGCACACTAAAAGAGGCAAAATGCATTTTCACAGATTATCAAAACTATTATGACTTTTGAATTACATCAACTTAAGATCAGATAGGACTTTAATAGGGTTGTAACGTAGGCTATGGCTAGGGTATGAAATGAAAGGAAAGTATGTACGGATTCAAAGTGTTCGGTATGAAAACTCGGGATAATGGAAGAATGCGGGCAATATCAAAATTGGAAAACAAGTTCCAAAACAGGATTAGATATATCATCGGGGGGAGTAATCAAAGCTTATTGAACTATATACAACAATTACAACTTTCTCTTTTCTTCTTTTTCTCATGTTTTCTCTTTTGTTTTCTTTTGCTTTTTGCTTTCTCTTTTTCTTCACTTTTTCACATCTTTCTTTTCTTTACTTATCAAACTCTCATATGCCTAAATTGCAACCGACATCATAACAACAACATTCAATCCCAAGCAACATTCCAAACAAAGGTATGGAAAGTGTATGTATGGTATAAAACTCCAATTTGGAGTTGGTTATGGGATTTTGGGTTATGAAACGAAAGGCTATATCTAGGCTCAAAGGGGTTAACGAGGGTAAACATATAAGGGTGAGGTCAAGGTCAATATGGGTGATATAACAAAGAGGGTCTATGATCATTTCACAAAGTTTACGCAATTCTCGAATAAAAATAATATATGAAAATTATGATCAAGTAACACATTTCAAGTCTAAACTCAATTAATGAACGATCAAATGAAAGAATAGCGAGATTACCAACGAATTCAACGTTTTCAATGAGAAAAGAATAGTGTATACACTCACAAATGACGAAAGGTACAAAGCTTACTCGGTGTAAGTATATACAATGCAACAAAAGATTACCGAGTTATAAAAATCTTAAACCAAATCAATATAACAATGAAAACGCATGTGCTCATGGGATTAAAGTTTAATTCATGAAGTTATTCATAATATCAATAATTGAAACTAAAGTCTAATCACTTTTAAAATCGATAACATGCATCGTTGGGTTGTCTATTGGATCGGGCAATTATTAAAATTTATCATCGGAAATAAAGACAAAAAGCCCAATAAAGGAGAGAAAAGAAAGAAAATATTTTTGAAATTTTGAATTTTTCTAAGAAAAGCATATTAAGTAACTAACATGTGAGCAAAAACATGAACTAAAATGTGAAATGGATAGAATATCCCACACCCCCTAACTTAAAACTTGACATTGTCCTCAATGTGAATTAAGAACCAAGTTAAAGAGAGGAAAAGAGCGATATTACCCAAAATTGGAGCGATCTCCATAAGAACAAGTCCAAAGAATCTACAAAACAAGTTAGTACCGATCATAACAAAAACAAATAATAAAGAGTTAAATAATTACAAGATACTAAATTAAAAGAAAGAAAAATAAAAATACAAAGAAAGAATAAAAAACTAACTATATACAACCTACTATTTAGGCTTCACACTAATTGTACACTAGAAGTCTAAATAACTGAGGGTCCACCGTAAAAACGATTTGACTTTGGAGGATAACCGATGTACCCTCACATACAAGCATGGCTTCCGAAAAATATGGATTCCGTTTGAACAACGGAAGGCATGTGTAAGGCGTAAGAAAGGAACCATCATCAATTAAAATTTTTGGAGGGACGATGGGGGATTTGGATTGAACGAGTGACAAAAACATGTGGGGATCGAGAAAATCCGAACATCCTCCCAATGATTTTGAAATTGGAATGGGAGCCTACACACACGAAGGCACGAATGCGATCGTGGAAGGCAACTCGAGCAAGTACTCCTCATCGGCGAAAAGGTTTAAAATATTAAAGTTTGAAACCGAATCATCGGGTACTTATGACGGTGTGATAACAGAGAATGAAAATAGGGATGAAAGAAATTCAATCTCATAAGATGAATCATCATCGCATGAGATTGAGTTTCGAATGAAATAATATCATTTTCAATGAAATGTTCTTCTTTGGGGGCCAAAGAAGAAATCATTTCATTGCAAATAGATATTACGTCATTTTCATCCTCACTTTCAATATCTATTATGCAATGGGAAAAGTCTAGAATGGTTTGTTCCAAAGTAGGCACAAAGCGCTCATTTGGTTCAAAACATTCTTCGACTTTGAAAGTCTCGGAAGCAAAATCATCACCGGACTCAAATAATAAATCCAATTCATGTTCCCACAAACGATTTTCTTCCCGATAACGATTTTCAATTTTCTCATTCTCATACATACGCAAGCCCTCGCCGAATGTCATAGGTTGAGCTGCGGATCCATGAAAATGGAGACTTTGAAAATTACCATCGGACTTAAACGAAAACTCATTATTATAGGAATTTTGAAAACTATTCGAATTGGTTTCAAAATTTCTATTATAAGGAGGTAAAGGCCCAAAATCATTATCATCATCATCAAAATTCCAATAACCCAAATTTTGACTTTCGTTATACTCGCCCAAAGTCATATTTGAATTTATAATACTTTGGGATTCTAAGTATTCACCGAAAGTCATAGGTTTGCGAGAATTTTGAGAATTATAACAATGATTACAGAAAGAATTGGAATAAGACATGCTTACACCAAAAATGGCTTGAAGTGGCGAATTCCACAAAGTATGTGCGCGCGGGAAAAATTCAGGCATTTCTAAGTGCTCAAATGTTGAAGTCCTGCAGAAAGGTTAGAAAATAATACAAATAGAAAGAAAATACAATGAAATACAAAATCAAATAAAGTCTAAAATAAACTAGTCCCCGGCAACGGCGCCATTTTGATTACGCGTGAAATGTGCGCGCGTGTAAGGTGAGCAGTCATTGTTTTAGTGTCACCGCGATAATACAAACAAACCTAAATTATGACTACACTTGTGAGGCAAGCACAATGGTAAGTCGGGTATAAAAAATCAACAGGGATGAGATGCTAGAATTATAGGATTTAATACTCCGAAATAAAAGTGTAAAAGGTGATTACAAACTAAAAAGGAAAAGATGCATAAAAGGGAAAGATTAATCTAGGCGAGTGCATTGAAGCTAGATTAACAAAGCGGTAAAACTATAGATTGCATCGAATATCCCTCACCCGAGTTAATTTGCATAAAGTCGATACATGGGTCGACGAGTTATTTAGAATGCATCTCGATTCGAGAGTTAATTGAATCAAGGGTTGTCACGCCCCTAAATTTGCATAAAAGCCTAATAAGATTTCGGCGTAAAAAAATATCTCGAAAATTGCGCACGCAATGTCGTAAGCATGGGACATACATGATATGCCCCGTCAAATCTCCTAGGTGCAATAACTAGGAAAACACACCCGAAATAGACCCGTAAACACCATCACCAAAGCCAAGTAATGCATCAACCCGAGTGAGTTCAATTCAAACACAACCTAATTTAAATTAGCTAGAAAGCATATTAAAAACGCGATAAATCTACAGAAAGCAAGTAAAGAAAGAATGTGAATATAATTAACAAAGCATGTAAATCTAATTAATCAAAGCAAGAATTAATGGAAAACAACTATATTAATGGAGAGAAAGATGAATAGTGCAACTTACAACCCAATTGGGTGTCCAACCAAGAAGAATCAAAGAAGAACTGTTCAAATCCCCCAAACCCTAAGCTATTCTACCCTAAAATCTATTCTAAAACCTTAATATCTGATTATTACAACAAAAATGCTTTATATAGTAAGTGGGAAAATAAATAGAAAAGAAAAGAGAAAAGAAAATATAAGGCAAAATATCTCTTGGAAACAGGGGATCGATCGATCGACCCAAACCGTCGATCGATCGATGGTGAATAAATCAGCCCACTGTCGCGAAGGATCGATCGATCGAACCTTTTGATAGATAGATCGATCAAGCAGGTATCAGCCAAGCTGCTTGCTATTTTGATTGTTTGCATTTCTCGTTCGCTAAAACTCCCGTAACTTCTTCATACGAACTCGAAATCACGCACCGTTCGCGGCCACGCGAAGCTTGCGAGGAGGGATACAACTTTCGTGTGATATTGGGCAAGGTGCTTATGCTATGAAAAGACTAAAATGCCCTTAAACGTGTGATCGCGTATGAAAATAGAGCGAAATGCGTCCGAACTTCACACTTAGCATCCAAATACCTTTAAAAGCTCAATTAACCCCTGCAAAACATGTTAACATAGAAATCCAAGGTTGTATAGTTAACGAGCATAAATATAGGGAATAAGATACCCGAGGGGGATAAAATACGTAGGTTCGAGGGATGAAATACGTAATATTTGCATCGTATCGAGAAACTCCTCTTAGTCTAAGGTTGAAGGGAAGGAAACCATAGTTTTAAAGTTCACTTCAGGAAATATTCTTACCTTTAAAGATGTTTTGTATGTCCCTGAGGTTAGGAAGAATTCGATGTCCGGTTTTATCTTAGTTAAGAAGGGTTTTAAAATTATTCTAGAGAGTGATAAGGTAGTTGTGACTAAGGGAGGTGCTTTTGTGGGGAAAGGTTATGTTCATGAGGGTCTTTGCAAACTAAATGTAACTGTGGCTGATAATAATAAAGCATCTACTTCTTTTTCTTATTTGATTGACTCTTGTGATATGGGGCATTTTAGACTTGGTCAGGTAAATAAGGCATCAATTAAAAAATTAATATTTTTGGGAAACATACCAAGATCTGATATTTCTTCCAACTTTAAATGTGAAATATGTGTTGAATCAAAATATGCTAAAAAACCTTTTCCGAGTGTCGAAAGAATTTCAACTATTTTAGGTTTAATACATTCTGATCTTTGTGATTTAAAAGGTTATGTGACACGTGGTGAAAATATATACTTCGTTACTTTTATTAATGATTACTCTCGTTACTGTTATATTTAGCTCCTTACGAGTAAAGATGAGAGTTTCTCAAAATTTATTTCTTATAAATTAGAAGTTGAAAAACAATTGGAAAAATCTATTAAAACAATAAGATCCGATAGGGGAGGAGAATACACAGGTGATCTTGATAAATATTGTAAAGATAATGGGATAATTCATCAAGTTACTCCTCCTTATTCACCCCAATCGAATGGTGTGGCTGAAAGAAAAAAAAAACTCTTAAGGATATGGTAAATTCTATGTTAAGCACTTCGAGATTACCTTATAATATGTGGGGTGAGGCACTTCTTACTGCTTGTTATATTCTTAATAAAATACATTTTAAGAATAATGATAAAACTCCTTATGAAATGTGAAAAAATAGAAAACCTTCTTATACACACCATAAAGTGTGGGGGTGTCTTGCTAAGGTTTCAATACCACTACCTAAGAGAACAAAACTTGGCCCAAAAACTGTTGATTGTGTTTTATAGGTTATGCTAAAAACAGTAATGCATATAGGTTTCTTGTAATTGATTCTAAAAATCAATATATAGATAAAAATAATATTTTTTGAGTCAAGAGATGCTGAATTTTATGAGGACAAATTTCCTTTTAAAGTGAGAAGTGTGGGAACTAGTAGTTCCGTTCTAGCGGGTCCTAGCGTTAGAAATGAATCTTCAGATTCATAAAAAATTGAAATTAGAAAAAGTAAAAGACCTAGGATAGCTACTTCTTTTGGTCCTGAATTTTTAACATACTTAATGGAAAATGACCCCGTCACTTTTAGTGAGGCAATGTCCTCACCTGATTCTATTTTTTGGAAAGAAGCTATAAACAGTGAATATGATTCTATTATTTCTAGAAATATTTGGGAGTTAGTTGACTTGACTAAAGGATGTAAAACTATTAGATGCAAATGGATTTATAAAAAGAAATTAAAAGATGATGGTTTCACTGATAAATTTAAGGAAAGATTGGTAGCTAAAGGCTATAGGCAAAAGGAAGGAATTGATTTCTTTGACACTTACTCTCCCATTACTAGAATTATATCTATTAGGATATTAATTTTTTTTGCTTCATTACATAATCTGATAATTCATCAAATGGATGTTAAAACGGCTTTTTTGAATGGAGATCTTGAAGAAGAAATTTATATGGATCAACCCGAGGGGTTTGTAGTCCAAGGACTAGATAAAAAAGTATATAGACTTAAAAAATCTTTATATGGACTAAAACATGCTCCTAAACAATGGCATGAAAAATTTGATCAAGTAAAGATCTCTAATGATTTTAACATTAATGAAGCGGATAAATGTATTTATAGAAAATTCAACGATAATTCTGGTGTGGTTTTGCTTATATGTAGATGATATGCTTATTTTGGTACTGATATGGATGTAGTTAATAAAACTAAAAATTTCCTAAATAAGCAATTTGATATGAAAGATTTGGGTGTTGCTGATGTTATACTTGGAATTAAAATTATTAAAAATTCTGAAGGAATTGTTTTAACCCAATCTCATTACGTAGAAAAAGTTCTTAGAAAATTTGAACAATTTAATTGTATTCCTGCAAAGACACCTTATGACCCTAGTTGTCACTTAAGGAAACATTCTGGTCGTGGTGTATCGTCATTAGAATATTCTAGAGTTATTGGTAGTCTAATGTATCTTATGAATTGCACTAGACCTGATATTGCATATACTGTGGGTAGACTTAGCAGATATACTTGTAATCCTAATAGTGAACATTGGGATACTTTAATTAGAGTTTTGAGATATCTAAAATACAAAATAAATTATGGTATTCATTATGTTAAATATCCTGCTGTAATTGAAGGCTTTTGTGATGCTAATTGGATTTCTGATAATGACGAATGAAAATCTACGAGTGGCTTTGTTTTTGCCTTGGCAGGAGGCATTATATCTTGGAAATCTACCAAGAAAACATGCATAGCTAAATCCACCATGGAGTCTGAGTTCATAGCGTTGGATAAAGCAAGCGAAGAGGCTCAATGGTTAAGGAATTTCATAGTGGACATCCATTTGTGGCCAAAACCAGTTCCAGATTTGTCCATTCACTGTGATACTCAAGCAGTGATCGCAAGAGCACATAATAACTCCTACAACGAAAAGTCTAGACATATCAGGATAAGACACAACACAGTGAGACAACTATTAAAAGATGGAGTTATGGCAATCGACTAAATCAAGTCAAAGGAAAACCTGACAGATCCATTGACTAAAGGGCTAACTAGAGAGCTAGTGATAGCCGGCGTAAACTGTGTGTAAAATATGTTGTTGGGCGTTTACGCCTCTACACAAACAAATACCTAGACTTTGCACACTAACTACAGAGTGCGGCGACAAGTAAGGATCAAATCCACAGAGACTAGTAGTTAGAATTCATTAATTTAATACTTCAGGAATAAAATGTAATAGATGATATGTGAGCAAATAATTAAACTAGGCATGTATTTAAACTTAGATTAACAAAACGAGTAAAACTATAGGTTGAGAGTCGTCTCGCACGGGCTAAATAGCATAAATGGTTACATGAACATAAAAGCACTAACAAAATTAATCACATTTGGACAATTAATTCAACCTAGAGTTATCACCCTTTAAATTGTCATAAAAGCTTAATTTGAGTTCGGTGTCAACGAATATTCCCGGAATTACACATAAAAGGTCGTAAATACGGAGCATACGTGATATACCCCGTTAAAGCTCCTAACTGTCATACAAAGAACAATTAACTCATTAAAACTACCCTAAACCCATTATACCATAGCAAAGCAACTAATTAACCCATGTGAGTTTAACAATCTCAACCTAGATTAAATTACCTACAAAGCATGTTAAATGACATTAATTAAATGGAACCAAGTAAATTAAAGCAAGGAAGTAAGTTACAAAGCAAGAAATACACAAAATAAAGCAATAAACTAACAATTGAAGTTTGGATAAATGGAGAAGATAATGAATAGTGTTCTAACAAACCAAAGTGGGTAAAACCCTAGGAAAGAGATAAGCAAAACCTAAAATCCCCTCCAAAACCTTTCTTCCTCTAACCTAACTAGTTAACAACAATATGAAGAAGAAGAAAATCGATTATATCATATATATCTTGAAATACACAATACACCCACTTATGTAATAAGTGGAGAAATAAATAAAGATAAAAGAAAATGATTTATCCCAAAAATCAAGAAGGAGCTCCTCGAGAAAATGGACATAACATGTTTGTTAGGAACCGGATTGACGAACCGTCGGAGGCCACGCGAAGCTGCCTCGAAGGGATACAACTTCCGTGTAGAGTTCGGGCACGAAGCTCAAATGCTAAAATGACTAAAATGCCCCTGAAGTTGCGTACTACATTGAAAACTTCCCGAAAAGCACCAATTGCACCGTTAAGCGTTCCAATACCTACAAAATCTTAATTATACATCGTAAAATATATAAACATACATAATACATGTTTTCTGGTTAGCGAGCATAAATACGGGAATTAATGGACATAATTGTGCTAGAATGCATAAAGATAACGGGCGTAAATATACAATATTCGTGACTAATCAGCTAGTTTATCAAACATCGAGGGGAATGGGCCTAAAGCCTATTAATATCTAAATCACCTATAATGAAAATTCAACCCATATGACTGGAGATCCCAAGATCTGGGTTTAATGGTATAAAAAAGTTATATGAGTGATTTGTGGGGGTACAAACTGATGTTTTACTTAAAATCCATTCCTATGATGTAGTACCTCTGTATCGATGGAGGATGAGACTAAATATCTTAATGATTTCCATATCTGTTATTCAGTGAGATGTGAGATATAGTACACACTTAATAGAAGCACCTATATGAGTGTGGTAGTGGGGCCGCTTCCTATGAGAATTAAGACTGATTCTCTAGAGCACTCATGAAACCTGGGCATGCTCAAGGTCGAAACGAGCATAACCGTGGGAACTTGACGATGATTTTTGGGAGTCATGTGTGCATTCTATTGACTTAAGTTTACAACAATGGTGAAATAGTTAAAGACATTAGTTCACTATCAACCAGTAAACTCAATAGATCAACACAAATCAAAGGTTCAAGTCAAATGATACATTCGCCTTATACGTCACTCCTTATGATACTCCAGAGCGTCTTTTTATATTTATATATTTATTTATTTCATTCATGTGGGGGATTGTTGCGTATACTAGTATATATATATTTTTTGAATGAAATAAATGATTCGGGGTAAGTGGCCAAGTGGTAAGTTTGTGGGATTTTGTGCTTGAGGTCATGGGTTCAATCCCTAAGAGGCACACTAAACATTAATAGTCTTTGATTAGGCCTTCGGTCTTTGGGGCTTTGGGCTTCTCTTGAGTGCCTAGATTTTTTACCCCTTTATTATTTCATTTTTAACTCTTTTTAAACCCGTTTTTTAATTTGACTTAGTCTTTTAACATGACTCAACTACCCGTTAGTGGAGATATTAGTGGATAAGTTGACTAAAATCTCTACCCACGTTTTTTACCAAATTCTGTATATAAAAAAGGCTATAGCTTTGAAAAAGAACACAGAAAAATTCCATCTCTCGCACAATCTCTGGAAAAATATTATTAGCCTATTTTCTACAATAAATTTTATATTTATTATTAATTTGGGAGTGCTGGAGTGTCATGAGAGTTCAAGAATCTGCATAGTTGCTGGTGACAAAATCTGATAGTTGAATCCTGGGAGGTGTTTGTTCAAGAGGCTGACAACATCAATATCAGCGGGCAATTTCACCTTTAGAACTTTGTGTCAAACACAAACCTCGATCGATAAGTTCTTCCAATTTTATCTATTTCGAATTTGGGTTATTTCGTTTTTTTTGCATATAATATTTCAAACAGATAATACATTAAAGATTATTCTATTCCAAATTTAAAGAACAAACAAAGTTGGATTAAATAAAGATATAAATAAATTGATTACCCGGATCCGGATCCGATACAATTCCGGGTAAAAATTGTGACACCCCGCCGAATTAACCCCGGGTGATCATTCCTAAATTAAGTTAGAATAGGTTTCTCAGTTGGATCATTCTTAGCATCACTGTCGCCTTTTTAATTACTAACCACCTAAGTGAGAAAATTAGACTGGTGCCAAGTTTTATCTTTCATTAACTTAAATGAAACTCATGCGAAAATAAAATAACACAATAATGACAATTATCTAAAATAACCAATCACAATTTATTAACTGACCGAATAAGCCATCGGCCCAAAACCCAACAAATAGAAAATGAAGACAAGTAATAAATCTCAACATGTATAGCAAAAATTTAAATGAACTCTGAGCGACATGCTCAAAATCGATGATAATAAGTCTCTATACTAGATATGAAAGAATGACGCGTCTATCAAAACTCCCACAACATCCACATATGCTGCAGCAACGGATCCCTGAAATAGAGTTAAGCCTGGCGTCCCTGTGGCTGGACACCTAAAAGGTTTTTAAATTTTTTATAGCAAGGGTTAGTACCCAAAAACATTTGAAAAATATTTAGCAAATTATTAAATTGTAGTAATAAGTAAATATGCATGCTGTCCATATTTTAGTTAGTGCCTCACTCCCTTGAGGACATCCTCACTACTCCTCTAACGTGCACTACTAACGCCTTAAATAAATTCATCTAGTTCTTCATCTTATGACTAGATAAATTATAAAACCCCTTGCAAACACCCTACTCTAACCGAGTATGCCTTAATTATGATTTTTAAGTTATTATCATCATCAACTTAATTAAATCATTTCCCTTTTTAATTTCATATAACTTCCACATCTGTTATACATATAATACAACTCATGCTTTGTATTAATTTGCCCGTGTATAATTATTTACCTAATTGTATACTCAATCATATTACGGTATTCACAAGCATACTGAAATAATATTTAATAATAGTATTTCCCCCGAATAAAGTCTCACCGGGTATAAATCCTCTAAAGTGCTATCCCACTAGGTATATTAACATAACCTAGTTACCCCAAGTCAGAATGGCTCACTAACTTGGTTAATACATAAATGTTGGAGGCGGTCATATTCCTTCCCTGAAAGTGAGATGCCCCTCACCCATATAACGGACGTTATGACCTAGGATTATACTCGCCCTACTCCTCAAGCTAGGGGATTCATCCACTATGCGCAACCTCCCCTATAGCACTAGAGTATATATATATAATAATAATAATAATAATAATAATAATAATAATAATAATAATAATAATATCTATCCACTGATATTAATGCACACGTCATATATATATACTATCACACACCGTATATATATAAATATAAAATATCCCGGCTACACCGTGCACTAAGTCCGTGACACAAGCGTATTCTATTTTATTTTGAGTTTATGACCCAACTCTAATTATTAATTAATTTGCACATTAATTTCCTTAGGTATCGCCCCAACCAATATATTCGGACTTACTCTCGTGGCCCGAAATAACACCATCCGAGTCGAAATCCCCGACTCTAAATTATTTAGCCTTTACCTAAATAAAATTTACATCTCGGTATCGCTCAACCGTTATACCCGGACTTGTCTACTACATCCGTATTTAATCATTTTGAACAAACTTTCCAAAATTTAACCCTAGTGTGACACACCTAATTTCCTCCAAATCCCAATTAATTTTAATCATGATGTCACACCAAGTCGCCCTCAAATTCTAATTAATTTTCATTCACAATTAATTATATTTAAACCCATTTATTAATCACTCAACAATTAAGGCATGGAAGAATTTATATTTAATTTCCCTATATATTAAAAACCGGGCGAACTGTCAAAGTTTTCGGACCATCGATCGATCGATGGTCCCCCTTCGATCGATCGATCGATCAGGTCCTCGTCTTCCCCGAATTGGCTGTTTCCACCATGGACGCCCACCTCCAAACCCTAGCTTCTTTTACTCGAAAGACTAAGCTTTACCATCGGAAATAGACATCAAAAACCTTATAAGGAACCTTCCTAAGGTCTAGAACCATCACTAAATTTCTTTTCTCTACTGTTTTCACGAGTTTGGGTTTAAAATCCAATTCAGTCGTTAACCCATTTAAACATCAATTCCATATCACACTTTCGTTTCTAATTCATCCTGTTTTACACATCTTTACCTGATACAAATACACAACTCAGATTATACGTGAATTTCTACTCAATTTAGAAATCAGATGCATGGTTTGTAAAACCCCATGTTTATACCCTTTAAATCCCAAAATGAATTTCTTTGATTACACACATCACATGAATATGAATCGAAATAAAATTTACATGCTACAGCAAGTTAACCACTTGCCTTTGGTTTCGTAGAGTCTGATTTTGGAGTTGAATGCCCAAGGTTGAAGATGACTCTTTTTGGCCCGTGATCCCCAAATTTTCCTTTGGCTGCAATTAGGGTTTCCTAACCCTCTAAGTCTTTTCTAAAATCAATTCAGTCGTTCTCTAGTTTCTTATAATTGTTTAATTAACCTTAATCCCGTTTTTTGTCTAATGGGCCAAGCCCAAATGACCCAAATGCCCCCGTGTGAGCCCGGCTATGTCTAAAAATGTTTCGTGACCTGTTTACTACCCATGGGTACACTTTTCCAACTATCTCGGTACATCTGGACTCAACCGTACACTCAGAATTGGCATCCAAATTAATTTATAAAAATCCTTATTTCACACCCAAATTAGTCTATACCGACTCCCGGCTTAAATAAGTACATATCCCGTCATTAATACCCGAAATGACGTAAATACATCATTACTACTCACTTAGTAAATGAATTTCCCTAAATATTAACCATTCACTCCCCGATTAATATTTAAATATAAATTGCCATAATTAATTCAATTAAAATTACGACACACAAGTAATTTTTGAATTTTCGAATTAATTAAATATTAAATGCGTGAAAATACGGGGTATTACATACTTCCCCCCCTTACAAAGGAATTTTGTCCGGGAAATTAGGTCGTACCTGTGGTGAAAAGTTCTACATATTGTTCCTGCATATCCTCCTCCCGCTCCCAGGTAGACTCGTTAACGTTGTGATGACCTCACTATACTCTAACTAGTGGAACAACTTTGGATCGTAACTTCCGCTCACTACGGTCCAGAATAGCCACCGGTCTCTCCTCGTATGTGATGTCTACCTGTAAATCAATTTCCTCGAGTGGAACGTGCCAGAAGGCCCTCTCGCTCCTGCGATATTTCTTCAACGATGCCATATGGAACACGTCGTGTATCCGCTGAAGGTGCTCTGCAGCCTGTAAGCTACTGACCCCACCCTCTCGATAATAGGAAAAGGTCCCACATACCTCGGTGTTAACTTACCCTTGTTGCCGAACCTCATCACCCCTTTCATAGGGGACACCCGGACCAATACCTGATCCCCAACCTCTAACTCCACATGTCTCCGTGAGGCATCAGCGTAACTCTTCTGCCTATCCTGAGCTATCCGAGTCCTCCCTCGAATCAACTCTATCTTGGCAGACATCTCCTGAACAATCTCCGGCCCAATAGTTTGTTATCCCCCACCTCTAACCAACAATCGGGTGAACGACAAAGTCTCCTGTATAGTGCCTCGAATGGTGCCATACCGATCGTGAATTGGTAAGAGTTGTTATACGCGAACTCTACCAAAGGAAGATATTTCTCCCAACCTCTCCCAAATTCTGTTATGCACCTCCTGAGCATATCTTCCAGCATCTGATTGACTCTCTCAGTCTGCCCGTCAGTCTGTGGGTGATAGGCTGTACTCAAATGTAATTCCGTGCCCATGGCCTCCTGAAAGCTCTGCTAAAAGTGGGCCACAAAGATCTTGTCCATGTCAGACACAATGTTAACCAGTACCCCGTACAGCTTAACAATCTCCGCTATGAATAGCTGCGCATATCGCATCGTCTCAAAATCTGTGCGAACCGACAGAAAGTGGGCCACTTTGGTCAATCGATCCACAATGACCCATATGGAATCGTGACCCATTTGCGATGCAGGTAACCCTGTAATGAAGTCCATGGAGATGCTCTCCCACTTCCACACTGGAATCTCCAGTGGCTGTAGCATCCCTGATGGTCTTTGGTGGTCAACTTTCACAAGTTGACACGTGGCACATTTCGAAACAAAATCTTCTATGTCTCGTTTCATTCCTGCCGACCAATACTGCCTCCTCATATCCTCGTACATCTTATCCC
The DNA here is from genome assembly GCA_949130495.1 of Sambucus nigra. Taxonomy (NCBI): domain Eukaryota; kingdom Viridiplantae; phylum Streptophyta; class Magnoliopsida; order Dipsacales; family Adoxaceae; genus Sambucus; species Sambucus nigra. The sequence continues at coordinate 185,782,167 of OX422209.1, read as the reverse complement.
CACCGGGATGTACCGCGAATCTTGACCCATGGGACTCTGTCATAACTGCGTGCCTCAACTCATCATCTTCTGGCACAACTAACCTCCCATTAAGGCGTAAGACTCCTTCCGAGCTGACCGAATAACCCTCTACTCCCTCAGTTAGTAACTGGCTCACTCTATCCCGACAGATCTGATCCTCTGCCTAAGCCCTCACAACCCGCACAATGATCTCAGGTGTGATGGATAATGCTGACATGCAAGCCCTGGCTACGTCATCCTCATATCGAAGCCCTCTCCACTTCGCTTTCCAGACTTCTAATATTTCCCCAGTCGGTCTCCGACTCAATGCATCTGCTACCACATTAGCCTTACCGGGATGATACTGAATATCAAACTGGTAGTCTTTCATGAAATCTAGCCATCTCCTCTGCCTCATATTCAGATCCTTCTGTGTAAAGAGATACTGAAGTGATTTGTGATCCGTGAATAACGTGAACTGCTCTCCTAGAAGATAATGTCTCCATATCCTTAAAGAAAAAATGACCGCCGCTAGCTCCAGGTCGTGAGTGGGGTAATTCCTCTTGTGGGGCTTTAGCTTTCTGGACTCATAAGCTATAGCCCTTTCCTCCTGCTGAAGCACACCCCCAAGTCCATATAAGGATGCGTCAGTTTACACACGATACTCTAATCCTCCCTTCGGCAATGCAAGTATGGGTGCAGATGTCAACTTGTCCTTTAGCTCGTCGAAAGCTAATTGGAAATGATCACTCCAAGTGAAAGGTACTCCTTTCCGGGTCAAATTCATCAAAGGGCCCGCAATCTTTGAGAATCCTTTAATGAACAGCCTGTAATAACCGACTAATCCCAGAAAACTGTGCACCTCGGTAGGTGTGGTGGGATGCCCCCACTCCCTCACCGCCGATACCTTACTCGGATCCACCACAATACCCCGGTCTGACACCGCGTGGCCAGGAAATTGAACCTCCCATAGCCAAAATCCACACTTCCCGAATTTGGCATAGAGCTGGTGATCCCGCAATGTCTATAAAACTATACGCAGATGCTCGGCGTGCTCCTTCTCGGTGCGCGAGTAGATCAAGATGTCATCAATGAACACGATGACAAACTGATCAAGAAACTCCTTGAAAACCCTGTTCACGAGGTTCATGAACACTGCTGGTGCATTGGTGAGCCCGAATGGCATCACCCTGAACTCATAAGATCCATACCGCGACAGGATAGCGGTCTTAGGAACATCCTCCTCTCGGATACGTAGTTGATGATACCCTGACCTCAAGTCGACCTTAGAGAAGTAAGACGCCCCTCTCAACTGGTCAAATAGATCATCAATCCTAGGCAACAGATACTTATTCCATATCATCACCTTGTTCAGCGCTCTATAGTCCACGCATAACCGTAGTGAGCCATCCCGCTTCTTTACAAACAACACCGGTGCACCCCAAGGCGATGTACTCCGCCGAATGAAACCTTGACCCAGAAGCTGCTGAATCTTCTCTCTCAACTCGCGCATCTCTGAAGGGGCCATACGATATGGGGACCGAGCAATTGGCCTCGTCCCCGGTGCTAAATCGATTACAAATTCAATTTCCCTACTAGGTGGCAACCCTAGTATCTCCTGGAACACATCCTCAAAGTCCCTCACTATCGGGATTGAGTCCAACGAAATTGCCACCTCATGTGAGGTTTCCTCCTCGATGTAATACAAGTGCGTGCATTACCCTCCCTCAGGTAACGGCATTGCTATAAAAAACATCTCCTATCCTGGAATGGAGAACACGATTGTCCTCTCGTAGCAATCCACCGTCGCCCGATAACCTGCCAACCAATCCATACCCAATATGACATCGTACCCCTCCATATCTAACACCAAGAGGTCCGCTGCTAAACTAAGCCTCCCAATCAAAATGTGAAGCACCTTATACTCTTGACTCACTTGAGTATATATTGTATAAGTGTTCATCTAGTTTGGAAATTTGGTCAAAATTATGTCTAACCTAGAATCTAAAGAACCTCAGAGCTTGCATTTCTATTTCATCTTTGATTGAAGGGATTTAGACCTAATTACCAACACTCACACACAGTAGAATGAATCATTTACATGTCATATTGCATATTAGTGTGTGTACATATGTTGTGTGTGTTTAAATCCACAATATTGTTTTTAAATATTTTTTTGTGATTTTTTAAAACATTTTAAAAATAAGGTTGTATTAATAAAACTTGGTTTTAAAAGGTTATGGGGTAAATCTGCTATTTTAGAATGTTGGTTTAATTGTCTCAAAGTTGGTTTGGGTAGAAACCAAAAGCGGCAGAGACTTCAGGGTTTACATTGTAATTACTTTAGACGCGCGTTTTATCTCGCTTCATATGCCAACATGTGTTAGCTTCTGATTGGTGAGAAGTGTGTTTCCTTGCTGAGACAAATCGAGTGATCATTTTCATCCCTTGGATCATTCTTATCAACGATCTGCATGTCTTCCATCATAATCCCTGTGATCCTCTTTGAACCTATCAGGAGAGCTTTAACCACCGCATATCGTATGCCCTTGGATCTAAGTCAATTGAACTTGACTAAATCTGGTTCCTTAATTTCAATCCTTATTCTCGAACCTTCCCAGCCTCTTATAAAAAGGCTCCTACTCTCAGCATTCAAAGACTTTTTGCCATTTCGTCCTTTGAGAGAAAAGAAAGAGAGAGTAGAGAGAGAGTAGAGAGAGAAGAGAGAAAATAAACACAACCTTGAGTGTTTGAGCGTTTTAAAAGATGATTTGAGAGTTGGTTTGTTACTGTAACCTCTTCTTCTTTGGATCTTGTTTCCAACTTAATCATTTTCTCAGATCTGTTGTTCTTGTATATACAAATTTTCAGATCTGAGTTTTTCATGATATATTACACTTAGTTTGCATGTTTGTTTCTCAGCTTGAGAAATATTTTGTTGATTCGTTTTCTGTAAATGTTTTTAACTTTGAAATCAACAAAAATGTTTTCTGTTTCTAGTTCTCTTAAAACTAAACCTTTGACCTAGTTTGGAATCACACTTGGAGGTTTTCAATCTCGAAAATCTTTTCAAAACACTGAGATTGATTAAGATCTTGACTGTCTTCTAAGCAAGATATCCGTGGATTCTGGGATTGATTTAAAGGTCAAACATGTTCAAAGTTTTATGAGAAGAGAGAAAAAGAAAAATCACAGCATATAGACTTATATATAATTTGCTAAGACTGTTTGTACTTAATTAGTGTGAGTGTGTGCATGCATGTGTTAGAGAGCACCTCCACAAACACTTTCACACTACAACACGAAAAGTGTTGGTAATAAGATCTTGAGAAAAAAAGAGTCGACGTAAAGAGCTTGAATAAATTGGAGTTAACAAATTGAGAGGACAACATCAACAATCAGAACTGCAGAGAAGTTATAAGGACACCAGAGGGTACATTCCTAAACTTATATAGGTCAGAGTTGTATGCATTTTTGTTATATAGTTTTAACTGTTAAATTTGTTTATAGTGGATTTTTGTTTTACTCCGTAGAGGGAGTCGTGGATGTTTTCTCAATTGGTGAGGTTTTACCACGTAAAAATCTTGTACTTAATCTTCCTACATCTTCTCATCTCATTCTTGGTTGTGCTGGGTTTAAAAGCTTATTTAAAACTGTTTAATAAACCTGTTATTCAAATCTTGAATAGATCTCGTACATACTGTTTTGTTAAACACATCTTGTGTTCAAATAGTTTTGTTTTTTCAAGAAAAGAGTTTCCTAAAAAAAACAGCTCGGAGTTACTTAAATAGTTTATTTTTAATAAACGGCTTTAGTAACAGATTTTCAATTGGTATCAGAGCTTGGTAAACTTCTTTTAAAGAGATCCTGTGTTTCTAAAATTATTTTCTGAAAATCAAATATGGACGAGAAAAATGAAAGATTTGGTAACTTGACCAGACCTCCTATCTTTGATGGAACCAATTTTGCTTACTGGAAAGTAAGGATGATTGCTTTCATTCAAGGAACTCTGAGAGATGATGTCTGGGACATTATTGAAAATGGTTACACTTTTCCTACAAAACCAGCCACTGAAGGAAGTAATGAGAGGGTTAAGAAAGTTTTAAGTGAGTTCATACAAGAAGAGAAACAAGTTTCTCGCAACAATAATAAAGGAAAGAATGCTATATTTATGTCTATAAATGAACATGAGTTCAAAACAATCTCATCCTGTACCACTTCTAAGGAAGCTTGGGACACTTTAGTTACTGCTCATGAAGGTGACACTAGAGTTAAGGCTGCTAAAACTCAAATGCTCATTCAACAGTATAATTCCCTAATTATGTCTGAGACTGAGTCATTTGATGACTTCTATATGAACCTGACTGATATTGTGACCAAATTGCATGCTAATGGGATAACTTATGATAGACAAGAAATTGTATCTAAAATTCTGAGATCATTACCACAGAAATTTGATAACAAAAGATATGCTATTGAGGAAATGTGTGATATTAATCTCACTCCTGAACTACTCAGTAGTAAATTAAGAACTGTGGAAATGGAACTGGAATTTAAGAAACAATTAACCCAGTCCCACAGGAAACAGACTAGTTCCAATCTAAGCTTCTCTTCTAAATTGATTAAGCCTGAGTTTAATACTTCCAATGATTATTCTGATGAGGAATGCGATATAGAGAGTTTGGACAATCAGATTGCCTTAATGTCAAAACAATTTAAGAAAATCATTAAATTTAGAAACAACATGGCAAATAAACAAGGCAAGTCCAATTATCCAACTCCTTTTAATCACAGACCTCATGAGAAAAGCCATGACAAAAATCACAAGGACTCTCACACTAGACCTAACAGAGACCTTAAGAAGACTGAATGCTATAGATGTGGTAAACTAGGATACATTGCACAAGACTGTAGAGTTAACTTGAACACTTAAAACAAACACACTACAGCCAACATTTGTAAAACATGGGATGATTCAAGTGAATCTGAAAATGAGGAACCTGAGTCATCTGATGTTTTTGACCATTGCATGTCTTTCTTTGCCAAGATTATCTATAATGATGATATGCCTGTGTTTGTTAATGAGGATGAATATAGTAATTCTACTTCTGATGTTTCGAATACTGCTGTTACTGGTTTAGATGCTTTGATTACTGAGAATATTGCTCTGTGTTCCTCGGGGTGTGTGAGTCAAAGGGAAAGCGATAATGACGATGTCAATGGGTGTGTGAGTACAAAGAATGAAGACCTAGGGGTCATTTCACACACTACACTTAGTGACTCGGACAATGAAGACCTCCCAGATATTCACACCCTCTATGCTAAAACTCTCAAGAAAGTACTAGACTAGAAAAGAATGTGAAAGATCTCACTAAGAAGTTAGAAGATCTAAGCCTAATGGTTAAACTGAATGCTGAAGAGTATACTACCCAATGTCTAACTCATGAAAGTGAAATTAAAATGTTTGATGAAAAACTCAGAAATTTGACTGAAACAAATGAAATTCTGGAGAAAAAGTACAAAGGGACATTGTTAGAATTGGAACAAACTAAAGAAAAGACAGCAACTGTTTTCAAAAAATTTACAAAATTTGAAAATAATTCAAACTATTTTGATTAACTTGTTGCTGAATCAAAAACCAATTCTGATGATCGAACTGGAATAGGGTTTTGCCCCAATTTGAAGACACAAACAAAATCTTTTGAACCTATCAAGTTTGTGTCAGGAGGCAAAAGGCCTATTAAAACATGCCCAGACTTTCATTCTCTAAAAACTGAGTTTGATTCAAAACATCAAAATTTTAACATTGGGGAATCAAGTTTCTCTAAACATGAAAGTTCACCTAAGGCTAAATACGTCTGCCCATTTATTAGGAAGAGTGAGTCTGCATTCAAGACTGTCACACCTAGGAATAGAGCTCAACCTCAAAACTTCTCAAAACCTTTGTTTAGAGACTTTCCTAAGGAGACCCCAATTTTGAGCAATCTTTACTGCTCCTATTGCGACATATACGGTCATTCTTTTGACGGTTGCTATGCTAGGAGATTAGTTAAACCTGTCTATAATCCTCATTTCAATCAGAACTTTAACTATTCTAGAAGGAGACGCAACAATTATATACTTCCTAGACAAACAGATAAAAACTCTAATTATAGAAAGAGAAAGACCAAACCTAAAAGAACATTTCCTAGAAGGATTCCTAAGCACTTTCCTAAACCAAATGCTCATGTTTTTCGTAAAATTCAAAATCATGCGCAAAACATTTTTCAGTAAAAATCTAATGATTGAAAATTTTATCAATTGAGAGCTAATAAGCGCAAAATGAAAACTAGAGCAATTTGGGTTAGAAAAGATAATCTATTACCTCAGATGAAGTGTAACATAGTTGTTACTGCTCTAAAAGCTTAACACACATCATCTGGTTGGTATTTAGACTCTGGATGTTCTAAGCACATGACTGGGGATGAACCTAAACTTTTAAACAAAACCATCTTTGCTGGTGGTGCCACTGGAGGCGGTGCCTAGGGCTGTGGAAAGTGAGCTTCCATAGCTCGCATCGCTGTCTCGACCGCCTGGGCCACTATCACTGCCACCTGAGTAGTGGAAATCAACTCGGGTGGTGGTGGTGGTACCTGTGGCTCCAGATGAGCCTCCCTGAACTCATCCCTAGACTCAGCCCTCTCTGCTCTCTGTCTCCTCGGTGGCATCTGAAATAGATTGAATTGTATAAGTACACAATTTACACAAAAATATTCACAGCAGAAATACGATATCTCACAAGCGAAAAATGAATCAACAGTCCTAATAATAGGGCTCTATAACAACCGAGTGCTACGCTGAAACGTAGTAAGCTGCACAGATCCTAAGGACACTATAACCTGATGCTTAGATACCATCTGTGACACCCCGCCTAATTAACCCCGGGTGATCAGTCCTAAATTAAGTTAGAACATATTTCTCAGTGGGATCATTCTTAGCATCACTGTCGCCTTTTTAATTACTAACCACCTAAGTGAGAAAATTAGACTGGTGCCGAGCTTTATCTTTCATTAACTTAAATGAAACTCATGCGGAAATAAAATAATACAATAATCACAATTATCTAAAACAACCAATCACAATTTATTAACTGACCGAATAAACCATCGGCCCAAAACCCAACAAATAGAAAATGAAGACAAGTAATAAATCTCAACATGTCTAGGAAACATTTAAATGCACTGTGAGCGACATGCTCAAAATAGCTGATAAGAAGTCTCTATACTAGAAATGAAAGAATGAGGCGTCTATCAAAACTCTCGCAACATCCACATATGCTGCAACAACAGATCCCTGAAATAGAGTCAAGCCTGGCGTCCATATGACTGGACACCTAAAAGGTTTTTAAATTTTTATAGCAAGGGCTAATACCCAAAAACATTTGAAAAATATTTAGCAAATGACTAACTTGCAGTAATAAGTAAATATGCATGCTCTCCATATTTTAGTTAGTGCCGCACTCCCTTGAGGACATCCTCACCCCTCCTCTAATGTGCATTACTAATGCCTTTAATAAATTCACCTAGTTCTTCATCTTATGACTAGATAAATTATAAAACCCCTTGCAAACACCCTACTCTAACCGAGTATGCCTTAATTATGATTTTTAAGTTATTATCATCATGAATTTAATTAAATCATTTCCCTTTTTAATTTCATATAACTTCCACATCTGTTATACATATAATACAACTCATGCTTTGTACTAATTTACCCATGTATAATTATTTACCTAATTGTATACTCAATCATATTACGGTATTCACAAGCATACATAAATAATCTTTAATAATAGTATTTCCCCCGAGTAAAGTCTCACCGGGTATAAATCATCTAAAGTGCTATCCCACTAGGTATATTCACATAACCTAGTTACCCTAAGTCATAATGGCTCACTAACTTGGTTAATACATAAATGTTGGAGGCGGTCATATTCCTTCCCTGAAAGTGAGATGCCCCTCACCCATTTAACGGACGCTATGACCTGGGATTATACTCGCCCTACTCCTCAATCTAGGGGATTCATCCACTACGCGCAACCTCCCCCTATAACACTAGAGTATATATATATATATATATATATATATATATATATATATACGGTGTGTGATAGTATATATATACGGTGTGTGATAGTATATATATATATATATACGGTGTGTGATAGTATATATATATGCACACGTCATATATATATATACTATCACACACCGTATATATATATATATATATATATATACGGTGTGTGATAGTATATATATATGACGTGTGCATATATATATACTATCACACACCGTATATATATATATATATACTATCACACACCGTATATATATATATATATATATATATATATATATATATATATCCCGGCTACACCGTGCACTAAGTCCGTGACACAAGCGTATTTCATTTTATTTTGAGTTTATGACCCAACTCTAATTATTAATTAATTTGCACATTAATTTCCTTTGGTATACCCCCAACCAATATATTCGGACTTACCCTCGTGGCCCGAAATAACACCATCCGTGTCGAAATCCCCGACTCTAAATTATTTAGCCTTTACCTAAATAAAATTTACATCTCAGTATCGCTCAACCGTTATTCCCGAACTTGTCTACTACATCCGTATTTAATCATTTTGAACAAACTTTTCAAAATTTAACCCTAGTATGACACACCTAATTTCCTCCAAATCCCAATTAATTTTAATCATGATGTCACACCAAGTCGCCCTCAAATTCTAATTAATTTTCATTCACAATTAATTAGATTTAAACCCATGTATTAATCACTCAACAATTAAGGCATGAAAGAATTTATATTTAATTTCCCTATATATTAAAAACTGGGCGAGCTGTCAAAGATTTCGGACCATCGATCGATCGATGGTCCCCCTTCGATCGATCGATCGATCGATCAGGTCCTCGTCTTCCCCGAGTTGGATGTTTCCACCATGGACGCCCACCTCCAAACCCTAGCTTCTTTTACTCCAAAGACTAAGCTTTACCATCGGCAATAGACATCAAAAACCTTATAAGGAACCTTCCTAAGGTCCAGAAACATCACTAAATTTCTTTTCTCTACTGTTTTCACGAGTATGGGTTTAAAATCCAATTCAGTCATTAACCCATTTAAACATCAATTCCATATCACCAATTCATTTGTAATTCATCCTGGTTTACACATCTTTACCAGATACAAATACACAACTCAGATTATACGTGGATTTCTACTCAATTTAGAAATCAGATGCATGGTTTGTAAAACCCCATGTTTATACCCTTTAAATCCCAAAATGAATTTCTTCGATTACACACATCACATGAATATGAATCGAAATAAAATTTACATGCTACAGCAAGTTAACCACTTGCCTTTGGTTTCGTAGAGTCTGATTTTGGAGTTGAATGCCCAAGGTTGAAGATGACTCTTTATGGCCTGTGATCCCCAAATTTTCCTTTGGCTACTGTTAGGGTTTCCTAACCCTCTAAGTCTTTTCTAAAATCAATTCAGTCGTTCCCTTGTTTCTTATAATTGTTTAATTAACCTTAATCCCATTTTTTGTCTAATGGGCCAAGCTCAAATGACCCAAATGCCCCCGTGTGAGCCCGACTATGTCTAAAAACGTTCCGTGACCTGTTTACTACCTCTGGGTACACTTTTCCAACTATCTCGGTACATCTGGACTCAATCGTACACTTAGAATTGGCATCCGAATTAATTTATAAAAATCCTTATTTCACACCCAAATTAGTCTATACCGACTCCCGGCTGAAATAAGTACATATCCCGTCATTAATACCTGAAATGACGTAAATACATCATTACTACCCACTTAGTAAATGAATTTCCCTGAATATTAACCATTCACTCCCCGATTAATATTTAAATATAAATTGCGATAATTAATTCAATTAAAATTACGACACACAAGTAATTTTTGAATTCTCGAATTAATTAAATATTAAATGCATGAAAATACAGGGTATTACATACTCCCCCCCTTACAAAGGAATTTCGTCCACGAAATTAGGTCGTACATGTGGTGAAAAGCTCTATAGATTGTTCCGGCATATCCTCCTCCCGCTCCCAGGTAGACTCGTTAACGTTGTGATGACCCCACTATACTCTAACTAGTGGAACAACTTTAGATCGTAACTTCCGCTCACTACGGTCCAGAATAGCCACCGGTCTCGCCTCGTATGAGATGTCTGGCTGTAAATTAATTTCCTCGAGTGGAACGTGCCAGAAGGCCCTCTCGCTCCTGCGATATTTCTTCAACGATGCCACATGAAACACGTCGTGTATCCGCTGAAGGTGCTCTGGTAATCCCAGCCTGTAAGCTACTGGACCCACCCTCTCGATAATAGGGAAAGGTCCCACGTACCTCGGTGCTAACTTACCCTTCTTGCCGAACCTCATCACCCCTTTCATAGGGGACACCCGGACCAATACCTGATCCCCAACCTCTAACTCCACATGTCTCCGTGAGGCATCAACGTAACTCTTCTGCCTATCCTGAGCTATCCAAATCCTCCCTCGAATCACTCTATCTTGGCAGACATCTCCTGAACAGTCTCCGGCCCCAATAGTTTGTTTTCCCCACCTCTAACCAACAAGCAGGTGAACGACAAAGTCTCCCGTATAGTGCCTCGAATGGTGCCATACCGATCATGAATTGGTAAGATTTGTTATACGCAAACTCTACCAAAGGAAGATATTTCTCCCAACCTCCCCCAAATTCTAATATGCACATCCTGAGCTTATCTTCCAGCATCTGATTGACTCTATCAGTCTGCCCGTCAGTCTGTGGGTGATAGGCTGTACTCAAACGTAATTCCATGCCCATGGCCTCCTGAAATCTCTGCTAAAAGTGGGCCACAAAGATCTTGTCTATGTCAGACACAATATTAACCGGTACCCCGCGCAGCTTAACAATCTCCGCTATGAATAGTTGCGCATATCGCATCGTCTCAAAATCTGTGTGAATCGGCAGAAAGTGGGCCACTTTGGTCAATCGATCCACAATGGCCCATATGGAATCGTGACCCATTTGCGATGCAGGTAACCCTGTAATGAATTCCATGGAGATGCTCTCCCACTTCCACACTGGAATCTCAAGCGGCTGTAGCATCCCTGATGGTCTTTGGTGGTCAACTATCACAAGTTGACACGTGGCACATTTCAAAACAAACTCTTCTATGTCTCGTTTCATTCCTGCCCACTAATACTGCCTCCTCATATCCTGGTACATCTTATCCCCACCGGGATGTACCGCGAATCTTGACCCATGGGACTCTGTCATAATCGCGTGCCTCAACTCCTGATCTTCTGGCACAATTAACCTCCCATTAAGGCGTAAGCCTCCTTTCGAGCTGACCGAATAACCCTCTGCTCCCTCAGTTAGCAACTAGCTCACTCTATCCCGACAGATCTGATCCTCTGCCTGAGCCCTCACAACCCGCATAATGATCTCAGGTGTGATGGATAATGCTGACATGCAAGCCCTGGCTACGTCATCCTCATATCGAAGCTCTCTCCACTTCGCTTTCCAGACTTATGATATTTCCCCAGTCAGTCTCCGACTTAATGCATCTGCTACCACATTAGCCTTACCGGGATGATACAGAATATCAAACTGGTACTCTTTCATGAATTCTAGCCATCGCCTCTGCCTCATATTTAGATCCTTCTGTGTAAACAGATATTGAAGTGATTTGTGATCCGTGAATAACGTGAACTGCTCTCCTAGAAGATAATGTCTCCATATCCTCAAAGAAAAAATGACTGCTGCTAGCTCGAGGTCGTGAGTGGGGTAATTCCTCTCGTGGGGCTTTATCTTTCTGGATGCATAAGCTATAGCCCTTTCCTCCTGCTGAAGCACACCCCAAGTCCCTATAAGGATGCGTTAGTGTACACCCGATACTCTAATCCTCCCTTCGGCAGCGCAAGTACGGGTTCAGATGTCAACTTGTCCTTTAGCTTGTCGAAAGCTAATTGACAATGATCACTCCAAGTGAAAGGTACCCCTTTCCAGGTCAAATTCATCAAAGGGCCCGTAATATTTGAGAATCCTTTGATGAACCGCCTATAATAACCGGTGAATCCCAGAAAACTGCGCACCTCGGTCGATGTGGTGGGATGAACCCACTCCCTCACCGCCGATAACTTACTCTGATCCACCGCAATACCCCGGTCTGACACCACGTGACCAGGAAACTGAACCTCCCACAGCCAAAATCCACACTTCCCGAATTTAGCATAGAGCTGGTGATCCCGCAATGTCTGTAAAACTATACGCAGATGCTCGGTGTGCTCCTTCTCGGTGCGCGAGTAGATCCAGATATCATCAATGAACACGATGACAAACTTATCGAGAAACTCCCTGAAAACCCTGTTCATGAGGTCCATGAACACTGCTGGTGCATTGGTGAGCTCGAATGGCATCACCCTGAACTCATAAGATCCATACCGCGACAGGATAACGATCTTAGGAACATCCTCCTCTCGGATACGTAGTTGATGATACCCTGACCTCAAGTCGACCTTAGATAAGTAAGACTCCCCTCTCAACTGGTCAAATAGATCATCAATCCTAGGCAACGGATACTTATTCCGTATCATCACCTTGTTTAGCTCTCTATAGTCCATGCATAACCGTAGTGAGCCATCCCGCTTCTTTACAAACAACACCGGTGCACCCCAAGGCGATGTACTCCTCCGAATGAAACCTTGACCCAGAATATACTGAATCTGCTCTCTCAACTCACGCATCTCTGAAGGGGCCATACGGTATGGGTCCCGAGCAATTGGCCTCATCCCCGGTGCTAAATCGATTACAAATTCAATTTCCCTACTAGGTGGCAACCCTGGTATCTCATGAATCACATCCTCAAAGTCCCTCACTACCGAGATTGAGTCCAACGGAATTGACACCTCCTGTGAGGTTTCCTCCTCGATGTAATACAGGTGCGTGCGTGACCCTCCCTCAGGTAACGTCATCGCTATCAAAAACATCTCCTATCCTGGAATGGAGAACACGATTGTCCTCTCGTAGCAATCCACCGTCGCCCGATAACCTGCCAACCAATCCATACCCAAGATGACATCGTACCCCTCCATGTCTAACACCAAGAGGTCCACTTCTAAACTAAGCCTCCCAATCAAAATGCCCACCCCCCGACAAATCAAGTGAATCGAAGCCCCGCTGCCTACTGGTGACTCAACACACATCTGAAGATTACCCGCGGTCTTTAGTAACCTGGCCCGTTTAGCAAAATTATATTTAATGGATGAATGCGATACTCCCGTATAAAAAACAATACTACCCTCATAACCATGAATGATAAACATACCCTGAACTGCTGGCGGTACTTGATGCGCTGGAGGATTGGTAACATCCCGGACGTTATACACACGCCCGTAATGCATCTGCCCCTGCTGCGGTGGGGCGGGAGGGGATGGTGCTGCTGGCGGCATCTGCCCCCGTTGTCCCTGTTGGGCCTCCTGCTGATGACCTCTGCCCCTCTGTGGGCACTCCCTCTTGAAGTGTCCTGGATGGCCACAGACAAAACATAATCTCTGACCATTCCCCTATCGTTGTCCCTGACGTGGATGACCCTGCTGGCCTCCCCCATTGTTCCCTTGGCCCTGACGGCCTTGAGGAACCTGCTGCTGCTGATTCAGGCCCGGCTTCCCCTGCCTGAACCCCTGTCCTCCCGGTTGGAACCCACCAGGCTTAAACTTCTTAGCCTGATTCCCCTGTTGACTACCAGTCTGTTGCTGAGTACTACTCGTGTCACCACTAGTAACTGCCTTGCCCTGTTGGCTCGTCTCCCCTGTCCTCTTGCTCCCCTTCGCATGGAAGTGATGATCCTGGCAATGTACAAGTGTGGCATTAACGACATCTGTATAATTCAGTAACGCCGGATTCCCAATCAATTGTTTCTTGATCCGCCAGGCTAAGCCATCCATAAATCTCGATTTCTTCCGCTCCTCATCGCTCACAACATTTGGCACAAAGTTTTCCAAACGGGTGAACTCTTCCTCACAGTCTGCCATTGATCGGTCACCCTGTACTAAATCACTGAACTTTTTCCTCATCTCAGCCTCTACCGCTGGTGGAAAGTATTTGCGGTCGAACCGCATCCATAACTCTGCTATCGACATCAAATCCCACTCCTCAACGGTGGTAACTGACTCCCACCACTGTAAGGCCACCCCCGATAGACGAAAGGTAGCAAGCATCTGTTTCTGCACCTCGGTACACTCCAGCATGCACAGATGGCGCTGAATGTTCTTTTTCCAGTCACAAGCCTCCACTACATCTGTGCTACCTCGAAACTCAGGTGGGTGACCCTTCTGAAAGGTCTCCCTAACTCACTGCCAAGATGGTGGCTCCACTGGAGCCTGAACTACTGGTGCCACTGGAGGCGGTGCCTAGGGCTGTGGAAAGTGAGCTGCCATAGCTCGCATCGCTGTCTCGACCGCCTGGGCCACTATCACTGCCACCTGAGTAGTGGAAATTAACTCGGGTGGTGGTGGTGGTACCTGTGGCTCCAGATGAGCCTCCCTGAACTCATCCCTAGCCTCAGCCCTCTCTGCTCTCTGTCTCCTCGGTGTCATCTGAAATAGATTGAATTGTATAAGTACACAATTTACATAAAAATATTCACAGCAGAAATACGATATCTCACAAGCGAAAAATGAATCAACAGTCCTAATAATAGGGCTCTATAACAACCGAGTGCTACGCTGAAACGTAGTAAGCTGCACAGATCCTAAGGACACTATAACCTGATGCTTAGATACCATCTATGACACCACGCCTAATTAACCTCGGGTGATCAGTCCTAAATTAAGTTAGAACATATTTCTCAGTGGGATCATTCTTGGCATCACTGTCGCCTTTTTAATTACTAACCACCTAAGTGAGAAAATTAGACTGGTGTCGAGTTTTATCTTTCATTAACTTAAATGAAACTCATGCGAAAATAAAATAATACAATAATCGCAATTATCTAAAACAACCAATCACAATTTATTAACTGACCGAATAAACCATCGGCCCAAAACCCAACAAATAGAAAATGAAGACAAGTAATAAATCTCAACATGTCTAGGAAACATTTAAATGCACTGTGAGCGACATGCTCAAAATAGCTGATAAGAAGTCTCTATACTAGAAATGAAAGAATGAGGCGTCTATCAAAACTCCCGCAACATCCACATATGCTGCAACAAGAGATCCCTGAAATAGAGTCAAGCCTGCCGTCCCTCTGACTGGACACCTAAAAGGTTTTTAAATTTTTTATAGCAAGGGTTAATACCCAAAAACATTTGAAAAATATTTAGCAAATGATTAACTTGCAGTAATAAGTAAATATGCATGCTCTCCATATTTTAGTTAGTGCCGCCCTCCCTTGAGGACATCCTCACCCCTCCTCTAATGTGCACTACTAATGCCTTTAATAAATTCACCTAGTTCTTCATCTTATGACTAGGTAAATTATAAAACCCCTTGCAAACACCCTACTCTAACCGAGTATGCCTTAAGTATGATTTTTAAGTTATTATCATCATCAACTTAATTAAATCATTTCCTTTTTTAATTTCATATAACTTCCACATCTGTTATACATATAATACAACTCATGCTTTGTATTAATTTTCCCGGTTATAATTATTTACCTAATTGTATACTCAATCATATTACGGTATTCACAAGCATACAGAAATAATATTTAATATTAGTATTTCCCCCCGAGTAAAGTCTCACCGGGTATAAATTTTCTAAAGTGCTATCCCACTAGGTATATTCACATAACCTAGTTACCCCAAGTTAGAATCGCTCACTAACTTGGTTAATACATAAATGTTGGAGGCGGTCATATTCCTTCCCTGAAAGTGAGATGCCCCTCACCCATATAACGGACGCTATGACCTGGGATTATACTCGCCCTACTCCTCAAGCTAGGGGATTCATCCACTACGCGCAACCTCCCCCTACAGCACTAGTGTATATATATATATATATATATATATATATATATATATATATATATAAAATATCCCGACTACACCGTGCACTAAGTCCGTGACACAAGCCTATTCCATTTTATTTTGAGTTTATGACCCAACTCTAATTATTAATTAATTTGCACATTAATTTCCTTTGGTATCGCCCCAACTAATATATTCGGACTTACTCTCACGGCCCGAAATAACACCGCCCGAGTTGAAATCCCCGACTCTAAATTATTTAGCCGTTACCTAAATAAAATTTACATCTCGGTATCGCTCAACCATTATTCCCGGACTTGTCTACTACATCCGTATTTAATCATTTTGAACAAACTTTCCAAAATTTAACCCTAGTGTGACACACCTAATTTCCTCCAAATCCCAATTAATTTTAATCATGATGTCACACCAAGTCGCCCTCAAATTCTAATTAATTTTTATTCACAATTAATTAGATTTAAACCCATGTATTAATTACTCAACAATTAAGGCATGGAAGAATTTATATTAAATTTCCCTATATATTAAAAAGTGGGCGAACTGTCAAAGTTTCCGGACCACCGATCGATCGATGGCCCCCCTTCGATCGATCGATCGATCAGGTCCTCGTCTTCCCCGAGTTGGTTGTTTCCACCATGGACGCCCACCTCCAAACCCTAGATTTTTTTACTCCAAAAACTAAGTTTTACCATTGGCAATAGACATAAAAAATCTTATAAGGAACCTTCCTAAGGTCGAGAAACATCACTAAATTTCTTTTCTCTACTGTTTTCAAGAGTTTGGGTTTAAAATCCAATTCAGTCGTTAACCCATTTAAACATCAATTCCATATCACCAATTCGTTTCTAATTCATCCTGGTTTACACATCTTTACCAGACACAAATACACAACTCAGATTATACGTGAATTTCTACTCAATTTAGAAATCATATGCATGGTTTGCAAAACCCCATGTTTATACCCTTTAAATCCCAAAACGAATTTCTTCGATTACACACATCACATGAATATGAATCGAAATAAAATTTACATGCTACAGTAAGTTAACCACTTGTCTTAGGTTTCGTAGAGTCTAATTTTGGAGTTCAATGCCCAAGGTTGAAGATGACTCTTTTTGGCCTGTGATCCCTGATGATGCCTAAGTCAGCACCACCAGGTAAGGTGTTCTCAAGCTCAACCTAAGAATAACAATGGCAGCACAGTTATGTAAAGAAGTGAGAGAATGAGATGAGGAGAATAGGAATCAACACCAGAATATAAGTGGTTCAGCCAATCAGGCCTACGTCCACTGTGTGTGCGTGAATAATCTCACTGCAATATGGCACTAATGGCCATGGATACAATCTCTCAAGCTTTTCTCTTTACTGTGTATGTAGATAGAGTTTCAGCTAGGGTTTTATCTTCGGATCCCTTTGCAAGGTAGAGGATGACCTCTATATATAGTACCTAGGGGGTGTAATGTACCCCCCATGCATGCCATGAGCATGGGTGTGGTAACCTCACCAATGTAGGAGTGCCATCTGTCACTGTCACATGTAGAGAATGATGATGCAATATTCTCCCGACGTGTGGGGAATAATCTTGTTATAACTGATTTGTGTCAACGTGTCCTTATTTGGATGTCAGCAGGAGCTCGGCTATCACATCTGGTGTACGACCTCGGCCTTGGTGAGGCCGAGGTTGGTGAGTCTTGATACCTGTTCAGTCCGAGTGTTCCATGCAGGTCTCGGCCTGATCCTAGCCGAGACAATGGACAGGGTCGGCCTGATATGAGGTTGAACTGGTGGCTTGATGAGGTTGCTGGTGACTTCCTGCAGGCTCGGCCTATGTATGGCCGAGCTTGCCATTTCAAGGCATATGCGAGTGCTGTCGATCCTTATGATGTCCCTTGAAGAGGCTCGTAGTAGTGTCGGCCTGGGCCGACCCTGATCCGACCGAGGGATGATATCGCGCATCCTAGACATGCCCAATGTCGGCCATAATATCGGCCGAGGTTGGTGTCTGTAGGCCGAGGTTGGTGTCTCTAGGCCGAGGTTACACTTGGGGCATATCAATCACCCCTAGCCCTTAGTCATATGTGAGAGCAAGTGACTAGGGGATTACTACACCTCCGAGGCCTGTCTGTTACGAGCCATTACTGGCTTGACACTTGTCCAACGCTGGAACATGCTTGCTTGGTTGGCGTGTGCTGTCAGCCGTCCTTTGGGGCTCCCAAGGCAATGATGGGCCTTGGGAGTTGTACCTGAGTATATAAGGGTTTTGAACCCTTCCTTCCTTCTTTCTTCTTCATTTTTTTGTTTCAGTCGCTATTGTTCAGCAACTTTTCTCTCTTCTAGAAAGATCTTGGTTCAAGGCATTTGGGTGGTGATTTCTCGCGTTTTCTCCTCTCTTCCTTACCATTTCATCCCCAGGTAAGGTTTTCCATACTTTTTCCTTCATTTTACCTGCAAGCACCCTTATTTTCATACTTTTCGGCGACTTTCTTAGTTTTTCGGCGTCACCACCATAGTTTCAGGCGAGCATTTCTTACCAAATTTAAGTAGTTTGATCTTTAAATTCCTTTGCCTATTAGCCAGTCTTGTTTGTGATTTTTGGAGTTTAGGAAAATCCCCAAGTGTAGTGTCGTCCTCTGATGCTCAGACCCCTATATAAGCTTCTTGAGGAGTTCCCTTCTCTTAGAGAGAAGACTTTAGAAAAGATTAGGCAAATAGAAAGAGCTCAAGAGGAGGCTCGTAGGTCACAAGAATTTCCCATTAGACCCCTATTTCCCCCACCTCTAAAGGTGATATATCCTGACCCCCCGGAGAACTTCTATCAGACAGGGGTTCCTGCTGATCCCATACCTATGTCTGAGTCTGAATCTTCTACCTCAGACCCCATGTCTGTGGACTCCTTTCAAGAGGCCATGGACTTCACACCTAGGCCTGATCAGGCCGAGGTCTCCAGCCGAGCCTCGTCCCATAATCAATCAAACACCTTAGGATCTTCCTCAAAGGTTGATATTCTTGAGCCGAGTGTGGCCATACCACCACCAATTGACGCCATCCCTATGTCGGCTGTTACCGGGGCAGAATTTGCTCAGAGGTTTCTTGGTAACCCATCAACATCTGCTCCGGCCGACGTTGAGCTGGATGATGATGAGATTGAGAGTGATGTCGACGTCTCTGAGGCGTTCGAGATCGAAAGTACTATCACTGAGGTAGACCTTCTCTGCTTCAGATATCTGTATTCTATTAGCCCCTCCATCAAACTTAGGAGACCTCTGAGGGAAGAGAGGGCTTATCATGGCCGAGATGGGGAGATCTGCTTGTACGAGCAGATGTTCAAGTTGGGGTTTTGTTTGCCCATTCACCCCATTATCAGATCCATCCTCTCTTACATTAATTTGGCCCCCTCCCAGCTCTCTCCTAATGCCTGGAGAATCTTAATAGGGGCCATAGTGTTATGGAAGGCTGTCCACCACTCAGACCTTCCAGTTCAAGTCTTTGTAGGTTGTTACGTCCCTTCCTCGGCCAAAAATCATCCGAGCTACTACCATTTTGTAGCTCGGAGGCCTGAGAAGAAATTGCTTCAGGTGACCCAGACTTCTAACCACAACTGGAAGCCTCGGTACTTATTTGCCTCGGGGCCATGGGAGTTTGGCCCATGTGTTCCCTCGTCCAATCTGGAGCAGAGGATGCCCCTAAGGTGGGGTAAGGTCACCATGTCTGCCAGGGCCGACCCTGGCCTAAGTCTACAAAACCTCTAGAGGGTGAAAGCCCTTCAAGATCAGGGGGTAAATGGTCTATTTGTCAGGTTTGAACATCTGATGACTCCCCACTTCCTCTCTGGGACATGCCTGGGTGGAAGTCCCCTTGCCGAGCTTGGTAAGCATTTTTATTTTTGAAGTTTAACCTCTGAGTTTATTCATATCTGACTATCTAACTTAGGTCTAATAATTTTTGCAGAGCGACCAAAGGATATTCCAGACGAGCTGTGGGATATGGCTGCATCGACCTTGACAAGACTTGCCAAGAGAGCAGGGCTTAATTCTCCTCCCCCAGCTCCCTCGGCCTCTAAGCCCCCGGCCAAAAAGAAGAGGGCTCCTGAAGATCATGCCCCTGAGGATCAGAGGCTGAAGAAGAAGACGACTGATGCTGCCATCCCTATCTCTTCAGCCGATATCCTGTCGGCTCGTCTGGATTAGTTGAAGTTAACTGATAGTGTGATCGACCACAGTATGCAGGCCCTGGATGCCATCGGCTCTGTAATGACCGAGGTTGATAAGCGCTTCTACAGGGCTATGGACACCCCCTTGCTGGTTGAGTTCGGCCTTCATAGAGCCGTTCAGGTATGATTTGGTCCTTCATTACAAATTCTTCTAAGTGTAACATCTGATTCTTCTTCAACTTTACTCATGATCACTAAACATGCAGGGCTTGACTGCTATGCACCATCTATCAAACTAGACTCTGAGGAAGTTGCCTCTCATCCAAAAAGGGCAAGAGGCCGAGAAAGTCCAGGGTGTTCTGAATGCAGAGATAGAGCGCCTCAAGTCTGAGCTGAAGGGCTCTGAGGAGAAGGTGAAGGGGTTGGAGAGGGACATCTACCAACTCGGCAAAGATCATGCTGCTGCCTTAAAGGCTAAGGACGACGTTCTGCAGCAAAAGGTCAACTCAGCTGTCAGGGCCGCCATTAAGGATGCCTCTGAGAAGATCATTGCTGACTATAAATCCTCTGATGAGTTCATGGGGTTTGGCTTTGAATACCTTGAAAGAGGCATCAAAGCCACTACCAAATGGGCTGACATCAGAGAGAGAGAGTCCGGTACTTTGAAGGCCTCTGACTTCGTGGGTCTCGGCTTTGCTGATCCTCAGTTTGCCCAGGCTCTTCAAGAGGTTGAGGAAGAGGCTGCTGCTCCTGTCAAGACTGCTACATTAGAGGTCACCGAGGTTGGAGGGGCAGACCCTTGTGATGATGCGACCGAGGTGACTAACCAAGCCGAGGGTGTCAACGTTCCCCTCTCAGACTCTTAGGATATTTTCATCACTTTGTAACTTAACTGTATTGTGGAACTTTTGTCTGTAATCATTGAACATCTAATTTCTGAATGTATATGTCAGCCTCTGATGAATACACTCTTCACTTTCTTTTCATTGAATTGTCATGTGATGTTTTTCATTCTTAGTTCCATTGTTATGGTGTCTGCTAGAAATTAATTTGCAATGGTCTTGTTTAAACTCAACCAATGGTCCTGAGCTCAGACCTCATCACCAATGCATGGTGTTATGCAGGTCTGAGGTCATTACCTAAGATGTTATCCTCTTGATGAATTTCACCAAATTAATGATGTTAAGGGTCGGAGGTCATCTCATTATGGTGTCTGATCTCAGACCTCATCACCACAGAGTGATGTTATGAGGGTCTGAGGTCATCACCTAAGATGTTATCCCCATAATGAATTTCACCAAATTAATGATGTTAAGGGTCTGAGGTCATCTCATTATGGTGTCTGATCTCAGACCTCGTCACCACTGAGTGATGTTATGAGGGTCTGAGGTCATTACCTAAGATGTTATCCTCATAATAAATCTCACCAAATTAATGATGTTAAGGGTCTGAGGTCATCTCATTATGGTGTCTGATCTCAGACCTCGTCACCACTGAGTGATGTTATGAGGGTCTGAGGTCATTACCTAAGATGTTATCCTCATGATGAATTTCACCAAATTAATAATGTTAAGGGTCTGAGGTCATCTCATTATGGTGTCTGATCTCAGACCTCGTCACCACTGAGTGATGTTATGAGGGTCTGAGGTCATTACCTAAGATGTTATCCTCATGATGAATTTCACCAAATTAATGATGTTAAGGGTCGGAGGTCATCTCATTATGGTGTCTGATCTCAGACCTCGTCACCACTAAGTGATGTTATGAGGGTCTGAGGTCATCACCTAAGATGTTATCCCCATAATGAATTTCACCAAATTAATGATGTTAAAGGTCTGAGGTCATCTCATTATGGTGTCTGAGCTCAGACTCGTCACCACTGAGTGATGTTATGAGGGTCTGAGGTCATTACCTAAGATGTTATCCTCATAATAAATCTCACCAAAGTAATGATGTTAAGGGTCTGAGGTTATCTCATTATGGTGTCTGATCTCAGACCTCGTCACCACTGAGTGATGTTATGAGGGTCTGAGGTCATCACCTAAGATGTTATCCCCATAATGAATTTCACCAAATTAATGATGTTAAGGGTCTAAGGTCATCTCATTATGGTGTTTGAGCTCAGACCTCGTCACCACTGAGTGATGTTATGAGGGTCTGAGGTCATTACCTAAGATGTTATCCTCATAATAAATCTCACCAAATTAATGATGTTAAGGGTCTGAGGTCATCTCATTATGGTGTCTGATCTCAGACCTCGTCACCACTGAGTGATGTTATGAGGGTCTGAGGTCATCACCTAAGATGTTATCCCCATAATGAATTTCAACAAATTAATGATTTTAAGGGTCTGAGGTCATCTCATTATGGTGTCTGAACTCAGACCTCGTCACCACTGAGTGATGTTATGAGGGTCTGAGGTCATTACCTAAGATGTTATCCTCATAATAAATCTCACCAAATTAATGATGTTAAGGGTCTGAGGTCATCTCATTATGGTGTCTGATCTCAGACCTCGTCACCACTGAGTGATGTTATGAGGGTCTGAGGTCATCACCTAAGATGTTATCCCCATAATGAATTTCACTAAATTAATGATGTTAAGGGTCTGAGGTCATCTCATTATGGTGTCTGAGCTCAGACCTCGTCACCACTGAGTGATGTTATGAGGGTCTGAGGTCATTACCTAAGATGTTATCCTTATAATAAATCTCACCAAATTAATGATGTTAAGGGTCTGAGGTCATCTCATTATGGTGTCTGATCTCAGACCTCGTCACCACTGAGTGATGTTATGAGGGTCTGAGGTCATCACCTAAGATGTTATCCTCATAATAAATCTCACCAAATTAATGATGTTAAGGGTCTGAGGTCATCTCATTATGGTGTCTGAGCTCAGACCTCATCACCACTGAGTGATGTTATGAGGGTCTGAGGTCATCACCTAAGATGTTATCCTCATAATAAATTTTTGATCTAAGAATGAAGCAAGAACTATCATGGAAACTGATCTTTATTAATAACCTCTTCACAATAAGATGGTACATTTAAATAAAATTCTATGCAACATTATATGTAATATCTCTTTAGGTGGTCAGCATTCCATGGGTTAGTGAAAGGTTCTCCTTCTAGGTTTTCTAGCCTGTAAGTGCCAGGCACAACCTCTTCTGTTACTTTATAGGGGCCATGCCAGTTTGGGTGAAGCTTATTTGCCTTCTGTAGGGTCTTCTTTAGCACTAGGTCTCCCACTGCAATGGGTCTTGACTTCACCCTCTGGTTATAGAATTTCGCTGCCCTCTGCTGGTAGGCTGTTTTTCTGACCTCTGTGTCCTCTCTTCTTTCTTCGATAAGATCTAGGTCTATCCTCCTCTCTTCCCCATTGCTGTCAGGGTCCTAGGTCTGAATCCGATGAGTTGGGAGTCCTACTTCCGTTGGTATGACGGCCTCTGAGCCATGTGTCAGCATGAACGGGGTTTCTCCTGTTGGTGTCCTTGCCGTGGTTTTGTAGGCCCATAACACAGCGTAGACCTCTTTAGTCCATCTCCCCTTCGCATCTTCTAACCTCTTCTTGATTCCATCTAAGATAGTTCTGTTTCTGACCTCGGTCTGACTATTTGCTTGAGGTCGACCAGGAGATGAGAAGAACTGCTTAATCCCTACTCATAGGCAGTACTTTTCTAAGGAGGAGTTCTTGAACTGGGTCCCATTATCCGATATGAGAGTGTTTGGGAGGCCATATCTGCATATGATATTCCTCCAAATGAACTGGAAGGTCTTCTGCTCTGTGATTGTTATCATCGGCTCTGCCTCCACCCACTTTGAGAAGTAGTCAATGGCAACTATCAAGAATCTATAGTTGTTGACAGCTCTTGGCAAGGTTCCTACTAAGTCAATTCCCCATACCGCAAATGGCCATGGAGAAGAGATTAACGTCATAGGCTGATGGGGTTGATGAGGGATAGTGGCGAACCTTTGACATTTGTTGCACCTCTTCACATAGTCTGCAGCGTCCTTGGACAAGGTAGGCCACCAGTATCCCTGAGTGACAATCCTCTTGGCTAAGGGCCTTCCCCCTATGTGGCTAGAGCGAGAACCCTCATGAACCTCTTGTAAGACCTGGGGAACTTCCATGGGATGCACACATCTGAGGAGAGGCAATAGAAACCCCTTTTCGTACAAGACGTCTCCTACTATTGAGAACTTGGCAGCTCTGTATCTCAACTTTCTCCTTTCTAGCTTGGACTCAGGTTGCTCTCCCTCTCTTAGGTATCTGACGAGCGGGTCGATCCATGAGTCTCCTAGGTTCACATTGTGACAAGGGTTGCATACCTCTTCTCCCTCGATGGTTGCCTTTCCTAAGACCTCGATCGGAATGGTCCTTCCCATATCTGTCTTCATTGCCGAGGCCAGCCTTGCCAATGCATCGGCGTGGTTGTTACTTAGTCGAGGCACTCTCTTCAGTTTTGCTTCTTCGAAATATTCTAACAACCTTCTTACCCTCTTTAAGTACTTGGCCATCCTTTCGTCTTTGGCCTCATATATCCCTAATACTTGATTGACAACCAACCTCGAGTCGCTATGGAGTATGAGTCGCTTTACTCGAAGAGTTGTTGCCAATAAGAGACCTACTATCATGGCCTCATACTCAAACTCGTTGTTTGAGGCCTGGAAGTTGAATCTCAAGGCGTATTCAATGTTGGCGCCATCTGGAGCCGAGAGTATTATCCCCGCACCGCTTCCACTATTACAGGAAGAGCCATCAACGAAGAGGCTCCAGGCATCTGTATCTGATGAGAAGACCCCTTCTATCATAACTCCTTTCTTGAAGAGGTATCGATCCTCTTCGTTCTCTGCTATTCTGGTCCGGGCTTTGCCTGAGATGACCTTTTCCCGATCTCGGAAGACGTTTAGTGCCGCCTCTTCCGAATTTCGGAAGACACTACGGTTTGTCTCTTCGCCGTCATCTAGGCCTTTCTCTGTCTCGGCCTCTTCCGAACTTCTATCGGCCTCTTCCCAGGTGAATTCTGCGACAAAGTCTGCGAGGGCCTGCCCCTTGATGGCTGTCCTAGGCTGGAAGGTAAGATCATATTCTCCTAGTTCAATGGCCCAGGTAATCAATCTCTCGGACTTCTCAGGTTTGTGCAGAACCCGTCTTAGTGGGGAGTCAGTGAGGACTACCATGGAGTGAGCTTGGAAATAAGGCTTCATTTTTCTTGAGGCATGTATTAGGGCGTAAGCCAACTTCTCCATACGGGGATAATTTTGTTCAGACCCTTGAAGGGCCTTACTGTTGAAGTACACAGGCCTTTGAATCCCATCCTCTTCCCGTATGATGGCCGCGCTGATGGCTGATTCAGAGACTGCCAGATACACAAACAACCCTTCTCCTGTGATGGGCCGAGACAGCAATAAGGGAGACCCTAAGTAGGACTTGAGCTGGTTGAAGGCTTTTTCACAGTCTTTGTCCCATTAGAAGGCCTTTCTTAGAACTTTAAAGAATGGAAGACACTTGTCCGTTGCCCTAGAAATAAACCTGTTAAGGGCAGCCACTCTTCCCGTGAGTCTTTGGACATCCTTGATACTCCTAGGAGTCTTCATGTCGAGTAATGCCTTGATTTTCTCAGGGTTCGCTTCAATCCCCCTCTAGTTAACGCTGAACCCCAGGAACTTCCCAGCTCCTACTCCGAAGACACACTTTGCTGGGTTGAGTTTCATTCTGTACGAGTCCATAACATCGAAGGTCTTCTCAAGGTCCGCTACGTGAGTACAAGCTTTCAAGCTCTTCGTTAGCATATCGTCTACATACACCTCCATGGTCTTACATATTTGCTCTTCGAACATCTTATTGACAAGACGTTGATACGTTGCCCCTGTATTTTTCAGACCGAAGGGCATCACTTTGTAGCAGTACGTCCCTTTGTCAGTAATGAAGGCTGTCTTCTCAGAGTCTTCAGCATCCATGAAGATTTGGTTATAGCCTGAATACGCGTCCATGAAGCTCATGAGCTCGTGCCCCGCCGTCGCGTCCACCATCTGGTCTATCCGAGGTAGGGGATAGCTGTCTTTTGGGCAAGACCTGTTCAGGTCAGTGAAATCCACACACATTCGCCACTTCCCATTGGCTTTAGGCACGATGACTGTATTTGAGAGCCACTCCGGATAGGTAACCTCTCTTATGAACTCGGCCTCTTCCAACTTTTTGACCTCTTCTCGGATGACGTCGTAATTTTCCCTGGAGTAGACTCTTCGTCTCTGCTTGATCGACTTGGCATCTCTGTCCACGTTGAGCTTGTGGCTCATGACCTCAGGGTCGATGCCAGGCATGTCTGCGTGACTCCATGCGAAGACACTCTGTCTCCTCCTGAGGAAGTTTATCAGCTCTTCCTTGATTCCTGGCTCTAGGGCCTTGCCGACCTGGACGGTTTTTTCCGGCTCGTCCTCATTGAGGACGATGGATTCTACCTCTTCCGCGGCCTCTCCCTTCTTCAACTTTGTTTCATCTCTTGGGTCAAGAGTGTCAATGCTATAAGTGGTGGTTGCCCTCTTATGGGCTTCTCTCTCTTCGACCGAGTTGAAGTAACACTCTCGCGCCGTGGTCTGGTCCCCTTGCACTTCCCCTACTCCATAAGGAGTCGGGAATTTTAGCATCTGATGGACCGTCGATGACACAACTTCAAACTCTTTAAGGGCCACCCTTCCTATGATGAGGTTGTAGGCCGAGAAAACGTTCTCATCCATAACGAAAAATTTTATCTTCTTGGTCATCCTCTTAGGTCACTCATCACCCATCCGTACGTCCATCTCATACATGCCCAAGGGGTGGACCTTTTCGCCACTGAAGCCTATCAATAGGTGATGATAGGGCACCAGCCTTGCCCTGCTAAGACCTAGGATCTTGAAGCAAGGCCAGAACATCACGTCTGCTGAGCTCCCCCGTCTATGAGGATCCTCCGTACCTCGCACCCATGCACTCTTATTATTATGACCAAAGGGTCATCATGGGGGGCTAAGATACCCTTGAAGTCGAGTCTGGAGAACCCCACTACGAGGGTGTCCATGTCTACCTTCTTCCTCTTCTGCACTATATCGGAAGACGTAAGATTCACAACTTCAAGCTTTGCCACTGACCTGGCCTCTGCTACATGAGACTTCCTGTCAGCTACTTCAGAGCCACCTCCTGCAAATCCCCCACATATGGTGCTAACACCAAAGGAGATCGTACCGACCCTCTTCACCGGGGTATTGTCATCTTTTGGCGGAAGATCCGAATCATCTTCGTCATCTCCTTCTGAATCATCGTCTCTTCCGGCCGGGACATTGCCACGGCATCTGTCATTTCTTCTTTTCTTAGGGTCATCTCTTCCACCCTTTGGGGACTTACCATCCACATACTTCCTCAGCTTTCCAGATTTTAACATCTTCTCAATCTTATCTTTTAAAGCGAAGCATCTATCCGTGACATGGCCATGATCCTGATGGAACTCGCACCATAGGTTTTTGTTCCTCTTATGTGGTGGGGCCTTCAGTTTATCTGGCCATCTCAGAGTCCGATCAGTCTTAATCTCATTGAGGATGTGCTCGCAGCTCACAGTCAGAGGAGTGTAGTGAGCGAACTTGTCATCTCCTGACCTCTTCTTCCCTTCTTTCTCGCTCTGGGTCCTCCCAGTGCCACCGCGGTTCTCATCCTCATACTTGGCGGCCATTGCCTCTTCCGCATTCATTACTTTCCCTGTAGTTGCTAGCAGCTCCGCCATAGACCTAGGGGGTCTTCCGCTAGTTTCCACAATAGCTTCCCCTTCTGGAGGCCTCCTATAAGGGAGGTCATGGCTATGCTCTCTTCATAATCTTTCACCTCCAATTTCTCTTTGTTGAATCTTGCTATGTAGTCTCTTAGGCTTTCACCCTTGGCCTGCTTGACATACAGCAGGTGGGTAGTCTTCTTTTGAGGTCTTACCCCGAAGCAGAAGTTGTGGATGAACTGCTTAGCCAAGCCTTTGAAGTTCTCAATTGAGTTCTTCGGAAGGGAGGTGAACCAACTGTGCGCTGCCCCTGTCAAGGTCCCCGAGAAGGCCCTACACTTCATCTCATCGGGTATCGAGTAAATTTCTGCTGCCGACTGGTACATCTCGATATGGTGTACGGGGTTAGTGCTGCCATCATACTTGGGAGACACTGTAGGAGGCTTGAACTTAGCTGGGGTTGGGAACCCTACTATCCTAGCCACAAATGGGGAGCCCTCTGAGTAACCCCTTTGTAATGGGTCCCTTCTTTTAATGAGGTCTCCTATCTTCTCCTCAAGGCGTTGGATATAATCATTCCAGGGTCTTCTGTCATCAACTTGGCCGAGGTTATCCCCTGCCACCTCCCTGCGATGGACAGAGGGTTCCCCTGCCACGACACGTTGGCTGTTGACCTCTTCCTGTTCCCTGCCTCTTCTTTCATAGGGTCGGCCTTAGTCTGGCTGACCCTGCCTGTTCCCTCTCTGAGAGCCTACTGCGCTCCTTGATCTCGAAAGCCTCTATCTTAGGTCGTTCACCGGGCCCAGTCTCTAGAAGGCCGACCCTCTTCTCAACCTATCAAAGGCCGACCCTCTTTGCTGGGCCTCTTTACCTCTTCGGCCGACACATCCTTGACTTTGCCTAAGAGGCCGTACAGTGTTATTTGACACCTCATACGGCTCCCAACAGTCTTCTGGGGCTTCTTCAGCTTCTAGGTCATCATACCTGTCCTCTGGGCAAGGGTTTCCCTGCCTCCCAAGGCGCAAGCGCCTAGGGTCAGCAACGTCCCTTCTCCACTGGGGTGCAGGCTAGTCCTTCATTGGCACCTGGGGTGGTCCCCTGACGTCAGGATGAGGCTGAACTGCCGCCGGAGTGATCATGTCCGGTGAGACACCAGGTGGCCTCATCATAGTTTGACTGAGCTGAGCAAATTGCTCCTGCATGGCTTGTTGTGTTGCAGCTAAAGATCTCAAGGCTACTGCTACCTCCGCCATTTCGGACTGGGGGGCGCCTGACTGGAGCTAGGCCCTCCACCCCCGGGCGGCGGAAGAGGCGGTGGTAAGTCTGGTGCCATATGTTAACACTATAGAGCTTAAGTAGCAGATGAGCTTAGTACCTCACAGGACCTCTTTCAATAGTGAAACAGCTCCGCGCTAGGGGGAGGCCTGGTTCACCACCAGAGTCTCCGGTGAGGTTAAGCAAAAAAAGAGGAAGAGATAGCTTCTCGATTCCCACAGACGGCTCCAAAATGATGATGCCTAAGTCAGCACCACCAGGTAAGGTGTTCTCAAGCTCAACCTAAGAATAACAATGGCAGCACAGTTATGTAAAGAGGTGAGAGAATGAGATGAGGAGAAGAGGAATCAACACCAGAATATAAGTGGTTCAGCCAATCAGGCCTACGTCCACTGTGTGTGTGTGAATAATCTCACTGCAATATGGCACTAATGGACATGGATACAATCTCTCAAGCTTTTCTCTCTCTACTGTGTATGTAGACAGAGTTTCAGCTAGGGTTTTATCTTCGGATCCCTTTGCAAGGTAGAGGATGACCTTTATATATAATACCTAGGGGGTGTAATGTACCCCCCATGCATGCCATGAGCATGGGTGTGGTAACCTCACCAATGTAGGAGTGCCATCTGTCACTGTCACATGTAGAGAATGATGATGCAATATTCTCCCCACGTGTGGGGAATAATCTTGTTATAACTGATTTGTGTCAACGTGTCCTTATCTGGATGTCAGCAGGAGCTCGGCTATCACATCTGGTGTACGACCTCGGGCTTGGTGAGGCCGAGGTTGGTGAGTCTTGATACCTGTTCAGTCCGAGTGTTCCATGTAGGTCTCGGCCTCATCCTAGCCGAGACAATGGACAGGGACGACCTGATATGAGGTTGAACTGGTGGCTTGATGAGGTTGCTGGTGACTTCCTGCAGGCTCGGCCTATGTATGGCCGAGGTTGCCATTTCAAGGCATATGCGAGTGCTGTCGATCCTTATGATGTCCCTTGGAGAGGCTCATAGTAGTGTCGGCCTGGGCCGACCCTGATCCGGCTGAGGGATGATATCGCGCATCCTAGACATGCCCAATGTCGGCCATAATATCGGCCGAGGTTGGTGTCTCTAGGCCGAGGTTACACTTGGGGCATATCAATCCCCAAATTTGCCTTTGGCTGCTGTTAAGGTTTCCTAATGTGACACCCTGCCTAATTAATCCCAGGTGATCAGTCCTAAATCAAGTTAGAACAGGATTCTCATTTGGTCCATTCTTAGCATCACTGTCGTTTTATTAATTTACTAACCACCTAAGTGAGAAAAATAGACTGGTGCCAATTTTTATCTTTCATTATTTAAACAAAACCCATGCAGACAATAAAAACTATAAACAATCACAAATAGCTGAATTTCATCCACAAGTAAGAATATAATTGACCGAGTAAACCAACGGTCCAAATAATAAATCCCATAAAGACAAGAATAAAAATCCCAACAAGTCTAAAAACATTTAAATGGAAAGTGAGCGACATGCTCGAATACTAATCACGAACTTCTACATTAAGAATGAAGAATGAGGCGTCTATCAAAACCCCGCAACATCCACATATGCTGCAGCATCGGATTCCTGGAATATAGTCAAGGCTGGCGTCCCTGTGGCTGGACACCTAAAAGATTTTTAAAAAAATTTCATAGCAAGGGTTAGTACCCAAAACATTTGAAAACATTTAACAAATGATTAACTTGCAGTAATAATAAATATGCATGCTCTTCATATTTTAGTTAGTGTCGCACTCTCTTGAGAACTTCCTTACCCCTCCTCTAATGTGCACCACTAACGCTTTAATTATCACCTAGTTATCTATCTCATGACTAGATAATTATTAAAGTCTCCTTGTACCCCCCTACTCTAATTTGAGTATAATGTGACTATGATTTTTAAGTTATTAGTAACATCAACTTAATTACTCATTTCCCTTTTTGATTCATATAACTTCTCAACTCGTTATATATATACAACAACTCATGCTTGTATTTATTTAGCCCGTATATAATAATCACCTAATTATATACTTAGAAATATTGCAGCATTCACACACATACTGAAACACATAAAACACTAACATCCACCCGAGTAAAAGTACTCACCGGACATAATTTCTCTAAAGTGCTAGTACACTAGGTATATTCACATACCCTAGTTATCCAAGTTAGAATCGCTCACTAACTTGGTTTAGTATACGATTGGAGGCGGTCATATTCCTTCCCGGAAAGTGAGATGCCCCTCACCCCCTGTAACGGACGCTATGACCTGGGAATCTACTCGCCCTACTCCTCAAGCTAGGGGATTCATCCACTGCGCGTAACCTCCCCCTATAGCACTAGAGTATAATAATATCTAACCACTGATATTATGGCATACACTATATATATATACTATCACACACCGTATATATATATATATACATATGTAAAAATGTTCCAGCTACACCGTGTACTAAACCCGTGACACAAGCCTATTCCATTTTTATTATGAGTTTGTTACCCAACTCGAATTATTAATTAATTTGCACATTAATAAAATTAAGTTACTTTTGATGTTGCCCTCACCATTTAATTGGACTCAATCTCATAGCCCGAATTAACCTCACCCGAGTCTAAATCCCGACTCTAAATTACTTAGTCCACTACTAAATAAAATAATTTACCTCGATGTCGCTCAACCAATTTAGACGTGTCACCCAAATTTCTACTCCCATCTCCTAATTAATTTCCCCACAATTAATCAGATTTCATCATGCATTAATTTTTCTCAATAATTAATCACATAATAACTTTTATATAAATCTCTTTCTATATAAACAAAACTGGGCGAATTGTCAGTTTCTGCCGACCATCGATCGATCGACTTCATGGCGTCGATCGATCGATCGATCAGGTACTCGTCTTCTTCGCGAAGACAGCCAGCCATGGACGAAAATTTTCAAGCCCTAATTTCCTTCTACACTAAAACTAAATCCCTTTTAGCATTTGTACATATTAGGAAACTCATTAGGGATCTCCAGAACAGTCATCAACATTATTAATTCATCCATAACTCCAATTTCTAAATTTGGGGAAAGTTTCATCATTAACCCTAAGCCCATTTATACCCCAAATCTCATCATCAAATTCGTTTCCAAATATTCAGATATCATTCTACCAGATATGCATTAACTCACAATTATCAGATTTTACAAGAATCACCACCCAATTTCGTAAATCAGAATTGTTGTTTTCAAAATCCCATGTTCATACCATTAACACCCAAAAACGAATTTCTACTTATTCACTACACATGAATATGAATTGAAAACAGGTTTAATGCTATTGCAAGTTATCCACTTGCCTTAAGATTCGTAGAGTTTGAATTGGAGCTAAATCCCAAGGTTGAAGATGACCTTTGTTGGCTCTCTTTTGGTCCCCAATTGGCTTTGGCTGCTGTTAGGGTTTCCTAACCCTTAATTTGCCTTTTCTAATTAAGCTCAGCCACCCCCTTATTTCTTTTTATTAGATTAATTAACTTAATCCCGTTTTTTGACTAATGGGCCAAGCCCAAGTGACCCAAATGCCCCCGAGTGGGCCCGGCTATGTCTAAAAACGTCCCGTGACCCGTTTACTACCCCCAGGTACACTTTTCCGACTATCTCAGCCCATCCGGACTCAACTGTACACTCAGAATTTGCATCCGAATTAATTTATAAAAATACTTATCCCCCACCCAATATAGTCTATACCGACTTCCGGATGTGATAAGTACATATCTCGTCATTAATACTCGAAACGACGAAATTACATTATTACTATACGCTCAGTAAATAATTTTTCCTAAATATTAACCATTCAATCCCAGATTAATATTTATATATTATTCTATCATACTTAATTCATTAAATTACAACACACTAGTAATTTAGAATTTCCGAATTAATTAAATTTTAAATGTACCTAAAATACGGGGTGTTACATACTCCCCCCCTTATAAAGGAATTTTGTCCCCGAAATTAGATTGTACCTGCGTTGAAAAACTCTGGATATTGTTCCCGCATATCCTCCTCTCTCTCCCAGGTAGACTCGTCAACATTGTGATGACCACACTGTACTCTAACTAATGGAACAACCTTGGATCGTAATTTCCGCTCACTATGATCCAAAATAGCTACCGGCCTTTCCTCATACGAGATGTCTGGCTGTAAGTCGATCTCCTCGAGTGGAATGTGCCAAAAGGCTCTCTCGCTCCTTCGATATTTCTTCAGCGATGCCACATGGAATACATCGTGTATCCGCTGAAGATGTTCTGGTAACCCAAGCTTATACGCCACCGGTCCCACCCTCTCAATAATAGGGAAAGGTCCTACGTATCGCGGTGCTAACTTACCCTTCTTGCCGAACCTCATCACCCCCTTCATTGGGGATACCCGGACTAAAACCTGGTCCCCAACTTCTAGCTCCACATGTCGTCGAGAAGCGTCAGCATAACTCTTTTGCCTGTCCTGAGCTATCCGAATTCTTCCTCTAATCAGCTCTATCTTGGAAGATGTCTCTTGAACAATATCCGGCCCCAAGAGTTTGTTGTCCCCCACCTCTAACCAACAAACGGGTGAACGACAAGGTCTCCCGTACAGTGCCTCAAACGGTGCCATGCCAATCATGAATTGGTAAGAGTTGTTATACGCAAACTCTACCAAAGGAAGATATTTCTCCCATCCTCCCCCGAAGTCCAAAATGCACATTCTGAGCATGTCTTCCAGCATCTGGTTAACTCTCTCAGTCTGTCCGTCCGTCTGTGGGTGATACGCTGTACTCAAGCGCAACTCCGTGCCCATTGCCTCCTGAAAGCTCCGCCAAAAGTGGGCGACAAAGATTTTGTCTCGGTCGGATACAATATTTATAGGCACCCCATGTAGCTTAACAATCTCTGCTATGAATAGCTGTGCATAACGCATCGTCTCGAAGTCTGTGCGTACCGGTAAAAAGTGGGCCACCTTAGTCAACCGATTCACAATAACCCATATGGAGTCGTGACCCCTCTGCGATACAGGTAACCCTGTGATGAAGTCCATGGAGATGCTCTCCCACTTCCACACGGGAATTTCTAACGGCTGTAGCATCCCTGATGGTCTCTGATGGTCAACTTTCACAAGCTGACACGTGGCACATTTCGAAACAAACTCCGCTATGTCCCGTTTCATTCCTGCCCACCAATACTGCCTCCTCATATCTTGGTACATTTTATCCCCACCGGGATGTACCGCAAATTTCGAACCATGGGATTCTGTCATAACAGCGTGCTTCAAATCCTCATCCTCTGGCCCCATTAACCTCCCATTAAAGCGTAGGCCTCCTTCTGAGCTAATCGAGTAACCCTCTGCTCCCTCAGCTAACAACTGGCCCACCCTATCCCGGCAAACCTGATCCTCAGCCTGAGCCTTCACGACTCGCATAATGATCTCGGGTGTGATGGATAAGGCTGACATGCAAGCCCTGGCTACGTCATCCTCATATCGAAGCTCTCTCCACTTCGCTTTCCATACCTCTGCTATCTCCCCAGTCGGCCTTCGGCTCAATGCGTCTGCTACCACATTGGCCTTACCAGGATGATACTGAATATCAAATAGGTAGTCCTTCACGAATTCTAGCCACCGCCTCTGCCTCATATTCAGATCCTTCTGTGTGAAGAGATACTGAAGTGACTTGTGATCCGTGAATAGAGTAAACTGCTCTCCTAGAAGATAATGCCTCCATATCCTCAAAGCAAAAACGACCGCTGCCAACTCTAGGTCGTGAGTGGGGTAATTCCTCTCGTGGGCCTTTAGCTTCCTGGAAGAATAAGCTATAGCCCTTTCCTCCTGCTGGAGCACACCCCCAAGACCCCGTAAGGATGCGTCTGTGTAAACCCGATACTCTAGCCCTCCCTTTGGCAATGCCAGCACGGGTGCAGATGTCAACTTTTCCTTTAGCTCGTCGAACGCTAATTGACAACTATCATCCCACTTGAAAGGTACCCCTTTCCGAGTCAGATTCGTCAGAGGTCCTGCAATTTTGGAGAATCCCTGAATGAATCGCCTGTAGTAACCGGCCAAACCCAGAAAACTGCGCACCTCGGTCGGTGTCGTGGGCTGTCCCCACTCCCTCACCGCTGACACCTTATCCGGATCCACTGCAATACCCTGATCTGACACAACGTGACCAAGGAACTGTACCTCCCGTAGCTAAAATCCACACTTCTCGAATTTGGCATAGAGCTGATGATCCCTCAATGTTTGTAAAACCATGCGCAGATGCTCTGCGTGCTCCTCCTCGGTACGCGAGTAGATTAGGATGTCATCAATGAACACGATGACAAACTGATCTAGGTACTCTCTGAAAACCCTGTTCATGAGGTCCATGAACACTGCCGGTGTATTGGTGAGCCCGAAGGGCATCACCCTGAACTCATACGATCCATACCGCGACAAGAAAGCGGTCTTAGGAACATCCTCCTCTCGGATACGCAGTTGATGATACCCTGACCTCAAGTCGACTTTGGAGAAGTAAGACGCCCCTCTCAATTGGTCAAATAAATCATCAATCCGAGGCAACAGATACTTATTCCGTATCGTCACCTTGTTCAGCTCCCTATAATCCACGCACAAGCGGAGTGAACCATCTCACTTCTTCACAAACAACACCGGCGCGCCCCACGGCGATGTACTCCGCCGAATAAAACCCTGACCCAGTAGTTGCTGAATCTGCTCCCTCAATTCCCGCATTTCTGAAGGGGCCATTCGGTAAGGTGCCCGAGCAATCGGCCTCGTCCCCGGCGCCAAATCGATAACAAATTCGATTTCTCTGCTGGGTGGTAATCCTGGTATCTCCTGGAATACATCCTCAAAGTCCCTCACTACAGGAATAGAGTCTAAAGGAACTACCACTTCCTGTGAGGTTTCCTCCTCAATGTAATATAGATGAGTGGTCGAGCCTCCCTCTGGGCGAGGCATCGCCACAACAAACATCTCTTGCCCCAGAATGGAAAAAATAATGCTCCCATCGAAGCAATCAATCATGGCTCTATAGTCAACGAGCCAATCCATACCGATGATCACATCATGAACATGCATATCTAATACCAACATGTCCGCAGGTAATACTAAACCGCCAATCTCTACTCCTACTCCCCGACATATAAAGAATATAAGCGACCCACTCCCCAAAGGTGAGTCGACACACGTAACAGTGCTCTCTGCGGTGGCTAACAACCCTAAAGCCTTCGCGAAATGTGTAGCTATAAAACAATGAGTAGCCCCCGTATCAAACAATACCCGACCCATAGTGCCATGGATGGAGAACGTACCCTCAATCGCGTGCGGCGCATGCTGTGCTGGAGGATTGGGAACGTCCCGAACGTTATACACACGTCCGTAGTGCATCTGCCCCTGCTGCTGTGGGGCGGGTGGGGCTGCTGCTGCTGGCGGCATCTGACCCTGTTGCCCCTGCTGGGCACCCTGCTGCTGGCCTCTGCCCCTCTGCGGGCACTCCCTCTTGAAGTGTCCTGGATGGCCACAGGAGAAACAGCGTTTCTGGTCGTCACCCTGTCGTTGGCCCTGCTGGCCCTGACGTTGCTGCCCCGGGTGGCCTCCCCCGTTGTTCCCTTGGCCCTGACGGCCCTGAGGAACCTGCTGTTGCTGATTAGGGCCTGGTTGCCCCTGTCTGAACCCCTGTCCTCCCGGTCAGAACCCACCAGGCTTAAACTTCTTAGCCTGATTCCCTTGCTGAATGATAACCTGCTGCTGTGTGCCACTTGCCTCACTACTAGTAACCGTCTTGCCCTGCTGGCTCGGCTCACCTGCCTTCTTGTTCCCCTTAGCATGGAAGCGATGATCCTGGCAATGTACAAGTGCGGCATTAACGACATCTGTATAAGTCACTAATGCCGGGTTTCCAATCAAGTGCTGCCTGATTCTCCAAGCTAGACCATCCATGAACTTGGACTTCTTCCGCTCCTCATCGCTCACCTCGTTTGGCACAAAGTTTGCCAAACGGGTGAACTCCTCCTCATATTCTGCTACTGCCCTGTCACCCTGTACCCACTCGCTGAATTTCTTTCTCATCTCAGACTCTACTGCTAGAGGGAAGTACTTGCGGTCAAACCGCACCCAGAATTCAAAAATCGGCATCAAATCCCGCTCCTCAGCGGTGGTTACGGACTCCCACCACTGTAAGGCTGCCCCCGAAAGACGAAAGGTAGCCAGCATCTATTTCTGCACCTCTGTACCCTCTAACATGCGCAGATGGCGCTGAATGTTCTTCTTCCAGTCACAAGCCTCGACCACATTGGTGCTACCTCGAAACTCAGGTGGGTGACCCTTCTGAAAGGTCTCCCTCACTCGCTGCCAAGATGGTGGCCCTACTGGAGCCTGAACTGCTGGAGCCAATGGAGGCGGTGCTTGGGGCTGTGGAAAATGAGCTGCCATAGCTCGTATCGCTGTCTCGACCGCTTGGGCCACTATCACTGCCACCTGAGTGGTAGAAATTAACTCGGGTGGGGGTGGTGGTGGCGGTACCTGTGGCTCCTGGCGAGCCTCCCTCACCTCATCTCTAGCCTCAGCCCTTTCCTCCCTCTGTCTCTTTGGCGACATCTGAAATAGATTGAATTGTATAAGTACACAATTTATACAAAAACTAATAGCAGGAATACGATATCTCACAAGCGGAAAATATAATCAACAGTCCTAATAATAGGGCTCTATAAAAACCGAACGCTACGCTGAAACGTAGAAAGCCGCACAGATCCTAAGGACTCTAGAACCTGATGCTCTGATACCATCTGTGACACCCCGCCTAATTAATCCCGGGTGATCAGTCCTAAATCAAGTTAGAATAGGATTCTCATTTGGTCCATTCTTAGCATCACTGTCGTTTTATTAATTTACTAACCACCTAAGTGAGAAAAATAGACTGGTGCCAATTTTTATCTTTCATTATTTAAACAAAACCCATGCAGACAATAAAAACTATAAACAATCACAGATAGCTGAATTTCATCCACAAGTAAGAATATAATTGACCGAGTAAACCAACGGTCCAAATAATAAATCCCATAAAGACAAGAATAAAAATCCCAACAAGTCTAAAAACATTTAAATGGAAAGTGAGCGACATGCTCGAATACTAATCACGAACTTCTACATTAAGAATGAAGAATGAGGCGTCTATCAAAACCCCGCAACATCCACATATGCTGTAGCATCGGATTCCTGGAATATAGTCAAGGCTGGCGTCCCTGTGGCTGGACACCTAAAAGATTTTTAAAAAAATTTCATAGCAAGGGTTAGTACCCAAAACATTTGAAAACATTTAACAAATGATTAACTTGCAGTAATAATAAATATGCATGCTCTTCATATTTTAGTTAGTGTCGCACTCTCTTGAGAACTTCCTTACCCCTCCTCTAATGTGCACCACTAACGCTTTAATTATTACCTAGTTATCTATCTCATGACTAAATAATTATTAAAGTCTCCTTGTACCCCCCTACTCTAATTTGAGTATAATGTGACTATGATTTTTAAGTTATTAGTAACATCAACTTAATTACTCATTTCCCTTTTTGATTCATATAACTTCTCTACTCGTTATATATATACAACAACTCATGCTTGTATTTATTTAGCTCGTATATAATAATCACCTAATTATATACTTAGAAATATTGCAGCATTCACACACATACTGAAACACATAAAACACTAACATCCACCTGAGTAAAAGTACTCACCGGACATAATTTCTCTAAAGAGCTAGTACACTAGGTATATTCACATACCCTAGTTATCCAAGTTAGAATCGCTCACTAACTTGGTTTAGTATACGATTGGAGGCGGTCATATTCCTTCCCGGAAAGTGAGATGCCCCTCACCCCCTGTAACGGACGCTATGACCTGGGAATCTACTCGCCCTACTCCTCAAGCTAGGGGATTCATCCACTGCGCGTAACCTCCCCCTATAGCACTAGAGTATAATAATATCTAACCACTGATATTATGGCATACACTATATATATATATACTATCACACACCGTATATATATATATATATACATATATAAAAATGTTCCAGCT
This sequence comes from Sambucus nigra, assembly GCA_949130495.1. Taxonomy (NCBI): domain Eukaryota; kingdom Viridiplantae; phylum Streptophyta; class Magnoliopsida; order Dipsacales; family Adoxaceae; genus Sambucus; species Sambucus nigra. Next base: position 185,742,815 of record OX422209.1, on the reverse strand, counting down.
ACACCGTGTACTAAACCCGTGACACAAGCCTATTCCATTTTTATTATGAGTTTGTTACCCAACTCGAATTATTAATTAATTTGCACATTAATAAAATTAAGTTACTTTTGATGTTGCCCTCACCATTTAATTGGACTCAATCTCATAGCCCGAATTAACCTCACCCGAGTCTAAATCCCGACTCTAAATTACTTAGTCCATTACTAAATAAAATAATTTACCTCGATGTCGCTCAAGCAATTTAGACGTGTCACCCAAATTTCTACTCCCATCTCCTAATTAATTTCCCCACAATTAATCAGATTTGAATCATGCATTAATTTTTCTATATAATTAATCACATAATAATTTTTATATAAATCTCTTTCTATATAAACAAAACTGGGCGAATTGTCAGTTTCTGCCGACCATCGATCGATCGACTTCATGGCGTCGATCGATCGATCGATCAGGTACTCGTCTTCTTCGCGAAGACAGCCAGGTATTGGACGAAAATTTTCAAGCCCTAATTTCCTTCTACACTAAAACTAAATCCCTTTTAGCATTTGTACATATTAGGAAACTCATTAGGGATCTCCAGAACAGTCATCAACATTATTAATTCGTCCATAACTCCAATTTCTAAATTTGGGGAAAGTTTCATCATTAACCCTAAGCCCATTTATACCCCAAATCTCATCATCAAATTCGTTTCCAAATATTCAGATATCATTCTACCAGATATGCATTAACTCACAATTATCAGATTTTACAAGAATCACCACCCAATTTCGTAAATCAGAATTGTTATTTTCAAAATCCCATGTTCATACCATTAACACCCAAAAACGAATTTCTACTTATTCACTACACATGAATATGAATTGAAAACAGGTTTAATGCTATTGCAAGTTATCCACTTGCCTTAAGGTTCGTAGAGTCTGAATTGGAGCTAAATCCCAAGGTTGAAGATGACCTTTGTTGGCTCTCTTTTGGTCCCCAATTGACTTTGGCTGCTGTTAGGGTTTCCTAACCCTTAATTTGCTTTTTCTAATTAAGCTCAGCCACCCCCTTATTTCTTTTTATTAGATTAATTAACTTAATCCTGTTTTTTGACTAATGGGCCAAGCCCAAGTGACCCAAATGCCCCCGAGTGGGCCCGGCTATGTCTAAAAACGTCCCGTGACCCGTTTACTACCCCCAGGTACACTTTTCCGACTATCTCGGCCCATCCGGACTCAACTGTACACTCAGAATTTGCATCCGAATTAATTTATAAAAATACTTATCCCCCACCCAATATAGTCTATACCGACTTCCGGATGTGATAAGTACATATCTCGTCATTAATACTCGAAACGACGAAATTACATTATTACTATATGCTCAGTAAATAATTTTCCCTAAATATTAACCATTCAATCCCAGATTAATATTTATATATTATTCTATCATACTTAATTCATTAAATTACAACACACTAGTAATTTAGAATTTCCGAATTAATTAAATTTTAAATGTACCTAAAATACGGTGTGTTACACCTAACCCTCTAAGTCTTTTCTAAAATCAATTCAGCCGTTCCCTTGTTTCTTATAATTGTTCAATTAACCTTAATCCCGTTTTTTGTCTAATGGGCCAAGCCCAAGTGACCTAAATGCCCCCGTGTGGGCCCGACTATGTCTAAAAACGTCCCGTGACCCGTTTACTACCCCTGGGTACACTTTTCCAACTATGTCGGCCCATCCGGACTCAACCGTACACTCATAATTGGCATCCGAATTAATTTATAAAAATCCTTATTTCACACCAAAATTAGTCTATACCGACTCCCGGCTGAAATAAGTACATATCCCATCATTAATACCCGAAATGACGTAAATACATCATTACTACTCACTTAGTAAATGAATTTTCCTAAATATTAACCATTCACTCCCTGATTAATATTTAAATATAAATTGCCATAATTAATTCAATTAAAATTGCGACACACAAGTAATTTTTGAATTCTCGAATTAATTAAATATTAAATGCATGAAAATACGGGGTGTTACACAAATATGGTATAGATCCTTCAAAGATGCAGATTGAAATTCAAATCCCATTAACTATTCAATAAATGGACCCGGAAAACCTTGTATCGAGCACCTTTCGAAGAAATACAAGCTTAATCCCATGTACTAAACAAAAATGCTAAGATTCCTCGGCTCTTTTACATTTTAAGTAGAGTAAAATACACTTTTAGTCCCTAAACTATCTCCCCGGTTTTTAAATGATCCCCAATCTTTTGTCTACCTTAAGTTAGTCCCCAAACAATGTAATTTATTTCAAACTAGGGACTCCGTCCGACAGTCCGTTAATGTTTAACAGAAAATTATCAAGATACCCACTTTCCCCTGATTCTCCTCTTTTTCACACCCTAGACAAGCTTCCTCTCTCTCACTTCCAAGCTTCCATAACACAGAGATAAAACAAAATCATACACACAACATATATATACACACTCCAAGCATATATATGTTGTGATATAACACACACTGCACGTACATATCTATCTATCTATCTATCTATCTATCTATCTATCTATCTATCTATCTATCTATCTATCTATCTATCTCTCTCTCTCTCTCTCTATATATATATATATATATATAGAGAGAGAGAGAGAGAGAGAGGTCCCCCAGTTTGAGCTTCCTGAATGAAGTACATTTTTTTAAAATAGTAAAAAATATATTCTTGGGTTGATTTTTATTTTATGATTTTTATACATTTCACTAGGGCCATATAAAAAAAAATTAGCTCAAAATGAATTTTTTTACTATTTTTAAAAAAAGGTCAAACTTTGTCAGTTTTTAACAGCTTAAAAACAACTTAAAAGCTGATATAGTTTGACCAATTTTTTTAAAATAGCAAAAAAATTCATTTTGAGCTGATTATTTTTTTATGGTCCTACAAAAATGTTAAAAACCATAAAAAAATTAGCCCATTCTTTTTCTATTTTAAAAAACTGTATCGCATTCAGGAACTTCAAACTGGGACCACACTTAATCCTCTCTCTCTCTCTCTCTCTCTCTCTCTCTCTCTCTCTCTCTCTATATATATATATATATATATATATATATATATATATATATATATATATATATATATATTCTCACCACATCATTTATACATCGCACCTAGTTGTAAGTTCTAAATTTTTTTTTAATTTTTTTATTTTTTCCTTGAAATTAACCTTATAATAAATCCATGTTCAAGAAATTAGGTCAAAATACATTTTGCAGCTATTTTTAAAAAATCCATAAAAAACTGCTCAAAATACCTTATTTATAAGGGTCTGCGCCAACACTTTTTTGGGATTTTTTTAAAAATAGTTACAAAATGTATTTTGACCTAAGTTTTTGAATATGGGTTGATTGGAAGGTTAATTTCAAGAGAAAAAAAAATAAATTTTTTTTTTTTTAGAGCCTAGAACTAGGTGTGATGTATGGAGTGATGTATACATCATGATGTAGGTGAGCTTTTCTCTCTCTCTCTCTCTCTCTCTCTCTCTCTCTATATATATATATATATATATATATATATATATATATATATATATATATATTGCTTTTATATCAGAAATTCATGGGGTTTTCCAAATAAAACAACTGAACTTTATTTATAAAAAAAACTTTCATAACATTTTTTATAAAACAATTTTTTATTTATCAAAAAAGTGTTTTATTTATAAAAATATTAAAAGAAGTATTGAAAAACTATTTATAAAACAATATTTACCTTAATATACAAATGTGTAATTATTTAAAAAAACATTTTAAAATAGTATTATAGTTTTTTATATACGAAAAAATATTTATAATAATTAAATAAAAAAATCAATTAATGGGAGTTATGAGAATAAAAAAAAGAATCCCATAAAATGTCTTAGATTAAAATTATTAACGAATCAAATTTAAGTATGTAAATTTCCAATCTCATATAAATACATACCATATATATTATTTACATGGGAATCATGGGAATTTTTTACGATTTTTTAATTTTATTTTTATCAGTAAGTCTCTTATTGAATTTATAAAAAAAATAATACAAAAGAGTATAAATAAATAACTTAAAGAGAATAAATTACTAAAGTGTATAATGAATAATTATGTGTAGATATTTTTAGAACTAATAATAATAACACACACTCACACACACACACACACACACACACACACACACACACACACACACACGCACACGCACGCGCACACACACACACACACACATATATATATATAACAGTATACAAAAATACACACATACACAGATTTTTATAACACACTCACACATACAACATACACATACACAGTGACGGACTTGATGGGGCATAAACTATTGCCGGGGGTTCAGGGGCAGTAGCCACCGAAATTTTTTTTAGGCTTATTTTTTATGTTTGTACAAATATTTAATTGATAATTTGTATTTTTAGACAATTATAACTCAAATAAAATAAGATCGAATACAATAACAATTCATTACTAAATATTTTGACATTTTCATACAAAAGTTGAAAGTTGTCAAAATATTAAATCAAACAACAATTTTAAACCCTCCATCCCCGTCCACAAATACACAACATTTTTGATGAAGTCAAAAGAGATTAACGCTAAATTCTAAACCAATTTACAAAAACTCTAAAATTAATTTGGTGAAACCTTAACCCCAAATCAATTAAACAAACAAAACAAATAGCTAAGAAAGAACAAAAAAATGAAAAAAAAAATTAAAAGTAAAGAAAGAAAATTATAAATCAATTTACAAGAGAGACTAAGAGTTACCATCATGAAAATGACCATTTTCCCTCTTTGTTGTCTCTGTTGATTTTTTTCCTCCTTCCCAACATTTTATGTAGCAGAGAGGACAAAAGAGCTTACAAGGTTCTTTTGTTTAAAAATTGCAATGAGAAAATGATGAGTGAATTGAATGGCTCGCATGCTTTGATTAGTTGGTGGGATAATGGTCTACTAAGAGCATCCCTTATGCATAGGATATAAATGAACAAAATTAGGCGAAATATACACTAGCCAATACTAAAAAATTGCTATGGATAAAATCACATATAAGCATATATACCCTATTTGTATCAAAACGACATCGTAGTGGCTTGGTTTGTGACTCCCATGGGCAGGGTTATCTCAAATTCAAATTTTCTCCCCAAAATTGTTATCTTATTATGTTTAACTCCAAAATTTATTTGAAAAGAGACAACATGTATTTATAAAAAAAATAATAGCTGTTGAGAATTGTAGCAGTTGGAAAAAAAATAAAATAACAAGAGTTGTTATCTGTTTCTAGGATGTAAACATTTAGGGTAGAAAGTGTTGTTTGAAAAAGTTGGGAAAATGGTAAGCGGAACATGATGTTACGTTTTAGTTTTTTTTTTTTTTTTCCTTGGGCGGAACTACATCTTCCGTTTTAGAGGGTCCCCACTTAAAACCAACTAGTGTAATTCTATATTTGCTAAATTTGACCCTGTGAAATGCTATATATGAATATATACGGTACTCATAGCATATATCAAAATCCCATTTTTACACTTTTAACCTAGGCATATATACCAAGTATACATATTTGCTGGCGCAAACCTATTTTTCTAAAATATTTAAAAAATATTTTGAGATGAGTTTTTTTATGTGCTATTTAAATATTTCAAGGGCCCATATAAAAAAATCAGCTTAAAAGCTGCAAAAGTTTGACCTTTTTTTTAAAATATAAAAAAAAGTTATTTTGAGCAGATTTTTTTATATGGGTTCTCTGGAATGATTAAACATCATATAAAAAAATTAAGCTGAAACATAATTTTTTTATTATTTAAAAAAAATAGGTATTTATACTTGGTATGTACTAGGGCCTATATATATATATATATATACATACATCAGTGTTCTAAAAGCTCTCCTAGGCTTAAATCAATTTAGGCCATTCTAAAAAAATATTGTGCAAAGATATTAAATACCTAAAATGGGCCCCTAAAAAATTAGGGGCCATTTTCGTTGGGTGGGATTTTTGGATAGTTGAATCATTCCTTGTACAAATTGTTTTTGAGTAGTTAAAAAATGGGCGCCTAAAAAATTAAACTTATTTAAAAAATTGACATTTTTGGAGTCCTAAAATATACATATATAGATGCATACTCTAAAATAGGTCAAAATGGACATTTTTGGATCCCTAAAATATACATATATATGTGCATACTCTAAAATGGGCCCTGTGCCTTTGCCCATTTGACACATGGCCAGGGCCGGCCATGCTTTAAGCCTTTTACGCCTAATTCTTGTTAAAAGGCTTAAGGCGCACTTTTTTTAAAAACAAAAACGCATTAGTGAAACGATATCACCTTTTAAAGACTTTTAAAAAAAAATCGGACCCATATCTCATTCAAAACAATCAAAAGACAAATGATATCCCAAATCTCTCTGCCTCTCGTCCAGAAAAAACGTTTTTTTTTCTTAGTAGTTAAAAAAAATAGTATTTTTGTTTACATATATTCAGGCATATTTTAATATACGTACCATTTTAGTATTTTTAATATTCTTGTTATAGTTAAAAATATTAAAATATATTAAAAAAGGCTAAACGCCTTTTCACGCATTTTTACCCCTAAGGTCCGTCTAGGCTTCTAAGGCTTAAGGTTTGACCTCGACGCCTCGATCACGCCTTGCGTTTTTTAGAACCTTGATTGATATATATATATATATATATATATATATATATATATATATATATATATATATATATATATATATATATATATATAAGGTTAAAACTTGCATTATATGAAAAAAGAATTTTTTTTCTTAGACAATGATATAATAGTCTTCACAGTGATGACGGAAAAAAGGGTGGAAAAATTATTATTTTCCAAGTAACTAGGGAATTTAGTTATTATTTGGATGATGAAGTCCCTTCTGATTTCAAATTTCAACTTTAAACGTAACACTAATTTAAACATTAAAAAAATGCAATTAGAATTTATTAAAAGTTAAAAGCATGAATGCTCTATAATAAACTATATATGTCATAAATTAAATCTACAATACTGTAAAATTTACAATTAAAATGGATTTATGTGTTAGAAATTATATGTGCAATTTAAATAAAGAATTAAGAAAGCAGTTAATTTCAATTTGATCAAAATTCAAAATTTATATTACTTATCAGGAAAAAAATTGTTAATCCTTAATCCATGTGTGTGGCGTCAATGGTGTGTATCTGTACATAGAGAAATTAATTGACATTGTCACAAATGCAACAAAAAAATTGTGTTGGAAGCCAAAAGAAACTAGGTGTTGTAATGGTCAATAATCATTTTTTCTTAAAGGAAAAGATAGATATAAGATGCTCAGATTATGTCCTTGCTTTCACCAATTCTTAGATATAAAATTACTATATACTCTATTACAACATAGATATGGAAAAGTTTGGAGGTAGGGTGTCAATGGGTTGGGTCTGGACCCGGATTCGATCCAAACCCGATCAGTATAATAGGGTCTGAGCATATTTTTTTGGATCCGAGACCCGAAGACCCGAATACTCGAAGGCCCGTTTATTAAACGGGTAGGGTCTGGATCTTATAAAAGACTCGGACCCAAAGACCCGATCCAAATTGTACATTATTATTTTGTATATATATACATATATACTATAAATTTATGTATATTTATAAATATATCTTATCAATATAACATGTAAGTATTATTTATAAAAATATATATTTATGTATAGAATAAATATAAGTAATATATGTTTTATTTATACTAATAATATTCTAGAATACATTACAAAATATTTTAATTTAAGATTAAATAATAAAGAAAAGGGATAAAATAAAATAAATATAAAATAAATGTACATATTTGACCAGACCCGGACCCGAACCCGAGACCCGAAGACCCTAACGGATCCGGGTTTGGATCCAATATTGTAGACCCGATGAAGCCCCGGACCGAACCTGAACCCGATGAAGACTCGATTATACGGATCTGGATCTCCCTAAACCCGACCCATCTCCGACCCGTTGACAGGCCTATTTAGAGGGGTGCGCCCTAGGGTAGTTTCGTCTCTGAAGTTCACGGGCCCATCAAAATGGGTGTGAGAGAGAGGGAGGAGAATGGGTTTACATATGTTTTAAATGAACGTAAAATGGATAACTTGATAATTTTATGTTTAATATTAATAGACTCTTGGATAGAGTTTGGAGTTCGAAATAAGTTATATAATTTGGGACTAATTTGAATCAAATAAAAGATAAAGAACATTTAAAAATTGGCGAGATAATTTAGGAACTGAAAGAGAATTTTACTCTTTTAAATATTAGTAGTAGCTAAGAACTAAATTTGAAAAGAAAAAAAGAACACTATATTGTTCTTCTAAAATGATTCAAACAAACGACTTTACATTATTGAACCAAATACTTAGCGGACTGGGTACCGACACAGATGTATCAAGGGTTTTCTTGGACTCCAATGGTTTCCCAAAAGAGGAAATTAGGCCAGAAGAGTTGGCTAGTGTTTCTAATTGCTGATTGCATGTGGGGTTTCATTCACATGGCTAGGCTTTCGAAATTACAAGCTATGTTTATTCTGTGTGACGGAGCAGTAGCGAAGGCCCCCATCCGACAAAGGGCCTGTATTTAAGGGCATCCAATATTGGCACCATACCAAAAATGCTCACAACCATAAATGTAATGGACTTTCTGACTCTTGTGTGGCCAATATACCTTGTGAACCAAATACACAAGGCAACAAAATTTTGCAATTTCATGTTGCAGCTTGCAATGAGTGGCCTAGAAGGGTTGGGTTAATGTCGGTCAGAGAGCCCCACAAGGGATACAAACGCATACCCATTTCATAAGATTATCAGAAAATACACAATCTCCTACTAAGTGATAGTATCAACTTGAAATTGACGGTAGGTTATACTGCATCAACTTCTTGTAGTATTTGCCCAAATGTCATAGAATACACCATGCATCGCCTTCCAACATTGATAATAATAATGTGTCTGTGTCATCTGTATAACAATCATTACTATTATCACCCATCATATGATTGGAAAGAAATTAGGACAACCAAATCATTTATGAGATAATAGTTGATACTTTGGAGTTAATTTGACTTATACAGGGCACGTTTTTTTAACCTGCTGTAAAACATCTGCCCCACATTGTTTTACAAGTAATTAATAGGTAGAAATACTCTAAATCAGTAGAATAAATCTGATCTGATTAAATATAATTAAATTTATTAGCACTCTATAAGGGAAGATTAGTCACTTTTATACTTTAAATTCATGTATTAAAATTAGCACATAAAACTTTAAAGTTTTTATATTGTTGCAATTCAAATTTTGTAATTAAATTGACTAATGGCAATTTTGTAATCAAATTTTGTAATTAAATTTTGTAATCAAATATTGTTGCAAGAGTAAAAAATGTGGGTAAATACGTTAAAATACACTTTTCTAGTCAAATTTTAGGTTTTATGTGCCATTCTTGATACATTGGGGTTTAAAGTGTAAAAGTGACTAAACTTCAAGATAGTAAAGTGAAAATAACCCTTTTATCAACTATATTAATTATTTAAATTTATTATAAAAAATTATCATTTTAAACTCTTAGCTTTTATATTTTTAATTACCTGATATTTGTAAAATATGCAATATATGTTCTATTTTATAGATCAAGACATGGTCTTGGAGATTAAAACCTTAATTCAATATTAGTTGTAGAAAATTGCAGTTAAAGTGTGTCAAGTATTATACTTAAATCAAATTTCGAAGACTGTGAATGATAATTAAAATCAATCTCACTGTCATATCCAAAAAACCCACGCAAATTTAGTATCATTACATATAAAGAGCTCATGAAATTTGATCAAAATTTTTCACAAATGATACTTAATTGTGCATTAAAATATTACTTGCGTGCATTAAAATATTATTTGCGTGCATTGATATACAAATTCAACTATTATACATAGAAGTCACTTCTAGGAATAAGTAATTAAGAGAGATATTTAGGATAAAAAAATCACAATTTTGAAAGCTTATAATCGGTTCTTCATTAAATAATTTGGTATGAAATCGATATTATATATTAATAATATAAATAAAAATAAATTTTAAAAATTAATATAGTTGATAGTTTAAATAATTTTTTATAATAAATGTTAAAAATGATATTTTACATAATAAATTTAAATAATTTATAGTTGATAAAAGGTGTTATTTGCACATCACTACCATGAAGTTTAGTCACTTTTGCACTTAAAACTCCAATGTATCAAGACTGACATATACACTCCAAAATTTGGGAGGAAAGAACATTTTGACGCATTTACTGTAATTTTCTACTCTTTTCGTTAGTCAATTTAACGACAGGGTTTGGATTCCAGCAATATGAAAACTTTGGGATTTTATATGTCAGTTTTGTTATATTAGGCTTTGAAGTACAAAAGTGATTAAATTTTAGGGTAGTAAAGTGTCAGTAATGCAAATAATTATTGAAAGATATAGTTTTCCAGGGATCATATAAAAAAAACATACCCTAGTTGTAGGAGAAAGTGGTGAGCTAGGAACTTAAGACAATAATGGGACTTGTCAGATTTATGTAATATTAAAATTAACTCAATTCATGCTCGATCTTTTTGGAATCATAATCAATTGATTCTTTCTGCATATTTGATTTTCTACAGCTAACGCATTGTTTGATTGTCAGCAAAATTTAGTCGAAAAATAAATCTCAAGAAAAGTGAAATAAAGCGAAGTAAAGGAAAAAAAGTTATATTCTTGCGTGTGTTTAGTTAACATAAAAAGGTACAGAAAATTATAAATAAAAAATTATACACATACACACATATATAGTTGTAATTTTATAATAAACAAAAATATATTATATTTCTTATTTTAATTACCAAAAAGTATAATTTATATAATAGACATTCATTTAACTCAAAATTACTAAATATGAAATAAAAATTATGAAGATTTAATTCGTCAAAATATCAATAAATAATGTGTTATTATGAATAGTTATGAGTAAATGTTTTAGTAGTAGTGATAATAACAACAATAATAATAAAAATTATAATTTACAGAGTATGCCATGTTTTCTTAAACTTTCCTGTAACATTCTAATAATTTACATGATAATGTATCATCATCTAAGAAAATTTTTTAGGCAACAGTTTTTATAATGATAAGTATGCAAAAGTGTTGACCAAATGAAAAAATAATAATATATATCTTACTAAAAGAAGACTTTTCATTACTCACAAAATCTCTAGTGAAAGTGGTTAAAAGGGTAAGAGGCTAATCAAATTAAAAGAAAGAGTTCCCGTGTCTCCAAAAACTAGTGCTCTGAACCGATTTACCAAATAAGTTTGGTAAGAGTTGAGTATGTGTGAGCTTTGGGTTAATTTTAAGTCTTTTATCAACTAGGTGAAAATCCACGCGATGCGCGGTGCATACATGCGGTATTGAATGCTAAAAAAACAAAGTAAATTAAAAAATTGAGAATAGAATAAATAAAAGTGTAATAGAGTAAGAATGTAGAGTATTAACCATAGTTGAAACACGTGTAGAAATATTAACAAATCTTATAGAAGTGTTTACCAATCTCAACATCTACAAAAAAAATTAACAAAATCAAATAACTGTGAAAAGTGACCATAAATCCTTAATTACAAATAAATTTTTTTATTATATGTGCATCAATATTCTTACAAATAAACTATTTATATTTTGTATGAATAAAAGTTAGGTTTTATTTATTTTTTAACAACAACTGTAAAATTCCTTCATATATGTTGTTAAATAGATTAATGAATTTGAAATCTATAAAATAAAGTTATCATTTGTAGATACTAATAAGAAACCATTATTTCAAAAACATCATGAAGAGGAGTTAGATTCCCTAGCTCTGTCTGAGCAACAATTCCCCTTTTGTTTCCTTCCTGTAAGAAATTATTTTCTTGAAAACCATTCTTTCTTGTCATGTACCATATGTCCACCTCAATAAGTTTTCCACTTGTGAGGTAGTTATGTTGAAAACTCTGTTTCTATCCCCATTTTATTAAGATTAATCGTATGTACCCCGTAAGCAAGTCACTTGAATAAAGAATCGATTACAGTGATCCAGATTGAAACTCCAATTTCTAGTCCGATGAGTTTGACACACCAAAATCCAAACATATCACAAAACTAAAAAAACACCATCAAGTTTAAGAAAAAATATATTACCGGTGTTGAGCCATAAAAGTGTATTGTCCCAAAAAGTGTCTGAAGATAAAAATCCCAAATGTTTTTTTTTTATTAATTTTCTCTTCATCTATGGTAAAAACAACTAACAAACACTAACAAAACATGTGCATGTCAATATCTTTAAAATTAACAATACAATGCAAATTTGGAAAAGAATAGTGACAAACTTTATTTACTTATTATTTTAAATGTATTTTTGGGATTAATAAGCCACCCAAGTATGTTTGTCAAACCTTACATACAAAGTTATCATTACAAAATCGTCCCCATAAATTTGGAACAAAAGGTAGTTACAAAAAAGATCAATAAAAATCACTAACAAAATGTAGCAGAAGACAAAAAAAAGAGCAATAGCAGTACACACATAAATAATGAACAATGATAACCAATTATATTCAATTGATAATTGTTGGAGTAACTCAATATTTGGTTCAGGTATAATTTTTATCCAAAACAACAAACAAATTATTTATACAAAATACCAAAAAAATACATAGGAATATAGCATCCCAATACGCTACGAAGTGTTGCAAAAATTTACAGAAATTTATCTTAATATAAAATTACCTAAAAAAAAGAAAGTATATATTTTAACATAAAATTATTGCATAAATTAATCACTCGTATATGTATGTGTGTGTGTGTGTGTGTGTATATATATATATATATATATGCATCCCAAAATTCTAGGAAGTGTCAAATTTTTTTTTTCTAAAATTGGAAACATCGCTATGATACGTATATTTAAGTGACACATAAGAATTATATCTATTGTGAAATTTGTAACACGACCTTGAAAGGCAACTCACCATTTACATATTTCTTAGGAACAATATTTAGAAGCCAAGTTCATGTTTCAAAGCCATCTGCTGGCAACTACATTGTTTATATATATATATATATATATAAACAAAAAAAAACTAAAATTTCCCCCGTCCTCCTTCTCCCTGCCAACAAATTCCCTTTTCTCTGCCAATCTCCATCCATATATATAACCACATTTTCATGTTCCTAGATACTATATATTTTTTGGGAACAAATATAATAAAATACAAAAAAAAAATAACACATTGCTTCTATAATTTACTTTTATGTATTGTATTATTTCTTCAAACCATGCCTTTCCATTATCAATATCATAACAAATAAATAACTGTAATGATCTAACTTATGCAAAGCATGAACAATGAACACATGAAGATTTGAAAAACAATATAGATCATCCAAAATATGTACAAAACAAAGGCAAAAGGAAAACCTATTTTTGTGTTAATATTCTTCCCTAATAATTAAATGTGGTAAGAACCTTCCAAACACTATAGTATGTTTCTCACCGGCATACAACTGATTACCAAAACCCCATAGATTTTATATCTCTCATATCCATGATTTTCACATTGTATAAAATTGGTAACCTACCATTGGCCGCCAATCCGAAACATCAAACCCACTTCTGAAGTGGAAACAGTGGTCGCCGAGTAATTTTTGGAACTGAAATCGGACTTACCCGAATCCTTCATTTTTCGAACATAATGAAAAAACAAACTTCATGACGCGCCATTGATTTAAAAGAAAGTGATAGGTATTTTTAGTTTGGGACTGAGGCAACAAAGCTATAGTTTTTTAACTCGTAATGTTCCAACATTTTCTGTAGAACTACTAAATTCACACACCAAATCATGCAATTAATATTGAGGTATTGACATGGGTTTTCAATGATCAAGCTTGAGATTTCAACAGATACAAAAGTTAACAAAATTATAACACAATCCTTTTGATAATGTAGAAACCCAGAGAACAACAACAACAATCCCAAATATTCAAAATGCACTCTCACTCCTCACTCACTTGCCCACACTACAACTTAACAATCACATGGAAGTCCAAGAAATTTAAAGAAAATCTAAACTCACAATGAATCGATCTGACTACCAACTTGGGAAACCCTTGATTTCAAATTGTCTCAACACATACGAAACCTGCAATATAAAGATTTCCCATATCAGATCGTTAGATTGGATTTGGGTAAGCTAAGATTAGGGTTTCATAGACACATGAAAGTAAAGAAACTTATGTATATATAGTCGAGAGAGAGAGAATAAAAAAGATTGATTAATGAAATGAGAAGATAAAGAGGGGCGAATGAATTATCTAAGGCAGAGGAAGAGAATGAAAGAGAAGAGAGACACCATGCGCTAATTAACCAACATGTGTTTTGATTTTAAGTTTTGTTATCCACATGGACATCGTTAGATGAAAGGAAAATTAAAAGTCCACGTAATGTGTTTGGAATAAGAAATGAGAGGAGAGAGAAAGAGAATTACATAGTCTTACGTGGATGGTCTTGTTGAAAAGGAGATATAAATGCCTTGTTTTGCATTTTATAGTAATAATGTAAGTCCGCGCGATGCGCGAGTGATGTGCAATGTGCGGAATATAACTAAGAAAAAATATGGAACGAACATGTATCTCAGTTTCATGAAGTGGAGAACGATAAACTCATGAAAGAGTTTAAATTCAACATTTAAATTGTAACAATTGAGAGAAGTTGTATGCCACGAAAACTAACCCTTAATAATATTAATAATAACTATGTGATAAAACTGCACTGTTCACTATAGTACAAATTACAGTGGTTGGAGTCGTCCATAACTGAAGCCCCGACAGGGATGCTCTGTCCTCGGCCTTCAAGACCTACCCGGATTCATCCACCTTATATAACGTAATTATAATATGAATGTTGTAGTTGGTTATTATTTGACTGTATCAACCGTTTCTCGGACGAATATTAGTCATTACTATTCTGACGATCAACCTTTTCCATAATCGTATATTATAATTTGAAGCTCTAATGTTATTGTCTTCCCCATCATGTTCTTATGAAAATTTGGATCTTGACAAATATAGTCCCTCTTCCCCTATTCAGAAAGAAAGGAGTATGATTTTAACTTGGATATATGTTAGATTCTTTATATTTGGTAATGGACTATACAAAAAAAGCTTGGTACTTCTGTAAAAACTCAATGAAACTACAAATAAAATTGGATATCTGAATTAGGTATTACCAATTTGACAAATAAGAACATAAAATCGAATCAACAGGAATTGAGACTCTAATTAAAGTATGGATTGGTAAAGAGCATTAATGGAGGAAAAATAATATGGACAAACTTTTCAAAAATATTTAAATGAACTATGCAGAATAAATGCAATATCAGATGGGTTTTGATCTTGTTTGAGACATTGAACCAAATATGTTGTGTTCTCCATGTTAAATTGCTAGCTCTAAAGAGAAAACTAATGCATCACTCACTTTTTGATTCTCTATATATGAAATATAAACTTAAGCTTTGCGGAAAACTCAATAATCCATGCTATTTGATTAAACTGATATTCAAAATCAAAGCTTAAAACAAATAAATCATATTTGAAACACAAATTCTCACCGAGTGCAAGTTAACTCTGTGCTTGTACATCTTCGTGAGTGCTAAATATAAAATGAAAGAATAGAACCCACTTGGACTTCATCATCCTCAACATTACCCATTCAAAAAAATACCCATTTACCAAATTTACCGTCGTCAAGTAAATCACTCCCTAAACTCACATGATCACCAACACCCACCTAAATATTCTCACTCTAAGATATAATTTCTCTAATCAACCAAAATCCAGTTAGATTTCATCATTTTCAAAAACATCCAATTACCCCTTACTATGAAATTAGCAAAGTCTATGGTCATCAGATAAAACGGCTCACATTTGATAAAAATTCACCACACTCTCTCATCACTACAGAGCCCTCCTAAGCAATAAGTTCTCCGATTCCACAAAAGCCCATTTGGATTTCAACAAAACCAGTTGGTCCTTACTATCAAATTCACTAAATTTACTTTCATCCCTAAACCTACAAGATCACCAAGACCCACCTCAATATTATCAGTCTAAATCAACCTATACAACTTTCAAAACCTCTTTATATAGTTTAAACAAAAAATTGGAAAATAGAAAACTCAATGGATGAACAAAATTTCCAAATCCCACGGGAAATAACAAAACTATAGCAAATGAAACCTATAACAAAAACAATTGTATAAATATGAAAAAGTTGGAAGAACGAAAAAACAATAACAAATGAAAATTGCCTTACGAACGTTTAGATCTGGAGATAGATGAAATAGATCTGTGCGTTTTCACGATGACTATCAAAGCATCAAACTATGCCGATGGGCTTACATTCTTCTCTCTCCTCGACTCAGAAAAGGAGTATCTTTCTAACAAATACTATCAAATCGTGGAGTTTTAGTAGTTCAATACCCAATACCCTTCTCTCTCCTCCACCCTGGGCTCAACCCGGTTTGGGCGCAACATCTGCATCAGACGGTGGGACAGAAATCATCTTCGTCTCCACTGGAGTGGCACGAAGGCGGGTGTTCAAACGGCGGTGGTGAGAATTTGGCATAGGAATCTTCTCAATTTTATTTTTCATTATGAAGTGCATTGAAATAGGGAGAGAGAAAGATGTTGGAAATGAAGAATCTTGACTTTTGAGGAACCGTACCTCTGTTGAGTTGGGATATAGAGCTAGTCATTTTGAATACAGCTGTTGCTGACATGGATATCACTGCTGACGTGGGTACTCTATCTGTTGAGAGCTTTAAATGCCTTGTTTTGCATTTTATAGTAATAAAATATTGGCAACTGTATTCATTGTATAATTTTTTTAATTTGAATTACGGGCCTTCTCAAAAATTGAAGGTAAGACACCATTTTTTCTCGCTAACACCGCAATACAATCTTTTAAACACACTACACCTATTTTTAAACAATGTGCGACATGTTTACAAATAAATCATTATAAGTATGTATTTTTTTAGTGTGAAAGTTTAATAAGACATTATAAACTTTATATTGCAATTTTTAACACATTATCAATAAAATTAAAAAAAAAAGATCTTAGCCAATGGAAGGGTCCGCACGGTTATATTTTCCGAAAACTAGGTTTTAAAACTATTTTTGCTAAAAGTTTTATAAACCAATTATTTTTGTTTTAATTTTTTTAGGTTTCGGTAAAATTGATTTAAAACAGTTTTAGAAAAGTGAACACACATACACATACACAGACATAGATATGTATATATAAGCATTTACTTACACATACAATATGTAATTAAAATATGCATACACAGGCACGGTACTGTGTCCATACCGTGATCGAACACACATACACAGACATGGTCTGTTTTACTCCGAAAGCTAATATAAATGTTACCAAGCAATCTCGGGATCCGTTTAACTCTGGTTCACTCACCATCTTGAACGAACCTGAATGAAATCTCAAAGGGAACTGAATACCCTTTTCCAATAGTCCACCCCATGTGCGAATCGACCTTTTGATACGGACTAATGACCTGCTTTACTCCAAAGGTCATCGGACGTTTTCGCTCTCCATTTGACATTGGTTAACTCTCCGAACAAAATGAAGCTAAATGAAATATTGAAGGTCACTTAATACCATTTCTAAAAATTTATCCTGTATGCGAATAGGCCTTACGGTACAGATGAATGATCCGTTTTCCTCCGAGGGTTAACTATTTAGAGACCAATGGGTGTTTTCGAACACCGTTTGACCTTGGTCAACTCCTGGGCTAGGGAGTGGATCAATGGATTCTTAAAGGGCTATGAATACCCTTTTAAATGGTCCACCCCGTGCATGTTTCTAACTTACTGATTGCATTTTATGATCATTTTTCTGAAAAATCGATCCCAGACTATCGAATGGCACCCTCAGGACCTGCCTGCCTATCGGTAGTGTGCCTGAGGAGCTATGCCCATTAACAGGTCTAGGACCATATCGATCGGAACCCCTTGGACCTATAAATAGAGGCCATGACCCCCACTTTGAAAGGCACACCTGAACATCCCTCTAAGCAATTTCAGATAATGTTCTCTTCAATTCAGAGTTGTTCTCTTCCTAAAAAACCAGTTTCCTCATTTCATTCCATCACTTTCTTACTTTGTTTAGTAAATTCCCCCTTTAGTGAATTCCCCCCATATCTTCATAACACTTTCATCCCATTACAAGATCAACATATGTACACTGACGATCAACATCAAGCGTTCATAAGAAGGTCTAATTATCCACCATTTTCTCTAATTCTCTTATTTTAGTATTAGTTGCTTTATTTTTACTTTATCACTTTATTTCATTACATCACATACAATAACCTCAAACCTTTATTAGTAGTATTTGCACATACTCTATTTTCATAAAAAATCCAAAAAAAATAAAAAGAGGGTTTATCTATAAATTCCTAAAGAGGGATTCTCATCTTACATTCTCACTTTAAAATATATTTTCTTTACACACACACACACACACACACACACACACACACAGACACAAACATAAGAGAAATCTCCTATTTGGATTTATGGATTGAACCCCACCCCTATGTTATATTCGAACTACGTGGACGTTGATTCCCTCAGGGTACGTATGCATAGTGGGTAAATTCCGAGACTCGAGTCCTCTCTTATGCGCATTTATAATATTATTTTTATATTATATATATATATATATATATTCATTCTTAATAAATGCCATATTCTTGCATGCTTGTGTTTTGTCTGGTATATAGATTCGTTTCCATAACGACTTGTCATTCGACAAACACTCATACTATATTTTGAATTATTATTTTCGGGAACAATCATAAGGATGAATTCACTCGATCTTTTCGATGACACGAGTTGAATGATTTCATTCATCATCTATATTGTGCACATAAGCACGCACTTCACGGAGTCTAACGTGAGAATATTAACACATGCCCACGAGAGATCGAAAGGGAGGGATAAATGCCTATCATCTTTTTATTTTGTAACTGTAATACCCCGTATTTTTATGGCTTTTAAATTTGGGGATTTATTAAATTTAATTAAGAATTAATTTAATATTAATTCGAAATTTTATTTTAAATATTTACTAGCATGACGAGAGTTAGTAATTATTAGTAATTTATTGAATATTACTAGATGAGTACAGTAATATATAAGATTGATTTTATTAAAATTGTCACGAGTGAATAAAATAACAATTATGGAAATTTAAGTCAGGACGCGCGTGTGTCGTGTCGAGACTAAATTATTATTATAAAAGTGAATATATTATAAGTAGCTTGTATGATCGTTTTGAGTGTGCCAATGTGTTCGGAGGGGTAGAGATAGTCAGAAAAGTGTACTCGGGAGTTCAGTTTGGGTCTTGGAGCATTTTTAGGCTTAATTGGCATTCCGGGAGGGTATTATAGTCATTATGTATTTTTGGATAATTAAACCTACGAATTTCCCTAAGTTATATCAGCTATTAGAGGTTAGCTTTAGGGTTTACAATCACAGAAATATAAGAACGACCATTAGAGAAGAAGGTAGGAAGCTTTCCAAGAAATTCAAGGCCAAGAACCCATTCGATTGCACCACCACCGCCGCCAAAACATAGATCATAAGACGAGGAATGCAGCCATATCCTCATCATCATAAAATCAGATATTATAATCCCATACAAGTATCTATCTTTCTTTTCTTTTAGTTAATGTTACACCCATGTTAGAATAGGATTGTTAAACACATGTTTCATGGAAGAATTTAATGATTTAGAGACTTAAATCACATGTTTTAGAGGAGATAGATATACTCTGGAAATCTCAATCACATGTAGAGGATTACCCACGAAATTGTATGGGTTTAGAAGCAAGAAATATGGAAAAAGAATTAGAAGAATGGAAATTTTATGAAAAATAAGGGTTCTTGATAATTATGATATTTTACCCCATTAATTCAATACCCTTGATGAATTTCTACATGTTTCACGTAGAAAATCATGTATATAGGTATAAATGACTAGTAGTAATGTTATTTGGGAGTTTGGGGATCGTTAATGGAGTTTTAGTTGAGGTTGGAGAAGAAAATCCGTAGTTAACAATGGCAGAATTCAGAATAACTGCTTGATTGATCGATCAACCCCTTTCCTCGATCGATCGACCCCTCCTGGAAAACTGCATAATTTTTCTCCTTTTTTTTAATCCGTGTAAAATACGTAGGAACCCTTGAATATCACTTACATAGTATAATGGGTCATGAAGAGGACTAGTAGGGTCTAAGTAGACTCCGTTGAGTGAAATTTAATATGGGATGAAATTTTGGGTTAATGGGGGGTTTAGTCACATGTTGGAAATATTGCGTACATTCACTAAAGGATTTAGAGACTCGTGAAAGACTTAGACCAGAAGGTTAGAGAGGGCGTACCTTTTGAAATTATATTTTAGTAAGAAGGAATACTTCGAGAGATGAGAATTAAGTATGAAATAAATTATAAGTGAGAATAAAAGAGATGAATTTGTTTTGTGAGATAATTGAGTAAAATTGTGCTAAGAACATATAATAATAATTATGGGTCGTGGGCGAATATAATTTGAAAAATGTGAATATCTATATATATATATGACCGTGTAACTGTGTACATATATTAAGCATTATATTTGTGAATAATCATACCCACGCTACTTGCTATCACGGAGGTTGTCGTGTCGGGACAGTCTTATCTCGATGGGACCTTTATGGGGGATATTGACTTGTACCCTAGAATATAGGATTCCTTGGTACAGGCTATTTTTGAGAATAATAGTCAGACGATCCTAAGAGATGTGAGGGGTATGTGCTGACCTCTTAGTGACTTGGAACTATGCTTCGCCTCCACTTTGTGTGTAATGTGTTAATACAGTTCAAGAGTGATTCCGAACTAGCATTTCCCTTAGTACGAGTGATACGGGGACTGACTAAGCATAAATTCTTCTGAATTTAGCCCCTTAAGTTAATGATTTTGATATCTTGAACAACGTAATTGAATCGTTTTTATCCCATATCATTGCCATTGACTATTTCTAACGAGTACCCCGAGTTTCATGTATTTCTTATGGATTTTACAGGTATTTAGTGTAAGAAAAGAAAGAAAGAAACCGAAAGAAAGAAAGAAAAGAAAGGAAGACAAGTCAAAGGGCAAAAACGTAAATTTACACTTGGAGTTCGGATTCGAAGCCTAAAGGAAAGTTAAAGATCCTTATTTCACTAGAGCATCGAAAGAAACGACAGTCAAATCGGAGCTCGGGATCAAAAGTTATGATCAGTCAAAGATGCAAAGAAAAAGTCAAAGTTGAAGAAAATCGGACCGATCCGGTTTATCTCGGATCGATCCGAAATGTCACCTTTCCAGTAGACCCCGGATTGATACCGAACCGATGGCAAGAGAACCGATCCGAGAGCATCCGGACCAATCCGGTGGAAATAAAAAAGAACCGATCCGATGGAATCCGGACCGGTCCGACTGTTAGAATTTCTGGCATTAATTATGGAGCTCAAGAGGTGAAAATATTGGAATATCTTGCGTAGGCCATCGATTTTAGCTGTCAAATTCGTGCTAGTTGGTGCTATAAAAGGCCAAGCATACATCCTTCCGAGGGAGTCGAATTTTAGAGAGAGAGAGAGTCAGATTTTAGGGAATTCTTAGTAGACAAATTTCATTTTCTTAGAAAAGCCCTAATTTGTAAGTTTGAGGAACAAGAAGTATTTCTGGATTCAATCATCTCTTTTCTCTAGTGCTGATGACAAGTATCAATTTCCATTCTCTTATTTTATCTTAATTTTGTTTTCAATTCAATTATCACTGGTTTTGTAATTTTTTTTTACAATGTTTCTTAGATCCACAATCACATGCATTGTTATGAATTTGTTTTCTCATAAAACCATGTCTGGCTAAATTTTCAAGGGTTGGGTACATGAACTCATTCCGAGGTAAATTACCCATGTAGAAAATAGAGGGTAAATTAAATATTGACTGAATCGTGTATGGAAATTATACGAACATAGCCGATCTTTTAATCTCTCTTGCCCTAGGTACTTGGGATGTTTAAGAATGCTATGAAAATATAATTGTCCATTCATCGCTTTGTATTTGCCTTTGATTTCATATGATGCGGGCTAGTTCCCCCATATATGTAATGCTTAGGATCTATAAAGACTGGATTTAGTCAAAATTTCAATTTACAATTTTAGTATTCTATATGGTAATTTACTAAGGTTTAAGGGATTGTACTCCACCCTATATTTTCTTTCATATTCATATATGATTTTTTACAATTCTTAGGGTTTTTGTGAACGTAGTTTATTTTCATCAATTGGAGATTTCAACCATCAATCATCTTTTCATTTCTTTTGAGAAACCATTTGAAGGATAAATAACTTTTCCTACATATCCCTAATTGCCAATTTCTGATCCCTGTGGAGACGATCCCGACTTGTTGGATTACTACTAACGCGACAGGCTTGCACTTGAGCCTAGAAAGAACGCACTTTTGAGAGAAATTCTTAGTCGGGTCAAGTTTTTGGCGCCGTTGCTGGGGATCGTCAATTGGTAATTTTTAGGAAAGTGATTTTAATCCTAAAGTGATTTCAAAAAAAAAAAAAAATCATCTCATCTCTCATAAGATTACATGCAAAATCCACTTCTCACCCAAGTCCACGAAAATCCTATTGCCGAAGCTAGTTCTGAAAATTCTCACACCACCGATTCTCCACACTTTTGGGTTCCACCTCCTTCACCGAATAATTCAATCACAAGTCGCACTTTTAGTCAAACACCAAGTGAGAATTCTGAATCGTTTGGTAGCAATATGTCTGTGCACCGAAGTGTTGGTGTTGGTGCTGGAGAGGAAGAGATTCCATATCTCCCCATGAAAGATCTTTTATTTCCGGAGCGAACTGTTACCCCTGGTTGCAATTTACTCCCGTATAATGCCGGTCAGTTCCACTTTCGGAATGGAATGATCCAAATTCTGCCTACATTTCATGGGATGGATTCTGAAAAACCATATCACCACATTAGAGAATTCGAAGAGGCATGTGAGACGTTTGGTGACCAAACTTGCCCACAAGATGTTATCCGGTTAAAGCTTTTCCCTTTTTCGTTAAAGGATAAAGCTAAGACTTGGTTATGGTCACTACCTCCGAATTCTGTTTTATCTTGGAGAGATATGCAAACTAAGTTCCTATCCAAGTTCTTTCCACAATACAAAACCAATTCTGTCAAAGCTCAAATACAAGATTTTTGGCAAAATGAGAATGAGGCTTTCGATAAGTGTTGGGAAAGATTTCAGGAGTTAGTTAGTGCTTGCCCACATCATGGATTCGAAAAACATCATCTTATTTCATTTTTTCATCAAGGGCTTACTTTAGCATCTAAACAACTTGTTCAGACAATGTGCGAAAGACCTTTTTGGGAGCTAGACTCGAGCGATGCTGAGGCTCATCTGAAATATGTAGCGGAGACTACGCAAGCATGGGATGTTTCTGACCCAAATAGTCAAAATAGAAATCGACAAGTGTCCAACTCGTCTGTTGCGTCCAGTATTTATCACTTGGAAAAGGACACTTTGTTAGATCGTAAATTTGACCAATTGGAAAATAATTTTAGGGACCTGCTTGAAGTTCGATTAAGAGAAGTAGCTGGACCCGTGCAAGCAGGAAAAGAGAAAGTGTGTGCTATTTGTGCAGCTGGTCATTCTACCAAAGGATGTCCTACTATCCCTGCATACAAGGCAATGTACACTGAGCAATTAGAAGCGATAGGATGGTTTCGAGGTAATTTTAATGTACCGCAAGGGAATGCATACAATCAATCTTGGATGAATAATCCTGGGTTCAACTATGGACAACCACAAGGTGGGATGGCTCCTAATCCACATGTGGCTTTGCCACCACCCCCACCGCAATTTCAGCAAATGCCTCCTCCAATGCCAAACCCTATGCAGGTACCACCTCCTGGGCCATATGTCACTCCACCTAGGCGATCTATTGAGGAAAATCTGAATCAATTCATCCAATCTCAAAAGGAGAGCAATGCTAAGTATGATCGAATGTTCACCAAAATTCATACTAGCACCTCTAGGTTGCAATCTGCATTGAATACTCAGGAGAAGGTTAAATTCTCAGCCCAAGGCCAAAGACCTCCTATTCACGGACAACCTACAGTTAACTCTACATCATCGGATTTTCCAGAACAATGTCAAGCTGTCACTACTCTACGTAGTGGTCGTGTAATTGATCTAGCACCACCATCTCCCAAGTAATCTAAGGCTAAAGAAGCTTCAGAATATGAAGGGACCCCATTGCACATGGATGATAAGGTTGAAGGAGTTGAACCTGAAGTTGAAGTAAAACTGCCCACTACTGCTCCATTTCCTCAACGCTTGGCACCACCCAAAAAGGGGGCCTCGCGTACGGAAGTGTTAGATATTCTGAAGGAAGTGAAGTTGAACTTGCCATTTCTATATGCTATCCAATAAATTCCAGAATATTCCAAAGTCATCAAAGATCTTTTGACTATCAAACGACGGCTCAAGGTGAAGAAGAATGTCTTTTTGGAACAAAATGTGAGCTCAGTCCTTCTTAATGATCTTCCACCAAAATTTAAGGATCCCGATGCACCTACAATTTCGTGTGTTATAGGAGAAAGTAGAGTCGAAAAAGCTTTTCTTGACTTAGGTGCAAGTGTGAACATCCTTCCATACTCTATCTATAAGCAGCTTGATTTAGGTGATCTTAAACCTACCCGAATCACTCTACAGTTAGCAAATCGAACAGTGAAAGTGCCTCATGGGGTTTTTGAGGATGTTATAGTTCAAGTGGACACGTTCTACTTCCCTGTTGATTTTGTCATCTGGGACACGGAGCCTTCTCCCCATTCGAGAAATCATGTTCCCATAATTTTGGGCCGTCCATTTTTAGCTACTGCTAATGCTTTGATCAATACACGTAATGGCCAAATACAACTCAATTTTGGAAACATGACTCTTGAGACCAATATTTTTAATGTGGCTAACCAAATGGGTGATGAGGATGAAATTCACGAGGTTGATTTTATTAAAGAAGTGGTGGATGAGGACATAAAAAAGATCATAGGTGGATATGCACTGGAAGTTTGTTTAGTGCAAGGTGTTGAGAATAGGAGTTCTTATACTGAGTTTGAGCGTAAAGTGGACGAGTTGGGAGCTTGTTTACAAGAAGAAGTGAGTTTTGAGAAGTTGAGAGATGTTGACTGGATTTCTAGATTTGAGGAATTACCCCCGAGGGATTCACTCATGATCCCCTCTGAAGAGAGATTTCCTAGTCTTGAATTAAAGAAACTACCCTCTCATGTAAAATATGTTTTTCTGGGAGAAGATGATACATTTCCTATTGTTGTTTCTTCCAGTTTAAAGAAAGAGCAAGGGGGTGTGTTGTTGAATGTGTTGAGGAAGCATAGAAGTGCATTTGGTTGGACTATAGAAGATTTAAAAGGTATAAGTCCCTTAATTTGTACCCATAAAATCCACCTCGAGGAGGAGGTGAAGCCCTTGCGAGAGATGCAAAGGCGACTAACCCAACCATGAAAGATGTAGTTCGAGCGGAAATCATCAAATTGCTAGATGCTGGGATCATCTATCCCATTTCTGATAGTAAATGGGTGAGCCCAATTCAGGTCATTCTAAAGAAGTCGGGTATAACCGTGGTTGAAAACACTAATGGAGAATTAATACCTCAACGCACCACCACCGGGTGGCGTGCTTGCATTGATTACCGAAAGCTCAATGCCGGAACAAGAAAAGACCATTTTCCCTTGCCATTTATCGACCAAGTGATTGAAAGAGTAGCAGGCCATCCTTACTATTGTTTCCTAGATGGGTATTCTGGCTATAATCAGATTGAAGTGGATGTACTTGATGAAGAAAAGACGACTTTTACATGTCCGTTTGGTTCGTTTGCCTACAAATATATGCCTTTTGGGTTATGTAATGCGCCAATTATTTTTTAAAGGTGCATGCTGAGTCTCTTTAGCGACATGATAGAAAAAGTTCTTGAGGTGTTTATGGACGATTTCAGCGTCTTTGGTCCATCTTTCGAACAATGTTTATCTAATCTTGAAAGAGTTTTATTCCGGTGTGTGGAAAAGGACTTAGTCCTCAATTGGAAAAAATGCCATTTTATGGTTATTGAAGGCGTAGTTATGGGCCACATAGTTTCATCTAGGGGAATTGAGGTTGATCGAGAAAAAATAGAAGTAATAGCTGAGTTACCCCCGCCAAAATCGCTTAAAGATGTGAGGTCCTTTTTAGGCCATACTGGATTTTATAGGAGATTTATCAAAGACTTTAGCGCCATCGCTAGACCCTTGAGTAATCTTCTCATGAAGGACATTCCGTTTGAATGGAATAACGCATGCCAAGAAGCTTTCGATAAACTCAAAAGCATGCTAATTTCTGCTCCTATTATGCAAGCTCCTGATTGGTCACTCCCATTTGAGCTTATGTGTGATGCAAGTGATTACGCGATTGAGGTTGTTCTCGGACAAAGAAAAGACAAGAAAGCTCATGTTATTTACTATGCTAGTAGGACATTATCTGACCCCTAGCTTAATTACTCCACCACGGAGAAAGAATTACTAGCAGTCGTTTTTGCTCTTGACAAATTCTGCTCTTACGTTGTTGGGTCGCCCATCATTTGCTTCATTGATCACTCGGCCCTCAAATATCTTCTGACCAAGAAAGATGCCAAACCACGCCTAATCAGGTGGATCCTACTCCTACAAGAGTTTAATCTCTCGATTCAATATAAGAAAGGGGTAAAAAACGTCGTTGCTGACCATCTGTCACGACTCTTGTCCGACGTATCTATTGATCCTATCCCCATAGACAAGTATTTTTCGGATGAAAATCTATTTGCTACTTCTTCTCTTCCTTGGTTTGCGGATATAGTAAATTACCTTGTCACTAGAGTCGTTCCCTCCAATTTGACTCCGCAAGAGAGAAGGAAGTTCATTACTTGGTCACGCATGTTCTTTTATGATGATCCATATTTATTTAAGTACTGTGCTGATCAAATCATCCGAAGATGTGTACCTAATGAAGAAATTCAAGGGGTAATTCGATTTTGTCATACGAAAGCATGTGGAGGTCATTTTTCTAAAAATAAAACTGCTGCGAAAATCCTGCAAAGCGATCTCTTCTGGCCCACACTCTTACGGGATGTGAATACTTTTTGCATATCATGTGATAGATACCAAAGAATGGGAGCTATTACTCGCCGTGACATGATGCCATTGACCCCCATACTTGTCTTAGAGTTGTTTGATTGTTGGGGTATTGACTTCAAGGGGCCTTTTCCCCCCTCTTTTGGCTTTCTGTACATCCTCGTCGCAGTAGACTACGTCTCAAAATGGGTAGAGGCCATAGCTACAGGGACGAATGATAATAAGGTGGTGATAAAGTTCATTCAAGCACACATACTTTCTCGATTCGGAGTTCCTAAGGCTATCATTAGTGATAATGGCACTCATTTTTGCAATAGGCTGATGGAAAAGCTCATTCGAAAGTATGGGGTTGTCCATAAAGTTGGAACGACTTATCACCCTTAATCGAATGTCCAAGCCGAGTTAGCCAATTGAGAAATCAAGAATATCTTGGAAAAGACGGCCAAACCTAACAGAAAAGATTGGTCTATCGGATTTAATGATGCGCTTTGGGCTTATCGAACTGCATACAAGAATCCCCTTGGGATGTCCCCATTTCATTTTGTATATGGCAAACCTTGTCATCTTCCTGTTGAAATTGAACACAAAGCGTATTGGGTTATTAAAAGGGTGAATTTTAACATAGAAAAAGCTGGTGAAACACGTAAACTTCAGTTGAATGAGTTATAAGAAATACGCAATGATGCGTATAAAAGTGCTAAAATCTCAAAGGAACGAATGAAACAAGCTCACGACAGAGTCATCCGACGAAAGGAGTTTCATTCGGGACAAAAAGTACTTCTCTACAACTCGAGGTTACATTTGTTTCCCGAAACATTGAGGTCACGATGGTCAGGTCCATTCATTGTGAAGGACGTATTCCCCCATGGAGCTGTTGAACTAAAGGATCAAAAAGGGGGCACCACATTCAAGGTTAACAGCCAACGTATCAAGCCGTATTTGGAAGCAGTTGTAATGGAAGCCGACACGATCTGGCTGTCGGACCCCATTTATGGGGATTGACTAAGAACGAAAGGTGAGGTCGTCTCACCCTCGACGTGTATGGGGTGACTGTTGTGTATAGTAGTCATAGGATGTTAGGCTAGTTAGGAAATCATAGTTGTGTGTCACTCCGATGGATGAGAATCAAACACATGCATCGGGAGCGTTTCGGGTTTCGATGAGATTTTTGAGGTCCAATTGCATTGGAGGGGACGTTGGCGGAAAAAAATCAAGATGCAAGTGGCCATTGAAGTAAAGCAAGAAGAAGCAGGAATTTCAACATACCGGATCGGTCCGACCCTAAAAAAAAAGAACCGATCCGGCCTCAAAAAGAAATAAATAAAATAAGAAACCGGACCGGTCCAGTTTCAATCCGGATCTATCCGGTCGTCTGCAGGCTGCGTAATTTCCCGAGGTTAAAACCTTATCAATCCTCACCCCATTCACTCCCCCAATCCTTTCCTCACCCCAAAAATTCATCCCCCTTATTTCCCCCCAATTCTTCCCCCCTACCCACCATCCAACCTATAAATACACCCATACCCTCTCCACTTTCTTTCACACCTCCATCTCCACTCTCTTCACTCACTTTCTGTCTAGTTCTTCCATTCCCATGGATGCTCCCCAGAAGTACAATTCCGTTGAAGTCCTGCCCGATGGCAATGGAGAATATTGTTCCCGCCATGAGGCAAATTGGTGCAGCCATTTTTTCGGTCCGAGGAGAAAAATCCACATTGAGAGGCAGGTGCTTTGGGATCAGCTGCCTAACATGTTCATGTACCGCGGCTGGTGCAGATTTTTCAATGAACCATACGAGGCTATATGGGAGAATGAAGTGCGTCAGTTTTACGGTTCGCTCGTCCGTACCGTCGATTTCGAATCTCAAGCTTTTGTCGACTCGACGCCGATATCGTTATCACTTGAACTTCTGGCCCAGAAACTCGAGTCTAAAGGTGTGATCACTCCTTCTCATTTTACCTATCCTAGTCATGATCCCGTTATTTCCAAAGATGTTTGCATGTCCCGCATTGCGCCGGGTTCGGTTTGGAATACCGAGACTTATCCTGTTGGTCGGTTACCCGACAATGCCCGTATCACTTTTCACATCGTTTGTGCCAACCTTTTGTAAACTTCAATTGACTTGGCTATGGGCCCGCGTCAAGCTACTATGGTCTATCATCTGTTTGACCATGCCACCGTTATCAATTTGGACCGCACGTTTTACAATGATATCATTTGTGCGGCGCTGGACAAAAAGGGTCAGGCCCCTCTTCCTTACGGTCGTCTCATTACCTCCTTTCTTAAGGATGTCGGCATTGTTCCCCCTCAAGATCTTATCAACTTACCCAAGCCACTTGGGCAAGAATCCCGCACCCGCAGTGACAAGTAAATCCAGCTGATCCGTGCGCGTCGAGGTGACAGTGATTCCTCGGGTGATGAGGTTGCTGCTGAGGACGAGGATGTTCCTGATGAAGATGTGGAGATGGATGAAGGTGAGGAGGAGGAATATGATGAAACTGCTGATCTTGATTATGTTTCGGTTGGAACGGGTCTCACTGAGCGCGTTATTTCTCTTGAGACGCGTTTTGACGGGTTTATGTCCTCATACGAACGGGACACGAGTCTGATATTGCGTATGCAGGCGGATCTGTACCGCCTCCAGTTGGGTCCCGATACCCCCCTTCCTGCCTATTTTCATGATCCGTATGACCCCACTGCCCCCGATAGCTCCCACCCCCCACCAGCCCCGTAGGCAGCCCCGTTGGAGCCCGTGCAAGTTTCACCCCCTTCTAGCTATGTTATGTGATGGTGTCCTATATTTTTTTTCTCTTGTTTCCACAGTGAAGTTGTACTAAACCGTTTTTATTCCAGTATTTTTCTTATTTTATTTA
This sequence comes from Sambucus nigra, assembly GCA_949130495.1. Classification (NCBI taxonomy): domain Eukaryota; kingdom Viridiplantae; phylum Streptophyta; class Magnoliopsida; order Dipsacales; family Adoxaceae; genus Sambucus; species Sambucus nigra. The sequence goes on along the minus strand of OX422209.1, from coordinate 185,712,533 downwards.
TCGTACTCCTTATTTTGTCTTCTTTAGCTTTATCGTCCTTTTGATTGTGGACAATGCAAAAGACTAAGTTAGGGGGGATGACAAGTGCGTATTCATAAAACTTCGCATATCTAAAAAAAATAATAATAATAATAAAAATAAAATTTTAAAAAGCCAAAAATATTTTTCTTCAAAATAAATAAATTTTGGAATTTAAAAGTTTCAAAAATATCACCTTTATTCTATTTAAAGTCTCAACTTGTTAACAATCAATTGCACTAAGCCAAAATTGACCGAAGATGGAAATTGAAAGAAAATTGACGACTTAACGAATAAGTGTGGAGATCAATAAAACCCGGTGAGATTTCGAGCCTTTCAATTTTTTATGAGTTTTTAAATCAATTCGAGTTTATGATTAACTCAAAGTTCTTTTTAGCGTTTTAATAAGTCATTTATGATCTCAATCCTTTGTTTTGATCGATTATGGGAAATGTGTGAAATGTTGTCTCGAAATTCGTGCTAAATATATCTCTAAACTTAATTAATCTCGAGATGCATATGGTAATGTGATTAGCAATTTGGACAATGAAGTAGGCCCTCTTTTCTTTAACCAAAAAATATTTGCCATAAAAAGTTGTGAAAAATTATCCCTTTGCAACCCACTTTGAGCCTAATATAATATTTCCCTTTCGTTTGATAACCCAAAAAACCCAATTGGCTCGGAATTGTGAAAAATTAGAAATTCATCAAGTAAGTCCGAAAAGTGCAATAAAAAAAAAGGGGCAAGAAAAGAAAAATAGCAAGAAAAAAAATGAAAAAAAAAGAAAAAAATGAAAAGAGAAAAAGAAAGAGAAAAATGAGCAAATGCCTGAAAAAGCACTAATGGACGTCATAAGGACATTTTTCAATTTTGAACATTCCGTCTATTCTCAATTTTACCCTTTACACTTTTTAACCCAAAAAGTCTCAACCGAGTCCGAATGGCGAAATTAATTACTGCATGGAGAGATAAGACAAGAAAAGATAATAAAAGAGATTAAAATGGTGTGATTAAGAGATGATGTTTCCCGTTTCCTAATAACTGTATTCCGATGATGAGATATTTTCACCATATATTTCCTTCTTTTCAATTTTGTATGCGTGAAATTGTGTCCATTATAATTACTCTTTATATCATGCATACCGGGAGAAAATAGCCACAATCCCAGTGATTCGTTTGTGAGTGCATCCGTAAGAATTTGAATCAAAATGAATTTTCGGAAAGTAACGTAATGCTCAATCGGTGGAAATTTGAGGTTTAATTTCTGGCTTTGCACACACACACACACACACTATGGTTTGAGACATTTGAATATGAATTTATGGTGATTCTTTTTCGAAAAGTTTAAATTGTATAATTTTTAAATATTTTGATATTTATTTGAGTCAATAAAGAATTTTGTGGGTGTATTCACTGCAAACCCTCACGAGACAAAACTCGTCCTACTAGGGTGACCTAGGGGTTTAAAGGCTTGTTGCATATGCTCAATGCAATCGCTTGCCTGCGAAAGTGGAATTTCAGTTCAATAAAATAAATCTCAAGAATAAAACTTTGGGTAGCTTCATTTACATTGCTCGGGACGTTAAAAGTTCTAAGTTAGGGGGATTTGACTAAGCATAAATTCTTCTGAATTTAGCCCCTTAGGTTAGTGATTTTGATATCTCGAACAACGTAATTGAATCGTATTTATCCCATATCATTGCCATTGACTATTTCTAATGAGTACCCCGAGTTTCGTGTATTTCTTATGGATTTTACAGGTATTTAATGTAAGAAAAGAAAGAAAGAAATCGGAAGAAAGGAAGAAAAGAAAGGAAGAAAAGAAAGGAACATAAGTCAAAGGGAAAAAGCGTAAATTTACACCCAGAGTTCGGATTCGAAGCCTAAAGGAAAGTTAAAATCCTTGTTTCACTAGAGCATCGGAAGAAATGACAGTCAAATCAGAGCTTAAGATCAAAAGTTATGATCAGTCAAAGATGAAAAGAAAAAGTCAAAGTTGAAGAAAATCGGACCGATCCGAAATGCCACCTTTCCAGTAGACCCCGGATTGATACCGAACCGATGGAAAGAGAATCGATTCGAGAGCATTCGGACTAAACCGGTGGAAATAAAAAAACCGATCCGATGACTGAAAATCGAACCGATCCGATGGAATCCGAACCGGTCCGACTGTTGGAATTTCTGGCATTAATTATGGATCTCAAGAGGTGCAGATCTTGGAATATCTTGCGTAGGCCATCGATTTTAGCTGTCAAATTCGTGCTAGTTGGTGCTATAAAAGGCCAAGCATGCATCCTTCATAGGGAGTCAAATTTTAGAGAGAGGGTCAGATTTTAGGGAATTCTTAGTAGACAAATTTCATTTTCTTAGAAAAGCCCTAATTTGTAAGTTTGAGGAACAAGAAGTATTTCTGGATTCAATCATCTCTTTTCTCTAGTGTTGATTACAAGTATCAATTTCCATTCTCTTATTTTATCTCAATTTTGTTTTTAATTCAATTATCACTTGTTTTGTAATTTTTGCTTTTACAATGTTTCTTAGATCCACAATTACATGCATTGTTATGAATTTGTTTTCTCATAAAACCATGTCTAGCTAAATTTTCAAGGGTTGGGGTACATGAGCTCATTTCGAGGTAAATTACCCATGTAAAAAATAGAGGGTAAATTAAATATTGACTGAATCGTGTATGTAAATTATACGAACATAGCCGATCTTTTAATCTCTCTTGCACTAGGTACTTGGGATTTTTAAGAATGCTATGCAAATATAATTGTCCATTCATCGCTTTGTATTTACCTTTGATTTCATATGATGAGGGCTAGTTCCCTCATATATGTAATGTTTAGGATCTATAAAGACTGGATTTAGTCAAAATTTCAATTTACAATTCTAGTATTCTATATGATAATTTACTAAGGTTTGAGGGATTGTAATCCATCCTATATTTTCGCTCATATTCATATATGATTTTTTACAATTCTTAGGATTTTTGTGCACGTAGTTTATTTTCATAAATTAGAGATTTCAACCATCAATCATCTTTTCTTTTCTTTTGAGAAACCATTTGAAGGATAAATAACTTTTCCTACATATCCCCAATTGCTAATTTTTGATCCCTGTGGAGATGATACCGACTTGTCGGATTACTACTAACGCGACAGGCTTGCACTTGAGCCTAAAAAGAACGCACTTTTGAGATAAATTCTTAGTCGCGTCAGGGACTTAATAGCAGAGTACGCCAACACCATAGATTTTATATGGGGTGCCGATAATATATATATATATATATATATATATATATATATTTATATATATATATATATATATATATATTATATGAGTGACTAATATATATATACTTATATATGGAAACATTCTACTGTGCGTATAAGTAGTTAAGTAATGAATAAATGCTCCGTATTTATAATAAGTGTTCGGGAACTTTATAATGGTACTGGGTTGTTCTAAGTAACGTAAGAAATCTTGAAGAGATTGATTTTGTTTAAATTAAATATCATAAAATTTTTACTTCTCGGGATTAAATTTTATGGAAAAATAAGTTAGATAGATTTATGAGTTTTGTATTACGGTAGGCGTGCACACTATATGAGAGGTGAGAATTCTCAAGAGAGTGTCGAATACTAACATGGTTGTCACATTAACCGGTAAGCATTTTAAATACTTGCTAAACTATTTTAAAACTATTTTACGTCGGGATCTGACCCGTTTCCAGTTACTTCTCTTTCTCCTGTATATATATGTATGTATTATAGGTGCCCAGCCACAGGGGCGTCATGCGTAGATTCCTTGGACTGGACATGATGCAGTTTATATGGGAGTTGTAGGCCCTTACTTTAGACGACCTCTTTATTGATTCAGTTCCTATTTAGTTCTTCATAGTTAGGGCATGTGTCGCCATATTTCCTATTCCGTTTCGATTTTTCAGAGATTTATGTTTATTTACATTTCCTGTATTCAGTACTCTTTGGGAGTTAACTCGTCAGGATGATTACATTTATAGTTCTTAAACTTGGTTTGGTTTATCTAGATGGTTTAAACTCTTGTGTGTTAATTGCCATCCTTATTATTTATGTGATTCTTAAACTATTGTTTATTAAAAAGGTTTTTATATTGGAATTTAATAAGGTGAAAATAAAACTTTAAATTGTTTTGACACTTAGCTTAATTATTTGGGGTGTTTAAATTGGAAATAATTATTTTTCGACAGTGATGCTAAAAATGAACCAACCGTTCACCTTGATTTTAATTTCATAAAGGACTGATCACCCGGTATTTAATTAGGCAGGGTGTCACAGTAACTTAATCCTCGAACCTTTGAAATAGTTAGTTTCGCAAGCGTTAATATTGTCTTTGATGCCATTCTCTCGAGGTGGTGACATTTCTTTTGCCTGTTTTGTGTAAGATAGCCTGATGAATCTGTCTCTATAATTTATCCCACATTGATGACAACCGAGTGCCCCGAGAAAAGGCACAATCTCAAGCGCACGTCGAAGGAAACCCTTGGAAAAGAAAAGGAGGTAAGCCCCCGGGATGGCCATAGTGGAGACTCCATTGAGGAGATTTTAAGAGTACTAAACTTTATTTCTTCACGGGTGTTATTATTTTCTGCATGTATGCGTAGGCATCTGCATGTATGTTACATTTTCTCCTCTATCTACTTTTTGTGTATATCAGCCTCATGTAAATATTACTTTTTACTCACTTATACACTTCACACACTTGTATATACTCTCCATGTACACTTCACACCCTTACACTTGTATATAGATTCACTCCTACTCATATACTCCAACACCACTTAGAATATCCATGCTTAGGATTCACTAGCACACACCCACACTTCTCACACTTGTATATATATCCATGCTCACTTGCACATATCACACACCACTTTTAGTTGATCCATGTATAGGCTTACTACCACACACACTCACTTATAAATAATTATATATCACTCACTCACATGTATATATCCCCATGCTTTCCTATCACCATGCTTGGTGTAGTCTTCATGCTCTATGCCAATTTTACTTTTTTTGATACTTGTATATACTCTCCCATTAGTGTAGTACTCCCCTTACTCATCATGCAAACAAAAATACTCTCTCTCTCTCTCTCTCCATAATATGCTAATTAAGACTCATGCATGCATTTTTGCACACTACATCACCAAGAGCAGGGCAATATTGACCAAAATTTTATTCTGCATTGGGGGTCACTTTATAATGGGTGCCCGCTTGTGTGCACAGTTAGCCTAAGCGATATGACTCTCACCTTCCATTGGCCTCTTACCTTCGACGTATATCGAACGGTTACCCCACATCATACCGCTTGACCGAACTCAGGACGAGAGGTATATAATAGGGAACTTGTTCACGTACGTTGAGTATATCGAATTCGCTCTCAGACGTACCGTCCCCACATGGTATATCGTGAGGTAATTCACCTACACTCAGTTATATCAAATGGCTTGTCCACACATATTGATGAATGATTGCCTTTATAGGCAAGAGGTATATCATGGAAGGCATGCTAAAGGGGGGAACCTTTCCAATAGCCCGACAAGAGCATAAGCATCATATAGGCATCGAACCTATGGCACTCATATTTAGTTTATCGGTTACCATGTGAAACACAGTCAAAACTCTGGTTTGGCATATCGTCTAAATTTTATTTTATTTTTTTTTAAAATAGGACCCTATCCGTGAGCCTGAAAACAAGTCAAATCGTGTCTTACATATTTTTAAACCCTATTTTTTTAGGTTCGTAACCTATTTGGCATTTAGGCAAATCTAATACAAGTGAAAACCTAATAATAATAATAATAATAATAATAATAATAATAATAATAATAATAATAATAATAATAATAATAATAATAATAATAATAATAATGATGATGAGATTCCTCTCCCTTTCCCTCTCTTTTAAAAACTAAAATACTAAAAGCATATTCCTCCTTTTCTCAATAAAATAACAAAAAATTCCCCCTCCTTCTTTCAAATATAAATTCAAACTGTTTTCTTTCTCAGGTTGATCGAATACTCGATTTTGGCATGTCTCCCTGTTGGCTTCAGTCTTTCGTCAAACAACCCCAAAACTCTGTCACTTATTCTGTTATGTAATCTGAATTTTGGATCTACCTCCACAAGCTTTTAATGGAAAATACTCACTAAGCACTAAATGTTCAGCCACATCTGATGGTCGTCCTAACCCAACTCAGTGCCAAGATTGATAACCTTCAAACCGAGGTTCATGAAATACAGCAACACCGGGCCTAGATTCTTGAAGAACCTGAGATTTTCTTTCCTTGAGGTATTGTTCCACCTATTCCCGAGCCTGTCTAGTCCCAGAAGAGTACCGACATGTTTTGCGTGCCTTACCTGCTAATGGGCCGCCACCAACTTAACTATCGATTTCAATCCTTACCTAACCATGGGATAATCTTCCACTACCCGTGGATCCCAAAGAGAGGGAATTGAACAAGGCTAAAGAAGACCTCAAATCACTGTCAAAGAAGTTGGACCAAGTCAAGATATCCGATAACTATATGAACTATACACATATGTCTCCTTATCCTAAAGCTAAACTGCCAGAGAAGTTCAAGATGTCAGTTATCGAGAAATTTAGGGGAAACGGACCCCCAATTGTTCACCTTAGAAGATATCACCGAGACACGACCCTCCTTAGTTCCTCTGAAGAGAGAATGGCCATAATGTTTTGACAGACCTTGGAAAAAATTTCCCTTCAGTGTTTTTTATCCCGTAAAGAATCGAGGATCGATAGTTGGGAGGATGTCATCCGGTAATTCATGTCTTAGTACAAGTATAATGAGGCGCTATAGGTTGTGCGTCGATATCTAGAGCTTCTTAAGAAAAACCCGAGAAAATAGTCAGTAGCTTCATAGGAAGGTGGAGAGAGAAAGCTACCACCATGAACAGCAAGCCCTCTGAGGAGGACCAATTCAATATTATAAACAAGAACATCTTGCCTCATATCTGAGAGGACAGTATTACCCACACTTTTGAGTCCTTCAAGAGGTTGGTGTAGAAATTGAGGAAGGTATCACCAAAGTGGAGTCTGAACCAAAGAAAGTGATTGAATAGTTTACTCCCCAAAAGTATGAGAAGCTTGCCACTGCTACAGTCTTAACCATCAATAATATTTCGTAACTTGATACCTCTTGGGAACCAAAAATTCCCCCTAATCCTTCCAAGAAGGAATACACCAATAACCAAGCTCCCCTGTCTAAATTCTACCAGGACCTGCTAAGTCTAAATTTCATCAAAACCTTGGGCACCCATCCATTACCAAATCCACTCCCTAAAAACTTCAAACCCCATGCCCATTGTGATTTTCAATAATCTATAGGTCATACCACTGACCAATGCTTCCACCTTAGAAATGTGATCCCAGACCTAATTGATCGGGGTATCATCGCTCCACCTGCTAATCCTAAACCCAATATCACTTATAAGCCACTTACAACACATAAAAATGCCATCTTTCTAGAAAACAACCCAGGATTTGCCCCATTTACTAAAATTGTGCCCAATTTAACACATATCATCTGTACAGTCTCACCTAAACCTCTTAGTATTTTCCCATCCTTCCTCTTGCACCCTACATATCTTGTTGATCAAGCTTTGTCACTCCTTATAAGGCCCTGCATCGCCGTCTGCACCCGATCTGAGGGGGAGGCATGGAGTTATATGTTGTGTTAGACTAACTCTTAGAGTTTAGGGTGGAATTACCCATTGAAATGTCCATTGATTGTTAGAAGATCAGCGAATTGTTCATAGGAGACCAAAAAAGGGCTTAGGAATTAGACGGATGTGTAGTACCTATTGAATAAGTCAGTCTAGATGATGTGGTACATGACATGGCCGATATGATTCCACAAACAAGTGAAATCTACATCATCTATGAGTTGCTCACAGCTTTAAAGCTTCAAGGACGATTTATCCCTTCACTTATGCATTTCCCCATTGAGTGGTAAGATTTATACGATGAATTTGTTGAGGTGATAGAATGTATTGATTACTCTTGGAAAGAGGGAATAATTTCCACTTAATGGGGGTTATTTTGATAACTTAGATTATAAACCAAGTCAAGAAGAAGTCAGTCTAGTAGTCAGCCTGTGTGGAATGATAACCCTTGAAGATTTTTTAGGGGAATCAACAAAGTGTCCGTTCATCCCGAGATCTATGAAGCCAGGGGGTTATTATTTTTTCGGTCTAAATAAAACACATAACCCAATCAGGGCGGTACTATAAAGATCCAATTCCTTATACAACCGATACAAACGAAGTAAAGGGAGTGGTCGAAGAACTTTTAATGCCCGAAATGACCATCGAAGAGAGCAAAGTCCTTGATCAACTCAAGAAGACCTAAGCCAATATCACCTTATGGAGGCTTTTCATATCCTCTCAGTTGCATCGAAATGACTTGATAAAACTCCTTACAAGACCCACAGTCCCTTCTTCAACTACTCCCAAAGAAGCAATAAATATAGTTGGGTTCCTAACCTTTTCCAAACTCCTCTCCTTTTATGAAGGTGATATGCCAAAGTTCATTCATAATCAAAATTGTGATCTCAACATCTTTGTTGAAGTCTTGGGAAAGACAGTCCCACTATCACTTGTTGACACTGGATCTACTCTCAATGTCTATCTGCTCAGAACCTTCAATTGTGTGGGAGTGAAAGTTAGTGATCTCACTCCCACCTCAATCACTGTGCGTGCTTATGACAACACTTGTCGAGAAGTAATGGGGGCGATAAAACTCACACTAGGGATTTTCCCTATCGATCTTCTCATCGAGTTTCAAGTCATCAACTGATTTCTTCAATCTACTCCTTGGTCGTCCATGGTTCCACAACATTCGAGGAGCATCTTTTTACCTCATCAAAAACTAAAGTTCTTCGCCAAAGGTCAGGTTATCACCATTTTAGGGATGACAACAATACGACGAATGCCAACATTAATATTCTAGTATTGGAGATCCATCATGGGACCAATGATACGCTCCTCTCTAGTTTCAGAATTGATTCGTTCCCCATCCTAGTTTGGGATAACTTTAAAGACTAATTTTGTCCAGAGCACAACCCTTATGGAAGCGTTAGTGTGATTTAGATGTTCAAGAACATGTACTTTATTCCTGGAATGGGTCTAGGGTGATGCCATTAAGGATTTTTTAAGCTCAAAGTACTGAAAAAGACATTTCCCCCACGTGTCTTGGGTCACCAACCTTCACTAGATGAACTCAAAGGTCTTCGTTGACCAAGACCGAAAGAAGCTTGAAAGTTGAGAAATCTTATGTCAAATAAGTAACTCTCGGTCGAATACTTCAAATATAAAATGCAACCTCTCACCAAGAATGCCGTGATAATTACCTAAGATCCGAGGAAAGTTATTTTAAAGACACATTCGACCTACATACACTAGTAATGAGTCTCTGCATGATCTGCTCCGATGCCGCACCATTAAACATGTATGCTCAAATCAAAGCTGCTGACATGCCTCTTTTCAACTAGAATTCCATATCAGTCCAACCTGCCCAAATTTAACCCAACCCTAATGTTTAACCTATTCAAGTCTCTTCACTTATTCCTATTTTTCCTTTTTCCTTTTCCCAATACAAATATAATTGGGACCTCCTTTAACGAGGTTCTCAATGTTATTTTTCTTGAAAATAAAATAAATAAGTATTTTGAGTATCTTGAAGTGTCTTACATTAATTATCTTGATTCTAAACAAACTCTTGATGATGATGAGTTTACAAATGAACAATTCTTAACTGATCTTATTAAGGAATAACATAACCACGTTCAAACTAATGATAATGAGACTATTGTTATTAATCTCATTCTAGTAGCCATCACTGTGAGAGTAGGATAGGGTCCACCCTTAACGGGCATGAGCATGTGAAATTTGAAGAACAAGTGAAAGAATTCATGGATGTCTTTGCATGGTCCTACGAAGACATGCCTGGCATTAACTAAAAAATAGCTCAACATGAGATCCCAACATTCCCAGAATACAAGCCAGTCAAAAATAAGATAAGAAAACTCCGTACCGAATGGTCACTCAAGGTCAAAGAGTAGGTGGTGAAAAATTTGAATGTGGGTTTCATTCGCATAGCCGAATATCCAATATAGATCGCCAACATTGTCCTCATGCCGAAGTTAGGAGGAAAAATCCGCATGTGTGTCGACTACTGATAATTAAGCAAATCATCCCCAAAGGATGATTACCCATTGCCTAACATTGGCATAATTGTGGACAACATAACCAACCATGCCCTTAAGTCGTTTATCGATGGATTAATTGGATATAACTAGATCAAGATGCACCTTGACCATTAATAGAAAACCGCCTTCATCACCCCCTGGGGAACCTTTTGTTATACTTTCAAGCCACTTAAACTCAAGAACACTGTGGTTACCTACCAAAGGACCGCCATAACTTTATTCCCAAGGAGTTTGAAGTATACATAGACAACATGATCATGAAGTTCAAGACTCGAAAAGGTCAAATTCCTACCCTCCAAAATTTCTTCAAGCGACTGCAAAAATAACATATGCGATTAAATCTATAGAAATGTGTTTTCGACGTCACAAAAAGAAAAAGTCTTGGGACTCATGGTCAGTGAGAAAGGAATATAAGGGGACCCTACCAAGATGAATTCCATACTTAAGATGTCACCACCACAGACAAAGAAGAAAGTTCGAGGATTTATGGATAAACTATAGTAGATTAGTCTATTCATTAGCCAGTTGACTTCTATCTGTGAACCCACTTTTAAACTTCTCCGAAAGGACTCAACTGAAGTATGAAATGAGTCCTGCCAAGAAGACTTTTACCAGATCAATAGATACCTCACTTGAACTCCAGTGCTCATACCTCCCTAGCCAGATCCCCCTCTCCTCATATAATTGACCGTCAGAGATATCAAAGTAAGGGCTTTGCTAGCCAATACATTAAATAATCTCACAAAGAAAGAGACACATATTATGCCAGTAAAAAGATGGTCGGATACAAAACCAACTACACTGCTTTAGAGAAAGCATGTGTTACCCTGGTCTAGGTCACACAGTAGTTACGGCACTACATGGTTTCCTGTATCATCAGACTAGTATCTTGAATAGATCCCATAAAATACCTGATACATAAACTCGCTATGTTCATTCAAATGGCCTGTTGGTTGATGTTGCTAGCCAAATTCGATATTGTGTACGTTAAGTAGAATTCTATAAAAGGGAGAGTGATCTCTGATTATTTTTCTGATTACCCCATGGAAGGAACCGAGGTCTGGGTCTCTGAATTACCAGATGAAGACATTCTCTGCACCTCTCAGGATGACCTTAGATGACAAATGTTCTTTGATGGAGCTGCCAATAAGAAAGGATATGACATTAGGATACTCCTAATCTCCCCTGATGACTCTCATACCCCCATTTTTATCAAATTAGACTTCCCTTGCACCAATAATATGACTGAGTACGAGGCATGCACTGTAGGCCTAAAAATCGCTCTCAATAAAGGTATCAAGAACCTAAACGTCTAAGGGGACTCTAGCCTTATCGTCGGAAAAATTCTTAAAAAATGGAAAGTCAAAGATGAAAACCTCCTACGCTTCCACGCCCACCCGAAAGAGATGGCCTTCCAGTCCAATGACGTCACTTTCAACTACTTTCTTCGTATAAAAAATAGTTTAACTGATGACCTTACCCTGGCCTCTATGGTCTATAAGCCCGGGGGAATAACAATGGCCCCTCTCTTAGTTTGGAAATAAGTTATGCCTACTCAATGCTACCACATTGAGCTCATCACAAAGGAAGATTCCGATATGGTCGGGTTATGATACTACGACATTTGACGCTTACTCAAATATGGTAGGTATCCCCAAGATGCAGACAAGAAAGACCGTGCGTCACTTCGCAAATTGGTTGTCCAATATATCATTTGTGATAAATCACTTTTCAAGAAAAACTTCGATGGAACCCACTGCATTGTATAGCATGGGGATGCTATTGAAGGAATGATGCAGAGAATTCACAGTGGGGAATGCAAGCCCCATATGAACGGTCATATGCTTACCAAGAAGATCTCCATCAAGGGTACTATTGGACCACCATAGTTCAAGACTGCACTGCCTAGGTTCGCAAATGCCTCAAATGCAAGCAGTTTGCCAGTCTCCAACACTTGCCTCCTCGAGAACTATACAACACGACCTCTCCCTAGCCCTTCTCCACCTTGGGCATTGGCATCATAGGGAAGGTCACTTCCAAAGCTTTAAACTATCATGAGTTCATCCTGATCACCATTGACTACTTCACTGAATGGGTCAAAGACGAGTTATACATAGTGTTGAATGACAATAAAGTGGCTAAATTTATCAAAAGGAACATCATCTTTCGATACGGAGTTCCCCATAAGTTAGTATTAGATAATGGACTCCACTTCAAAACTGAGGTCAAAGAACTGGTCGATGAGTATGGGATTTAGAGGCACAAATATTCTCCCTACCTACTCTAAACCAATGGTGCTGTCAAAGCCACTAATAAAAGCCTTAAAACTATCATAAATAAGATGACATAGATTTGAATAGATTAGGTCGATCGGATCCCATACGCCCTCTGGGGATACCACACTTCAATCAAAACACCTCATGAGGCTACCTCTTATTCTATAGTGTACGGAATGGAAGTAGTTCTACTGTTAAGCTAGAAATACCATCCCTTCGCGTCATGCTCGAAAGAAGGGTAAGCGTAGAAGACTGGCATGAGAGTCGCTTTGATGAACTATCACTTTTGGATGAAAATAGAGTTAAGGATCTATACCATATAGAGGGGTACCATCGTCGGATAACACGATCATTTAATCAAAAAGTCAAGGACCGCAGTGTCCATGAAGGATACGCTGCCATCGAGGAAATCATAGAACCCGTATATGACCCCAGAGGGAAATTTAAATCAAATTTGAGCGACTCCTATATTGTGGAGAAAATTCTGTCAGGCACCACCACTATGTTTACAAACTTTGATGGAGAAGACATGGCATGTCCTGTCAACCTAGACCATCTCAAAATTTTTACTTTTAGTCCGAAATCCCGATGCGCTATAAAATTTCTCACCCCCCTTCTATTATTAAAAGAATTTCTTCATTTCCTCCTACCCAGAACTACATGGGACTTGATCCTCTTAAAAACATTTCTTTCAGATTGAGACTCATGAAGATTTTCAAAAACCCCATAGGTATGTTGATAGCCCATAAGCCATACATGGGCATGGTCCCTTTCTTGTTCATAAAAAGCTATTCTTTTTTATCCTCTGAGAACGGTTGTCCATCTTATCATTTACATGAACAAAAGGATTATGCATAACTTAGTTATTGGTATAGATAGTTCAAAATGCAAAACTCATCAGGAGGCATAACAAAATATGATCAAAATCATTTTTATTTCTAATAAGGGAATACATCACCATTACATGAAGTATTAGTGAAGGGAATTAAATAGCCCACCTCCTTTCCACTGACCAAAACTATCTTAAAACAAATTTAACCCTACCAGCTTCACAAAAATTATTCCTAACCCTACAGAAAAACATAAAACCTTAAAAATAAAAAACACAAATTACCATAGATTTACAAAATGTTACCCCAACTTCACATACATTGTCCTCAACTACCAGATGACCCCGTTTTCTTATCATTACCTTCCCCTAAAGGCTACCAAATCTCCCACTCTTGGTTAACACTTAATATGCGCTCCATAGAGCTATACGTACTGAAAAGTTGGACGAAACCACAACACCCTCCTCTATAGTGTCGATGGCGACAAGCCACCTTTGCCAGTATTTAACTCCATAATATTTTCCACTACTCACTTCCACAACTACTTCAGGTAGTCCCCAGACACATGCCAAACCCCTCCTACAGATTGTGATGGACGGGTAGATGGACGACGATGCTGCCATAAGGAACCCAACATCATTCGCACTGATTCAGTCATATCCTCTACCAGGAAGAAGTTCGTTACAAGAGGGGCACAATTTTTTCCCATCTGACTTAACGCAGAAGCCGACAGGGGAATAAAAGAAATCCCAGCGATGGACAACCGACCGCACATATCGATACTTTCCTAGCTACAAAACAGGATCCAAATCTTCCCACTATGGCACCGACCAACGAAGGCACAGGGATCTGAGCTCCACAAACCAGTTAACCCAGTTCTCTATAGATGGGCCAAAAATGAAGAAAGGACGAACGAATAAATTAGGCACACCCACTAAGGGATACTCAGGAGGAGTCGCTAGACAAAGCCTATCTATAAGCCACCTGAACAACATCACCGGGATTGCCCTCAGAAAATCAAAACGTCCCTCTTTTTAATCATCTAGATCATTCAGGGTCTCTGTCAACACCACTGCCATAAGATTATGGCGGTAAGACATATATGTCACTATGAAAAAAACTTAGGGATCAACTGTCAAGTATCCTGTCACCAGTAAAAGCCTTGCTATAAGGCCCAAAGAAATAACTCTGGAAAAGCCAACATCATCAAAGCCCCTCTAGCACACTGAATACATCACTGCATGAAGAGATATAGTCCATCCATTAATCAATGGTTGAGTCGACGAAGGAGAAATATGGAGCAACTCTTCCAAAAATGCTCTAGGCGAATGAGAAAAATCGGGCATAACTGTCACGACACTGGGGCTAACCCCCAATATTGTTGAGAGTTCCTCATTGGTAGGACAGACCCAGTCTAGTCTAAAATGGAAGACATGGTCCTTAGGGTACTAAAATTGTAAAACTAGTGCTAGCAAGTTACAGTCTATTGCCCGATTGTGCCATAATAAAACCCGATGCAATCTGAAAGTATCATAATCAACATTGTAGAGGCACATGACCTCTAAACCTTCAGGATAAGAAGATAATTATTCATACATGGAGAGAGCCATTTGGAGAATATAGAAAGAAAAAGCAAGAGGAGAAATGTTGTTATTGATGAAGAAAACACACATCGTATCCCTCTTTTTATACCCAAAATCCATGACACATTTTTTTTCAGGAAACCCATCTAATTCTCAGCCTTACATAAGTACACAAGTATACATAAAAGTGCAATCAAACTTATGAGAGATTTGACTTGATGCCCATGTTGATAGGCAGGTCAAGGGGTATGCTGATTAGTAACCCCCCCATTTTGAAAAATTCCATTTTTCCTCTTCTGCCCAAGATCAATTTCCAAAAATCCTTATTTTGAAAAGTCGCTTACCGAGTCGTTCCTTTTTATTTTTTAAATATTTTCCCTAAAATCATTTTCATTCTCAAAATAAATTCTTTTCCTTTTTTATTCATTTTTTTAATTTTTAAATGAAATATTAACCCCCGAGTTAATTACTTTTACTCTCCTTTTCTATCATTTCCATATTTATCTCTATCTTTGCATAAAATAAACAATCTCAGTAGAAAATTAAAAGTGCATATAAGATAGGTCACTAAAAATATAAAAACAAAATGCATTCCATATATGTCTATTTATTACATTTTTGTAGGGACAAAGGAAAAAAATAAGAAAAACAAAAAATACAAGACATGACTTCACCCATACCCTCAACCTCCGCGGCAAACTATCTTTCCCGATGACGAGCGATGGATCCTCCATTCCCAGAACCAGAACTCCCATCACAAGTGGCAGGAGAAAAAAAGTAAGAGGGAGTCGGCTTCTTGATATGCTTAGATTTAGAGGACATCTAATCCTTAATATCCTGCAGCCAGTTGGTCGGCACCCGAACATACTACTAGCAAAGAGTAACAAAAAAGATAAATCAGTTAGTAAAGAGCAAAGAAAGAATAAATGAAAAAAAAAAGAGAAAGAAAAGTAATATACCTTAGGCCAAAGGGCCTCATTCATAAGCATTGTCAACCCAGACAACACCATATCAGGACGATATGACACACTTAGTGACTCGTCATTATCCAATTAAATATAGAAATAATACCTTCTCAAGAAATAAAGATGCCAAGAAGAACATAGGAAAGACTAAAGATAACCTAGTCGCTCGTCAGGGAATTTAGGACCCGTCGCACATCCGCCAAAGATAAAAGATTGATTTGATCGCCGATTAGACTTCCACCACCGTAACATCTGATAAAAGTCCCCATATCCTCATTCTTCAGGGCCATTAGCCCCGTATTATGGACTATCACTTTCTAGAACCACGTCTGCAAAAGCCACTGATCAGTAAAAATAATAAACAAGAATGTAAGGAAATGCATAAAAAGAAAAAATATATCCAAAGTTACCTACTGAGAGATACGTGTCTCCCATAAAAGTTGGCCAGCAATACCGATTGAAAACGTCCAAAGAAGAATAAAGGGAATCCAAATCCAGGCTCCCCCAATCATACAGCTGGATATAAGAAATCTTCTTCTGATACGACAAGAACCAAAGATAGACGACGTCGTTGCTCGTCTCCACCCAAAAACAAAAAAGCAAAAGAAAAATAAATAGACGGGCCATTTGTTTCGTCTGTCGCCCGTCAGTCTCACCCACCCTCCTCCATAAAAGCATATCCCTTAATGAAAAAATTCGTATAGAATCTCCCAACACGATTCCAACCAAATCCCAAGAGCCGCCCACACCATCTCTAGTGTCACCCTCAAAGTGCGATCTAACACTATCTTGAACCCTTCGCAATTTAACCCCAACAGCTGCTGGACATCAATGGGAGTAATAGTCATCTCCCCAAATCCAAGATGGAATGTGTGGGCAGTGTCCCTTCACTTATCCCTAAGAGCACATAACCCCACAGTGGAACACGGTGTCTTATCTAGTGACTTCGCTAATAGTTAGCGTCTTATACCATCCACCACACAATAGCAGGAAGATTATCTTAAACCTCCTTCAATCCAGTCATCTCCCGAGACCGAATGCTTGAAGGAGCTATGTGAGTTTGCAATAAAACATAAAAAAAACACCCTTTATTAAGTGTAAGGATCAAAGAGAAAAATAAATTGGAGAACCAAAAGTCACCATACTTACATGACCATTAGGGTTCTTCAGCCTAGATGAATTATAATATGCAGGATCACGTAGTAAGACACCCTCATCAGCAACAGGCTCAAAAAACTTAAAAGTATTCTCATTGCCTAATGCAAGGGGCACCCCAGACTACCACTTCAAGGCTGCCCAATCATCAACGACCAACCACTCTTTGTTCCACACGTCAATTAAAGAGTCATCCAGTTGAAGTCTCGAAGAAGAAAGGACTTACGAACAATTTTTAGAAAGATAAAGCAGAAGATTCAAACACTTGAAGGTGTGAAAAATGGGAAGGGATTGGCCCCTTTTATAGAAGGTTAAAGTACGTGCCGATCAACAATCCCCAACCCATACTGATCCGCAACCACCTTTTCCTCTTCTTAAGGAAGCTTAGAAGTCCGTGCCATTGTCGATTGTCACCCCCTCAAGCCAGCCTATCACTAGTCCCCTAATATTTTGTACAAGAAAATATTAAAAAAATAAAAAAAAATCCAGAATTTGCCCAAAATATTGCCAAAAATCCCTAAAATGTATGGAACATTATTTTCCCCCAAGAAAAACATTTTTAAATCACTAAGACCTTAGAAACTCTAGAAATCCCCAT
This sequence comes from Sambucus nigra, assembly GCA_949130495.1. Taxonomy (NCBI): domain Eukaryota; kingdom Viridiplantae; phylum Streptophyta; class Magnoliopsida; order Dipsacales; family Adoxaceae; genus Sambucus; species Sambucus nigra. The sequence continues at coordinate 185,694,831 of OX422209.1, read as the reverse complement.
CAAGATTAATCTTACAATATTATCCCCGACATACTCCACTGCAGAACCAATTATACACCCGCATCTAAGTCCACTATAATTCTCCATTTAGAACCTCAAATCTAAACATTCCTTAGTGGAGTCTCAAGACAACACAATCCCTAGAAGAACCACAAATGCACCTGCACTCCTAAGATAATTTAAATTTTCCCTGGAGAGCTATTCCTCACCCTATAGCTTTAGGCCCTCGAAATTGATCTCAGCCTGCAAAATTGGTTGCCCTTGTTTTTTGTCCTCAGAATTGACCTCGGCCCGCAGAATTGGTCGTCTACACTTTAGGTCCTCATAATTGATATCGAGTCGCAGAATTGGTGAACCTAACTTTAGGTCCTCATAATTGACCTTGGCCCACATAATTGGTCACCCTAAATTTAGGTCCTTAGAACTGACCTTGGCCCGTAGAACTGGTTGCCACAACTTTAGGTCTTCAGAATTAACCTTGGTTCGAAGAATTGGTCATCCTCAATTTTGGTGCTCATAATTGACCTCGATCTATATAATTATTCGTACAAACTTTAGTTCCTCGTAATTAACCTCGGCCTATAGAATTAGTCACCCCAATCATAGGCCCTCAGAATTGACCTCGGCCCGAAAAATTAATCGTCCCCAACTTTAGGTCCTCAAAATTAACCTTAACCCTTAAAATTGGTTGTCATAAATTTAGGTCCTCAGAATTGACCTTGACCCATAGAATTAGTCGTCCCGAAATTTAGGTCCTCAGAATTTTCCTCGGCCCTCAGAATTGGTTGCCCTAACTTTAAGCTCTCAAAATTAATCTCGACCCTCAGAATTGGTCGCACCAACTTTAGGTCCTCAGAATTGACATCGACCCTCAGAATTGGTTACTTTAACTCTAGATCCTCAAAATTGACCTTGGCTCTCAGAATTGGTTGTCACAACTTTAGGTCCTCAAAATTGACATCGGCCTACAGAATAGGTCGTCACAACTTTAGGTACTCGGAATTGACCACGACCCATAAAATTGGTCGTGCCCATCATAACTTTAGAATCAACCTTAACCCGCATAATTGATCGTACAACTTTAGGTCCTCAGAATTAACGTCGGCCCCCAGAATTAGTCACCCTAACCTTAGGTCCTCAAAATTGACCTTGGCCCGTAGAATTAGTCGCCCCAACCTTAGGTCCTTAGAAACTATCTCGACCCATATAATTGGTCTTCCCCAACTTTATGTCCTCAAAATTGACCTCAAACCTCATAATTGATCATCACAAATTAAGGCCCTCAGAATTAATCTCGGTTCGTAGAATTGGTCACCCCAACTTTAGGTCCTCAAAATTGACCTCGGCCTGTAAAATTGGTTACCTTAACTTTGACCTCGACCCGTAAAATTGATCGCCTCAACTTTAGGTCGTGATAGTTGACTTTGACCCCAAAATTGGTTGTCCCCAATGTTGTGTCCTCAGAATTGACCTCGGCCCTCAGAATTGGTCATCCCCGACACAACTTTAGAATTGAGATTGACCCGCTAAATCAGTCATCAACAAATTAACCTTCACCTATTGAATCGTTCATCCTCATCTCCATAGGTCCTCACAATTTACCTCGACCCTCTGAATTGTTCACCCTAGCCCCTTTATTATCAACCTTAACACCTCCTCGACCTGCTAAATCGATCATCCTTATACTTTTAGGTCCTTAGATTTGACCTCGACTTGATGAATTGATTGTCCTCATATTCGTAAGTCCTAAGAACTGATCTCGACCCTCTAAATGTCACCCTTATCCTCCAGGTCCATAAAATCAACCTAAAATCCTCTTCCCAAACATCGATATGGTGTATATCATTCGAAGGCCTTGACTTATTCCATGGTCTCATGTCGAGGGGCTATTTATAAAAAACTCATCCTAGGATCTCCCCCTCCCCAGAGCACCTACTTAAGTCCCTAGCACTCAATCGTTCACTATAAACCCTAAGCTATACTCCAAGTACTAATCTGGAGGCCACCAGGAACTGTTTGACTCTGATAAACTCTCTCGCTTGGACAGAAGCTCAATGAATCTTCAAAGAGCTCTGAATAGCCTTTATAATGGTCCACCCCATGAATGAATCGACCTTACAGTTCGAACGAACATTCAATTTTACTTCGAGTACTGATTTGGACCAGCGCTCTCGAGCCTCATTTGACTCCGATTAAATCTCTCGCTTGAGAAAAAGCTTAATGAATCTTTGAAGCACTCTAGATACCCTTTCTAACGGTCCATCCCGTGTGCATATCGGACTTATGGGTCGGATGAATGATCCGTTTTACTTCGAAAACCAATCTAAAGACCACTAAGCGCTCTCTAGCCACGTTTGACTTCGGTCAACTCACTATCTTGAGAGAATTTGAATGGAATCTCAAAAGGCACTGAATCCCCTTTATAATGGTCCATCCCAAGTATAATTCAACCTTGCTATACGGAAAAATGACCCATTTTATCCCAAAGTCCTCGTTTGACCTTAGTCAACTTTTCTAACTAAATAAGCAGAAATGAAAAATTAAATGGCACTGAATACCATTTCCAACAGTCTGTCTCATGTGCAAATTCGACTTTATGGGTTTGATGAATGGTTTGTTTTACTTTGAAAATTAATCCATAGGCCACTGGTGATCTTGGGCCCTTTTTAACTCTGATCAACTTGCTAGCTTTAGTGAAATTGAATGAAAACTTGAAGGTCAATGAATACGCTTTCCAATGGTCTGCCCTATGCGCGAACCAACCTTATAATACAGACGAACGACCCATTTTACCTGGAAGGTTCACCGGGCACTTTCGAGAAATGTTTGACCTTAGTTTACTCTCTGAACGGAATGAAGCTGAATGGAATATCGAAGGGAACTAAATGCCCTTTTCAATGGTTCTTCCCATGCATGAATTAGCCTTATGAAACGTACGACCGATCCATTTTCCTTCGAGGATTTCTTGTCTAGAGACCAACGGGTTCGTTCGGGCCCCGTTTAACTTGGTGAACTCCTCAACTCGAGAGTGGATCAATGGATTCTTAAAGGGATATGAATAGACTTTCCAACGGTCCACCCCATACGTTATTACGACTTATAAATTATGATTTATGATGCTTTTCTAAAAAACCTATCCCAGACAGCCGAATGGCACCCTCAGGACCTTGACTATTATCAGTGTGCCTGAGGGGCTATGCCGATAGGCAGGCCAAGAAAAATGTCAAACCACACCCCCTTGGCCCTATAAACAGAGGCCATAACCTCACTTCGAAAGGCACCCTTGAACATCCCTCTCAGCAATACAAAGAATATTCTCTCGAATTCAGAGTTGTTCCCTTTCTAAAAATCCTATTTCCCACATTCTATTCCATTACGTTTTTACGTCATTTAGTAAATTTCCCCCATCTCTTCATACCACTTCCATCCCATTGCAATATCATCATATCTACACTCAAGATCAACATCAAGCGTTCATAAGGTGTAAGGACATAAATTTCCAATTGAGTTCTTGTATCGTTTTGACTTAATTTTGTGAACAAAACTGTATTTGTAATATGTCATAGGGAGATTTTATTTTATCACGGTCCCACTTGTTCTATGACGTATTGAAAAAATTAAAGACATTGAGGAAAAGCTTCAAATAATTAATCATGCCGAAGTTTAATTGGTGCACGTTTATTCGTCTTCAAGTTAATTGCATTCCAAGATCACACAGGCATGAATGCATATTGTTAATGAGATTCGGAATTGTTTTTATAAAAGATAAGGATGTAATTTTATAAGAATTTTTAAAAAAAAATGTTTTAAATGTTTTACACCACGTTTTATTCTGATAAGCTCGAAAAAGAGTTTGACTTAATTGGATCTCTTTTGGAAGAAATTTTTTAAAGAAAAAGTCAAACTGACACGCCCGTCGTTCAAACGACATCTCGGATCGTTCGAGCGAGATAGCCATGTCGCGTGAACGACTGGTCAATCTCGTTCGAGCGACACAGTTTTTGAGGCGGTTAAGTTTTCCTATTTAAAGTGTGGTTCTGTCAGAATTTAGATGAAGTGCAATCTGGAAAATAGTTTTCAATCCAGTACGAGTTTTGCATATGTTTTTCTAAGGTTTCAAAGCTTAAACACATCCTTAGAGTTTGCAAAGATCCGAGTTATCATTACTATATGATTATGTGATCTTGCTGCACCAAGAAGGTTTGATCTATACTTGAACATCGGGGTTCTGCGGTGAAGTAAAGAGAAGGACTTTTTTTTCGACATCGTAGACGTATCAAAGCCATTCGGATGACATCGAGACATATGTGGAAGCTTGTGTTATGGACAGGTATCGTGGAAGAAGGACTTTCAGCGTGGGCACTGTGAGAGGAGTGATTGAAGATCAGAAGAGCCCGTCAAGACCCGTGGGGATCGAGGAGTTGAGTGAGTCTTTTGTCTGTTCGTTGTAATTTCACATTCATTGTGATTATATGGCTTGGGTCGTCCGAGGTTTTTTCCCCGTCTTCGGTTTTTCCTCATACATCTAGTGTTGTGAGTATTCTTTACTTTACTTTATTTGCTTTAATCACTAGATGCATGTTTAGGATTAATCAAGATAAAATTGGTTTAAAGTAAAAATTAGTTTTTCACAACTTGGTTTGGTGCACATTAAAAGTTGGATAATTTTTGGTGAAAATTGGGTTGATTTGAAACACTCGTGTAGGACCACTCTTTCAAATTGGTATCAGAGCTAGAAAACATAATTTATTTGTTTTGTGAGCCTGTGTGTTTTCAAAGATGAATTTTGGAAATAACAAACTTTTCTAACTCCTATTTTTTATGGCACTAATTACACCTATTGGAAGATGAGAATGAAAAGTGCATTAAAATCTATTGTTGAGCATGTGTGGATAGAAGTTGAGAAAGGTTGGACACCCCCTGTCAGTATTTTAGGTGAGGTCACTAATTTAAAGCCTGTCAAGTCATGGACCGAAAATGAACATAGACTTTCACAATATAATTCTAAAGGTTTACACGTTATTTCTTCACATGTCACACCGGAAGAATATAATAGAATTATGACTTGTGAAACATCAAAAGAGGCTTGGAATATTTTGGCACTCACTCACGAGGGCACTAGCACGGTTAGGGCGTTGAAACTTCAAAATCTTACTACACAGTTTGAGACCATTAGGATGTTAGAGAGTGAGACTTTTGATGAGTTTTATGCTAGGTTGTCAAATATTGTCAACTCATCGTTTAACCTAGGTGAGCAAATTCCTGACAATCGTGTCATTAAGAAATCCTTAGGTCGTTGCCAAGTAGGTTTGATGCAAAAGTGACTATTCTAAACTCCTTGGGTAAGTTAGAGTCGACGAAACTAGAAGAGATTGTAAGTGACTTACAAACCTATGAAATCGACATGATTAACTCCAAACAAGTGCCTAAGAAAGAAAAGCGTATTGCTTTGAAAACCCGAAAGGAGGAAATTAAGGTTTTGGATTCCGATTCTGATTTTGAGGATGTTGCTTTGTTGGCAAAGAAATTTAAAAAATTTATTAAATTTCAAAAGCAATAGAAAGATGCCAAGAAGTTTAAAAAATTCAAGAACAACAAAGTTGATCCCACCTCTAAGGATAAGTTTGAGAAGCCTAAGAGAGATGAGTCGGATAAGTGTTTTGAGTGTGAGGGGTATGGTCACAAAGTTAAGGAGTGTCCCACTAGACCTAAGAAAGAGGGAAAGCAACCCATTGTATATAGTGCTACCTTAAGTGATAGTGATCCGGAAGAGGGAGAGAGTTCCCCCATTGAGCGTAACTTTGTTGCGCTCACGGCATGTTATGTGAGCGACGACGATTCTCATGTGAATGACACTTTCAAGGAGGTTTTGAGTAAATCTCATGCTAGTGAGGGTGAAGAGAGTGACGAGGAGGATATAGATGTGAAAAAATTGGAAGTTGCATTTAATGAGTTGTATGACGAGACGGTTAAGGTGACAAAGGCAAAGGTAAAATTGCAAGCTAAGTTGAATGAGCGTGCCATAGAAAATAATGATTGTTTGATTGAGGATCTTCAGGCACGAGAGAAGACTCTTAGGGAGAAATTAGAGTATGTCGAGGGTGAGAGAGATAATCTCCGTGGTTTGATGTAGTCTTTGAAAAAGGAGATTTTAGAGTTTTAGGAGTCTAGACGTTTGCTCGAGTCTAGGATTCATGAGTTGGAGGAGAGATTGAGAGACTTGTCTAGAGTTAAGTTTGATTTGGAGGCTAGGTCGGAGAAGTTAGATAAGATCTTAGGCACCGTCCAAATTAAGGGAGATAAGGGTGGTATAGGTTTTGATGAGAGAGTTGTTCCCATTCCGCCCGCACGTGTGAGAAACACTAAGAATGTTAGAAAAGGTCCACATGTAGTTAATCATTCCCACGATCTGTACACTTGCACGTTTTGTGGTAGGAAAGGTCACCCTAAGCGTTATTATTATGACCTTAGAAAGCTCCTAAGAAGTTTAGGAATAAAGTTGCCCCGGTTTCCCAAACCCTCATGCGTCGTTTTACACCTACTTGGGTTAGAAAATCGGATTTAATGGCTTTAGGAATAAAACTTCATGATTCTCGTTTAGGTGCACTTGATTCTTCCCATGCTAAATCTAAAAGATGATAGTGTTGCCTTGTTTGTCATATGCTAGTTTGCTTCATAATATATTCATTGCTAGTATAATGACTTGTGTATCATTTTGTATTATAGTTTTTCATTTGTTTGAGTCCCATTGAAAAAAAATACAAAAAGATTTTGTTTTTGAGAAAAAATTTGAAAAACCAAAAGATTTTGCTTTTATTTGAGTCAAAATATGTTTGAAAAGACAAAAATATTTTCGGTTTTTTGTTTTTGAGTTTACATGTTTGATGTGGCGTATTGGTGTGCTTGGACACCCATCGTTTCATTATCCATGTGGCTAGGACATTTGGTCATTATTATCGATGCTTGGAATGATCTTAACCATTGTTTATATGGGGTTGTTTCAAAGTTGATATGCATTTTGATTTGACTTTGTATATATGCCAACATTACACACATGGACGAGTTTATATGGATGTTTGACTTCTCTTGCATATTTGAATTTAGTGAGGCATTCTTATCTCAATCTTGTCATCTATGCGTAAGTAGACTTAAGGAGGAACGTGCATGTAAGAACCGTTTACTGTGAGGAGTTGGATTGGTAACTAATTGAAAAAATGATGAGTGATTCACGGGAAAGGGCTGCGAGAGTTCAAAATTAACTCGTCGTGAAAGCCACTGTTTAAAAGAGCCCAAAAGAAAAAACAATATGCTAAGAAAAAGGGACAATAAGATTTTCTCTAAGTTGAGAATGCTAGAAACCTCAAAAGAACTTGAAAAATGTATGTATATATGAGGGAGTTTGGTTGGAGAAAATTCAACGAGTTTGCACAACTAATCCTAATGTTGAAACATTGCAATTTGACGCTATTGTTTGTAAAATCGTCAAAAATTCTAGATTTGTGTGCATGTAGTATGTTTAGTTCATTAAGCTCACACTTTAATTGTCATATGGCTATGATAAAGTTTGATGATTTATCGCTATCAATTAGAGCTTCTTGATATTTTTGATGTGTTGGAATTGTGACTCATTTGTTGTAGTTTCACGCTCATAAATCCCATGTCCATGCTTGAGCACATAAGTACTATGTTTGCATGTAACTCGCATTGTTAGTTTTTATGAGTTTTTGCATTTTGGGTAAAAAGATTATTGTTTTAGCACTGTTTTGCTGCTGTCAACCCCTTCCAGGCATTTTTTTCTGGAAATTTTTTCACTGGGGAAAAATCTATGATATTTCTGGGAAATTGGGAAAATTTGGCATGTCGTGAGAAGTCTCATTCGAGCGACATCCTCATCTCGTTTGAGCGACGTCCCTGGCTCATTCGAATGACAGTCTGGAAATTTTTGCTTCTTTTTGTTTGTAGTTCCCTGATTATTGTGGTATATTCTTTAGTACTGCTGGAAGCTTTCTGGACTGACTGGTTTATATGCATGTTATATTGTTTCAATATTGATATTTTGCATATGATTCCGTTTATCACACTTGATTAGTTTGCTATATTCTTTGTGTGATTCATTGATTTACTAGCTACAGATTTGTCATCTATTGATCATATTTAATTGGTTATTTCATGATTATCTAGAGTTTTTTAATTGGTATATTCTCATGCTAGATACTTGATTGATTCGTTTATCTTTTCACCGGATTGTCTATTCGATACAAAAAGGAGGAGAGATGTATGTGATGTAGGGGGAGATTTTAGATTGGTTGAGCATGTTGTTGATTATATATTTTGCAAATTGGTAGTATAAATTGGTATCATTTTGTGGCTCAATTGTTTAACAAATGATTTTTTAGATTTTATTCATATTGGTATCTATTGTAAAATTGGTATCATTTGGATATATATATTGGTTTCATTTGTTCCTTCATACTTCACTGGGTATTTGTTTGTCTGTTTCATGTGTGTAGGTATGCTTCAACAATTCAAGATTTCATGTTTACATCACATTCAGACAGTATATGCTTGTTGGTGCTAAATAAACTAGTCCGTGTCCTGTAATTTTTGACTTTGGGTTTATGGGATCGGATTTAGGTGTCATACGACTTGACGGCCGGGCTTAGGCATTTCACTAGTTTAGTTTTGTCCCGAAATAGTCAAAGGGGGAGATTTGTAAGGACATAAATTTCCAATTGAGTCCCTGTATTGTTTTGACTTAATTTTGTGAACAAAATTGTGTTTGTAATATGTCATAGTGAGATTTTATTATATCACGATCTCACTTAGTCTATGATGTATTGAAGAAATTGAAGATGTTGCGGCAAAGCTTCAAAGAATTAATCATGCCGAAGTTTAATTGGTGCAAGTTTATTCGTCTTAAAGTTAATTGCATTCCGAGATCACACAGATATGAATGCATATTGTTAATGAGATTCGGAATTGTTTTTATAAAAGATAAGGATGTAATTTTATAAGAATTTTTTTAAAAAATGTTTTACACTAAGTTTTATTCTGATAAGTTTGAAAAAGAGTTTGACTTAATTGGATCTCTTTTGGAAGAAATGTTTTAAAGAAAAAAACAAACTGACACGAACGTCGTTCAAACGACATCTCAGATCGTTCGAGCGAGATAGACATGTCGAGCGAACGACTGGTCAATCTCGTTCGAGCGACACAGTTTTTGAGGCGGTTAAGTTTTCCTATTTAAAGCGTGGTTTCATCAGAATTTAGGTGAAGTGCAATCTGGAAAACAGTTTTCAATCGAGTATGAGTTTTGCACATGTTTTTCTAAGGTTTCAAAGCTTAAACACATCCTTAAAGTTTGCAAAGATGTGAGTTATCATTACTATATATTTATGTGATCTTGCTACACCAAGAAGGTTTGTTCTATACTTGAACATCTGAGTTTTGCAGTGAAGAAAATAGAAGGACTTCTTGTTCGACATCGTAGACATATCAAAGCCATTCGGTGGACACTGAGACATACGTGGACGCTTGTGTTGTGGACAGGTATCGTGGAGGAAGGACTTTCTGCATGGGCACTGTGAGAGGAGTGGTTGAAGATCAGAAGAGCGTCAAGACCCGTGGGGATCGAGTTTTTGAGTGAGTCTTTTGTGTGTTCATTGTAATTCCACATTCATAGTGATTGTCTAGCTTAGGCCGTCCAAGGTTTTTTTCCTGTCTTGAGTTTTTCCTCGTACATCCAGCGTTGTGAGTATTCTTTACTTTACTTTACTTGCTTTAATTACTAGATGCATGTTTAGGATTAATCAAGATAAAATTGGTTTAAAGTAAAAATTGGTTTTTCACAACTTGGTTTAGTGCATATTAAAAGTTGGATAGTTTTGGGTGAAAATTGGTTTGATTTGAAACACACTCGTGTAGGACCACTCTTTCATAAGGAGGTCCAATTCTCCATCCTTTTCTCTAATTCTTTTATTTTAGTATTAGTTTCTTTATTTCTACTTTAGCATTTTATTTATTACATCACATACATTAATCTCAATCCTTTATTAGTAGTATTTACACATACTTTATTTTCATTAAAAACAAACTCAAAACAAGAAAAAGTGGGTTTAGCTATAACTTTCAAAAGAGGGATTCCCATTTTACATTTTCACTTTTTAAACATACTTTCTCTACTCGCACATAGGAGAAATCCCCCATTTGGATTTAAGGATTGAACCCCACCCCATGTTATATTCGAACTACGTAAACTTTGATCCCCCATGGGCTGTGTAGGTGTCTTAGTTAAATCTTGAGACTCAAGTCCTCCCTTATGCGCATTTATAATATTGTTTTCATATATATATATATAATGAATGCCATATTTTTGCATGCTTTTGTTTCGTCTGATATATACATTCGTCCTCCCATAACGACTTGTGATTCTGCAAACACTTATAATATATTTTGAATTATTATTTTCGGGAACACTCCTAAGTATGAATTCACTCCATCCTTTTCCATAACGCGAGTTGAATGATTTCATTCTTCATCTATATTATTCACATATGCACACACTTCACGGAGTAAAACATGAGAAGATTAACACATGCACATGAGAGAGAAAACTGGCGGGAAGAGTTCCTAAGACCTTCCCATTCCGTAACATAGTCCCTGGACCTTTGAACTACTTGGTTTCGCAAGAATCAGTATTGAATCAGTATTGTCTTTGATGTCATTCTTTCGAGGCGAAAACATTTCTTTTGCCTATTTTGTGCAAAATAGGCTGGTGACTCTATCTCTATAAATTATCCAACATTAACAATGGTAGAGCGCCCCGAGAAAGAGCGTAATCCCACGCGTGCCGAAGAGAAACCCTAGAAAAGAAAAAGCGGGAAGACACGGGATGGCCACACACACATTATAGATAAACGTACACATGTATACAATATGTACATATATACATACAGTAAAGCATAACATATATTTAAATTAACATAATATCTAAATATCATTCCTGTATTGAGAATTATATATATATATATATATATATATATATATATATATATATATATATATATATATATATATATATATATATATATAGAGAGAGAGAGAGAGAGAGAGAGAGAGAGAGAGAGAGAGACTCATGTACACAGTAAGTTTAAACATGGCTGACGCACACCACTTTTTTTAAAATATTAAAAAAAATATTTCTAAGTTAATTTTTTATATGATATTTATGCATTTCAATGGATCCATCTAAAAAAACAGCTCAAAAGAACTTTTTTTTTTAAAAAAATCGTTCAAACTTTCACGGCTTTTAAAGTGCTTAAAAGCAACAAAAGTTTGATCGATTTTTTTAAAACATCAAAAAATATTGTTTTGAGCTGATTTTTTTATATGGGTCCCTTGAAATGATTAAAATCACAAAAAAAAAATCATCTCAATTTTTTTTTTTTACTATTTTAAAAAAATGATGTACAAATTTAATGTGCATACTTAGTGTGCACAGGAGTCTGTCTCTCTCTAGAGAGAGAGAGAGAGTCCTGTAAGGGCTTCTTATCTACATGCTCGAGTGCATACCATTTTTTTAAAAAGTAAAAACTTGAATTTTTTGATGAAACTTTTTGGATATGATCTCCATAGTGAGTGCATCATCTCCAATTTTTTTGATAAAAAAATTCAATAAAAAATTTAGTGAGATGAGGTGATATGCAAAAATGGCGTGAATATGCATTTTCAGCCGTTGAAACTTGTGGTGATCATTTCACCCATTTTTTGATAAAAAAATATTTAGGATGATCCCCTCACCACGGAGATCATATCGTATACATTTCATCAAAAAATTCAATTTTTTACTATTTAAAAAAATGTATATATATATATAGGGAGAGGTTCACAAGTGAACCAAAAGAATGGACTTTTTAATGGACCTTGACAAAAAAAATATAATAACACATTAATTTTAATTCCTATAGTGTAATTGGTCCGCGCCAGCGGCACCAAATACGCTTGTCGATCGATCCCCCACCCCCACCCCCATGGCAGCCCTGCTGTCATAAGGGCTGCCACAAGGGCTGCTATGGTGATGGTGGTGGTTGGGGGTGGGGGTGGGTGGGGGGTGGGGGGTTAGTGGGGTGAAGGTATGGTCTCGGGTGCCGCTGGCGCGGACCAATTAAACTATAGGAATTAAAATTAATGTGTTATTATGTGTTTTTTGTTAAGGTCCATTAAAAAGTCCATTCTTTTGGTCCACTTGTGAACCTCTCCCTATATATATATATATATATATAATGTTATATTTTTTGTAAAATAAGGGGACAAAGAGAGTGAAATTTTTTCATTTCATTGGTATATAAATACTCAACGGGTATCACCCCTATTTATATTACAAATTAAGGCATCCTAACATACCATTATTCAATGTTGGATATAAGTGGGCATCCATTAGTTTTGTACATTTTATAACACACTCCCTTGGATGTACACTATTTTTACCATTTAATAATTGTTGCATTATTAAAAACTTACAAAGAAAAAAAGCAGTGAAAAAAATAAAAAATGAAGAAAAAAGAGTACACCGTTTGTAATCATTGAATCGGTGGGGGTATTGGATGCGCTTACTGTTGCCTTACTAAAACTTTTAATATGAAAACACAATGGTAAAAAACCTAGTTAAATAAAAAAGAGTACTATATGAATATGTCCATAAATATCATGTTCTCGAATTTTTCCACCAATAAAATGCTCCCCTGATTAGATACTCATTCTAATTATGTCATTTCTATGATGATTGACTCGATTCATTCCCATCTCATACACAAGCTTCTGAAATGTTGCTTGTATTTGGCAAATAGATTTTATAGGTGTTTACTTTAATCTCATTTATCATCCGAATCTTGATTTCTATAAGACTTCGGTGAAGAGGGATGAGATTGTCACCTTATATGATCTATTTGGCTTCGATTGCATAATTCTTATGGAGTTCATTTATGTTGAAAAATTAATATACCTTGGTCACTTCCTTGATATATACTCTTTGAATTTGAGTTATACAAACACCATTGCATTCATACTTAGTAGTAGGAACATATGTTGTTTGTGGAAAGTTATAAGTGATTTTATAGTTCTTTTTGAGGATCATAAAGATAACCTGCATTTACATAACTAACTAGATGTAAATAGTTAGATTTAAAAGTACCACACCAATAATTTTACGAATGTTCTACATAATATGATTAATTTTAATAGCATAATTGCAAGTTAATGGTAACTATTTATTTCTAAGAGATTGACTGCCAATAGTTTGCTCGGTAACATGCATTGGGGTACACGTAGCAATATACTAATAATGTCCAAGTGTGGTACTTTTGGATTAAACTTAACAATGCTATAATAACATGCAAATATGGTACTTCTTGATCAAATATATATTTGTCATCCTCTTTAGGATGACATGGATATTTAATATCCAAAGACTGGAAATGATGAGTATACTAAGTGCTGTGATTAATATATGTTAAACCATGACAATACTTTTCCATCCATTTGATAAATGAACTTGTGAATAACAAAAATTGTGCTCGATATGCACGTCGAGACAATAACTAGTTATTTTAAGGTTATTCATTTTTTTAATTTTTAATTTTGGTATTTTTCATTTCAATTGAGTTGTTCAGGAGCAGATTCTTTTAAGGTTATTTTTATAATGTCACATTATCATATATGAATGTTTCCATACCCTTCTGTAAACAAGTATTGGCTAAGACGATTGTATCTATATCCATTTGGATTGCCTTCTGCATAATGAACCTCTTAGTGTATTTATGTATTTACTCCTTATCTTCTCTTCAAGCAAAGAAAATCCTTTTGGGATATCCATACAGATCTTTGTCTAGATCTTGTATAAATAAGCAATCATAATATTCACGAGTCTCATTTATAATATATCTCAAAAACTGCTAAGTTGATCAGATATCAAAAAAGAATTTATGATCGTAACGGTATGGTGTGTTCGTATACAATAAATCTAGGGTTTCTCCGTAAACTTACTGCCATAAGTTGTGCACTTTTTAGTGAGTTTCTTAATTCATTTTCTTATAAATTCCCATTCATAACCTTCAGAATTAAAATCTCACGGGGGTTGTACAATAGGTGTAATTACACAACGTTTATTTAGAGACTCGAATTACGCCATCATGGCATTTTCTCATTTTGACCTATATATTTTTTTGTCGACATTCGATTATAAAACATGAATTTATATCATCAATGCCCTTTAATTTTTGTCTTGATACAACATATATAATTATGTCATCGATGGTCTTCTTTGGAAATCCCACATTTTTAGCTTGTATATGTATAAAACACAGAGATATCATTGTTATTAGACACCTTTGCCAACTTCATGGATATTTATAGTCACTTTAGGGACTTATGTATTTTCATAGACAATAACCGCTTCTAGGATTTTAGAGTAAGTGGATCTTTTATTCATAACTTCTTCTTAAGTGTTATGTATAACTTCTTATGGAGCGTTATTGAACTATGATTTTATTTAACCTCCACTACTAGCGAGAAAAGTAGTTGAGACCTATAGGTTTACCATGATTCTGGCATCCATCGAATTTATTTGATGCCAAATTTATTTTTGTCCTACTGGGACAATAGGTCTGACAAGAACATTTACAACTACTCCATATGACTACATCTAATATTTTGAATATTATAATCATTTGATGTTCCAATATCGTTTTTCACTTCATCTTCGCGCTGAGCGATGCAGGAGATTATTAGAGAATAAGTGAAAGTATTTTTTTGATAATTCTCATTGTTATTCAAGAACGGACTATTATTCATGAAAAAATTGTACTTAAAGTACATTTTATCCTCCCCTAATGGCGGGAGGCATGTCTCATCAAAAATCAAATTTCGTAAAATATATGATAAACACTACATTTGTTAATGGGGGATAAGATGATACATAGTGGAGTTTTATAAGAATACATGTTGTACAGTATAGCCTCGTGAATAACGAAATGAATGTTTTCTAGTGTAAGATTTTGAATTTCAACACTGGAAGTAATAAAAAGTTACTTTGAATTGTTTATTTCAATATGACACTTATGTATTATGATGCCCATAAAATTAAGTGAATTGTTTTAGGAATTTCTTTATATAAATCATTGCAGATGAATTGGCGGGACTTAGGTGACAATACCATGTAAGTTCTTTTGGAGCCTTTAATGATTTTAACAAGTTCAACTATGGTTGATACCAAGTCTAAAACTTATAGTTTTTTAAAATAGTGGGTTATTTATTGTTTGCTAGACAAATGTCATTGTATAATGATAGTTCACAATTGTTAATGAGAAGATTCAATATATATTGTTAAGTGTATTTGAGTTCAAATATATAGATGCATAAGAATGCAATAATTTATGTTATGGTCCAGCATTTGGTGACCAAACCAAAACAAATGGAGAATTTTAAAGAAAATATATCTTATAAAATAATTATAAGGTATTTAAAAGGTGGACTGGATAATAAAAAAACATTTTTCTTAAAAAATCATATAACATTTATAATCTCATACGAATTTTAGATTTTAAGATAAAGATAAAGATCCTTTGGTTTATGAAAAGTCATCAAAAAATATATCTAAAAACATGCACTTTGTTAGAGTTGGATCATCACGAATCATGTGTTACAAATCATTATTATGGTTCAATGAAAAGTACCATAACTATAAAAAATAAAATCAAGATATAAAATTAAAGAACGAAAAACTGATCAGTAAAAGTTAGAGCTCCGGGTTCTTAACTAATGTATCAAAAAACTATGTGCTTGATCATAGGTTAGATAGTTCAGGCTCATAAATAAGAAACTATAGGTTTCTAATATATAACTATGATCAGAAAAATAATTGTGACTAATAATTCGTTTAAAAAGTAAAGAGAACTTAAGGTTATAGATTTAAAGTCATGGTTGTTGAGTTGATAGTCAAAACTTTTGTTTTTTCATCGAGTATTTTAGAACTTCAAGTACCTGAAATAGCAATTTAGAACTTCAAGTTCTTTTAATTGCATCACATCTATAATTTATTTCAGTATTGTATATGTCACACCCCAAACCCATTATCCATACTAATCATTTGTTATTAGAATAATTAGGTAATAATCTTGAGCCCATTGGAAAATATACTTCATTTATCAATATTTTTCTGCGTACTGTGCATAATGAACAGAATATCATTATTATACCATAATGAAATCAATATCAGAGTCATAATTAAGCGGACATACAATACTATGATTAACTATGATAAAATTTCACAATCATCAACTCAATCCATACTAACGCAATATATACAACGTGTGAGTATATTAAAATCTTCAGTGTGACAATGATAAAATCCCCATATTTAAACCCCAGCTCTTTCCAACGGTGCAACTCTCAAAGTTATCGGTCATATGATATCCTAGCTGGCAGCATACAAACCTAAAATTGTTAAATTATAAACCGTAAGCATTAAGCTTAGTGAGGTACTCCTTTCCTGTAATGGAATGAAAATTCTATATCGAATATGTGGATATAAAATCCGAACAATCCTACCCATTGGCAATAACAAATCCTGGATCATAAGACCCAAATAATTCTGTCCAATGGCAATAACAAATCCTGGATCATAAGACCCAAATAATTATGCCCATTGGCAATAACAAATCCTGGATCATAAGACCCAAATAATTATGCCCATTGACAATAATAAATCATGGATCATATGACCCAAATAATGCTGGATATTTTGATATCCAAACAAATCCTGAATACCGAAGTATTCAAACAAATCATGCTCTTAGAGCTATATTCATATATCTACATATATGAGACAATCATAAGTACACTCACCTTAGAAATTTAACAAGCTTTCCCTTTTCCTTTATCTGGCGCTTGTCCAGCCGGTTCTTCTTCTCTTCCTATCATTCTTACAATACTAGTATCATCATAATAATATCAACAATTCAAAGAACAACTTTAACATAAATTAATTCATAAGCATCATATGATTCAACTCAAATCATTCATCCTTAATGAAGTCCCATCTAGACTTGGTAATGATATCTAACATATTCAAATTTATAACCCAAAAGCACTTTAATTCTTGTTGGTAATCCAACTATTCTCATATTAGGTTTCCAACACAAAAGACGACACATCATTCTAAGTTTCCTAGAGCAAGATATGCCCATTTCTTTACCACATAGCAAATCCGCCCTATAGGCTCATCTATTGTTCAGTCAATTTCCAAGAATTTTCATAATTTTTATATATCATAACTTTCTATGATATTTCACCAAATTTTAGAAAACATATTAAATAACAGAAGATTAAAATTTCATAATTTTCAGGGTTCATTTGCTATGTCAAGCAAAATATCAAACATATGGTATGCATATTTACTCTTTTGGGGCAGATTTCATATCTGAACTTCAAACCGTCACCTAAGATTCATTTCTTGGTATTTTTACTTGATTTTCGGATATGATATACATATATGAGTCTATTTTATGCTTCAATTGGAATCAATCAATTTCAGTAAGTATACAAAAATATATGATAGTTTGAATATATAAGGTTTCTAAACAAAGCAATTTCAAGGGTTTACACATTCAAGTTTGCTTAAACATGCATCAATCCATGAGTGCACATCAAGACATGGCATTTTTCAGTAAAAAAATGATTTTTTATATCATTTAAATCAGAAATACAAAAAAATCAAACAAGATTTATGGATGGAATTACCTTAGGCGCTTTTATGTAATTTTTTTATGAATTTTTCTTCAATTTCTCCTCACACTTTCTTCTTCCTAACCCTCACAATTGTTTTTCCTCAATATAAAACTCTCCCAAAATGAGTTTGCTGAATAAATGAGGATATCTCAAGGGTTTAAGTCGGCCAAACCAACCTCCACTTCCAACCAATCAATTTAAGACACTTATTGGGCATAAAGGACAAATTACCACTTAAACGAATGGACAGATTTTCCCTTCGTTAGTAATTTCGGTATAACTTCTTACTCGGACCTCCGTTTCACACACCGTTTATTGTGTTAAAATCATAAATCACCTTTATATAATATCTAGTTTTCACCTAAAGTCAATTGTTATGTCATAAAGGTCAAAACTAGTCTTTAACATGAACATTCCTACCGAAACTTCAAAATTTCACATTTGTAACTAATTCGATATTTCATGCTTTATGAAGGTAGGATTAGACTAAACATAATGACTTAACATTATATATACTAATAAAATATTATCCATATCACATAAGCTAATCACGATTTAAACATATTTTATCATAATTATATTCGGGTTGTCACAATTCTCCCCCTATTAGGAAATTTCGTTCGCGAAATTGGCATACCTTGGTTGTCTGAATCAAATAAATATGGATAACACATCTTCATGATATCCTCACTCTCTTATGTAGCTTCTTCCATGGAATGCCTTCTCCACACAACTTTCACAAGTGGGATCACTTTTGATCTCAATATTTATTCTTTCCTATGGACGATTGCAAGTGGTTCTGGCACATAGCTCAAATCTTCCTTTAACACAATAGGTTGTTCCACCAATACATGTGAAGGATCCGCTACATACTTTCTCAACATAGAAACATGGAAAATATCATGTAATCGAGCTAACTCCCATGGTAACGCTAACTTGTAGGCAACCATCCCGACTTTCTCAAGAATTTCATAAGGTCCAATGTAGCGTGGACTTAATTTACCATTCTGTCCAAACCTCATAACTCCTTTCCATGGCGATATCCGAAGAAACACGTAATCCCCCTTCTGAAATTCTAAATCTTTCCGGTGCCTATCCGCATAAATTTTCTGTCTGCTTTGAGCCGTTCTCATTCTATCTTGAATAATCTTCACTTTTTCAGTGGTGACGTCAATCAACTCTGGACCCTCTATCTTCCTTTTACCAACTTCACACCAGCATACGGGTGTACGACACCGTCTACAATACAACGCTTCATATGGTGCCATACCAATAGTATATTGAAAACTATTATTATATGCAAATTCTATCAAAGGCAAATATTCATCCCAATTTCCTTTAAAATCAAGCACACAAGCTCTAAGCATATCTTCCAAAATCTATAAACTTCAAGTTAGTACCCATAGCATACTGCAAGCTATCCCAAAATCTGGATGTAAAAGTAGGGTCCCTATCTGAAATAATAGATACCGGTGCTCCATGTAATCGAATAATTTCATTAACATACAATCTAGCATACCTATCAACTGTATACGTAGTCTTGACTGCTAGAAAATGAGCGAACTTGGTTAATATATCCACCACTACCCAAATCGAATATGACCCCTTTTGAGATCGAGGAAGCCCAACCACAAAATCCATCGTTACATGATCCCATTTCCATTTCGGTATTGGCAATGGCTGAAGCAGACCAGTAGGTTTCTGATGCTCCACTTTCACTTGCTGACATATAAGGCACCTAGCAAAAAAGTCAACTATTTCCTTCTTCATATTATTCCACTAATAATGCTCCTTTAAATCCCTATACATTTTAGTACTACCAGGATGCATAGTATAAATGGAATTATGAGCCTCATCTAAAATTTCCTCTTTCAATCCACACACATTAGGCACGCATAACCGATGCTTATACAATAAAGTGCCATCATTCACAATACGAAAATCTTCAGACCTACTATTTCGGACATCTTGTCGTTTCTTCTCAAGAAAAGGATCTTGTCTTTGCAAATCACAAATACGGGTAGCTAACAAAGGTCTCACGCTTACATGAGCAAAGAACCTGTCCCCATCTACTAGCTTCAATTCTACTCCCATCAATCTCAACTCCATGATGTGGGCAACTCTAGCACACCGAATACAAGATAACCTGCCCGAAGCCTTTCTACTCAGAGCATCTGCAACTACATTTGCCTTTCTTGGGTGGTAGTGAATTGTGCAATCATAATCTTTAATTAACTCCATCCATCATCTCTGCCTCAAATTCAACTCTTTCTGAGTAAATAAACACTTAAGGCTTTGATGGTCAGTAAAAATTTCACATACCTCACCATATAGATAATGATGCCTTAATTTCAATGCAAACACAATAGCAGCAAGTTCCAAATCATGTGTGGGATAATTACGTTCATGTGTACGCAACTGCCTGGAAGCATAAGCAATAACCTTACCATGCTGCATAAAAACACAACCCAACCCCTGATGTGAAGCATCAGTGTAAATAACGAAACCATCTCCACCATGTGGAATAGTAAGAACAGGTGCAGTTACCAACTTCTTCTTCAATTCTTCAAAACTATTTTCACAATCCGAATTCCATTCAAACTTAATATCTTTCCGGGTTAATTTAGTCATTGGCAAGGCAATTGAAGAAAATCCCTTAATAAACCTTCTATAATACCCAACTAACCCCAGAAAAATCCTCACCTCAGTCACGTTATTGGGCCTCTCCCATTTTATAATAGCCTCTAACTTTTTAGGATCAACACATATACCATCTCCAGAAATAACATGGCCTAAAAATACAACTTGTGATAGCTAAAATTCACACTTGCTAAACTTATCATACAACTTCTTATCTTTCAACAGATTCAAAATAGTTATGAGATGCTTTTCATGTTCAACCATATCATGTGAATAAATCAGAATATCATCAATAAAAACTATCACAAATGAATCAACAAAAGGATGAAGTACCTGGTTCATAAGATCCATAAATATAGCTGGAGCATTAGTCACCCCAAAAGGCATCACCAAAAATTCAAAATGAACATACCGAGTACGAAAAGCAGTTTTAGAAATATCACTCTCCTTGACCCTTAACTGATGGTAACCCGATCGCAAGTCTATTTTTGAAAATACTTTAGCACCCTGTAACTGATCAAATAAATCGTCTATACGGGGTAAACGGTATTTGTTCTTAATTGTATCTTTATTCAATTGCCTATAATCAATACACAAACTCATGGTACCATCTTTCTTCTTCACAAATAAAACTGGTGCACCCCATAGAGATACACTAGGCTGTATGAATCCCTATCAAGTAAATCCTGCAACTGAATCTTGAGTTCTTTCAACTCAGGAGGTGCCATTCTATATGGTGCCATAGAAATAGGGGTCATCCCTGGTGCCAATTCAATACTAAATTCAACTTCTCTCTCTGGGGGTAACCCCGACAATTCACTAGGAAACACTTCTAGAAAATCCCGTACAATAGGAACATCGACTAATTGTAAATCCCCCTTCCTAGTGTCAACAACATATGCAATAAAACCCTCACAACGCTTACTCAATAATTTCCTCGTTTGAATAGTAGAAATGATGCAACTGGGAACAATTTTCCTTTCCCTCGCAAATTTAAATTCAGGCTCACCAGGCATATTAAAAACAACTTCCTTACCGAAACAATCCATAAATGCATGATATTTAGATAACCAATCCATTCCCAGAATTATATCAAAATCAGAAATATCCAAAGGAAGTAAATCTATAACTGTATCTCTAACCCCCACAGTCAAAACACAATCACGAAAAACATATTCGGCTACAACCATATCCCCCATAGGCATATAAATACCCAACCCCATATCTAAACGGGTACACGGTCTATTCAGGTATACATAAAAAGCATACAACACAAAAGAATGTGTGGAACTAGGATCAATCAAAACATAAGAACTTCTATCTGTAACAGAAAGTGTACATGTCACCACATCTGGAGTAATCTGAGCTTCTTTCGTTGTAAAGACTCGTCCATCTGGCATGAAACTAATAGCTTGTCCCCTGCCCATACTTTTCACTGCACTGCCTGGATATAACACCTTGCTTGCCGCTTTACTAGGTGCTGCTGGAGTCTCTGCCAACTGTGGACAATTCTTCTTAACATGCCCCACTTGATGATAATGGTAGCATTCCACTCCTTTAAGCTTAAGACACTCGAATTTATAATGCCCCTCCTCTTTATAAAAGAAACATGTAACTCGTCGGCGCCTCACCCTTTCCTGACCTCCTAACCAGACTAAAAGATTCTCCACCCCTAGTATCTCTGCCAAATCTCCCCAGACCTCTACCACTATCTCCACCACCTCTCTGAAATTTATGAGGTTCTATCTTAACACTTCCACCCTCACCTCCCTTAGACTGAAATGCGTCAAATCTACTTTTCTTAAAACTCTCTCTACTCGCCACCCCTTTGTTTATTTTCCTTTCTGCTATCGTGTCTTTGTTTACCAGAGAAGCATAATCTTTTAACTCATAAGTGGTCACTCTATTTTGAATAGGCCAAATCAGTCCATCTTGAAACTTACTACATTTATCTTCTTCATTCTCCACAGACTTAGTAGAAAATCTAGACAAATAGTAAATTTAGACTCATACTCCCTCATAGACATTTTCCCTTGGGTTAAATTTATAAATTCCCTCAGCTTCTCCCTCCTATAAACTTTAGGGAACTACTTAACATACAAAGCTTTAATAAATTCATCCCAAGTAATAACATCAGTACCTTCTATCCTGGGCACCAAATGGTTGCTGGCTTCCCACCAATATTTCGCCTCTCCTTTGAGCTTAAACACAACTAGATTCACTTTCTAGTTATCTGGAACCTTCATAACTGCAAAGATAGTTTCTAGATCTTTGACCCACATCTCAGCTTCTGTGGGTTTAATTGTCCCTGAATATTCTGGAGCATTCAACTTCAAAAACTTCTCACGCATGGAATCTTTAATTTCCTTCCTTGCCTCTTTCTCAATCCTGGCCACGGTCTTTGATTCTAGATATCTATCCTGTTGTTCTACCTTTTGTGCCATATTTCTTTCTTGTTGCTCTGGCATCCTCATCATTGCCTATGCCTCTATTTACATCTTTGTAGGCTGCTCTTGCTCTCTAGCCCTTCCAGCAACACTTTGCTCTACTTCAGTATTCTCTGTACGAGAAGCCACTCCCTCTTCTCTATGTTGTCCATTCCCAGGTTCCATCTGTCATTATCTGTAATACAACAAAGTTCTAACAACCAATATAAACAGTTTATGATACTAAACTATTGGTTAGTACATAAATAATTCATAAATATAAAATCAACTCAATACTGTCATCTAATCATCACACACGTCCAGAATTAATAACCACGCTGTGATACCACTAATTGTCACACCCCAAACCCAATATCCATACTAATTATTTGTTATTAGAATAATTAGATCATAATCTTGAGCCCATTGGAAAATATACTTCATTTATCAATATTTTTCTGCGTACTGTTCATAATGAACATAATATCATTATTATACCATAATGAAATCAATATCAGAGTCATAATTAAGCGGACATACAATACCATGATTAACTATGATAAAATTTCACAATCATCAACTCAATCCATACTAACGCAATATATACGATGTGTGAGTATATTAAAATCTTCAGTGTGACAATGATAAAATCCCCATATTTAAACCCCGGCTCTTTCCAATGGTGCAACTCTCAAAGTTACCGGTCATATGGTATCATAGCTAGTAGCATACAAACCTGAACTTGTTAACTTATAAACCGTAAGCATTAGGCTTAGTGAGGTACTCCTTCCCTCTAATGGAATGACAATTCTATATCGAATATCTGGATATAAAATTTGAAAAATCCTGCCCATTGGCAATAACAAATCCTGGATCATAAGATCCAAATAATTCTGCCCACTGGCAATAACAAGTCCTGGATCATAAGACCCAGACCGAAATAAGTCTGCCCATTGGCAATAATAAATCCTGGATCATAAGACCCAAATAATTCTCCCCATTGGCAATAACAAATCCTGGATCATAAGACCCAAATAATCCTGGATATTTTAATATCCAAACAAATCCTAAATACTGAAGTATTCAAACAAATCCTACTCTTAGAGCTATATTCATATATCTGCATATATGAGACAATCATAAGTACACTCACCTTAGAAATTTAACAAGCTTTCCCTTTTGCTTTATCTGGCTCTTGTCCAGTCGGTTCTTCTTACCTTCCTATCATTCTTACAATACTAGTATCATCATAAGAATATCAACAATTCAAAGAACAACTTCAACATAACTTAATTCGTAAGCGTCATATGATTCAATTCAAATCTTTCATCCTGAATGAAGTCCCATCTAGACTTGGTAATGATATCTAACATATTCAAATTTATAGCCCAAAACCACTTTAATTATTCTTTTTAATCCAATACTTATCATATTAGGTTTCCAACACAAAAGACGACACATCATTTTAAGTTTCCTAGAGCAAGATATGCCCATTTCTTTACCATATAGCAAATCCGCCCTATAGGCTCATCTATTGTTCAGTCATCTTCCAAGAATTTTCATAATTTTTATATATCATAACATTATATGATATTTCATCCAATTTCAGAAAACATATTAAATAACACAAGATTAAAATTTCATAATTTTCAAGGTTCATTTGCTATGTCAAGCAAAACATCAAACATATGATATGCATATTTACTCTTTTGGGGCAGATTTCATATCTGAACTTCAAACCGTCACCCAAGATTCATTTCTTGGTATTTTTACTTGATTTTTTTTATATGATATACATATATGAGTCTATTTTAATCTTCAATTGGAATCAATCAATTTCAGTAAGTATACAAAAAGATATGATAGTTTGAATACATAAGGTTTCTAAACAAAGCAATTTCAAAGGTTTACACATTCAAGTTTTCTTAAACATGCATCAATCCATGAGTGCACATCAAGACATGGAATTTCAGTAAAAAAAAATGATTTTTTCTATCATTTAAATCAGAAATACAAAAAAATCAAACAAGATTTATGGATGGAATTACCTTAGGGGCTTTTATGTAATTTTCTATGAATTTTTCTTCAATTTCTCCTCACACTTTCTTCTTCCTAACCCTCACAATTGTTTTTCCTCAACCTAAAACTCTCCCAAACTGAGTTTGCTGAATAAAGGAGGATATCTCAAGGGTTTAAGTCGGCCAAACCAACCTCCACCTCCAACCAATCAATTTAAGACACTTATTGGGCATAAAGGACAAATTACCACTTAAACGAATGGACAGATTTGCCCTTCGTTAGTAATTTCGGTATAACTTCTTACTCGGACCTCCGTTTCACACACCGTTTATTGTGTTAAAACCATAACTCACATTTCTATAACTATCTAGTTTTCACCTAAAGTCAATTGTTATGTCATAAAGGTCAAAACTAGTCTTAAACATGAACATACCTACCGAAAACTTCAAAATTTTACATTTGTAACTAATTCGATATTTCATACTTTATGAAGGTAGGATTAGACTAAAAATAATGACTTAACATTTTATATACTAATAACATATTATCCATATCACATAAGGTAATCATGATTTAAACATAATTTATCATAATTATATTCGGGTTGTCACAGTATAGCTATAGGTTATATTTTATGTCATATCTATATGAATCTTCGGGTTCATATAAACTATAAAATAAAAACCTAGGACTTCAGGTCCTAATTAAAAATAAGTTAAAAAGGGCTTAAAGCAAATTACGTGAAATATAAAATTTTAAATTTTATCATTTGTGTGTGAAAACTTCTGATTTTACATAAATAGTTGAACTTCAGGTTAAATATTGTTAATATCCAAGGACATTAAATTCTCTATCCTTTTGCATAAAAAATTCATGTTTGATTAGTGGTAGAAATGTTAGAGTGTCATCCAAATAAGTGTCAGATATTTATATCAACTCCGATCGATAATAATCCAATATTTGTTATAAAGAATGCGTATTGTTTTCACATTATCTATACATTTCCAAGATTCCAATCTCTAGTAAATGATTGGAATGTGAAGATTAGCTAATGTTTGATATAATTAAAAAATATAATTTAGTACTAAAAATAAGCGAGGTCAAAAGACAAAGGTTTAATGGTGAAATCATTAAAAAGATAGTTAAAGAAACATTTAACCATTAAAAGAGTATATAAAAAGATATTTCATTTGTTAAAGAGAAGTCATATTTTAAAACTCAATTTAATTTGAAACTAATACAAAAAATAATATATTTGGATCTTCAAGTTCAAGTTATAAATGATTATTTTGGGAATTTTTAACGCCCATAACTTACTATATAAATAATCCAAACTTCAGGTTTTGATTTAGGGTACATTTTGTTATATCTATAGGCCCAATTTTTAAAAAATAATATGAAAGCTTTAGGCCTTATATCTTCAACAGTAATTAGAAAAAAAACTATATCCTAATTAAATATAATAATCTTTGAACTTCTAATTATAAGAATGATTATGGATCTCCATATTACAAATTATGATAAATAGAGGGCTTACAGTCCATATCGTTTCAATTATATAATCAAAACTTATGGTTTTATTATGATATACTTTGTTCGAGACTTTTAAATCCCTACCCAATTATATTGAAAATTCAAGTTTCAGAAGGGGTGAGATTGTTTTGAACTTCAGGTCCAAACTATAAATATTTATTGGAGCCTCGGGTCTAAATTATACATAATTATTAGGGGACTTCTGATCTATACTTTTTTTTATTAGACAATTAAAACATCAACTTTGATTATAAAATATTTTCTTTGAGATTATAGGTTTGAATAATTCAGAAACTTCAGGTTTCAAATATGAATGATTATTTGGAAATTTCATGTTCGAATTATAAATAAATAGGGAAACTTTAGGTTCCAAATTCAATATTTAGAGAGTTTCATATTTGAAAATTTTATAATTTGATAACTTTAGGCCTCAAAATAAAATATGTATATGGGAACTTCAGGCCCCAAACTAAATTATTATATTGGAACATAAGGTCCCAAATTTATAATAGTAATTAAGAACCGAAAGATCCAATTTTAATTATAAATAGAACTTTCGGTCCCAACTTTGAATGATAATTAGAAGCTTCAGGTCCTAATAAAAATAAAAAACTTCTATTTCAATAATTTAAATAGTAATTGAGAACTTTTAGTCCCAAATTTAAATAATTTGAGAACTCGAGGACCCAAATTAAAAATCTATATGGGAACTTCAAGCCCAAATTAAAATAACTATGTGGGACATTAGGTCCCAATATTCTATTAGTAATTGAGTGTGAAATACCAAGGGAACTTTAGGTAGCAAATATTAATAAATAACATATACAAAAAAAAACTCAATATGTACAACATAATAAACTCAAATAAGTAGTGTACAAAAATATAAATCTTATAACGTGTCACTATAATAATTTATCAACCTTTTTTTTGCACATCAGTTATACAAGACTATGCAACATAGTTAAAATGTTTAATTATGCATCAAGAACTTGTATTATGATCTATTCAACACTTGTTATGTACTAGTTTTAAAAGTAAACTTCATATAGGATCTTTTGAAGGCAATTAGAAAAAAAAGGGCCATTTACTATCTGGGGCACATTTGTTTATAATAATTGGGGCTTGGGCTATGCTAGTTGTCATTATAGTTACATGGGTGTTATTTTAACGGTTGTACCTAACAACCGTCTACTATTTACACCATCTGCACTCAAATACCAATAATACCCTTAATATTCAAATGTGCATGCTTTTAAACCCATTGCAACGACTCTTTCATTTATTACAGACTAACTCCATATATATTGATACGATAACTCTTTTTTTCATAACACAACAACATACATCATCTGAATTTTTATTGATACGAAATAGAAATGGGTGGCATCCTCTATGAAGAAGCAAGTCCATTTTTCACAACAGCGTAGAAGGATCTTCATTAAATATGTGGTCAAAGTTACCACATTGCAATTGACTGTCCCTAGGTTTACATTATATGTAATTTTGATCAGCGTAATGGTCTCATCTTGCTATTGAAGATATCAAATGGTAAAAAAAAATTGAATTGCCAACATGAATCACGTAATGGATTTAAACTCTTATAAAATGTAACAAAAGGCACATGGGGGACATCATCAAGTGAAGGGTGTTTTCATTGTGGCAGATATGATCATTGGTTTAAAAATTATCCATGGAAAGAGGCACCATGCCCAAAACATTGTCAAGGGATAGGGAAACTCTGGAATTCAAAGAAAAAAATAATTATGGGAAAAAAATTTCTGAAGTGTTTGACATGTGGGGATTTTTAGTGGTTAACAAATGTAATTAGCAAATGTGATGAAAGTAGAAAAGTGAATGTGAGGGTTAAAGTAGTTTGGATGATCTTTGTGATGGTTTTCAAAAGAAATTTAGTGTATGAAATATTGTAATCTGTGTTGTGTTTATCAAATGCAATTGATTGAATGAAATTTATAATAAAATGATCAAATATTCTATGAAAATCAGTTTTCAGATGTTGACTAATATATGAGTACTAATGTAAGACATCAAACATAACTTCATTCATTCATACCCCAAAAAGAAACAATATCAAACCACCAAGTTATGTAGCTTTTCCAAAAAAGAGATTATTTTCCCAACATTCATAGTTAAAGTACCATTTGTTATTGTATCCACATTTCTTGGAGTAAAAGGTGTGGATGCAGATGATGTTGGTTCATAGATGGTCCTTTTCTTCCCTTTGACTTTCTTGCCACTTTATCTTGTTCTTGGAACTCTCATAGATGGAATAATTGGCCTCTACTTGTTTGATCCCTCTATAGAATTATGAATTGTGCTTGGTCCCTCAGCATTTGTGTGAGGCTTTACTGAAATACGAAGAATAATGTAAATAGGCTTTACTAAAGTATAGCAGATGCAATTATAATAATTTGTTCTAGTGTTTTTTACCTCTCCTTCCTAACTCATATCTTAATGATTTACCCTGGAATCCATCCTTGTTATGGCCTAACTCCCCATACCTGTTGCATTTTCTCTTCTTCTTCTTTGGTTCCACTAATTCATTAGGGTCTCTTCTACTCTAAACCTTTGGCCTCCTAGAACCTTTAGTTAAATCAGGAGGATTGACAACATGTTATGGATGAAAGGAAATGAACAAGATACATTATTAATGAATTGACTATACTAACTATATTTACCTTAGGCCACCATTGAGGGTCTTCCATAGAATGAACATAAGATGAATAGTTTTCTCTATATGTAGCTACATCAAACATAGGACTGCAATACCTGTAAGACCATTATAATTAAATATGAAAATATCAAGATAAGTATAATCAACTACATATAGCATATCAAGATAAGTATACTTACTTGTTCTATGACTCTCTTCGTGGCATGATTACCCCAATAGCATGTACACAAGAGATGCCACTTATCTGCCACTCAAAACAAGTACATTCTTGTGTTTGAATATTAAGTGTCCAACTTATATTATGACCATTTGTTGCCACATGTAAGACTCTGAGAATTGGTAGATCCCTTAAACTCAAAAATCATTAAAAAATTCTTTAGAACTTGATACAATTCCATAATCTTTAGAATTGGTAGATCCCTTAATTCCAAAATAATTTTATTGAAAGAATCTGAGAAATTATTGGTGATACGTTCACATTTAGTTTTTGTATGAAAGTATGATCATGCCCAAGTATCCTTATCCTCATTGGGTCTACCCATAACTTTTCTCCCATGCAATTTTTAAACATTAGAGCCACATACTTTTCATGATCCTCCTTCCTATAAGCCCTTGATGCCCCCAACTTATAACCTCAAGTTGTGAACCATTAAATCCTACATTTTTAAAGTTTTTATACATGTGCCTAAAATAATGCCTGTGATTACTATCAGGGAACAACTCTGAAACTGATTCAATAAGACCTTTATGTCTGTCAGACATCAAAAAGGCAAATTGTGTTTAATAAGATAAGGCTGCAAAATTATCAAGAATCTACTCCGGGTGTCATAACTTTCATTTCTTCAAATATATATATATATATAGGGAACAAACCATTGTTCCCATCTAATGAGATAAAAAATAGAATTGCACCACCATACTTTCATGTCTGAAACAATCCATCTAAACCAAGCACTGGCCTGCAACCATTAATAAATCAATTTATAGAGGCCTTGAATGCAAACAAAATGAAATAAATTATTGATCATTCGAATCCCTTATCCAATCAGCAATACTACCTTGATTTGTAACATGTATGCGTCTTACAATCTGAATGCATCAGTATAACTACCATGTATTCTATTATTGACAATAAATTTAGCAGAATATCCAGTTTGGTATGATATCTTCACTGTATATTTTTCCCAATTTGCATCTTGGACATCTCTTGACTTCATCTCCTAATAAAGACAAGAGAAGTTGTAAAAACAATTCTAATTTATTCACGGGAGAAGCAAAACCAAAAGAGAAACTATAAAACCCTAGAAAAATTGTTAAACAAAACCCTAGATAAACCAACAATCGAACAGACCAACTAAAAATAATATAACATTAATATAAAAATACCTAGATAAATAAATAATAATAAAAAATTGAATAGTCCAACTAAAAAAACCTAAATCAACGTAGAGATGAGTTACCAATAAATGAAGCTTTAAAGCTGTGCAAAATGGAAATGCGATTTTGAAGGTTTGAAGCTGTGAAAAATGTTGAAGCTTTAAAAATGAGAAGACGATCAGTGTGATTTGCCAAAACGACACATCTGCCTTTTTAAACAAGGGGTATTATTGGTATTTGAGTGTAGATGGTGAGATGTTAGATCGATTCGTTAAAATAACACCTAACTAACCATAATGGAAATTAGCGTACCCCAAGCCCCAATTATTATAAACAAATGTAGCCCAGACAGTAAAAGACCCAAAAAAAGGGGATAACTAGAATATATCTTTTTAAGTTAGTTCTAAGTCCCATTTTGATAAATTCAGATAAGAACCTTTTGAGATCTTTTTTTATTTAACAATAATAGCCTTATGAGTTATATTATAAAAAAATTAATATATATACATACATGTTACAAAATTTATAGGTGTGTTAGCGGTTTTAAAGGCATCTTACAAAAAGTGTAGTCATTCTAAAGGCATATCAACTTGAAATTTAAATGTTCATACGAGTCCTTTTAAACTAAATAACTATTAATGTGACAACTATGCTTATGGTTATGGGATAATACAAAGAAGGTAGTTGATTCAATGGGACCAATATCAATACAACAAAAAAAGAATGGGATCAATTTCAATAAAATCTTGTGAAGCGGGCCTGGAAGAAAAAATTCACTAAAAGGGATCATAAAAAAATGAAATCCATAGTGTTAACATGTGATTTTATGTAAAATTTGTATAAATAAAGTAATATTTAATTAAACTAGAGCATGACCGGAACTTAGCTCTCAAATTTGAATGTATACAATTAGAGCATCACTATTCTGGAGGTACAACAAATGAGAAATCTGAGTTAAAATCAATAGCCACATTCTTTAAATAATTGGCAAAACCTTTACAATCGATTATTATTGATATTTAGAACAAGGGTGAGATCAATTCGTCCTGATAACGTGTTGTAAAATAAAGAGACATAAAGAATTTAAAGAGAGTGAACTTTTCATTTCATTGGTATGTAAGGGTGTCACCCCTAGTTATAATACAAAGTAAGGCATCCCAAAAAGTCCTTAATAAATGTAGAATATAAGTGGACATCTACTATGTTATACAGTTTATAATAATATTTTATATGTATTATAAGTAAAATATACATTTATGAATAAAGGAATAAAAATAGGGAGAGTGAACGTTTTTAATTAAAAAAAGTTTCTACAAACAATATTTTAATGTTTTTAGATAAGTGGGCTTTACACATAAGAATTTTTTAAACCTTGTTTTTGAAAACAAGTTTGTCACAAGCAAATTGTAAAAAAAATTGTATTTAAAAATAAAAAATAATTTTTAATCACATAACCAATTTATAGTAAATAACTAAAATTTACAGCGGAACCCAATAACGACATATGCCGCTTCTCCAGAGCGCCACATGGACAATTTTATTAATGATATTATTTATCAAAACCATTCATCGTGTACCCATTCAACTTATCTCATGTTTTAGCCTCTACGTATTCTCAAATCTATTCTTTTCCTTCCCTGTATTCCCATATTTTTCCTCCTTTCATCTCCTCCTCCATTCTTTTCTCCACACTCTCTCTCCTCACCTTTTAATGTCCATCTATTCCATTCCTACTCTCTTTCTCTCCTTACTCGTGCCATATATATACACAGTGGATGGATAAATTCCCTACCTGAAGAGAAAGTAGAATTGATAACATTAAGAGATTATTGGAGAATGCCTAGATATTAACACATGTTGAAAGTAGTTGGTAAGGTTCAATACACGTAAACTATTCAAGATGGTGTTTCATCTATTCCAGATGACATCACTTTATAAACTTTTATTTTAATTATATATATATATATATATATATATATATATAAGATGAAAAGTAATGTTTTATGTATTTGAAAAGCCTTTTAGTTTGTTGTGGTGGAAAATCTACAGTTTTAAGTATTGTGACTGCTTAGCATGGATTTTCTTTTAGTTCATTTTCTTATTTTTATATAAGTGCGTTTAGTTGGTATTTGACTTATTATCAAAATTAAATTTTCTCATGTATATTTATTTGATGAGTTTTTAGAAGACTGAACAGTTACTAAAGTGTTTGGTATGTTTCTAGTAATTTACAGTTTTTGGCATTTCTAATTATTTTCAATATATTTCCTCTCAAATGTCCATTCATGTACCATGACAAACTTATCTTCATTTATTTAGTCACGATGTTCATTTTTCTCCACAACAATCTCAATATCTCTCCCTCCATGTGTGTACATTTTCATTGACACAGGGACTATATATGTTGGTGACATGCACAAATTTCATTTCTGAAATCTTTTTGCGCATAATTTTGTGTTCTTTAATTTATTTTTCTCCATGTAGGTAACTAAAATGGTGTTAATTATGGTAAGAGTTTCTCTCTCTCTCTCTCTCTCTCTCTCTCTCTCTCTCTCTCTCTCTCTCGATGTAGAATACAAGAGTTGTATTATAGAATGGGGACAATGAAAGAAAAGTGATGTTTTACTATGTATTTTCATTATGTATTTTCCAACTTAAAACATTATGTATGACTTATATTGAATAGATAGATAATATTTTTTTCAAAGTATTGTTATACGAATAAGGTTATGTTTCAAATTTAATAAAATTCACTGATACGTGATGTAAGTAGCTCATAAGAAATTGTATGCACTTGCATGAAGATAGTGAAAAATACCTAGATGCGATAAACACATAATCTAAAGAAGTACATAAATACGATTTAAGTATGAATTTTATTCTTAGATTAAATTAACAATATTTTTAGTAAACTATGTATAATTAATTGTAAATAAATTAATACGCATGTTCATCGTGCGGGTTGCATGCTAGTATGGCTTAAATGTTTATACCTTGTTATTTTTTTGGGTCAAAGAGAGACATTAAAATGGTATATGATAAGAATATTTGAAATTCATTTTTATGCATTTTATGTGGTTACTGTACTTTGTCAAAATGATGAACTAATTATCATTTACAATATAAATATTCTTTGTTCACATATGTTTCGTACATGCTATATAAAGTTGTACACAAGAACTTTGTTTTAATTCAATGTATATAAATTTGAGGGAAAATACATATTTGACACCAAGGTTTGGGAGAATTTGATA
The DNA here is from genome assembly GCA_949130495.1 of Sambucus nigra. NCBI lineage: Eukaryota > Viridiplantae > Streptophyta > Magnoliopsida > Dipsacales > Adoxaceae > Sambucus > Sambucus nigra. The sequence continues at coordinate 185,661,109 of OX422209.1, read as the reverse complement.
TTCAGACTCATTCCATTCCTTAAGAAGTTATACTATTAACTCTCAATGTATATTAAGTGATCTAATTATAACCTCCCATTAGTTTATTGTTCGAAGATTAAACATAATTGCTGAACAAGATACTTGCACGGAAAACGTTGTGACTAGATGTATTGTTTTTCCAATGAACACTTGACATTTGGTTAAATTTATTAGAGTTTTATTTAGCATTAAGGGTACTTTAGTATTTTTCATTTAATTGCTAGGTGATTATAGTAGGACATATATTCTCCTCCTTCTTGTCATTATATGTCATTCTAGTTTTATGTTAATATGAAAACCTAGCCCCTATTTTCTCTTTTCCATTGATTGTAGATCTTTGATATGTTATTATGGTATCAGAGCGGGATCAAAGCGAAATCTCATCAACACAGTTTGAAGAATTGATATGTTTTGTTCGCTTAACTGTTTTGAATATATTGATGATTGTTTTCCCTCCTGTTTGTTCGATTAATTATTTAATTTGTTCGATTGGTTTTGTTTGAATACTGTTTGATTGTTTATTTTCACCATGGATGGTGAAAGAGGTGATTCGCTACAATCGATTTGTGTGAGATTAGATAGAAAAAATTATACGTATTGGAGTTATGTTATGAAGAATATTTTGAAGGGAAAGAAGCTTTGGGGTTATATTAATGGAGATTTGAGTAAGCCTGATGATAGGACGAATATTGAAAAATATGCAGAGTTATTGGATGTTTGGGAAGCAAACAACTCGAAAATCATCACTTGGATCAACAACTTCGTTGTGCCTTCCATAAGTATGCAGTTGGCTAAGTATGATTATGCAAAAGAAGTTTGGGATCATTTGGGTAGATTGTATACACAATCTAATTTTGAAAAAAAGTACCAGTTGGAGTTCGATATTCGAGCTCATGAGCAAAAAAAATTAACTATCCAGGAGTTTTATTCTACTATGACGGATCTTTGGGATCATTTGTCTCTCACAGAGTCAACTAAATTGCGGGCATTTGCATTATATATTGCCAATAGGGAGGAATAACATCTAGTTCAGTTTATGATGGAATTGCGTGATGATTTTGAGGGTCTTTGTGGGTCGATTCTTCATCGTAGCCCACTTCCAAATGTTGATTCTGTTGTTCAAGAGTTGTTAGCCGAGGATATTCATCTCAAGACTTAGTCAGGGAAAGTAATTTATTCAGACCCTAATCCATCTATTTTCGTAGCCTCCTCTCATCCAATTTTAAATAATCAGAACAAACTTTATTCGAGATTTGCTAGTGATGAATGTAGCTATTGTAAAGAGAAGGGTCATTGGAAGTCTCAATGCCCTAAGTTGAGAGAACTGCAACAACAACAACAATAACAACAACAACAACAACAAAAACAACAACAACAACAACAACAACAACAACAACAATAATCAAATAGTTGACCACCTCAGCAATAATTTTCTACTTGGAAATCCAATAACCAATCTCAGCATTGTTCGTATAGGCCTTCACAGCCTAATACTGTAGCATCTGTAGCACCATCAGACTCATTTGCTTCAGGTTCTTCATCATCAACTCCATCCATGTATTTTTTTCTTGAGCAGTTTCAAAAGTTTCTTGCCACACAGCCACATGTTATGTCCATTTCTTCATTAGGTAAGTCCTCAGGTATTTGGATCTAGACTCCGACGCTTCTGATCACATGTCACTAAATTTGTCCTCATTTGGTTCTTTTTGTCCCATATCTATATTTCCCAATATAACTACTGATGGTACTCCCATGCCCTCAACGGGTGTTAGGACTATCAACTCACCTAAATTATCTCTCTCTAATGTTTACCACATTCCTAAGCTTACAATGAATCTTGGTTGTGTTGGTCAACTATGTGATGTCGGTTACTCAGTTTCCTTTTCTTCTACCTTTTTTCATATGCAGGATCCACAGTCTCAGAAGGTGATTGGGATAGGCCGTAGGTAGGGGGATTGTGCATTGTGGAGAAACTCAATATACCAATGGTTGCAGCTTCCAATATTGACTTGTCATCCTTTAATTTGAGTTCAGATTTGTCTAGCTTTTATTTATGGAACTCTCATCTTGGTCATTTCTCAGGGTAACGATTAAAATATTTATCTTCTACAACAATATTAGGATATTTGCAGTGTCATGATATCGCTGATTGTTGTGGTTGTATACTTGCAAAATTTTCAACTTTATCGTGTAATAGAATTATTTCCTCTACTTTTGCACCCTTTGATCTCATTCATTATGATGTGTGGGGACCCTCTCTTATTATGACAGTAGGAGGGTCTCGATATTAGGTCTCCATTATTGATAATTATACGCATTACTGTTGGGTTTTTCTCATGGAACAACATTCAGATTTTTTCGATATTAATAATAAATTTTATGCCTTTGTCAAAACTCAACATTCTACTATTATCAAATGTTTTAGATGAGATTTGGGTGGGGATACATTCTCAAAATTTTTATGAGTTGCTTGATTTAGATGGAACTATTCACCAATTATCTTGTACTGACACTCCTGAGCAAAATGATTTTATTGAAAGGAAACATAGGCACATTGTTGAAACTGATTGCTCCCTTTTATTATATGCATATGTCCCTAGTGAGTTTTGGGGAGTGGTTTTCCTTACGGTTGTCAATCTGGTTCATAAGATTTCAGCCCTTATTGCTCTGGTTTGTCACCTTTTGAAAAGCTATATGGGCCTGCCCCTGATTATTCTTCCTTAAAGGTGTTTGGTTGTACTTATTTAGTTCTTCGGCCTCATATGGAATGTACCAAATTATCTCAAAAACCATCTATTTGTTTCTTTCTTGGTTATGGTGAAGGTCAAAAGGGATATCATTGTTATTATCCAGTTACTGAAAATTTTTATGTCTCTTTTCATGTTATGTTTCTTGAGGATATCCCTTTCTTTTTTATTCCTGATAGTCCTCATGAACTCATAAAATCTCTTTAATATTGATCCATTCTCTGATAATGATGAAAGTGTGCCATCTGAAGCACCTTGAACCACCGACAGTGTAGCACCCCATGTTCCACCTGCTCCTATTATTTCTACAGATACAGGTAATTTTCCATATGATGTTCCTGATGCTCCCCTTTTCATGTGGCCACCGAAGCACTTATTAAAACGGTGGAACCTCCTTCTCGCTATCCGAAACATCCACGTAAGTCCACTCAGTCACCAGATTTTATTTATTCTTGTTATTTGGATTCTTTTGCTTCATTTATATCCTCTATTCACTGCCTCTCTGAGCCCTTATCTTATAGAGAGGAAGCTCTTAATCCTCTTTGGCAGTAGGCTATGACTAAGGAACTCTCTTCTTTGCATTAGACAAATACTTGGAGTTTAGTCCCCTTACCTGCTAATAAGGGAACAATTGGATCTCGTTGAGTATATAAAATCAAAACCAGGTCAGATGGGTTAGTTGAGTGGTACAAAGCAAGACTGGTTACTGAGGTTTTTTCTGAGGAATATGGTATGGATTATGACGGGACCTTTGCTCCTGTTGCCAAATTGACTACTATTTGTACTTTTATTGCTATTGTATATGTCCGTTAATGGCATATGTCATAGATGGGTGTTAAAAATGTGTTCTTGAGAGGCGATCTTCACGAGGAAGTTTATATGGCTCGTCTTTTAGGTATTCTCCATGGTCCTAGTGAAGTTTGTAGGCTTAAAAAAACTTATATGATCTCAAACAGGAAGCACGGGCTTGGTTTAAGAAGTTTTCTACTATGATTACCTCCCTTAGGTTCCTTCCAAGTGAGCATGATTCAGCTCTCTTTATCAGGTGCACCTTGGGTGGTCGCATTCTGGTCTCTTTGTATATTGATGATATGATTATTATTGGGGATGATGCTGGTTGAATTATGGCATTCAAGTCTAAATGATCTCGTTATTTTGAGATGAAGGATTTGGGTCCCCCTACGTTACTTTTTAGGTATTGAGGTAGCTCATTCTCCAAAAAGTTATCTTCTCTCATAGTCTAAATACATCGACAACATTATTTAGCGTGCTCGCCTCACTGATACTAAGATTGCTGATATCCCTCTGGAGCTTAATGTTCATCTTTCCCCGTATGATGGTTTTCTTTTGCCTGTTCTTACCTTATACCGCACTATTATGGGTAGCTTGGTTTATCTTACAATTACTTATCCAGTTATAGCTCGCGCAGTCCATGTTGTTAGTCAGTTTATTACTGCCCATACTATGGTTCATTGGGCAGTTGCTCATCATATATTGCAATACTTGAGGGGCACTCTCTTTCAGATTCTTTTACTTCCTTCATCTTTTTCTTTGGAGCTGCATGCATACTTTGATGCTGATTGGGCCAGTAATCCTATAAATCGCAAGTCAGTTGCTAGATTTTATGTATTTGTCAGGTTTTCTCTAATTTCTTTGGAAAGAAATAAGCAAGTTGTGATTTCTGTGTCTTCCACGAAAGCATAGTATCATGCTATGGCTTCTACTAATCGTGAGGTTGTTTGACTATGTAGGTTACTTGTAGATATTGTTGTCTCTCTCTCTCAGCCCACTCCTATTACTGCTATAATAAGAGTGCTATTTAGATTGCTCACAAATCGATTTTTCATGAGAGGACTAAGCACATAGAGATTGATTGTCATATCACTCGTCATCTTCTGATGCATGGCGTCATCACTTTGCCTTTTGTTTCTTCTTCCACAAAGATAGCTGTTTTGTTTATGAAGTCTCATCCAGTTCATCATTTTCATTTTTACGGAAAACTCTCAATGCTTTTTACTACAGCATCATGAGTTTGAGGGGGGATATTATATTTTTATATAGCATTAAGGGAACTTTAGTATTTTCCCTCTTATTGTTTGGTGATTGTAGTAGGACATATATTCTCATTCCTTCTTCTCATTGTATTGCATTCTAGTTTTATGTTAATATGAAACCCTATCCCCCCTTTTCTCTTTTCCATTGATTATATCTTTGATATGTTATCAAAATTTAATTAAAAGAGTAAAAATAGAAAAATAATAATTTTAGAACTATATATTAATTATATATAAATCATTTATTTTTACTAAAATTAATTAAATAATAAATATATATTAGTTTTACATACAATGTTCACCATTATAAAATGTCTCCTTCACCACTTTGTAAATTCCATCGTCATTTACCTAAACCTATAATAACCACCTTCGAAAATATATATCCCTTTCATTTGTCTGTTTCCTTCCCTTTAAAAACTACCTCCCACCCTCCGTCGCCCCCAAAACTTTATTGTGTAAAAAACACTAAGGCTGTGCTTGTTTTTTTATCTAAATCTGACTGAATCTGAAGTTTGAAGATTGAATCTGAAGTCTACAATCTAAATCTAAAAAATATATTTATTTTTTTGTCTGAATATACCTCTGGATGAATGTATTTAGACTGATTTAGACTTTAGATGTAATTTTACCTCTTATTCATTAAGAGCCAAATATAAACATTAGCCTCTTAATCATTTAAAAAAACACTTTTTGATACATCTCAAGTCTGAATGGTTCAAATTCAGACTTAAGGGGTAAACACAAATAACATCTAAATCAATAAATATAAAACTAAGTTCTCCTCCAATAACCTATGGATTCAAATAACATTTGAACTCTTTTTCATTAAGATCTTTGCAGTTCATTTTGTGATTTACAAATCACAATCCAATATTAACATCTCTAAAACACTTGAAATCGTACCATTGCTTGGCAAATAACTTATAAATTCAAAATTAAATTCAAAATCCACCATTTATCAAGATCCCTGCAAATCGATTCCCTATATATTAAAAACCCATGAAATATGAATCTATTTGTTTTATGTTCATAGAGAGAAAGAATCAGGGGGTGAGGGCTTTATAATTTTTTAATCGAATCTCAATATTGGAGTGTAATCTTAAATCCCAAACTAAAATTCAAACCAAAGCCTTTAAATCAGGATCTGCATACATGTAGTAGTGTGAGGCATGACTAGTAGTGGCAAATGGACGGTTATGGGCGGTTATTGACGGGTCAAAAATGGATATGGATAAATTTGGGTGGGTCCAAAGCGGGTCGGACAGAATAATTTGAGCGGGTTTGGTCGGGTCAAATCCGGGTCGGGTTGGATCAAAACCGAATCGGGTCGGGTTGACCCGTTTTTTTTTTTTTTTTTTTAAAAAAACAAATATTATACCATATACGGATAAATATGGTATAATAATTTTGAAAAAAAATATACAAGTAGGTACTTAAATAAAAAAAAATCTTTAAACTCTTTAGTAATTTGAGTTTTATTTTTGAGAGGTTCTAAAACCATTTTGACCCGCTAATGACCCGCCAACAAACCGTCTTATTAGATCGCTCAAACCATTTTGACCCACAAACACAATTAATGGGTCCCAAACACATTATTTTGGGTGGGTTATGGACGGTTTCATCTTCAAGAGCCCATATTGCCGGGGCTAGGCATGACCTTGGAATATGAATCTTCAAAGCCCACGCTAAAAGTTAAAATGGCATCTTCGAAGGTTGTGAGTGATAGTGGTAAAAGATATAAGATGGTGGGAGAGAGATAAAGGGGTGCCGGGAGGGTGGAGAAAGCCTGTGATGGTGGGGGTGGGGCAAGGCTAGAGAGAATTATAATTTTTTATTAAACTTTTTATTTCTTATTTTAAGTTATATTACTTTGAAAGTATTTAATTAATTATAACACGTCAAGTGTTCATTGAAAAAAAAATTACATCATATCACAATATTTGTCACATAGATGTCCTAGTCAGGAATTCTATTTGATCTCATAACCGTAGACTAACAAAATGTTATAATTGGATCACTACAAATACCTTGTAGTTAATATTGCAAATATAAAATTTACCCCAAATCTTGGGGTTAAATTTTTATTCATCGTAAATTTATATGGCTTTTTAAATATTAAAATCCACTTTAACCTCAGATATTCATAAATAACCTTTTCTCTGGTGCATCCATAATAGGCCATAGTAAACTAAATTAGAAAAGGAAATAGGAAATGAGAGAAAATAATATTGACCATTGTTGACCACATCTCTGTATACTTCTAAAATACTATAAAAATCTTGAACGTCCCTCTTTGGTTAGAATGTCCACTTGACACCAAGTAAAATGTGATTTTCGATTCTCAAAGAATCCCCGTCCCTCTCACCACTTAAGAGAAATGAAACGATCCTCTATTCTCTCTCTACCCTTTAATATCTCAGCCGTAAAAAGGTTACTTCTCTCCCCATTTTCACTCGAATTCCATCCTTCTTCATCACAACCAACAATAATCTCACCAATTTTTCAAATTGGCTTCCGTAAAATCATTCTCGACCGCTGCAGGCACGCTCCAGAAGCGACACAGGAAGATATTGTTACCAGGAAGGGTTCACGGTGTAATTAGACGCCATGGGGACTTCCCCGACATGGTGATGCCGAATATATTGTGTACCAGCATGGATGAATTGCTATTGCGGATTAAACTGGGTTTTTAAAGTTTGTTGTTTGTGGAACTGTGGATGGTGTTGCGGATCAAATTGAGTTTGTCTGTATAGTTTTTTTATTTTTTGTCTGATATTTTACTAACACTTCAATTTTTATCTGGTAAGAAATATCTTTTCGTTTTTTACTTTAATAATGCGTCGCTCTTTAATTTTTTCTGCGACTGTGTGCGTGTGTGTTAATAACTTATGCGTGTGTGTGATTTTGTATGTGTCTGGTCTGGTAATTATTTGTTGGATTCTCGAGTGATGTTTGTCAGCAATTGAAAGTTGGATTTACACACCACGAGGTGGAGATTCTATAACTCTACAATAGGTGAAAAATTGCCTACCAAAAGAATCTCGCATCAAGCGAACGATAGCAGACAATGGGGTTCTCGTGGACTTTGCACTCTTTTATTTTTGGGTCGGGTCAAGTTGCAATTTCTTACCTAGGGTTCGGTTTGGGAGGTTGGGTTACTTGAAAGCACGTCAATGCTTTAAAAATTTCAAACTTGATCCATGTATTTGAATAAACATTGCCAGGGTATTATCTCTCCCTTCATCCATTATCGACTTTGAAATTTTTTAATACACATTTATCAGGATAAGAGTCTTGGGGAGTTTTGATTGTTAATTTGTAGATTTAGTCACCAATCATTGAAAAAGTGTGTGGGTATCTCTTCATCTCGTATAAAAATAAATATCTAGTTAAAAAGTTTTTGATTTGTATTTATTGTTTGAGCTTTCTTTATTGTGTTCTTTACTGTCACATGGGCATGGGTTTATAGTTTGGATGTTTTATTAGAGAAAAGTTGGATTGTCCCATGGATGTGGGTTGATAGTCTCAATCCTTCTCTGCTCGTTGACGAAATACAACATGAAAGACATAGAAAGTAAACTTTATCACACGTGCATTATTTATTCATGATAAAAAGGCATATCTCTATCTTTATCTTTGTATTTATACATTATAAAATGCTCTACATGAATCTTTAAATAAAAAATAGTTTTTAATTTTAAAATTTCATTTTTAAAATTTTTCAAAAATCGTCTTAACTGTTTTATAAAAAAGTTATTTTTTTAACAAAAATAAAAACTATTGACCATGAAAATAAATTGCTTTACACTGTTAAAAATGTTTTTAGTTGTTTAAAAACTATTTTTTTAATAAGAAATTTTTTTAAAGGTTTTTTAAAGATCAAATACCAAAAAGTCCTTCAAACATTTTTCAATACACATTTAATCCAATATTTTTTATTTTGTTCCAAAAGTCCCTCAAGCACCCATTTAACAAATATTTTCTTACTTTCAAAAGTCCGCACTAGCAACAAATACTGAGTAATTTTATGTGGTGAGGGACTTTTTGAAACAAATTTTTTTTTTTTGGATTAAGCGTGTATTAAGAAATATTTGAGGGATTATTTGGTGCATGGCCTTTTTTTTATACATAATAGAAATGGTTTTAATGGTTTTTTAACTTTTGAACAAAGAATAAACCTTTTCAAATAATTATTTTTTATTTTTTTAAATTATTTTATGAAATTAAGAAACTGTTTTAAAGTTAAAAAACCGTTTTAACTTTTTAATATAGAGAAAATCAATTAATATAAAAATTATTTTACCTTTTCTTTATAATAAATTACGTACAATACATTGTATATATAAAAATAGTTTATTAATTTTTAAAAACAGTTCTTTTTTATTTTAAATTTGTTATAACTATTTTGTAAAGTAAAAGTATTTTTTTTAATAAAAATAAACACTTTGCAATATTTTTCTTGTGTTTGCAATTCCACAAATGTTTTTCGTACACTAACGTATAACTCGCGCAACGCTTGAATTTCCAACTAGTTCAATTTAAAGTTTCTTAACATATAATATTAAATAGCTAGTAACATTTTTCTAATGAGAAACCTATTCATAGAGAGATTGAAAATTAAGGTTGATGGATTAAAGCACATAGATCTACCTTCTAACCATATTCCACGTTGTACAAGTCCTACTTATAAAAATGGTTTCCAGTCTCTCTATTCCTTCTCATCCATTTCCTCTCCCCAGTTTAGTTTGGAATCTTAAATCCCAAACTAAAATTCAGACCGGAACCCACACTGTAATGGTGTGAGGCATGACAGTCGAATAAGAATCTTAAAAGTCCACACTGAAAGTTAAAATGGCATCTTCGAAACAGGTGAGAGATGCTTGTGGGAGATACAAAATAGTTGGGGGGGGGGGGGGGGGGGAGATATAAAGGGGTGTCAGGAGGGAAGAAAAAGACCATAACGGTGGAGGGTGGGGCAAGGCTAAAGAGAGAGTTATTGTTTTTATTAAATTTTTTGTTTGTTATTTTTCATTACTTTATTTTTAGATTATTTCATTAATTATAAAAACATGTCAAGTGTTAATTAGGATAAACAATACTTCATATCGCAACATTTGCCACACAAGTGTCCTTGTGAGCAATTATATTAAATCTCATAACGATAGATTGACTGAGGGTTATAATTGAATCGCTTAATGTACCTTATGCTTAATATTCCAAATAGAAAATTCACCCCAAGCCTTAGGGTCAATTTTTATTTCCCTTAAATTTTGTATGGCATTTAAAATCTTGAAATCCACCTAAGCCTTAAATATTCATAAATACCCTTGTCTCTGGTGCATCCTTAATAGGCCATAGTAAAAAAATTTAGAAAAGGAAATAGGAAAGTAGAGAAAATAAGATTGGATGTTGTTAACCACAATCAATTTATAGTTACTTAACATATAATATTGAATAACTAGTAACACTTTTATAATGAAACTGAAAATATAAATTGGGATATTATAAACAAAGGCCGAGGCATTAAAGCACATGAACCTACCTTTTAACCGTATTCCATATTGTACAAGTCCTACACATAAAAATGGTACACTGTGCCTCTATATTCCTTCTCTTCCATTATTGCCTCTACCCAAAATCTTCTTTTAACTTTACGACTCGAAAGCATAGATATAGCCATCTCCTGAATCGTCCGATTCTTCCGCTCAACAATCCCATTTTGTTTAGGAGTCCTAACGGCCGGAGAGTCGTGTTTAATTACGAGGATATCACAAAAAAGATCTACTTTTTCTTCTTTAAACTTAGTGCCGTTGTCACTATATATTCTATTGATAGTGACACCGTCTTGATTTTGCAGGACACGGTACTTGGTCGTAAGAAAGTCCACAACATCGGATTTCTCTCGCAGAAAACCTACAATGGAGTAGCGTGAGAAATCATATAACATCATGAGAGCATATCTCTTACCACCTCAACTCGTAGTACGAGTAGGACCCATAAGATCCATATGTATCAACTCAAGGATGCGTGAGGTGGTAATGGAATTCAACTTTCGATGGGAGCTACAAATTTGCTTTCCCAACCGGAAAGGTTCACAAACTGTAAAAATTGGATTTTCGAGCGATGATAATCCATGTACTAGGTCCTTTTTAACTAAATTTTCCAAATCTAAAAAATACACATGACCTAGACGTTGATGCCACATATCCATAGTAGTGACTGTGGAGCTATCGCAGATAAATGAGGACTTAGGCATGATCCCATAACATTTGTCTTCAGTCCTAACCCCTTGTAATAGAAGTTTATAAGCTTAATCATAAACGTGGCATTTATTCCAGTCAAGATTGACTGTAAAGTCAGCGTCGCACAGTTGGCTAATGCTGAGTAAATTTGCTTTCAATCCCTTAACGTACAACACATTCTCTAGCTTAGGAAATCCTGGTAACTCTACTATACCTCGTCCTACTATGCTAGACTTGCTCCCATCTCCAAAAGTGACTTTACCTTCCTTACAATCATATAGGGAGGAAAATAGAGAGACGTTACCAGTCATGTACCTGGAGCACCCACTATCGAAGTACCACTGTAGAGAACTATGTGCTTTAAGAGCAACATGAACAATAAGGGATTTTGTGTTGTGTTTAGGCACCCAAGATGTGGTAACCTTCTGTTTTCCATTATCATTGTTGACTCTAGTAGGGATTTTAAAAGTGTACACTAACGACATAGAAATTCGTTGGAACTCTTCCACCATACTCTGAGATGTGGTGACTAGAAACTCAACTCGCTCTCTACGATTCTCAAAATCAGTAGTGGAATGTGACGGAGCAAAAGTACGTCGTGTCCTATCTAAACTATAACAATATTTAACGAAGATGGCCTTTTCTTTTGCAGTAAGTACAAAAATATGTAGACTTAAGCTGACTTCGGTTTGATTTTCTTGAATGAACTCTCTTCTGATTTTTAGGTGGGTGGCCATATGGATTTGTAATAAACTCAGGAATCGGTTCCAATGTCGTATAAGACGTAGAAGCTCCATCAAAACCTATTCCCAGCCTCTCACCTAAACCCAAAGCAGGGGTAAGGAGCATCTTTCCCATCTTACCAGATCGGTCCTTAATTCTTACCTTGACTTCCCAGGATCTCTCAAGGTCATATGTGAGTTGGGCTACAAGGGATTCCAGTTTCTTTCGAGTGTCCAGGGAGGAATGGATCTCACTCATAAGATCAACCACTTTTTTAGTCAAGTCCACTTTTTCTTTCTCAAAAACACGTTCTCTCTCTCCAAAATCTTTATCTCTCTCAACACAGACGGTATCTCTCTCTCTCTCTCAACGCAGTGGACATGGAGGTCTCTCTCTCTCTCTCTCTCTCTCTCTCTCTCTCTCTCATCTCTCCTACATTCATCTCTAGATCTTCTATCCTAAGAGCTAACGCTTTGTTACAATTCTTAGTCTTGAAAGTATCAACATATAATCCAGTGTACGTGCATCGAAGGTCACTCTCTCTCTTACTTGCTTCTTCCTCCCCTATCTCACACTGCTGTCACTATCGAGGTGTCCCTATGAGCTTTCATCCTCATCATCGTGAGAATAAATGTCAGTGCTCACATGACTATCCATAAATGCAGTGAAGTTACATTCATGTGGTGACTCATCTCCAAAGTCCACCGACTTGACCTCGCTATCGTCACTAAGGGTGGTGTTTAATGTAGCTTCGGATTGTTCTAGACGTTTCAACTTAGTTGCAGACTCAACCCCCCTATGACCTCTACCACCACACTTAAAGCATCTCCCACTTCCTTTCTTAGGGATTTCCTTTTTATCTTTCTCAAATTTCTTGTTAGATTTATTTTTCTCAAAATTCTTTTTATCTTTAAAATTCCCATTTTTCTATAATTTAAGATTTTTTTTGAAATTTTTGACAAATAAGGCCAAATTATCTAAGTCAAAATAAGAATCAGAATCGTACATCTCTTCCTCTTTTTTCTTAGACGACTCACCTCTCTTTGGCCCCTCACTCTTTCTGGCCTGGGCTTTAAGTGCTACCCTTTTGTCTTTTGATTTTATCGTGTTTGGGAACATGTCGATTTCATAGGTCTGTAGGTCTCCAAGTAGCTCTTCTAATTTCAGCCTGCTCAAACTACCTAATGAATTTAACACAGTGACTTTGGGGATAAATCTCTTAGGAAGTGATCTCAAATTTTTCTTAACTACTCTAGCATCAGGAATGTATTCACCTAAGTTGAAACTAGTGTTTACGATATCAGATAAGCTTGCATAAAATTTATCAAAACACTCATTTTCATGCATGGAGATAGTTTCAAACTTTGTAGTTAAGTTTTGCAATTTAGATTCTTTTGCTGCATTTGTGCCTTCATGGGTAAGTTGCGGAACATCCCATGCCTCTTTAGACGTGGTACACGTCATGATGCGACTAAACTCGTCAGGTGTGATAGCTCCAGAAATGTCACTAAGCCCACGTGAGTTATATGTGCTTCATTTAAATTCATGCAGTCACAGATTTTAAAGTAGTTACGTTAGCTACAGTGACAGTAGTAGACGTCCACCCTCTTTCACACATAACCCAAACACGTTCGTGTATGGCCTTTAAATGAGATTTCATACGGGATTTCCAATATGCGTAATTTGACCCATCAAAAATTGGGACTCTATTATATAAGTTTTCCATTGAAATTGCACTTTTTCAAAGATCAATTTATAGTTTAAAATTGATATCCAGAAAAAATTTGCGGAAAAATTACACAGTAAATTTTTATATATGGCTTTGATACCCATTTGAGAGTGTGCCAGCAATCAATGTCAAACCTATTTAAATAAATTCCAATTTCAGTCCCAATAAGTTCAAACTCTTGCAAAGAAACGTTATTAACTAATGAAATAATCTAAGTATGTAAGACAATCACAATTGTGAAAAAATCTCCCACAGGGGCAAAACCATCTTATTTCCACTATAATTTATAAATATCGGTTTACACAGATTACAATGAAAATACAAGTAGTGACATACAAAATACCCGCAGGTGTCGGTTCGATGTCGTCTGCAAGAGGTCCCGCAAGAACTCCAGGTGGTCAGTAATGGAAAAGCTTCTTATTCTCCACAAGTGTTCTCCAGATGAGTAGAATAATCTTCTTTGGGGTTTAGAGGATTCACATAAAGGATTGGGAATTGTTTGTGAATCAAAAAGGCATAAAAACCTTAAAAAATGAAGTCTGAAAAAATGCTACTATTTTGAAGAAACGGAGGTATGCAGACTTGGGAAGACATGTAGAATCAACATTTCTTAAATACACATTTTGAGGTGGTGCGTCGTTCGAACGACATACGATGTCATTTGAATGAGATGGAATCTCATTCGAACCACATACGATGTCGTTCGAACCACAACAGTGACGTGTCTCAAAATGCCTCCTTAAATAGATCTTGCGTGTTTATCATCTTTCAGACTTTAAAATTTATTTAAAAAATATTCCCAACTATTTATGAAAATAAATAAAAACTCCAATTAAAATTATTTTATCATAAGTACGTGGAGTTGTTGGAACGGTTGAAGTGTACGTTGCTTGAGCCATGATGCACGTACGAAGATGATGGATGCATGAATTCGGATCACGACCGTCGTGGAGACGAGTCAAATGTAGAGGTATCAGACATATTTAATTGTGATCTAGGACAATCAAAAATTTCCTAGATTTTACCCCGGACATTTATAAAACATGTCCTTACAAATCTCCCCCTATATCTTGTAACAACCCTCGCTTTTAGGAGACTCATTTTATGTTAATTTACTGCCTGAAGTAATTATATAAAATGTTGAGAACTGGAGTAAATATTAATTGAATGAGTTGAAAGTTAATATTTACTAGATTTTTGCATATTTACTGTATGTGTAGGTAAATATCATCATGTTGCATGTTTTATAGTGTCACGTGTTTTAAATGACATTATGGTTTAAATGAAATCGGAACTTAAAATGAATTATAAAATTACCGGATGCCATTTTAGAGGGCGTAGTCAGTCCCGGAATGTGCGAGACAGTCAAAATATGTGCCATATTGTATTTTTATGTTTCAGGTACTTTTGACTGGTTTTGACTTAAACGTGTAGTTACAAGTTGTTTTTATGGAGCATTAGCATTTTTTAAGTTGGAGACTTGTGTTAAGCCCCGATTTTTAGTCTTCTAAATCCCCTAATTTCCCTATTATATGTCTTAAACATAGAGAGAAAAAGAGAGAAAGAGAGAGATGAGGAGAAAAGAGGAGAAAGAAGAGAAATTGGAGATTGAAGATTGGGATTGCTTCTACTATAAAGAAATATGAAATTCCAACCTCAAGGCAAGTTTTCTACTTGATAATATATGATTTAAGATGTATAAATTGTGTGATAGTTGTGTATTAATATTTATGGATCAAAAATGGAATTTATGGTGTTTTAACCCTAATCTTAGTTTATGATGATGAAATTGTGGGTTTTAGCAGTTAATAATTATGTAGGATGATTTGGGGTAGTTTAATGTTGTTGGATGTGTGTAAAAATGGAAGAGATTTGAGTTTTGGGTAAAAACTAGGGTTTATAACCCGTAACCCATTCTTGGCAAATTCGCAGGGGCGAATCGATTCACTAAGGGGTCATCTTACAGGTCTACAAAACCCGAATCGATTCGGAATAGGGCCGAATCAATTCGTCCAACTGCAGAATGTCGGTTTTTTCATCCGAATCGATTCGATTTTGGGCGAATCGATTCGCTACCTTGGGCAAATCGATTCGGCCCTTGGGCGAATCGATTCGGAATCAGGCTGTTTTTGAGTTATTTTTCTAACTCAATTTTTATTATTTTTCTTTAGGCTTAGGACCTAGGAACCTTCTTGTATGAAGTAAACTTAGAGTTGTAGAGTCCTAGATGAGTGGGGTAACCACCTTAGAATAGAAATGAATTATATGGGATTGTTCCGGGGGTATGCCAATTGATATTAGGGCATTCTTTTCTTTTAGTTGATTATTATGAGACTAGGAGTTGTAGTATCATATTGGGAGACTTTAGAAGCTCAATTGAGCTACGTTAGTCTTGATGGTTTACAATAACACTACAAACGAAACTTGGGAGAATAAATTGAAAGTTATTCATTCATTGAGGTTACAATGATAAGATGTATTAAGTATGGCTCCGGGTAAAATATGAGGTATTCACAAAAATGTAAATGACTATGGTATTGTATAAAACGAAACATACATATGAAAAAGGGTAAATGAAAATGAAATGGAAATGGTAACGATTACGGTAAATGATAATTTACTTAATCATGAATATGGTAAATGATAATTTACTTAAACACACCTCTCTAAATGCTACCATAAGGGAAGTTCGCGCGTGAGGTGATGCCCCCTGGCTAATGAATGCAGGGTGGATATAGTCCTAGGCCATATGAGCGATTATTGTATCTTTCTGCACTGGTGAGGTGATTCTGGGTGTGGTCATGACTCTCCCGCAGGCATATGACCGCTTCCCAACGTCTTGCGTTATTGGTGCCCAGGTTGTCTTGTTTGATAGGCCCTGGAAGATGATAGTCATTTAGGGGCGCGCCCAGTGGGGAAACTCAGATGGGTGGTCTTATAATTGTTATATGTATATGAATATAACAATTCTTTATCAAGTGGGACTTGATGTATGATAAATGCCATAAAGAGCATAAGGACATGCCACAAGGAGCATATGATAATGATGATATTCCTGATAAGGAATGGAAAGACACAAGAGCTTATAATTGTAATTATATTTTCCTGATAAGGAATGGAACTATGAAATGAAACAGTGTTCAAGATGAAATCTTTTAAATTAATGTTAATCATTCTTATTCTCCTATTTAATTAAATTAGATCCATGATTATTTCAAATGTCTTAGCTTATGCATTAAATTTTGTAGGTAGATTTTGTTTCCTGCTAGTCATGATTTACTGCTCATAACTGTCGTACTCTTTATTCATCTGGTGATCATATAAAATCGGGCCCTGGCCCGTTCATATTTCTTGTTGTGCATGAATCTTGTACCCGCTCAGGTGCTCCGCCTCAAGGACGGATGTTCTGACTTTCTTATTCCGATGTCTTTGGGGAGCCGTGATACTTTGCGAATATTACGGGATACTTGGTATAGACGTTTTCATTATTGGACTCTAGTTATGATCGGGTCTTTTACTCGGGTTTGAGGCCCAAGCTTTTGTAATTGTTTAAGGTGATGTATTATGTAATTTACTGAACTTGTTAAGTATTATTGTATAAGCCTGTTGACCGATAATATATTCGGTCCCTTATTGTATATTTGATGAGTATGTAATATTATATCTTCCGGGTTCCACTTTCTTTTTAAATTGGGTTGTTTAAATTCTTTCCTTAACTTTAAAACCAAAATTTTTGGTAACCCATTTTTCTGAAATATTAAGTGGTTATCCTGTATACTCTTTATATTGTTGTGATGCTGAGAATGATTCCATCCATGATCCCTGTTATATTGGAGTATCGGGCTGGCCACCCCATATTTTGGTGAGCGGGTTGTCACATGTCTATGCCGGTACATACATAAAAATACCCGAATTATGCTGCCAAAAATAAACCAAATGACATACAACTTATTATCCCCATTAACCCCTAAAATTGGAAATACTAAATGTGTGTCCTCACAAATTCAATCATTTTCAAATCTTTAACTCTTTAATTTTTCTTTATCATCATCAGGGTGTGAAAAAATGATTCTCCATTTTGATACCTATACACATGAGATAAGAAATAAATACTCGTGATGCGCAAAAGTTTGAAATATAATGATAAGCACAAATAAATATCAATTATGTGCAAAAAAATCATTATACAAACAAATAAGCAATTCTCCCCCATAATTCGTTCTTCCCCTTTTTATGATGTCCCCAAATAGACAGATATGAAGAACATAAGCAATGAAAATGGAGAATGCCATGAGGTAATAAATTTCTCTTTTTGAATTTTTCAAAATTGTTAAAGTAAAAAAATCACACCATGAAAGAACACCAAAACAACCAAGATGTTAGAGGAAATGTAAGGATGTGAACAAATTCAACAAAAAAATCAATACATACAGTCATAACATATGTGCATGATGAATGTTGGATATTCCTAATGAATGAACTCAACATCTTCCTTAGGTGTAAAAGTTGTGGAATTAAAAGAATTGACTCAATTAAATTAGAAAATCAAAGCTCAAAGTGATTTCCACACCAATAACGTCCAAAATATTTGAAATGTTTTTTCATGACTTTCAAGGACGTGCAAACCCATTTTTCATTTCTTTCCATCCAAACTCCCTCATAAATAATTAGACATTAAAATTTTCATTTGAGGAGATGAAACTAAAACCTATTGGCCCATTTGATTTGACACATTTTTTTTATTGGCATTTAGTTTTTTGGGCTATTTTGCAAACGACGGCTTTCTCGACGAGTTAACTATGAACTCTCGTTGCCCTTTCCTGTGATTCACTCATCATATTTTGTTGCAATTAATTCCTCATGGTAAAGATAAAAAAATATTCCTATAAATCAAACGAAAACCTCTTTAAAAAATAATTCTAACCCATTGAAACTAGGGTGAATCAAATCACGATTCACCGGTTCACTAAATACATGTATCCTTGAGCCCTAGTGATCAGAAATTAGAGAAAATGACATAGCTAATCGCTTCTCACAGACGACGTCAAACTTTAATCGCGAGAAACTAGTATGGAATGGGTTTTAGAAAACTGATACTAATTACAAGAAATATAAATGGTTAAGAGACATGGTCCTTTAAAATACAAAAATTAAATATGAATAACAAGAAATGAGAGAAAATAGAAGAAAAGTATTTACGTGCTTTGACTGAAATTGGTGCCTATGTCAAGAGGTGGTGGTTTAGCTATTGATTATTGGGTAAACGCCATAGAAGAGTACATTTTACAAGGTCCTAAGTTATCTTTAGATTTTGGCAGCATAACAACAAGTGAATGTGTCTCTGTTCACACGAGATTTGTGTGTGTTATTTATAGGCTTCAAAAGGTGAAAAAAGAGAGGGACATGTAAGAACACGTTTTACAAGTTAAGTGAAAGAATAATCATAAGTTAGTTATTAGCACATGAAGAAATATACTGGCATATATTTTTAGTTTAACGTGTATTAAATTTCTTATGTCATCTGATAAGCACCCAAAAGTGTCTATTTTATACCCCAAATAGATGCATTTTAGTCACTCGTTTGAATTAAAACTGGCCTTATGTTCGTATTTTATCATTTTTCAGGTCAATACGCAGTTGCAGTATAAATAATGCTAAATCAGTGCAATTGCAACGCAAAAGCGGTCAAAAGTATGCATCGAAGAAATAAAAGGAGACCGTGAAGTCTGAAGTCCACATTAAGCTTGCCTAGAAGAGTTCCGATGTCCCGAGCCAGTCCCGTAACCCTAACCGGAGCCTACACCGAGCCCTGACCATTCCCCAAGCCCGTGTGTGTTGAGTTTGTACTTTTATTTTTTTTTTAGATTTTTATTTTTGGTCATTTTATTATTAGGATTTATTTAGATCTATTTAGAAATTTCTAAGATTTATTTTCTGGTTTTCTAGTTCTTTATTTTGATTTGATTTTTATTAGTTTCTGATCTTTAATCTTTATTTTATTTTTATTAGGATTAGTTTTCTTTAGGAATTCACTTATTTTTAATTTTATTAAAATTTACATTTTATTTTTAGGATTCTAGTTTTAGTTTTAACAAATTTTCATTTTTTATATTCTTTTTTTTAGTTTCATTTTTATTTTTATTTTCTTTTTTTTAGAATAGGAATTTAATTTTTAGATTTCTAGTTTAATAGTTTTATTTATTATTTAGTATTATTTATTTAGGGGTACAAATTAAATACACACATAACACCCATACAACTCACTCACACACAAACCCACACCCCGATCATCTTCTCCATCAACCCACTCACTCTCTCACCTCCCTCCATAACCAAATCCCCAAAAAATCCATCATCATCCTTATACCCCAACAACCGAATACCTGGCAGCAAAAATCCACCAAACTCGGAATCGTCGAGTAGCCATACTCGGACCAGCCCCAACCCGAACCCAACACGGGTTCTGACAAACCTGAAATTACAACCCCAAACTCGCGAACCTTACCCCTCCGGACTTCAAACCGCGCCCCAACCAGAGTAGCCACAACCCAGAATTCGACACCCCAGCCGTTGTCGCCAAAGCCGCCGACGACGTGGGTTTAAACCGAGCCCGATCCTCCACCTGTTCCAAAATTCGGTGAGAACCCCGCCATTTCCCCTCCGGCGTCGACCCGATCCGACCACACCCGGACGACATTAACCCACTGCCAAACTCATCCATACCAGATTCAAAAACCCATTTCAACTCTCTCCAAAATCCGAAAAAAATCGGGATCTTATCCCATGCCATTTCAACCCAATCTCCAAATACCTTAAATCTCTCATCCAACAATCCAAACAAATCATCGTGGCTACACAAAAATGAAGGGGAACTCTCATTTAAAAGGGACTCTCATCAGATAAAAAGGAGAGACGTAGAGAGAGAGAAACATAGTGTATATTATGTACAGTTTAGGGTCATAAAAGAGTTCCAGAAAAATACAAAAAAAAATTAGTTTAGCTTTAAAATAATTTTTAGGTTTAGTTTCTACTCTTCTTTTTGTAATCAAGTGCTGAAAATTGTGAAGAAGTTGGACGCTCGTCAAGGCACAATTTAAGGCAAATTTGTGGAAAAAATTGCGTATTGTATTTATACATTCTCTTTTCAATTTATTTCCTTCTTGACATATTATTTATTGTTGTTTATGCACACATGAGAATGTTTGACTAAACACCCCGTTCAAGGGGTGGGATGCACTGCGAATGATGTTAATTTAATTAATTGGTTTCATTAATTTTATATATCTAGGTAAACTAATTTTAACTATCACCAATTAATTTATGTAACGAGAGTTAGCAAATTAATTGAACAAATTAATGTTTGAATTTAGGAATCGAACTAGAGATAGGTTTTTCCAAAATTTGAATGTCAATTCGGTGTTGAAATTTTAAGATTGCTATTGTTTTCTTTAAATTGGTCCTAGCGGGTAATTTTCAGAAAATAGTATAAGTCCTAATTTTCATTGTGTGACATTTTTAAATTAATTTTCTGAAAAAGATTTTATTAAATTTATAATTTTAACGAGAGTTAGATTATCAATTTAATATTATCTCGAAATATTTCAAATTAAAAAATTGAGAAATTATAATAATTGAAAATGCAGTGTAATCCGTCTTTTGACTTTCTCACATAATTCATATTCGGTTGCACATTCTTTTTCATTATCTAGTCATTTTATAATTTTTAGAATTTTCCCTTGAAATTGTTTTTAAAAATTAAAAAATATTTTAATAAAAAAATTGGAATTGCACATTTTCGCATTAATTGTTTCACCTTGAACGTTCGATTAATACTCGTACTTACTGCAATACGAGTTATTTTTAGACATATTTTGTAGGTACTCAAGGGAATTTTGAGAGTTGCTTTTGCACTACAACGATATACCCAAAAAGCTTCCTCCTCCCTCCTCCTTAGACTGGTGGTATAGGATTTTTGAAGATTGTGTATTTATTTGGGGTGAATTTTGACACCAGTTTATTTTGTAATAATTATTCATAAAAAAAAGGGATAAGGGAAACTGGACAAGGTAGAGAGAGGGCGTCCAAGACGAGGATTTTTTAAGCCTCTATACTTTGGGTCGGTAGGACTCCCGGGAACGACTGAGATAGGCGAAATCTCTCCCCGGTCGACTCAACTCGGTCTTCACCCCACGTGTGTAAAAACCGTGGGAGGTACAATTTTTTATCCCTCACGACTCTCCTGCTCGCGAGTTCATTTTTTGTGTGATTAATTGCTCCTATGTGCTTTTAATTTCGGCATCGCACTTAAATTGAATGGTTTGATGAATTAATTTAGCTAAGACCTGGACCCGGTCATTGCAACGAGAAGGGATTTCATCACCCGACTCACTCGCTTATCCATTGTGTGCTACCCTAGCTGTCATTAAATTTAAAATAATCAACTAGCTAGCCCCGTAGACACACATTTTTGCAACAGGCGATCACAAAGATAAATTCCGTGAATTTTGTCGCCCGCGGACTTAATTAAAATTTGACTACCCTTTTCACCAATTTTGAAGATAATAATTGGTTACGTGCTCGTTAGGATTTTTTCTTGACAAGTAGTCGATTTCAATTAGTTCGCCCAAATCCAGAGTCCAATTTTTTTCCATTTTTCGAAAAATACCAAAAATATTTTCTTTTTTTAAATATTTTCAAAAATTCCAAAAAAGATTTTCTTTTCTTATGAAAAATATTTAAAAACCCAAAAATATTCCTCTTGTCATGGCCAAAGAACGTCCTTTACGGGAATACTTTGGCCATTTCACCTTCTCTCGAAGTTTGTTTGATGATAAGCCTGAATCAACCCTTGATTCATTAATTTAGGGCTTTAACTCTCAAACGCACACCATTGATACTCCTGTGTCGTCCATGCACACATCTCATCTTCCACCGCCTCCGTTGACGAGTGTCAACCCATCACATGCTTCGCCGTGCACACACTGCTTTCTTAGCGATCACTTGTTCCATGAGTGTCCATTTATATTCTCTCCATTTGAATCCACCTTGGAACATGTGTATCCCTATGACACTGTTTTGGACCCACCCTCGACATATTGTCACGACATATCTAATGTCGAGGGGTATGAGTACCCGAGCTATTCATGGAAACCTGATCATCCTTCCATGCAATATGAATCCCAACGCCATGTTGTGGATCCTTACGGTTTCCAACAGTCGTCATCGCCACCTTGTGCACCTTATACCTATCCGTCCCCGTCATATGCTCCTCATGATGATCACACTTTTGTCCCTCACGGAGATGTTTCTCCCGTGAATGCTACACTTAACCCTGCTCCACACACTTTATATGAGAATTCTCCACATCCTGGTGTCTATAGTGAGTTGTGTCCACCTCAACCACACTCGCCACCCACCGACATATCCCCACCACCTTGCACATCCACTCTCGAGAGCCTCTTACACAAGTTCGCGCACACTCTTCAGTCTCAAAATGAAGCCCTTCAACAGCTTGAACACAGGTTTACTGCATTTGAGTGTGCGAACGATGATGCGTCGTCTTGTGCCAGTGATTTTGAGTGTGACCAACCCTATCTTCCTGAGAATCTCGACATTGAGACCGTTCCGTGGTCCGGAACCCAAGTTGACAATTGTGTTGACATATCCATTGCGTGTGAGACTCATCCCACACCGCCCTACCCTCTCGAACCCACCATAGAGGTTCGCCTTTCCCCTTCCATAGAATCCTTATTTATGCCTGAGCCTACACCTATTGAGCCCACTACGTGTGTTCCCGAGGAACCACTTCATCCCAGGTTAGCTCTGGCTACGAGTGCTCACCATTTTCTTGATATTGAATCCGAGATGGTTTCTACCTCTCTTGATATGTATCTCACCCCATCATATTTGGCTCCCCTTGAGCCGAATATTGATGTAGATTCATCTATCTCGGATCTTAACGCCTCGTTAGACCCTTTCACCACCTCGGATGGTGACATAATGGTGGCTAAGTTGATCACTCCCTCATTTATTTCCCCACTTCCTCCTGCGAGTGCCCTTGAGGATCACTCCGCGCCTCATGAGGAGTGTGTTTCTCCTACTTGTGAGTTAGATCATCTTCCCCCACCTTTTGTCCCACCCGACACACACACTGTCCCTACCACTTGATTCGGACCTTGCTATTATACGTTCCCTTTTCACATCTAAGCATTTAGGTCTTCACCTCTACCCACCCTCCACCCTAGTTCTCCACGATCACAGTTGTGCACTTTTCATCGACACCACTATCTATGAGAGTATTTATGCTACTCTTATCCTTCGTGACACCGAGCGTGTTACTCTATGCACACCACTTCCTTGTGGTGTTGAATTTTTTCATCGACAGCTCCCTGGCGTGTCACGGCATGACCATTATATCCGTCCATTTATAAAACGATCATGCACTTTCTCTGAGGCCCACCCCATTATTATTGTCAAAACCCTTCTGCCTCCCTCACCAACTTGAGCACCATTCTTATAGGGCCCTTGTTGCCCTCACATTTACGCTCAATAAGGCCCGTGACCGGTGCCTGTGCACCCTCACCCTTACCCTGCGTCCATATACCGTCCTACCCACCCGCCCCTGGTCCACCGATGCTTTGCATCGAGTGATGCACTTCGCTATACAGGTGCATTGACCCGTTTTCGCCTTTATTCAACAAGACTGACGCTTCAGTCTTCTTTGGGAGTGATACTTCTCACCCCATTTTTCTGCCGCCCTCACTTTCATAGATCTTATCTTTAGGGTGATATTGGTTCGGTCTGGCTGAAGACATTAAACTTAGCGCTACCGGGAGGCATCCCATCGTTAATTATTTCTGAGTATGAGTCTTATCCTGTTTCGGGGTGGTGTTTCACACCACCCAATGCTTTTCACATGCTTTATAGACTTTACGTATTTTTGTATCACATATGTTCTTCAGGTTTCATCTATCCTCCAGAATGCGGTACATTTCACTAGCGGTTTATTATGGTGATATCTTTCCTCCCTTATGCTTTTTATTTTATATATGGTTTTAAACATCGAGGACGATGTTCTCTTTTGTTTGGAGTGGGAAATTTATCAAAATCGTACCTACTTTGAAAATTTTCAGAAACAAGTGATTTTAAACTTTTTGTGCAGTTAAATTTAATTTTTATGACATGATTTGTCTTTTATCCCTCTTTTAGAAATCTCGGAATACCTGTGTTTGACCCAAAAATTATGCTTTTAACATTAAATTAATTAATACCTCTTAAAAGCGTACTTGCACCATGAATTCCTAAACTCGACAATTTGCACTATCAATTTTACAATCAAAAGTTGAAGAGTAACAATATTCTCAAGAGAGCCTTAAAAGATCACTAGTGGTGACAAATCCATGAGATTTGAGCTTTTCACCTTTTTGAGGGTTTTTACGTATCTCCGAATCACAAGTTGACTTAACTTTCTGAGAAACGTGTGTGCTCGCGTTCAAATGATCAAATCATATATAAAACCCTTTTAACACAAACAAACCCTAAACATGCAGCAGTATGTGATTGAATAAATAGATAATCTACGCAAGAACATTCAAACACATGCAATTAAGGAAAAATCCCCCTCGGGGGCAAAACCATTTATTTTCACTATAATTTGTAAGAAAACGGCTTACAATCGGATTACAATGAAAATACAAGTTGACTAAGAATTACCCTCGGGTATCGGATTCTGTAGTCGCGGCTGGAATTATCCCTTTCCAGTAGGGCTGCAATGAAGAAGAAGAACGGTCTCCTCCACAAGGGTTGAACAAACCAAAGTTGTGTTCTTGGGTTGCAAAAGGATTCACAAAGGTTTGGCAATGATGTGTGAATCAAAACATGAGTCTTGGGACTCAAAAATATGAAGACTAGATGTATTTGGACTCTCAAATTCGTCTCCTAAAGTCTTGCAAAACAACTCCCTCAAAGTTGGTATTTATAGGAAAAAATATGAAGAGTCCCACGTTCTTAAAACTCTAAAATTCTATCCAGCGTAAAAAAAAAACAACATTCTTTAAGGAATTTTCTATATCTTCAAAAGGTCATAACTCCTTCACCGTAGCTCGGATTGAGGTGCCGTTTTTTCCAGTATCTTCGTTGCGGCGAGATCTTCAACTTTCTAGTTGACCAGACCTCCGAACTATGGATGTGAAATTACGAAAATGCCCTTGAACTCTCCTATTGTGCCTTTTTTTCACTGTTTTGACTTCCCTTGCGTACCACTTGCATTAAGTCCCTAAAATCTTGGAACGTGAAGTCATTGAGGCAGATGTGGGACATATTAGTGGAGATAATGCATGCTTGATTCCCGGAATTCGGATAGAGGCCGTCATGTGAGATCGTGAGGAGACGTGCCAAATGTAGCGGCGTACGACATAAATAAATGAAACATTTCGGACATGTGAAAAATGTCCTTACAAATCTCCCCCTATGTCTATGCCGGTACATACATAAAAAATCCGAATTATCAAATATGAAATTGCCTATACAAATCTACCCTCCCATGAACCCAAAACTGGAAAAGGTACAAATGACTAGTCTTCATCGTTTGTTCTTTAATTCTTCAGGAATCTCAAAACTTTTCTCATCAGGGTGTGCAACATATAGATCTGCAATCTTCATACCTACACATATGAGACAAAGCAAATACCACGTGACATATCGAGTTTGAAATGAGATAACATGGATATCAATATATGATAAAAATATAAGCAACATCTCAAAAACTCCCCCAGAATTCAAACTCCCCCATAATATGATAATTCTTTCTCCCCCTTTTTATGATGTCCCCAAATGGACAAATTATAGAAATAAATCAAATAAGCAAGTGCGGGGTGTCACTAGGATAAAAACACACCATGAATAAACAGAAAGCAGCCAAGTCAATGATAGCGTAAATGAAGTGGTGTGATCAAATTCGATAGGAAAATCAATGCATACAAACATGACATATGTGCACGATGAATATTGGATATTCCTAGCGAATGAACTCAAATGCTTCCTTTGGTGTAAAAGAGTGACAATATAAGATATTGACTCAATCAAATCAACAAATTAAAGCTCAAAATGATTTTCACACCAATAACGTCCAAAATGATTTTATGCTTTTTCAGGACTTTCAAGGAAGTGCAAACCCGTTTAGATTCTCCAACCAAACTCCCTCAGATATTGTATTGAATAGAGGCATTATAAATTCTCAAACTTTGGAGAATTGATGGTGAAACCTAAGTGGCCCATATTTGGCATGAATTGCTTTTTATTGCCTTTAAATTTTTTCGGGCTCTTTTAACCTCTTTGGACCTTGGATATTAAAATTCCTCCATTTTTAGGTCCTTTTTAACGGTGGCTTTTGCGCAAAGGATAGATGATTAACTTTCGCAGCCCCTCCCCGTTATACAAAAACACACAGTCTCACCAAAACGGTTTTTACATGCATTCCAATCTTGTCAAGTTTTATCGCATATTGTACATTGTATAGACAGGATTGAGATGAAAACACGCAAGCCAACATGAGATAGACAAGTGCAATAATCAAATATAGCCGTGCATGTGTGCAATAAAGGATATAGGAGTCAAACATGTATGAATATATCACTAATTACATCTCAAAGACTCCAATCAATGTAAAGCACATGGATGAAATGGTGTAGCCTCTCAAATCTCTATCAAACAGTCACATGGATAAATGGAATGAAGTTGTGACTTGGCTATCTTACATGCTCATCCATAAAAGAAGCAAAATACAAAAATCTTTTTGGATTTTTTTTTCAAAAATTTGGAAAAAAAATAAAATCTTTTTGTGCTTTTCTCAAAAATTTTCTTAAAGGAAAATCTTTTTTGTATTTTTTTTTCAAAAGAAATATAAAAAGCAAAAGGAATAAAACAAAGTTGTACAACAAAGTAATGGTACATATAAAACAGACTAGCAATAGGAAGCATATGATATGAACATGAAGAAGCATCCTATTCTAGACATAGACCAACCCCTCAGTCAACTGTGCAAATCCCTAAAGATTTCCTAAGACTCTCAAATCTAAGGGCATCTAAAGGTTTCGTGAAAATATCGACTAACTGACGGTCGGTAGGAACAAAACTCAGGGATACGACTTTCTCTTCAACTAACTGACGAATAAAGTACTCACGTATCCTGATGTGTTTTGTGCGCGAATGCTGAACTGGATTGCGGGATATGTGTATCGCGCTCGTGTTATCACAGGAAATGGTCATGGTGTCCTATGATATCCCATAATCCTCCAGCATTTGCTTCATCCACAAGAGTTGTGTGCAACAACTCCCGGCGGCTATGTACTCAGCCTCCGCAGTGGACAAAGAGATGGAATTTTGCTTCTTGCTCAGCCAGGAGACAAGAGCAGAACCAAAATAGAAACACCCACCAGAAGTGCTCCTACATCCATCTACATCCCCAGCCCAATCGGCATCCGAGTAGGCGGACAGACGGTCATCGGTATCAAAGGAATACCAAATCCCGTATGAGAGAGTCCCACTTACGTATTTAATAATACGTTTTAGAGCAAGTAAATGTGACTCTTTTGGGGATGCCTGATAACGCGCACAGACTCCAACACTAAAGGCGATGTCGGGACGACTGGCAGTCAAGTAGAGGAGACTACCTATCATACTCCGATATAAGGTTTGCTCTACGTCCTTGCCTGAAGTGTCCTTACTAAGCTTGGTAGTGGTACTCATAGGTGTACGTGCATGCTTAACGGAGTCTAAACCAAATTTCTTCACTAGGTCTCTAGCATACTTGGATTGGGAGATGAACATCCCATCCTCTAGCTGACGAACCTGGAGACCAAGGAAGAATGTAAGCTCACCAACCATGCTCATCTCAAACTCACTTTTCATCTCCTCCTCAAAGTGGTGAGCATGCTGGGAGCATGCGGATCCAAAGACTATGTCGTCCACATAGACCTGGGCAACCAAAATAGCACCGTCATCTCCCCTGACAAACAACGTCATATCTACTCCCCCTCTCTTGAAGCCACGAGCTAAGAGATAAGAAGTAAGCCTCTCGTACCAAGCACGGGGTGCTTGCTTCAAACCATACAAGGCTTTCCTCAGATAGTAGACGTGCTCAGGGTGCTGAGGGTCTTCAAACCCTTTTGGTTGTTCCACATAAACCTCCTCCTGTAGAATGCCATTCAAAAAGGCACTCTTGACATCCATCTGATACACCTTGAAGCGCAGATGACATGCGATGGCGAGCAGAAGACGGACGAACTCAAGCCTCGCAACAGGAGCAAATGTCTCCCCAAAGTCTACACCCTCTATCTGTGTGTAGCCTTGAGCAGCCAACCTAGCCTTATTTCGGATTATGGTACCATTTTCATCCATTTTGTTCTTAAAAATCCACCGGGTACCTATCACATTAATCTCACTAGGTCGGGGGACAAGTTCCCAGACATCATTCTTTTTAAACTGAAGCAACTCATCCTGCATAGCAGATATCCAGTGTTCATCCTTGAATGCTTCTTTATGGTTCTTGGGCTCGACTTTGGACGTGTAGCAAAGATGGCTAACAACGTTCTCTAGCTGAGCACGAGTCTTGACCCCTAGAGTGGGATCACCAACAATGGCAGAAGGGTCATGACTCTTGCGAACCAAAGCAGGTGTGTTCCCTAACACAGGAGTAGGGTCCACAGAGTGTGAGAGAGGAACAGGTAAATCACTGTCAGAACAATCCTCATCCTCACACTGAAGGTTAGGATCAATAACCGTCGGAGGTTCGTCATCTTGCACGGTGACGTTTATTGATTCCATAATCTTAGAGCTCTTCAGGTTAAAAACCCGGTACGCTCTGCTATTCGATGAATATCCTAGAAATATTCCCTCGTCGCTTCGGGAGTCGAACTTTCCTAATTTCTCTCTATCCCGTAGGATGTAGCATTTACTCCCAAAGACACGGAAATATGCCAGGTTGGGCTTCTTGCCAGTCCACAACTCATAAGGAGTGTGAAGTGTGTGTGGACGCATATACACCCTATTCACCGTGTGGCATGCAGTAGACACTGCCTCTGCCCAAAATCTCCTAGAAACTTTACGACCTAGAAGCATAGATCTAGCCATCTCTTGGATCGTTCTATTCTTTCTCTCAACAATCCCATTTTGCTGAGGAGTTCTCACAGCAGAAAACTCATGTTTGATCCCAAGGCTATCACAGTACAAATCCACCTTTGCTTCCTTGAATTTAGTGCCGTTGTCACTACGTATTCTGTTAATAGTGACACCGTGTTGATTTTGCAGGACACGGCACTTGGTCGTTAAGAAATCTACAGCATCGGATTTCTCTCTCAGAAAACCTACAATGGAGTATCTGGAGAAATCATCTACCATCACGAGGATGTACCTCTTACCACCTAGACTCTCAGTACGAGTGGGACCCATAAGATCCATGTGAATCAACTCCAGAACATGAGAGGTGGTAATGGAATGTAACTTCCTATGAGGACTACTAATTTGTTTTACCAACTGACAGGGTCCACAAACGGTCGAAGTTGACTTTCCAAGAGATGGTAAGCCACGTACTAGGTCCTTTTTAGATAAACGATTGAGATCTCTAACGTTCACGTGACCTAGACGTTGGTGTCACAGATCCATAGGAGTGATCGTGGCGCTGTTGCAGACAAGTGAGGATGTGGGCTCAGTCCCATAGCAATTATCCTCGGTCCTCACCCCTTGCATCAAAAGTTTACCAGCTTGATCGTAGACTTTACACGCGTCCCGGTCAAAGTTTACTGCAAAGTTAGTGTCGCACAGCTGGCTAATGCTGAGAAGGTTTGCTTTCAAACCTTTGACGTACAAAACATTTTCTAGCTTAGGAAAACCAGGTAACTCGATAGTACCTCATCCTATAATGCTAGACTTACTCCCATCTCCAAAGGTGACTCTGCCATCTTGATAATCCTCAAGAGTAGTAAAAAATGAGGCATCACCTGTTATGTGTCTGGAGCACCCACTATCAAAGTACCACTGTGAGGTATTATGTGCTTTGAGAGCAACATGAACAACAAAGGCCTTTTTATCTTTCTTAGGCACCCAAGCAGAGATGACCTTTTGTTTGCCTTTGTTGGTTTTAGCTGGAATGTAAGAAGCATTCACTAACGGCGAAGACATCCGTCGGAATTCTTTCATCAAACTCTGAGTCGTGGCAGCTAAGAACTCAACTCGCTCTCTCAGACTAGAAAACTCATCAGTATGTCGTGGTGGAGCAGTAGTACGTCGTGTCCGACCCATGCTATAGCAAGTTTCCCTAAGGTGGCCTTTTCTTTTGCAATAAGTAAAAAAGAGCTCAGTCAAAGGCGGACCTCGGTTTGCTTTTCTAGGTCGAACTCTCCTACGAGGTTTTTTACGGTGACTATAAGGAGTTGTAGTAAACTCAGGAACTGGTCCAGGTGCAATTTGGGACGTGGAGGCACCATCATATCCAATTCCTTGACGATCACCAAAACCTAAAGCGGGGCCGAGGAGCATCTTTCCCATCTTCCCAGATCTGTCCTCGATTTGTACCTTGACTTCCCGTGCTTTCTCAAGATCATGAGTCAGCTGGGCAACAAGGGCTTCAAGTTTCTTCCGAGTATCCACGGAGGAATGGAGCTGACTCGTAAGACTAGCCACTTGCTTGATCAAGTCCCCTCTCTCTTTCTCTAGAGTACTCTCTCTCTCTCTAAACAAATTCTCATTCTCGACACATGTAGACTCTCTCTCACTCAGGGCGGTGTAGGTGGAGAACTCTCTTTCTCTCGCTTTCTTTAAATCTTCCTCTAGGCAAGTGATCTTAAGAACTAACGCTTTGTTACGCTTTTTAGTTTTAAAAGACTCAGAATATAACTCAGCGTAGGCGCGTTGTATATCACTCTCGCTCTCACTTGTGTCATCCTCCCCCTCACTCACATCGCTCTCACTGTCGAGGTGTCCCTGTGAAGCATCATCCTCAACGTCGTGAGGAGAACTAGGAGTGCTCACTTGGCTGGCCATGAATGCGGTGAAGTTACACTCATGCGGTGACTCATCTCCAGAATCCACCGTCTCGACCTCACTGTCGTCACTAAGGGTAGCATTAAGAACAACTTTCCCTTTCTCTCTATTCAGACGATTGGCACACTCAAAAGCTCTATGACCCCTACCATCACACTCAAAACATCTCTCACTTTCTTTCAGAGGAGGATTTTTGGAAACTTTTTCATTTTTCTTTTCAAACTTATTTTTCTCAAATTTCTTTTTATCTTTAAAATTGCCATTTTTCGTAAATTTGAGAATCCTCTTAAAATTTTTTGCTAAAAGAGCCAAATCATCTAAGTCAAAATCGCACTCAGAATCTGACGTGTCAGTCTCTCTCTTTCTAGATAACTCTACCCTCTTTCTAGCTGACCCCTCACTCCTTCTCTCTTGGTCTTTAAGAGCAATTCCCTTATCTTTAGATTTAGCATTTTTAGGGAACATATCAATTTCATAAGTTTGCAAATCTCCTACAAGTTCTTCCAATTTTAGCGTATTTAAATTACCCATAGAATTTAGCACAGTGACTTTAGGGATAAAACACTTAGGCAAAGAACGAAGAATCTTTTTAACAACTCTAGCATTCGGAATTTGTTCACCAAGATTAAAACTAGTATTCACAATGTCAGAAAGTCTAGCATAAAATTCATCAAAGCATTCAGAATCATGCATGGTGATTGTTTCAAATTGAGTTGTCAAGTTTTGCAACTTAGACTCTTTCACAGCATTAGTTCCTTCATGGGTGAGTTGTAAAACATCCCATGCCTCTTTTAACGTGGTACACGTCATTATGCGTTTGAACTCATCAGGTGTGACAGACCTAGAAATAGCACTTAGACCCTTAGAATTAAAAGATGACCATTTAATTTCTTCATCAGACCAAGAAATGTCAGGTTTCAAGTTGGTCACATTATCAACAGTCACGGTGGGAGGAGTCCACCCTCGTTCAACCAAAATCCAGACACGTTCATCAATGGCTTAAAGCCGACCTCATACGGGCTTTCCAATAAGCATAATTTGTCCCGTCAAAAATAGGCATTTTATAATATGACTTCTCCATTTGAACACGCACTTTTTCAAAAATTAATTTTTTCAGAAAATTGATATCTTAGAAAAATTTTGCGGAAAAGAAAAGGAATACGCGATAGATTAGCGTAACCTGCTCTGATACCAATTTGAGAAACGTGTGTGCTCGCGTTCAAATGATCAAATCATATATAAAACCCTTTTAACACAAACAAACCCTAAACATGCAGCAGTATGTGATTGAATAAATAGATAATCTACGCAAGAACATTCAAACACATGCAATTAAGGAAAAATCCCCCTCGGGGGCAAAACCATTTATTTTCACTATAATTTGTAAGAAAACGGCTTACAATCGGATTACAATGAAAATACAAGTTGACTAAGAATTACCCTCGGGTATCGGATTCTGTAGTCGCGGCTGGAATTATTCCTTTCCAGTAGGGCTGCAATGAAGAAGAAGAACGATCTCCTCCACAAGGGTTGAACAAACCAAAGTTGTGTTCTTGGGTTGCAAAAGGATTCACAAAGGTTTGGCAATGATGTGTGAATCAAAACATGAGTCTTGGGACTCAAAAATATGAAGACTAGATGTATTTGGACTCTCAAATTCGTCTCCTAAAGTCTTGCAAAACAACTCCCCCGAAGTTGGTATTTATAGGAAAAAATATGAAGAGCCCCACGTTCTTAAAACTCTAAAATTCTATCCAGCGTACAAAAAAAACTGCATTCTTTAAGGAATTTTCTCTATCTTCAAAAGGTCATAACTCCTTCACCGTAGCTCGGATTGAGGTGCCGTTTTTTCCAGTATCTTCGTTGTGGCGAGCTCTTCAACTTTCTAGTTGACCAGACCTCCGAACTATGGATGTGAAATTACGAAAATGCCTTGAACTCTCCTATTGTGCCTTTTTTTCACTGTTTTGACTTCCCTTGCGTACCACTTGCATTAAGTCCCTAAAATCTTGGAACGTGAAGTCATTGAGGCAGATGTGGGACATATTAGTGGAGATAATGCATGCTTGATTCCCGGAATTCGGATAGAGGCCGTCATGTGAGATCGTGAGGAGACGTGCCAAATGTAGCGGCGTATGACATAAATAAATGAAACATTTCGGACATGTGAAAAATGTCCTTACACTTTCTTTGGGTACTACATTTAGTCATTGCATGGTCTCATCATTTTTTCAAATTTGGCTTAATTACTGAGAATGACATCATTTTCGAGTTGTGAAACTTGTATCTTGTAGTTAGTCCCAAGCACAAAATCGATTTTTCCATACACGTACCATTTTCCTTATCAAATTATCATTTTCCATATTACCCTTATCCATATGTCCCAAATACCATCCATCATTTCCATCGTTTTTGAGAAAAGGAGTGTTTGAAAAATTCTCATGTAAATTGTCCTCATTTGTGTTATGAAAATAAATATGCATCGTAAAAAAAAAAGCAAAGAAAAAAAAATTATATAGAAAAAAAAAGAAAAAGAAATATGCGATCATAAATTCAAAAGATGAAGATAATAGTCAATCAAAGTAAGTTTCACTCTTCTCAAAACACCCCATCATTCATCTTCTTCAATTCATTATCCCTACATACCTTACCTAAACCCCATTTTCACCTTTGGTAAAGTGTTCGGGCAAACGAGAAGATTATATGGTGAATAATTCGACATTCTCAACATAATGGTTAGCATTCGTTCATGAGATCACTTTTCTTTAATGTATCCGTCATTTTTTATCAAGTGTGTGAGACGTTTGAACTTGTTTACATTTACTCACCTCCTCACACACTAGAGAGATACACTTACCAAATTCTCAGAGAGTTCGATTCAGAGAGAGATATCTAGTTAGAATTGAAGTCAAAGCATTGATTCTTAAAAAGGCAATCTAGGAATTACTCTAATGATACTTAAGATTGTTTCATACTAACACACGCTGAGTTTTAGGAAGGATTACGCTTTTGGTATTAAGTAATTTAATATCTCATTTTGATAGTTGAATACGGTGTTCCTTGATGTACTTTTAAAGTTGGGTTATATAGCATTTCATCATCTACCCACAAACTGCATTCAAATAAGTTTTTTGAATTTTGTGGGTATATTCACTGCAAACCCTCACGAGACACCACTCGTCCTGTAGGGCAACCTACAGGTTTAACGGCTTATTGCACATGCTAAGTGCAATTGCCAGTGCCTGCGAAAGTGGCACACTTTCAATTACTTATCTTTGTTTTCTCTCTAATTTTTGCTCGAGGACTAGCAATGTTCTGTTTGGGGGTGATGTGATAAGCACCCAAAAGTGTCTATTTTATACCCCGAATAGATGCATTTTAGTCGCTCGTTTTAATTAAAACTGGCCTTATGTTCATATTTTTTTATTTTTCAGGTCAATACGCAGTTGCGGTGCAAATAATGCTAAATTAGTGCAATTGCGACACAGAAGCGGTCAAAAGTATGCATCGAAGAAATCAAAGGAGACCGTGAACTCTGAAGTCCACATTAAGCTTGCCCAGAAGAGTTTCGATGTCTCGAGCCAGTCCCGTAACCCTAACCTGAGCCTACACCGAGCCCTGACCATTCCCCAAGCCCGTGTGTATTGAGTTTGTACCTTTATTATTTTTTTAGATTTTTATTTTTGGTCATTTTATTTTTAGGATTTGTTTAGATTTATTTAGAAATTTCTAGGATTTATTTTCTATTTTTCTAGTTCTTTATTTTGATTTTGATTTTTATTAGTTTTTAATCTTTAATCTTTATTTTATTTTTATTAGGATTAGTTTTTTTTAGGAATTCACTTATTTTTAATTTTATTAGAATTTACATTTTATTTTCAGGATTCTAGTTTTAGTTTTAACAGATTTTCATTTCTTATATTCATTTTTTTTAGTTTCATTTTTTTATTTTATTTAAGTTTTTTTTATATATTTTTTTGAATAGGAGTTTAATTTTTAGATTTTTAGTTTAATAGTTTTATTTTTATTATTTAGTATTATTTATTTAGGGGTATAAATTAAACACACACATAAGACCCATACAACTCACTCGCTCACACACAAACCCACACTCCCATCATCTTCTCCATCAACCCACTCACTCTCTCACCTCCCTCCATAACCAAAACCCAAAAAAACCCATAAGCTTCCTTATACCCCAACAACCGAATACCTGGCAGCAAAAATCCATCAAACCCGGAATCGTCGACCAACCATACTCGGACCAACCCCAACCCGAACCCAACACGGTTCTGACAAACCTGAAATCGCAACCCCAAACCCGCGAACCTTACCCCACCTGACTTCAAATCGCGCCCCAACCGGAGTAGCCACAACCCAGAATCCGACGCCCCAGCCGCCGTCGCCAAAGCCGCCGGCGACGTGGGTTTAAACCGAGCCCGATCCGCCACCTGTTCCAAAATCTGGCGAGAACTCCGTCATTTCCCCTCCGGCGTCGACCCGATCCGACCAGACCCGGAAGGCATTAACCTGTTGCCAAACTCATCCATACCAGATCCGAAAACCCATTTCAACTCTCTCCTAAATCCTAAAAAAATCGGAATCTTATCCCATGCCATTTCAATCCAATCTCCAAATCCCCTAAATCTCTCATCCAACAATCCAAACAAATCATAGTGGCTACACAAAAATGAAAGGGAACTCTCATTTAAAAGGGACTCTCGTCAGATAAAAAGGAGAGACGTAGAGAGAGAGAGAAACATAGTGTATATTATGTACAGTTTAGAGTCATAAAAAAGTTCCAGAAAAATACAAAAAAAAAATAGTTTAGCTTTAGAATAATTTTTAGGTTTAGTTTGTAATCAAGTGCTGAAAATTGTGAAGAAGTTGGACACTTGTCAAGGCGCAATTCAAGATAAATTTTTGAAAAAAATTGCGTATTGTATTTATACATTCTCTTTTCAATTTATTTCCTTCTTGACATATTATTTATTATTGTTTATGCACACATGAGAATGTTTGGCTAAACACCCCGTTTAAGAGGTGAGATGCACTGTGAATGATGTTAATTTAATTAATTGGTTTCATTAATTTTATATTTCTAGGTAAATTAATTTTAACTATGACCAATTAATTTATGTAACGAGAGTTAGTAAATTAATTGAACAAATTAATGTTTGAATTTAGGAATTAGACTAGAG
Source organism: Sambucus nigra (assembly GCA_949130495.1). Classification (NCBI taxonomy): domain Eukaryota; kingdom Viridiplantae; phylum Streptophyta; class Magnoliopsida; order Dipsacales; family Adoxaceae; genus Sambucus; species Sambucus nigra. The sequence continues at coordinate 185,624,353 of OX422209.1, read as the reverse complement.
ATTGGTTTTTCCGAAATTTGAATGTTAATTCGGTGTTGAAATTTTAAGATTGCTATTGTTTTCTTTAAATTGATCCTAGCGGGTAATTTTCTGAAAATAGTATAAGTCCTAATTTTTCATAGTGTCACATTTTTAAATTAATTTTCTGAAAAATAGTTTATTAAATTTATAATTTTAACGAGAGTTAGATTATCAATTTAATATTATCTTGAAATATTTCAAATTAATAAATTGAGAAATTAAAATAATTAAAAATGCAGTGCAATTTCATCTCTTGAGTTTCTCACATATTTCGCACTAGGCTGCACATTCTTTTTCATTATTTAGTCATTTTATATTTTTTAGATTTTTCCCTTCAAATTGTTTTTAAAAATAAAAAAATATTTTAATAAAAAAATTGGAATTGCACGTTTTCGCATTAATTGTTTCACCTTGAAAGTTGGATTGATACCCGTACTTACCACAATACGAGTTATTTTTAGACAAGTTTTATAGATACTCATAGAAATTTTGAGAGTGACTTTTGCACTACAACGATACACCCAAAAAACTTTATTATCATCATCCAGTCACGAAGTGCATGCTTCCTTCAATGACGTTGACTAATGGATTTATGGGGTTCTGTCATCCTTAGGCCGGGTCGAACACTATACAGCCGATCTCCTTTGGTCACCTCGTCTCCTTTAATGTGCTAAGTATCCTGCTGGGTATATATCTTATGCCAGGTATCACCTTCCACTTGGTCGACGAGTCGTACTAATATTTAGTGTACAACAAACATCAATCAATGAAATACTTATCCAATACAATTATTAATGTATATCTTTCATTCGTCCGCAGATATAAGTTCATATATTGCATTTACATTGAAGAAGACTTCTTACTATAGAAAATGGTAATTATTTTTTGCAGTTTTTTTTACTCGACCCTTTGAGATAATGTTATAGTTAAAATTAACCATCCACTCTAAAACCATTAACCAAATGTGACAAATGAAAATTAAACTGAACTCCCTGAGAGTTTAAAGAAAAAATGTCCCACTTTTTTCCCCACCCGAAGCCTAATTTCTTAACATTAAACCCAAATTTCTAATCCTGGAACAACGAACTTTACTAGGAGGGCTATGACAAAGAAGATGAAGAGGTAGCGGGTTAACATTCTGATAGCACGCTGACTGTTGACATTGGCACATATGAATTATTCTTAGCCCGTGAAAAATGGAAACAATCACTTATTATTAAACTTCTGGGAATTTTTTTTTCGTTTCAGCACTTCGTAGTTCGATTCATAAGGCTCAGGAAACTAACGACCGACATTTTTATCACAGATTTGGGAATAATTTTTGTTTGGCACACTTTGCTTCAGTTGAGGGCTTTATTACGGTTCTTGCGGGAGGTCCCTGGTTCCTCGAAAACCACTATTTATATGTGTAACAGTGGGGAAAACACTTTTGCCCATCTACTACAAGTATAAAAAAACATCAGCTTATGGACTCAGATTCAGAACTAACCATTGAATACTACACTTCGGAGATCCTTCGTCGCATTGCGTCAACACTGGGAAAACCTTTAATGATAGACATGCACACAAAATCCTTAGGACGGGCAAGGTATGCTTGTCTTTGTATTGGATATGATATAGAAAAGCCTCTACCTCAAAAAATAAAAATTGGTTGTATTTTACGTCGCATTATCTACAAACTCAAATCCGATATTTGTTTCCAATGCGGCATTATTAGACATACCAAGGACACTTGCAAAAAACCAAATCCCATAATTTCGGACAACACTCTGCATGGCAACGATAAAACTGAAAATCTTAAAGAATGGCAGGTGGTTCGATGTCATTCACATCGGAGCTCTCAACAAATCGATGGAACCAATAATGGTACCCATCTAGCACGCAACATCCGTCATGACTCATCAATGGCAGCACACACTGCGCTAGGATTACACACCAACGCTGCTACCAGGGACGAAGGGCACTCTGAGCAACCCACCTGGGACCCACTACTCCTACCTATACTCGATGGTCTGTTAAATGTATGGACCCAAATGGATGTGATTCGTCCCAGCCTAAGGCGTTAATAAGAGCTGATAACCTTCACACTACTATTTTATCCAACCCTGACCACATGTGTCCACAAGGGAAAACTATCCCAGACAGTAATATCACTCCTAACTTTGATTTACTTCCACCTAATCCATTACGTGGCCATGATAATACCACCTCAGCTCCTAACGTGCATGTGCCCTCCTTATGCACGTCGACTTTAACACAGGAAACTATTCCCACCACTACGCCTATATTAGCAGACCCCCAACACAATTTTTGAAACTTTACTCCTAGTTCCCCTATTCTTACTCCACCCACTGCAGAAAATGGCCAACCCCAATTCAAGACTGGAGCATTCACAGCTATCTTTGACACCCACGGAATCCTCACTACCCGACCCATTTCTCCGCCCTCCACCACGACCTATAATACCACCCCTGACATACTTGAACCCGCCATTCGACTCGAGTTTGAATTTACCACCCTATAACCTACCACCTACACTCAGACCACTGAGCTCCACCTATATCAACATCAAAAACCTTCACCACCCTGACCTCTGACTGCATTTGGAAGGCAACCGAGTCATCCAACGAGGTCCCAACGACCTCATTATCCAAAACAGTTGCGAAAATCCCCACCTATTCTAGTACCAACTCCAACTCCAACGCCACGGCATTCACATGGAAATCAGACAACATCGAGATCACACTCGTACAGTTCCAACATCGATCTTCACCTTTCACACGCATCCGAGGCCAAACGAGGCACAACTTTTGATCAATCCCCTTGTACCAAATGAGTACGAGTATATACTCTCAAATGAGTACGAGTATATACTTCGGAGAGAAGTCTAATGAAATCCCATGCTCTCATTCACTCAATGAGAATCTTTCCATGGAATGCTAGGGGCGTGGGATACCCCAATTTTCTTCCCGATCTTTCAAATTATGTCACTCATTACATGCCTCATGTACTCGTTATATTGAATACTCGTCTTGATGCAAGAAGATCTATTTGGGAAATTGGTCGCCTCCCATTTTGTAATCATATTGTCTCCCCTGAATTAAGTCAGTCTGATGGCATCCAGATTTTATGGATGGATGGTCAGATAACAGTTAACGAAGTGGAAGTCTCTCATCAGTTCATGCACATTATGGTTCATCATGACCCAGACGCCGATCCAATAGAGTTTACAGCTGTCCACATGCCCCCTTAGCCCCATAACAACCGCAGGTATGGTAAGACTTACATAAACTTTCCACTACTTTTAGCAAACACTCGGTTCTCCTCGGATATTTTAATATAATTTTAAGGCCACATGAAAAGTTAGGAGGTTAACCTTTCCACCCATCTCGTGCCAAAGCCCTTATATAGTTTATGATGGTGCATAATATTTTTTACCTCGGTTTTACTGATCCTGTGTTTACCTGGAAAGCTAATACACCTTTCGGTCACCATGTACGTGAGCGTCTGGACAAGGTCCTTGCAAACGGGCAGTGGTGTGATTTATACCCCTATACTTGTGTTAAGCATCTCACGAATGCTGGCTCCAATCACCGTCCACTCCTTCTTGATAGCACACTGCCCACCATTCACATAACTTCACATTTTATTTATTATACGGAATGGTCAGCGTATCAGTCCTTTGAAGAAACGTTTCATAATCACTGGGCCCAACCCATAGCGGAGCCTCATGTGTCCTGCTTTCTCAATAAAACACAACTTTTTCGACAAGCTGCAATTGCCTGGAAGCAAAATATTTTCGGTAATATGGCCAAAAACATTTCCCTTCTTCAACAACACCTCATGCACACTCGAAAACTGATTGAGAGAACGCATGACCCAACCTTCATCTATCAGGAGAGTGAAATTCAAACCCGTTTGATGCATTTTTTCGTGCAAGAAGCATTGTACTCGAAAAATAAGTACAAACTTAAGTGGAACCTCGAGGGAGATCATAACACCAAGTTTTTCCCTGCACATGTTTCTCATCGCAGACGAATTAATCATATTCTGGTCATATTTAACCTTGACACCGGGTGGCATAAAACACCATCTGCAATTAACACCTAATTCCAGTTGTTCTATACCACCCTTTTCCAGACAACAAACCCTCCCACGGCTATTGATCATTACCCGTTTACTCGCCTAATGGTGGAGGATTAAGTTCATTTATTAGCACTGGTTATGGAGTCTGAAATTCTATTTACCCTCAAGAGAATGGTCAGGAACAAATCCTCGGGGCCTGACAGCCTCATGGTTGAATTCTATCTCAACCATTGACATGAGATCAGAACCACCGCGTGTTCTCTTATTTTGAATTTCTTTGCATCTAGGGTAATGCCTCAACATCTTAACTATATGCTTCTAATTTTTATCCCCAAGCATCCCAACCCAACTCAAGTCTTGCATTTTTGTCCCACTAGTCTTTGTAATGTAATATAAAAGATCATTTCCTCTATCCTTATGGCACGACTGAGACCTCTTCTATAGTCCCTCATCTCACCCTATCAGGCAGCTTTTATCACTCGCTTCCACATCCAGGATAATATCCTCATAGCGCATGAAATGTTCCACTTAATGCGCAAATCTAAATCCCATAAGGGAAGCTGCCCTATGAAAATTGACTTAACCAAAGTGTTTGACCAAATGGAATGATCCTTTATTTGCTAGGTGCTACAATAGTATGACTTCCCGCAATCTTGGATACACTACATTTCAGCTTTCATTACCACCCCGTCTTTTCAAACTCTGATTAATGGTCACTTAGGACTCAAATTTTTCTCTTCTCGGGGTCTCAGTCAAGGCAATCACTTGTCTCCGCTCCTTTTTATCTTAGGGCTTGACCTTCTTCTCCGAAAAATCGACCTCGACTGTTGTAAAAAAAAAGAAAATGACCCTCCCTCCTTCAAAGACTGGGCCTAAAATTCTATGCCTTGCCTTCGCAGACGACTGTATCTTCTCCCTCATCTCGGTTCAGGCGTTCAATCGGGACAAATCTATGATCTCATTTGGACCCTCAACCCCGAACCAGGTTATGCGCACCACGCGAAGACTTTTTGGATTCTGTCATAACCCTGTCCAAGATAAATATCTCAGCCTCCCTATCATCATGGGGCGCGTTACACGAGGTCTATTTCTTAACCTCATTGCGAACCTAGATGCTCGCTTACAAACGTGGTACACCCATTTTCTCTCTTATTCTGGGCGTGCCACTCTTATTAATGTTTTCTGTCTATCACACCCATCCTATATTATGTCAGCATTTCCTTTGCCAAAAGGGTATCCTTGATACCTTCACTAAAAAGATTAAAGCTTTCTTCTAGAATGCCATCACGTCTTCACGCAAAACACCCACTGTTCCCTGGTCTACTCTTACCCTTCCTAAGCTATATGGAAGTCTCGACATTAAAAATCTTCACGATCTTAACATTGCCCTTAGGAAGATATTCACAAAGCCTGAAAATATCTTCCCTCGCATCCTCAAGCATAAATATTATCAACACACCACATTAGCTGAAGCTCACCGCTCTTCCAAAGAATCTTAGTTTTGGAATCGAGTTGTGTTGCTTATTCCTACTCTCGTCCAAAGAATCAAATGGAGTATTGGCCCTGGTGACATCACCCTGGGCAACTACATCTGGGTCCTTCAGGATCCTCTCAAGGAGATATTTCCTAGCTTATCCCCTACTACTCAAAATATCCTGTTGTCCCACTTCATGACTAATTGACAATAGAATCTGACAGCGTTTGCTCATTATGTTCCACCTAACTTCTTGCTCTTCATTCACGCTATCCCTATCTCCCTCCCCGCGGATCAGGATCTCCCTTATTGGTGGCCTAGTAACTCACGAAACTTCATGGTGAAAGACACATATCAATCGCTGCGCCATGACACTATCCACCAACACACCCCATCCATGCCTTGACAGTCGCTTTAGCATAACAAGCTCCCGCCTAAACTGAAAATCTTTTTGTGGTTCCTAATCCATTAAGGGCTTCCCAATACTGATCGACTCCACTACTTTCACAAAATCCCATCGGCTGACTGTCCTCAATGTGGGCGGATAAATTCCAACACTCACATCTTAATGGATTACCCCGCCTTTTATCAAGTCTGTCTCCCTACTGATGTCATGGATGCCACCCCTTTATCCCTTCTTAGAAGACTAGCGACATATAGTAGGTTTTCCCATCCAAGTAGTGAGGTAGTCCGACCGTTTTTTCTTCTCCGGGCCCTATAGCTAGCTCATAATGATCCTCCCTTTAAGCACAAGCCGACAGTCAAATATTTAATACATCATACGATATCGGACCAGATTGTTCAATTTCTTCGCATATACGATATTCCAAATCCTCAGTCGGAGCCTGAGCACAGACAATTCCTAATTCCTTGGACTCCGCTTCCATAAACTTTTTTTAAATTTAATAAATACCGATGGCGCCAAAACCCATATCACAGGTCTCGCATCTATCGGTGGATTGATAAAAAATTCTAAGGGCCATTTTTTTATAAAGTTTAGTCGTAATGTAGGGTATCTGTCATCTTTGACGGCTGAACGATGGGTACTTCAAACAGGACTAGACCTAGCTTTTCATGCGGGTCTAACATGTATTGAACTAGAAACTGTAATACCCCATATTTTTATGCTATATTAATTTGAGGATTTATTAAATTTAATGTGAATTAATTATTTAATAAAAATCCGGAAATTAATTATGTTATAATTATTAACGGGATGAGAGTTAGTAATTATGGGAAAATTTGTTGAATATTACTAATGAGCAAAGTAATATATAATAGTTGTCATATTAAATGTCACGAGTGAATAAAATGATAATTTTAGAAATTTGAGTCGGGACGCGCCCGTGTCGCGTCGGGACTAAATATTGATAAATAAAAGTAAATATTTTATAAGTTGTCCGTATGGTCGTTTTGAGTGCGCCAACGCGTCCGGAAGGGTCGAGATTGTCAGAAAAGTATACCCGGGGGTTTGATTTGGGTCTCAGAGCGTTTTGAGGCCTAATTAGTACCCCGGGAGGGCATTTTAGTCATTTTGTATTTTTGGGTAATTAAACCCACGAAAATTAAAGGGGTTATATCAGATGTTTAGGTTATCTCCTAGGGTTAGATAACTCAAAACACTAGAACGGCCATTGGAAAGGAGAGGAGAGAGCTCTCAAGGCATTCCAAGGCTCAAAACTCAACCGTTTGCACCGCCGCCACCGCCAACGCGTAGATCGCGAGACGGGGAACGCAACCAAACCAAATTCAACACCAAACCAGATTTTTGAAAATCCCAGGAAAGTGTTTATCTTGCTTATTTCGTTGATGCATCTTTCATATTGGTTTAGGAATGATTAGGATGAATTGTATGGAAGAAAAACCCAATTTGAGATAGGAAATTGCATGTAGTGATGACTTAAATGATATTCTGGAAACCTTTTGTGATGTAGAGGATTAAACCACGAAATTTTGATGTTGTATAAGAAGGAAACCTTAGAGCCAATCAGAATAAAGGAGGCAAATTCGCGCATCAGGCCCCTCGAACCGGTTCGCATGTACCCCGAACCGGTTCGCCCCCCAAACCGGTTCGCCCCTGGGTTCGCGAATGTTTGCTGGTCTGGGGTGCTTTTTCTTCCATTCAACACTTAGAATTTTTTTCTTGTTTTCTTTCCTTTCTTCCTTGGATTTTTCTTCAACTTCAACGGGTCATAACTCATCAACCGTAGCTCGAATTTGGGTGCCGTTTCTTCCAGTGTTCTCGTTGTTCCGAGCTCTTTAAATTTTCAGTTGACTCATCCTTCGGGATCCGGCTACAGAATTACCAAAATGCCCTTGAACTTGCCTTCTTAGCTTTTCTTTCATTGTCTCGCTTTCTCTTTTGCGCTGCTTGCATAATTAACCTGTAAAACCAATAAGAGAAGCACGAAACACGAAATACATGCCAACGAAGATTAGTAGCATAAATGTGCATCAAATCCATATAGGTTATATCACTCGGGTTCACAAATGCACTGAAATTAGGGGAATAAATATACAATATTTATGTCCAATCACGTAGTAAGTTGGAAAAACCCTTCGAATTAAAGTTAGAAACGAACCATTGTACTTGATATATAATAATGGGAAAATAAGGATAAATGTTGTAAATGTGGGTTATGGGATAAGCCTAAATTGATATAATAAAAGTGGTATATTTATATGATTGTGTATGCATATATTATATACTTGTGAAAATCATGCCCGCGCTACTTGCTGTCCCTGAGGTTTCCGCGTTGGGACGATCTTATCTCGTGTGCCTTATGGGGGATATTGACTCGTACCCTAGAAGATAGAAATCCTAGGTACAGGCTATCGAATCGGTAGTCACGGTCCTAAGAGACGTGAGGGTATGTACTGACCTCTTGGACTTGGAAACTATGCTTCGCCTCAATATTGTTTGTGTATGTATTTATACAGTTCGAGAGTGATTCCGAACTTGTATTTCCTTTAGTACGATTTATACGGGGATTGGATAGCAGAGTATGCCCGCACCATAATTTTTATGTGGGGTGCTATTAGAATATATATATTATACGAGTATTTAATATATATATATATATATATATATATATATATATATATATATATATGAACTTCTGAAATTTGGGAAACTACATACTTTGTTATGGTAAGTAAAACATGTGAAATGACTCAAATTGGAAATACTTGTTTTGAAAAGTATAATATGATACTGAAAAACTTTATGAATCAATAAAGTTAAAATGAGCGTTTTGTATTAAATGAAATCATCCTTTTAAACCATGATGTTGTTAAATCATAAATCTTGAGAGTCACCTAAGATAAGTTAAATCCTTGGGGAAAGATAGTGTGATATATGATGAGATAAACCATTGGGAAGGCTAGTGCGATAAGAGTGCACATTAGAAGAGAGGTGAGAATTTCTCAAGAGAGTGTCGCACTAATATGTTGTTGCATTGGCCTGTATCAATTTAAATACCTGCTAAACGAATTTTTAAATCATATACACTATCGGGCCCTGACCCATTTCTATTCCTCTTTCTCTCTTGTATATATATGTGTATATTACAGGTGCCCAGCCACAGGGGCGTCTTGCTTAGGATCCCTTAGAAGGAACGTGCTGCAGCTTAGGTGGGAGTTGCAGGCCACTTGATTAGACGATTTCATTTGCTTGATTCCACTTCTATCATTCTCAGTTATTGGGGCATGTGTCGCCCTTTCCACTCTTTAGCTGTTTTATTGGGGCAATTGTATTTCAGTTATTTCTAGTACTGTTTCTTTGGGATTTATTCAGCATGCATGTTTTACTTTAAGTTTTAAATACTGGGATTTAGTTGTTGAATGTTTAAATTAATTGGATTATATGTTCATGTATTATTGTGGTGTGATTCTTTAAATATTAAATTGTTGTAGATAATTAAATCTTTATTTTCAAAATAAAATTTGGAAAGAAATGTTTAAAATTTGTTTTGACACTTAGCTTAATTAAATAGGGTGTTAAATTTGGAAAAGTTATTTTTACGACAGTGATGCTAAGAATGAACCAACTGTTCACCTTGATTTTAATATAATAAAGGAGTGATCGCCCGGTATTTAATTAGGCGGGGTGTCACAGGTGGTACTAGAGCATCAGGTTCTAGTGTCCATAGGATCTGTACGGCTTATTTTCGCTTTCAGCTTAACGTTTTTGATATAGAGCCCTATTTTTAGGATTGTTGTATTTCTGCTTTTACGTTTACGTCTTCAGCCATTTGGGATTTGATAATGACTGTAGACTAATAAACTTCTTCACGTTTCAGATACCCCCGAGACGTGCACCGAAGGATAGGCGTGCCCAGGCCGAGCAGCCAGCAGCTCCGGCACGAGGCACTATGAATGCTAATGAAGTAGCCGCCATTGTTGCTCAGGCGGTGAATGCCGCGCTAGCGGTGGTTCAGCAGGCTCCACCCCAGATTCAGGCAGTGGCGCCAGTACCAGCACAGCTTCCATCTGCATGGGAGAGGGTTAGGGATGCTTTTCAGAAGGCGCATCCCCCTGAGTTCTCTGGTAGCTCAGATATCGTCACAATCAGCCAATGGAAGAAAGACATCCAGCGGCATCTTCGTATGTATGAGTGCACCGACGTGCAAAGGCAATTATTGGCTTCCTTTAAGCTGGTGGAGGCCGCTTTGCAGTGGTGGGATTCCACTACCACCTTGGAGGAGAGGGACACGATCTCTATTCAGTCGTTCTGGGAGCGGTTTGACCGCAAGTACTTTCCACCCGTCATGCAGACTGAGATAAGGCAAAAATTACTGGATTTGAAACAGGAGAACTCTACCGTTGCTGAGTATGAGGAGGAGTTCACGAGACTTCTCACCATAGTGCCAGATGAGGCACCTACTGAGAGTAAGAAAATTATGTTGTTTATGGACGGGTTAGCTTGGAGGATATGTCAGCATCTTATAGGAAATCTATCTCTGAGTACTTTCACTGATGTACTCAATGCTGCGTTACTACATTGCCAGGATCATCGCTTCCATCTGCAAGGAAGCAAGAGAACAGGAGAGTCCAGCCAGCATGGCAGGATCGGGGGTAGTAGTGCTAGTGGGGCACCATCTCAGGGACAGACTCGTCAACACGAGCAGAGTTCCCATCAGGGGGACCCTACTAAGCGATTCCATTCAGGTGATTCTAGACAGGGATTTGGGGGTTATAGGCAGGGCCAGCCTAATCAACAGGGCCAACAGGGCCAATAGCGTGCTAATCAGGGCCAACAGGGCCATTGACGGGGAGGTAACGGCCAGTAGGTCCGTGGTCAGCAGGGTCAGAGGGGAGGTAACTTCAGAGGCCGGTGTTTTGTATGCGGCAAGCATGGTCATAAGCGCCAGGATTTCCCAGAGGGTAATAGGGCGCCACAGCAGCAGGGTGCCCGTAATGAGCCACAGAGACCACTTTTTCCACCTGCCCTCCCAGCTCCAGCCCAGGTGCCAGCCCTCCCAGCCATTCCAGCAGCTCCAGTGCAACAGGGGCAGTTACAGTACAGACGTGTCTATAACGTCCACCAGGCAGCAGCTCCACAGGCACCTCCCGCGATTGAGGGTATGTTTCCTATATATGGTACTATGGGTCGGGTTTTGTTTGATACTGGGGCGACGCATTATTTTATAGCTACGCATTTTGCGAAGGCCTTAGGGTTGTTAGCCACAGCAGCGAGCACAGTGACGTGTATAGACTCACCACTGGGTAGTGGGTTGCTTATCTTCTTTATATGCCGGGGAGTGGGGGTAGAGATTGGTAGTTTGGTATTACCTGCAGACATGTTAGTCTTAGATATGCATGAGCATGATGTTATTATCGGTATGGATTGGCTCGCAGCTTATAGAGCCATGATTGATTGCTTCGGTGGGAGCATTGTTTTTGCCATTCCGGGGTAAGAGATGTTTGTAATGGCGATGCCTCGCCCAGAGGGAGGCTCGACCGCTCATTTGTATTATATAGAGGAGGATACCTCTAAGGAGGTTGTGATCCCGTTAGACTCGATTCCAGTTGTTCGTGAGTATTCCGACGTGTTTCAGGAGATACCAGGCCTACCCCCCTGTCGAGAGATAAACTTTGTCATAGATTTGTTGCCAGATACGAGACCTATAGCACGCGCTCCATACCTTATGGCTCCGGCGGAGATGCGAGAGTTACGAGATCAGATAGAGCAGATGTTAGGTTAGGGCTTCATTTGCAGGAGTACCTCACCTTGGGGCGCTCCAGTCTTGTTTGTGAAGAAGAGAGATGGTTCACTGAGGTTATGTGTGGACTACCGGGAGTTGAACAAGGTCACGATACGGAATAAGTATCCGTTGCCTCGAATCGATGATCTGTTCGACCAGCTGAGGGGAGCAACTTTCTTTTCGAAGATAGACTTGAGGTCGGGGTACCATCAGCTACGTATTAGAGAGCAGGATGTTTCAAAGACTGCCTTCTTGACGAGATATGGGTCTTACGAGTTCAGAGTGATGCCATTTGGTCTCACAAATGCTCCATCCGTATTCATGGACTTAATGAATCGAGTATTCAGAGAGTTCTTGGATCAGTTTGTCATCGTCTTCATAGATGACATTTTGATATATTCACACTCCGAGGAGGAGCATGCCGAGCACTTAAGGTAGGTTCTTCAGACTTTACGAGAGCATCGGTTATATGCTAAGTACGAGAAGTGTGGATTCTGGTTGCGAGAGGTACAGTTCTTAGGGCATGTTGTTTCTGAACGGGGGATAACAGTTGACCCGAGTAAAGTGTCAGCGGTGAGGGAGTGGGGATAGCCCACGACACCGACGAAAGTGCGTAGTTTCTTGGGGTTAGTCGGATACTACAGGAGATTCATTTGGGGATTCTCCAAAATAGCGGGTCCATTGACGAACCTGACTCGCAAAGGGGTACCATATGTTTGGGATGATGCTTGTCAATTATCTTTCGACGAGCTGAAAGACAAGCTTACTTCAGCACCAGTCCTTGCTTTACCGAAGCCGGGTGTGGAGTACCTGGTTTACACCGATGCCTCTTCACGGGGACTTGGGGGAGTACCTCAGCAGGAAGAGAAGGCTATAACTTTTGCCTCCCACAAGCTTAAGCCGCATGAGAAGAATTACCTCACCCACGACCTGGAGTTAGCAGTGGTCGTCTTTGCATTGAGGTTATGGAGACACTATTTATTGGGGGAGAAGTTCCATTTGTTCACAGACCACAAATCACTGCAGTACCTGTTCACTCAACGAGAGCTGAATATGCGTCAGCGCAGATGGTTAGAGTTTGTGAAGAACTATTAGTTCGATATACAGTATCATCCGGAGAAGGCCAACGTAGTTACTGATACGTTGAGTCGTAGACCGGTAAATAAGGTAGCGGACATCTGGAAAGCGAAGTGGAAGGAGTTGGGTCACCAGGACGCAGTAGCCCGTTCCTTCATATCTGTTATGACAGTCACACCCGAGATTGTTACGAGGGTAATACAGGCCCAAACCACAGACCCGTTTTGCCAGGAGCAGATTGTACGACTTTTAACTGAGGGTACTGAGTCCTATTCTGTTAGTTCTGATGGGTGTTTGAGGTTTAATGGGAGGTTAATGGTTCCAGAAGGAGCAGAATTACGTCATGCAGTAATGCCCCAATCTCACGGGTCCCGATTTGCGGTACATCCTGGAGGAGATAAGATGTACCAGGATATGAGAAGGCAATACTGGTGGAGTGGGATGAAGAAGGACATTGCTGAGTTCGTGTCCAAGTGTTCTACCTGCCGGCTGGTGAAGGTGGACCATCAGAAACCGTCAGGATTGCTTCAGCCATTGGAAGTACTCGCGTGGAAGTGGGAGAGTATTTCCATAGATTTTATTACAAGGTTGCCTACATCACAGCGGGGCCACGACTCTATCTGGGTGATTGTAGACCGTTTGACCAAGGTGGCTCATTTTCTGTATGTGCGGACAGATTATATCACGGGTCAGTATGCTCAGTTATTCATTTCCGAGATTGTCAGATTACATGGGGTGCCCCTGAATATTGTGTCAGATAGAGACAAGATTTTCGTGTCACGTTTCTGGGAAAGCTTTCAGGAGTCCATGGGTACTGAGTTGAGGTTGAGTTCAGCTTATCACCCACAGACAGATGGACAGACAGAGCGTACTAATCAGATGTTAGAGGATATGCTACGCATGTGTGTTCTTGATTTTGGAGGAGGTTGGGAGACACATCTTCCACTGGTAGAGTTTGCTTATAATAACTCTTATCAGTTTACGATTGGTATGGCTCCATTTGAGGCTTTGTATGACAGGCCTTGTCGTTCTCCAACTTGTTGGCTCGAGGTGGGGGATAACAAGTTGCTAGGACCACAAGTAATTCAGGAAACCTCCGCGAGGATTAAGATGATTAGGAGTCGAATTCGAGTAGCCCAGGACAGGCAGAAGAGCTACACCGATGCGAAACGGTTCTTCCGGGAGTTTAATGTGGGGGACCAAGTGTTACTGCGTGTATCTCCTATGAAAGGAGTGATGAGGTTCGGGAAGAAAGGGAAATTGGCCCCGAGGTACGTGGGACCATTTCTCATTATCGAGAGGATTGGGCCGGTAGCATACATATTGGGACTACCAGAGCATTTACATTGCATTCACGATGTATTCCACATCTCGTCGTTGAGACGGTATCTTCAGGATGATATGGCCCACACTCACATCGCGATAGATGAGATAGACTTACAGCCTGACAACTCTTACGAAGAGAGACCGGTGGCTATCCTAGACTATAGTGAGATGAGATTGAGGTCGAAGATAGTTCCACTTGTACGGGTCCAGTGGGAGCATCATAACGTGGAGGAATCCACTTGGGAGCGCGAGGCCGATATGCGCGAGAGATATCCAGATTTGTTCTTACCAGGTATGCCTTATTTTTCGAATTTCGGGACGAAATTCCGTTATTAGGGGGGAAGTATGTAATACCCCGTATTTTTATGCTATATTAATTTGGGGATTTATTAAATTTAATGTGAATTAATTATTTAATAAAAATCCAAAAATTAATTATGTTATAATTATTAACGGGATGAGAGTTAGTAATTATGGAAAAATTTGTTGAATATTACTAATGAGCAAAGTAATATATAATAGTGGTCATATTAAATGTCATGAGTGAATAAAATGACAATTTTAGAAATTTGAGTCGGGACGCGCCCGTGTCGCGTCGGGACTAAATATTGATAAATAAAAGTAAATATTTTATAAGTTGTCCGTATGGTCATTTTGAGTGCGCCAACGCATCCGAAAGGGTCGAGATAGTCAGAAAAGTATACCCGGGGGTTTGATTGGGTCTCGGGGCGTTTTTAGGTCTAATTAGTACCTCGGGAGGGCATTTTAGTCATTTTGTATTTTTGGCTAATTAAACCCACGAAAATTAAAGGGGTTATATCATATGTTTAGGTTATCTCCTAGGGTTAGATAACTCAAAACACTAGAACGGCCATTGGAGAGGAGATGAGAGAGCTCTCAAGGCATTCCAAGGCTCAAAACTCAACCGTTTGCACCGCCGCCACCGCCAACGCGTAGATCGCGAGACGGGGAACGCAACCAAACCAAATTCAACACCAAACCAGATTTTTGAAAATCCCAGGCAAGTGTTTATCTTGCTTATTTCGTTGATGCATCTTTCATATTGGTTTAGGAATGATTAGGATGAATTGTATAGAAGAAAAACCCAATTTGAGACAGGAAATTGCATGTAGTGATGACTTAAATGATATTTTGGAAACCTTTTGTGATGTAGAGGATTAAACCATGAAATTTTGATGTTGTATAAGAAGGAAACCTTAGAGCCAATCAGAATAAAGGAGGAAAATTCGCGTATCAGGCCCCTCGAACCGGTTCGCATGTACCCCGAACCAGTTCGCCCCCCAAACCGGTTCGCCCCTGGGTTCGCGAATGTTTGCTGGTCTGGGGTGCTTTTTCTTCCATTCAACACTTAGAATTTTTTTCTTGTTTTCTGTCCTTTCTTCCTTGGATTTTTCTTCAACTTCAACGGGTCATAACTCATCAATCGTAGCTCGAATTTGGGTGTCGTTTCTTCCAGTGTTCTCGTTGTTCCGAGCTCTTCAACTTTTCAGTTGACTCCTCCTTCGGGATCTGGCTGCAGAATTATCAAAATGCCCTTGAACTTGCCTTCTTAGCTTTTCTTTCATTGTCTCGCTTTCTCTTTTGCGCTGCTTGCATAATTAACTTGTAAAACCAATAAGAGAAGCAAGAAACACGAAATACTTGCCAACGAAGATTAATAGCATAAATGTGCGTCAAATCCATATAGGTTACATCACTCGGGTTCACAAGTGCACTGAAATTAGGGGAATAAATATACAATATTTATGTCCAATCATGTAGTAAGTTGGAAAAACCCTTCGAATTAAAGTTAGAAACGAACCATTATACTTGATATATAATAATGGGAAAATAAGGATAAATGTTGTGAATGTGGGTTATGGGATAAGCCTAAATTGATATAATAAAAGTGGTATATTTATATGATTGTGTATGCATATATTATATACTTGTGAAAATCATGCCCGTGCTACTTGCTATCCCTGAGGTTTTCGCGCTGGGACGATCTTATCTCGTGTGCCTTATGGGGATATTGACTTGTACCCTAGAAGATAGAAATCCTAGGTACAGGCTATCGAATCGGTAGTCACGGTCCTAAGAGACGTGAGGGTATGTACTGACCTCTTGGACTTGGAAACTATGCTTCGCCTCAATATTGTTTGTGTATGTATTTATACAGTTCGAGAGTGATTCCGAACTTGTATTCCCTTTAGTACGATTGATACGGGGATTGGATAGCAGAGTATGCCCGCACCATAATTTTTATGTGGGGTGCTTTTAGAATATATATATTATACGAGTATTTAATATATATATATATATATATATATATATATGAACTTCTGAAATTTGGGAAACTACCTACTTTGTTAGGGTAAGTAAGACATGTGAAATGACTCAAATTGGAAATACTTGTTTTGAAAAGTATAATATGATATTGAAAAAATTTATGAATCAATAAAGTTAAAATGAGCATTTTGTATTAAATGAAATTATCCTTTTAAACCATGATGTTGTTAAATCATAAATCTTGAGAGTCACCTAAGATAAGTTAAATCCTTGGGGAAAGATAGTGTGATATATGATGAGATAAACCATTGGGAAGGTTAGTGCGATAAGAGTGCACATTAGAAGAGAGGTGAGAATTTCTCAAGAGAGTGTCGCACTAATATGTTGTTGCATTGGCCTGTATCAATTTAAATACTTGCTAAATGAATTTTTAAATCATATACACTATCGGTCTCTAACCCGTTTCTATTCTTCTTTCTCTCTTGTATATATATGTGTATATTACAGGTGTCCAGCCACAGGGGCGTCTTGCTTAGGATCCCTTAGAAGGAACGTGCTGCAGCTTAGGTGGGAGTTGCAGGCCACTTGATTAGACGATTTCATTTACTTGATTCCACTTCTATCATTCTCAGTTATTGGGGCATGTGTCGCCCTTTCCACTCTTTAGCTGTTTTATTGGGACAATTGTATTTCAGTTATTTCTAGTACTGTTACTTTGGGATTTATTCAGCATGCATGTTTTACTTTAAGTTTTAAATACTAGGATTTAGTTGTTGAATGTTTAAATTAATTGTATTATATGTTCCAGGATTATTGTGGTGTGATTCTTTAAATATTAAATTGTTGAAGATAATTAAATCTTTATTTTCAAAATAAAATTTGGAAAGAAATGTTTAAAATTGGTTTTGACACTTAGCTTAATTAAATAGGGTGTTAAATTTGGAAAAGTTATTTTTACGACAGTGATGCTAAGAATGAACCAACTGTTCACCTTGATTTTAATTTAATAAAGGAGTGATCGCACGGTATTTAATTAGGCGGGGTGTCACAGAAACACATTGCCAAACTGCATTTTACATGCTTACCACGAACACAGCCCAGGACCAAGCTCATGCAGATTTGATCCATGAAGGTCTTCCCCAGTTTCACGATATCACCCTCAAGCTATGTTTTAGAGAAGCAAACTCCAGTGCTGATATCTTAACAGCCGTGTCTGTGAATAGTCCGCTTTGTTTTCTTATTTTTTTGTTTGTTCCTCAGTTTTTACTTCCTTGTTTACAATTTGAACAGAGTCAAGTTATATCAGTTAGGTCTGCAGCTCAGAACATCACTTGTTAAATACCGTTGTTTTAAATAAAGTTATGTTTTGACAAAAAAAATGAAAAAAAAACTTCTTTTTTACTCAGATAAGACTTTAGGATTGTGGCAAGTCTTTTTTTCTCGCTTATCACTAGAGTTGTAAAAATCATTTTATCATAAAATTAATTTATTATTGTTTCATTTGGTCAATATTTTTGTGTTCTTATCATTGTATACATATAGGCATTTCTGCCCAAAAGTCTGATTAGTTTGATCTTAAACAACTTAGTGACAAAAAATCAACAGTACATCAAAATAATTTATATACGACTATAAATAAATTGAGCACAAATTGAGTTAATTATAGAATCACATAAATTTGACAAGTCTCACTATCGTCCTAAGCTCCTAATCCAAGGATTTAAACAAAACATCTCTCCACTTTCTGCTACACTGTGAGTGCGTATGTTTTTTTAGTTAAAAATACGAATATAAAAGATATGTTTATTTTATACATTAATGGACAATGTCTTGATTTAAATTCAAATTCAATATTCAAATGTATAGACAATTCTACCCGTTAATCAGTTAGTGGAAAATGTCAGCTTCAGCCTTATGAAGCAGATGTTTTACGGGAGGGAGCAAAACTGTGCAATGTGGGTGCCCAATCAATTCATTTATATTAATTATTATTTCATAAAAAATTTGGTCGTCCTAATTTATTCATTCCAATTGCACGAGGTGTAATAATTAAAATGATTGTTGTACAGATGACACAGACACATTACCATCAGTGTTGGAAGGTGATGGATAGTTTACTCAGATTAGTCGTGATGCGCTTAGAGCTGGTCCGGACACCACTTTGTAACATACAAAAAAAAAAGGATGGTTTACTCTATGACATTTGGAAAGATGATACAAAAAATTGATGCAGTACAATCCACCCTCAATTACAAGTTGATACTGTAATATTATGAAATGGGTACTTTTTGGGGAAATCAGAAAATAGATGAGGTAGGACATCTCTTACACATGCTAACAATAATAACCCGACCCTGACTGTTATTACGAGCTGCAACATGAAATTGCAAAATTTTGTTTCCTTGTGAATTTGGTTCAGTATGAATGTTAGCTACAAAGTCCATCCCATTTATGGTTGTGGACCACCATCAATGGTGAATCGTCATGCTTTGTTGCTAATAATGGATGCCCTTAAATGCATACCCTTTGTCGGATGGAAGTCTTCTCTACTTCTCAGTTACACAGAAAAGCATAGCCATGTGAATTGTTATGTACCATACCCACAACCAGTCACAGATATTGCCCCAAATTAACTACTTGGCCTAATCCTACATGGGGTTTTAACCCAAATCCCCCCGTACTAGTGAAAAAGGTTACACCCACTTAAGTAGTGTATATTGGATTCTACATATTTCGATGTGAGACAATTATATGATATACACAATATGTTTAACACCTCACTTTGAATAAAATCCAATTGTCTTAAACCATCCAATATCACCGTACAAATGTAATCATCCAATTTTGATCTCCACCATGCACTACAACTCATCTTGATTCTGCGTGCCACCTAGTTCCTGCTTCACATTGGATCAATTATTGGCGCACTCGGAAACTCGGCACGAAGCCCAAGTGCAGCCCGATCTAACATCGACTCTGATACCACTGCTATGTCCTAGACCCATAACTAGCCACCGATATTGTCCCTAAATTAACTACTTAGGTCTAGCCAAGCGTGGGGTTTTAACTCAAAAGCCCTCGATATTAGTGAAAAGGTCACACCCACTTAAGTACTGTATGTTGGACTCCACATTATTCGATGTGGAATAATTATATGATACACACAAGATATTTACCCCACATGCAACTATCAATTAGAATCGAAAACCCAACTCTTCTGACCTAATTTTCTACTTTGGGAAACCATGAGGGTCGAAGAAAACCCTTGATTATATTTTTGTCGAAAACCAGTCCTCAACTATTTGGTTCAGTTATGTAAAGTGTTTTGTTTTTCTCCTCAAGTTTGAATCTGTTGAGAAGAACATCATATTGTTTTTCTTCATTTCTTAGTCCAGAAGTTTTATTTAGTCTATTTTGAACCAAATGGCTACGTATCAATTACAAATTATTTTTTAGTCTACTATTTATTCACTTTTTATGCAATAAAAAATATGTGATTGACACACCAACATCTGGTTTCAATTTAGCTTTTAGTTACTATAAATAGTTTAAATGTACAAGAGTACACTGTAACTTTAGCAATACTTTTTTCTTTAGTACATGGGATTAAGCTTGTATACCTCTGGAACGTGACGATAAGGCGTCTTTCAATCCATTTATTGAGGAGTTAATTCAATTTGAATTCGGATCTACATCTCTTACAAATATATAATACCATATTTCTACCCGAAACGGTATGTTTGATTTTTCATCAAAATATATGCACTATCTATCTATCTATCTATCTATCTATCTATCTATCTATCTATCTATCTATCTTATTATGTCTATGATTATATATATTTTTTTATTTATTATACACATAAATATATATTAATTTATAGTGTATATAATACATAATCAGATCGGGTTATTAACAAATCAAATTGTAATAGAATCATCTTCACCTACTTAACCGGGTAAATGTATAATTGAATTTAATATAAATTTATGATCTAGGTAAATAGATTGAAGGAAAATCGAATCCAAGTCTTAATGTGATATATTGACATCCCTACATTGGATAAGCACTAAAGATAAAACAATAGGTTATAGACACCCAGTCTTATGAAAGAACATTTTGCATCCTTTAGTGTGGTCTCCGAATGTAATCAACCCCCTCTTACTGTATATCTAATGCTGACAACATAATTACTCAGACCATTTCCTTCTTTCTTAATACACTTGAAACCGCAGCTTTAAGATCAATGGATTAAGACATATTGTTATATTAGGATAAAAATCTCAAATTATTAAGGATGGAAACAGTTCACATTCCCAATGAGTAAATTTTTATATAGGTGTGAGGTAGGGATGCCATTTTTGGGGACAATTATAAATTTAACTCTAGAGTTTGGGGTCATTTTGAATTTGGACCTACTTTTCAATTTTTGCAATGTTAACCTGATGTTTTTAATGTGTGAAATTTTAACCTCTTATAAAGTTTCTGTTAAGAGACTTGACGGAATGGGTGTGGCTGGTAAACTATGTGTTATTAATTATATTTATATATTTAATTAACCATTAACCAATTGAGAAAAATGTAAACCTCCTTATTCTTTTTCTTCTTGCAGAAAACTAGTACCAACCCTCCTGATGCCACTACCTTAACCCCTTTGCCTCCCAATTCCCAATCACCTCCCTAATTAAGCCCCACCGCTAACCACACCCTTAAGCAATCGTAATTCGCCACCACCACTAGCGACACCACTTATTCATGGGTAACCTAAACTCCTTAAAACCGTGTAGCATTACCCCCAAATCAAACCTCATCACTAAAACTTGAATCTCCCCCATCGACACCAGTCTTACAAAAAAAATCCATTAATATGGGTAAAAACAACAATCACGTATTCGATTTAATAACAACATGAATTAATTTTTTAAATCAATGATTTTGTTGTGATTGAGTAAATTGATTTGGTGTGATTTAAAATTAATCATTTTGGTTTGGGTTTGTTTGAATTTGTTTGTAATTTGATTTTGTTTTCGATTGGATTATTTTGGATTTATGCTGAAATTAATTTGGATTTGGGTTTAGGGTGGAAGATATTTTTAGTGATGATGCCAATGTAAGGATGCGGCAATTTTAGAAGGTGGTGGCAATGGTGATTAAGATACGAAGTTGGTGGATGGTGAAATTGTTGGTGATGGAATCTAAAGTTTAATTTGTAATCAAATTTTTTATTTCAGCAATTAACCTGACTAACATTGTAAGTTTCAATTTTAATTCTACCAAATTATAATTTTTAATTGGTCAACCGAAAAACACTTTTATTTAAAGAAAATATAGTGATTATATTTTTAAACATAAAATTGTATCCAAACAACAACTTATAACATTATTCAATTTTTTTTATTTAATTTATTCAATTGGCAATATACTATCTACCTTTAGTTTATAGTTACTTTTTTTTGTTGTGGCCTAATGATATAAATTATGTTGTGACTTATTATTATATTTTCGTGTCATACTTGTAAACCTAATTTTTAAATCGGATGTGTTTATGTTAAATAAAATTAGATTATAAAGGATAAGCCTAGTGACACCCCGTATATTTTTAATAATTAGTTTGATCTAGTCTATTTATTAAAATTATACAGGTTGTTTAAAGATTATATATCATCATATGCATATAACATGAACAAATGAATTAAGATAAACTAAGGTGAGGAACGATATGATAAATCCTTAACTACTAATATATAGTGAATAAGGGTGAATTACATTATCTAGTAAACCTTATACTGCCTGACAACTACTCATACATATTAATTATCTCATATTTAATTTATCTTTTAGAACTGAGTATAAATATGAGAATAAAGTAAACCTCACGTCTCTCAAAACAAATGAAGTAAATATAAAAGTCAATTCAACCCGTACATCTTCAAATATCAATGATGAATGGAACGAAAGATAGTATTCTCGAGTAAGAAACTAGGTCGTTACACGGGAGCAATTGCAACAATACGATGGGTCAAGTCCACCGTAACAAAATAATAACTACGCACTCGAGTAGTAAAACTACAAATCGTGAAAGCAAATAATAAAATCCACATTTATTAGATTAATTGTTATCTATATAAATATAGTATTTATACATATATTGATACATCTATCTACTTGTGTATATCGATTATAACAAAACCATATCTCGAAGTCGAGCCATGAAATATTATTTATTAATTCATAATAGGCCCATAGTGTGTAGCCCAAAAGTATTCAAATGGTTTCTTTAATTCATTAATCACTACCTTTGTCAATTACACAAACTCTAACTCAATATTTTGTTTTTGTTTAAAGCGTATAAAGTATAATAATTCATACGATGAATACTTGTCATTTTCAATTGTATATATAAATTCGTAGTCCAAATCTTACACACTAGTTTATCACCCTCATTGAATTCTTAAAGGATATTAATTATCATACTGGCCCTTATAATATATAACTAACTAACAAAACTTCCTTGGATTCGTGCACACGATACAAACTCTAAGCCGTGCGCATGCCATTATCCGCATGGGTACAAAATACAACCATGCGCACACCCAGTTCACATAGGTAGAAAATACAATCGTTCGCACGTTGCACAAAAATAAAATTGTCCAAAAAATAGATTTGTCTTCAAGATACATCCTCTGTCACAAGACCAAACCTCATAATCACCATATTCTTTCTAAAACAAAGTTCTATGCCTTAAAACTCTCCAAATACGGTCTAAGATTGCTATTAAAGTTCATCCTTACTAAAAATCTCATTTTTTCATATTTAATTGTGAGATTTCAACATGTAATTCCATGCCCAACTGCTACATTAAGATTTACAGGGATATCTAAATACATGTAAATAAGTAGTTTACCATATCATTCTATTTAAATAAGAATATCTAATAGGAACATACAATTCTCTGAACCAATTCAATTAAACTAATATAAACTAAACATAAATTTTTAAGATTTGGATTCATTCATTTATTTATAAAAATCATCATTTTTCAATACATCAATTAACCCTAATTATTTCTACACAATTTTTATAATTTACAAAATCTTATTTAGGTAGAAATCATTATTTACATCATGAGAGGAAAGAGTATAATTATCTTGCCTAGAATGACGAATCCAATTCCTCAAAAGAATGATAAAGAAATTCTTCCAAAACCTTTATAATTGTTCTTCAACGCATATCCAAATGTTAGAAAGAATATCCCAATGATATGGAAACGAACCCCTTGGAAATAGTTCAATTGTCCTTCAAAATGTACCCAAAAGTATTTTGTTTTTGTAATTGGGTAGATATTTTTCCAAAACCATCTTTAAAATTATAAGATTTGGTTAGGATAAAAGGGGATTATTTGTGCATTGGAAGGATGTATTTTGTTTGAAGTTTGGTTGAGGTTTGAAAGTTGATTGTGAGATTAGGAGGTAGTAGGGTTTTATTTAAGTTCTTATACTAATTCCTTAAACCTCTCTTTCTTTCTAAGTAATCAATCTTTTTCTCAAAGTATGCTTCAATTACCTTATTAACCTTATTCATCCAACTAATTACTTTACTTAGTTTTCAAATAATAATTTAAAA
This sequence comes from Sambucus nigra, assembly GCA_949130495.1. Taxonomy (NCBI): domain Eukaryota; kingdom Viridiplantae; phylum Streptophyta; class Magnoliopsida; order Dipsacales; family Adoxaceae; genus Sambucus; species Sambucus nigra. Next base: position 185,600,250 of record OX422209.1, on the reverse strand, counting down.
ATATTTACTTAATTTAAACTGAAACTAAACATTTTAAATATAATTCTTTTCTCAAATAAAAAATCAAATTTCAATTAACTACAAAATATTTCAATCTTTCTTATAAGAATTTATTTTCCACTTATAAAATAATAAAAATTGTTTTTTCACTTAAAATAATTATTTAAAATTCTCCCAAAATCCCAAAATGTAATGTAAACAACTTAAAATAATTATTTAAAATTCTCCTAAAATTCCAAAATTCAAAACACTATTGATCCCAACCTAAACCACCTTGTTAACCAATGTAAGGTAAACCATCATTACCGATGAGGAGTCTATGTACTGTACACACTATATAACCATATCCAAATAGGCTCTGGACCCACCGCCAAACCATCAATAATTGTCAAAGTATTCACCTAGTATAGGCCCTGCACATATGATTACTGCATACACTACACCAAAACAAGCTTGTAGTATCAGACCATTTTTTTTATTACTAACAATATTCTACCATTATTATTTCTAACAATACTTTTCCGTTACTAATTTAATTTAAGTGTTAGTAATTTAAGTTTGCAATATAAAAGACAGAAGTTACGCTTAAATTATTTTAAGACTTTCTAAAAAGAATAGGGGAGTCCGTATACATTTCTCCCTCCCCCATTTGCCTCCTCAATTTTTCCCTCCCAAACGAAAGATCTAATCCTTAAACATGTCTCACATTTCTCCTCCCTGACATCTTCCCCCTCGATGCTATCTTTCTCCTCCTGCCACTACCCGCAACTCAGACATTTTCGCTCACCCTAATAAGTTTAATTTTGTATATGATTTAAGTTTTATTATTGAAAGATCTTGTTAGTAAGTTTATTTAGATATTTTAGGATTAGCATTATAACATTTCATGATTTCAAAAGGGAATCATCTGATTTTTATTCAGAATTTTGATTTCTTTTACATATTTCATTTTCTTCATTATATATTTCATATAAATTGTCGTGTATGGACCAAGAATTGATATCTATGATGACAAAACTAACTATATTTCTCACACTTAATGTTTCATCCTGACCACAAAACTAACTTGTAGAGTATGAATCCAAGTAACTCATTTCTTTGATTGATAACATTATTCTTTGGAATATGTTTATGCTTTTGAGTTAATAAAAATTACCTAATATCTAATAATTGTAAAAATTGATGTTCTTTTATTGCAATTACCTTGTTATAAAATTACTAGGGATTATATTAACATCTTTAATGATATGATGATTATCAAGGTATAACTATTGAAACATTTTAGTTCATGAGATATTTTTATGATTAATTTTGTTTTTGAGTTTGAATTAGGTTTCATGGAGTTGGCATACTGCATGAATAAATAATGCACACTTTGATATCTTGAATTGGTACTATCTGCTTCGAGTGTGATTAAATCTAAAATGTATAAGGAGATTTCTCTGGAATTTTGTAGGTCTTAATTACAGAGACATACAGTTATTGGCTTGTACAGTTATTGTCAAAGTCACTATCGAGATTAAGAATCTTTGGGGTTCCATAAGGATGTTATGACTAATAGGTGTTTTGTTTTTGCACTTGGACGCTCTCGAATTATGACATACTGTGCATCTTCATAAACACTTATGGTATTGTGATTTTAGGAATGTAAAATGCAAATATTTGGTCTTTTTCAGTTCAAGACTCTAATTTGCTTTTTGTTGCAGGTCTTAAAATTTACTCTTGGCTCTCTTTTGCCATTGTAAGCTATCTTATATCTTGATATATTTGATCAAGAAGCTTATTTTTTGTTGTTAATATGTTTAATTTTTTTTAGTTATTCCACTCATTGAAGCTTGTTATGTTGCTGGGAACCAAACTACAGGTTGTCATATATTTCAACTTTTGTGGGATTATGATTAAATAAGACAAATCTCAAGGAGTTATACCAAACTGCTAATTTTAAAGAATAGGGTGGAAGATCTTGGAATAAAAGGGTGATATTCTTATTGAAGAACTTGAGTAGAGCATGACATGAAGTTAGATCATGTCACCAGATCTCAAGAACTTCGGGAGAGCTTGACATGATTTTTCCACATTATACAATTAGTCGTACTATGTGCTCAAAGATGCACAACCATTATTCAATGATATTCTTTTCTTCTCCATTGTAAACTCAACCTTTTAATATCATCAATATTTTGTCGCTTTCTTTGGTATCAAAGAAATCGTTTGAGTTCTAAGCCCTCTACGATAGATTCATCAATATTATAACGCTTCCCTTGGTATTAAACCAACCTTTTAAAACCCTTCCTAAATCATCCAAAATAATATGTAACAGGTCTTAGAAGAGTGTACAAGTTATGAACAGATATTTAAAACAACAAGAAATAGAAGACGACCAACAACGGATAATTTGTAGGGGTATAGTTTGTCTTGGTGAACATAGTGGGATATGTTAGTTTCTTTTTGAAAAAGATTATGAAGTTGCATATGTAAGTTCAAAATCTGGTTTTGGATGTAGATGTCAAGGAAGTAAATAGATTTGATTTGGCATGATTAACCTTGCCTCATCATCTCTACAATGGTAAATAGCCAAACTATTTGTTATGTGCTCCCTTGATAGTTTGGACTATGTTCACATAGATTGCTGTATGAGATGCATATGGTGAATGTATGCAGTTAAGTTGATACTAATTACAGGTTTGGGTACAATTGAAGTTGAATGTATGTTGTTGTTGAAGTTGTGATGATTTGATCAATCAGAATATCTGTTTATTTTGATGATTTTGGGGGGGTATGGAAAATATGTTTTTTATAAAATATTATTATTATATCTTGGAACATGGACTTTTATGTTTTCATGTTTCTTATTTATTTCTAATGTTGTTATAAATTGAGAATTTAGAAGTCATTGAATATTGTTATCAATTGTAATATACTTGATTAGTTAAACATCGATATTAGTGATTGATTTGAGATAAAAGGGTATGATTAATTATTTCAGTGTGTTGAGAATGTTATATTTGATTCAATGAGCTAGGAATCGTCTGTTTGAGACCTTACTTGATACAAATTATGTGTTTTTCTTACAGCGTACAAAATATGGGGATAATCTTGTTATTGATAATTCTAAGAGGGCTTGACTTTTAGGGTTTAAGGAAGAAGATGGGCAAGGATAAAAGCAAAGCATTAGGAATTGCATCGGGGTTCGTGTGGCAATGGATCAAAGAGAGATAAATGAGGAAGGACTTATTGGACGTGTTGCTTTGAAGGCACTAGTGGGATGGACAAACTGACTAAAGTACTTGAACGGGACATCAACACACTCATAGTGTTCGAAGTTATGTATAAACCTACCTATGGTAATCCTAGTAACTTTCTTATATGAATTTGATAATTTCTAGATGGGGAACATATGATAATACCAACAGGTGATAATGTTTACAAAATTAGAAGGTCCATTTATTCAGTAGTTATAATGTTCCCACTATTTTATGAGTATTTGATAGCTCTTGTTCGCACCAAGCCAAAGTAAGATGGAGATATTAAGCCCTTGTTCACTTTGGTGGCCTATTTTCCTTACGAAATATTAATAAGTCAATTTTTTTGGAAGATTCCTCTCTAGTTATAATGTAGGGAAAGGCATGGAAGCATAAATAACATACAATATATCGGTCAGAGCAATCTTTTTTTAATCAATACTAAATAGAACTCTAATTCCGCAACTAAGAGTTCAATACAAAGAAGAATGACATACTTTATTCGAAGGCTCTACATAGTTCAACCACTAGGATATTACTAATAATAAACTATCTTTGCATCAAGTAATAAAAAAAATTAACTGGTGACCTTAGGGACTTAGACCATCTCCTAATGTCCTTGTATGTTCCATCTGTGGTGGTATTTTTCCAACCACTATTGGGTTAAAAGAAATGAACTATCAAAATGATGAGCTAAAGCAAATTGGTTGTTCCCTTGCCATTCAACTATTGCAGTGCCAACACTTGTGTACAGTTAAAGTATCGTGGGACCAATAACCATCTCAGCATTCACCCCCTATAAAATGCACCACAGAATTGCATCCGAAACATTATCATGTTTACTTATTTCTCCCCAAAAATGCATACTACAACATTTAGTGTTGTGTCAAAGGGTTATTGTCCTGGAATCTAAAATTGGGAGTTCAGTGAATGTAAATTGAGTGTAAAAGGAATATTTGGAGTAACCTTTTAGAGATTTAACTCACGTGATGAGGCATACTCAACATATGTGGTGTACATTGCAACTAGTGAAGGCATCCTAGGCTTAGATTAACCCCTTCATATATTAGAATTTTACAGTTAAAATGAGCTCTTTCGAGGTTTATGATGCTACTTCAGTCACCATTAAAGGGGCGGCCAATGCTCTTGGCCTAAACCCAGTCATGACCCATACCACTCCCGTAAACGCATGTTTATGATACATATAAGCTCTTGGCCTAAACCCAGTCAGTAAATTATGTATGAACCTACATATAGGCTGGAATGCATGCACACATACATATACAAAAAAGATAGAACCTGAAGCAAATGTTGCCATAATGTACTAGAAAAATTTCTACTATGCTGATCATCAAGAAATTGAATGCAATTACAGATTGAGATGTTGTACAAATTTTTATTTTTGGTTAATATATTTGCATAACCTCTTAAGGATGTACAACCATATGCATACAATTATTTTATACTTGATGGAAGCTCTGGCAATGATTCAATCATCTTGCAACCAACGAACTCAAGGATTTTAAGTCCAAGAAGTTTATTGATTCTTTTAGCTTTTGTATTCATAAAATTGTTTCTTCCCATACCTACTTCATCCAATGAGGACAAGCACAAAATATCATTAGGAATCGCTCCATCAAACAGATTGCAATCATTGATACTAGTTTCATTAATGAACAGAAACCTCATAGAGATGGCAACACCAAACTCATGGAATATTTACGTTTTCTCGTTAAGAACATAGACAAAGAAAGTGTAGACCATGATTGAGATGGCATTAATTTACATACACGGAAAGATAAGACCTTTATATTTTTAAAAATAAAATGGAGGGCGGTTGTTGTGTAATAACAGTTCCATCTCCATGAAGCTCCTATAAGCATTTTAAATTTCCTAGATGTTCAAGTTTAGAGAAGTGAGAGATAACGAATCTTTTCCAATGTTTTAACGGACAAATGGTAATTAGAAAGCTTGAAGGATTTTTGCAGTGCCTTAAATTCATTAAAACGAGGTTCGGAAGATGTTTAATTGACGGGGGTAGATATTTTATATAAGTTAATTTGGGGGATGATGGTGTACCAATGAAGATCGTATAAGATTCATCTATTTCATGAATATTCTTACATTTTTAAGTGAAAGTGGTATCATCTATTAATTGGTGGTATTTAGGTTGGAGAGGTAATTTAAAATAGTTATATTATTCATTGTTTACCATTGCAAAGTTCGTAAATTGGGTGTATTGTATTCCTAAATATTGGGACTACAATCTAATGCAGTTACTTTAATGAAAACTTTTTATATGATAGAAGTTCATAATTTTTCTAGCTTACTTGAATGAAAACTTTTTATCTGATAAGTAAGAGTCAATATATAGATATATAAAATAGCACCTGCCTAAGAGGGTGTCAATTTTTATCCTTTATTTACAGTGCCATAAAGGCACCTCTCTTATGGTGTTCATCTTATGCAACTTATAGTTATTATGTGACCACGTATTACTATTGTTATACCTCCCCTACTTTCCCTCATTCAGGACCAGTGTATACTTGGTCCATGTATCATTAATCCTTTATGCATCGAGTACTAGTGATTTTTCTTGATATTTTGAAATAGGATCATTTTTGTATTCTACGAAAATATGCGCTTCGTTTAACAAGATTTTATTTATTAACCATTTTACTGAAAAATAATTTCCATATAATGGTTTTAACATTGGTCACTAATTATTGTTTATGTAAATGACTGTAGTTTAATTGCATTTTTATATATCTAGGGATGATAAACCTTAATGCAAGCTCTTATATATAACTCCTGAAATGATCGCTGGTAACTTATCATTTCAAGAGATCCTAAAATGTCTGCACCGGAATGTGTTACTAGGTTCTTTAGAGAGGAAATATTTCTTTATAAGAGAGGAATTATTTCTTTATATAATATTTATCGATCCTTATTATATATATATATATACAAATTCTTGTTGCTACTAGTTGGTAGGGCTGAACCAATGGGATTGCTAGTACTGAATGGCGAGGACCTATCTCAATCATATACAGGTTCTTTTAGTCATCCTGTGAGCTGATCCTTCTATTCATTTGATTAAATGTAAACAACCACATGGAGATGGTTGCCGCATTTTCATACATCCATATGAACTTGTGTACACTCCTCAAATGCTTTATACTATACCAAACCTGTCGACTTGTCAAGGGATAAAATTGTGACAAGTTAAAATTATCAAGGTCTTTGATCGTGACAAGTCTGGGGGTGACAACTGACTTTGTCACAGACTTGTCATGGTCAAAGACCGTGACAAGTTCATTAGACTTGTCACAGACCTGTCACGATCTTTGACCTTGACAAATTTTGTCATGGTCAAAGACCGTGACAAGCCTAATAAAATTATCACGGTTAAAGACCGTGACAAGGAAATATCGTGACAAGTTTCTTTGTTAAGGACTTGCCACGATCTTTAACTGTGACAATTCTGGAAAGAATTTTAAAAACAACTGATGGGAAGTATGGCCACTCCTACTGCCCAGAAGTTTATTTTTAAGTGTTATAGCAAAATTTTATCTGTCCATGCAACATATATCCAAATAAAAAAGAAATAATGTACCAAATCATGGCATATATAATCCATATCCAAATAAAATAGAAATACAAATATCCATATCTAAACCAACATGTACTAAATCAAAAAAGTACATATATAGTCCAATATCCAAATAAAATATATAGAAATAATGTCATGGCATGGGGTCTTGAGCAAGTTGGAGGAGAAAGGAAGGCCACACGACATATTCATTGACACAACCCTCAATTTGTTGAATGCCTCATTATTCGCGCAACCACAAAGGTGAGTTCTCCTTTACGGATACCACATGCATGACGAGCACCCTTGCCTCAATGTCTTGGAGGGAACGTCCATGAACCAACAAACCCAGGAGGAAGCTCGGATCCCTCAGCCCACTCTCTATCCGCTACCCACAAAATATGTCGAGTAGAAACATGCTCAACCAATCGATTGTTGACATATATAGGAAGCTCGGTAGGAGTCAAGATGGGAAGTGGATCATATGGCAACGAGTATGTGCGTATCGACGATGAAGCAATGACATCCTCGTCTACCTCTACTTCCTTCTCCTTCCCCTTCCCCTTGGACCCGAACTGACGCTTCATGAAGGCGTACATATCTATGATCGTCGCCTCCAACCTTGATAGATTATTGTCATGGGTGTCCACTTATGAGTCAACCCAGTGTTTCTCGTTTCCATTTCGATGATCATTGACTTTCCCACCCGCGAGCTCACCCCCTAGTCCTCCCTTCGCGATCCACCCCGAGCACTTGGCTGAGTGCGTCTGTTGCCAAAGATGCTTTATCGACATCAGACTACGACTCATGCACTTCCTTAAGTTTTGTCTGAAATGACAAAAGGTACACGATTAGTTAATTAAGTAAATAAAAAAAATTATAACGTAATTAAAAAAAATTAAACATTTATAACTGACAATCGTGGTTGCGATGCTCGGTTCCACCTCCTTGTCCTTGCCCTTCTTCGTCTAAATTTTCACATAGGCATCGAGCCTATGTCGCCTACCCCCAGGGCCACTCTCCATATCCTGAAATAAAAAATTGCAAAATTAGTAAGTAACGCAAAGTAATGCTAAAGTAAAATAACATAAAACTAAAATTAAAGAAAAATAAAAACTTACCATCCTGTGCTCCCCCTCGGCGGAAGACGTCTGCCCGAAGTAGTGCACGTTCAAATTTTTCACTCGGTTCCCCCCTCGATTGGCGAGAAGCCAATTGCTGCTCATCGATCTCATTGTTGACAAACTTTTGCCACTGTGCCAATGAGATCGGCTCCTTCGGGGGGACGGTGTCACTATGCTCAAAATAGACTCCCGGGTCTTCCCAAAGTACGGTTCCCGCATATTCTTCTTCCATGTCTTATATTGATCCCTCAACTATTCCAACATGGAGTCGCGGAGATGTGGGGGCAGGCCGAATTTTTACTATAAAAAAAGTACAAACCAAAAATAAAGTAAGTGTTAGTTGCTTATAAATATAAATATAAATATAAATACACTACTTGTAGTGCCCCCCTGATGCCAATATTGATCTCATTAGGCACTACCCTCCAATTAGCATACCCCAAGCCAACAATCGCCTTCAGCTACTCTGAAGATCTAGTTAATAATGTCTTCTTATTCTCGACGACGGACCCTAATCTGCCCCATTTTGGGGGCCTACTGACCGGGGAGCCCTCTTCGCCTCCACTACCGTGCTAGGATGAAGACATTTTATACAAAAGATAATATTATTAGTACAAACATGTATTTGGACTTTGAATTAATGCTCAAATCCAATAATTACAATACATACAATATCAATTTCAATTTATACCAATACCAATACCCAATACCAAATTCAATTTACACATACGCACACTACCCCCCACGCACACTGCCCCCCCCCCCCCCCCCCCCCCCCGGGCGCGAACACACACTTTTGAGTCATAGACTTTGAATTAATGCTTAAATTGATTAAAATCCTAATTAACATATTCACTAACCATAAAACCAATTTTGATTCAAATCCGATAATAACAAAGCACAAGAAGAATACACCCATTAGTTATTACAAGCATTAAAATGATCAAGTACAAATGAATAAAAAATACTAAATTATCGTGTCATGATAATAAAGCACTAGAATAATACAACCACTAGTTATTACAAATAATTGGAATACTTATACAAATCTAAAAATTATTTCAAATTCGGGTTATCATAAAAAATGGATTAATATTCGGTAGGAGAAACTAAGTCATCCACACTACTGTTTAGACGCTTTAGCACATGTAGGACAATTGACCACGACTCGTTGTTGATATACTCCGAGTAAAACACTTTCTTGACCTTTTAAAAAAAACAAACAAATTTTAATTCGCTCACGTGTTCATTACTCTTCAACTTGGACAAGCAACCATGATCAATTTTGTGTCATGATCAACTTTATAAGCATTTTTATCCTCAACACTTTCCCAATCACAGTAAAATGCAACCTCTTTGAAGCTTACATAGTCCAATTCAAATATATTTCTAATTACACCATAGTAAGTCCTTTCATCTTCAACGAGGTTTTTTCTTTCACACTCGCACGAAAGAAAGTAAGAGCCTTGTATGAAATGTCCGAGTTCTATACATTTGTATTTTCCTTGTACACCCTTGCATTGAATACCACCACACCAAAACTGTCGACTTGTCATGGTCATTGACCTTGACAAGTCCAACTTTTCAAGGTCAATGACCGTGACAAGTATGGGGGTGACAACTTCTATTGTCACGGACTTCTCGCGGTCATTGACCATGACAAGTTCATTAGATTTGTCATGATCCTATCACGGTCTTTGATCGTGATAAGTTTTTATCACGGTTAAAGACCGTGACAAGCCTATGAGAAAAAAAACTGTCAAGGTCAAAGACCGTGACAAGTCCGTGTCAAGTTTCTTTGTCACGGAATAGTCACGATTTTTTACCGTGATAATTCTCGGCAGAATTTTTTAAAAGAACTATTGGGATTAAGGCCACTGCCACTGTCCAACATTATATTTGTACCTGTTATAACAAAATTGTACCTGTTCAAATAACATGTATATCCGAATAAAATACAAATTATATACCAAATCAAGGCATTTATAACCTATATCCAAATAAAATAGAAATGCAAATATCCATCATATCCAAATCAAATTGTACAAAAATCAAAAGAATATAAATACAATCCAATTTTCAAAATCAAAATAGATAGAAATAATGTCAATATTCAGTAGGTCGAAGGAGGAAGGAAGGCCACCCAACATATGAATTCCCCCCCCCCCCCCCCCAATATGCTGAACGCCACATTGTTTGTGCAACCACACAGGTGAGTTCTCCTTTCCCTCCACCACATGCATGAGGCTCACTCTTGACTCAATGTCTTAAAGGGGACGTCCATGAACCGACATACCCCCGCTGAAGTTCGGATCCCTCAACCCCCTGGCTATCGCAGACCATAATATATGTCAAGTAGACACATGCTCAACAAACTAAGTGTTGACATAGGCCACTCGACGGGGGTCACGATGGGAAATGGATCATCATATGGCACCGAGTTCGTGTGTATCGGTAATGAAGTAATGTCGTCAACGTCAGCGTACTCATCCTCCTCCACCTTTTCCTTACCCTTGACCTTGACCTTGCCCAACTGACGTTTCATGAAGGAGTACATATCTAGGAATGTCACCTCTAACTTTGAGAGCTTATCATCATAGTAGTCCACCTTATGGGCAAACCCGTTGTTACTCGTCTCCATGCCGATGATCCATGATCTCACACCCTAGTCCTCCCCTTGCGATCTGGACTGAGCACTTGGCTAAGTGCGTCCGTAGCCAAAGATGCTTTGTCGGCATCAGATTGCGACCCATGCACTTCCTTAAGCTTTGCCTGAAAAAACAAAAAGTACACGAATAGTCAATTAAGTAAATAAAAAAAATTATAACATAATTAAAAAAATTAAACATTTATAACTTACAATGGTGGTTGCGAGGCTCAGGGCCAACTTCTTGTCCTCCCCTTTTTCGTTCGAATTTCTATATAGGCATCGAGCCTATGTGGCCTACCATTAGGGCCACTCCCCGTCTCCTGAAATAAAATAATACAGAATTAGTAAGTAATGCAAATTAATGCTAAATTATAATAACTAAAATTAAAGAAAATTAAAAACTTACCATTATATGCTCCACCCCGTTGTAAGACGTCCGACCGGAGTAGAGGACATACAACTTTTATGCCCGGTTCTCCCTCCCCGATTGACGAGAAGTCAATTGTTACTCATTGGTCTAATTGTCGATAAATTTATGCCACTGTGCCAATGAGATTGGCTCCTTGGGAGGGGGGACGGTATCACGGAGTCTCATAATGGACTCTAGGGTCTACCCAAAGTACCGCGCCCGTAAATTCTTCATCCATGTATTATATTGATCCCTCAATTTCTCCAACGTGGGGTCGAGGAGATATACGGGCAGGCCGAATTGTTCCTGTTAAACAAATACAAACCACCATGTAAGTAATTATTACAGTTATAAAAATAAATATAAATATAAATAAAAATAAAAATATAATATTAAATATTCAACCTGCAGTGCCCCTAGATGTTAATCTTGAGGTCAATAGGGATGGCCCCCTCCATCAGTGTAGCCCCGACCGATAATCGCCTTCAACAAATCTAGCGCTCTAGTTAATAATACCGTCTTATTCTCAACGACGGCCCCTAATTTGCCCTATTTTGGGGGCCTACTATTCTAGAAGTCCTCATCGCCTCCGCTACCGTGTCCTAATGAAGTCATTTTTTGCAAAAATTATTATTAGTAGTACAAAGATGTATATGAAATTTGAATAAATGCTCAAATCCGATAATGACAATACATACAAATACCAATACCTACCAATATTAATTTATACCAATTTCAATTTCTACCAACACCAATATCAATACCAATATCAATTTAAACCAATACCAATACCAGTTTATACCAATTTTAATTTATATCAATTTTAATTTATACCAATTTCAATTTATAGTAATACTAATACCAATACCAATACCAATGTATACTAATTTCAATGTATACCAGAACTTGCTTAGCATTAAAATGATATTTGTGCTCAAATTGATGAAAATTCTAAGTAACCTTCCTTTCGTCACTCGTCAAAGTAAACGCACTAGGGGGAATTATTGTCCTTCCCTTATTATCTTCTTTCAATCATAGTTGTGGCTTAAGTTTCAATGTTTTAAGGTATTTTCGTGCATTTTCTCCATCCTTCGAATGACTCCCCCCAAGGCATGTGCCCACAATATGTTCAGCGATGTTCTTCTCTGCGTGCATCACATCCAATACACGGCGCACCGGGTTATTCTTCCAACAAGGTAAGTCAAATAAAATTGGCCTCCTAGACCATGCCTGTGACACCCCGACTAATTAAATACCGGGTAGCTACTCCTTTATTAAATTAATACAAAATGCCAAGTTGGTTCAGTTAATAGCATCACTGTCGAAAACATTTTTTATAATTACTAACCACCTAGTACTTAAAAAGTGAGTTGCCAAATTTTAAGTTAACTCTGATTAACATGCAATAGGTGAAATATAAAGGATAACATAACCATTCACAATAAAGTCCAACTATGGTAATCATCGAATAATAATAATAAGTCTGGAGGAAATACTCCTCACAACAATCCAAATACGGAACTGAAATAAAAACCTTAGCATGTATCCTGAATTAATTACAAACCAAAGTCTGAATAACTGAAATGTAAAGTGTCTCTAAAAGAAATGGGCGACATGCCCTACAAATGACGAAACTGAATATGGAATCAAGACAAGAAAAGGAGGCGTCTACTGTCAAGGCCCTGTAACTTCCACAACAGCTACAGCTCGTCACCTGTATAGAATTCCTATACATGGTGTCCTTGTGGCTGGGCACCTAAAATGGTTTTTACAAAAGAGATAGATTTGAAAGCAAACGGGTCAGAGCCCGAATGTGGAGAATATTTTAAAAACAGCAAGTGTTTTAACAACATTTAAAACAATGAATGCAAAGTACATGTTAGGACGTGCTCTCACATGAAATACTCACCTCTCGACTACTTGTGCACTCCTAACGAAACGTACCCATACAAGTAATTCTCATATCTATCTAGACCAAAACCATTATTAACCTTTCTACTCGATTCGCAATTTAATTTCAACATCATCAATTGAATAGAGAGTTTTACATTAAATTCCCGGATTCTCAATTATTAGAAATACAAAGCACTATAGGTCATCTCTTTTTATATTTAATCATGCAACGCAATAATTATATTTCACTATATAAACGTGATAAGTCTTTTCATCTAACCGTATATTATTCACATCATAAATATACAATACTAGCACCCCGAGACTAAGCTACGGTGCACACATACTCTGCTATCCATCCCGGTACATCACGTACATATGGATCACGCATTTCGAATCTCTCAGGAATCATTCTCAGATAATAGCAAATCACAAACAATGGAGGCGAACACAGTCACATCACATGGGTCACGCACATACCTACACTCCCACGATCAGCAAACATATTAACATCTCAATAAGTCCTTCTCTGACCTATGTTCTCGAGGTACCAATCTAAATCCGGGCACACAAAGATTAGATGGCCCTAAGCGAACGTAAACCTCCCATGATAGCAAGTATGGTAGGTATGTCATACACATAAGTTATATACTAAGCATTCAGACATCTTAGATGTCTCAATATTAATAAAGGTATTTCTACATCCTTATACCATTATTCCAATTTTATACATTTTAAGTCTTTCGATAATACATAATGTAGACTGTAGACACATCTCACGTCATAGTTTCTTGTACTTAAGACCTATCTTAAAGGGATTATTAAGTTTCCTATTATTCCCACATATAACATTATTATTCTTAAGGTCCTTACTTCTGCCCCAAACCCCATTTCATCACATCATTCAAATTTACTCTTTTAACCCTAATATTATCTCACTCATCGAATTTCATTAGATTTTAGAATAATTCCTCAAATTGAATTCTAATTAAGGTCCAAATTTTATAACCATACCTACTGGTCTTCCTTAAGTCTAAGGATATTCATAAAGTCTCCAATAATAGTTTTCTAAGGGTTAACATCATTAAAATTTAACTAGGGAAAATTTTACTCATTCTGGGAAGGTCGATCGATCGACCTTGAACATCGATCGATCGATGGTGATCGATCGATCGACTGATGAATGTCGATTGATCGATTGCACCAGATAGGCTACGGACTGCTTCGTTTTGCAGTCCTCAAATCGTCCCAAAACTCCATTATAATGCATGAAACTCTAATATAACGTTATAATATCATCATACAACCATCCTACAACGTTGTTAACGTTCTAAAACCAATAAATCATCAACCAAGGGCTTTATTTGGATCAAAACTTCATCAAGAACCCTAGTTTTCTATTTCTTTCAAGAACACTAATAATTCTCTTCTTAAATCCATTTTTAGATCATCAAGGGTTATATTTTGAATTCATAATTCATCCAGAATATGTCTACATGCAAATCCTAACATGGTTTATAGTTTTAATCCTCAAATTCATGGGTTTGTAACAATCTTCCAAGACAAATTCGATAATTACCCTAAACATGGAAGAACATATCATTGAATCAATTGTAATTAAATCACTTGCCTTATGTTCCAGATTTGTTGTTGGTTGGAGATGGTTGAACTCCTCTCTCTCTCTCTCTACAGAATTCTCCTCTCTCTCTCTCTCTCTCTCTCTCTCTCTCTCTCTCTACAAGTTCTTCTCCAAGATGACAATGGTGGTTTAGAGGTTTATTTTTGGACTTTTAACTTCTTTTCTAAACTTCTCCCGTAGCCCACTACTTAGTTTAGTGCTGATAATGGGTTGGTGGGTTTAATGATAAATCATAATTAAACTCTAATTTTCGTGGGTTTTAATTACCAAAATTCTGAAATTACGAAATTACCCTTTTGGGTTGCCGGTTTGGCCTAAAAATGCCCCGGGAACCAAACTAAACCGTCGGCTAGTGTTTTCTGACTATTTCGACCCTTCCAGATGCGTTGGCACACTCAAAATGACCATACAGTTGATAAAAAATAAAATCCACTTTTTTAATTAAAATAATTATATTTCTGACGCGACTGTCACACGCGTCCTAACAAAATTTCCCAAATTGCCGTATTTCAATCTCGCTACAATTTCAATAGTTTCAATATTCATATATTGCCATATATACGCATTATAATCAAATACCAACTCACATCTCGTTAGTATTTTATCCGGATTAATTCTCAATTAATACACATTTAATTTAATTAATCCCATAAATAAATATCGATAAAAATGTGGGGTATTACAATGCCTTTCTTATCTCGGTTTCATTTGCAATTGGGGTGTTCTTATGCTTGACGTTTTTAAATATAGTATTCGTACTAGGCATATTAGGGCCAAAATTAGAAGATTTACATTTAATTTCTGAGCCTGAAAGTATTCTCGGTCGTATCTTGTGTTCAACCCTACAGCTCGGTAATTTTTTTAACCTTTCTCAAATCTAAAACTATGAGAGGGGGTAAAAACCTCATATGGCAATGGTATATATTTTTTGAGCTAGTGGGGAGACGAAGAGAATCAGTCTCTTCTCCAAAAATAGAACGCCTCAAATAACCATGTACTACCCAACCGGATAGTGTCCTATAGGCTGGAAAATCATGAATTGCCCACATCAACATAACTTTCAACGCAAACTCTTCTTTTATAAAAGAGTGAAATGATTGCAAACCCTCTTCCCACAACTCATTTAATTCTTTTATCAAAGGATTCAGGTAGATATCGATGTCCTCACTTGGTGCCTTTGGCCCAGGGATCAATAAAGACATCATCGAAAATTCAGGTTTCATACACTGTGAAGGAGGGAGGTTTAGTGGGGATAGGATCACGGGCCATACACTCTAATTGGCGCTTAGATTTCCAAATGGATTGAAACCATCTGTTGATATTGCCAAACGAATGTTACGCTGTTCTCGAGCAAAATCAGGATACTCAAAATCCATCCTCTTCCACCCTACCCTAGCATGAGATTTTCTCCTGCTTCTACCCTAGCATGCCAAGTCATTGCCTCTGCTATCCATGGTACTGTGAAAAATAGCTTTAATATAGGCCCAATGGGAAAATATTTCAACACTTTTCAAGGGACTTTTGAGTTTGCGCCTTCTTTGCCAGTAGATTGGACATATCTAGGTTCATCGCATACTGGACACCGGTCGAGATTTTTAGACTCCTTTCGGTATCGTATGCAGATATACAAACAATCAAGAATTTATTTACACTTCATTCCTAAACCTTTCAAACTATTTTTTATAGTTGGATTGTTGTTTAGAAGCGTATTCTGCTTGGGTAGCAAGCCCTTCAGCTAATTCAAAATTCCTGTCATGCTGGTACCAAACAAACCATATTGAGTCTACCGCGACACCCCACCGAATTAAATATCGGGTGATCAGTCCTTTATTAAATTAAATCAGAATATCCAGTTGGTTCATTCATAGCATCATTGTCGAAAACAATTTCTTTTATTAACTCACCCAATAATTAATTAAGCTAAATGTCAAAACTTTTCCAATTCTAATTTAATTAAATCCATTCCACCATACTGAAATAAATAAGTGACATCCAAACACAACTAAACTAAAATTAAAAAAATTTAAATGTAACTGAAATAAACTCTCCAGTTGGAATATCCTAATATCACCATCCCAAAAAAAATAACAATAACGGTACCAATATAAAACCGGTACAATATCTGAAATGGAAATGAAACTACTAGAATCTTGGGCGACATACCCTACATGAGCCAAAACGATAAATATAGGAATCAAGAAAATGAATGCGTCTAATCCAAAGATGCATCCCCAAAAACTCGTCAAAATATCCATCCTCTAAGCCAGGCATCCCTAATGCTGGGCCCCTGGAGATATTTATATAGTAGAGAAAAGAGTATGCAAGTAAACGGGTCAGAGCCCGATTGTAAAAGATTTTTAAAACAACAAGTGCTTAATAATTACAAATTAAGCCACTATTATATTCATATTAGTTTTTCGGCTCTCACATGGAAACCTCACCCCTCATCTAGAGTGCACACCTACCGTACCGCAAAATCTTTCGAGCAAAGTTCCCATTTACTAGTTTAACATAGGTGTTACTATGATTATATCTTATCTCATGTCTCCATATTTCTCATGCAATACGTACGATAATTACACATGTTCATTTCTCTTTAATATGAACTAAGTTTTTTCAGGGCTTTAAGATTGAGTATTCACTCACTTAATTAAATTCAGATTTCATTAGTCTCTCACATCTACTAAAAGTCACATAGTAGATTAAATCATAGTGTGTGTGTGTATACATATACATATATATGTATATATATATATATATATATATATATATATATATATATATATATATATATATATTTCATCACAATATATATTTCATCGCAATATTATATATACACTAACAAATCACCTCCCAGACATAGCTGCGGTGCATGCATACTCTGCTATCATGTCCCGGTGCATCACTCACTGCATAAAGGAAAATTGGTTCGGCGTCTCTCACGAATCATAAATCTCACAACACACATATTGGAGGTGAGCATACTTCCAGCCAAATGTGTCATGCTCATACCTATGCTCCCATTCAATAGTAGAAACTATCATTCACACCGATAGCACGTGTCCAAGGTCTTATGCTCAGTGTACAAATCTAAATCCCCCCAAATGGGTCCAATCAGGATAAGACCGTGCACAATGGGAAACCTCTACCCCGATAGCAATTAGGGTAGGTATGTCATACACAAAATAAATCATAATATTGGTATTTATCCCACCTATATATATATATGGCATATGCATAACCCATAACAATCCCCTTACGTTGTATATTTATATCTCAAATACCCTACGTATTTGTAGATTATGACTTTACTTCTTAAAGTATGTTCCCGAGCTTTTCTCAACATTCGAAGATTATCAAATACTTCTCATATAATTTCAGTAGGTACAAGTCTACACCCTACTGGTCCATGCCATCACAATTTCCAAATTTAATTATTTCAGTTGGGTTTATTCTTCGAAATTCACTAATTCAATTTTAACCCAATATTCCCGTTCCGTAGGATTAATTCCACCGATTAATATTTTTTCGGGTTCTACCTATGACCCTACTGACTTTTCTTAAATCCCAAAATGTTCAATTAGTAACCAAAATAGAGTTATACAAGATGGTATTTAATCAAACCTTATAATGAAATAATTTTATAAACTCCAGGAGGAGTCGACCGATCGAAGGGAAGGGTCGATCGATCGATCCATCGGGGTATGGCCACGATTCTGCATATATTTGCCTACGGGTTTAACCATTTTTCATCTTCAATTCATATGTTCTAAAGTCCTAAACTACTTATAATTTATTCCATATGATATGACAATATATATAAACGATTTACAACCATTAAGCAATCCTAAATCCTCAAGAAGATTGGATTAAAACATCGTTTTCCATAATTTTTAGAAAACTATTAGATTATCATATTCTCCAAGAACAAACTATAAAATCCAGATTCTCTTCATCAAATGGTTAACCATTTCGGGGAAAATATTATATGATCATCCCAGATTAAATCTACATGTTTCTCATTTCAAGAGACTAATTCAAAAACCCTATAGTTTATCTTTAAATCATGTAAATATTTAGAATTCTACAACTATCCTAATATGAATAAAATACGTGCTAAAATTGAAAATATTAATCCACTTGCCTCTAATATGTAGGTATTAACCTTTGAGGATGATAGGCTACTGGTGGTCCTCCTTTTTTCCAGCCAACTTCAGACGGTGGTGGTGGTGGTGGCTGACGTTGTCCCTTAGTTTCCTAGAGGTGTCCCTTCCCTTTTCAGAAAACTCTTACTCTCCTCTAAATTTCTCACTTTATAGTTTTAGTTAAATGAACATGCATCCTCACTAGCCTTAGACTTATTAATAATCATGCATTTTCATGGTTACTATTCACCTCCCATGTAAAATGACCAAAATACCCCTCTGGGGAGTCTATTCGGCTCCAAAGTGCCCCGAGCCCCAAATCAAACACCCAAGTAGACATTTTTGACTATTTAAATGCATTTGGACACTGTGGTGCAGTAAAAAAGACCATTTGGATGAGATAAAAATATTTCACTTTGAATTCATTTAATCTTAGTCCTAACCGTCTCACACGCGCGTCCCGACTTAATTTCCAAAATTGTCGTATTCATCACTTGTGATAATTTCTATTAAATCATGTAAAGTCATAATCATATAATACTTTTAATCACTAACTAATACTAAACATGTATCACATATTACTTTACTCTTGAGTAATATTTAAATCCGGATTAATTTTAATTATCTCACAATTAATCCTAATTATTCCCATTTTAAAATCATTAAAAATTATGGGGTATTACATACTCCTCCTTAATAACGAAATTTCGTCCGAAAATTCAGAAAAAGGCATACCTGCTAGAAATAACTCCGGGTATCTATCGATCATATCATCCTCGCGCTCCCAAGTAGACTCGTCAACATTATGGTGTGCCCATTGAACATGCACAAGCGGAACTACTTTTGATCGCAAACATTTCTCACTTTGGTCTAAGATCGCCAATGGTCGCTTCTCGTAAGAACTATCTGGCTGCAAATAAACTTCCTCCAACACCATATGAGTGTGAGACAACTCATCTCAGAGATACCGCCTAAGTGAAGAAATATGGAACACATCATGTATACGATGTAAGTGCTCCGACTGTCCAAGCGATACGCGACAGGCAAAATGGTCCCACATATCTCGGAGCCAATTTTCTTTTCTTCCTGAATCTCATGATTCCTTTCATAGGAGACACCCGTAATAACACTTGGTCCCCCACAATAAACTCCCTGAAGAACTGCTTAGCATCGGCGTAGCACTTATGTCTATCCTGGGCTAACCGAATACGACTCCTGATCAATTCAATCCCGATAGACGTTACCTGAATCAGTTTCGGCCCAAGTAAATTATTGTACCCCACCTCCAACAAACATAAAGGAGAGCGATAAGGTCTACCATATAACGCCTTAAATGGGGTCATACCAATGGTGAATTTATAGGAATTATTATAGGAAAATTCCACCAGTGGAAGATAGTGCTCCTAACTCCCTCCAAAATCCAAAATACACATGAACAACATGTCCTCTAGCATCTAGTTAGTACGCTCGGTCTGCCCATCGGTGTGCGGGTGATAGGTCGTACTCAATCGCACATCGGTACTCATTGCCTCATAAAAACTCTCCCAAAATCCGGAGACAAAGATATTGTTCCAATCGGACAGAATATCAAGTGATACCCCATGTAACCTCACTATTTTGGCAATAAAGAGATGTGCATAATGCCTCATCGAAAATCAGTTCGAACCATAAAGAAATGAGCTACCTTAGTCGAACGATCCACAATCACCCATATGGAATCGTGTCCCTTCTTAGTAATAGGCAACCCAGTGATAAATCCATGGAAATGCTCTCCCATTTCCACATTGGAATCTCTAGCGACTGAAGCAACCCAACTGGATTCTGGTGATCCACTTTCATTAACTGACAGGTAGAACACTTAGAGACGAACTGAGCAATGTATCTCTTCATCCCACTCCACCAATATTGTCATCGCATGTCTTGGCACATCTTGTCCCCATCCGAAAGTAGAACAAATAGGTATCCAAACGACTCTGACATCACTGCGTGCCATAACTCTTTCCCCTCTGGAATAATCAATCTACCGTTAAAGCGCAAGCCTCCCTCTAAACTCACGGAGTAAGACTCTGCTCCCTCGGACAAAAGTTGCCAAATTTTCTCTTGACAAAAAGGATCCACTGCCTGAGCCTGTACTATTCGCATCACAATCTGAGGAGTAACGGTCATAACTGGCATAAATGACCTAGCAGCGGCATCCTGATGGACCAGTTCCTTCTATTTAGCCTTCCACACCGCGGCTAGTTCACCCTCAGGCCTATGACTCAACGCATCTACCACCATGTTAGCCTTCCCTGGGTGATAATGTATCTCAAACTGATAATCCTTTACGAATTCAATCCACTTACGATGTCACATAATCAATTCCCTATGAGTGAACAAATACTGCAATGACTTGTGATCCGTGAATAGGCAAAATTTCTCACCCAAAAAATAATGTCTCCATATTCGTAGGGAAAATACGACTCGGCTAGGTCTAAATCATGTGTAGGGTAGTTCTTCTCACGAGGCTTAACCTTTCTAGAGGCATAAGTTATAGCCTTCTCTTCCTGTGCTAGAACCCCACCATGTCCCTGTAGCAATGCGTCAGTGTATACTAGATACTCTACTCCTAGTCTGGGCAGTTCTAGTAAGGGTGCTTAAGTTAACTTATCCTTCAATTCATCAAACACCAACTGACGCGCATCATTCCAAACAAACTTTATGCCATTACGGGTTAGATTTGTCATCAGACCCACAATCTTCGAAACGCCCCTGATAAACCGTTTGTAATATCCAACTAGCCCCAGGAAACTGCGGACCTCTGTCAGTGTCGTGGGTTGTCCCCACTCCCTCACCACAGATAATTTGCTAGGATCCACTACTAAACCCCTTTCTGACACTATATTCCCCAGAAACTACACCTCCTAGAGCCAAAATCCACCCTTTTCATACTTAGCATACAACTGATGCTCCCGTAGTGGCTGTAGGACCTTTCCAAATGCTCAACTTGCTCTTCTTCGGTACGAGAATAAAACAGGATGTCATCTATAAAAATAATGACAAACTAATTCAGGAATTCTTTGAACACCCTATTCATTAAATCCATGAATATAGCCGACGCATTGGTCAACTCGAATGGCATAACTAGTAATTCATAAGATCCATATCGTGTCAGAAAAAGCAGTCTTTGACACATACTGCTCCCTAATCCGCAACTAGTGGTATCCGGACCTAAAGTCTATCTTTTAGAACTATGTTGCTCCTCTCAGCTAATCAAACAAATCATCGATGCGAGGTAATGGATACTTATTTCAGATCGTGACTTTATTAAGTTTCTGATAATCCCTTCACAAACGTAGGGATCCATCCTTCTTCATTACAAATAGGGTTGGGGCACCCCAGGATGAGGTAATCCTACGAATGTAATCCTATCCCAACAACTGATCAATCTGATCCCTCAACTTGCTCATCTGTGTAGGAGATATACGAAAGGGGGCACATGTTATCGATCGAGTTCTCGATGCTAAGTCAATCACAAACTCAATCTCCCTAGTCGGCGATTCCCATGGTATGTCTCGAAACACATCTGCGAATTCCCTAACAACAAGAATCGAGTCAAGGGGAATCACAACTCCCGTAATGGCCTCCTCCTCTATACAATACAAATGAGTGGAAGATTCTCTATCGGGGTGATGCATCCCCATTAAAAACATCTCCTGACCTAGGATAGCAAATATAATGATCCTACCAAAGCAATCAATCGTGGCTGTATAAGCAACAAGCCAATTCATCCCAATAAAAACATCATATTCGAACATGTATAATAAAAGCATATTAGCTAGTAAAATACATCCCATAGCCACAGAAACAGAACACATACCCTTAAATACGGGTGGTGGCTGCTGAACTGGTATATGTTGGATGTTGTACACATGTTGATACTATAACAACCTATTTTATGGTGGGGCGACGGGAGCAATGGAAGGTAAGGCTGGTATCTGTGCCTTTGCCGGATGGGAAGATGGAAACATAGGCCTCTATGGATCCTAATGAGCACCATGCTGATGGGGTATCTTGACCTTATCTAGGCAATCTTCCTTCTTGTGGTCAGTCTTGCCACATGTGAAGCATCTACCGGCAAACTGTCCCCCATTACGACCCTGTTGACCTCGACCCTGCTGACCATTTCCACCTCTCCCTTGGCCCTATTGGCCCTGGTGAATATGCCATTGGTCCTAGTGGCCCTGCTACCCCAGATTGCCTTGGGGGCCTTGCCTATTACCTCCCTGCCCAAATCGAAGACCTCCCGATCTAAGTCGCTTAGCATAATCCCCCGACTAGAAATTCTGCTCTCCCTGCCTCTATTGACCCTGGACTGATGATGTTCCACTGCCACTACCTCCCACACTCTTACCTTACTGACTGGACTCAATCCCCCGCTTGCTTCCATTAGCATGAAGGCGATGATCTTGGCAGTGAAGCAACGCTGCATTGATTACATCTCCGTAGGTCTGTAATGAAATATTACCCAAAAGATGTTAGCGAATCCTCCAATTAAGACCATCTATGAACATCTGAATTCTCATCTCTTCGGTGGGCACTTCTCCTGGTACCAGATTGGTCAGCCTAGTGAATTCTTCTTCATACTCGGCAACTGATTTCCCCTCCTAGGTGAGGTATAAAAGTTTCCTACTCAATTCGGTCTAAACAGCTGAAGAAAATAATTTACGGTCAAACCACACCCAGAAGTCCTGAGTAGTCATCGTATCCTGCTCCTTTGTTGCGGTAGTGGACTCCCACCACTGTAGAGTTGCTCCAACCAGCTTAAATGTTGCCAAGAACAACTTCTTAACCTACGTACACTCATACATATGCAGATGTTGTTGGATGTCTGACGCGACCACAAATGTGTCTAAAGTACGTGCTTTATAGGCTAAAGTGAAAGCCTTTCGCGTTAGTAATAATCCGATAAGTCAGGATCGTCTCCACAGGGAACAAAAATTGGCAATTCAGAATACCGCAGGAAATGCTTATTTAACCTTTAAATAATTCCTCAAAAGAAAAGAAAAGATGATGATTGATGGGCTGAAATTTCCAAATAATGATAAAAAGAAATTTTTAAATGAACTATGTGCACAAAAACAAACAAGAATTGTAAAGAGAATAGATATGAGTATAAGAGGAAATAGGTTAGGAAACAATCCCCCAATCCCTAGTAATTTATCGTATAGAATACTAGAATTGCAAATTAAAATCTTAACTGAACCCAGTCTTTAGAGATCCTAAGCATTGCATATATGAGGGAACTATCCCGCATCATATGAAATCAAAGGTAAATATAAAGCGGTGTAGAACAATTACACTTGCATAGTATTCTTAAACATCCCAAGTACCTAGGGCAAGAGAGATTAAAAGATCTACCATGTTCGTATAATTTCCCAACACGATTCGGTCAATTTTTAATTTAAACTCTATTTTCTACATGGGTAATTTATCTCAGGATGGGTTCATGCATCTCAACCCTTAAAAATTTTGCTAGACATGGTTTTGTTAGATGAAAACATAATTATAACAATGCAAGGAATCATAGATCTAAGAAATATAGCTTCAAAAGAGAATTGCAAAATAATAGGGAATCGAATTTAAATAAAATAAAGCAACAAATAAGAGAATTAAAATTGATACTTGGATTGAAGATCGAAATTTATAACCAAAACTTGAAAAGAGAATTGAACTTGAATCTGGAATACTCCTTTTCCTTCAAATTACAACCATGGTTTCTAAAATATGAAATTGTTTGCCACCAAAAAACTCCTATTCTCTCTTCTAGGGCTTGGCCTTTTATAACACCTAATAATCATTTTTACAACTAATAAAAAAATCATACAAGAAATTACAAGAGATAAGCCTTTTCAGGGTCCACAATAAATTCCAGTAATTCAACAGTCGGATCAGTCCAGATTCATCGGATCGGTTCGTTTTCCATTAGTCGGATCGGTTCTTTTTTCTTTCTACTAGATCGGCCCATATCCCATCGTATCGGTTTGTTTTTCATCAGTTCTGATTTCGGATCGGTTCGATCTCAACTGGATCGGTCCGATATTCTTCAATTTTGATTTTTTCTTTCCAACTTTGACTTGCCATATCTTTTGATCTAGAGCTCCAATTTGATTGTTGTTTCTTTCTACGCTCTTGTGAAATGATGATCTTCAACTTTCATTAGGCTTCAAATCCAAACTCTAGGTGTAAATTTACACTTTTGCCCTTTGACTTGTCTTTCTTTGTTCTCTTCCTTTCTTCCGGTTTCTTTCTTTTCTTGCACTAAATACCTGTAAAGTCAATAAGAAATACACAAAACTCGGGGTACTTGTTAGAAGAAGTCAGTAGCAATGATATGGGATAAAAGCAAGTCAATTACATTCTTCGAGATATTAAAACTACTAAATTAAGGGGCTAAATTCACAAGAATTTATGCTTAGTCAAATCCCCCTAACTTAGAACTTTGCACGTCCCGGGCAATGTAAATGAAGCTGACCAAAATTCCACTCTTGAGAATTCCTTTATTAAACTGAAACTCCACTTTCGCGGGCACGGGATTGCATTGAGCATATGCAACAAGCCTTTAAACCCCTAGGTTTCCCGAGTAGGACGCGTTTTGTCTTGTGAGGGTTTGTAGTGAATACACCCACAAAATTCTTTATTGACTCAAATAAATATCAAAATACTTAAAAATTGTGCAATTTAAACTTTTCGAAAAATAATCACCATAAATTCATATTCAAATATTTCAAACCATAGTGTGTGTGTGCAAAGCCATAAATTAAACCTCAAATTTCCATCGATTGAGCATTACGTTACTTTTCAAAAATTCATTTTGACTCAAATTCTTACAGAAGCACTCACTAACGAATCACTCGGATTGTGGTTATTTTCTCTCGATATGCATGATATAGAGAGTAAATATAATGGACACAAATTCACACATACAAAATTGAAAAGAAGGAAATATATGGTGAAAAGATCTCATCATCGGAATACAGTTATTAGGAAACGAGAAACATCATCTCTTAATCACACCATTTTAATCTCTTTTATTATCTTTTCATATCTTAGCTCTCCACGCTGTAATTAATTTCGCCATTCGGACTCGGTTAGGACTTTTCGGGTTAAAAAGTGTAAAGGGTAAAAATGGGAATGGATGGAATGTTCAGAATTGGAAAATGTCCTTATGACGTCTATTATTGCTTTTTCGGGCATTTGCTCATTTTTCTCTTTCTTTTTCTATTTTCATTTTTTTATTCTTCTTTTTTCTTACTATTTTTCTTTTCTTGCCCCCTCCTTTTTTTACACATTTTGGACTTACTTGATGAATTTCCAATTTTTCACAATTTCGGGCTATTTGGGTTTTTTGGGTTATCAAACGAAAGGGAAATATTTTATTAGGCTCAAATTGGGTTGGAAAGGGATAATTTTTCACAACTTTATTATGGATAATATTTTTGGGTTAAACAAAAGAGGGCCTACTTCATTATCGAAATTGCTAATCACATTACTATATGCATCTCGAGATTAATTAAATTTAGAGATATATTTATCATGAATTTCGAGATAACATTTCACACATTTCCCATAACCGATCAAAACAAAGGATTGAGATCATCAACGACTTATTAAAACGCTGAAAAGAACTTTGAGTTAATCATAAACTCGGATTGATTTAAAAACTCATAAAAAATTGAAAGGCTCGAAATCTCACCGGGTTTGATCAATCTCCACACTTATTCGTTAAACCGTAAATTTTCTTTCAATTTCCATCTTCGGTCAATTTTGGATCAGTGCATTTTGATTTTTACCATTTGAGACTTTAAATAGAATAAAGGTGATATTTTTGAAAATTTTAAATTCCAATTTTTATTTATATTGAACAAATATATATATATATATATATATATATATATGCGAAGTTTTATGAATACGCAATTATCATCCCCCCTAACTTAGTCTTTTGCATTGTCCACAATCAAAAGAACGAAAATCTAAATAAGACGAAATAAGGAGTGCGATAAATAAAACAAGCAAATAACTACAACTGAAACTGTTCATTACAACATAACTGTGTACACAAGAGATAAAAACATGAAAATAGCAACATAAGGTAAAACCAGAAGGGGACTGAGAAAGGATCCAACAGGTGTTGCCTATTGTGCTGGTGGGTGGTGGGAACTACCGGGCGCATTGGGGTCGTACAAATCATAAAAATAAGCAGGAAGTGGGGCATCAGGACCAACTGGAGGCGATAAAGATCATCCTGTATGCGTAACATCATACTCGAGTCGCGACGGTAGGAAGACAGAAAATCGTCGAACCGTATCTCAAGAGAAAAAACGCTCTCGGTGAGTGCTGCACCTTTTGGCACATAATCGAGATCAGTAGCTTCATCATATTCATCCTCGTCACCCTTGCCCATCTCAACATCTGCCGCACCAACACCCGCCTCCTCATCGGGAGACTCATCATCCGAGTCATCACTATCACCCTGGCGTGCTCGGATCAACTGTATTTGTTTGTCACTACAAGTGCGGGATTCTTTTCCAATTGGCTTTCGTAATCGAATAAGATCTTGCGGGGGAACAATATCGGCATCCTTAAGAATGGACATGATGAGACGACCATAAGGAAGAGGTGCCTTGCCCTTCTTGTCCAGCGCCGCGCAAATGATATCATTATAAAATGTGCGGGCCAAATTGATAACAGTTTCATGGGCAAACAAATGATAGACCATCGTGGCCTGACGCGGACGCATAGCCGGATCATTTGAAGTTTGCAAAATGTTGGCGCAGACGATGTGAAAAGTGATTCGGTCCTTGTCGGGTAAACGACCCATAGGAAAATTATGCGTATTCCAAATCGAACAGGGAGCGATGCGAGACATGCAAACATCTTTGGAAACTGGGGCATCGTTACTAGGGTATGAAAATTGGGCTGGAGTGATCACACCCTTGGGCTCGAGTTTTTGGGCTTGAATTGCCAATGAGAACAGAAGAGGTGTCGAGTCGACAAACGCTTGAGATTCAAAATCTGCGGTACGGATGAGCAAACCATAGAACGAACACACTTCATTCTCCCACACCGCCTCGTACGGTTCATTGAAGAATCTGCACCAACCTCTGGACATGAACATGCTGGTGACAGAATTAGGAAGCTCATTCCAAAGCACCTGATGCTCAATGTGAATTTTTCGCGTAGGACCAAAGAAACGGGGGCACCAACTTCCTTCACGGTGGGAACGATATTCTCCATTGCCATCAGGCAACACTTCAATGAAATTGTATTTCTGGGGAGCATCCATTGGAAATGAAATATTGGACAGAAAGATAGAGTAGAAAATGGAGATAGAGGTGTAAAGAAAATTTTGGATGAGAGGTTAATACTTATTGGTGTGATGGGTGGGGGGGGGGGGGGGGAGAATTGGTGGGAAATAAGGGTGGGAAACTGAATGGGAAAGGGGGTTGTACGAAAAAAAATTTGGGAATGAAAAGATTGGGGAATGAATGGGGCTGTGGAGGCTGAAGATGTTTTAACCTCGGGAAAGGACACAAACTGCAAATATCCGGACCGATCCGGGTTCATACCTGATCGATCCTGCCTTTTATTTATTTTTCGATTTTTAGTGACCGGATCGGTTCTTTTTTCAAGGCCGGACCGATCTGATTTGTCTAAATGCTCTGCTTTCCCTATTCAGTTCAGTGGTCACTCTCCTCACAATTTTTACTATCCAAACACACCTACCAATGCACATGGATTTCGAAACTTCTCAGAACTACCATCTAAACCCTAAATGCTCTCATGACACGTGCATGACTCCCGCCTCTGATAGGGACACATAACTATGAATTTCTAACTAGCCTAACATCCCATCACTACTATATACAACATTCACCCCATACACGTCGGGGGTACGATGACCTCACCTAATTTAGCTCAGTCAATCCCCATAAATGGGGTCCGATAACCAGATTGTGTCAGCTTTCGCAACAACCACTTCGAGATATGACTTGAGACGTTGTCCGTTAACCTTGAATGTGTTTCCCCCTTTTTGATCCTCTAATTCAACAGCTCCATGGGGTAACACTTCCTTCACAATGAATGGACCTGACCATCGTGACTGTAATTTTTCGAGAAACAAGTGTAACCTCGAGTCGTACAAAAGTACTTTCTGTCCCGAATGAAACTCATTACGTCGGATAATTTTATTGCGAGCTCATTTCATTCGTTCTTTTGAGATTTTAGCACTTTCATACGCATCGTTACGTATTTTTTATTACTCGTTCAACTGAAGTTTGCGTGCTTCACCGCCTTTTTCCATGTTAAAGTTCACCCTTTTAATAGCCCAATACGCCTTATGTTAAATTTCAACAGGGAGATGACAAGATTTTCCATACAGAAAATGAAATGGAGACATTCCAAAGGGATTCTTGTATGTAGTTCGATAAGCCCATAGAGCATCATTCAATCTGAGAGACCAATCTTTCCTGTTAGGTTCGACTGTCTTCTCTAAGATATTCTTGATTTCTCGATTCGCTAGCTCAGCGTGGCCATTAGATTGGGGGTGATAAGTCATTCCAACTTTATGGACGACCCCATACTTTCTCATTAGCTTTTCCATTGGCTGATTGCATAAATGAGTGCCATTATCACTGATGATAGCCTTAGGAACTCCAAAGTGAGAAAGTATGTGTTCTTGAATGAATTCTATCACCACCTTATTGTCATTCGTCCTTATAACTATTGTCTCTACCCATTTTGAGACGTAGTCTACTGCGACGAGGATGTATAGAAAGCCAGAAGAGGGTGGAAAAGGTCCCATGAAGTGAATTCCCCAGCAATCAAACAACTCTATGACAAGTATGGGGGTTAATGGCATCATGTCACGGAGAGTAATAACTCCCATTCTTTGGCATCTATCACACGATTTACAATAACTATTCACATCTCGAAAGATTGTGGGCCAAAAGAGATCGCTTTGTAGAATTTTTACGGCAGATATATTTTTGGAGAAATGACCTCCACAAGCCTCCGTATGACAAAATCGGATTACACCTTGTATTTATTCATCAGGTACACATTTTCGGATGATTTGATCGGCTCAATACTTAAATAGATATGGATTATCATAGAAGAACATGCGTGACCAAGTAATGAACTTTTTTCTCTCTTGCGAAGTCCAATTGGAGGGAACGACCCCCGTGACCAGGTAATTTACTATATTCGCAAACCAGGGAAGAGAAGAAGTAGCAAATAGATTCTCATCCGGAAAATACTCATCTATGGGAATTGGATCAATAGGTACGTCAGACGAGAGCCGTTACAAATGGTCGGCAACGACATTTTCTACTCCTTTCTTATCTTGGATTGAGAGATTAAACTCTTGTAAGAGTAGGATCCACCTGATTAGGCGTGGTTTGGCATCTTTCTTGGTCTGAAGATATTTGAGTGCTAAGTGATCAGTGAAGCAAATAATGGGCGACCCAACATTGTAAGAGCCGATTTTGTCGAGAGCAAAAATGACTGCTAGTAATTCTTTCTCCGTAGTGGAGTAGTTGAGCTGGGAGCCGGATAATGTCCTACTAGCATAGTAAATAACATGGGATTTCTTGTCTTTTCTCTATCCTAAAATAGCCCCGATCGCGTAATCACTTGCATCACACATAAGCTCGAATGGGAGTGACCAATCGGGAGCTTGCATGATAGGAGCAGAAATTAACATGCTTTTTAATTTATCAAAAGCTTCTTGACATGCATTATTCCATTCAAACGGAGTGTCCTTCATAAGAAGATTACTCAAGGGTCTAGCGATGGTGATAAAGCCCTTAATAAATCTCCTGTAAAATCCAGCATGCACTACACCAAAATGGGTAAATTGTCACCCTTCCAGCACTTAGCTTTGTCACGGTCAATGACCATGACAACACACATGCGTTTTGTGTCACGGTCATTGAACGTGACAAGGCCGTGATAAAGAATTGTCACGGTTAATGACCGTGACAATACTTATAATGTTGTCACGGTCAATGACCGTGACACGACCGTGACAAATGTCACAGTAAAAAAACCATTTCCCTTCTTTTTTTCCCCGCCGTTCTTCCCTCCTTTTTTCTCTCTCTCTACTTTCAGGTTACTCTATCTCTCCCTCTCTATCTCTCTCTCTCATATATATATATATATATATATATATGTGTGTGTGTGTGTGTGTATGCGCGTGTGTGTGTGTGCGCGTGTGTGGTGGGTGGGGGTGTGGAGGGGGTGGGACAGGGGGTGGGGCAGGGTGGGGGGGTTGTACGTGTGTGTGTGTGTGCGTGTGTGGTGGGTGGGGGTGGGGCAGGGTTGGGGGGGGGGAGATGGGCGGTGGCAAGTGTGTACTAATGAAGATCATGGGGGAGAGATAGAAAAATTATCTTAATTAATTTAAGAATTTTATCTTAATTAATTTATTATTAATGCAATAAATTATATATATATATATATATATATATATATATATATATATATATATATTATTGCAATTTTAAATGTTAATATAATTTTAAATATTTTTTTTAATCTATATAGCACCTACTTCGCAAATAATTGATACATTACATATAGGTTGTACATATAGAATTGTACTAATTTGCATTAAGTTTTTAACGGAAAGAAACCGCTGGTTAACAACCATGTTAAAAATTCAGGGTTAACATTGTAGCTTTTGAAATGTCGAGTCTAAATTGAAATTAACCCCAAACTTTAAGGTTTAGGTTTCATATTTTCATAATAATAATAATAATAATAATAATAATAATAATAATAATAATAATAATAATAATAATAATAATAATAGTAATGGTACTTTATGTTTTTGGTTAAGATATAATTATGGCTATTTTGGATTTTTGAAAAAAAACCCATTTGGATTTATGAAAATATGGCTATTTTGGTGTTAATTTTTCAAATTACTTACGCTGGTATAATTATTGTGGTACTTGTAGTTATGATTTTGAGTTTTTTGCAAAGTGATGATAGTAGAGTTGATGGAAAGTCGTGGTGCAGACGAATGACACTGGTATAAGTGGTGGTGGAGATGGTGGCATGTGATAAGGTGGAGTTGGTGGCAAGTGGAGGTGGATATAGTATGTCTTGAAAGTAGTTGTATCGTGGGGGTATTAGAGTCGAAGAAAGAGTTATATTAAAATTTATTATAATGTAATTATTATATATGTGCGCGTGTGTGTATGTGTGTGTGTGCGTGTGTGGTGGGTGGGGGGTGGGGCAGGGGGCTGTGCGCGTGTGTGTGTGTGTGTGTGTGTATGTGTGTGTGTACATGTGTGATGGGTGGGGGTGCGTGTGTGGTGGGTGGGGGTGAGGCAGGGTGGGGGGAGGGGGCAGGGATGGGTGGTGGGTGGCGGGGTAGGGGTGGGGGGCTGCGTGTATGTGTGTGTGTGTGTGTGTGAACGTGTGTCTATATGTGTGTGTAGTGTGCGTGTTTGTGCGTAATGTCCCTTGTAAACGAATTGATTGATTGCCCCTCATTGTAAATTAGCAAATTAATATATTATTAATTATGAAAGTAGTATTGCCCCTCATTGTAAATTAATAAATTAATAATTATATACATTAATTGTTAGTTTAATTGATGAAAAAAATTAATTGAGTAGATGAATTAGAAGGAGTACGGGATACACATTTTTTGTTGACATTGTTGTTGGATTATAGTGGATCGATATTGGGTTGGTTAATTTTAAAAGTGGCATGACCACTGGATTATTGTCCATATGGAGGCGGAATTTTTTAACTTTTTTTTAAAATTACTTTATTTATACGCTTCGTACCTTTAATATACGCTTCGTTCCTTTAAAAGTGGTATGACGACTGGATTATTGTCCATTGAGGTGTTTAACAGTAACAATTCATTTTTATTTGTAATAATTGTACATATTTGCATGTATTCTTTTAATTCCTTTTGATATGTACTAATAACATTTTTTTACATCAAATGCCTCCTTCAATTATTAAGGCAAGGATGATGATGCTAGTTATGATGATGTCGTCTGGGCTTGATGGTGGCGGAGGCAACGAGGGCTCCTCGACCCCTCGTCTTCCTAAATATGGCAAATTATGGATGCCCATCGAGAACAAGTCGGGGCTATTAGCGAGATCCCTCGAGCTGGTAAAGGCGATCATCGACCCGGGGTACATTAGTTGGAAGGAGGTGCCATATGACCTCAAGTTAGTTGTTTGGGTGGCACTACAGGTAATATATTTATATTTATATTTATATTTATATTTCAATTTCAATTTCGATTTCAATTTCATTTTATATTTATATTTATATTTATTTGCAACTAATATTGTATTTGTTGGACATGAACAATTCAACCTGGATCCAAAGCTACGCGATTCCGTCTTGAAGCAGTTGAGGGAGCAACACAAGACGTGGAAGAAAAATATGCGGACCCGGTACTTTGGTAAGACACGAGAGTCTATTATCCAATGGCGTGAATCCTTCCCGTCGAAGGAGCCGATCTCATTGGCACAATGGCAAAGGTTCATTGACAATGAGATCGGGGAGCAACAATTGGCATCTCGCCAATCGGGAAGGGAAAACTGGGCAAAAAAGACGGACATGCACTACTCCGGCCGAACGTCTTATGCCGAGGTGGAGCATAGGATGATGGTAAGATTTAATTTTTCTATAACAACATAAAATATATTATTCTGCATTATTTTACTTTGCAGGGTCGATACTAATTTTACTTTATTTTATTTCAGGGGATAGGGAGTGGTCCTGGGGGTAGGCCACATAGGCTCGATACTTATATGGCTCTTTGGACGAAGAAGTGGAAGGACAAGGAGGTGTCCCCAAGCGTCGCGGCCACGATTGTAAGTAATCCGACGTTTACTTTTTGTTAATTACGTTATAATTTTTTAATTTACTTATTTTACTAATCATGTGTTTTTTGTCTTTTCAGGCAAAGCTTAAGGAAGTGCATGAGTCGTAGTCTAATGTTGATAAGGCATCTTTGTCCACAGACGCACTTAGTCAAGTGTTTGGCTTTGATCGCAAGGGGAGGACAAGGGGGTGAGCTCGCGGGTGGCCAAATCTAGGATCATCGGTTTGGAGATGAGCGACACCGGGTTGGCTTGAACGGTGGATTAACATGATGCGAAGCTGTCCCATTTGGAGGCAACGGTCCAGGATATGTACTCATTCATGACGCGTTCGTTGGGCGAAAATCGTAAGGGTAAAAGGAAGGAGAAGGCAGTGAGGAAGGAGGTGTGGGAGGACGAGGACGAGGATGTTGACCTCGCTGCTTCATCGTCGGCACGTGCGGACTTTGATGATCCACTTCCCTATTTGGCTCCCTTCAACAGACCGATGTCGACACTTGGTTGGCTGAGCGTGCTTATAATGGACATATTTGATGGCCAGCGGATAGGGCGGGGGTTGAGGGACCCGAATATCATCCAGGGTGCACTAGTTCATGGACGTGAGCTTTAAGACATCGAGTCCAGGGTGCTCGTCACGCATGTGATGCCCGGGAAAGAGAACTCCCAATTTTGGTTGCGCGGACAATGCAACACGGCATATATTAGTGGATGTGTTCATTCATATATCGTGTGGCCTACTCACCTCCTCAGCGTTAACCATACCCCAAACATTTAGTGACATTGATTTAAGTTTGAATTGAATTGTTTTAAATTATTACATTTGAATTATATTTGGATTATATAGTGATGCATATTCTCTCTATTTTGAATGTATATTTACACTATCTCTATTTTATCTGGATATATAATGTTTGAATAGGTACAACGTTGCTATAACAGGTACATATATACTGCTAGGCAGTGGCAGTGGCCATACTATCTAGCAGATTTTTTTTCAATTCTACGCAGAATTGTCACGGTCAATGACCGTGACAAGTTCGTGACAAAAAAAATTATCACCCCCAGAATTGTCACAATCATTGACCTTGACAAGTCCAACTTGTCAAGGTCAATGACCGTGACAATTCGGCAGATTTGGTGTAGTGATGGCCTAGAAAGGACCTCACATCTTTAAGTGATTTTGGCGGGGGTAGCTCAGGCTATTACTTGGATTTTTGCTCGATCAACCTCAATACCCCTAGATGAGACTATATGGCCCAGAACTACGCCCTCAGTTACCATAAAGTGGCATTTTTACCAATTGAGGACTAAGTCTTTTTCCACACACCGGAATAAAACTTTTTCAAGATTATCTAAACATTGGTCGAAAGAGGGACTGAAAACACTGAAATCGTCCATAAACACCTCAAGACCTTTCTCTATCATGTCGCTAAAGAGGATCAACATGCACCTTTGAAAAGTCATGGGCGCATTACATAATCCAAACGTCACACGTTTGTAAGCAAACGTGCCAAACAGACATGTAAAAGTCATCTTTTCCTGATTAAGTATATCCACTTCAATTTGATTATAGCCAGAATACCCATATAGAAAATAATAGTAAGGGTGGCCCGCTACTCATTTAATCACTTGGTCGATAAAAGGCAAGGGAAAGTGGTATTTTCTTATTCCATCATTGAGTTTTCGATAATTAATGCAAACACGCCACCCAGTGGTGGTGTGTTGAAGTATTAATTCTCTCTTAGTATTTTCAACCATAGTCATACCCGACTTCTTCTGAACGACCTGAATTAGGCTCACCCATTTACTATCAGAAATGGGATAGATAATCCCTGCATCTAATAATTTGAGGATTTCTGCTCGAACTACATCTTTCATAGTTGGGTTCGGTCGCCTTTGCATTTCTCTCGAGGGCTTCACCTCCTCCTCGAGGTGGATTTTATGTGTTCAAATCAAAGGACTTATACCTTTCAAATCTTCTATAGTCCAACCAAAATCACTTCTATGCTTCCGCAAAACATTCAACAACCTACCCTCTTATTGTTTTTTAAACTAGAAGAGACATCAACAAGAAACGTTTCATCATCTCCTAGAAAAGCATATTTTACATGAGAGGGTAGTTTATTTAAGTCAAGACTAGGAAACCTATCTTCATAGGGGATCATGCGTGACTCCTGCGGGGGTAATCTTCAAATCTATAAATCCAGTCAACATCTCTCAACTTCTCAAAAGTCACTTCTTCTTGTAACAAAGCTCCCAACTCCTCCACTTCACGCTCAAACTCATTATAAGAACTCTCACTCTCAACACCTTGCACTAAACAAACTTCAAGTGCATCCCCACCTATGATCTTCTAAATGTGCTCATCCACCACCTCTTCAATAAGATTAACCTCATGAATTTCATCCTCATCACCCATTTGGTTAGGAACATTGAAAATATTGGTCTCGAGGGTCATGTTTCCAAAAGTGAGTTGCATTTGGCCATTCCATGTGTTGATCAAAGCATTAACAGTAGCTTAAAATGGACGGCGCAAAATTATGGGAACATGATTACTAGAATGGGGGGAAGGATCCGTGTCCCAAATGACAAAGTTTATAAGGAAGTAGAATGTGTCCACTTGAACTATCATGTCCTCCACAATCCCTCGAGGTACTTTCACGGTTCAATCTGCTAACTATAGAGTGATTCGTGTAGGTTTAAGATCGCCTAAATCAAGCTGCTTATAGATAGAGTATGGAAGGATATTCACACTCGCACCTAAGTCTAGCAAGGATTTTTCAACTCTACTCTCTCCAATAACACACGAGATGGTGGGTGCACCAGGATCCTTAAATTTTGGTGGAAGATCATTCAGAAGGATCGAGCTCACATTTAGTGCCAAAAAGACGTTCTTCTTCACCTTAAGCCGTCGTTTGATAGTCAAAAGATGTTTGATGACTTTGGCATAGGTGGGAATTTGCTGGATAGCATCCAGAAATGGAAAGTTCAACTTCACTTGCTTTAGAATATCTAACACTTCAGTACGCGAGGCTCCTTTTTTGGGTGGTGCTAAGCGTTGAGGAAATGGAGCAGCAGTGGGCGGTTTTACTTCAACTTCAAGCTCACCTTCTTCATCCTTATCATCCATTTGCAATGGGGTCTCCTCAGACTCTGAAACTTATTTAGCTTTAGATTCTTTGGGAGGTGGTGGGGCTAGATCAATTACGCGATCATTTTGCAGAGTCGTGACAGCTTGACATTGCTCCGACGAATTGGATGATGTAGAGTTAACCGTAGTTTTCCCTTGAGGAGGTCTTTGGCCTTGAGCTGGGAATTTACCCTTCTCCTGAGTATTCAATGCAGATTGCAACCTAGAGATGCTAGTATTTATTTCCGTGAACATTCGATCATACTTAGCATTATTCTCCTTTTGAGATTGGATGAGTTGATTAAGATTGTCCTCAAGAGATCGCCTAGTGGAGTAACATACGGACCAGGATATGATACTTGCATTGGGGTTTGCATCGGAGGAGGCATTTATTGAAATTGAGGAGGGGGATGGAGGCAAAGAAACATGTGAATTAGGAGTAATCCCACTTTGTGGTTGTCCACAGTTGAAACTAGGATGATTCCTCCAAGATTGATTGTATGCATTCCCATGAGGTACATTAAAATTTCCTTGAAATCCTCCAATACCTTATACTTTCTCAGTGTGCATTGCTTTGTACGCAGGTATTGTAGGACATCCTTTGGTAGAATTACCATCCATACAAATAGCACATACTTACTCCTTTCCAGCTTGAATGGGTCCAACAACTTCTCTCAATCGAACCTCAAGTATGTCTCCGCAACTCTTTTCCAATTGGTCAAATCAACGATCTAACAAAGTGTCCTTGTCCAAGTGATAAATACCGGACGCATCAGGAGAATTCGACACTTGTCAATTTTTGTTTTAGCTATTAGGGTTGAAAACATCCCATGCTTGCATAGTCTCTGCTACATACTTCAGATGAGCCTCAGCATCGCTCGAGTCTAGCTCCCAAAATGGTCTTTCACACATCGTCTGCACGAGTTGTTTAGATGCTAAAGTAATCCCTTGATGAAAAAATTAAATGAGATGATGTTTTTCAAACCCATGATGTGGGCAAGCACTAACTAACTCCTGAAAATGTTCCCAACACTTGTCGAAAGCTTCATTCTCATTTTACTAAAAATCTTGGATTTGAGATTTAACAGAGTTGGTTTTGTGATGTGGAAAGAACTTGGAGAGAAATTTAGTCTGCATATCTCTCCAGGATAAAACAAAATTCGGGGGCAGTGACCATAGCCAGGTCTTAGCTTTATCCTTTAAGGAAAAAGGGAAAAGTTTTAACCGGATTACATCTTGTGGGCAGGTTTGATCACCAAACGTCTCACATGCTTCTTCGAATTCTCTAATATGGAGATATGGCTTTTCAGAATCCATACCATGGAATGTAGGAAGAATTTGAATCATCCCATTACAAAAATGGAACTGGCCGGCATTATACATAAGTAAAATTCAACCAGGGGTGAAAGTTTGCTCAGGAAATAAGAGATCTTTCATGGGAAGATACGGTAACTCTTCCTCCCAGCACCAACACTGACACTACCGTGCACGGACATATTGCTACCAAAAGATTCAGAACCCTCACTCAGTGTTTGACTCAAAGTGCGACTTGTGATTGAATTTTGAGGTGGATGAGGTGGAACCCAAAAGTGTGGAGAGTCGATGGTATGAGAATTTTCAGAATTAGCTTCAGCAATGGGATTTTCGTGAACTTGGGTTGAAAAGGGATTTTGCATATAATATTATGAGTGATGAGATGATTTTTTTTTAATCAAATTAGGATGAATTTCACTTTCCTAAGTATCACTAATTTACTCGCTCCCCGACAACGGCGCCAAAAACTTGACGCGACCACAAATGTGTATAAAATGCGTGCTTTATAGGCTCAAGTGCAAGCCTGTTGCGTTAGTAATAATTCGATAAGTCGGGATCGTCTCCACTGGGAACATAAATTGCAATTCAGAATACCGTAGGAAAAGATTATTTAACCTTCAAAAGATTCATCAAAAGAAAAGAAAAGATGATGATTGATGGGTTGAAATTTCCAAAGAGTGATAAAAAGAAATTTTTAAATGAACTACGTGCACAAAAACAAATAAGAATTGCAAAGAGAATAGATATGAGTATGAGAGGAAATAGGTTAGGATACAATCCCCCAATCCCTAGTAATTTACCGTACAGAATACTAGAATTGCAAATTAAAATCTTAACTGAACCCAGTCTTTAGAGATCCTAAGCATTACATTTATGAGGGAACTAACCCGCATCATATGAAATCAAAGTTAAATATAAAGAGGTGTAGAACAATTACACTTGCATAGTATTCTTAAACATCCCAAGTACCTAGCGCAAGAGAGATTAAAAGATCTACCATGTTCGTATAATTTCCCTACACGATTCGGTCAATTTTTAATTTAAACTCTATTTTCTACATGAGTAATTTACCTCAGGATAGGTTTATGCATCCCAACCCTTAAAAATTTAGCTAGACATAGTTTTTTTAGATGAAAACAGAATTATAACAATGCAAGGAATCATTGATTTAAGAAATATAGCTTCAAAAGAGAATTGCAAAACAATTGAGGATCGGATTGAAATAAAATAGAGAAACAAATAAGAGAATTAAAATTGATACTTGGATTGAAGATTGAAATTTATAACCTAGACTTGAAAAGAGAATTGAACTTGAATCTGGAATACTCCTTTTCCTCCAAATTACAACTAGGGTTTCTAAAATATGAAATTATCTGCCACCAAAAAACTCCTCTTCTCTCTTCTAGGGCTTGGCCTTTTATAACACCTAAAAATCATTTTTGCATCTAATAAAAAAATCATACAAGAAATTCCAAGAGACAATCCTTTTCAGTTTCCACAATGAATTCCAGAAATTCAACAGTCGAACCGGTCCGGATTCCATCGAATTGGTTCGTTTTCCATTAGTCGGATCAGTTATTTTTTCTTTTTACCGGATCGGTCCGTATCCCATCGGATCGGTTTATTTTTCATCGGTTCTGTATCGATCTGGGGTCTACTAGAATGGTGGCATTTCGGATCGGTCCGATATTCTTCAATTTTGACTTTTTCTTTCCAAGTTTGACTTGCCATATCTTTTGATCTAGATCTCCGATTTGATTTCCATTTCTTCCTACGCTATTGTAAAATGATGATATTCAACTTTCATTTAGCCTTCAAATCCGAAATCCGAGTGTAAATTTATGCTTTTGCCCTTTGACTTGTCTTCCTTTGTTATCTTCCTTTCTTCCGGTTTCTTTCTTTCTTTTCTTGCACTAAATACCTGTAAAATCAATAAGAAATACACGAAACTCGGGGTATTTGTTAGAAGAAGTCAGTAGCAATGATATGTGATAAAATCAAATCAATTACGTTGTTCGAGATATTAAAATTACTAAATTAAGGGGCTAAATTCGGAAGAATTTATGCTTAGTCAATGTCTTTCTTTTATTGGCTAGAAATCATAACATCGGAACCCCCTTTAAATTTTGGTGGGTGTGCCTTTTGGAAGGCATCCCTGCAGGGGGAAATGCTGGTTCTGGTGAGGGTGGGACTGCCTGTGTCGGTGGTGGTGCTTGCTGGACAATCGCTAAGGCAGCATTAACGGCTTGAGCAACAATTGCAGCAACCTCTGTTGCGTTCACAGTACCTTGGGCTGGAGTGGACTATGGGGCTCGCTGTGCCGCTCTAGGCTCGTCATGCATGCCCAGGAGACATATGAAATGAGGGAGAGATTGTTTTTATCATTTCAAATATCAAAAAAATAGCTGAAGTCATAAATACGCAATTATGAATACAACAATCCTAAAGATAGGGCTCTATGTCAAAGGACACTAAACAGAAAGCATAGTAAACCGTACAGTTCCTAAGGACAATAGAAGTTGATGCTCTCATACCACCTGTAACACCCCACCTAATTAAATATCGGGTGATCTGTCCTTTATTAATTTAAATAAGAATATCCAGTTGGTTCATTCTTAGCATCACTGTCGAAAACAATCTCTCTTATTAACTCACCTAATAATTAATTAAGCTAAGTGTAAAAACTTTTCCAATTTTAATTTAATAAAATCCATACCACCATACTGAAATAAATAAGTGACATCCCAACACAACGGAATCAAAATTAAACAAATTTAAAAGTAACTGGAATAAACTCTCCAGTTGGAATATCCCAATATCACCATCCAAAACAAAATGACAATAACATTATCAATATACAATATCTGAAATGGAAATGAAACTACAAGAATCTTGGGCGACATTTCCTACATAAGCCAAATACTATAAAGATAGGAATCAAGAAAATTAATGGGTCTAATCCAAAGATACATCCCCAGAAACTCGTTAAAATACACATCCTCTAAGTCGACGCGTCCCTGATGCAGGGCACCTGGATATATATATATATATATATATATATATATATATATATATATATATATATATATATATATATATATATATATATAGTAGAGAAAAGAGTATGCAAGTAAACGGGTCAGAGCCCAATTGTAAAAGATTTCTAAAACATCAAGTGCTTAATAATTACAAATTAAGCCGGTATTATATTCATATTAGTTTTTCGTCTCTCACTTGGGAACCTCACCCCTTATCTAGTGTGCACACCTACCTTACCTCAAAATCTTTCTAGAAAAGTTCCCATTTACTAGTTTAATATATGTGTTACTGTGATTCTACCTTATCTTATGTCTCTATATTTCTCACGTAATATGTATGATAAATACACATGTTCATTTCCCTTTAATATGAACTAAGTTTTTTCAAGGCTTTAAGATTACGTATTCACTTACTTAATTAAATTCAGATTTCATTAATCTCTCTCATCTACTAAAAGTTACACAGTTGATTAAAGCATTGTATGTGTGTGTGTGTGTGTGTGTGTGTGTGTGTGGACATATATACCAATAAAGCACCCCCTAGACACCGCTGCAGTTCATGCATTCTCTGCTATCATGTCCTGGTGCGTCACACACTGCATAACGGACAATTAGTTCGGCGTCTCTCACGAACCATAAATCTCATAACACAAATATTGGAGGCGAGCATACTCCCCAGCCAAATGGGTCACGCACATACCTATGCTCCCATTCAATCGTCAAAACTATCATTCACACCGATAGCACGTGTCCAAGGTCCTATGCTCAGTGTACAAATCTAAATCCCCCCAA
The DNA here is from genome assembly GCA_949130495.1 of Sambucus nigra. Lineage (NCBI taxonomy): Eukaryota > Viridiplantae > Streptophyta > Magnoliopsida > Dipsacales > Adoxaceae > Sambucus > Sambucus nigra. The sequence continues at coordinate 185,558,378 of OX422209.1, read as the reverse complement.
ATGGGTCCAATTAGGATAAGACTGTGCACAATGTGAAACCTCCACCTCGATAGCAAGTAGCGTAGGTATGTCATACACAAAATAAATCATAATACAGGTATTTATCCCACTCATATATATATATATATATATATATATATATATATATATATATATATATATATATATATATCAATATGGCATATGCACAACCCATAACAATCCCCTTACGTAGTATATTTATATCTCGAATATCCTACGTATTTGTAGATTATGACTTTACTTCTTAAAGTATGTTCCCGGTCTTTTCTCAACACTCGAAGATAATCAAATAGTTCTCATATAATTTCACTAGGTACAAGTCTACACCCTACTGGTCCATGTCATCACAATTTACAAATTTAATTATTTCAATTGGGTTTATTCTTCGATACTCACTAATTCGATTTTAACCAATTACTCTGGTTCCCTAGGATTAATTACACCTATTAATATTTTTTTTGGGTTCTACCTATCACCCTACTAACTTTTCTTAAATCCCAAAATGTTCAATTAGTCACCACAAAAGATTTATGCAAGATGAGATTTAATCAAACCTTCTAACGAAATAATTTTCAAAAATCCAGGAGGAGTCGATCGATCGAAGGGAAGGGTCAATCGATCGATCCAGTCGATCGATCGACCTTCTTGAGTCGATCGATCGATCCATCGGGTATGGCCACGATTCTGCATATATTTGCCTATGGGTTTAACCATTTTTCATCTTCAATTCATATCCCAAACCCCTTATAATATATTCCATACGATATGGCAATATATATAAACGATTTACAACCATTAAACAATTCTAAATACTCAATAAGATTGGATTAAAACATCATTTTCCATAATTTTCAAAAAACTATTACATTATCATATTCTCCAAGAACAAACTATAAAACCCAGATTCTCTTCATTAAATGATTCACCAATTCGGGGCTAATATTATATGATCATCCCAGATTAAATATACATGTTTCTCATTTCAAGGGACTAATTCAAAAACCCCATAGTTTGCTTTTAAATCATGTAAATATTCAGAATTCTACAACTATCCTAATATGAACATGATACGTGCTAAAATTGTAAAGATTAATCCACTTGCCTCTAATATGTAGGCATGAACCTTTGAGTATGATAGGCTACTGGTGGTCCTCCTCTTTTCCAGCTAACTTCCGGCGGTGGTGGTGGTGGATGACCTTGTCCCTTAGTTTCCTAGAGGTGGCCGTTCCCTTTCCAGAAAACTCTTACTCTCCTCTAAATTTCTCATTTTAAAGTTTTGCTAAAATGAACATGCATCCCTACTAGCCTTAGACTTATTAATAATCATGCATTTTCGTGCTTACTATTCACCTCCCATGTAAAACGACCAAAATACCCTGCTAGGGTGTCTATTCGGCTCCAAAGTGGCCCGAGCCCCAAATCAAACACCCAAGTAAACATTTTCAACTATTTAAACGCTTTCGGACACTTTGGTGCAGTCAAAACGACCAATTGCATGACATAAACATATTTTACTTTGATTTCATTTAATCTTAGTATCAATCGTCTCACACGCGCGTCCCGACTTAATTCCCAAAATTATCGTATTCATCACTCGCGACATTTTTTTATTAAATCTTGTAAAGTCATAATCATATATTACTTTTAATCACTAAGTAATATTAACAAATATCACATATTACTTTACTCTCGAGTAATATTTAAATTCGTATTAATTTTAATTATCTCACAATTAATCCTAATTGATCCCATTTTAAAATCACTAAAATGACAGGTTATTACATACTCCCTCCCTAATAATGGAATTTCATCCCGAAATTAAAAAAAAGGCATACCTGGTAGAAATAACTCTGAGTATCTATCGCACATATCATCCTCGCGCTCTCAAGTAGACTCTTCCACATTATGGTGTGCCCATTGAACATGCACAAGTGGAACTACTTACGATCGCAAACATTTCTCACTTCGGTCTAAGATCGCCACTGGTCGCTCCTCGTAAGAACTATGTAGCTGCAAATCAACTTTCCCCAATACAATATGAGTTCGAGACAACTCATCTCGAAGATACCGTCTCAGCGAAGAAATATGTAACACATCGTGTATAAGATGCAAGTGCTCTGACAGTCCAAGTCAGTACGCGACAGGTCCAACCCTATCAATAATTGAAAATGGTCCTACATATTTGGGAGCCAATTTCCCTTTCTTACGGAATATAAAGATTCCTTTCATATGAGACACACGCAGTAACACCTGGTCCCCCACATTAAGCTCCCTGACGAATCGTTCGGCATCAACATAGCTCTTCTTTATATCATGGGCTACCCGAATTTGACTCCTGATCATTTTAATCCTAGCAGACATGTCCTGAATCACTTCTAGACCAAGTAACTTGTTGTCCCCTACCTCCAACCAACACGCAAGAGAGCGACAAGGTCTACCATATAACACCTCAAATGGGACCATACCAATGGTGAATCGATAGGAATTATTATAGGCAAATTCTACCAGTGGAAGATACTTCTCCCAACTCCCTCTAAAATCCAGAATGCACATGCGTAACATGTCCTCTAGCATCTGGTTAGTACACTCGATCTGCCAATCTGTTTGCGGGTGACAGGTCATACTTAATCGCACCTCGATACCCATGGCCTCGTGAGAACTCTCCCAAAATCTAGAGACAAAGACCTTATCCCAATCGAACACAATATCAAGTGGTACCCCATGTAAGTCACTATCTTGGCTACAAAGAGCTGTGCATACTACCTCGTCAAAAAATCAGATCGAACTGACAAGAAATGATCTACCTTAGTCAAATGATCCACAATCACCTATATAGAATCATAACCCCCTTGAGTAGTATGAAACCCAGTGGAATCTCTAGCGGTCGAAGCAACCCAACTGGCTTTTGGTGATCCACCTTCATTAACTGACATGTAGCACACTTAAAGATGAACTCAACAATGTCTCTCTTCATCCCATTCCACCAATACTGTCGTCGCATGTCTTTGTACCTCTTATCCCCATCGGTATGTACCATAAATTGGGATCCATGCGACTCTGACATCATTGCACGCCACAACCCTTCCCCCTATGGAACAGTCGATCTACCGTTAAAGTGCAAGCCTCCCTATGAACTCACTGAGTAAGACTCTGTTCGCTCGGCCAAAAGTTATCGAATTTTCTCTTGACAAAATGGATCCACTGCTTGAGCCTATACTACTCGTATCACAATGTGAGGAGTAACGGTCATAACTGAGATAAATGACCAAGCTATGCCATCCTGATGGCCCGGTTCCTTCCATTTAACCTTCCACACCACGGCTAGTTCACCCTCAGGCCTACGACTCAACGCATCTGTCACCACGTTAGCCTTCCCTGGGTGATAATGTATCTCAATATAATAATATTTCACTGATTCAAGCCACTTACGCTGTCACATATTCAACTCCCTCTGAGTGAATAAATACTGCAATGACTTGTGATTCGTGAATAGGCAAAATTTCTTACCCAACAAATAATGTCTCCATATCCGTAGGGCAAATACGACTGCGGCTAGCTCTAAGTCATGGGCAGGGTAGTTCTTCTCATGAGGCTTAAGAATTTTAAAGGCATAAATTATAGCCCACTCTTCCTTCTATAGAACCCCACCAAGTCCCTATAGCGATGTGTCAGTGTATACTAGGTACTCCACTCCTGGCTTGGGCAGTGCTAGTACGGGTGCTGAAGTTAACTTATCCTTCAATTCATCAAAGTACAACTGACACACATCATTCCAAACAAACTTTATGCCCGTACGGGTTAGAATTATCATGAGACCCATAATCTTTGAAAATCCCCGGATAAACCATATGTAATATCCATCTAGCCCCAAGAAACTATGGACCTCTGTCAGTGTTGTGGGTTGTCCCCAGGCCCTCACCACTAATACTTTTCTAGAATCCACTACTAAGCCCCTTTCTGACACTATATGCCCCAGAAACTACACCTTCTAGAGCCAAAATTCACACTTTTCAAACTTGGCATACAACTGATGCTCCCGTAGTGGCTGTAGGACCCTTCGTAAACGCTCGGCATGCTCTTCCTCGATACGAGAATAAACTAGGATGTCATCTATGAAAATAATGACAAACTGATTCAGGAATTCTTTGAACACCCTATTCATTAAATCCATGAACAAAACAGATGCATTGGTCAACCTGGATGGCATAACTAGAAATTCATAATATCCATATCGTGTCAGAAAAGCAGTCTTTGACACATCCTGCTCCCTAATCCGCAATTGGAGGTATCTGAACCTTAAGTTTATCTTTGAGAACTATGCTACTCCTCTCAGCTGATCAAACAAATCATCGATGCGGGGTAATGGATACTTATTCTGGACCGTGACTTTATTAAGTTCCCGATAATCCATGCACAAACGTAGGGATCCATCCTTCTTCACAAACATGACTGGGGCACCCCAGGGTGAGATACTCCTATGAATGAAACCATGTCCCAGAAAGTGCATAATCTGATCCCTAAACTCCCTTATCTCTATAGGAGGCATATGGTAGGGGGCACAGGCTATCGGTCCAGTGCTCGGTGCTAAGTCAATCATAAACTCAATCTCCCTATTCGGCGATAACCATGGTATGCCTTGAAACGCATCTGAGATTTCCCGAACAACAAAAATCGAATCAAGGGGAATCATAACTCTCGTAGAGGTCTCCTCCTCTATGCAATATGAATGAGTGGATGATACTCCATTGGGGCGAGGCATCGCCACTAAAAATATCTCCTGACCTGTGATAGCAAATATAATGCTCCTACCAAACCAATCAATCATGGCTCTATAAGCAACAAGCCAATCTATCCCAATAATAGCATCATATGGGGACATGTCTAAGATAAGCATATTAGCTGGTAAAATCAGACTCCTAATCTCTATACCCACACTCTGGCATATAAAGAAAATAGGTGTCCCACTACCCATCGGTGAGTCTACATAAGTAATAGTACTGCTGGACATATCTAATAACCTCGTGGCTCATTTAAATTTAGTGGATATGAAATAATGTGAATCCCCTGTATCAAACAAAGAAAATATACCCTCAAATGCGAGTGGTGGCTACTGAACTGCTTCCTGTTGGATGTTGTACACACGTCTATACTATAACTGCCCCAACTGTGGTGGGGTGGCGGGAGCAATGGCAGGTAAGGCTAGTACCTGTGCCTTTGTTAGAAGGGCATCTAAAAACATAGGCCTTTGCGGATCCTGATGAGCACCATGCTGATGGGGTATCTTGCCCTTATCTAGGCAATCCTGCTTCCTGTGGCCAGTCTTTCCAAATGTGAAGCATATATTGGCAAATTGACCCCCATTACGACCCTGTTGACCTCGACCCTGTTGACCATTTCCACATATCCCTTAGCCCTACTGGCCCTAGTGAATGTGTTATTGGACCTAGTGGCCCTGCTATCCCGGATTGCCCTGGTGGATCTGCCTATTACCTCCCTGCCCAAATCGAAGACCTCCAGATCTAAGTCTCTTTGCATAATCCCCCGGCTAGAAATTCTGCTCACCCTGCCTCTACTGACCTTGGACTGATGATGTTCCACTGCTACTACCTCCTTACTGAATGGACTCAATACCCTGCTTGCTTCCCTTAGCATGAAGGCGATGATCTTGGATGTGAAAAAACGCTGCATTAATACATCTCTGTAGGTCTATAATGAAAGATTACCCAAATTATGTTGGTGAATCCTCCAATTAAGACTATCCATGAACATCTGAATTCTATTCTCTTCAGTGGGAACTTCTCATGGTACCAGATTGGCCAGCCTAGTGAATTCTTCTTCATACTTAACAACTGATTCCCCCTCCTAGGTGAGGTCCAAAAATTTCCTCCTCATTTCGGTCTGAACTGTTGAAGGAAAGAATTTGCGATCAAACTACACTGAGAAGTCCTGAATAGTCATCGTATCCCCTCCTCTGCTGTGGTAGTGGAATCCCAACACTGTAGAGCTGCTCCAACTAGCTTAAACGTTGCCAAGATCTACTTCTGAACCTTCGTACACTCATACATACGCAGATTTTGCTAGATATCTTTCTTTCAATGGATAGCAATCTCAACATCGGACCCCCTTGAAATTCTGGTGGTTGTGCCTTCTGGAAGGCATCCCTGACACGCTCCCAAGCAGTGGGAAATGCTGGCGCTGGTGATGGTGGCACTGTCTGTGCCAGCGGCGGTGCTTGCTAGACAACTGCTAAGGAAGCATTAACGGCTTGAGCAACAAAGGCAGCAACCTCTGTTGCGCTCATAGTACCCTGGGTTAGAGCAGACTATGGGGTTGGCTTTGCTTCCCCGGGAGCTCATCATGCACCTCGAGTAGGCATCTGAAATGAGGGAGAGATATTTTATCAGCATTTCAAATATCACAAAAATAGCTGAAGTCGTAAATGTGCAATTATGAATACAACAATCCTAATGATAAGGCTCTATATCAAATGGCACAAAGCAGAAAGCATAGTAAACCGTACAAATCCTAAGAACACTAGAAGTTGATTCTATGATACCACCTGTGACACCCCACCTAATTAAATACCGGTTGATCACTCCTTTATTAAATTAAATCAGAATATCCAGTTAGTTCATTCTTAGCATCATTGTTGAAAAAAAATTTCTCTTATTAGCTCACCTAATAATTAATTAAGCTAAGTGTCAAAACTTTTCCAATTTTAATTTAATAAAATCCATACGACCATACTGAAACAAATAAGTGATATCCCAACACAACTAAATTAAAATCAAACAAATTTAAATGTAACTGGAATAAAATCTCCAATTGGAATATTTTACTATCACCATCCAAAACAAAATGACAATAACATTATCAATATAAAACTGGTACAATATCTGAAATGGAAATGAAACTACTAGAATCTTGGGCGACATGCTCTACATGAGCCAAATACTAAAAAGATAGGAATCAAGAAAATGAATGCGTCTAATCCAAAGATGCATCCCCGGAAACTTGTCAAAATATCCATCCTCTAAGCTGAGCATCCCTGATGCTGGGCACCTAGTGATATATATATAGTAGAGAAAAGAGTATGCAAGTAAATGGGTTAGATCCCGATTGTAAAAGATTTTTAAAATAGAAAGTGCTTAATAATTAAAAATTAAGCCAGTATTATATTCATATTAGTTTTTCGTCTCTTAGTTGGGAACCTCACCCCTCATCTAGAGTGCACACTTATCGTACCTCAAAATCTTTCGAGCAAAGTTCCCATTTACTTGTTTAATATAGGTGTTACTATGATTCTACCTTATCGCATGTCTCCGTATTTATCTCTCAATACGTATGATAATTACACATGTTCATTTCTCTTTAATATGAACTAAGTTTTTTCATGGCTTTAAGATTAAGTATTCACTTACTTAATTAAATCCAGATTTCATTAATCTCTAACATCTACTAAAAGTTACACAGTAGATTAAATCATAGTGTATATATATACATTTCATCACCACATTATATATATACTAATAAAGCGCCCCCAGGCACAACTGCGGTGTATGCATACTCTGCTAGAATGTCCCGGTGCAACACTCACTACATAATGGACAATTAGTTTGGCGTCTCTCACGAACCTTAAATCTCATAACACAAATATTGGAGGTGAGCATACTCCTAATCCAAATGGGTCACACACATACCTACGCTCCCATTCAATTGTCGAAACAATCATTCACACCGATATCACCTGTTCAAGGTCCAATGCTCAGTGTACAAATCTAAATCCCCCTAAATGGGTCCAACCATGATAAGACTGTGCACAATGCGAAACCTCCACCCCGATAGCAAGTAATGTAGGTATGTCATACAATAAATAAATTATAATATAGGTATTTATCTCAACTATATATATATATATATATATATATATATGGCATATGCACAACCCATAACAATTCCCTTGCGTAGTATATTTATATCTCGAATATCCTAAGTATTTGTAGATTATGACTTTACTTCTTAAAGTATGTTCCCGAGCTTTTCTCAACACTCGAAGATTATCAAATACTTCTCACATAATTTCAGTAGGTACAAGTCTACACCCTATTGGTCCATGTCATCACAATTTCCAAATTTAATTATTTCAATTGGGTTTAATCTTTGATACTCACTAATTCGATTTTGACCCATTATTCCCGTTCCTTAGGATTAATTCCACCTATTAATATTTAACCCGGTTCCACCTATCACCCTACTGACTTTTCTTAAATCCCAAAATGTTCAATTAGTCACCACAAAAGATTTATACAAGATGGGATTTAATCAAACCTTATAATGAAATAATTTTTAAAAATCCAGGAGGAGTCGATCGATCAAAGAGAAGGGTCGATCGATCGACATTCTTGAGTTGATCGATCGATCCATCGGGTATGGACATGATTCTGCATATATTTGCCTACGAGTTTAACCATTTTTCATCTTCAATTCATATGTTTTGAAGTCCCAAACTCCTTATAATCTATTCCATACGATATGACAATATATATAAACAATTTACAACTATTAAACAATCTTAAATCCTCAAGAAGATTGGAATAAAACATCATTTTCCATAATTTTTAGAAAACTAGTACATTATCATATTCTCCTAGAACAAACTATAAAACCCAGATTCTATTCATCAAATAAATCACCATTTTGGGGCTAATATTATATTATCATCCTAGATTAAATCTGCATGTTTCTCATTTGAAGGGTGTAATTCATAAACCCCATAGTTTATCTTTAAATCATGTAAATATTCAGAAATCTAAAACTATCCTAACATGAACATAATACATGCTAAAATTGTAAAGATTAATCCACTTGCCTCTAATATGTAGGTATGAACCTTTGATGATGATAGGCTACTGGTGGTCCTCCTCTTTTCCAGCTAACTTCCGGCGGTGGTGGTGTGGATGACCTTGTCCCTTAGTTTCCTAGAGTTGGCCCTTCCCTTTCCAGAAAACTCTTACTCTCCTCTAAATTTCTCACTCTAAAGTTTTGGTGAAATGAACATGCATCCTTACCAGCGTTAGACTTATAAATAATCATGCATTTTTGTGGTTACTATTGACCTCCCATGTAAAATGACCAAAATTCCCCTCCGGGGTGTCTATTCGGCTTCCAGAAACATTGGTACTCTCAAAACAACCATTTGAATGAAATACAAATATTTTACTTTGAAGTCATTTAATCTTAGTCCCGACCGTCTCACACGCGCGTCCCAACATAATTCCCAAAATTATCGTATTCATCACTCGCAATAATTTTTATTAAATCATGTAAAGTGATAATCATATATTACTTTTAATCACTAAGTAATATTCAACATATATCACGTATTACTTTACTCTCGAGTAATATTTAAATCTAGATTAATTTTAATTATCTCACAATTAATCCTAATTAATCCCATTTTAGAATCATTAAAAATTACGGGGTATTACATCTTCAAATTATGCAAACCAACCATGGCATGTAAATTTTCTTGATATTTCTGTCAAACAGAGTATAATGGCTGGCTCGCCTTAAATTTTAAACTTTGGTAGTCATCGTCAAGATTTATCCCGATATCTTCATGAGCACCTGAACCTTGTACATCGTTAGGGACCTCATTATCTTCCACTTCATGAACTCCACACGCGTCACCTACTAAATACTCTAGTATATTATGATCTACATTGTCATCCTCCCCTTGTACATCTATCCTACTTATTGAAGGTCATTGTGAAGGTTGCTCGGGACAAAAAGAAACTTTCGGTTCCCCGTGAAAAACCCAACTTCGATAATAATCTTTCATACTCGATCTTAAAAAATGTTGTTCAACTCTTTTTCAATCAAACACCTTACCATTATTGAACCTAGTACATGGACACGAAACTCTTCATTATCATGGCATCTCTTTCCGTATTTCACAAATTCATTAGCACCTCTGCGAAACACATCCCCTAATCTATTTATCTCACCCATCCAGTCTTTTAATTTAGGATATCCCATCACAAATACTACAAACAATCACCTATTATGGGTAAAATAGCATAAACAAAAGTGTGAATATTTAGTTCCCATGAGTATAAACACCTATTGTATACGTACGCCTAACAACTAGAAGGCTCGGTTTAAGGGGTGAATTTATTTGTGCATTTAAATTCAAATTCAAATTCAAATTCAATTTTAATTTAATTTGAAATTGAAATTAAAATTCAATTTATAATATTAATTCTTATTTCCTCCATCTCGTCTAAAGGGTGAGTGGTCCTATCTCATTCAAGACCACATATTTTTATAATATACTTAACAGCTCATGCACATTGTTCCAATTTGAGGAACATTTGGCAGCATATCGCCATAGTTCTCCAAGTACACGATGTAGATTCATAAGTGTGAGTGTTATTTCAATTTATCAATTGAAATAACACTTAACATCACATCATCTAGTACGTACACAGAGAACATTAATATCCGACTACAGAACTTCCTCCAAAAGTAATAAGTTTAAGCTACTAAGAATATTATTATACAGAAACTATGCAGTCCCAAACTGTCCAAATGGGACAATTCGAGAGATCTCATTATAGGGGTAATGACTCTCGAACGGGTCTAAGGGATATTGAATGCATATGCATAAGAACCAGAAGGCTAGAATCTATGCGCACTATATGTAATTTCAAGTATGTTTCATTTAATTATCATAAGTCCGTGGTCGTGACATAAGGTAATTTTAGAAAAAAATTGAAAACTCCCCCCCCCCCCCCCCATTTGGACAATAATCCAGTGGTCGTGCCACATCCAAAATTAACCAATATAGTTATTTAAGGATTTATTATTGTGAATTAATAAATTGAGGATTTAAAAAAAATTAAACAACCAACTTCCATATCCAACCACATCCATCCAATATAATCCAACAGCAACAACAAACTAACAAATGTGTATCCCGTACTCCTTCTAATTCATCTACTCAATTAATTCATTTCGAACATAAAAAATTAAATACATATGACTAATTAGCTTCAAGCCCTAAATAATAACACCCAATCAACATTAACAATTTCTAACCAATTTCAAACCTAAGTAAGAATACACAAACAATATTTGGAAATTAAGACAATATAATTATTTAAGGATTTATTAGTGTGAATTAATAAATTAAGGCCCCCTGTCGCCCCCTGCCCCTCCCACACACACACACAAACATGCATAAACACACACACACACACACAAACACACACACAAACACACACTTCCCACCACCCCCCTCTTCCCCCCCCCCCCCCCCCCCCCAACACACACCACACCCACACACCTGCACACACAAAATAATGGAAAAAGGGAAGGAGAAAAAAATGTACATCTATATACACATATACACATACATAAAAGGGAATGAGACAGGGAGAGAAAAATCTGCCTTAGAGAGAGAGAGAGAGAGAGAAGCCATGCGAGAGAGGGGAAAAGGAGGGAATGGAAATGGTGGGAAAAAAAGAAAGGGTAGGTTTTTTTTACTAGAAAAATTGTCATGGACCTGTCACGGTATTTTATCCTGACAACTTTACAAAATTGTCACGGTCATTGACCGTGATAAAAAACACGTGTTTTTTTATCACGATCAATGACCGTGAGAAGGCTGGCTAGCTCAGAGGTGACAATTTGGCCTTTTTGGTGTAGTGTACATAACCGTTCAATCGATACTTTTTGTACTCTTGCGCCATGAACAAAGGTCCAGTGGCCAGATGAGTAAGCCTTGATGTTGTATCACCTGTCTTTAAGAGGTGAGAAAATAGGTAAATTAATTAGGTTACTTGTAAAGCTTTCTTGTAATAGGATATTTAATAACAACCATTTTCATTATAATTACCTCGTGTGACAACGACAACCTAAATTCGTTGTCTTATTGTGCCATTATTTTTCGTCTTTTATTTTTCTCACATTCTTTATATTTTCTGCATATATCGTGATGAACATATTACAAAATTAATCATGTATAATACTATTTAAAATAATATAAAAGTTAAAATAATTTAAACTTACCTTTTCCATTCTTAGACATCTTCATATGTGTCAAATAGATAACGAGCTACTTTTTCATGTTGCAAACTCGTTAATTTCACTCGTTTGTCCATCACATGACCACCCTCATCGACGAACTCATCAATGTCATCCACGCTAGTCGACTCAAGCATATATTCTCGAGTGTATATTGATGACTCCACGGTGATGTATTCCTCTACAATTGATCCTTCAATATTTCAAATGGATAGATCTACCGATGTCTAACTGGGTCGCAAAGAAGTGCCTTATCGCATGGGTGTACCAACAAGTGAATACTTATGTCAAAGAGAAAGTACTTCTCCAACCCACAAATATATTTGGTCACCGCCAATTTTGCGACCACTATGTGATCTCGATTGACTACCTTCTCACATAAAAGTGAGATGCGGATACTAATTTGCATAATAGCCCTTCGTAAATCCTTGCGCTAGGAGAAACAATGTTTAAACATTAGAGGAACCAATTGCATGATCACATGCCAATTGTGGGACTTACACTTATGTAAATCATGGGTAGAATAATTCACAATCCTTTGCAAGTTGGACGAAAAATTATATGGAACCTTCAAATTATATATTTTGTCTAAAAGCACCCTTCTTTCCTTACTTGTCAAAGTAAATGCACTAGGGGGAATTATTTTCCTTCCCCTACTATCTTCTTTTAACCATAGTTGTGGCTCAAGTTTCAATGATTTAAGGTCTTTTCGTGCATTTTCTCCATCCTTCGAATGATTCCCCCCCAAGGCATGTGCCTAAAATATATTCAACGATGTTCTTCTCTGCGTGCATCACATCCAGTATATGGTTCACCGAGTTATTCTTCCGATAAGGCAAGTCAAATAAAATTGACCTCCTAGACCATGTTTTTCTCGTCTCAGTTCCATTCCCAGTTGGGGTCTTTTTATGCTTGACATTCTTAAATTTATGATTCTTACCTGACATATTAAGGCCGCAATCAGAAGATTTACTTTCAATTTCTGAACCTGAAAGTTTTCTCGGTGGTAGCCTATGTTCCACCCCACCCGGTAAAAAATTGGAACCTTTCTTAAATCTAGAACTATGATTGGGAGGTAAAAAATCCAATGGAGATGATATACATTGGTTGAGATAGTGGGGAGACGGAGAGATTCAATCTCCTCTCTGTAAATAGGACACCCCAAATAATCATGTACTACACAATCGGATAATGTCCCATAAGTTAGAAAATCATGAATTTCCCACATCAACATAGCTTTCAGTGTAAACTCTTCTTTTCTAAAAGATTCAAATGCTTGCACATGCTCTTCCCACAACTCAATTAATTCTTCTACCAAAGGAGCCAGGTAGACATCGATGTCCTCACTTGGTTCCTTTGGCCCACGTATTAACAAATACTATATAAAAAATTCAGGTCTAATACACTTTGAAGGAGGGAGGTTTAGTCGATCTAAGATCACTGGCCATAAACTCTGATTGGTGCTTAGATTTACAAATGGATTGAAACCATCTATTGATCTTGCCAAACAAATGTTACGCTTTTCTCGAGAAAAATCGGGATACTTAAAACTCATCCTCTTCCAAGCAGTAGAATCAATAAGATAACGCATGAGATTATCCTTGCTTCTTCCCAAGCATGCCAAATCATTGCCTTTGCTATCCATGCTACTGTGAAAAACCGCTTTAATTTAAGCCCAATGGGAAAATAATACAACACTTTTGAGGCACTTTTGAGCTTGGGCCTTCCTTGTCACTAGATTGGACATATCTAGGTTAATCACATACTGGACACCGATCGATATTTTCATACTCCTTTTGGTATAGTATGCAGTCATACACACAAGCATGAATTGATTTATAGTTCATCCCCAAATATTTCAAATTATTTTTCCTAGTAGCATAGCTATTTGGAAGCCAATTCTTCTTGAGTAGCAAGCCTTTCATCGAGTTCAAAATTCCTATCACATTACTGCCAGTCAAACCATATTGGGTCTTCAAACTATGCAAACCAACCATGACATGTAAATTTATTTAATCTTTCTCACAGCAAGAGTATAACAGATAGGTCGCCCTAGCTTTTAAACTTTGGTAGTCGTCAAGGTTTATACCGATATCTTCATGAGCACCTGAACCTTGTACATCGTCAGTGACGTCATTCTATTCCACTTCATTAACTCCATACACGTCATCAACTAAATCCTCTAGCATATTATGATTTGGATTGTCATCCTTCCCTTGTACATCTATCCTACTTATTGAAGGTTGTTATGAAGGTTGCTCGAGGACAAAAGGAAATTTTGATTCCCGGTGAAAAACCCAAATTCGATAGCTATCTTGCATGCCCCATATTAACAAATGTAGTTCAACTATTTTCCACTCAAATACCTTACCATTCTTACACCTAGCACACGGACACGGAAACTCTTCATCATCATGACATCTATTTGCGTATTTCACAAATTCATTAGCACCTCTGCAAAACACATCCCCTAATATGTTTGTCTCACCCATCCACTCTTTGTATTTAGGATATCCCATCACAGCTACTACAAATAATCACCTATTATGGGTAAGAAGGGTATATTTTTGGATTAGTATAAAAAAAAGTGTGATCATTTAGTTCCCGTTAGTATAAACAATCACCTATTGAATGCGTACGCATAATAACTAGAAGGTTAGTTTCTATGCACGCTATATGTAATTTGGATTAGTTATAAATGTTACCGAACTGTTATCTCGTGCATTTAAATGAGAATACATGCAGGCATGCACCCCCCCAAATCAATTGTTATATAAGAAGTTGACTTAATGTAAATTTACACATGGGCTATGTAATGCGGTTCCTGTTATTACCTATTACTTGTTGTATAAAATTTATAGTATGTTTCATTTAATTATGTCTTATTTATATTCGATTTTGACATTATTATGTTTTATTTTTTCATCACAACCCTAAATGTTAGAGAACGCCTTGGGCCAACCAACTCAATGGCCATCTAAGTGTTCAAATCCACTAGTCAACAACAATTCAAGAATTCAAAACATAAACACAAATAATAATGTATTTTATTAAAAATTCCTAAGGCCAACCAACTCAATGGTCGTCTAAATGTTTAAATCCACTAGTCAACAACAATTCAAGAATCCCAAATAATAAAATAATCTATATGTCTCTCTCTCTCTCTAGAGAGAGAGAGAGACCAAAATGTGTGTAGAGAGAGAGAGATGGCAACCGTTACTGCAATTATAGAGAGAAACCAAATTTCAATTTCAGAATTGCATACCAAAAATCAAATAGGTAGAATAAAAAATACCAAATAGGTACTATACCGAAAACCAAATACCAAGTACCAATTTCAATTACAATTTCTAATATTAATGTCAATTTTAATTTAACATACCAATTTCAATTTTAAATTAAATTTAATTTGAAATCGAAATTAAAATTCAATTTATAATATTAATTCCTCTTTCCTCCATCTCCTCTAAAGGGCGAGTGGTCCTATCTCATTCAAGACTGCATATTTTTATAATGTAACAGCCCATGCACATTGTTCCAATTTGAGGAAAATTCAGCAGCATATTGTCACACCCCACTTCATTCTAGCATCGGCCGCCACCAAAACTAAGACGGGCGTGAGTAAATAAAATATCACTCTTAGCATGAGACAGATATGAGACATAAATAAAATAATTCACAAGATTAATAATTGAATCAATCCCAAAAGATAATAAACAAATGTGCGATTAGATAACCATCACATGTTAAAACTCCAAATAATAATCCAATCTCCAGTAATATAAAACTGAATAATCTCCAATTGAATCCATAAAGAAATATATGAATAAAACCCATAACAACTTTGGAACCAAATGGCCCAATTAAAATCATAAACTGTGTCTCAATGTAAATACGAACGAAAGAAAACTAAACTAAACTAATATGCAAAAAGTGAATAACTCCAGCTGCGCCTCCAAGAAAGTCTCCAAATAATCCTATGCAACTTCTCCAGACTTATTCCTGAAAAGGTTAGTCAACGTACGAGGTCAGGTCCCCGAGCATGAATACACATAACTCCCCTCAAATAGGGTCCGTGAACCCAGACAGTAGTATTATACATGATAAATATTACAATAGAATATTTTAATTAAATGAAATATAATTAAACGCGATAGCAAAATCACTAACTACCCTCCATAATTCTTATTCACAAGGCACACCAATATGATTTTAAATAATTAAGCCCCAGTTGTTAATTTAATTAACTTAACCTAATTTATGATTCTTCTCACTTTATTATAACGGTCCTCCCGCCCTGGGTGGTATTCCCACCAAAGTTTTACAATTCCCCTTGTCAATAGCCAGCTGATCCATTTAAACTATCGATCTCGTAATATGACAAGGTTCCACATACGACACGACATAAATGCAAGCTGACCTGTTTAAACTGTCGGTCCCCACACATTATGTCGCCACCAATTTTCATACCCGTCATTATCTAAGTCATTAATTCTTATTTATAAACTTTATCAATTTATCAAATTACCCCACCCTTAATATCGATGTGAGATCCTTAAAATATTCCTTAGTCCCATACCTAAGGGTCCCCAGTTTACACATACGTCCTACCCTATGAATTGGATGAATTTTTAACATAAATCGTGTCCTAGTCTCATGCCTAGACTCGCGCAACGATGATAAAACATTAAAATCAACCCACCCCCGAAATATAAAATCCGCACGAATCTACAGTAACTAGTCCCATACCTAGCAAGCATAAATCATAATCAACGCCTACCCACTAGTCCCATACCTTGTAAGCATCCTATAATTAAGGTAAGAAACATACTACCCAAAATTCCCTCGTCCCCACGATGGCAAAAATGACTAAAACAAATCACACAATACACAATTCATAAGCACAATATAGCAATTTAATCATAAGGGTCCCAATTTAATTTAAATCAATTACAAACACCATCGTTTATATCAACACATACAATTCCATTCAATAATGTTAAATTAATTAATATGCAATAATCTTCAAGATGACATAATTGTTCTCTTTATAAATCATATAATTTGTTATAAGTGTGTACGCATCCCAAATAATATATAAATAATTCCACAAATTCTACATGAAAACCTAGACCCAAAACCATAAAAACCCAATAATCTAACCCCAAGGGTTTCAAAGATTAATTCATATTTAAAAGTTTCATAAAAAACAGTCCCAAAATTATAATGTCCACTTTATCTAATTAAGTTACTAATTGATTTTAACAAAACACATTATTAAGGGTTTAAGAGACACTTAAAACGCATAATACTATAGGAGAGGACTATAGTATTCATGTTTGTGATTTAGATGAAGAATATCTGAGTTGAAAGTTAGATTCTGCTCGAAAAATTAGAAAAAAATGGTCGTTCTTGAACAATCTTGAGAAAACACCAAGCCTTCAAATATTGAGTCAAACACTAGACTAATTTTGGGGCTAAATTTTGTAGATGAAAGGGAATAATTTTGGAGAGGTCTTCTGGTTGAAAAGGTGATTTGAAAAGCCAAGCCACGAATTTTTTTTATATATAAAGGATTAAGAGTTTGATTAAGAAAGAGTTCTAATAAGATACAAACACTAAAAAACATTCCGGACGATCAGGCTTTTAGAATTGGCTGAAATTTGGGGTCGTAGTAGCTAAAGACGAGAAGAAGCTGTAGAAAAAAATTTGGGCTCGATCAGACGGTTGAATATTTTTATATATTTTTTTCCTAGAGAGTTTTATGATTTGAGGAATCTTAGAGAGTTTTATGTTTTGAGGACTCTTCTAAACGACCCAAGACTTATATATACTCATATTAGGAGTCTTGTAATCTAGATTTCCGAATTTCGAATATAAAAACCAACATATTTAATTATTAAAAATAATTAAATCCAAAATTTTATTTTTCTCTAATTTTCAAATTAATTAAATAATTAATTAATAAAAACACGGGGTGTTACATACTTCCCCACTAGCAAAGGAATTTCTTCCTCTAAATTAGACGAAGCATAAACATCAAACGTAAATCGCAAAACATAAAACAAGGATCACATATGCATACTCGTTGAATGCCATAATCGGGTGCCCATACACCCAATCATACACGCATATATCCCACGAACAACAAAATAATATATATATATATATATATATATATATATATATATGAAAGTAACGGCGTACCACGCGCTCTCACAAATCACCACTCAATTCTATTTCTGATAATCTTCGCAACACATAAATCATCAAATCAAATCACATCGCTGCATCGATATAAGACATACCTAAAATTTATACTAATGATCTTTCAAATAATTAACGTCTCCAAAATCAACTCTAAGGATCCTCACATCAAGCTTACTAATTCAAAACTCAATGCCTAGAGTGTACTTAATATAAAATTATATATCTCCAAGAAACACATCTAACATATATGCTAGACCCTCTATCTTAAGGAGTACAAATCAATAAAGGGAATAAAAGATCGATACCGTAGAAGCTAAACGGACTCAAAACCTACGAGACCTAAGACCATGCTCTGATACCATCTGTCACACCCCGCTTAATTCTTGTGTCGGCCGCCACCAAAACAAAGTCGGGTGTAAGTAAATAAAATACAATTCTTAGTGTGAGACAAATATGAGAGATAAATAAAACAATCCACAAGATTAATAATTTAATCAGTCCCAAAAGATAATAACCAATTGTGCGATAAGATAGCCATTACATGCTAAAACTCCAAATAATAATCCAATCTAAAATAATATAAAACTAAATAATCTCCAACTGACTCCATAATGAAATATATGAATAAAACCCATAACAAAATTTGGAGCCAAATGTCCCAATCAAAATAATAAACCGTGTCTCAAAATAAATACGAAGGAAAGAAAACTAAACTAAACTAAAAACGCATAAAGTGAATAACACCAGCTGCAGCTCTAAGAAAGTCTCCAAATAATCCTATGCAACTTATCCAGACTTATTCCTGAAAAGGTTAGTCAATGCATGAGGTTAGAGCCTCAAGCATGAACACATTAGTCCCCTCAAATCGGGTCCGTGAACCCAGACACTACTATTATACGTGATAAATATCACAATAGAATATTTTAATTAAACGGAATATAATTAAACGAGATAGCAAAAGTCACTAACTACTCTCAGTAATTTTTATTCACAATGCACACAATTATGATTTTAATTAATTAAGCCCCAAGTTGTTAATTTAATTAAATTAACCCAATTTATGGTTCTTCTCACTTTATTATAGCGGTCTTTCCGCCCTGGGTGGTATTCCTACCAAAGTTTTACACTTCCCCTTGTCAATAGCCAGGTGATCCGTTTAAACTGTCAATCCCGCAATATGACAAGGTTCCACACACGACACGACATAAATGCAAGCTGACATGTTTAAACTGTCGGTCCCCACACATTATGTCGCCACCAATTTTAATACCCGTCATTATCTAAGGCATTAATTCTCATTTATAAACTTTATCAATTTATCAAGTTACCCCACCCTTAATATCGATGTGAGATCCTCAAAATATCTCGTAGTCCCATACCTAAGGGTCCCCAGTTTACACATACGTCCTACCCTATGAATAAGATGAATTTCTAACATAAATATTGTCATAGTATAATGCGTAGACTAGCGCAACGATGATAAAACATAAAAATCAACCCGCCCCCGAAATATAAAATTCGTACGAATTGACACTAACTAGTCCCATACCTAGCAAGCATAGATCATAATTAAGCCCTACCCACTGGTCCCATACCTAGTAAGCATCATATAATTAAGGTAAGCAACATACTACCCAAAATCCCCTTGTCCCTACGATGGCAAAAGTGACTAAAACAAATCACACAATACACAATTCATAAGCACCACATAGTAATTTAATCATAAGGGTTCGAATTTAATTTAAATCAATTATAAATATCGTCGTTGTTTTCAACACAATTAATTCCATTCAATGATGTTAAATTAGTTAACATGCAATAATCTTCAAGATGACATAATCGTTCTCTTTATAAATCATCTAATTTTTTATAAGCTTTTATGCATCCCAAATAACATATAAATAATCCCATAAATTCTACATGAGAACCTACACCCAATACCATACAAACCTAATGATATAACCTACACACCCAAGGGTTTTAAAGATTAATTCATATTTAAAAGTTTCATAAGAACAGTCCAAAAATTAGTGTCCACCTTCTCTAATTAAGTTACAAATTGATTTTAATACAATGCATGATTAAGGGTTTAGGAGACACTTAGGATGCATAATACTAAAGGACAGGAATAGAGTATTCATTCCTATGATTTAGATGAAGAAGATCTGAATTGACAGTTGGATTTCTCTCAAAAAATTTGCAAAGAGTCATTCTTGAAAAATCTTGAGAAAACACCAATTAAGTCTTCAAATATTGAGTCAAACACTTGATTAAATTTTGGGATGAAGTTTGTAGATGAAAGGTAATAATTTTGGAGAGGTCTTCTGGTTAAAAAGTTGATGAAAATTTGATTTGAAAATCCAAGCCATGAATTTGTTGTGATATATAAAGGATTAAGAGTTTGATTAAGAAAAGAGTTCCAATGATACAAACATTAAAAAAATATTTTGGACGATCGAACCGTTGGAATTGGCTAAAATTTTTTAGCGTAGTAGCTAAAGATGAGAGGAAGCTATCAAAAAAATTTGAGCTCGATCATACGATCGAATATTTTTATATATTTTTCTTTCTAGAGAGTTTTATGTTTTGAGGATTCTTGTAAACGGCCCAAGACTTATATATACTCATATTAGGAGTCTTGTAATCTAGATTTCTGAATTTCGAATATAAAAACCAACATATTTAATTATTAAAAATAATTAAATCCAAAATTTTATTTTCCTCTAATTTTTGAACTAATTAAATAATTAATTAATAAAAATACGGGGTGTTACCAATATCCCCATAGTTCTCCAAGTACACGACATAGATTCGCAAGTGTGAGTGTGTTTTAAATTTATCAATTGAATTAACACTTAACATCACATCATCTAGCATGTACCCCGAGAACATTAAGATACGACTGTAGAACTTCCCCCAAAAGTAACAAGTTTAAGCCACTAAGAATATTATTATACAAAAACTATGCAGTCCCAAACTGTCCGAATGGGACATTTCGAAAGATCTTATTACGAGGTAATGACACTCGAACGAATCTAAGGGCTATTGAATTCATACGCATAAGGACAAGAAGGATAGTATCTATGCACCCTATATGTAATTTAAATAATGTTTCATTTAATTATGTCTTATCACAATTCGAGAGATTTCATTTAATTATGTAATTAAAAGTATGTGTCATTTAATTTAAAGTACGCATATGTACTAAAACTAATACCAATTTATATGTGACAACCCGACTACTAAAATAATAGGTGGCCAGCCCAATACTCTAATAATCACAGGAATCATAGATGGTCCATTCTCAGCATAACTATCGATTAAAATAATAGTACGAGATAACCACCAATAATTTTAGAAGATGGATTGTCAATGTAAAAGAATTTGCAAGTAAAAGAAATACACTTAGACAATCCCATTAGTAAATACAGTGAATATAAAAAAACGAAGAATAAAGAGTGACAATGTAATAAATAATCACAGAATAAGCTGTCGGTGAACAGACCAATACAAATAATTACATCGAGTATTACATTTCAATATTTAAAATATAATAAATGTGTGCAACACCTGGGCAACACGCCCGAATAATTAAACTGAACATAACTAGAGTATAATTAAAAGAAGCGTCTAATACAAATAACCTACAACATCCGCAATGTGGTGTAGCTCCTTGACAACCGGAATGGAAATGTAAATACGGGTGTCCATGCGGTAGAGCACCTGTACGACAAGTCGTATATGCAGAAACAAGAAATATAAATGGGTCAGGGCCCGGTTTGATATGATTCCCATGTGACTAAAATGCATGACAGTTAAGTGCGTATTTCTCTTGCAATTAACAATAATATTTCTCACCTCTCATTCTAGAAGCAACCTAGCGCAATATCATGAGATGTTTCTAGTTAACCCTAAGTACTAAGGGCTAACTTCTCCCCAGTCTCAACACTATGCCCTATTCGTGCGTGGGGTGTCTCGCAAAGCGAAATCCAAACAAGGAACCCCCCCGATACACTACTACTTAGGCAAGGTTGATCATCGAGATCCATTAGACCCCAAGCACATAATTAATATATGTGTAAGTGAATGCATATAATCTACAACTACTCAAGAAATTATAATTAAATCCATTCACCATTTAAACCATCAATCCCATTTCTTTCTTTAGGAATGTATATAAATGGTACAACATTTTATCAAATGTTTACCATTTCAATCTCATAACTCTACATGCACCATTCCTATTTCTTTCTTAGGAATATACATAAATGGTACAACATTTTATCAAATGTTTACCATAAAATCTCATTTATACAACCTTTTTACCAATTTTTATTTCCTTTATTCCATCCAGGAAGAATATATAATTTAAAGCAAGTTTTTATTATCATAAAAAGTGCTTTAACCATTTCCATAAAATCCCATCAAAAGTAATTTTTATTAACATAAAAATACTTTTGTATACCATATGCTTCCATTTCCCTTCTCATACGGGAAATGTATCCGAAGCCAAACGATATCCCATTTCCCTTCTTCCATCCGGGAAATGTAATTAAAGTCAATTCATTATCTATGAATTGCTTTAATAAATCTAAGACCATCCCCCCGGGTTTCCCCACTGGACGCGCCCCTAAATGGCTATCATCTTCCAGGGCCTATCTATACAAGACAATCTAGGAACCTACCAACGTCGGGAAGCGGCCATATTGCCTAAGGGAAAGTCAGGACCACACCTAGAATCTCTTAACCAGTGCAATAATATAAATGCCCATATGGCCTAGGGACTATATCCACCCTGCATTCATTAGCCACGGGGCTTCACCACACGCACGCAACTTCCCTTATGATAGAGATTTAGGGAGGTGTGTAACCATAAGTTAACACTTATGAAAAATCATTAATTTTTCCTCTTGAAAACTTCCACTTTTACATTCTCAAAATCATTTGTACTTTCTCATTAATACCACATATTATCATATGTTTTTCTTATTCTTAGTGTCATATTTTATTAATGCTTAAGACCCGAAGTACCATAATCCTCAAACTACTCTCCAAGAGTTCATAAAATTCCATAAACCCTCAAAGTAAGCCTCCTTCAAGGAGTATCTCCCAAGAGTCTCAACTTTCGTATTTTATCTCCAATTTTATCTTTCGAAAACTTCCTATAGCATTAGGGTATTCACTTATACAAATTAGCCCTCGGGTAAGCCCAAATCATCCTATTTTAGCCTAGGACATTAGTCTACCCATAACAACCCTCTAAGACTCTTAATTACTTCGCAAAGGAAGGTTCCTAAACCTCAAACCTAAAGGAAAAGGGATAAAAACTAAACTAGAAAAACATCCCAAAAATGCAGGAATTTCGAATCGATTCGCCCTGGCCGAATCGATTCGGTAGGTCCGAATCGATTCGGTCAAGAAGACCCTGGCATTCTGCAAAGCCCGGAATCGATTCGAATGGTCCGAATCTATTCGTTCAACCTAAACCTGACACTTTCCCCTTTACCGAATCGATTCGCTAGGGCCGAATCGATTCGGTTTTGCAGAATTTCCATGTTTGGGCTACGGGTTGTTTAAACCCTAAAGCCCCAAAACCCCTAAACCCTTGATTTTCCCCAACATCCACAACAACAATTTTACCCAAATCATTTCTACACTATCAGCAACTAATAATTTATCCTCAAATCAAATTAAAATCAAGAATTAAGGGTTTAACCATCAAAATCAATAAAACCAAATTTATGGTTTAAATCTCCCAAAACTTAACTAAACATGCAATTTATCACATTAAATCAACATCTAGCTAGTTAGAAACTTGCCTCGAGGTTCGTAGTCTCTGATCCTCCTCCGATAGCAACGGATTTCCGCCCAAATCTCCATTTTCTCCCCTTTTCTCCATTTCTCCCAACTCTCTCTTCTCTTTCTCTCTCTCCTTTGGCTTTTCTCACAAATGAAGAAAGAAAAAGGGGTGGGGGACTTAAACGGGTTATAAAAATAATGCCCTCTGTTAATTTCTAATACACCATTAAAATGACTCGTATGCACTTAATTGAGTCATAACGCGTTAAAAGTGCCCGAAACTCCAAAATACAACTTGGCACTTATTTCGATTATCTCGACCATTCTAAAAACAACCGCACCCCCTATTTTGACATTCGGGAAAATGTGAACAAGTTTTATGTTCCAATTTCATTTTAATGCATTAATTTTACCAAATTTTAAATTAGGTCACAACCGTCGTTTTACATATAACGACGCAATATATCACAATATAAAGCCATTTACCTTCTCATACGGTAAATAGATAAAACATAGTAAATATTATCTCTTAATATCATGAGAAACAATATTTACTCCAACATCCCCTATTTTATAAAATTAGCCCATCGGACAAAATAATATAAAATAGCCGCTCAAAAACTTGGGTTGTTACATTATACCAATGTCAATATCATTTCAAATTCAATTTTAATTTATAAGAATATACCAATTCAAATTCAATTCCAATTTATAACTAATTTACACCAATATCAATTCAAATTCAATTTCTATACCAATTTATACTAATTCAATTCAATTGAAATTGAATTTCAATTCAATATCCATAACAATGCAATCCATGTTATAAGGTCGGGGCACATCGAATCGTCTATTTACTCGTTACGATTAATCTATGCCATAATTCACACACACTTTCTACAACGTCATTCTATCTCACACGTAAACACACACACACACACATGTAAAATTTCATTTCCAACTTTACCCCAAACCCTAACTTTCTTCACTTCCAAATCAAACTCCTAATTTGGACTTTTATCAATAAAACACCTAATTTGGACTCCCAAATCAACCCCTAACTTTCTTCACTCACACACGCCTACATAGACTGCCCCCACCCCACCCACCCATAGACCCCCACCCCACACACCTACACACAAACACGCGCGCAGACCCACACACACACACCTACATATACATACCCACCTACACCCACACGCAGACCTACACACACACATACAACAAAGGGGGAGAGCGAGAGAGAGAACCGTCGCATAGTGAGGGAAAAATGGTGGGAAAGAAAAACGGTGGGGAAAAAAAGAGGGACCTAGGGTTTAGTTAAAAGAGTTATCACGGACCTATCAAGGTCTTTGACCGTGACAACTTTCTAAAGTTGTCACAGTTAATGACCGTGACAACCCCTTGTCACGGTCATTGACCGTGACAAAAAATGCATTTTTTTATCACGGTCAATGACCATGACAAGGCTGACCAGCTCAAAGGTGACAATTTAGCCTTTTGGTGTAGTTTTACTTATCAAACACAACCAAAGAACTAAACCTATGTTTTATTCATCCAAAAAGGATACTTCCCTTGTGATGGGAAATCTATAAACTTCTTTCCACTAATGTGTTTTTTACTTTTACTCTTTTAAATACTACTATCTATTATTAACAAATTTTCCACATGCATATTATGAGACTAACAATGCTTATCAAATTAGCTGCTCTTTTAGACTTATACCTTACTTAGCAGATGAAAATTTATGTTTGACGTGTAAGTTACAATAAGTGATCGAACTGTTGAAGTACTTGTTTCACCTATGTGTTTTATTGGTTTTAGATTGAATGAAAGAATGTATTTTGTTTGTTTCAGAACCATAAAATATTGAAGTCAAGTAATCAATCAGGGTTAATTTCGTCACTCTAAAAGTTTGGATGTAAAGTGAAAGAAGGTTCAATGTTTAAAGATAAAAAGTAAAATGCCTTAAGGCCTGTGATCGTCCTATCGGCTACAAGTGTGGAACTTATACATTTCCTTAAGGGTCATCTATACGGCTTTGTAATAAGGTCCTAGATGTGATGATGTAGTTAGTATTACTGTGTTAGAGTTGTATTATAGCTAGATCATCTAGATTATAAGTTCACACTCATATCCATATTACCGCTCACTAAATAAATTTGTTACTTACATGAATAGATAAAGATCTTGACATTTTAGAATTAGGGAAATAAATATTTAATGTGTTGCAGGGACGTGGAACCTGGTGTTGGAGGTCACCTTGTAATCTATCTATCTTACTTAAAGAACAACTGAGATTAACATTGGTTACATGTTTTCGATCTTTGTTTTCAACAAGAAGACACTAGATAGAAGTCTTCTCTCCGATAATAAAGTTTGCCAGCGATAAGCCCTAATAAGTAAAGAGAAAATAACTTCTGCAAGTGGTAGAAAAGTATGGATTATTTTTCTTGCCTACATAATTACTAGATAATTAAGTGATATATTCTTCTTTCAGTATATAGCATGTGATAAATTTTTACTTTGGTTTGGTTTCTAATATTTCCTTTAAGGGTTTTATGAAATGGAATGAAATGATTATCGGCTCGTTGTAGACTATATTTAAATATTATGAAATGATTATTAGCACGCTGTAGATTATCTCGAAACATAAAGAAATGATCATTGCGGAATTAAATTTGATGGTGGACAATTTTTTGTACTAAATTAATTTTGTACGGCGAAATGTTGATATTGTAACTAATATGATTATTTTTATTTTGTTTGACAAAATGTCATTTTTGGATACTTATCAAGTTTTTAGCGTTGCGGGTTGCAACGTTGATGGCGATGATAACAAAATGGAAGTTGATAGTCAACAACAACATACTTATTTTTTATATTTCATCTGTTTGGTTATAATATAAAAACATCTCATTTCGGGATGATTATTTTAGGATGTTATATTGGATTCACTTATGAAAAGAAAGTAACTTTCAGGGTGATTGTGTTACAATGTTTAATTTGTTTGATTTAAGTTTCTTTTGTAAATAACGAGTGGAGGCTTATATAAAATGTAAATGTTGAATATAATGCCCTTGTTTATGTGGATTATTTTTGTATATGTTCTTAGGATTTGAATAGTTTGGAAAAAATAATTGAATTTGTTTAAATTCTGGATATTGGATCTTGAAAAATATTTTCTTTTAAAATATGTATTAATATTACTAACGAACCTTTACCATTACAAAATCAGACAAAAGTGTTATAAAAAGGATGTAATGAGGTTAAAATAGTAACAAAAAAGTCTGTTACTAAATTAGAATTAGTAACGGTAAAATACTATTGGTAAATTTAGAATTAGTAATAGAATTTTACCGTTACTATTAGTAATGGTAAAATTCTGTTACTAATTTTGTAACCCACGCCTTTTTTCTAACAAAAAAAGTCCATTACTAGTATTTTTAGCAATGATAAAATACCATTACTAAAGGCGCATTTTGGTGTAGTGATAGCCAGTCGACACTATGGCCCACATTATCAGAGATGCCAAAATAAATATATGCAAGAATTTAAAATTCCCAAAACCCTCAACTTTCGATCATCCCTGGACTCCATCTAAGGTATGTTTCCTCTCATGAAATAAAATGCAAACAAGTAACCCCGTCGATAAACTTCTATCTAGGTGGGATAAGTTTTGAGACTCTACAATAATTATGTATTAACTACATACTACTTAAGAGTAACTACTTAAATAATACCTCTTAAATTATCAATTCAACCCTCTCAAGACTCTATGCATGAGATGTCTCAAAAATGAAATCCAAAAGAGGAATCCCCCGATACACTTATATCTAGATTAGGTAGTTGTCAAGACAAAACTAAACTAGGTTTCCTATATATCCTTTACTTTAAGACTACTTATACTGATATACTTTACCCCCATAAAACCTATATCTTACTCTATGATTAACATATCATACTATAATATCTCTTAAATGTGTTGTTATTTTCTCAAGTATTTCCATCGCCTCTTGAAATTCTTATTTACTCCGATCTTATTTTTCCTTTAACATTTACTGTTTTAATAATCTTATTTGATAAGGAATTCTAAAGAAAAATCTCAATTCTACTCTTTATGTTAATTCAATTCTCAATGCACCATTTCTTTCATTCCATCCTTACAAATACATATTTAATTACACATAACTCCAAATGCATCATTATAAAATCTCAAGCATAATAATTTCCAAGGGTAAATGTTATAAGTCAACATCTTTCTCTAATTTATTTCAACAACATACATATACCCGCACTCATTATTTTTTAGTGAATGAAATTAACATAACTTATCTATAATACTGATATCCTTTATCTAAGTGCACAAAGTCCAAATCTCAATATTATCATTCAACAAATTAAGTCCCATCGATAACAAACACCAAAGATATCTACATCAGTTAAGTGTGTAGTTATTCATCCAACCATAATATCTACACTTACCATAATCTATAATCAGTTATCATTCACTGATGCCAAATATCCAACAATATTTCATTTAGGATCAATACCGGTTACCACTCTTACAACATAGGCTAAAGTTTAAAATTTTCAGCATAATCTTTCCAATAATATCAATGAATCCACTACCGATTCTAACAACGTAAGTTCAAAACCAACATAAGTTTACATACGAATTTGTATTCTTAAATAATTTATTATTTCATTCATTAAACTTATGATTTTTAATCATATGCATATAAGACAAATTTCCAAAAATCCATGTAAGGTTTCATAATACGATAATTGATCAGTATTCAAGTGGGATTCGTGTGAATTTCTAGTAACCAAACGATACCAAGAGACAATAATGCTAATCGCATTTCGCTTATACACCAAAATGGTTCAACATTTTTTCTCGTTTGGAACCCCTCACACCCATTTTTTTATTACACATATTTTCATTTGATTCTTTAATTGATACAAGGGTCATATCCCCACCATACCATTTTCTCATATGATGACTACTTTAATTCACTCAGAAATTCCTGACATAATATCCAATTATACTAGGGCCAAAGGAGTTCTGTATATATTCATGTATAGAATCTAGGTTCAAGAATACATATATAAAATGGGATTGATATGAATTGTCCAACAGCTAAAAATGTCTCGACATAATTCAAGTAATTTGTATTAAAATTTTACAAGAAAAATCCCATCCGCATTTCACCCTTTACTTTTAAAAAGAATCAAAAGGCATATATTTTTAAATTCTTGCTCAAGTTAACATGAAACTCATCATAACATTATGACTTTTATACAATTTACCTTTTAACCTCATTTTTTGGGAATTTTTGCCGAGGATTTCAAGTTTTAACCTAAACAAATAACAACATATGGATAATTTAGTTCATATTGCCCTAATTAGATCTCCACTTTCTTTTAAATCAATTAACATGTAGGTTTAGTCACTATCCAATTCATCTAGGCAAACACCCTATTAAGTGTTCACAACTTTTATAGTGATCGTATAATGACTAATAAATCAAAAACTCATTCACCTTTACCCATAATAATATGCCATAACCTGAGTGCCCATATAGTCAAAAAAAATTCCAATGGTTAATATATGTAATAACAAATAATAGAACATATACATAATATAATGGCAAACTTAAGAACGCTATACATAAATCAAACTAGTCACGTCAAGTATATAAGAGAAACGGTCCCATTTCAACTAGACACGGTACTACATCCTACAATGCCTCCTCAACTATGAATGTCTAGTCATAATGAAAATAATTCCTGCGACAGGTTGTAGCTCAGAGTTATTTTTCTATGCATGCATAACAAGAACCTCTGAAATGGCCTAGTCACTTAATGAACACTAGCTCTCCCCACTGGGATCCTTAATCTCGAACTTGAGAAAAAGCAGGTCTTTATCGCCCTATCTATGGTAATTCTCTACTCGGTCCCTATTGCCATAATGTCCCTCATGAGGTTCCTTTTGATCCTCTAATTCAATCTTAGCACCACTTGTCCCCATCTTAATCATATCTAGACGATTCGTTTCTCCCCTATTTGTTAAACTATTCTGATAGTTTGCCCGATCTTGCCAAAGCATCAAAGAGACATTCATTACTTGAGTATAAATGGTGAAATCTAGGTTCCCTAATATAACTTTATTAATCGACCAAGTCAAGACTCAGATGAAATATTTTTTCTTATTTTCCTCGGTGTTCACCTCTTCTGAGATAAGTGTAGATAAATTTGTGAACTCTTGTTCATATTCAGCCATGCTACGTGAACCTTTCTCCAAAGAGAGTAATTCCCTCTTCTTATTAAATTTGATAGTATACGGAAGACACTTACCATTAAATCTAGCCATAAATTTCTCCATATGTCATATAATCCCTCTCCTCAAGTGTGGTCACACTCTCCTACCATTGTAAAGCATTATCGGTTTACTTAAAGGTATCCAATATCTATTTATACACTTACTTGTATTCCACTATCCTAAGGCGTCTCT
Organism: Sambucus nigra; assembly: GCA_949130495.1. Classification (NCBI taxonomy): domain Eukaryota; kingdom Viridiplantae; phylum Streptophyta; class Magnoliopsida; order Dipsacales; family Adoxaceae; genus Sambucus; species Sambucus nigra. The sequence goes on along the minus strand of OX422209.1, from coordinate 185,527,744 downwards.
CTAAGTTTTGACTCTATTGATGATCCACCATTGGGTCAAGTCCCCCTAAGAATGTTGGTGGATTACCCTTGAATAAACATTCCCCTCCTTGTACCAAACTGATACGGGAATTTCTAATGGTTGTACCATCTGGGTTCTAGCTCTTTTAATTTTCATCTCAACCCCGGATGTTGTGGCCTCCAAAATGATTGATGACCATTACTGGGCTCTAAAAAGGAACTAACCTTTTCCTCTCTGTCCTACCAAACCCATCATCACATTAGCCGTCAGGGCTCTCTTATCTTTTCTCATACTTATGTTCTCCATCTGAAAAGATAGGAGCAGTATGTGTACTAGACTAAAAGTCTAGAGAGAGTACAAATTAATAAAATGTGTCAGAGAACGGTACATGAAAAACTAGCATATACCTATAACCCTCGATAACTAGGACCATGCTCTGATACCAATTATGGCACCCCGTATATTTTCAATAATTAGGTTGATTAAGTCTATTTATTAAAATTACACATGTTATCCAAAAAATTATATATCATCCTTAATATGTAACAAGAACTAATGAATGAGGATAAATCAAGGAGAATAATTTTATAAAAAATCCTCAAATACTAATATATAATTGATAAGAGTGAATTAGATCATCAAGTAAAACTTATGTTATCTGACAGTAATCGATACGTACCGATTCTCTCACATTCAATTTATCTTTTACAACTAAGTACAAATACGAGAATAAAGTAAACCTCGCATCTCTCAAAATTAATAAAATAAATATAAAAGTATATACAACCCCAACATCCTCAAAGCTCGGTTATGAATGGAACAGAAGATCATGTGCTCAAGTAAGAAACAAGGTCAGGGAAACGAGAGCACCTACAACAACATGATAGGTCAGGCTCATTACAACACGAAAATATCTATTTACTCGAGTAGTAAAACTATCAATCATTAAGGTAAAAAATAAACTCTATAGTTATTAGATTAACTGTTATCAATATAAATCTAGTATTTATACATATATTGGTGCATTTTTCTACTTGTCTATATTGAGTATAACAAACCCATGTCTCGGAGTCGAGCCATGCAACATTATTTATTAATTCATAATAGGCCCATAGTGTGTAGCCTAAAAGTATCCAAATAATTTCTTTGATCCATTAATCATTACCTTTCCGCCTTACTCATAGGTCAATAATGCATATACTACCAATAAAGGATGAATAACTGACATTTCCAATTATACAGATAAATCTGTAGTCCGAATCTTACACACTAGTTTATCACTCCACTAAATTCTGAAAGTATTTTAATTATCATACCGGTCCTTAAATTTTAACTAATTTACTAGATTTCACTGCGTCCATGCACACAATAAAAAGCTTACCTGTGCACATGCCACCATCTGCACAGATACAAAATATAGTCGTGCACATGCCTCATTCATGTGGGTACAAAATAGAGTCGTTTGAACGGTGCACAATTCCAAAGTTTCCCGAAAAGAGATATGTCTTCATCCTACATCCTCTATCACAAGCCCATAAGTCATAATTACACTATTCTTTCTAAAATGAATATCTATGCCCCTGAGATCCTCCAAATATGGTTTAGGATAGTTATCAAAGTCCATCATTACTTAGTATCCCACTTTCCTATATTTAATCATGATCTTTCAACGTATAATTCCATGCCTAATTTTTACATTAAGATTTAAAGGGATATATCAAAATACATGTAAAGGAGTAGTCTACCACATGATTCTATTTAAATATGAATATATAATAGAAACATACAATTATATACACTAATTCGATTAAACTAATTTAAACTAAACATCAATTTTCAAGAGTTGGGTTCATTTATTTATATACAAAAATCACCATTTTTCAACACATCAAATTTCCCTAATTATTTCTACACAATTTTTATAATCTATTTAGGTAAAAATCATTATTCACATCATGACAGAAAATAGTAGAATTATCTTGCCTTGGATGATGAATCCAATTCTCCAAAAGAATGATAAAAAAAATTATTCAAAAACTCTTGTAATTCGTCTTTAACGCATTTCCAATTGTTGGAACGAAGATCCTATTGATGTAAAAAAGAACCCCTTTGAGATATAGTTGAATTGTACTTCAACATATCACCAAAACTCTTTTATTTTTACAATTGGGTAGATATTTTTCCAAAATCAAATTTAGAGTTGTAAGATTTTTGGATAGGATAAATGGGGATACTTTGTGGATTGGGAGGATGTATTTTGTGTGAAGTTTGGAGGTTGTATTGTGGGTTTTGGAGGTAGTAGGGTTTTATTTAAGTTCTTATACTAATTCCTTAAGCTTAACTTTCTCTCTAGGTAACCTACATTTCTATCCAAGTATGCTTCAATTAACTTATGAACATCATCCATTCAACTAATTACTTCACATAGTTTTCAAATAGTAATTTTAAATTCTTATATAAATTAAATCAAAATAAAACATTTTAAATTTCATTATATTCTCAAACAAAAATCTAAATTCCAATTAACTCCAAATTAATTTCAAAGTTTCTTATAAAAATTAATTTTCCAATTAAAAAATTATAAAAAAATTGTTTTTACTTAATAATTATTTGAGATTCTCTCCAAAATCCTAAAACGAAAATCCAATTAGATCTCAAAAATACAATTCAACTAATTATTTTAGTTAATTAATTTCTTATAAATTTATGGGTATTACAAGCCTTGCCTTGTCCCCCTCCCTTTTCTTTTCCCCTAATCATGTGTGGGCTACACTTAAGAAAGGTTCTAATTCACTTGTTCATGAGTAAAACTTATTTTTAGGGATTTTTTCAGTAATTAAACAATTATTTAATTCAATAGAAAATACTATCATAGGTGGTGAACTCTTTCCCATTCCCAAATTCCTGGGTCTTGTGTTTCACATAATGAAAAATTCGTTGTATACACAACATGGTGTGTATACCTACGCCATTTATGTTATAAAATTTTCCATTATATGGAAGATGTAAATGTGATGATGGTTTAGATTTAAAAAAAAGATTTAAAGGTTAACTTGAGATATTCAACTCTTTGTTATTCCGAGCCAACTAGATAATCAAATGATCATACTTTAAAACTCAAGACAATAAAGAATTAAGAATTTATAAATAAAAAGAGTAAAGTGCAAAATTACAACTAATATTCGAAACACGTTATTAAGATCATGTTATCGTTTTCCAAATTTTAGTAACACCAAACCCATCATATTCACAATAGAGCGAATAAAATAACTCTATGTGGCATACATAAATGGTAAAAATATATAGGGTCATTGTTAGTACTCGAAAACCGACATTTACCTTAAAAACAAGTGCTTTGGAGTGCCCAAATTGCATCACCAAAAATCTTTGTTACTAAATATACAAGAGATGTGAAGAATATTATCCTTATCTCCTATCTTGTGGCTTCAAGAGAGGGGGAGTTGATATGACGTTATTCGTCAGGAGAGATGACGATGCTATTTTGGTTTCCCAGGTCTATGTGGACGACATAGTCTTTAGATCCATGTTCTCCAAATATGCTCAGCACTTTGAGGAGGAGATGAAGAGTGAGTTTGAGATGAGCATGGTTGGTGATCTTACTTTCTTCCTTAGTCTCCAGGTTTGCCAATTAGAGGATGGGATGTTCATCTCCCAATCCAAGCATGCTAGATAACTTTTGAAGAAATTTGGTCTAGACTCTGCTAAGCACGCATGTACACCTATGGGTACATCAACTAAGCTTAGAAAGGACACTTCAAGAAAGGACGTAGAGCAAACCTTGTATTGGAGTATGATAAGTAGTCTTCTCTACTTGACTGCCAGTCATCCCGTCATATCCTTTAGTGTTGGAATATGTGTGCGATATCAGTCATCCACAAAAGAGTCACACTTACTCGCTCCTAAACTTATTATCAAATACGTGAGTGGGACTCTTTTTCTCTTGGTATTTGGTATTCCTTTAATACCAGTGGCCATTTATCCGCCAATTTGGATGTTGATTGGCCTGGGGATGCAGATGGATGTAGGAGAACTTCTGTTAAGTGTTTCTTCTTTGGTTCTGCTCTTATCTTTTAGTTAATCAAGAAGTAAAACTCCATCTCTTTGTCCACTACGGAGGCTGAGTACATAGCCATCGGGAGTTATTGCACACAACTTCTATGGATGAAGCAGATGTTGGAGGATTATGGAATATCACAGGACACCAAGACTATTTCCTGTGATAACACGAGTGCGATACACATATCCCATAATCCAATCCAACGTTCGGTACAAAATACATTAGGATACACGATCACTTTATCTGTGAGCTTATAGAGGAAAAGGTCGTATCCTTGAGTTTTGTATCTACCGACCTCCAGTTAGCCGATATCTTCACAAAGCCATTAGATGCCCTTAGATTCGAGAGTCTTAGGAAGTCTTTAGTAACTTGAACTGTTGACTGAGGGGTGGTCACCATTTCCAGAGTAGGATGCATTTTTCATGTTTATATCATTTGATTCCTATCTCTAGATTGTATCTTTTGTATCATTATTTGTTTGATTTTGATTTTGATTTTTTTTAAATTGAAAAAGCCACTATTCCCTCCTTAATACTTTTCAGTATGGTTTATATGTACATATATAAGGAGTCAATTAACGTAGAAAAGGGTTATATGTACATATATAAGGAATCCTCTATTATGGTTAAGTAGTATTACCCAACTACAACACCCAGAGTCTCTCATTCAGTTCATATATTCACCATTCAGAATTCATTACATAAAATCCCACTATTAGGTCAAACACCCTTTAATAAATTTAATATTCAATAATTTATAATACATTTAAAAAAATTAAAATGACTACTTGTGCCTAACTCCTGTAGAACTCTGTCTAAAAATATTCGAGTCACAACCCCCACTCTTAATTCCGTAAATATTAACTTACATCCATATTTTTATTCAAGATACTAAGCATATCTCAATACAATCCATATCCTAATTTCATTTGAAATTTCCATTCGAATCCGTTCATATATTTTTTAGTGTTGTTCATCCTAAACACTCTAATTCCATAACCCATATTCATTCCTATTCAATTTCAATGTGAAAATGATGTTCCTTAATATTTTTCCGAGTCCTACACTCATCTACGGGCATCCCTAAGTAATCCAAATTTGATTTCTCATAAAGGATTTCAGTTTCGGACACCCTTTAGTAATAAAATCATAACTAATTCAAAAAAATCAGAAAAATACGAAACTGGCGGCCACGCATTCGTAAAGAAAAGATATATCTCCATGTCCAAAGACATGGTTGTTTGAACGAGATACCAATATAGTTCAAAAGATATTTCATCTCATTTGAACGACTTTCAGTGTCATTCGAACGACCTCCTAGTTTTCCAGCCGTTCGTCTTCCTGCTTCACCCGTATGCTATTAACAGCTCCACCAAGCTTTTCTTTATCCCAGAATTAAACTCCAGCAGTCCCCCTACTAATTCCTACCCATTATACGCATTTAATTCATGAATTTATCCCTAAATACCAACGATTAATAATCTTAACAGCAAACATCTAGTTGGGTTTTCATTATTTCGCCTTATTCTACTCCATTAAACTTTCAGATTGGCTGAAATATTTCTACAACATGTCTCCCAAATAATTTCCAATTTATGTCACATGTATACATATTCAATACAAAGGATTATGCATCTACGCAGGGATCATGAATTACTCATCAAATTTTACAATAATTTAAGGATATTTAATTGAGCAGACTAAAAATATGGTTCAACTTTAAATCTAAACATGGAGTTAACATTTATATAAGGATAGCACAAATTGAATAAGTATGAAAAGAGAATCCTTGCCTGAGATTGTGTAGAGAAGCCTCTGTTCCTCTTCCTAGGGTTTTCTTTCTCCTTTTACATGCACTACTATCTTATCAAGTTTTATCGCATTTTGGTGTTATATAGAAAACATTGAGATGGAAACACTCAAGCCAATATGTGATAGAGAAGTAAAATACTCAAATAATACTATGTATGTGTGCAATAAAGGAGATAAGGAGCCTAACATGTAGAAGATATCACTAATCACATGTCAAAGACTCCAAATAATTTAAAGCACATGGATGAAATGATGTAGCATCTCAAATCACTATCAAACAGTCACGAGCTATATGTAATGAAGTTATGACGATAACTATCTTAAATGTTCATCCATAAATGGTGTAAACAAAATACAAAACTATTTTTGTGTTTTTCAAAAAATTTTATGAAAAGAAAATCTTTTTGGCTTTTTCTAAAAAAAATTCAAAAAATAAAATCTTTTGCGTGAGGGTGACGGTGACCAAGAGCCCCATTGGTGGATTCCAAGACTGTGGAGGAGTCCATGGTTATTTACTAGGCGGAAGTGTTTTCAAGAAGAAGAGTCAAGGCTCGAAAGGAATCAAGTTGTTGTTGTAAGTCTACTGTCTTGCAATTGTAATTCCATACTTAGTGGATTTATTAGGTCAGGACCGTCCGAGGTTTTTCCCATTTGGGTTTTCCTCGTACATCGACGTGTAGTGTGATTGGTTTATCTTTATTTTGTAAAAATTACTTAGAACGCGTGCTTAGGTTAATTCAAGATAAAATTGGTTTAAATCTCACACTAGGTTAATTTGGTGCTATAATATGTTTGGGTAAAGTTTTAGTTAATTTAATTCAAGTCAAGATAATTTTAATTTGATAAAATTTGGTTTGGCCTAAATAGAAAAATGAGTTAATCTTATTAGGCAAATTTCTAGGACTTGGGTTGAATTAAGTTGTTAAAGTGAGAATTTATTTGTTGTTTAATTTAATGTCACTTTTAGTTTAGTTTAATTTTAATTTGAAAGAAATTAAAATTTATAATGTGTGTATTTTTTGTGTTAAACCATCCTAATCCGCATTTAAGGAAATTAATATTTTAAAAGAAGAATTTTAAATTATTTGGGGGTTCCAACGTTTTTCTAACATATTGGATTTTAGCCAAGCTCTACATAATTTTTTGTAGGTGGAAGGAATAATATTGTCCGCCGCATGACTACTCTCATGATTACTTTCTTTGAGTGAGAACACCTCACCACGCAAAACAAACTCCTTTTGGGGATGGAGAATAACCCAAACTCTCTTCTTGATGGTGTAGAGAAAATCGGTGCGAAATAAACTCTCCAAACAACAAATATATTTAAGGGAACTTGGAAGTAAACAATCTATGGGTGTGTAGAGTTTTGGAATAATTTTTTAATTCATGAATTCAAAACTCAAAACATGAACTTTTTGGATAAAACATATTTTCTCTCTAGAGAAAGGAATGTCTCGAAAAGTTACTTAGAAAAGTCTTGTTTCCGCACATAATATGGCTAGTAAAAGTTAGTGGGACAAGTTGGAAACATTGGAAATTAAACAAAAAAATTGCCCAAAAATAATTTTTCCCGCGCATGGTCGTTCGAATGAAATTCCAAAGGAAAAATAGGCTAAAATCTCGTTGGAAAAACTCGTTCGAACAAGGTCATTAGAACGGAACTTCTAACGAAAAAATAAGGAATTTTGGGAACCTCGTTGGCAAACTCGTTCGAATTCTTGTTCGAATGACACTTCGAACGAAAATTCAGAAATTTCATTTTTCAATTTTAAGTCCAAAAACTTTTATCCAAAGTTCTAAAATAATTTCTGAAAATAAAATATAATTTTAGATTAAAATTTCACCCATAAAATATTCCAAGTCTCCTACATATATAAAAGTGCATTCATACCTTTTAGAGACTATGGAATCCTCAACTTGATGACGTAGAAACGAGGCACTCAAAACTCGGGAATGATGAAGATTTAAAATCTGGGCGGCTACGTCTTCAACACAAACTCGTCATAGGCTTGGATGGATACACATGACACTTTATCCTATGACTCAAATTTTTTTGTCTAGAATTAAACCAATACTACAGATTGAGTCGATTGGAAATTTGTCCTTACAATAGGTCAAGTTAGGTTTATCTAGAGCTAGATCCCATCACGTCAGTAATCGCAGAGAACTCTTATGGAAGGAGGGATATGCAACCAACTACCCTTATAAGGACAAGAGGCAATCACATAGGTAATGAGATTTTTAGAATCTAAGACATTTGGATTTAGGTTCAGTAAGTGAAAGGAATAGTTCAGGCCAGAGAAGTGGATCCAATTGAGACGATGGTTCCTACAAGCCAGGGAAAACCTCAATTGTCATAACAAAAAAAGAGAAGATTTATACCATTGAACATCTCTCGCCTAGTATACTCGAAATATTTATCAAAGGAATTTCCTTTGACCATTTGTGAACCAATCCACGGATGCCCAGTGGCCATTCAGGTAGAGAGCATAGAGAAAAATCTTTGTAATACCCCTCCTAGAAATTAGGTATTTAACATTATTTGAGGTGTTTTGTCCAAAGAAAAATTTGAGGAATAAATAATCCAAGTGTAACACGTAAAGTAATATGTAAGGTGGCGTATTACGTAAATGGTTTAAACGAAAAACATTCCACAATGCATGCGTCGCATGAATGCGTATTTAATCTCTAATAGTATTATCTAGGATGTCTATTAAATTTGAGGGAAAAATATCAAGGAACGAATGTGATACAGACAAGGTTAACACAACACGACCTTTAAATGATCTGAAAGGCAAAGTATCGCAATATAAATTAAACAAGAAATTTTAATGTCGCATGGCTCTCATGATTTTTATTTTGAGTTTATATCATTATCTTAATTACTTAGGTTAAGTTTCACGCGATTCGGACACGCAACGAGCGCTACGCGAGCGTAGGTACAAATTGTTTGGCAATGGGTGACACTGCGAAAGTCCAGCTTTCCTCGAATTGTTTAGGTCAATTGGTAAGTCAAAAAAAATATTTTGTCCATATATTTAGACTCATAAAAATATAGGGAATATTGCCATACGAAGAAAAATCGAAAAAAAAATATGTTTTGCGTCGAGGTCCTGATTCTTGTGTGTATTGTATAGGATAATCCGGGAGGTCAAAGGACTATTGTAAATATGATTTTTTAGCCAAACAAATGCAAGGAATATGAATCTCCAGTTTAAAAGTTAAAAAAAAAATAGGGCACGAGAAGAAAAGTGACGCAAATGGAAATTCATCCAAGTTCAAATTTTTATTTTTTGGCTTTTGCGTTTAAACTTTTACGTGGAATCTCATCTTTATTCACATGATTATCTTGGTAAGATACCTTTTACTTATATGGAAAGGTTAGGTTCTTTTCCATGAGGTCTTATAGTGTTAGGCTTCCTCATTTGCTCCTCAAGAGAGAGGATGAAGAGAACTTTAGAGCAAAAAAAAAAAGGTTGCATCTTCTCCATCAGATTTCCCTTCCTTTTCCATAGCCAAAAGCTTACTACACTTCTCTAAAATTGTATCTCTTCTTCCACACCATATTTACACAATGAAAGCACCATTGTGGAGGTCATGAACACCGTTACCACACCTTGGAGTTTTGGGACAGCTTGTAGGGAGAGTTTTGGAGAAGCTTTTGATGAGGTTTAGGAGTTGTAGAATGGGGTTTTGAGCTTGGAGATAAAACAAACCTAGGGATAAAATGGAGGACTCTTGGAGCATGCTTGGGGAGATTTTCTTGTAATCCCTGGAGTCCACCTTTGGAGGTGGGGGTTATTCCTCCTACACCACCATTTTTTCCACCATTTGACGACATTTTGAGGTGGGAAATACTTATCTTTTGTAATACCCCGTATTTTTATGGCCTTTAAATTTAGGGATTTATTAAATTTAATTGAGATAAATTAATTTAATTTTAATCCGGAATGTTATTTTTAATATTTACTAGCGTGACGAGAGTTAGTAATTATTGGAAATTTGTTATTTGTTAAATGTTACTGGATGAGTATAGTAATATATGAGATTTATTTTTATAAAATTGTCACGTGTGAATGAAATGGCAATTATGGAGATTTAAGTCGGGATGCGCCTGTGTCGTGTCGGGACTAAATGTTGATTAATAAAAGTAAAAAATTATGAGTTAATCGTATGGTCGTTTTAAGTGCGCTAAAGTTTTCGGAAGGGTCGAGATAGTCAGAAAAGTGTACGTGGGGGTTTAGTTTGGGTCTCGGGGCATTTTTAGGCCAAATTAGTACCCCGGGAGGGCATTTCGGACATTTCGTAATTTTGGGTAACTAAACCCACGAATTTGCAAGGGTTATATCAGATGTCAAGTGTTAACTTCTAGGGTTAACACAATCAAAAACTAATGACGGCCATTGGAGAGGAAGAGGAGAAGCTCTCCAAGGAGTTCTAGGCCAAGAACACCTCCAATTGCACCGTCGTCACCATCAACGCGTAGATCGCGCGATGGGGAACGGCAACCACACCAAATTCGTCCACAAATCAGAGAGTAAATTTCCAGGCAAGTATCTATCTTTCTTTTATCAAGTTAATGCATCCTTTTATATTAGTCTTAGGTTGATTAGAATTAGTGTTCTTGAAGAAAAACGTTAATTGAAGACAAAAATTGCATGTTGTAGAGGTAGAGATCATATTTCTGGAAATCCATTTCACATGTAGAGGTTGAACCACAAATTTCCATGGTATTAGTGATAGAAAATCTGGAAAAGAATGAAAGAAACTAAGATAAAGAAAATAATAGGGTTCATGAGAATTATATATAGTTTGGCCCTTTTTAACCCATGATTCTTGATGAAAACTCGCATGCCTTACGTAGACTATTACTCATTTGGGTTTATTATTGTTGATGTAAAAAATTAGATGATACCTAATTATTTAATCACAGATAAATAAAATGAGACAAAGAACTTTTAAAGTGGTTCAGCGTTATAAGAATGGCTTACGTCCACTGTTTTTGTTATTGCTGACTGTTTGGGAATTCTCGATTACAAGTTTTCTCAAGAAATTTCGGTCCCCTTCCAATGAGGATAATGCAATGTATTTATAGCTCTAAGGCTGTAATGTGAAAGGGTAATATATTAAATGCCCCTTAAGCGTATACATCTGTATGATAATAAGTATTTAATGCGAAGTCAAACTGTTGGGTTATCCTTCTATTAATGCTTTGTTCGAGGTGCAGCTCGGACCGCCTAAGCTGCTCGGACCGCCTAAGTTCCTCGGTACTCAAAAGTTTCTTGGTGCTCAAAGTTTCTCGGTACTCAAAAGTTCCTCGGAGAGTTCTTGTAGGTCGGAGTGTCTGAGTTGATTGGGGAAGCAAAGTTCCTCGTTGTATTATGGTTCCTCGGAGTCGAGGTGTTATTCGTAAGTGTTTATCGTTGCCATGTAGATTGCCACGTGTCTTCACCCAATTGAGCCATGTTAGCAGACTAAATTTGGTATCAACAGAAGCCCCCAATGTTTCATAGTTCGAAATTTGAGGAGTGTGGAACATTCTTTCTCGATATATGTCGATTTTAAATGGTCATCCTGAAATTTAGGAGTATTTTCTTTTGAATTTATTTCTCCTTCCAAATTTGTAGAATCGGCCTTTTTTGAATTTTTCTAATCGCTACGATTCCCGCGCCCCTTTTGTCTGTTTAGCCGTCGGTAATGTAACCGTCTCTTTTTGTAATCATTACTTTTACCCTTTCCCAAGGCAAAGTATTTAAACGTTGCAGAAAATCCCATCGTCTTCTACTTTTTCAAATTTGTCTATTTGAGTTTTCTATCATCTCTCTCTCTCCTGTGCGTTCATCTCTTCCATCGTTTGTTGTCAACAGACTCATCCCTTTCCTGTAAGATTTTCTTCTTTCTCTTTGATTTCCTTCTTTCATCATAGTTTATCCTGTAGAATCAATTGATAAGTTTTGCTCTGATTTCTCCATTCCCTCATGGGTTATTTTGGAAGAGCTATCTGAGACTTCAGACTATTTTCGTTTGGCTGAGGGACATTGGTTCCCCAGTCTCTTTGTTGCTGAGTGTGGCTTTTCTTTTCCCCCAAACCCTCTATGTCTGGAATTCTGTCTATACTTTGACGTGGTTCCTGCACGAATAGCCCCCAACACATGGAGAATAGTTAATGGTGTTTATAGATTAAATCAAATTCATTGAACCCGTATAGGAATTCCTGAAATCATGTTTTGTTATAGATGGGCTGTAGGTGATAATACTTTTTATTTAAAAACTAGGTTTTTAAATAGAGCTTTAGTGGTCAATCTCCCAGATGCCAATAGGGACTACTTTGAGCACGGGGTTGCTATGAAAAATTAGCAACACCCTCCATTGACTGGAGATGATGTTTACCAGGGTCCCAGATGTCCTCCCTGTGGCAATGGGATAGGTTGTTTTTATTTTATTTTCAAAATTATGCTTCCTTTGTGTTTGATAAAATGTTCCACTGATATTTTAATTTTGATTTATTTGTAGTTGACAACAAAAGAAAGTGTCCAAAAGAGGCAGACGTTAATATAAGGAACTTGAAACTTATCTAGAGTTTGCATCAGACTGTTGCTGACGAGCATATTAGGTCAGCTTCATATCTGCTTCAGTACAAGAGTTACACATCCTCTTTTACTGCTCGTCCGGTGATAAGCGACGCAGAACCCATACCAGCCTCTATAAGTTCTTCACCTGAGTCACACATTCCTTTGAGTGAAAGGATGAAGAAAAGAAGGCCTCCTACCCTTTTTGAGAAGCCTGCCTCTGGTGCTAGAGAGGCAAAAAGAAGTAAGCTTGATGTCCCAGGAGAAGGGATAAAGAAAATTGATGCATCTTCCTCGGCTGCTCCTATGAAGGTGGTCGAGAAGCCCCCAGTGGCCCCGAGCAAGGTTGCTGCTCCAGGCGAGGTGATTATCATTTCTCCGACTAAGACTACATCGTTAGTCGAGAAGGTTGATGCTCCTCTTAGGAGGCTGAAGAAAAGCTCCTCTATCAATTTGGCTGAAACCGTCTCTCAGCCCCCGACTAGTGGAGTTCCCACCTTTGTTCCCCCGAGTTCTGTTATAAGCTCCGTGAAGACTTGGATCATTCCCGAGGTCCAAGGTATTGAAGAAAACCTTTCTTGGGACATTGTTACTACACTAGCAGCTCGTCACATTGCTTTTGTAAGTCCTATAGTCTTAAATTTTCATTCTTTCCTTTTTGTATCTGTGCACCGATTTGTTTTGTTTTTCTTTTCACAGTTGGTGAGCTGCTTTAATACAATCATGAAGAAAGATGAAGCTATTAAAGCTTCAAGATCCTCGTCTGGTGTAGAGGAAACTTTGATGGGCCTGGCGCAGTCTTTGAAAGATTCTCGTCAGAAATATGATGATGATAAGGCAGTTTGGGAGAAAAAGATTACTTCGACTGAGCAGGAGAAATCTCAGGTTATTGAGGTCTCCAAGGGGTTGGAGAAAAAAATGAATGACTTGGAGAAGAAGAATAAAGAGCTCGAAGGGAAGCTCAGAAATGCTGAGGAGTTTGAAGATAAACTCAAGGCTGCTGAGGAGGAGTTAGGTCGACTTCGGGAAGTAGGTCATCAGAAGGAGGAGATTGAGAGTAAATTAAAAGCTGATGATGACCTTTCCGAGAAGCTTTCCTCGGAGAAGGCAAAAAGGAAATTGGCTGTGAAGAAATCTTTCAGTGCTGGCTGGGATAAAGGGTGGAACAAAGGTTTGGCTGCCATGATGTTGCAAGTTGAATATGGCAGCCTCAAATACTTTAGAGATGGATGGGTCGCTGCTCCACAAGAAATGAAAGTTGATAAAACTTCTCAATTATTTCAGCGACACATCCCTGGTCCCCCTCCAACTCCTGAAGACGAAGAAGAGGACGAAGCTGCCTCTGACGAGTCTTCCATGGTGATGGGAGATCAAGTTTCTCATCCCCCAGTCATCCAGCCTACTAACGAGGAACTTCAGCAACTCGTTACTTCATCCGAGCAACTGCCAGCGCTCCCCGAGCAACTCTTTGTTCCCTCCGAGCAACCTACCTGCTCGTCCTAGCCTCCCGAGAAAGTTTTGGGAGACAAGGAAAAGCTGTAGAGTTGTTCGGGTTTCTCTCTATTTTATTTTTCTTTGTCAAATGTAACCCTGAACATGTAACTCTGAACTTTGTGATATAATAAAATTTGAGCTTTTGTTTATGCATACTGTTGTTTCCCTTCTTCATGCTCTGTTTGAACTCTTATTGATTATTTCTTTTTCTTCCTCTACTAGTTTGTGGCCAGGATGGAATTATTGTCTGCTCATGATACAAAGATATTAAGGCAATGCAATGAATATTTTAAATCCAGTCATACAAACATGAGTGCAGCTCAAATCACTCACATCCTCGGTCATGGTGCTTTAGAGCAAGCAATTGAAGCATATCAGTATTTGAAGTGCCTACTCGATCGTGCAGTGGCTAATAATGTAGAATACTATGATATGATTGAGGATCTCGAAGGCACTCTTAAAGAACTTTAGCAATAATATAAAGAATCCACTGCCCTTTGCACGAGGGGTACGAGAAGAAGTATCAGCAAATTTGTGCCGATAAGGGATACGACAAATGGTTTGCTGCTTACGATGTGCGAGAGAGAACGTTGAAGGCTGAGGTCGAAGAGCATAGACAGATAGCTGAATTATTAGAGCAAGAAAATAATAACCTGCAAAGAGAGGTGTCTCAGTTGCAGTCTGCAACTTCCACCTCAAATGTTTTGATCCCAGTGACTGACGAGGGATTCTAGTTCTTAGAGGTCGAAAATGCCAACCTGAGGGATGAGTTGGAAACCTTGAAAAGGTCTGGCCCTTATACTTCTGCTCGAGGACGAGCAAGAGCTCCTCGGGGACCAGCAAGAGCTGCTCGAATTCCTGTCGAGGAACAGAGGACTCAATCTGCTCTAGAGAACCAGGCCTTCTAGCTGATGGCAAAGAACCAGGCATTAACTGAGATGTCTAAGAAAATCAGGGACCTGGAAGAGCAACTTTCTGCGCAGAAGTCTGTCTTGGATAATAAAGAACTTTTTATCAAAAATCTCCACGATCAGCTGGAAAGATTGGCATATCAATTCCACAAGCAGCCCAGGGAGTTCTAGATGGCTGGCTACAATGAGGCTCTCTACCACTTGGACGATCGTATCCGAAATGCAAATAATGAGGGCTACAAATAGGGATGGTTGAATGCCTTAGGTGTACTGCAACTGGAACAGGGTCATTACCTGTGGGATTACCATAATCCTAGGCTGCTCGACCTACGAGTACCACCATTCAAGCTTGATATGAGTTGGACCCCTGTTCGGGCCATCCCTCGATGTCTGATTTTCAAATACCTCGACGATTACAATCTCCATTCCAATGTCGAGATATCTCATCCCGAGCACCTACTAGATCGACCATCTGTGATGAATTTCAGTATGCTTGAATATCTTAACTTCATAAATTCTCCTCTTGCTTTAAATGATCCACCTGCTGGCGAGGAACCTGTTTCAAAAGCAGAGGGGAAGAAACCAATAGAATAGGAATATTGATGTAATAAATTTGTATTTCATTCCTGATGTATTTTGTTCTACATTTAATATAATAATTTTATTTACAAATCTTGACTGCCACTGTCTTGTAATTATAAAACACTTTACATTTGTGCATGTATATCTGTTAAAAAGATAACAACATTGTGTTATTTGTCGATCAACTGGAGTTTGTGAAAACTTATTGTCGACTATCTTGAATTTGTGGTAATCATTTGATGACTAACTAGAATTGATGATATTTTGTTTCCCGACCAACCTGGTAGTAATTTAAAAAGTCACGAGTATCAAAAATTTTTGCTCGATCACTTCTTCGTACTCATAAAATGTTTTCGACCAACCAAGGTCGGTAAATTTTCCTTTTCGACCAACTACAGTTAGTGTGTTTTTTATTCCCGACCAGCCATAGTTAGTGGATTTTTTCTTAACGAGCAACTTTGGCACTTATTGGAATAGTTTTACCTCCCGACCAACTTTAGTTGGCATTTTCGAGAGTATATTTACTTCCTGACCAACCTAAGTTGGCATTTTTAGGAATACTTTTACTTCCTAACCAACATAAGTTGGCATTTTTAGGAATACTTTTACTTCCCGAGTAAATACATTTACTTCCTAACCAACATAAGTTGGCATTTTTAGGAATACATTTACTTCCCGACCAACCTTAGTTGGCATTTTTGAGAATATATTTACTTCCTAACCAACCAAGTTGGCATTTTTAGGAATAGTTTTACTTCCGACCAACCTTAGTTGGCATTTTTGAGAATATATTTACTTCCTAACCAACCAAGTTGGCATTTTTAGGAATAGTTTTACATCCCGACCAACCTTAGTTGGCGTTTTCGAGAATATATTTACTTCCTAACCAACCAAGTTGGCATTTTTAGGAATACATTTCCTAACCAACATAAGTTGGCATTTTTAGGAATAGTTTTACTTCCCGTAGGAATACATTTACTTCCTAACCAACATAAGTTGGCATTTTTAGGAATACAGTTCCTAACCAACATAAGTTGGCATTTTTAGGAATAGTTTTACTTCCCGTAGGAATACATTTACTTCCTAACCAACATAAGTTGGCATTTTTAGGAATACAGTTCCTAACCAACATAAGTTGACATTTTTAGGAATAGTTTTACTTCCCGTAGGAATACATTTGAGTAGAGTAGTCCGAGTTTTGCTGAGTAGTGTGTAGCACTAGTATTTAGCAAAAAAATTCGAATAAAAGGAAAGAACTGGGCAAAACATTATCACTTTATTCATACTGATGAAACTTCATTACATGAGAGTTTACATTACTGATAATATTTGCGCAGGTGCTCTGCATTCCATGCATTCTTAAACTCCTCCCCTTCTAAAGTTTATATTCTGTATGTCCCTGGTCGAACAACTTCTTTAACTCGGTAGGGTCCATCCCAGTTTGCTTCCAATTTTTTGTGCTTTTGAATCACCTTCTTTAGCACATAGTCTCCTTCTTTCAAGTCACACTTCTTCACTCTCTTGTTGTAAAACAAAGTTGTTTGCTACTGGTAAGCAGCATTTCTAATGGCTTCTTCTTCTCTAACCTCCTCGAGCATGTCCAAATCTAACCTTCTCATTAAATCGCTGATAGGGGAATTAAAATTCAGTATTCTGTGTGTTGGGAGACCCAATTCTTCGGGTATAACAGCCTCACTTCCAAATGCCAGCATATATGGAGATTCCCCTGTTGCTGCTCGGGGAGTAGTTCGGTAAGCCCATAATACTGATTGTAGCTCGTTGATCCAATTTGCTTTCGCATCATCCAGTCTTTTCTTTAAGCCATTCAGCAGCGTTCTGTTTGTCACTTCAGTTTGCCCATTGCTTTGAGGATGTCCTGGTGCTGAGTGGATCTTCAAAATATTTGACTGACGACAATAGGCAGCGAACTCCTCGTTGTCAAATTGTGTTCCATGGTCTGTGATGAAGGCATGAGGAAGACCATATCGACAAATGATTTTCTTCCAAATAAATTGGCACACCTTGTCATACTTCATATCAATGAGAGGCTCAGCTTCAATCCATTTAGTAAAATAGTCCACAGCGACCACGAGATACTTAAATCTTCCCCTGGTCGTCGGCAGTGGCCCAACCAAATCTATTCCCCATATGGCAAATGGCCAAGGGGAAGTAATGGGTGTCAATAACGCTAGGGGAGTTCTTCGGATGGAGGAGAAGCGCTGACACTTGTCACATTTCTTAGCATAGGCTATGCAATCAGCCCTCATCGTCGGCCAGTAGTATCCTTGAGTCATCATTCTTTGCAAAAGAGTCCGACCTGCTACATGGGCTCCACAGGACCCTTCATGGACCTCTTCAATCAAATCTTTCACCTCAGTGGGATGCACACATCTTTGCAAACCTGCTATAATTCCTCGTCTGTATAAAATACCATTAGTCAGTACATAACGAGCAGTCTTAAACTTCAGTTTCTTGGCTGCAAGTTTATCAATTGGTAATTCCCCTTTCTCAATATATGCCCTGATGGGATCCATCCATGATGACCCTAAATCGAGGGTATTAAAGTTTATAGTCAGTTCTTCATCTATACTCCGACCAGCTAAAACTTCAATTGGGATTGTTCTTCGTAGCTCGGTACGAGTAGCTGATGCTAATTGAGCTAAGGCGCCTGCTCTCGCATTTTTTATTCTTGGTATTCTGACCAGCTAAATAGTAATAAATTTCGACACCAGTTCCTTTGCCTTTGCATGATATCTGATCATTAATTATCCTTTAGCTGCATATACTCCCATCATTTGATTTATGACCAATTATGAGTCACTGAAAACAATAACTTATTCCGCCCCCATGGTTTTTGCCAAACTAAGACCTGCAATCATGGCTTCATATTCAGCCTCATTATTGGAAGCTTTGAATTGGAAGCGTAGGGCATATTCCATGTCGACGTCGTCCGGACTGTTCAAAACTATTCCTGTGCCACAAACTTTAGTGCAGGATGAACCATCCACATACAGACTCCATATAGGCAACTCGTCTTCAAATTACTGATCTCACAAAGTTCCTCGGTGGAAAATTTGCTGCTTCCTTTCACCATCTCCTGATATTTCTTGTTGTTCGTCGATCATCTTTTCTTGCCCTTTTACCAACCTAAGCTGGTCTGGGATTGAATTTGATGATCCCGTAACATCTACTTGTTGATCAGCGAGCAACTTTTGCTCTTCGGGGGTATCAGGATAGGTGAACTCTGCTATAAAATCTGCTACCGCTTGCCCTTTTAGTGATGATATGGGTTCATAAACTATATCATATTCACGAAGTTCTATTGCCCAGCACATCAATCTTCCTGAATTTTTTGGTTTGTGAAGGGCTTACCTCAATGGCATATCAGTATATACTATTATGGTATGAGCCTGGAAATATGGCTTCATTCTTCTCCTTGCCTCGATCAATGCTAGTGCTAATTTTTCCAGCCTTGGATATCTGATCTCTGCTCCTCGGAAGGCCTTACTTGTGTAGTAGATCAGTTTTTATACTCCATTCTCCATTCTTATCAATGCCGAACTAACTGCATTCTCGGACACTGCCAGATACAAGTATAATTTTTCTCCCATCACTGGCCTGAATAATATTGGAGGTGTTCCCAAATATTTCTTCAAGTCTTGGAAAGCCTTCTCACATTCTTCATTCCACTCAAAAGTTTTTCTGAGCGTCTTGAAGAATGGAAGACATAGATCAGTTGCTCGCGATACAAATCTATTGAGTGTTGCTACTCGTCCTGTAAGACTCTGCACCTCTTTCTTCGTCATTGGGGATCGCAGCCCTAACAGAGCTTTGATCTTTTCAGGGTTAGCTTCAATGCCTCGCTGATTGACAATGTACCCGAGAAACATGCCTTCTCGTACTCCAAATATGCACTTCGTCGGGTTCAACTTCATTTGGTATTTATATAGTTGATTAAAGGTCTGGCTTAAGTCAACTAGATGATCAGCAGCTTTCTTGCCCTTTGTCAGCATATCGTCAACATAGACTTCCATATTGCAACTGATTTGTTCTGCAAACACTTTGTTCATCAGCCGCTGATATGTTGCACCTGCATTTTTCAAACCAAAAGGCATAACATTATAACAATAAGTTCCCCTAGAGGTAATGAAAGAAGTACTCTCCCTGTCTTCAGGTTTCATGTTAATCTGACTGTAACGAGAATAAGCATCTATGAAGCTCAGCATCTCGTGTCCCGAGGTAGCATCCACTAGTTGATCAATTCGGGGTAGCGGAAAATGATCCTTTGGGCATACTTTGTTGAGGTCGGTGAAGTCTACACACATCCTCCATTTGTTGTTCTTCTTTTTCACCATCACCACATTTGCTAACCAGTCTGGATATTTAACATCTTCAATAAAATAAGCTTTCTGGAGCTTCTCGACTTCCTCCTGTATATCTTGATTCTTCTCGGGACTAAATACTCTTCTTCTCTGTTTCACAGGCTTGATCTCCTTATTCACATTGAGTTCGTGACATAAGAAATTTGGGTCTATCCCAGGCATATCCTCATGACTCCACGCAAAAGTTTGCTTTCTGCTTCTTAGGAAAATTATCAATTCTTGTTTTAGTGAGGCTTCCAACGACGAACCTACTTGAGTAGTTCGTTCAGGGGGCTCGTCGTCCAGGATGATATTTTCAGTAGCTTCCACCACTTGACCCTTCATGAGTTGCGACTCATCTCTAGGATCCAATGTTTTAATTTCTCTGCACCTTCATCCACTTGATAGGTGATGGTCTTTTCCTTGACTCCTCCATTTTCTCTTGCTCGGTGGATGAATAATAGCATTACCGAGCTACTTTTTGATCACCTTTAACAACTCCTACTCTAAAATTTATTAGAAATTTTAGGCATTGATGTACCGTAGATGGTACAGCCTCGAACTTCTTCAATCCTACTCTTCCCATGATGATATTGTATGATGATTGAACATTCTTATCCATCACGAAGTAGCGTATTCTTTCTGTTCGACAAGCAGGCCATGTACTAATGAATATATCCAACTTGATCGTCCCAAGTGGAAATACTTTCTCGCTAGCAAAACCGAGGGGGGGTCTATGATAAGGCTCCAGTTGAGATAGCTTTAGATTTAAACTGTCGAAGCACGAGTAGAACATAATGTCTGCCGAGCTACCATTGTCTACCAGTACTCTTGAAATCATTACCTCCTTCATCCTCATTTTGATCACCAATAGGTCATCATGAGGATATAGAACACCTTCGACGTCGTTCTTTGAGAAACCAATGACCAATTTCTCTTTGTTCACTTTTCTCGGGCGATCCTCCTCAGCTATATTTATTCATTGAATGTATGAGAAAGCTTGAGCCTCACAGAGGTAAGCTTTTCTCTCGGCAGTAAGGTCTCCTCCTCCTGCATCTCCACCTGTAATAACATTACAGTCAAATAACCCAAAGCAAATTGAAAATACCTCACGTTCTGGCTGCCTTGGTCTCTTGGGAAGATCGGGGTCATCTTTTGGATCAACTTCATGGTCTCTCTTCTTGTTCTCCTCTGCTCGATGAGGAGATCTGGACCTCTCTTTTGCTCGGTCATTGTTTCTTCTATCATTCCTCCGATCAACATACTTTGCCAGTTTTCCTCGTCTGATGAGTGTTTCAATCTCATTCTGAAGAGCTATGCAATTTTTAGTCATATGACCATGATCTTTGTGAAACTCGTAATATTTTGCCTTGTTTCTCCTTTCGCGGTCTGCCTTCATTTTCTCTAGCCAATTTAATTCCTCGTTGTTCTTGATTTCTTCTAGAACGTGCTTGATGTCTTTCTTCAAAGGAGTATAATTATTAAATTTCTTCAATACTTCCCATGACGACCTTGTTCTTGAATGTTTGTCACTACCATTATTCTTATGCTCTTTCTTCTTAGCTTTATCACCTTCCACCTTAGTTTCTTTGGCATCCATATTCTTCTTCGCAGCCATAGCCTCCTCGGCATTCATAATCTTGGCCGCTTTTCCCATATGATCTGACATGGTTCTAGGTGGATCTTTGGCCAAAGTGTAGTACAACTTGTTGGGCAGTAGTCCACTCATCAAGGCGGTAATCGTTGTCTTTTCCTCATAATCAATGACTTCGAGCTTCTCGTTATTAAAACGAGTTATAAAATCTCTGGTACTTTCACCAGCTTTTTGTCTAACACTTAACAAATGCGCTACTCGTTTAACTGGCTTTGCCCCAAAAAAGAAATTCCCAATGAATAACTCGGCCAGTTGAAAGAAAGTTGAGATCTTACCTCGAGGAATATTATTATACCATATCTGAGCAGATCCGGTAAGAGTTTCCGAAAATGCTCTACATCTCATCTCATCTGGAACATCATAGATATCGGCTGCAGCTTGGTATTGTTCTATATGAAGTACAGGGTCAGTCTTTCCATCATATTTGGGGGTCACAACAGGTGCTTTGAACTTTGATGGTGTTGGAAAATCTACAATGGCCTGGACAAAAGGTGTTCCTTGAACAAAAGTTCATTGTAGAGGGTTCTTGGCCTTAGACATTTCCCCTAATCTATCCTCCATCCTCTGAATAGAGCCTTTCCACGCATCATTTCTTTCCTCGGGCCTGTTGGTTCGAGCAACTGATCGTGTTGATGTGGCCTCCTGGGATCTATCTTGACGAACAGTTGGTCGCAACTGGGCAAATCCTTCCCTTAAATCTGATGGTCGTCGAAAACTCCTCGATGCGGCCCTAGGAGGACTTTTACTCCTCCTAGGACCTAATCGATCAAAAGTAGATACTCTGCTTAATCTTTCTAGTGCACTGGTCCTTTCTAGAGAGAGAGTGATACGTTGTTCAGTATCTGTGGCTCGTACCGATGAAGTTTGTCCAGGTTGATAAGAAAAATCTTCAGACTCCTCAGTACGATATGAATCGGTACGCCTAGTACGCGAAGAAGGTAAACGAGTATTTCTTTGAATACTTCGCGATTCTGAATGGGTTGATGCACCGCCATGGAGGGTTCGTATGAGTTGTCGCATAGTTTCTTGCATGACTGTTTGGCCCTAGGCCAGATTTGTCATTATTCCAGCCAGATCTGGAATATTGGGCAGAGCAGATGGATTTAGAGGGCTTCCAGCGTTTCGATTGCTGGGTTCTGAAATATCAGCCATTTGTGATGAATTGTTTTTGATGAAAAACGATATTACCAGTCGTTTCCCACAGACGACGCCAATCTGTTGATGTAAAAAATTAGATGATATCTAATTATTTAATCGCAGATAAATAAAATGAGACAAAGAACTTTTAAAGTGGTTCAGCCTTATAAGAATGGCCTACGTCCACTGTTTTTGTTATTGCTGACTGTTTGGGAATTCTCGATTACAAGTTTTCTCAAGAAATTCCGGTCCCCTTCCAATGAGGATAATACAATGTATTTATAGCCCTAAGGCTGTAATGTGAAAGGGTAATATATTAAATGCCCCTTAAGAGTATACATCTGTATGATAATAAGAATTTAATGCGCAGTCAAACTGTTGGGTTATCCTGCTATTAATGCTTTGTTCGAGGTGCAGCTCGGACCGCCTAAGCTGCTCGGACCGCCTAAGTTCCTCGGTACTCAAAAGTTCCTCGGTGATCAAAGTTCCTCGGTACTCAAAAGTTCCTCGGAGAGTTCTTGTAGGTCGGAGCGTCTGAGTTGATCGGGGAAGCAGAGTTCCTCGTTGTAGTATGGTTCCTCGGAGACAAGGTGTTGTTCGTAAGTATTTATCGTTGCCATGTAGATTGTCACGTGTCTTCACCTAATTGAACCATGTCAGCAGACTAAATTTGGTATCAACAATTATGTTTGTGGAAATCAATTTCTGGGAGTTTGGGAGTTTAAAGTTTGGAATTTGAGGCGTTTGGATGATAGAACCCGTAACTGGTATTCTGCAGATTTCGCCATACATGTTTAATCGATCAATCGATACCAGAGCATCGATCGATCGATGGTTCGATCGATCGATCGACCCCTCCTGGGATAACTGTTTTTGCTCGTGTTAGCTTAATTTAATTTTATGCGTAGTAAACCTTAATTAGGATTGCTAAAACATATTGGAACATAGAAAGGACCAGTAGGGTCAAGAGAAATCCCATAAAGCGGAACCTTAATATGAAGCGAAATAAAAGGGGTAAACGGGGAGATATTCATACTTAGAAAATCATACGTGCGTTGATTTTAATAATCGAAATGTCTGGGAAGTTGGAGTAGAAGGCAAGCGAGGGCCTACTGAAATTATACTTAAGTAAAGGCAATACTTTGAGAGACGAGAAGTGAGTTTAAAATGATTTATTTATGAGAATAAAATAAACGAGTCCGTTATACGATATAATTGAATAAAATGTGTAATAACGGATAATTATAATTATGGGTCGTGAGCGCACCAAAATTTAATAATGTGGATGTGAATACATGTATATATATGACTGTGTGATTATGCATATATTATATCTGTGTGAAAATCGTGCCCAGGCTACTTGCTATCCCTGAGGTTACCGCGCTGGGACAGTCTTATCTCGATGGGACCTTTATGGGGGATATTGACTCGTACCCTAGAAGATAGAAATCCTTGGTAGAGGCTATCGAATCGATAGTTCAGACGGTTCTAAGAGACATGGGGGCATGTGCTATCCTCTTAGAGACTTGGAATCTATGCTTCGCCTCAATTTTGTTTGTGTATATGTTAATACAGTTCGAGAGTGATTCCGAACTTGTATTCCCCTTAGTATGAGTGATACGGGGACTGGATATCACAGTATGCCCGCACCATAGTTTTTATGTGGGGTGCCGTTAGTATATATATAAATTATGAGTGATTGGTATATATATACTTATATATGGAAGTCTAGCACCATAGATTTTATGTAGGGTGCTGTTGGTATATATATTATACGAGTAATTAATATATATACGTGAAACTATATGAGAACTTTCTACTGAGTAAAATAGTAGTTAAGTAAAGTATAAAATTCATCAACTTCACTGTAAGTATTCGGAAACGTTATAACAATACGGAATTATTCTAAAACAACGTAAGAAATCTTGAAGAGATAGACTTTTCTAAAGTGAATATCATAACCTTAATTTCACGTGTTAAAACTTATGGAGAATAAGTTAGAGAGATATACGGGGTTCATTCGTACGATAGACGTGCACACTAGATGAGAGGTGAGAATTCTCAAGAGAGTGTCGCATACTAATATGACTGTTGCATTAGCCGGTAAGCATTTTAAATACTTGCTAAACTATTTTTAAAACTGTTTTACATTCGGATTCTGACCAGTTTGTTGTTATCTCTTCTCTCTTGTGTGTGTGTATATATATATATATATATATATATATATATATATATATATATATGTGTGTGTATGTATTGCAGGTGCCCAGCCACAGGGGTGTCTTACTTAGGATTGATTGGATGGAATGCGCTGTAGCTTTTGTGGGAGTTGTAGGCCATTGCTTAGACGACATCATTGTTGACTCTACTTCTAGTTCAGCTTTATCCAGTGGGGGCATGTGTCGCCCTTTTCCATTATTTAGTTGGTATTGTCAGGGATTGTAATTCTTTTAAATTTCAGTATCTTTGTTTCGGGGTTTGTTACTGGCAGGATGTTTTCCTTTTGTGTTTTAAATGTTGGGATTTATGATTTATGGTTAAACTCTTGAATGTTCATTTCGATTCTCATACTTAATATATGACTCTTAAAATGTTAATGGTTAAAGGTTTTATAATCGGATTTAAATAAAATGAGAATAACGGTTTAAATGGTTTTGACACTTAGTTTAATTAATTAGGGTGTTTATATTGGAAAAGATTTTTTTTTATTTGCGACAGTGATGCTAAGAATGAACCAACTGTTCACCTTGATTTTAATTTAATAAAGGAGTGATCGCCCTGTATTTAATTAGGCGGCGTGTCACAGGTGGTATCAGAGCATCAGGTTCTAGTGTCCTTTAGGATCTGTGCGGCTTATTATGCTTTCAGCGTTGCTTTGTTTGATATAGAGCCCTATGTTTAGGATTGTCGATTTCTATGAAGATATTTCGTTCTCCTGCTATAATGTGTATACATTAGTGAATTTTAATTTCGTTCGGGTGTGTGCGTGTGCCGAGCGATGACGGATGTCGGAAGAGGACCGTTAAGCGGACCTCAGGAGGTCGGGCTCAGTTAAGGTTGTAAAATATATCCGAGGATGATGACCGTAGTCGAGGTCACCTCCATTATGGCACGAGAAGCCAAGACTATAAAGTTGACTAAGGCGCAGCCATGATTTCCAAATGCTGCCATAGTCGAATGAGGTGCGAGAGTAAACTCACCCAACATGTTACAAAACGTGTAGAGAACTGTCTGTGGAAATTCTAGAAATGCGGGATTGTGTGTGTTTACCAAAGGAGGTAAAGTATCCAAAGGTTTAGATATAGGACGGAATGTGGCTAACTGAAAGTGAAAATTTAGAGAAAATATTCTTGGTTTTCGAGACGAAGTTATAATTGTGGGAGTCAACCACCAATTTTAGAAGTGGAACGCTAAGTGGTGGAAACGACTCCAAGTGAGAGATCGACTCGTAATAATAGTTGATAACACTCAAAGAGGAAATTTTGATGGACGACCGAGGGATGTCGTATTTTGTCAATATAGATGATAACGCTTCTTTGTGGGGGAAGCTAAAAGAATCAAAGCATTTAGTCGAGAATAAGATTGAATACAATGGTGGTGGTGTAGCATCACAAAAGGGTGTGGATACACATCAGGGGACCCATTTAAATGCTTCAGATAGTTGAATTCTTACCAAGAGATGGTAAATCCAGTAAGGACTATTATAGTCAGTGAAATATTCTTTAGGGCCTAAAAGACTAAGGGATAATCAGGGTAACTAACAAGAATCGAGTCTACTAAAGTTCGAGAGAAGGACAATCCTAACCTGGTTAGTAGGATAGGTAGTAAGTGGATTATGTGTTGAAGTATTTTGTACGGAGTGAAATCGCTCGCTATAATATGTTCCAAAGTGAGAAAAAGGACAAGAATACGGTGCCTAGTAAAGGACGACGATTGAAGTAGTTTTGTTTTGGTTGGGCAGACGTGTTACGTCCGAAAACCATTTGTACAGCCAAGACGATTGCCAAGGTGGAAGTATAAGTTGTACCCTCAGAGGATGAGGCGTGTTTTTGTGAAACGAGCGAGTCACTATATTTTGTTCATTGCTAGATTAGCATGTGAGACGAGTTTAATGCATATAATTATAAACGTTATTATTATGTGGATCTTTTCCCCTAGCGTAGCGGGATTTTTCTTTAGTGCTATCCACGGAGGATGAATGTGTATATCAACAGGGTTATGTATTGTATTGAGGTTACTCGTCGTAATGATGCGATATATGAGTATGGTATTATCTTTGATAAAACGTTATAGAAATGGTTAGTATGATAGTGAGCATTTATTGCAAGGCTATCGGAGTACTTACATTAGTGCAGCATGTTTGTTTCACCGAGGCTTTACCTGTAAGAAGGTTGGGCTCGCACTTATATTATCTTTCCTAGAGACTTCGGAGGAGATAGTGGGCTCGAGATATTCGATGCCAATGTATGTATAGACTTTGTTAGTATGATTCAGTATCTATCGAAATTTATCGTTGAGCGAAAAGACTTGACTCAGGATTATATTTAGCACTCCGGACTTAGTGATAGGAAGAGTGCAGTGTTATATCTATCCTCTAGAGATGTGGGAGTTAAGAGTTATACCCTATTATTAGGGAAAGGAATTTCTAGAATTTCGATCCTATGTATTCGAGGTTTATAGAATGCAATTACCATCAACCAATACGGGACGATAGTGAAATTGGTGAAACGCTCTTTGTTAAGCATAATTACGGGAGGAATTGTAACTTTTCCGTCAAGGGACAGAATAAAGGGGTATATGCTATGGACGGAGGACCTAACAGATTTCGATAATCAACAATGCTAGGTAGTAGTGTATTGGGGGGGTTCCTTGTTTGGATTTCGCTTTGTGAGACATTCCACGCATGAAACTTAGCGTAAGGTTGGAAATAGGAAGACATTTGGTCACTATTCCATGAGTTCGGTACCCTGGTCGAAATGGGATCAAGTAATTATGTATGTAAGTTGGAAGTTGAATTTTGTTTTAAAGCCATTGGAGAAGGATTTTATGGTAAGAAAGCATTGAAAGTTATCCCCACGAGTTGAGGGGTGGAACGATGATAAGGAGGATTTAAATATTTTGATTTCTAGGGTAATTAAGAGTACCCAAATGTCGTAACCGCGTTCAAAACACAAGGTGAGTAAGGAGTTGGAATGATTTTTAGCATGGATTATCTGGAAATAACTTTATTATACAAAAGAGATGACCTGTAATTATTTTGATGAATAGAGCGTTAGTGATTTATTTTGGTTGTTGCACCTATTTGGGAAAATTGTTGTACTTATCTGAAGAAGGTTGAAATTTGTTGCTCCCTTTTTGTTGTCATGGAATTTGAATGCCCTATTCCTTATATCTTTTTGGATTTAGTTAGTTCTACAGATGAGTAGCATGCCGTTCGCTCTCCCAGGGCGGTCGAGGTGTTGCAAAAATGTGGGCATCTTGGTTATATGATAATCAAATCGTCTGAGTTAAGGGGACGTGGTAATAGACATGTTAAATGTATGTTTGTGGGACTAGCATAACGAATTGGAGGTGATAGAGCAGATTAAACGTCACATGAGGGGTGGTAATCCATACATAAGTGTACAATTAGAATAGCACACCCTAATTTGATTGGAAGGCTGTGGGAAGCCATTTAAGAAGGGGTATTCCTTGAATGGAGCAAAATTAAATTTTTATAACGAACACTCGGAGCGGAGTTATAATTAGTCAAGTGTGAGAGAGACTTGAGCATAAAAAGAGTAATGATGTTAGTATGAAATAAAATACTCAGAAGTGCGCATCGTGGAGGAAAGAGCACGGGTCGGGAACTTTCGGCATACTCCAAGGAAGGAAGGGGAGTATTACGTGTCACTTAATGTGAGACATTTCAAGGGAAAAATCGATGTTTAGCGAGACGTAGTGAGTAGTATCTACATGCACCGCCCATAGGTAAGGTTTGGTTGAAAGAGGAGAATCAACCAAAGAATTTTTTGTTTATCGACAATTCCTGAAATTGGAAGAGGTCGGTAAAGTTTTGGATGGGTTGCTATCCTCAAAACAAGATCAAGGGTTCATCCCGAACATGTGAATTAAGTCGCCGAGAAGGAAGTGATTGATATTCCTTTGGGCTGGTTTACAATATTAACTAGTATGCCCCAGACTTCCTTTGAAAGGAAGGATCGCGCCAGTGTATGGTCCGGCGCAGTATAAATTTCTGAACCAGGATGAGATTGGTGAATCCCACCTTTGATATGGGATTTCAGGAACCAGAGGAGATAAGGTTTCGTTTCGAGTAGGATGTATCACCCTTAGCCAGGGAATAGGCGCACGGTGATTAAAGATTAGTGGTGCCACGTGAAGGAGATTTTAGAATCTTGGTACGATGATTTCAGGAATGCTTTGTAGATGCAATCGTACCTGTTTGTCGCATATGAGGTGCTTATTAAAGTTTTGTTATGGAAGAACCTCGACTATTCTCCTTCCGTATGTTTAGAGGTGAGTAGATAATCAGAATTTTTGGTTTGATCGAGAAAATATTCGATAACTATGGTGAAATTCCACGACTATTTTAGGCAAACAATAGTGGTCAAGTGTTCGTATGGTTTTCTCAGAATGGGAGTTTTGTATATGAATAAATCCGAGTAGTTGTCATGTAGTGAGGTGCGGCCTCCTAATGATAGCGAAATAATGGAAATTTATAACGTATAGACGTGATCTATGCGAGTGTTGTAGGTTGGGAGCACCATGTGAAGTGTCTCCAATGATAATGTTAAACATGCTTGCTATGAGGAAGGGGCTATAGTGGTTGAGCGTCGTACTATGTAAATAGTTTGCATACTAATAAGGATATCTAGAATTGTGCTACCTGGTAGGCCTTATTTTCCGAATTTCGGGACGAAATTCCGTTATTAGGGGGGAAGTATGTAATACCCCGTATTTTTATGGCCTTTAAATTTAGGGATTTATTAAATTTAATTGAGATAAATTAATTTAATTTTAATTCGGAATGTTATTTTTAATATTTACTGGTGTGATGAGAGTTATTAATTATTGGAAATTTATTATTTGTTAAATGTTACTGGATGAGTATAGTAATATATGAGATTTATTTTTATAAAATTGTCATGTGTGAATGAAATGGCAATAAGGGAAATTTAAGTCGGGACGCGCCTGTGTCGTGTCGGGACTAAATGTTGATTAATAAAAGTCAATAAATTATATGTTACTCGTATGGTCATTTTGAGTGCACCAAAGTGTCCGGAAGGGTCGAGATAGTCAGAAAAGTGTACCCAGGGGTTTAGTTTGGGTCTCGGGGCATTTTTAGGCCAAATTAGTACCCCGGGAGGGCGTTTCAGACATTTCGTAATTTTGGGTAATTAAACCCACGAATTTGCAAGGGTTATAACAGATGTCAAGTGTTAACTTCTAGGTTTAACACAATCAAAAACTAATGACGGACATTGGAGAGGAAGAGGAGAAGCTCTCCAAGGAGTTCTAGGCCAAGAACACCTCCAATTGCACCGCCGTCACCATCAACGCGTAGATCGCGCGATGGGGAACGCAACCACACCAAATTCGTCCACAAACCAGAGAGTAAATTTATAGGCAAGTATCTATCTTGATTTTATCAAGTTAATGCATCCTTTTATATTAGTCTTATGTTGATTAGAATTAGTGTTCTTGAAGAAAAACATTAATTGAAGACAAAAATGCATGTTGTAGAGGTAAAGATCATATTTCGGGAAATCCATTTCACATGTAGAGGTTGAACCACGAATTTCCATGGTATTAGTGATAGAAAATCTGGAAAAGAATGAAAGAAACTAAGATAAAGAAAATATTAGGGTTCATGAGAATTATATATAGTTTGGCCCTTTTTAACCCATGATTCTTGATGAAAACTCGCATGCCTTACGTAGATTATTCCTCATTTGGGTTTATTATGTTTGTGGAAATCAATTTCTGGGAGTTTGGGAGTTTAAAGTTTGGAATTTAAGGCGTTTGGATGATAGAACCCGTAACTGGTATTCTGCAGATTTCGCCATACCTGTTTGATCGATCGATCGAGCCCAGAGCATCGATCGATCGATGGTTCGATCGATCGACCCCCTTTTATCGATTGATCGACCCCTCCTGGGATAACTGCATTTTTTCTCGTGTTAGCTTAATTCGATTTTATGCGTAGTAAACCTTGATTAGGATTGCTAGAACATATTGGAAGATTGAAAGGACCTGTAGGGTCAAGAGAAATCCCATAAAGCAGAACCTTAATATGAAGCGAA
Organism: Sambucus nigra; assembly: GCA_949130495.1. NCBI lineage: Eukaryota > Viridiplantae > Streptophyta > Magnoliopsida > Dipsacales > Adoxaceae > Sambucus > Sambucus nigra. Next base: position 185,496,844 of record OX422209.1, on the reverse strand, counting down.
ATAAAAGGGGTAAACGGGGAGATATTCATACTTAGAAAATCATATGTGCATTGATTTTAATAATCGAAATGTCTGGGAAATTGGAGTAGAAGGCAAGTGAGGGCCTACTGAAACTATACTTAAGTAAAGGAAATACTTTGAGAGCCGAGAAGTGAGTTTAAAATGATTTATTTATGAGAATAAAATAAACGAGTCCGTTATACGATATAATTGAATAAAATGTGTAATAACGGATAATTATAATTATGGGTCGTGAGCGCACCAAAATTTAATAATGTGAATGTGAATACATGTATATATATGACTGTGTGATTATGCATATATTATATCTGTGTGAAAATCGTGCCCAGGCTACTTGCTATCCCTGAGGTTACCGCGCTGGGACAGTTTTATCTCGATGGGACCTCTATGGGGGATATTGACTCGTACCCTAGAAGATAGAAATCCTTGGTATAGGCTATCGAATCGATAGTTCAGACGGTTCTAAGAGACGTGGGCGCATGTGCTATCCTCTTAGAGACTTGGAATCTATGCTTCGCCTCAATTTTGTTTGTGTATGTGTTAATATAGTTCGAGAGTGATTTCGAACTTGTATTTCCCTTAGTACGAGTGAAACGGGGACTGGATAGCAGAGTATGCCCGCACCATAGTTTTATGTGGGGTGCCGTTAGTATATATATAAATTATGAGTGATTGGTATATATATAGTTATATATGGAAGTCTAGCACCATAGATTTTATGTGGGGTGCTGTTGGTATATATATTATATGAGTAATTAATATATATACGTGAAACTATATGAGTACTTTCTAGTGAGTAAAATAGTAGTTAAGTAGTATGAAATTCATCAACTTCACTGTAAGTATTCGGAAACGTTATAAGAATATGGAATTATTCTAAAACAACATAAGAAATCTTGAAAAGATAGACTTTTCTAAAGTGAATATCATAACCTTAATTTCACGTGTTAAAACTTATGGACAATAAGTGAGATAGATATATGGGGTTCATTAGTACGATAGACGTGCACACTAGATGAGAGGTGAGAATTCTCAAGAGAGTGTGGCATACTAATATGACTGTTGCATTAGCCGGTAAGCATTTTAAATACTTGCTGAACTATTTTTAAAAATGTTTTACATTCAGGCTCTGACCCGTTTGTTGTTATCTCTTCTCTCTTGTGTATATATATATATATATATATATATATATATATATATACTTATATATATATATATATATATATATATATATATATATATGTATTACAGGTGCCCAGCCACAGGGGTGTCTTACTTAGGATTGATTGGATGGAACGCGCTGTAGCTTTTGTGGGAGTTGCAGGCCATTTCTTAGACGACATCATTGTTGACTCTACTTCTAGTTCAGCGTTATCCAGTGAGGGCATGTGTCGCCCTTTTCCATTATTTAGTTGGTATTGTCAGGGATTGTAATTCTTTTAAATTTCAGTATCTTTGTTTCGGGATTTGTTACTGGCAGGATGTTTTCCTTTAGTGTTTTAAATGTTAGGATTTATGGTTAAACTCTTGAATGTTCATTTCGATTCTCATACTTAATATATGACTCTTAAAATGTTAATGGTTAAAGGTTTTATAATCGGATTTAAATAAAATGAGAATAATGGTTTAAATGGTTTTGACACTTAGCTTAATTAATTAGGGTGTTTATATTGGAAAAGATTTTTTTTATTTGCGACAGTTATGCTAAGAATGAACCAACTGTTCACCTTGATTTTAATTTAATAAAGGAGTGATCGCCCGGTATTTAATTAGGCGGGGTGTCACATCTTTTACTAAGTTAAGTTGATGATGATATTAGTATGAGTACTTTGCATCTTGCTGATATTAGGTGTGCAGAAATAGCCATCCATGATTAAAGATTGAATACTATATGATTTCAAGATATAGTTTAGGAAAAAAATGGGATTTTCTATCTTTAAAATGGGTCTTGTAGTAAACTTATGTTTAGCTTGATTTTTCTACATATTAAAGCTTAAAATGTGTTGATTAATATTTTAAATGTACTAATAGACTTATTAGTATCATTCGTATTATTTTCTATGAAAAGAAACGCTTAAATGAAGGATTGAACGGGTTTTAATAATGGATAATTTTCAGCCCACTATTTACAAGCATTTTATGAAAAAAAATGTTTTAAACTCATGTTTTAAGGTGAATAAATGATTTATTGGATGTAAAGAACATTTGGAATGTATATGCCCTTTTTATGAGATTACTATTGTGGTGTTGGTGAATTATTATGAAATGAGCAAATGGATTTTCACTTTCAAGTGTACAATTTAGTTTGTTAAACTAAGTTTTTGGGTTAAAAGTGTAAATATGTGGAAATGTTGTCTTCCTGCAAACTTCGGGTGAAATGTAAATAATGAAAGTGTAGAACAATAAGTGTGAAAAAAATGACTAAGTACGGGTCTTTATGCAAAAAGTCATAATTAAAGTCTGTGATACTAAGTTTGAAATGTAAAGTGTCAAATGTGTAAATGTTTACTAAAATGGATTTTTAGTATTAAAACTCATGAATAAGTGTGTAGATTTTAATATGTGAAAAGGATGATTTTAATTTTTGAAGGGAGCAATGCTCAAAAATATGATTTTCGACAAAGTGAGAAGTTGAAAAAGTATAATAGTGACTAAAATCCCACGTGTTAAGTTTGAAGCTTAAAAAGGGTATTTTTTTGTAATTAACACTTGAAAACAAAAGTAAAGTTACGTATTTTGATGTAAATTGGCAAATTAGTTAGAGTGTAACATTTTTAGGAAACAAAAACGATAGAGTGTTTTGACACATATGTAGAAATAATGAAATGAGTCCTTAAACGGTAATATTTTTCGATGTAAAGTCAACATGTGCGGAAAAAAACGACTTCAATGGAATATAATGATTTTTTTGTAAATGAATAATGAGAAAATGGACGGTTAAGTTCAAGGATTTGGCTTCGTTCGAAAAAAGAAAAATTCATGTAGACAATATGAAAAATGTCGAACAGATTGGCAAGATAATGATATTGGATGATGTCGGGTTAAATAATTAAACAGGGCTATGTTGTCCCTAGGGTGGAAAACCCAAGAGCAACTGCAGTTTACTTAGCACTCGGTGTCGGGGGTGAAATTTCATAAAATCGTGGGTGTGCGCATGTTGTGACGTATGTGTGTGTCGGACAAATCCCTAAAGAAAATGCTAAGTAATGAATTGAATATTCACGAAAGAGGCATAAATGGATGGTATTGATTTATTGATTTATTAGTGCAAGACTAACGCATTAAAAGTCTAATATTCATGTGGTAACATGGGATTATTAAATTAGACGAGTTAATGATATTTAATATACCTAATGACGTTTGAATCATAATAAACACAAGCGTGTGTTATATAAGGAATTTAAAGGAACATGCATATTTTTCTAAACATGATGTGCGCGTATGTTGAACTGAAGTCCTATAATATGGTTAAGTAACTCTCGCTTGAGTTAATAAACGTTGAGTTAATGAATGTTTGAAAGTAAATGTTAGGTTTTTCCCCCTAATAAATGCATTTGTTTCACGGTGAGAGTTAACGGGAAGGAATATGCTCGTTTTATGCATAATGATACAAAGTGACTATTTTGTAAAAATAAGGAAGTAGAATAACGTTTTTCAATATAACAGTTTAATACACGGGGATATGTATTTTCAAAGGTATATATGTAGATACATACATAATTTAACATCCATGTAGTTTCGTGCGTGAGTATTATTTTATGTCCTTCGTTTCTATACTCCATTGTATAGTTCACACTGAGAATTCAGCTCACTCCCTCCTTTTGTTACGGCATGTTGCATGCAATTTCGTATTTTGAGCGCGTAGTAGAGGTAAGTATTTACTCGCATTTACGTGAGTAGGTCTGTTTAGTTGGCCTTGGGGAACTTCCCTTGGGCCATATCACATAGTGATTGTAAATTAAACTTGCATGATAATAAGTGTAACGTTAAATAATAATAAAACTAGAATCGAAACATTATTTAGGGTGTTTCATTGCACTTCACAATTAACACGGGAACTAGATCAAGTTAATCCATTAATAACCTTTAAACTGAGTTCGGGGCATTACAACTTTGTATCAAAGCTTTAGGTTCAATGTTCCATTCAGGTGTGATGTGGTGAGGTCGGTAGTGGTTCTTTCGACATCGATATTGGTTTGGGCCAGCCAGGCTGGATTAGTCACGGATTTGATTCGCGTCTTGGATAGTGACGTCGTGGACCTTAGCACGATATGAATCTCTTATAAGATGGTAAATGGATAAGTTAGTAGCTTTTAATGTTCCCCGGCATTTCTAATATAGATGTATTGGTAAGTCATGGGTGTTAGTGTAGACGAATAGTGGCAACACTGTGATCTTTTACGTGAGATGTATTGTATGAAAATTTTGATGACGAGAGTAGACTTAGCGGTAATAGAAGCGTCAAGTAGTGTTCGTTGTGACCTAACTCTAAAGGTTGTATATATCATCTTTGGAGATTAGGTGACTGAGGGATATTTGTAATTATCGATTATGTGGTAAGAACATAATTGGTCCCTTAGTTGAGGACTTGGTGTTAGTGTATCTTGATTATAATGTGGGTTTATATAATTATAATGATTTGAGGTAACCTAAGACTGAAACTAGAAAAATCTTGGTGATTTTGTGTTAAGAACTACCGTTGTGATGTTCTATGATAGGACCTCTTGCAGCATCATTAGGGTGAGCCTCCTCTTACGCAATACCCAAAGTCCCGTGTCCTACTAAATCCTTGGTGGTATTAAATTATAGTTTTAGGAATGATAATGTGGTGTTAAGGAATAGAATCCATTTTTCCATTCATGATGTGGGCCTTGGTGTTTATAGGCAATGCCCAACGTCCCGTATCCTACCAAGATATATAGTTGTGTTAACTTGTAGATTACGCACATAGTTTGATATTTACATATTGAGGTAACTTAGTTATCATGGTTAAACCTTCATTGAGAATTCGTATTAGCATCATGGGTATGCATGTGAATTCGTATTGAAGATTCCTTAGGGATGTATACTAAGATATATTTAGTGAGATGTTAATGCGAGTGGTAGACATTCCCTAGTAATAGTGAACTTAAGATTGTGTATCGTGTGTTAAAATGACAATAGTGTCTCTCCTTGAAACTTTGATATTCCTTATGATGTCAAGGAAATAGCCTTACAGTTGGCGTAACACGTAGTGACTAGAATTGATGCCTTGAGGTTACAAGCTGGTGGTTATGATCAGTTGTCATGCGTGATAGGATTCTGCCATGACGACTGTTACACTAGGATGTGTATGGCCATTTTTGGGAATGATTAAATTGGTGTCTTTTTCCATGAAGTGTCTGTAAGAATCGATATTGTACTGAGGTTTACGTGATGAGAGTAAATCATTGAATATTATGGTATAGTTAGGTCATATTGATCTATGGTAGTGTTCTGAGTTTGTGCCATGGATTTTTTTATAAGATGGTGTGGTAATATGACCTTTGAGGATAATATCAAAAATAGGTTGATACAATATAGGTTTTATACTTGGAAAATTTAGAACACGATGATTTTTATTCTGATTTAAGAGATAGCACTCGGGGTGGAGTGTTAGGCTTGATTATAACACATGTATGGGAAATATGTGTGGCTGGTCTGACTCTAGTGAGGAGAATAATTAGGTATTACGTAGGGATAATGATTAAAAAATTGAGGTGTCATTGTAACTAGTTCGATACTTATGATTTTGGATCACGTAGGACGTTGCTAAGGATTTTACTGATGGCCCGTAAGGTAAAATTATGTGAGTGTTTTGTTTCACTAGATGAGAAAGATCTCAAGGTTTGAAAGTTAGCAATCGCATGTGGATATTTTGGAGACTTCAGTATGTACGTCAGTGACTAACATTAAGAAATGAGAAATGTAACTTCGCTTTGATATGAAGGATAAAAAGTAACCTCAGTCTTAAGGAGGGAAGCCTAGAGTTTTAGCTTCCCAAATGACTCGATTACAAAGTTATTGTCCTTTGAAACCGATAGTTGTGATTAGTGATTCAATCCAGGGCGCGTGCCATGGCTAAGACTTTAATGCACATGTTGGTTAGCGGAATTTTAGACTTCAAGTGTAAATTATGGTTCTTACTTCATATGGCATGGTTCGTTGCCCGAATTCAATTATTTCATTCTGGCGTGGCAGTCGCCTGATCCTTTAAATCTTATTTAGTCTTCTTTTACCCCGGTGATGGGAAGTTGTTGTGCCGATTATGGGTCTGCATTCAGGGTTAGCGTTGATAAGCTCAATATTAATATGGGATAGGTCGGGTTAAGGCTAATTCCTCACGACACATGAGTGCGATCCTCTTAGGAAGAATCTTTATTTTACATCGGTTGGTGTGTACGTATGGTCTCACGGTTTGTTGCATGTGTTCTTGATAGCTTTAGGTTAACACACTCTCTAGTTAACCGGTATAGATGGTTATAATGTATATCATGGATTTGAGGTCGCGACTTTAAGATATGAACATTATAACTTGATTGAATATTAAATGCTAGTGTTGCACTCCACATGGAATCTGCGGATTGAGAATGTAGTCTCTCATGTGTATTTGGGTTATCATACCTAGGATGACTCTGGCTTAATGTGTAGTCTCGGAGGAGGTATCGGTCGGATGGACCATTGGGAATATATGGATGCATAAAAATCATTGATGTGAATAGTTATTGATGTTGAGGATATATCTTCCTAGGCTAGGCAAGATTCGAATCGTTTAACGACACATAGGCTTGTAAATCCCGATGTTCGTAATAATTCATGATAATGAGTTCTTTGGGTGTTAGCATGATATTTGGTGATTATTAATTATTTTGAGGTATTTTTTCGATGGACATGATAGGCATTCATCGGAGTTATCAATAAGACCTTAGGGTCCACCATGATTATATCAAATTGATGGTATGAAATTTTTCGGTTAGACTATAGTGTTAAAGACATATAGGATTAGAATTAAATTGTAAGATGAATGATTTGTGATCTTGATGATCATAAATTTCGAGGAAGAAATTTCCTAAGGAGGGAAGAATGTAATACCCCGCCTTAGAAATTAGGTATTTAACGTTATTTGAGGTGTTTTGTCCAAAGAAAAATTCAAGGAATAAATAATCCAAGTGTAACATATAAAGTAATACATAAGGTGGCGTATTACGTAAATTGTTTAAACGAGAAAAATCTCACAATGCATGTATTGCATGAATGCATATTTAATCTCTAATAGTATTAGCTAGGATTTCCATTAAGTTTGACGAAAAACTCAAGGAATGGATGTGACACAGACAAGGTTAATACGACGCGATATTTAAATCGTACAAAAAGCAAAGTATCACAATATGGATTAAATAAGAAAATTTTATGTTGCATGACTCTCGTGAGTTTTATTTTGAGTTTATATAATTATTTTAAGTAATTAGGTTAAGTTTCACGAGATTCGGACAAGCAACGAGCGCTACGCGGGCCTGGGAATAAATTGTCTGACGGTGCATGACACTGTGAAAGTCCAGCTTTAAGCGAATTGTTTAGGGAAATTGGTAAGTCAAAAAAAAATATTTTGAGTATATATTTAGACTCATAAAAATATATGGAATATTACCATGCGAAGAAAAATCGAAAATAATATGTTTTGTGCGGAGGTCCCGATTCTTGCAAAGGGAGGCCAAATGACTATTATAAAGATGATTTTTTAGCCAAAAATGTAAGGAATGTGAATCTCAAGTTAAAAGTTTAAAAAAAAATAGAGAAGGAGAGAGAAAGTGATGCAAATGACAATTCTTCCAAGTTCAAATTTTGGTTTTTTGGCTTTTGTGTTTAAACTCTAGCATGAAATCTCATCTTTATTTAGATGCTTGATCTTGGTAAGAGCCCTTTCACTTATATGGAAAGATTGGGTTATTGTCCTTGGGGTCTTATAGTGTTAGGCTTCCTCATTTCTTATTTAAGAGAGAGAGGATGAAGAGAAATTTTGAGAAAAAAAAAGGTTGCATCTTCTCCATCAGATTTCCCTTAGTTTTCCATAGCCAAAGCTTACTACACTTCTCCAAATTCGTAGATATTCTTCTCCCACAATGAAAGCACCATTGTGGAGGTCACGGACACTATTAAAACACCTTAGAGTTTTCGTATAACTTGTAGCGAGAGTTTTGGAGAAGCTTCTGATGAGGGTTGGGAGATGTAGAAGGGGGTTTTGAGCATGGAGACTTTAATAAGTGAAAAGCATGATTTTATCTATTAAAGGGTGAAATATGAAAAAATATGACTTTCGACAAAGTGAGAAGTTGAAAAGGTGTCATAGTGACTAAAATGCCTACGTGTTAAGTTTGAAGCTTAAAAATGGTGTTTTTTTTTTTTTGTAAATAACACTAGAAAACAAAAGTAAAGTTATGTATTTTGATGTAAATTGGCAAATTACATAAAGTGTAATATTTTTAGGAAACAAAAATGATAGAGTTCTTTGACACGTATGTAGAAAGAATGAAATGAGTCCTTAAACGGTAATGATTTTCGGCGTAAAGTCAACATGTGCGAAAAAGGGCTTTAATGGAATATAATGATTTTTCCTAAATGAATAATGGGAAAATGGATAATTAAGTACAAGGCTTTGGCTTCGGCCTGAAAAAGGCAAATTAATTGGATAATATGAAAAATGTCTAACACATTGGAAAGATAATGATATTAGATCATGTCGGGTTAAATAATTAAGCAGAGTTATGCTGTCCCTAGGGTGAAAAACCCTAAAGCAACTACAGTTTACTTACCGCTCAGTGCCAGGTATGAAATTTCGTGAAATCGTGGGTGTGTGTGTGTCGGCGGAATCCCTAATGAAAATGCTAAGTAATGAATTGAATGTTCACAAAAGAGGCATAAATGAATGGTCTTGATTAATTGATTTATTAATGAAAGACTAACTCATTAAAATTCTAATGTTGATGTGGTAACATGTGATGATTCAATAAGATGAGTTAATGATGCTTAATCTTCCTAATGAGGTTTGAATCATAATAAACACAAGTGTTTGTTATATGAGGCTTTCAAAGGAAAATGAAGATTTTTCTAAACGCGGTGTGTGCGTACGTTGAATGGAAGTCCTATAATATGGTTAAGTAACTCTGGAGTGAGTTAATAAACGTTGAGTTAATGAAAGTTTGAAAGTAAATGTAAGTTTTTTTCACCCTAACAAATATCATTTGTCTCACGGTGTGAGTTAACGAGACGAAATATGCTCATTTTATGCGTAATGATACAAAGTGACTATTTTATAAAAATAAAGAAGTAGAATAACGTTTTTGAATAATGTGGTTTAATACATCGGGACATGTATTTTCAAAGGTATATATGTAGGTACATACATATTTTAACATGCATGTAGTGTAGCGTGTGAGTATTATTTTCCACTGAGCATTGTTTTGTTTCCATATTGCATTGTATTGTTTCCACTGAGCATTCAGCTCACTCCCTCCTTTTGTTACGACATGTTGCATGAAGTTTCATATTTTAAGGGCGTAGTGGAGGTAAATATTTACTCGTATTTACGTTAGTATCTCTGTTTAGTTGGCTTTGGGGCATTTACCTTGGTTCATATCACATAGTGATTATAAATTTAACTCGCATGCTAATAAGTGTAACATTAAATAATAATAAAACCGGATTATAAAAAATTATTTGGGGTGTTTCATTGCACTTCACAATTAACGTGCAAATCGGATCGAGTTAGTCCTTTAATAACCTTTAAACCCGGGTCGGGGAATTACATCTTAGTATTCGAGATATAGGTTCGATGTTCCATTTGGGTGTGACGTGGTGAAGTCGGTAGTGGGTCTTTTGACGTCGATATTGGTTTGGTCGGTCAGGATGGATTTGTGAATGATTCGATTCGTATCTTGGATAGTGATGTTGAGGACCTTAAGACGATATGAAACTCTTATGAGATGGTAAACGGATAAGTTAGTAGCCTTTCATGTTCCACGGCGTTTCAAATGTAGATGTGTTGGTAAGTCATAGTTGTCAGGGTAGACGAATAGTGGCAACACCATGATCTTTTGCGTGAGATGTATTGTATGACAATTTTAATAATGAGAGTAGCCTTAGCGGTAATAGAAACGTCAAGTAGTGTTCGTTGCGACCAAACTATAAAGGTTGTATATATCATATGTGGAGATTAAGTGACTGAGTGATGTTTACAAATATCGATTATGTGGTAAAAACATATTATGTTCCTTGGTTGAGGACTTGGTGTTAGTGTATCTTGATTATAATATGGATTTATATAATTATGATGATTTGAGGTAACCTAGGAGTGAAACTAGAAAAATCTTGGTGATTTGGTTTTAAGAACTTCCATTGTGATGTTTAATGATAGAACCTCTTGGGGTATCATTAGGGTGAGCCTCCTCTTATGCAATACCCAAAGTCCCGTGTCCTACTAAAACCTTGGTGGTATTAAATTATAGTTTTAGGAATGATAATATTAAGTTAAGGAATAGAATCCCTTGTTGTGTCAGTGGTGTGGGCCTTGGTGTTTATAGGCAATGCCCAACGTCGTGTATCCTACCAAGATATATAGTTGTGTTAACTTGTAGATTAAGCACATAGTATGATGTTTACATATTGAGGAAACATACTTGTCGTGGTTAAACACTCATTGAGAATTCGTATTAGCAACATGGGTATGCATGTGAATTCGTATTGAAGATTCCATGGGGATGTATACTAAGGTTAATTTAATGATATGTTAATGCGAGTGGTAGACATCCCAAGTAATAGTGAACTTAAGATCGTGTACCGTGTATTAGAATGACAATAGTGTCACTCTTTGAAACTATGATATTTCTTATGATGTCAAGGAAATAGTCTTACATTTGGCATAACGTGTAGTGAATAGAATTAATTCCTTGAGTTTATGAGTTGGTGGTTATGATCAGTTGTCATACATGATAGGATTCTGACATGATGACTGTTACATTGGGATGTGTATGTCCATTTTGAGGAATGATTAAATTGGTGTCTTTTCCATTAAGTGTGTGGAAGAATCGAAGTTATATTGATGTTTACGTGATGATAGTAAATCATTGATGATTTTAGTATAGTTAGGTCGTATTGATCTATGGTAGTGTTTTGAGTTTTTTCCATGGATTTTGTTTGTAAGCCGGTGTGGTAAATGACCTTTGAGAATAATAATGAAAATAGGTTGATACATGCTTGGTTTTAGACTTGGAAAATTTAGAACACGATGATGTTAATTTTTATTTTAGAGATGGCACTCGGGGTGGAGTGTTAGGCATGACTATAACACCTGCATGGGTTACCCGTGTTGCTTGTAAGACTCTAGTGAGGAGAATAATTAGGTATTAGGCAGGGATAATGGTTAAAAAATTGAGGAGTCATTGTAACTAGTCCGATAGTTATGATTTTGGATCACATAGGTGTAACACCCCATATTTTCATGCATTTAATATTTAATTAATTCGGGAATTCAAAAATTACTTGTTTGTCATAATTTTAATTGAATTAATTATGGTAATTTATATTTTAATATTAATCGGGGAGTGAATGGTTAATATTTAGGGAAACTCATTTACAAAGTGAATAGTAATAATGTATTTACATCATTTCGGGTATTAATGACGGGATATGTACTTATTTTAGCCGGGAGTCGGTATAGACTAAATTGGGTGTGAAATAAGGATTTTTATAAATTAATTCAGATGCCAATTCTGAGGGTACAATTGAGTCCAGATGGGCCGAGATAGTCAAAAAAGTGTACCTGGGGTAGTAAACAGGTCACGGGATGTTTTTAGACATAATCGGGCCCACATGGGGGCATTTGGGTCACTTGGGCTTGGCCCATCTGGAAAAAAATGGGATTAGCCTAATTTAAGCAAGTATAAGGAATTAGGGAACGTCTGAATCAAATTAAGAAACCCTAAGTAGCAGTTAAGGCAAATTGGGGGACAAATAAGGGGCCAAACCAAAGAGTTCATCTTCAACCTTGGACAATCACAACTCAAGATTCAGACTCTACGAACCCTAAGGGAAGTGGATAACTTGATATAGTATTAAATACGTTTTTCAATTCATATTTATGTGATCTGATTGATAAAGAAAAAATCGTTTTGGGTGTTAAGGGCATAAACATGGGGTTTTGACAACCAATAATCTGATTTATGAAATCTGGTAGGTATTCATGTAACATCTGATATTTGTGAATTGATACCTATCTAGTAGGATGATATCTGGTTAATTAGAAACGAATTTGATGAAGGAATTTGTGTTTTAAATGGGTTAAGAGTTAAAGATGAATTTTTTCCCAAATTAAAAAAATCAGTAGATAATGGACGAATTAATGATGTTGGTGGACATTATAGAGGTCCCTCATAAGGTTTCTAACATGTAATCATGATAAGAGGGCTTGAGGTTGCTGATAGAAGAAACTAGGGTTTGGAGAAAAACATTCATGGCTGAAATAGTCTTCCCGAGGAAGACGAAGACCTGCTCGATCGATCGATCGAAGGTCTGGGGTCGATCGATCGACCCTCGGCAAACTTTGGCAGTTCGTCCAGTTTATTTGTAAGATGAAAGTTATATAAAATTCTTCCCATATACTATGTGATAAGAAATGGATATATATGGGGTTATAACCTAATTAATTTTGAGGAGAATTAATTGGGATTCGGGAAAAAAATTTAAGTTTGACACCATGAATAAATTTTGAGAATAATGTTGCAAAACAATTAGGGACGGATTTTAGGGGGCGAGTCTGGGGTATTGGTTGAGCGATACCAAGGTGTTGTAATTATTTAACATTGGGCTAAATAATTTAGAGTCTGGAATTTAGACTCGGGTGTAGTTTATTCCGGGCCACGAGAGTAGTGGATGAATCCCCTAGCTTGAGGAGTAGGGTGAGTATATCCCCAGGTCATAGCGTCCGTTATATGGGTGAGGGCATCTCACTTTCAAGGAAGGAATATGACCGCCTCCAATTTTATTCTTACCAAGTTAGTGGGAAATTCTGACTTGGGGTAACTAGGTGATGTGAATATACCTAGTGGGATAGAACTTTAGAGAATTTATATCATGTGAGTTATTACTCGATTGGATGTTATTATTATGTGTATTTTAGTATGTTCGTGAATGCTGTAAAATGACTAAGTATATAATTAGGTAATTAATTATATACGGGCTAATTAATATAAGCATGAGTTGTATTATCTGTATGACAAGTGTGGAAGTTATATGAAGTTAAAAAGGGAAATGAATAATTAAGTTGATGTTGCTAATAATTTAAAAATCATAATTATGGCATACTCGGTTAGAGTAGGGTGGGGGCAAAGAGGTTTTTTATTCATCTAGTCATGAGATTTAAAACTAGGTGATTTATTTAAGGTATTCGTAGTTCACATTAGGGAGGGGTGAGATGTCCTCAAGAGGGTGCGGCACTAACTAAAATATGGAGAGCATGCATATTTATTTTACTACTGCAAGTTAATCATTTATTAAATGTTTTTCAAATGTTTTGGGTACTAACCCTTGCTATAAAAATTTTAAAAAATCTTTTAGGTGTCCAGCCGCAGGGACGCCAGGCTTGACTCAATTTGAGGGATCCGTTGCTGCAGCATATTGTGGATGTTGCGAGAGATTGATAGACGCCTCATTCTTTCATTCTAGTATAGATACTCCTATTAGTTATTTCGAGCATGTCGCTCATGGTCCATTTAGATTTTGTCAGACTTGTTGTGATTGATTACTTGTCGTTATTTTATATTTGTTGGATTTTGGGCCGATGGTTTATTCAGTTAGTCATTTAATTGTGTATGGTTGTTTCAGTTAACTATGATTGTTATATTATTTTATTTTCCACATGTGAGTTCCATTTAAATTAATGAAAGATAAAATTTGGCACCAATCTATTTTTCTCACTTAGGTGGTTAGTAATTAAAAAGGCGACAGTGATGCTAAGAATGAACCAACTGGGAAACCTGTTCTAACTTAATTTAGGATTGATCACCCGGGGTTAATTAAGCGGGGTGTCACAGATGGTATCAGAGCATCAGGTTCTAGTGTCCTTAGGATCTGTGCGGCCTTCTACGTTTCAGCGTAGCATTCTGTTGTTATAGAGCCCTAGTATTAGGACTGTTGATTTATTTTTCCTCTTGTGAGATATTGTATTTCTGCTGTGAATATTTTTGTATAAATTGTGTATTTATACAATTCAATCTATTTAAAATGCCACCGAGGAGACAGAGAACGGAGAGGGCTGAGGCTAGGGATGAGGTCAGGGAGGCTCATCAGGAGCCACAGGTACCGCCACCACCACCCCCACCTGAGTTGATTTCCACTACCCAAGTGGCAGTGATTGTGGCCCAAGCAGTCGAGACAACAATGCGAGCTATGGCAACTCACTTTCCACAGCCCCTGGCACCTGCAGTTCAGGTTCCAGTGAGACCACCATCTTGGCAGAGAGTTAGGGAGACCTTTCAGAAGGGTCACCCACCTGAGTTTTGGGGTAGCACAGATGTAGTAGAGGCATGTGACTGGAAGAAGAACATTCAACGCCATCTGCGCATGCTGGAGTGTACTGAGGTATAGAAATAGATGTTTGCTACCTTTCGTCTGTCGGGTACAGCCTTACAGTGGTGGGAGTCAGTTAACACTGCCGAGGAGCGAGATTTGATGACGATAGCAGAGTTTTGGGTGCGGTTCAACTGTAAATACTTTCCACCAGCGGTAGAGGCTGAGATGAGAAAGAAATTCAGTGATTTAGTACAGGGTGACCGATCAGTGGCAGACTATGAGGAAGAGTTCACCCGTTTGGCAAACTTTATGCCAAATGAGGTGAGCGATGAGGAGCGAAAGAAATCGAGGTTTATGGATGGTTTAGACTGGCGGATCAGGCAACATTTGATTGGAAATCCAGCGTTCGTGACTTATAAAGATGTCGTTAATGTCGCACTTGTGCATTGCCAGGATCATCGCTTCCATGCGAAACGGAGCAAGAGGACAGGGGAGCCGAGCCAACAGGGTAAGGCGTTTACTGGTGGTGACACGAGTGGTACACAGCAGCAGATGGGCAGTCAACAAGGGAATCAGGCTAAGAAGTTTAAGCCTGGTGGGTTCCAACTAGGAGGACAGGGGTTCAGGCAGGGGCCGCCGAGCCCGAATGAGTAGCAGCAGGTTCCTCAGGGCCGTCAGGTCCAAGGGAACAATGGGAGAGGCCAGCAGGGCCAGCCACGTCAAGGCCAACAGGTCCAACGACAGGGAGATGGTCAGAAACACTGTTTTGTCTGTGGCCATCCAGGACACTTCAAGAGGGAGTGCCCACAGAGGAACTTGATTCAAAATATCTTTACACACTCGCATTAACTTCTAATCACATTGTCACTATATTCCTTTCTATTAAAAGATTAAAACATCAATTAGGGTATTTTCTCAAACATCTAAGAGGCATGCCAAAATGACAATACAGTATAGAAAAATATTCTCAAATAACAAATGTTTCAGAGGTACAAATGGCAATGATAAATTAAACGGGAAAATATTAAATGATTTAATAATAAAAGGGGCCAAAAACTCACCAATCCTAATGGAATCAAATCGCCATAATTTGCTTTAATTAACCTTGCCAACATAAGAATTGTTATGGACTATAAGAAAGACATCATATCAAAATAAAAGCTGACTTTAGAATACAAATAAAATAACTAAAAAAATAAAACAACAAAATGAGAAAACCAATAGAGATACAAAACAAAATTAAACCATTTTGTAAAAACTTTTCAATACCCAAGGATGAAATTGATTCCTTAAATGGGAGTAGTGGAATGCCAAAATTAACCACCTGCAACATCAATATAACATGACAATGCAAAACAAAATGCAAAGTAAACAATAACAAAACTTCAAATATGATGGATAGATAAAACTTCAAATATAACCATACCCAGATTATGGATTGGTGGTAAGTGTGGCTGAGAGAAATGCTCCCCATCAATGGATCTCCTCTCCATATAATCACCCAAAAGCATAAAACCCTAAGCTAAAATCCAAACCACTAAGGGCGGAAGTGTTGGAGATCAAGGGCGTCGTCGTGGTAAGGATGAGAGGCGGGATCTTGGAGGGGGTGACAACTGGAGGGTTTGAAATGTGGGACAGGGCGGCAGGAGAGAGAATCGATTTGGAGAGACGAAGCTTTTGTGATGGGGGTTGAGTGTGTATTGGGGTTAGATCCGGATAAAATCTGTCAAATACTAATCTACCCCTCTTTTTGAATTTTGGTGAAGAGTGGAAAACAAATAAGAGTGGAAGAAAAGAGGGGGAATCCAAAAATTTTAAGGGAAAATAGGTAGTATATAAACAAATTCATCTCATGACATCATTGTTGTATCTTAGGACATACATAAGTTTTCTACTTTATATATATATATATATATATTATCTTGGAGTGTTTGGCACCGGGTTCAATTTTCTACCCAAGAAGAAAGAGTTTTGGTTTACTTCTACATCCCACAAAGAAGAAGAGTTTGTTTTCTGCGGCGTTCCCACTCGGAGAAAGGCTTCGGGTATGGGTTGACGGTTGTCCTAAGACCTCATTGGTGGATTCCAAGGTTCCTGTGGAATCCGGAATTGTTGACTAGGAGGAGGTTAGTACAAGAAGACACGTCAGGGGCTTGAAGGAGTCAAGTTGAGTTGAGTAAGTCATTTATCTTGTACTTGTAAAATTCCATACTTAGTGGACTTAAGGCTAGGGCCGTCCGAGGTTTTTCCCATTTGGGTTTTCCTTGTACATCCCGACATAGTGCGTTTTGAATTTATTTTATCTTGCAAATCACCTAGAATGCATGCCTGTGATTAAAAGATAAATATGGTTTAATTCACTTCACTTGTTTAAATTGGTGCTATAGTAATTTGGGGGAAATTTAAGTTAATTTAATTCAAGTCGGTAATTTAATTTGGTAAATTTGGTGTGGCCTAATTTCACCCAAATTTAATTCAAGTCGGTAATTTAATTTCAAATGTAATTTTTGTTTGTGGGAAAATCCAAAAATTGGTTAGAACCATCTCTATTCCGCACTTACAGGAAATTAAAGTGATTTTTTTAAAATTGGGGGTCCTATCACGTCTTTTCAAATTGGTATCAGAGTCGGAGCTCTAATTTATTGCGTTAATGTCCTTTTTAGACTTTTGGTTAAAAATGAAATTTTCCCCATTTTCAAAATTTCCTATTTTCTATGGTTCTAATTACGCATATTGGAAAGCACGTATGCATTCGGTACTTAGGTCTATCGATGAGAGGGTTTGGTTGTCTGTTTTTAACGGGTGGTTCCCACCCACTTATTTGGTTGAAAATGAGTGTGTTGCCAAACTCGCAGATAGATGGAGTGAGAATGAATTTAAACTTGCAAATTTTAATTCTCGAGGTTTAAATGGATTGTTTAGCGCAGTCACACCGGATCAATTTCGATGTATCATGACGTGTGAAACCGTTAAGGAAGCTTGGGATATTTTGTAGCTCACTCATGAAGGAACTAGTGTCGTAAAGGCTTCAAAACTCTAAAACCTCACCACTCAATTTGAAACCATCAAAATGGATGAAAAAGAAACATTTAATGAGTTTTATGCTAGACTCTTCTATATAGTAAATTCTTCATTTAATTTAGGAGAGAAAATACCCGACAACCGAGTTATAATGAAAATCCTTAGGTCCTTACCCGATAGATTTATCCCTAAGGTGACTGTGTTAAATTCTTTACCCACCTTACACTCTACCAAACTTGAGGAACTAGTAGGTGATTTGCAAACCTACGAACTAGATGTTTCCCCCTACAAAAATGAAAAGAAAATTGATAAGGGCATTGCTTTGAAAGCCCAAAAGGAGGAAAAATAAGTTGTGGATGACGAGAGTGATAGTGACTCGGAAGATATGGCTATGTTTGCTAGGAATTTTCGTAAATTTATTAAATTTCACAAAGATAAATTTAAAAATAATTTTAAGAAATTTGAAAATTCTAATCATGACAAAGACGAAAAGTTCCCGAAAACCTTGAATGAAAATTTAAATAGGGACGAGTCTAATAGGTGTTATGGTTGTGAAGGGTATAGTCATAGGTTTTTTGAATTCCCCACTAAACTAAGGAGAGAGGGTAAGCAACCTATTTCATACAATTCCACCTTTAGTGATAGTGATAAGGAAGAGGGACCCAATTCCCCCATTGAGCGCAACTTTATCGCGTTCATTGATAGTTATGTAAGTGATGGTGAGAAATCATTAAATGACGACATCTGAATATATAACACTTTCGAGGACTTTGTTTGTGAAGCTCTAAAAGACGATGGTAGTGAGAGTGAAGAAGAAAAAAAGAGTGAAATGGAAGAAGAGGTTAATGTGAGTGAACTTTAATTTGCATTTTAAAAACTATATGAAGAATCTATTAAATAAAAAAGACTAAATTTGAAGTTGGAAGCGTGTTTAAAAGAGCTTGCCAAGGTCGTTGATGAGAGTGCATTAGTTGATGACCTTAGGACATGAGAGAGAAGCTTGAGTATGTAGAAGGCGAGAGAGATAGCCTTAAGGGCCTAATGGAATCCTTGAAAAGGGAGCTTCTCGCATTTGAAGAGAGCAATGTTTTATTATATTTTCACATTTTAGATTTAGAAAATAAACTAAAAGACTCTAGTAAAGTCAAATTTGATTTGTGGTGTCGTTCGAAGAAATTAGATAAAATATTAGGAACGGTCTAAATTAAAGATGACACGTGTGGTTTAGGCTTCGATACTTGTAATGAATCAACTCATAAAGGCAAAACTAATATTTTGAGAGAATCACCAAGGAAAACCTTTAGAGATCAATCCTTAGGTACCCCCTCTCGACGCGTTTTTACTTGTTCACACTGTAGTCGAAATGGTCGTCTTAGGAAGTTTTGCTTTGATCTTAAATGAGGTCCTAGAAAATCCCAACGTAAGGCAACCGAGGTAGCCAAGATTCCTATATCCCGAGATCTCCATTCATCATTTGTTTGGATTAGGAGATCCGACTTGGTAGCTTTACAAGATAGGATTTTTTATTCTCATTTACTTTCACACGATACCTCCCTTGCAAAATCTAAAGGTTAAATGTATTATTTGTTTGCATACTTAAGCTTTTATGCTTCATGCTATATTATCATGCTAATTGTATGCTTGTTTATCACGTTTCTACTCTATACTCCATGATTTATCACATGCTAGAATTATGATTTGTGTTTATCTTTAGTATTATATTTGTTAAATTTTAAGTATGCATTAAATGAAAAATATAAAAAGATTTTTGTTTATCATTTTTGTTTTACCGTTTTAGTAATTTAGGCTTAATGAAAAATACAAATGATTTTTGTTTGTCTTTCGAGTAAATACTTTTATTTGTTTGGTTAAAAATTTCAAAAACTCAAAAAGATTTTTTTTGTGTATTTTAGTTTGACACAATTTATGTGGCATACACTTGTGTTTGATTCCTTTCCTATTCGCTTTCATGTGGCTAGAACTTTTGGTTAAGAGTGTCAATCCTTAAAATGTTCTTTACCATGCCTACATGGAGTAGTTGGATTTTGTGTTGCTTAATGGATTATATTTTTATATGCCTCAATTCACATATGCACGAGTGTAAGGACACAAATTTCCAATTGAGTCCATATATAGTTTTGGCTCAATTCCGGACAAAAACATTTATTCAAAGGTTAGTGATTTATTGTAATATTCTCAAGCCTATGAAGTGAGTGTTGAAGACGTATCGGCAAAGAATATAAAGCTTCATCAAAATGCCAGTTTGCGTGCCTCGTTTCTACGTCATCATCTAAGGTTCCATGCTCCCAAGGTATGAATGTAATTATATTTATATAGGAGCTTGGAATAATATTTATTGGGTGTTAGGTTTAATAAAAACCATGTTTTTCTTTCAGAATAATTTAATTGGAACTTTAAAATAAAGTACATAAAGTTTCTGGGCCAAAAATTGAATTTATCAAAAAATTTCTGGAAGTCGTTCGAAGTCTCGTTCGAACGAGTTTTTTTCGTTCGAACCAGGTTTTCGTTCGAACGACTTTTTTCGTTCGAACCAGGTTTCGTTCGAACGAGTTTGCCAACGAACCTAAACTGGTCAGTCGTTCGATATGTCGTTCGAACGAGTTTGGTCGTTCTAACGAGATATCTAACGAGTTTCTAACGAGCCCAGTCTGGTCGCTCGTTAGAAGTCTCGTTCGAACGAGAGTCAAGTTCGTTCGAACGAGATGCCAGGCAGGAACGGTTTTGAGCAGTTTTTGGCAGTTTTTACCCACTTTCCCCACTTGGTTTTTAACCAACTTTTTCAAGACTTATTAAGGACGGGAAACACATTTTTCTAATTAACTTTTCCAACCAAGTTTATCTCCTAGAGAGAGTTTGAGAGAAAAAATAGTTTAGGAAAATGTTTAAGTTTTGAGGGTTGTTTTTCAAAGAAAATTCATATACCACTCTAGAGTTTACACCCAATTGTGTTTATCCAAGTTTCTATATTTATATCAATTGCTTGGAGTTTTGGCACCGGTTTTCTCTACCGAATTGAAAAAGAGACGTTTCGGATTTCCTTCTACATCCCATCACAAAGAAGAAGAAGTTTGTTGCGGTATTACTCACTTGGAGAAAGGCTACAAGTTTGGATGTCTGTTGTTACCGGGTACTCCCCACAAACGTATTTAGTTGAAAATGAACGTGTTATCAAACCCGCCGATAGATGGACTGAAAATGAGTTTAAACTTGCTAACTTTAATTCCCGAGGTTTAAATGCCTTATTTAGCGCTGTCGCACCGGATGAATTCCGACGTATTATGACGTGTGAAACCGCTAAAGAAGCTTGGGATATTTTACAATTAACTCACGAAGGAACTAGTGTCGTTAAAGCTTCAAAACTCCAAAACCTCACCACTCAATTTGAAACTATCAAAATGGATGAAAAAGAAACTTTTGATAAATTTTATGCTAGACTTTCTGATATTGTTAATTCATCTTTTAACTTGGGAGAGAAAATACCTGACGACCGTGTTGTAAAGAAAATTTTAAGGTCCCTACCCGATAGATTTATTCCAAAGGTGACCGTTTTAAATTCTTTACCCACTTTATCCTCTACGAAATTAGAAGAGCTTGTAGGTGATTTACAAACCTATGAACTAGATATGTTTCCCTCTAAAACTGAAAAGAAAATTGAAAAGGGTGTTGCTTTAAAAGCCCGAAAAGAGGTCAAACAAGTAGTAGAGAGCGATAGTGATAGTGACTCGGAAGACATGGCTTTATTTGCTCGTAAATTTAGAAAATTTCTTAAATTTAACAAAGATAAATTTAAAAATGATTTTAAGAAATTTGATACTTCTAAACATGATAAAAGCGAGAAGATTTCTAAAGCCGAGAAGATCCCTAAACCTAGCAATGACAATTTAGATAGGGACGAGTCTGATAAGTGTTTTGGTTGTGAAGGTTATGGCCATAGGGCTTATGAGTGCCCCACTAAACTAAGGAAAGATGGTAAGCGACCCGTTTCATATAATGCGACCCTTAGTGATAGTTATAAGGAAGAGAAGCCCGAATCCCCCACTAAGAAAAATTTTGTGGCTTTTATGGCTAGTCATGTGAGTGACAGTGAGAACTCATCGATTGATGAAACAATAGCACATGCTATTTCCAAGGTCATTGTACATGATTCTCTTATTTTTGATGATAGTGAGAGTGAAGAAGAAAGTGAGAGTGAAAATGAAGATAAGGTTGATATGAGTGAACTTCAAAATGCTTTTCAAGAACTGTATACCGAATCTATTAAATTGAAAAGAGCAAATTTGAAGTTAGAAGCTAGTTTAAGAGAGAGTGTCAAGGTCGTTGATGAAAATGCTTTAATAGAAGACCTTAGGACACATGTGAGGACTCTTCAAGAGAAGCTTGAATATGTAGAAGGCGAAAGAGATAGCCTTAGGGGTTTAATGGAATCCTTGAAAAAGGAGCTTCTTGCTTTTGAAGAGCAAAATGTTTTACTAGAATCTAACATTGCAGAATTGGAAAATAAATTAAAAGATTCTAGTATTGTCAAATTTGATTTGGAGTGTCGTTCGGAAAAACTAGATAAAATGTTAGGAACGGTCCAAATTAAAAATGACACTTGTGGTTTAGGTTTCAATCCTTGTAATGAATTTACTCATAATGCCCAAACCAATGTTTTAGGAGAATTAACTAGGAATACTTTTAAAGATCACTCCTTAAGTTAATCTTTTCGACATGTTCTCTCTTGTACACATTGTGGTCGACAAGGTCATCTTAGGAAATTTTGTTTAGATCTTAAACGCATTCCTAGAAAACCCCATAGTAAAGTAACCACGGTAGTTAACGTTCCTACACCCCAAGATAGTCATTCCTCATTAATTTGGGAAATTCGACTTGGTTGACTTACAAAATAGGGTTGTTGATTCTCATTTACTTTCACATGCTTCCTCCCCTGCTAAATCTACAGGATGAATGTGTTAGTGTTTGCATACTTTAGCGTTTGTACTTTATGCTATATTCACATGCTAAATGTATGCTTGTTTAGTCAATTTTCTAGTCATTGCTTTATTTGATATCACATGCTAGAAATTATGACTTGTTTATCTTTTTGTATTATATTTTTGTTTGAATTAATTGAAAAATATAAAAAGATTTTTGTTTATCATTTGTGTTTTATTTATTTCATTTAAGCTTAATGAAAAATACAAATGATTTTTGTTTATCCTTTTGAGTAAATATGTATTTTTGATTAAAAATGTTAAAAACTCAAAACGATTTTATTTTGTGTGTATTTTTAGTTTGACACACTTTATGTGGCATATTCTTGTGTTTTAATCCCTCCTTTAACGCTCCCATGTGGCTAGAACTTTTGGTTTAGATTTTCAATCCTTAAAATGTTCTTTACCATGCTTTATATGGAGTAGTTGGATTTTGTATTGTTTAAATGGATTCTATTTCTATATGCCTCTATTCACACATGCACGAGCTCTTTTGAAATCTTAATGTCACATGTTATATTTGAGCTTTTTGAGGTGTTCTCCTACCAATCTAGTCATCTACATATCTTTGACCTAGGAGGACTAGTGCATGTCAAAATCCGTTGCATGTGAGATTTGTGTGAAAATGAAAACATGATAAATAAAAATGTGCACGGGGAAGGGCTCCGAAAGGATGAATTAAATCCTTTGTGATTGTAAGCCACCGTTTATTGGATCTAAAAGAAATACGTGATCCAAAGGCCTAAAAACAGAATATTTGGCATTAAAAAGAAAACAATTGCCAAGGCCTATGTTTGTTTGATATATTCATTCAAAAGTAAAAGAATATATATGCTTATTGAGGGAGAATTGGATGGTATATCAACGGTTTGCACAATGTCCGTTTATCCTAGTTGTCTTTAATGTCATGACTCTATTTGGTTTGTAGAATCATCATCATGCTAGGCCTGTATGCATTGTGTATGTTTGTTCATTGAGTTCAATCTATATTGTCACATGAGGTTATATTTAACTGTGATGAAGTTTGCAATCAAATGAGAACTCCGTGAACGTTTCTTAAGTGTTTGGGTCTAAATTTAATTGTTGCTAGTTCACACCCCTACACTTCCGTTTCCATATGACACATTTTTGCCATACGAGTGTGCAAACTTATTGTATTTTGTGTCATGTGTGTGTTTATATCTATCTATATATGCAAGTACTTATTGGTATATTTAAAGTATATATATATATGATATTTGTTTGTCTTTGCCTTGCTTTTATTGCCCATATGCTTTCATGTCTTTTCACTTTAAGCTGTTTATTAGTTCTTTATCCTTTGCCTATTCCAGAACAAAAAAGAGGAGAATGATGATAGGGGGAGAAATGGTATCTACTCCTATTATTATCGTATCTTAGTTTGGGGAGATTTATCTTAGGGGGAGACGTCTTTCTAAGTAAATGTCATTTGTTTGATAAAGGGGAGAATTATTTTAGGGGGAGTAATTATTTAATTGCATTTAATATTTTGATATTCCCTATGCATTTGATGAGTTTGCTTAAGTGTGCAGGCATTCTACTAAAGCGGCATCTTTAAAAGGCAAAGAGTTTAATCCTTGGGTTGAGTCAAGTTTGGGCGGGTTATGTTTTGAGTCTAGTGAGCTTGACGGCCCTTTAGGATCTTTGTTTTGGTTTTTGTCCCGGAACAGCCAAAGGGGGAGATTTGTAAGGACGCAAATTTCCAATTGAGTCCATATATAGTTTTGGCTCAATTCCGGACAAAAACATTTATTCATAGGTTAGTGATTTATTGTAATATTCTCAAGCCTATGAAGTGAGTGTTGAAGACGTAGCGGCAAAGAATATAAAGCTTCATCAAAATGCCGGTTTGCGTGCCTTGTTTCTACGTCATCATCTAAGGTTCCATGCTACCAAGGTATGAATGTAATTATATTTATATAGGAGCTTGGAATAATATTTATTGTGTGTTAGGTTTAATAAAAACCATGTTTTTCTTTCAGAATAATTTAATTGGAACTTTAAAATAAAGTACATAAAGTTTCTGGGCCAAAAATTGAATTTATCAAAAAATTTCTGGAAGTCGTTCGAAGTCTCGTTCGAACGAGTTTTTTTCGTTCGAACCAGGTTTTCGTTCAAACGACTTTTTTCGTTCGAACCAGGTTTCGTTCGAACGAGTTTGCCAACGAACCTAAACTGGTCAGTCGTTCGATATGTCGTTCGAAAGAGTTTGGTCGTTCTAACGAGATATCTAACGAGTTTCTAACGAGCCCAGTCTGGTCGCTCGTTAGAAGTCTCGTTCGAACGAGAGTCAAGTTCGTTCGAACGAGATGCCAGGCAGGAACGGTTTTGAGCAGTTTTTACCCACTTTCCCCACTTGGTTTTTAACCAACTTTTTCAAGACTTATTAAGGACGGGAAACACATTTTTCTAATTAACTTTTCCAACCAAGTTTATCTCCTAGAGAGAGTTTGAGAGCAAAAATAGTTTAGGAAAATGTTTAAGTTTTGAGGGTTGTTTTTCAAAGAAAATTCATATACCACTCTAGAGTTTACACCCAATTGTGTTTATCCAAGTTTCTATATTTATATCAATTGCTTGGAGTTTTGGCACCGGTTTTCTCTACCGAATTGAAAAAGAGACGTTTCGGGTTTCCTTCTACATCCCATCACAAAGAAGAAGAAGTTTGTTGCGGTATTACTCACTTGGAGAAAGGCTCCAAGCTTGGAGAAGTTTGTTGCGGTATTACTCACTTGGAGAAAGGCTCCAAGCTTGGGTGACGGTGACCATACAAAGTCCTATCGGTGGATTCCGAGATCGCGGTGGAGCTCCGTGGTTGTCCGCTAGGAAGAGGTTTCTACAAGGGGGAGCATCGGGGCTTGAGAGGGTTCGAGTCGAGTGTTGTAAGTCTCTTGTCTTGTAATTATAATTCCGTATCTAGTGGACTTGTGGCTAGGGTCGTCCGAGGTTGTTTCCCGTCTTGGGTTTTTCCTCGTACATCGCGGCGTAGTGTGATTGGTTTATTTTATCTTGCATAATTTATTTAGAAAGCATGCGTAGCATAATTCAAGATAAGATTCGGTTTAATTTATCACACACATTTAATTTGGGACTAAATTAATATTGGGTAAAGTTTGTTTAATTCTTGTCATTTGCTAAAATTTGGTTTCGCCTAACTTTGGATAATTGATAAATATGACTTAGGCTAATTCTAGGAGGACTTGAATTGGATTGATTAACTTATTTTAATTTGTTTTGAAGAAATCTAAATTTGGCTTTGTGAACCATCATCCTTCAACGCTTCCGCATCAAGGAAATTACTTTTCATCTTTCAACGAGCTCACTTAAAATTTTAACTTCACATGTATATTTGATGTTTGTGAGGTGTTCTCCTACCAATCTAGTCATCTACTTATTTTTTTACCTAGGAGGACTTGTGCATGTTAAATCTGTTGCACGTGAGATTTGTGTGATAGATATAAAAAAAATTGTTATATGAATGCGCACGGGGAAGGGCTCCGAAAGGAAATTTATCCTTTGCGAGTAAGCCACCATTTAATTGGACCTAAAAAAATACGTGGTCAAAAGGCCCAAAAGCAAAATACGGTATTAAAAGAAAAATAATTTTTTGAGGCCTGTGTTGTTTAGTTGATATAGTCATTCCATAATCAATATGCTTATTTTGAGGGAGTTTGGATGGTATATCAACGGTTTGCACAATGTCAGTTTATCCTTGTTGTGCTTTCATTGTCATAACTCTATTGGTTTGTAAAATCATCAAAATTCTAGGCTTATGTGCATTGTTTGTTAATTGAGTTCAATCTATATTGTTACATGAGGGTATATCTAAATATGATAAAGTTTCAATCGAATGAGAACCCCGTGAACATGTTTTAAGTGATTGAGTCTAAATTTAATGGTTACTAGTTCACACCCCTACACTTCCATTTACCACATGTATTTGGACACATTTTTGCCATACGAGTGTGAAAAGCTTAATGTATTTTGTGTCATGTGTGGTGTTTATACCTATATAAATGTTCATGTACGTTAGTAATATTCATTTTGTCTACATATATATGGTAATTTTTTTCTTCTGCCTTACTTGCTAGTGCATCTATGCTTCTAATTCATCATTGGTATCTATCTTGTTGCATATTTTAGTTGATATCTCACACTTAATATCTTATGTATCATATTGGTATCATTTTTTTGCACCTTAGTTGGTATCCTTTATTATTCGTATGGATTAGTTATGATTATGTTGCCCATATGATTTCATATCCTTAATACTTTATGCATCTATATTGTACTTGTTTTCCAATATATATATCCCATGTGTAGTTTTTAGGGAGAGAATTCATGTACTTAATTCTATTGGGGGAGAAATGAGTATTTTATTAATTATATCACCTTTGTCTATTCCTGAACAAAAAGGGGGAGAATGATAGGGAGAGAAATGGTATCTAATCCTATTATAATATTTTCTTAGTTTAGGATATTTAACTTAGGGGGAGAGCACTATCTTCTTAGGTTGATCATAATTAATAAATGAGATTTTAATTTGGGGGGAAGTATTTAATTTCATTGCATTTAAATCTTTGATATTCACTATGCGTTTAATGTTTGATTAAGTGTGCAGGAATTCTATTTAGAGGCAACCTTTCATCAACAAAGCTATTCATCCTTGGGTTTTGAGTCAATCTATGCATTTTTTATTTTGGGTGGGATGTTTTTGAGTCTAGTAAAGATTGACGTCCCTTTAGGATTTTATTTTGGTTTTTATCCCATAATAGGGAGATTTTTAAGGACACAAATTTCCAATTGAGTCATTTGTAGTTTTGTCTCAATTCCAGAAAAAAAACATTTGAGTCATAGGATAGAGTTCATGTGCATCCATTCAAGCCTATGACGTGTTTTGACGAGTTTTAAGTGCCATGTTTCTACATCAACGATAATTGATTCCATGGTCTCCAAAATGTATGAATGCATTTTATATATATGGGGAGACTTGGAATAATTTTATAATGGGTGTAACTTTATTTTAAAATGTATTTTATTTTTAGAAGGATACTTTAGAACTTGAAATATAAAGTTTTTGGGCTTAAATAAAAAAAAACTATTTTGACATTTCGTTTGAAATTATGTTTCGAACGAGAATTTTGTTCGGACGAGTTTGCCAATGACTTTTTCCATTTTTGTCACTGGAACATCGCTAGATGTTCGTTCAAACAAGACTTCGTTCGAACAAGATTTCTGGCGAGAAATTTTTTTGCCAGTTTTTGGCAGTTTTCTCCTTATTCCCACTACTGTTGTCCCACTCTCTTTTGACAGATTGTAAACCAACTTCTGGACTGATGTTTTCTAAGAATTTTGCAACATTTTGGAGAGCTTTTAGAGAGAAAATATTTCCAATCACAAGTCTCAAATTTCATGTGTCATATTTAACTACAAAATTCTCTCTTCCATATGTGTTTAGACCCATAAAATGGTTTAGTTTTGAATTCTAAGTATTTCTACACACACACACACACACACACACACACACACATATATATATATATATATATATATATATTAGCTTCGAGTGTTTGGCACCGGGTTCACTTTTCTACCCAAGAAGAAAGAGTTTGGGTTTGCTTTTACATCCCACAAATATGAAGAGTTTGTCTGTTGCGGCGTTCCCACTCGAAGAAAGGCTTCGGGAGCGGGTTGTCGGTTGTCCTAAGACCTCATTAGTGGATTCCAAGGTTTCGGTGGAGTCCGGGATTGTCAACTAGGAGGAGGTTGGCACAAGAAGACGCGTCAGGGACTTGAAGGAGTCAAGTTGAGTTGAGTAAGTCATTTGTCTTGTACTTGTAAAATTCCATACTTAGGGGACTTAAGGCTAGGGTCGTCCGAGGTTTTTACCATTTGAGTTTTCCTCATACATCGCGACGTAGTGTGTTATGAATTTATTTTATCTTACAAATCACCTAGAACGCATACTTAGGATTAAAAGATAAAATATGGTTTAATTCACTTCACTTGTTAAAATTGGTTCTATAGTAATTTGGGTGAAATTTAAGTTAATTTAATTCAAGTCGGTAATTTAATTTGGTAAATTTGGTGTGGCCTAATTTGATAATATTGGAAATATGGTGTAGGCAAATTTTAGGACTTGTGTTAAATTAATTTTGAGCTAAAAGTAAATTTCTCATAGTTATCTTCAAATGTTATTTTTGTTTGTGAGAAAATCCAAAAATTTGTTTGTGTGAATTTTGTTTGTGTGTGTGTGTTCACCATAATTCACTTATCTAGGTTTAATTTTAATTTTGTTTGTAGAAATTAAAATTTTTGTTCAATTTAATTTTTCATCTTTTTAAGAAAAGAAAATCAAATAAATTTGGAAAATTAAATTATTTTTAAGAACCAACAAATTTCGTACTTAGAGGAAATTAAAGTGATTTTTTTTAAATTGGGGGTCCTATCACGTCTTTTCAAATTTCATGTTTATAAGGGATCTAATTTTATCTGTTTTGGATTAAATACCCCTACAATTAACGATGAACCCTGAGAACTTTCGTTCTCAAACAATGAACATGCACTTTGTAGGGTTCAACTTCATTTTCAACTTATCCATTACATTAAAAGTCTGTCCGAGGTTACGAATATGGTTATCCAATTTTCTTCTATTAGTCAATATATCGTCCACGTACACGTCCATGTTCTTTATGATCTTCTCTTATTGATTTGGTTAACAAACCTTTGGTACGTTGATCCAACATTTTTAGGCCGCATAGCATAATGTTGTAGCAATACATGGCTTAAATAGTGATGAAAAAGGTCTTTTCCCTATCCTCTAGCTTCATTGATATTATTACAACCATGAATAGTCATCGATAAAGCTAAAAAGCTTAAGATCGACAGTAGCATTCACTAGTTGGTCAATCTGGACAGGGGGTAGTAATCCTCGGGACATGCCTTGTTGAGGTATGTGAAATCTATGCATATACTCCACTTCCAATTATTATTTTTCACCATCACAACATTCGATAGCCAATTCGGATATTTCACATGCAAATATTTTCATCTATTCTTGAGGAAATCTGCATGCTCTTTCTTCATCTGAACGACCCACTCTGGTTGTTCATCATCCAGGATCATAGACTAGATTTCATCAGCCACCTCATCCTTGATCTTTTTTCCTCATCCCAGAGATATAGCGTCTCAATTTGTTAGGTAGTTGTTATCCTTTTGCTTCTTTAACTAAGGTGAAATTGCATTCCCAAGCTACCACCTTTGACCTACCTAACCCCAAACTTTGTGTGGAATTTCATTACTTGCTAGAAAGTGGAAGAAACTCCCTCAAACTTCTTCATGACCACGTGTTCAAAAATGATGTTGTAGGCAGAAGCCACGCTATTATCCATAATGAAGAACTATATCATTTATGTACTACAAGTCATCCATGTTCCTAGTGTGAACTCCAATTATATGGTTACCAAGGGTAACACCTTCGCCTATGAAAATCTTATTATAGTGTGATGGTAGTCTTGCAACTTCCCTTTTGATAACTTCAACCCCAAAAAACAGTCATAAAATAACACAACTATTGAACTACCATTGTCGACCAAGATTCTTTGCACTGTACTCTAATGGAACATAAAGATCATGACCAATGATCGTCATGTGGTTATAACATGACATTCAGGCCATCCTTAAAAAAATTCATAATCATATGATCTCTATTAACCTTGTACGGCCTATAGTTCAATGATTCTACAAAATTCACTTTGTCTCGCCTGCAACTCGCACAAGCCTTGGTTTTATTTACATACACCTTCCTTTCCATAGGTCCATATACTCCTAACTTCTCCATTTGTGAAGAAATTAATTCTAAAAGAGATCATGTTAACGATGATTTGGCATGCCTCTCGCAGCCCTTTCCCGTGTTCACTCATTATTTTTTTAATATTATTTAAATTCCTCATGCGCAACGGTTCTTACATGAACTACTTTCATTGTCAAGTTTTATCGCATTTGATTCATTTTAAAGATAAGATTGAGATGAAAACACTTCGACCAAAATGTGATAAACAAGTACAATAATCAAATAAATCCGTGCAAGTGTGCATTAAAGGAGACTAAGAGTCAAACATTTGGAAGGTAATCGCAAATCTCATCTTTATGACTCCAAACATTATAAAGCACATGGATAAAATTATTATCTCAAAACATTATCAAATAGACAGATAAATATGGAATGGAGTTTTGACTTGGTCATCCTAAATGTCTATCAATAAATGCGGTAAAAATAAATACAATTTTTTTTGTGTGTTTTTAAAAAAATTATAAAAATAATTTTTATTAGTTTTTTAAATTTTTTCTCAATAAATATAGAATCTTTTTGTATTATTACAAAAAAATTCAAAAACAAAAATCTTTTTGGGCGTTTGAAAAAATATATCAAAATGGAAAAAAATAAAGACAAAAAATACACATCCTAACACTAGAAAAAAAATATATATCATTCCTAAAGGTGGTTCCCTCCTAATGTTCCTAGGTGGCTCTCTTCTAATGTTCCTAGGTGGCTCTCTCGCATGCATGGTTTTGGCTTTGGCAGTTGGTGCAACATGGTCATCGAAGACAATACTACACCTATCATCCTTGATTTGGATGGTGCCTAATATCTTATTTAACTTTTCTGACCTAGACTCTAAATCAAGTTTCACCATACTCGAATCTCTCAATCTCTCCACAAGCTCACCAATCCTAGACTCGAGCAAATGCCTAGACTTCTTAGACTCAAAAATCTCATTTTTCATAGCCTCCATTAAATCTCGAAGACTATCTTTCTCACCCTTAACGTATTTGATACCAATTTGAGAAGGCCCTTTTGTGTGTGCTTTAGGTAAAGACAACCTTTTTCTAAATTTCTCAATTTCATTATGCACTAAATATGATAACCAATTTATTTAAAATAATTTTATCTTCTTAACACTAAAACTTGTATCTAAGTGATTCAAATCATTGAGTAGATAAAACATGAGGGGAAAAAACACAATTTCACGACAAAAAACCTTCGAGTAAAAACCTTTATATCACTATTAAATGTAAATCGCAACTTACAATGACATAGGAAAATATGTAATAAATTTCCCGCAGAAAATCAACATAGACTGCAGCCTAGAACCAAAAAAGATTCCCTGAAGAACCTCAAGAACCACAGCTCCTTCTTCAGAAGTGAATACCCTCAAGTATCCCCAATGACCGCCGTCGTCAGCAATATCTCTAATAAGAACTATCAATCCAACAATAAAGAATCTTACTACAAGAGAAACATCAATAGAGAAGTGTTTTGGGTTTCAAAATGATTCACAAAAGTATATGGGATGTTTTGTGTGAATCCAAAACATAATTTTTTCCTAAAAAGTGAAGACTTAAAGTGTGCAGATATGCAGTTTTCGTGCAAAAAAAATCTTAATGAAAAATTCTCACAAAAAAGATATTTATCGAAAAACAAAATACTTGAGGTTGCAAACATCGTTCGAAGACTTCTTGAGGTCGTTTGAACGATATTAGATGTCGTTGGAATGACCCTAGTAACGACCTGTTAAAATGAAAACCAGTACATGGTCGTTTGAAGAAAACACATAATTACCTAAGTAATGACCTAAGAAACGACATGTGATGTCGTTAGAACTGGTCGTTTGAACTACTTGTCAATATCGTTTGAACGACACTGGATTGTCGTTTCAACAACAGCAGAAAAAAATATAATTTTTTAATGTTCGCCTACAGGTCTTCCAAAAACTATTTTAACTTAGAGAAACACCTCATTTTGGTAAAAAAAAACACAGTTTAGAAAAATATCCCAATACTATTGTAAAACATTTTCAAAACTTAAACACATTCCTTACCGAAATCAATCTCGTAGAGGACCGTTATTAAAGATACTTGATTTTCACATACACCTTCTTGAACATATGAATGTGAAATTTCTTTGACGGTTGTAATAATATATGACATACATAATGTAACCTCGGGACTATGGAAAATATGTCTCTCCCCCAATGTCTATGCTGGTACAAAATGAAAATAATACAAATTATCAATCAAATGTCCTATACAAATCTAATGCCCTCCCATGAACCCAAAAGTGGAAAGATACTAAAAATGCAAGTCTTCAAAAAAAAAATCTTCAACTTCTAAATCTCATCAAATCTTTTTTCTTTCCTTGCTCTTCTTTTTGTGTGCTTTCCAAATGATTATCAAAGTCCTGCGCACAAAAAACAAAGAAAATACCTTCTTGACATATCGAGTTTGAAGTAAATTAAACATAAATCAAATCAAGTAAATCTCAAATCACACACAAAATTCAAACTCTCACTTCCCCATAATTCATAATTCTTTCTTCCCCTTTTTATTTGTCCGAAATAGACATGAAAGAGAATAAACATTAATAAATACAGAGTGTCATAACAAGCATAGAAAATATATACCAATTAAGCTCATGCAAGGATATACTCAAACGGCTCCACAATCTCTTTTTGAATTTTCAAAAGTTTCAAGAAAAAATAATTTATCAAAACAACAACACACACCATGAATTTATACTAAGATAACCA
Source organism: Sambucus nigra (assembly GCA_949130495.1). NCBI lineage: Eukaryota > Viridiplantae > Streptophyta > Magnoliopsida > Dipsacales > Adoxaceae > Sambucus > Sambucus nigra. The sequence continues at coordinate 185,463,621 of OX422209.1, read as the reverse complement.
AATCGTGGAAATGGAATGAATGGGTGTGAACATATTTGATAGGAAAATTAACTCAAACATTCATAATATATGTGCATGATGAATATGGATATTCCTAACGAATGAACTCAAAATCGTTCTTAGGTATAAAAATGTTGAATTTAAATGACACCTACTCAATCTAATCAATAAATTAAAGTATCAAATGATTTACACACCAATAACGTCTAAAATTATGTAGTGCTTTTTCAGGACTTTGTCAGGACGTACAAACCCGTTGATTTCCAACCAAACTCCCTCATAAATAACAATGCTTTTTATTTTTCTATTGAGGTTCTAAATTCTCTTTTTAAGAGATTCCCTGTTGGCCCCTTTTTGGTGTATGATTCTTTTTATTGCCTTAGTTTTTTCTTGGGATCTTTTTAAACGGTGCTTTCACGAAGAGTTCACATGCCTCTCGTAGCTCTTTCCTGTATTCACTCATTATCTTTTCAATAATATTTAAATTCCTCAAGGGCAACGGTTCTTACATGCACTACTTACATTGTCAAGTTTTATCGCATTTGGTTCATTTTAAAGACAGGATTGAGATGAAAACACTTCGACCAATATGTGATAGGCAATACAATAATCAAATAAATTCGTGCAAGTGTTCATTAAAGGAGACTAAGACTCGAATATGTAGAAGGTAATCGCAAATCTCATCTTAATGATTCCAAAGATTATAAAGCAAATGGATGAAATTATGTATAGTCTCAAAACACTATCAAATAGGCACATGGATATGGAATGAAGTTGTGACTAGGTCATCCTAAATGTCCATCCACAAATGGTGTAAAAAGAAATATAAAAATCATTTTTGTGTGTTTTTCAAAAAAAAAATTATTAAAATAAAATCTTTTTACTTTTTTTAATTTTTTTTCTCAAAAAATAGAAAGTCTTTTTATATTTTTCAAAAAAAATTCAAAAACAAAAATCTTTTTCGATTTTTAAAAAAATATATCAAAATGGAAAGAAATAAATACAAAAAATACACATCGTAACACTAGAAAAAAATATATCATGAAGTACGACTAGTGTATGACAAACATCCAACATGATCAACCGAAAGATTTAACATGGGGAGAATCACGTGTAAGCACATGAGAGTCATGAAAGATAATTCCTAAAGCCTCTAAGTCCGATTTTCTAACCCAAATAGATGTATAACGATGCATGGGGGTTTTGGGAACTGTAGTGACTATATTCTTAAAGTTACTAGGAGCATTCATAAGTTTGTAACAAAAGGTCCAAGGTGACCTTGCCTAACGCAATGTGTGCAAGTGTAGATATGGTGGTAAATATTACCTAAAGGTGGTCCTCTCCTAAGATTCGTAGGTGGCTCTCTCCTAATGTTCCTAGGTGGATCTTTCACATGCATGGATTTGGCTTTGGCAATTGGTGCAACATGATCATCGAAGCCAATACCACACATATCATCATTGATTTAGACGGTGCCTAACATCTTATCTAGCTTTTTCGACCTAGACTTCAAATCAAACTTCACCATACTCGAATTTCTGAATATCTCCTCAATCTCACCAATCCTAGACTCAAACAAATGCCTAGACTCCTGAAACTCTAAAAGATCATTTTTCATAGCCTCTATTAAACCTAGAATACTATCTCTCCGACCCTCAACGCATTTGATACCAATTTGAGAAGGCCCTTTTGTGTGCGCTTTAAAAATGACCTCTTTTTAAATTTCTCAATTTTCTTATGAACTAAATATGAGAACCAATTTATTTAAACCAATATTATCTTCTTAACCCTAAACGCGCATCTAAGTAAATCAAAGCATTAAGTAGATAAAGCGTGCGGGAAAAAAACACAATTTCAAGTAAAAAAACCTTTTTCGGGTAAAAACCTTTAGTTAACTAGTAAATGTAAATCGCAACTTAAAAAAAATCCACATAGACCAAATCCTTTAACCAACAAAGATTCTCTCAAGAGCCTCAAGAATCGCAGCTCCTTCTTCAGCAGTGAATACCCTCGAGTATCCCCAATGACCGCAGTTATCAGCAATAGCTCCTGCAAGAACTACCAATCCAGTAGTAGAGAATCCTTCTCTCCAAGAGAAATTTCAATACAAAAGTGTTTTAGGTTCAAAAAAATATTCACAAAAATATATGGTATGTTTTGTGTGAATCAAAAACATAAATTTTCCCTAAAAAGTGAAGACTAAAAATCTGCAGATATTCCATTTTTGTGCAGTAAAAGTGTTAATGAAAAATTCTCACAAAACAGGTATTTATAGCAAAATAAAATACTTGAGGCGACGGACATCATTCGAGTGACTTCTTAATGTCGCTTAAACGACATTAGATGTTGTTGGAACGACCCTAGTAACTACCTATGAAAATGCAAAACAGTACGTAGTCGTTTGAAGCAAACAAGGAACGACCTAAGTAATGACCTAAGAAACAACATGTGATGTTGTTTGAAGTGGTCGTTTGAACGACTTATCAATGTCGTTTTAATGACACTGGCTTGTCGTTTGAACAACAGAAGCAAAAAAATATTATTTTTTTAATGTTCGCCTATAGGTCTTCCAAAAAAATTTGAACTTAAAAAAAAGCTTCGTTTTGATGAAAAAAACTGTTTAGAAAATATCCCAATACTATCGTAAAATATTTTCGAAACTTAAACGAATTCCTTACCAAAATCAATCTCGTAGAGGACCGCTGTTGAAGATAGTTGATATCGAATCCGCCTTCTTTAACGTATGAATGTGAACTTCATTCGACAGTTGTAACGGTATACGACATACATAATGTAACCTCGGGAGTATGATAAATGTATCCTGATAAATCTCCCCTATGTCTATGTCGGTACAAAATAAAAATAATACAAATTATCAATCAAATGTTCTATACAAATATAATACCCTCCCATGAACCCAAAAGTGGAAAGATACTAAAAATGCAAGTCTTCAAAAAAAATCTTCAACTTTTAAATCTCTTTGAATTCCTTAATCTTATTTTTGTGTGCTTTCCAAATGATCATCAAAGTCCTACACACAATAAAAAAAAAAGAAAATATCTTTGTGACGTATTGAGTTTGAAGTGAAGTAAACATAAATCAAATCAAGTAAATATCAAATCTCCCACAAAATTCAAACTCTCATTCCCCCATAGTTCATAATTCGTTCTCTCCCTTTTTATTTGTTCGAAATAGACAAAAAAAGAATAGGCATTAATAAATACGGAGGGTTACAACAAGCATAACAAATATATATTAATTAAGATCATGAACGGATATACTCGAAAGTATCCACAATCTCTTTTTGATTTTTCAAAATTTTCAGGCAAAAATAATTTACCAAAACAACAACACACACCATGAATTTACACTAAGAAAACCAAATCGTGGAAATGGAATGAATGGGTGTGAACGTATTCGATAGAAAAATCAACTCAAGCATTCATAACATATGTACATGATGAATATGGATACTCCTAATGAATGAACTCAAAATCATCATTACGTGTAAAAATGTTGAGTTTAAATGACACCGTATCTATTGAATCAACAAATCAAAGTCTTAAATGATTTACACACCAATAACGTTTAAAACTATATAATGCTTTTTCAAGACATTGTCAGGACGTGCCAACCTATTGATTTCCATCCAAATTCCCTCATAAAAAATAATGCGTTTTACTTTTCCATTGGGGTTCTAAATTCTATTTTTAAGAGATTACCTATTGTCCCCATTTGGCATATGATTCTTTTATTGACTTAAATTTTTCTTGGTCTCATTTTAAACGGTGAATTTCACGATGATTTCACATGCCTTTCGCAACCCTATCATGTGTTCACTTACTATTTTTTCAATGTTATTTAAATTCCTCATGGGCAATGGTTATTACATGAACTACTTTCATTGTCAAGTTTCATCTCATTTGGTTCGTTTTAAAGATAGGATTGAGATGAAAACACGTCGACCAACATGTGACAGACAAGTACAATAATGAAATAAATTCGTGCAAGTGTTCATTGAAGGAGACTACGAGTCGAACATGTAGAATGTAATTACAAATGATGTATCATCTCAAAACACTACCATATAGACACATGGATATGGAATGGAGTTGTGACTCGGTCATCCTAAATGTCCATCCATAAATAATGTAAAATGAAATTATAGACACCACATTATACGACCCCCTAAGTCACTCCTTAGGTCCCTAGCACCTCCCCATTCCACTAGAAACCCTAGCTCATACTCCGAGTACCGATCTAGAGGCCATCGGGCCCTCCAGGACCCGGTTTGACTCCGCTCAACTCTATCGTGAGAGCAAAAGCTCAATGAATCTTTCAAGGGATATTAACCCCCTTTACAACGGTCTGTCCCATGTGCGAATCGGCATAACGGTTTGGATAAATGAACTATTTTACTACCAAAAAATGATCTGGAGACCACCGAGCGCTCCCGAGCCCCGATTTGACCTCAGCCAACTTCATCGTTAGAGTGGAAGTTTTTTGCATCTTTGAATTGGATCTGTCGCATGCATTATTTTAGATTTAGCAATGGGTGAACCATGATAATCGAAGCCAATACCAAACCTAGCATACTTGATTTTGATGGTACCTCACATCTTATCTATATTTTTTGATCTAGAATCCAAATCAAACTTCACATTACTCGAATTTTTCAGTCTTTCCTTTAGCTCACCAATCCAAGACTCGAGCAAATGCCTAATTCCTCAAACTCTAGAAGCTCCTTTTTCATAGCCTCCATTAAATCTCGAATACTATCTCTCTTACTCTCAACATATTTTACACCAATTTGAGAAGGCCCTTTTGTGTGTGCTGTAGGTAGAGATAACCTTTTTTCGAATTTCTCAATTTTATTATGCACTAAATATGAGAACCAATTTATTTAAAATAATTTTATCTTCTTAACCCTAAAACAAGCATTAAGTAGATAAAGCATGTAGGAAAAAAGAATACCATTTTAGGAAAAAAACTCCTTTCGGGTAAAAACCTTTATTTCACTATAAAATGTAAATTGCAACTTACAATTACATAGAGAAATCAGTCATGAATTTCTTGCAGAAAAATCACATAGATCGCAGCCTAAAACCAACAAAGATTTCCTTAAGAACCACAACTCCTCCTTCAGTAGTTAATACCCTCGAGTATCCCCGATGACCGCCGTCGTCAACAATATCTCCCGCAAGAACTACCAATCCAGAAACTTCAACAAAGAAGTGTTTTGGGTTCCAAAGAGAATCACCAAAGTATATGGGATGTTTTTGTGTGAATCAAAAACATAAATTTTCCCTAAAAAGTGAAGACTAAAATTTTAAAGATATTAGTTTTCGTGTAGCAAAAGTCTTAATGGAAATGTCTCACAAAATAAGTATTTATAGAAAAGAAAAATACTTGAGGTGGTGGACAACATTCTAATGACTTCTTGATGTCATTTGAACGGCATTAGATGTCGTTGGAATGACCCTAGTAACGACCTAATAAAATACAAAAAGTACGTGGTTGTTCAAATCAAACAACGAACAACTTAAGTAACGACCCTAGAAATGACATGTGATGTTGTTAGAAGTGTTCCTTTGAATGAATTGTCAATGTCGATTTAACGACATTGTCTTGTCGCTTGAATGATAGAAGAGAAAAAAAAAATTTAATGTTCGCCTATAGGTCTTCTAAAATATATTTTAACTCAGAAAAATGCCTCATTTTGATTAAAAAATACTTTAGAAAAATATCCCAATATTATCGTAAAACATTTTCGAAACTTAAATGCATTCCTTACCAAAATCAATCTCGTAGAGTACCGTTATTGAAGATACTTGATATTCGGATTCGCTTTCCTGAACGTATGAACGTTAACTTCCTTCGACTGTTGTAACAGTATACTACATACACAATGTAACCTCGAGACTATGCAAAAATATGACCTTACAAAAGATAGGCACTTGTTTGTCATTTGTCCATGATCCTTGTATAAATCAAACCATTTGGTCATATCATGTCTGCCAGAGGGGTCTTAAGATTATCTGGCCACCTTAATATATCAATTTTCGGAACTCGTTGATGATATGATGTACTCCCACCATAAGGGGGAATATTTTCTAAACTTCCTTGGTTTATCCTACATCAGCCTTCTGGACTTATCTTTTCGTTTTGAGCCACTTCTTGCCCTGGCCTTGGTCTTGTCAGATTGTTTGGCCACCACGGCCTCCTTGACATTCACAATTTTTCCATCTTTGGCCAAGAGTTCGACCATAGTGGTAAGAGGTTCCTTCGCAAGCGCCCAATATAATTTTCCAGCAGAAAGACACTCCTGATGGTTTTGATAACAATATTCTCCTCATAATTAACAACTTCGAGTTTTTTTTGTTGAACTTGGTGATATACTCCATCATCAAATTTTCCTCTATTTGCTGAACACCGAGAAGATGAGATGCCCTCTTTCTAGGCATCATGCCAAAATAGACATTACTGATAAACTGACTAGTCATCTGCCTGAAGTTAGTTATTTGACACACTAGGAACTCCATGTACTATACGTGGCCTGACACATTCAGATGATTGGAGAATGCACTGCATCTTATTTCATTAAGGATATAGTAAATATCTGAAGTAGCGAGCTCAATATGGTGCATGAGATAATCTTTCCATTGTACATTGGTGTGATCAAAGGTGGCTTGAATTTTTCGGAGCTGGGTAGCTTATAATGGACATTGCAAAGGGATACCCTTCCATATAACCCCTCTGTAAAGGCTTTTTGTTCTTGATCGGCTCCCCAATCGATCTTCAAGACTTTTAATGGAATCCTTCCATGGATGATCTCTCTCTGCCTTCATTTTTTCTTGGCTTATCATTGACTATCCATTAAGATCTCTTCCTTCCTATTGGGATGCTCAAATCTTTCCAACGCTAACACGATCAACCTAGATCTGACCGAGCAAGTGGTTTTTCTAGCAGCTGATCACTAAGATTGTAACTCCCCGATCGAGATTTAAAGGTCATTAAAGGACTAACTCGATCTAGTTCGCGTGTTAATTGTGAAGTGCAACGAAATACCCTAAATAATATTTCTAATCCAGTTGTATTACTATTTAACATTACACTTATTAGCATCCGAGTTCAATTTAAAATCACAACGTGAAATGACCCAAGGGAAGTGCCCCAAGGTCAACTAAACAAAGCTACTAACATAAATACAAGTAAATACTTACCTGTATAACATGCTCAAAATACAAAACTGCATGCAATGTGTCGTAACAAAAGGAGGTAGTAAGTTGAATGCTCAGTGGGAACTATATAATGCAGTATTGAAATGAACGTCAAAAAAGAATACTCACACGCTACACTACATGCATGTGAAAGTATGAATGTATCTACATATATAACTTTAAAAGTACATATCCCAATTTATTAAATTGTTTTATTAAAAAAACATTATTCTACTTCCTTATTTTTACAAAATAGCCACTTTGTATCATTATGCATAAAACAAGCATATTCCTCCCCGTTAACTCACACCATGAAACAAATGACATTTTTTAGGGGAAAAACATTACATTTGATTTTAAACATTCATTAACTCAACGTTTATTAACTCACACCAGAGTTACTTAACCATATTATAGGAGGACTTCCGTTCAATTTACGCACACACCGTGTTTAGAAAAATACTTATTTTCCTTTAAATGCCTCATATAACACACGCTTGTGTGTATTATGTATCAAACCTTATTAGGTACATTAAACATCAATAATTCATCTTATTCAACCATCCCATGTTACCACATGAACATTAAACTTTTAATGCGTTAGTCTTCCATTAATAAATCAATGAATCAATACCATTCATTTATGCCTCTTTTATGAATATTCAATTAATTTCTTAGCATTTTCTTTAGGGATTTCGCTGAAAAGCACACCTGCCACAATACACGCACACCCACGGTTTCATGAAATTTCACCGCTCGACACCGAGCACTAAGTAAATTGCAATTTCTCTTTGGTTTTTCACCCTAGGGACAAAATATCCCAACTTAATTATTTAACCTGTCATCATCCAATATCATTATCTTGCCAATGTGTTCGACACTTTTTATATTCTCCACATTAATTTACTTTTCGGGCAGAAGCCAAAGCCTTGGATTTAACCATCCATTTTTTCATTATTCATTTAGGAAAAATCATTATATTCCATTAAAGTCCTTTTTTCACACATGTTGACTTTACGCCGAAAATCATTTATGTTTAAGGACTCATTTCATTCTTTCTACATATGTGTCAAAACACCCTTTAACATTTTCTTTCCTGTAAGTTGCCAATTTATCCAATTTACATCAAAATACGTAACTTCACTTTTGTTTTCAAGTGTTATTTACAAAAAAAAATACCATTTTTAAGCTTCAAAGTTAACACATAGGCATTTTAGTTACTATGACACTTTTTCAACTTCTCACTTTGTCAAAAATCACATTTTTGCACATTACTCCCACTAATAAATAAAATCATGCTTTTCACATATTAAAATGTACACACATAATTATGAGTTTAACACTAAAAACCCATTTAAGTCAACATTTACACATTTGACACTTTACATTTTAAACTTAGTGTTACACACTTTAATTATGACTTTTCGTATAAAAACCCATACTTAGTCATTTTATTCACATTTAATCTTCTACACTTTCATTATTTATATTTCACCCAAAGTTTACAAGAAGACTACACTTTCACATATTTACGATTTTAACCCCAAAACTTAGTTTAACAAACTAAATTGTACAATTTGTAAATGGAAATCCATTTTCTCAATTTATAATGATTCATCAACATTACTATCACAATAGTAATCTTATAAAGGGGAATATAGGTACCAAATGTTCTTCAAATCATAGAAATCATTTGTTTACCTTAAAACATGAGTTCAAAATATGTTATTTCATAAAATGTTTGTGAAAAGTGGGCTGAAAATTCTCCATTTTTAAAACCCATTCAATCCTTCATTTAAGTTCTCATTTTCATAGAAAATAGTAAGAATGTAGCTAATAAGTCTATTAATATATTTAAAACATTAATCCACACATTTTAAGCTCTCATATGTAGAAAAATCAAGCTAAATATAAGTTTACTGCAAGGCCCATTTCAAAGATAGAAAATTCCATTTTTATCTAAACTATATCTTGAAATCATGTAGTATTCAATCTTTAATCATGGATGGCTATTTCTACACACCTAATATCAATAAGATGCAAAGTACTCATAATAATATCATCATCAACTTAACTTAGTAAGAGATAAGTATTTTCCACCTCAAAATGTCTCCAAATGGTGGTGTAGGAGGAATAACCCCCACCTCCAAAGGTGGCCTCAAGGGGTTACAAGAAAATCTCCGCAAGAAATATCCAAGAGTCCTCCATTTTATCTCCAAGTTTGTTTCATATCCAAGCTCAAAACCCCCTTCTACAACTCCCAAACCTCATCAAAAGCTTCTTCAAAACTCTCCCTACAAGCTGCCCCCATACTCCAAGGCATCGTAATGGTGTTTGTGACCTCCACAATGGTGATTTCATTGTGTAAATATGGTGTGAAAGAAGAGCTAAAAATTTGGAGCGTAATATTTTGGCTATGGAAAAGGAAGGGAAATCTGCTAGAGAAGATGAAGCCTTTTTTTTCCTCTAAAGTTCTCTTCACCCTCTCTCTCTTAAAGAATAAATGAGGAAGCCTAACACTCTAAGACCCCAAGGACAAGAACCTAACCTTTCCATATAAGTGAAAGGGCTCTTATCAAGACAAAGCATCTGAATAAATATGAGATTCCATACAATAGTTTAAACACAAAAGCCAAAAAATCAAAATTTGTACTTGGAAACATTGCCATTTGCATCACTTTCTCTCTCCTGCCCTAGTTTTTTTGAAACTTTTAACTTTTAATTCATATTCCTTGCATTTTTGGCCAAAAAATCATATTTATAATAGTTGTTTGGCCTCCCAGATTGTACTATATAAGGCACGCCAGAATCGGGACCTTCGTGCAAAACATATTTTTTTTCGATTTTTCTTCACAGTGTAATGTTCCTTATATTTTTATTTGTCTAAATACATGGTCGAATTATTTTTTTGACTTATCGATTGCCCTAAACAATTCGCGCAAAGCTGGACTTTCATAGTGTCGTGCACCGTCAGACAATTTGTACCTAGGCTCGTAGCGCTCGTTGCTTGTCCGAGTTGCGTGAAACTTAACCTAAGTACTTAAAATATTTATATAAACTCAAAATAAAATTCATGAGAGAAATGCAATGTAGAAATTTCTTGTAATCAATATTGCGATACTTTACTTTTCGTACCATTTAAATGTTGCGTCGTATTAACCTTGATCGTGTCACATCCGTTCCTTGATATTATTCTCACAAACTAAATGGACATCCTAGATAGTAAAATTAGAGATTAAATACGCATTCATGCGAAAAAAAACACCTCAATTACGTATTATTTTACATTTTACACTTGGATTATTTATTCCTCGAATTTTTCTTTGGAAAAACACCTCAAAAAATGTTAAATACCTAATTTCTAAGGCGGGGTATAACATTCTTCCCTCCTTAGGAAATTTTGTCCTCGAAATTTATGATGATCAAGCTCACAAATCATCCATCCTACAATTTAATTTTAATCCGATATGTCTTTAACACTATAGTCTAACCTAGAGATTTCATACCATCAATTTGAAACAACCATAGTGGACCCTAAGGTCTTATTGCTAACTCCAAGGCATGCATATCATGTCCATGTAAACAATACCTCAAAATAATTAATAATCAAAAAATATAATGCTAACACCTAAAGAACTCATTATCATAAATTATTCCGAACATCGGGATTTACAAGCCTATGTGTCATCAAACGATTTAGATCTTGCCTAGCTTAGGAAGAATCCTCAATATCAATAACTATTCACATCAATGATTTCGAGACATCCATTTAATCCCAATGGTCCATCCAACAGATACCTCCTACAAGACTTCACATTAACCTAGTGTCAACCTAGGTACGACAAACCAAATACGCATGAGAAACAACATTCTCAATCCTCAAATTCCATATGAAATGAAACACTAGCATTTAATGTTCCATCAAGTTATGATATTCATATCTTGGAGTCGTGACCTCAAATCCACGATATACATTGTAACCAGCTATACCGGTTAACTAACGAGTGTGTTAACCTAAAGCTATCAAGAACACATGGAAAAAATCGTGAGGCCATGCGTACACACCGACTGATGTAAAACAAAGGTTCTTCCAAAGCGGAGCGCACTTGTGTGCCGTGATGCATCAACCTCAACCCGGCCTATCATGTATCACTACTCAGCTTATACGATGCTGCACCTGAATGCATACCCATAACTGACACAACAACTTCCTATCACCGAGATCAATGAATACATAATAAGATATAATGGATCAAGTGACTGCTACGCCGGAATGACACAATTGAATTCGGGTAAGCAACCATGCAACGCGAAGTAAGAATCATAACGTACACTTGAAGTCTAAATTTTTTCTGACCTACACGTGTGATAAAGTCTTAGCCATGGCACGCTCCTTGGATTGAATCACTAATCACGACTACTAATTTTCAAAGAAACGACTTGGGAACCGATTCATTTGGGAAGAAAAAATACTAGGCTTTACTTTTTATCCTACATATCAAAGCGAAGCTACATTCCTCATTTCTTAATCTTAGTCACCAACCTACATAATCAAGTCTCCACAATCTATACATGTGATTTCTAACTTTCAAATCTCGAGATCTTTCTCATCTAGTGAAATACAACACTCACACAATTTTACCCTACGGACCATCGCTATAATCCCTAGCAACTTCCTATTGTGACACCCCACCTAATTAACCTCGGGTGATTAGTCCTAAATTAAGTTAGAACATGTTTCGCAGTTGGTTCATTCTTAGCATCACTATCGTATTTTTAATTACTAACCACCTAAGTGAGAAAAATGGACTGGTGCCAAATTTTATCTTTCATTAATTTAAATGGAATTCACATGCGGAAAATAAAATAGTATAACAATCATAGTTAACTGAAACAACCATACACAATTAAATGACTAACCGAATAAACCATCGGCCTAAAATCCAACAAATATAAAATAACGACAAGTAATCAATCACAACAAGTCTGACAAAATCTAAATGGACCATGAGCAACATGCTCGAAATAACTAATAGGAGTATTTATACTAGAATGAAAGAATGAGGCGTCTATCAATCTCCCACAACATCCACAATATGTTGTAGCAACAAATCCCTGAAATTGTGTCAAGCCTGACATCACTGTGGCTGCACACCTAAAAGGTTTTTAAAAATTTTATAGCAAGGGTTAGTATTCAAAACATTTGAAAAACATTTAACAAATGATTAACTTGCATTAGTAAAATAAATATGCATGCTCTCTATATTTTAGTTAGTGTCTCACTCTCTTGAGGACATCTCACCCCTCCCTAATTTGCAATACGAATACCTTAATTAAATCACCTAGTTTTAAATCTCATGACTAGATGAATAAAAAACCTCTTTGCCCCCACCCTACTCTAACCGAGTATGCCATAATTATGATTTTTAAATTATTAGCAACATCAACTTAATTATTCATTTCCCTTTTTAACTTCATATAACTTCCACACTTGTCATACAGATAATACAACTCATGCGTATATTAATTAGCCCGTATATAATTAATTACCTAATTATATACTTAGTCATTTTACATCATTCACGAACATACTAAAATACACATAATAATAACATCCACCCGAGTAATAACTCACATGATATAAATTCTCTAAAGTGCTATCCCACTAGGTATATTCACATCACCTAGTTACCCCAAGTCAGAATTTCCCACTTACTTGGTAAGAATAAAATTGGAGGCGGTCATATTCCTTCCTTGAAAGTGAGATGCCCTCACCCATATAACGGACGCTATGACCTGGGGATATACTCACCCTACTCCTCAAGCTAGGGGATTCATCCACTACGCGCAACCCCCCCTATAGAACTAGAGTATAATAATAATAATAATATCTATCCACTGATATTAATGTACACACCATATATATACTATCACATCCCATATATATATAAATATAAAATTATCCCGGCTATGCCGTGTACTAAATCCGTAACACAAGCCTATTAAAATTTTTAAGAGTTTATTGGTCAACTCTAATTATTAATTAATTTACACATTAATTAATTAAGTTAATTTTGGTGTCGCTCCCACCATAAATACGGACTTACTCTCGTGGCCCGAAATAAACTACACCCGAGTCTAAATTCCCGACTATAAATTATTTAGCCCAATGTTAAATAATTACAACACCTTGGTATCGCTCAACCAATACCCCGGACTCGCCCCCTAAAATCCGTCCCTAATTGTTTTGCAACATTATTCTCAAAATTTAGTCATGGCGTCAAACTTAAATTTTTTTCCCGAATCCCAATTAATTTTCCTCGCAATTAATTAGGTTATAACCCCATATATATCTATTTCTTATCACATAGTATATGGGAAGAATTTTATATAACTTTCATCTTATATAAATAAACTGGACGAACTGCCAAAGTTTGTCGAGGGTCGATCGATTGACCCCAGACCTTCGATCGATCGATTGAGCAAGGCAGGTCTTCGTTTTCCTTGGGAATATTGTTTCAGTCATGAACGTTTTTCTACCAAACCCTAGTTTCTTCTATCAGCAACCTCAAGCCCTCTTATCACGATTACATGTTAGAAACCTTATGAGGGACCTCCATAATGTCCACCAACATCATTAATTCGTCCATTATCTATTGATTTCTTAATTTGGGGAAAAATTCATCTTTAACTCTTAACCCATTTAAAACACAAATTCCTTCATCAAATTCGTTTCTAATTAACCAGATATCATCCCACTAGATAGGTATCAATTTACAAATATCAGATGTTACATGAATACCTACCAGATTTCATAAATCAGATTATCGGTTGTCAAAACCCCAAGTTTATGCCCTTAACACCCAAAATGAATTTTTTTTATCAATCACATCACATAAGTATGAATTGAAAAACAGATTTAATACTACAGCAAGTTATCCACTTGCCTTAGGGTTCGTAGAGTCTGAATCTTGAGTTGTGATTGTCTAAGGTTGAAGATGAACTCTTTGGTTTGGCCTCTTCTTTGTCCCCCAATTTGCCTTAACTACTACTTAGGGTTTCCTAATTTGATTCAGACGTTCCCTAATTCCTTATACTTGCTTAAATTAGGCTAATCCCGTTTTTTGCCTAATGGGCCAAGCCCAAGTGACCCAAATGCCCTCATGTGGGTCCGGCTATGTCTAAAAACGTCCCGTGACCCGTTTACTACCCCCGGGTACACTTTTCCGACTATCTCGGACCATCCAGACTTAACCGTACCCTCAGAATTGGCATCTTAATTAATTTACAAAAATCCTTATTTCACACCCAATTTAGTCTATACCGACTCCCGGCTGAAATAAGTACATATCCCGTCATTAATACCCGAAATGACGTAAATACATTATTACTATTCACTTAGTAAATGAGTTTCCCCAAATATTAACCATTCACTCCCCTATTAATATTTAAAAATAAATTACCATAATTAATTCAATTAAAATTACGACACACAAGTAATTTTTGAATTCTTGAGTTAATTAAATATTAAATGCATGAAAATACGGGGTGTTACATACTCCCCCCTACAAAGGAATTTCGTCCCCAAAATTAGATCGTACCTGTGGTGAAAAGCTTTGGATATTGTTCTCGCATATCCTCCTCCCGCTCCCAGGTAAACTCATCAACGCTGTGATGAACCCACTGTACTCTAACTAGTGGAACAACCTTGGATCTTAACTTTCGTTCACTACAGTCCAGAATACCCATCGGTCTCTCCTCGTATGAGATGTCTGGCTGTAAATCAATTTCCTCGAGTGGAATGTGCCAGAAAGCCCTTTCGCTCCTGCGATATTTCTTCAGCGATGCTACATGGAACACATCGTGTATCCGCTGAAGGTGCTCCGGCAATCCCAGCCTGTAGGCTACTGGCCCCACCCTCTCGATAATAGGGAAAGGTCCCACGTACCTCGGTGCTAACTTAACCTTCTTGCCGAACCTCATCACCCCTTTTATAGGGGACACCCGGACCAACACCTGATCCCCAACCTCTAACTCCACATGTTTCCGTGAAGCATCAGCATAACTTTTTTGCCTATCCTGAGCTATATGAATCCTCCCTCAGATCAGCTCTATCTTAGCAGATGTCTTCTGAACAATCTTCGGCCCCAATAGTTTGTTGTCCCCCACCTCTAACCAACAAGCGGGTGAACGACAAGGTCTCCCGTATAGTGCCTCGAATGGTGCCATACCGATCGTGAATTGGTAAGAGTTGTTATACGCAAACTCAACTAAAGGAAGATATTTCTCCCAACCTCCCCCAAAGTCTAATATGCACATTCTGAGCATATCTTCTAGCATCTGATTGACTCTCTTAATCTGCCCGTAAGTCTGTGGGTGATAGGCTGTACTCAAACGTAACTCCGTGCCCATGGCCTCTTGGAAGCTCTTCCAAAAGTGGGCCATAAAGATCTTGTCTCTGTCAGACATAATATTAATCGGTACCCCGTGCAGCTTAACAATCTCAGCTATGAACAGCTGCGCATATCGCATCGTCTTAAAGTCTGTGTAAATCGGTAGAAAGTGGGCCACTTTGAGCAACCAATCCACAATGACCCATATGGAATCGTGACCCTTTTGCGATGCAGGTAACCCTATAATGAAGTCCATAGAGATGCTCTCCCACTTCCACACAAGAATCTCCAGCGGCTGTAACATCCCTGATGATCTCTGGTGGTCAACTTTCACAAGCTGACACATAGCACACTTCGAAATAAACTCTGCTATGTCTCGTTTCATTCCTTCCCACCAATACTGCCTCCTCATATCCTGGTAAATCTTATCCCCACCGGGATGTATAGCGAATATCGACCCATGGGACTCTGTCATAACAGCGTGCCTCAACTCCTCATCCTCTGGCACAATTAACCTCCCATTAAGGCGTAAGCCTCCTTCCGAGCTGACCGAGTAACCCTCTGCTCCCTCAGCTAGCAACTGGCTCCCCCTATCTCGGCAGACCTGGTCCCCTGCCTGCACTCTCACAACCCGCATAATGATCTCAGGTGTGATGGATAATGCTGACATGCAAGCCCTGGACACATCATCCTCATATCAAAGCTCTTTCCACTTTACTTTCCAAACTTCTGATATTTTCCCGGTCGGTCTCTGGCTCAATGCATCTGCTACCACATTAGCCTTACCAGGATGATACTGAATATCAAACTTGTAATCCTTCATAAATTCTATCCATCACCTCTGCCTCATATTCTGATCCTTTTGTGTGAAGAGATACTGAAGTGATTTGTGATCCGTGAATAACGTGAACTGCTCTCCTAGAAGATAATGTCTCCACATTCGCAAAGCAAAAACGACCGCTACTAGCTCCAGGTTGTGAGTGGGGTAATTCCTCTCGTGGGGCTTTATCTTTCTGTACGCATAAGCTATAGCCCTTTCCTCTTGCTGAAGCACATCCCCAAGTCGTTGTAAGGATGCATCAGTGTAAACCCGGTATTCTGATCCTCCCTTCGGTAACGCAAGTACGAGTGCAGATGCCAACTTGTCCTTTAGCTCATCGAAATCTAATTGACAATGATCATTCCAAGTGAAAGGTACCCCCTTCTGGGTCAGATTCGTCAAAGGGCCCGCAATCTTTGAGAATCCTTTGATGAACTGCCTATAATAACTGACCAATCCCAAAAAATTGCGCACCTCGGCCGGTGTCGTGGGTTGTCCCCACTCCCTCACCGCCGATACCTTACTTGGATCCACCGCAATACCCCGATCTGACACCACGTGGACAAGAAACTGAACCTCCCGTAGCCAAAATTCACACTTCCCGAATTTGGCATAGAGCTGGTGATTCCGCAATGTCTGTAACACTATATGCAGATGCTCTGCGTGCTCCTCCTCGGTGCGCGAGTAGATCAGGATGTCATCAATGAACACGATGACAAACTGATCGAGAAACTCCCTGAAAACCTTGTTCATAAGGTCCATGAACACTGCTGGTGCATTTGTGAGCCCGAATGGTATCACCCTGAACTCATAAGATCCATACCGGGACAGGAAAGCAGTCTTAGGAACATTCTCCTCTCGGATACGTAGTTGATGATACCCTGACCTCAAGTTGACCTTAGAGAAGTAAGACGCCCCTCTCAACTGGTCAAATAGATCATCGATCCTAGGCAATGGATACTTATTCCGTATCGTCGCCTTGTTCAGCTCTCTATAGTCCACGCATAACCGTAGTGAACCGTCCCACTTCTTCACAAACAACACTGGTGCACCCCACGGCGATGTACTCCGCCATATGAAACCTTGACCCATAAGCTGCTGAATCTGCTCTCTCAACTCACGCATCTCTGACGGGGCCATACGGTATGGGGCACGAGCAATCGGCCTCATCCTCGGTGCTAAATCGATCATAAATTTGATTTCCCTACTAGGTGGTAACCCTGGTATCTCCTGGAATACATCCTCAAAGTCCCTCACTACCGGGATTGATTCCAACGGAACCACCACCTCTTGTGAGGTCTCCTCCACAATGTAATATAAGTGTGTGCGTGACCCTCCCACAGGTAGCGGCATTGCTATCAAGAATATCTCCTGCCTTGGAATGGAGAACACGATGGTCCTCTCGTAGCAATCCACCGTCGCCCGATAACCTGCCAACCAATCCATACCCAAGATGACATCGTACCCCTCCATATCTAACACTAAGAGGTTCGTTGCTAAACTAAGTCTCCCAATCAAAATGTCCACACCCCAACAAATTGAGTGAATCGTAGCCCCGCTGCCTACTGGCAACTCTACACACATCCGAAGACTACCTGCGGTCCCTAGTAGTCCGACCCGTTTAGGAAAATTAAACTTAATGAATGAATCTGATGCTCCCGTATCAAAAAGAATACTACCCTCATAACCATGAATGAGAAACATACCCTTAACTGCTGGCGGTGCTTGCTGCGCTGGGGGATTGGGAACATCCCGGATGTTATACACACGCCCGTAGTGCATTTGTCCCTGCTACGGTGGGGCGGGTGGGGCTAGTGTTGTTGGTGGTATCTGCCCCCGTTGCCCCTGTTGGGCCTCCTTCTGTTGACCTCTGCCCGTTGATTGAACCTATGAAGATTATTGTTGGAATATTGATACATTTATGACCTTATGATTTGTAGGTATTTAGTAGGAAACTCTACAATAATTATTTGATTTACCAAATTTAGTCATCCCCAACATTCAACTTTATTTGAAAATTATTGTTGTCATTGACTTTTAATGGTTTAATTTGACAAATTTCTTTTGATATTTCATGCTTTAATTTGTCTTCGTATAACAAGAAACTTATCAGTGTTACATTGTAGGTCTTCTACAATGATGTAATGTTTAAATTAGCTATGCGATGAATAATTTGTGATTTTCCACTCATAATTTTGGACTTTGAATAGGTTTCAAATTAGTGTCGCTAGCTGTGTAAGTCTATATGTTATGGTTTTTTTTATATCTGTTAAAAAATGACATGTCTTGTAATCAGTGTAACTTTTCCAATTATTTTGTACCCTAAGTAATGCAACTATAGGCTTTGCAACTACAATATTTTTTTAATGCTACATAATTACACCAAACAATCTTAACAAGACACCTAATATAATGGGTCGTGTTTCGGGCCAACACGACACTACACAACAAGGTTTTTTCGGACTCGAACACGACACGACATGATATGAATTCGTATTTTTTTTAGTTGACACGAACACGATCCGAATAAAAAATAACACAACACGACACGACACGAATACCAGAATTTCTTAAATTTAATGCTTAAAAAACACGATAACACGATATGACTCATAATTCAAACAGGAACACGACACGACATGACCCGACTTCGTATAAAAAAAACACGACATGAACACGACATATCCTATCAATCACTACACCAAAAACAGCATTTTGGCACACCCTGATATTAAAAATCTGGCACAATTTAAAACTGTGCCAGATTTTGGCACGGTTTAAAGATAATTTGGCACACCTTAAAACAGTGCCAAATTTTAGCACTGTTTTAAAGTGTGCCAAAATTAAGCACACTTCACTAAAATATAAAATCCCCCCAAAAAATTTCCCCCCTCTATCTTCCCTCTCGCCCCGCTCACCCCTCTCTCTGCTTTAACCTCTGCGTTCAACTCTCTCTCTCCGGCCGATCAGCTCTCTCTTCGGCCGATCATCTCTCCATCAGTGCAGCTCCGTTCAGATCTCTCTCCCTCCGGCTCAGGTAACCTCATAAACCCCAGCCATTTGAGTGTCTTTAATGTTGCAAAATTCTTCAAGATCAAATGTAGGTACGTGATTTATGGGGATGAGATAAACTCTTCTAGGTACGTGATTCCCTCCAAAGGAGGCGTATCATCAAATTTATGGGGATCACTCTCAGCAGCTAATTAGATAATATTTTCTTGATTCTTGATAAATATATTTACAAGATCAAATGTAGTTCTCATTTTTGAGACTGTAGATTCCACGTCCATAACAATAGTGGGTTTTATAACTATCTAAAAGTCCCCATGATCTGCCACGAGAGTATCCTTATGATTTGAATTTTGCTGGGCGATTTTCTCTGCGCTCGACTCTGTTGAGAACTGATTCAGCTCATGTAAACTATTGAATGATTTTTTTTTAGGAAAGCTGCTACTTTCGAAATCAGAGCTTCATCCTCACAGCTCTCTTCCATGTGGACAATATCTAGTAATATTATATTGGATTCGGGAGGTTTAAATTTAAGATAAATGTCTATGATACTATTCTAACTGGGTTGTTAAGCTAGTCGGAGGCTCACCTGAGTTTTCACAGTGTTTTTATTTTTCAACATCTAAGCTTTTGATGTTTCGTGATAATGGGTACTCTTAGTAGCATGGTTCTCATCATTTGGATGAGACTTTTTGTGTGTGAGTTTACGATAAAATTGGTCATGACCCCACTTTAAAAAGTAATCACAATAGTGAGTAACATTTTCATACTCCACATCTTGCCAATAACCATCTTCTTCAACCCTAAGCCCAAATCTTGATGGGAAGTTTTTTTTGAAGATCCATATATTGCAACATTTATTCTAAATAGTGAAACTATTGCAATATCCACTTTCAACGAGAAGAAAACGCAAAGATCATAAACCCCAGCCATTTGAGTGTCTTTAATGAGAACGAAAATAGAACATCTACATTGATTTGGTTATATTTGTATCCATTTACAGTCTAGGCTTTGTATTTGATAGCATAATCAGTGTAGATCTTTTTTAAGTGTTTCTTAATCGATCTTTTACTGTATTTAATCTTTGCCTCTCTTGAAATTTCCCAACCACATACATATTATAAACATACATATACAAATGTAAAATGTAGATGCCTACATGTATTTGTATATGTTTTTATATGTGGATCATTTATATTAATTGGCAATCAAAGTTAGTTTCAGCTTAAATTAGTGTTTGTGCAATTATTGATTCTTAGTTTGGCAGATATGTGGTTGTTTTGGTGGTACTCTGTTTGATACGTACATTTGGATTGCTTGATATGTTGTCCTTACGGCTCTTTTGTTATTTAAAAAGTATTATAATACATTAAAAGTTTTATTGTGATCTACTGGGCTAATACTGGATAACAAATGTATGTACTTATGATGTCGGAATGTGTGCCTTGAGTGTTTGCAATATTATAAAGTCTTGATCATATTCATTATAAGATGTGTACTTTTGTCTTCATATTTTTTTTTAATTAAATGCCATTTTAGGGAATGGCTTTTGGGTTGTTCATATGGATATCGTATTTACTTAGGTATGTTTATTTTTAGGGAATGACGAAGGTTATTTGCTTAGGTATGTTTATTTTTAATTTGCGTGTTTGTCTTTTGCAAAATGTGTTGATTATGCTTTTAATTAATACTAACATAAGCTACAATTCAAGGTGAAGTGTTTAGTGGAAAAAAAATTGGTGTTGACGCTTGTATAACTGCAATTCAAGGTGAAGTTTTTAGTGCAATCTTGATTTTTTTTTACTTATTGTATTGACTACTTTTCTTCTCTGTTAGTTTGTCATTGATAAAGAGAGAAAGGGGGATTATCTTGAAAAAACTATTCTGATTCTTTCCCTGTTGCTGAAATGTATCTATTATATTATTCAGTCTCTTACATTCATGTCCTCACATGTTACTTCCCTTGGTCAGGTTGCACTTCATATCACGGATGCCATTCAAGATTGGATTGAACGTGTAACAGCTATACTGGTGGACTGGGAAGAACGTCCACCTGATGTTTGTGTTATAGAATTGGTACTATAGGTAAATTAATAACTATATGCAACCTGTGGCACAATGAGGGGCTTCATAATTTTGTTGGGTTAAAATGGACTTTTGCTTGAAGCAGGAGACATTGAGTCAATGCCATTTATTGATGCTCTTAGACAATTCTTGGCACAATGAGGGGCTTCATACTTTTGTTGGGTGATTTGATGAATGATAAGTGCAAGGATACACATGTATGTTTCAGTTCTTTCCCCCTTTTATCCTTTTTGTATTTTATAAGACAAATCTTCTAATATAAGTCTTCTGACACTTCAATAGTCATAGCACAGTCTCGATCTCATAATGAAGAGCTGAGAAACTTGAAAGATAAGATATCGTCTGATGAATAACTAAATGCCGCTCAGAATAGAAGATTTGAGAATTTGCAGACATTGTTGGACCAAAATGGGATACTTTCAAGAAGTCACGGCACGAAGAGTTCATCGGGTGGCTATAAAAATGCAAATGAAATCTGGTTAGTCTCGAAGTCTCAAATTCTCTTACAATTTGTAGTAGCATTAAATAGAAAAATGGTCTGAAGTAGCGACAAGTAACCAAACGTAAAATGGCTAATTTTTAAGCTTATTTAGTTAAATTGGTGGAAGGGTTTTCTAGTGGTTTGGTTTTGGAATTTGCTGCTGCTGTTGAGTCTATTTCAAATGTTAAAATGGGTTAGATTTAATGAATAAACAAACGAAACTATGTCAAAATCAACACTTTAAAAACAAGCCCTTAAAGGGTGAAAACCCAAACCAGCCCCCAAACGACCTCGTAAAAGGCACGAACACCTTGCACGGGACCAATGTAACTCATAGGAATTGACCGCATAGTCTCGGGTCTATCAATTTTAGAATATGACAATAATTTGCAAAAATCACACTTAGACTTAAAAACAAGCCGTTAAAGGGTGAAACCTCAAACCAGCCCCCAAACAACCCCGTAAGAGGCACGAACACCTCGCATGTGACCAATGTAACTTGTAGGAACTGACCGAGTAGTCCCGGGTCTCCCGGTTTGTGAATATGATGATAATTTGCAAAAATCACACTTAGACCTAAAAACAAGCCGTTAAAGGGTGAAAATCCAAACCAGCCCCCAAACGACCGCATAAGAGGCACGAACACCTCGCACAAGACCAATGTAACTTATAGGAACTGACCGCATAGTCCCGGGTCTCCCGGTTTGTGAATATGATGATAATTTGCAAAAATCAACACTTTAAAAACAAGCCGTTAAAGGGTGAAAACGCAAACCAGCCCCCAAACGACCCCGTAGGAGGCACGAACACCTCGCACGGGACAAATATAACTTGTAGGAACTGATCGCATAGTCCCGGGTCTCTCGGTTTGACAATATGACTATAATTTGCAAAAATCACACTTAGACTTAAAAATAAGCCGTTAAAGGGTGAAAACCCAAACCATCCCCTAAACGACCCCATAGGATGCACGAACACCTCGCACGGGACCAATGTAACTTGTAGGAATTGACCGCATAGTCCCGGGTCTCTCGGTTTTAGAATATGACGATAATTTGCAAAAATCACACTTAGACTTAAAAACAAGCCGTTTAAGGGTGAAAACCCAAACCAGCCCCCAAAAGACCCTGTAAGAGGCACGAACACCTCGCATGGGACATATGTAACTTGTAGGAACTGAACGCGTAGTCCCGGGTCTCCCGGTTTGTGAATATGACGATAATTCGCAAAAATCAACACTTAAACTTAAAAACAAGCCGTTAAAGGGGGAAAACCCAAACCAGCCCCCAAACGACCCCGTAAGATGCACAAACACCTCGCATGGGACCAATGTAACTTGTAGGAACTAACCGCGTAGTCCCGGGTCTCCCGATTTGTGAATAAGATGATAATTTACAAAAATCACACTTAGACTTAAAAATAAGTCGTTAAAGGGTGAAAACCTAAACCAGCCCCCAAACGACCCCGTAAGAGGCACGAACACCTCGCACGGGACCAATGTAACTTGTAGGAACTGACCGCATAGTCCCGGGTCTCCAGGTTTGTGAATATGATGATAATTTGCAAAAATCAACACTTAAACTTAAAAACAAGCCGTTAAAGGGTGAAAACCCAAACCGGCCACCAAACGACCTCGTAAGAGGCACGAACACCTCGTACGGGACCAATGTAACTTGTAGGAACTGACCGCACAGTCCCGTGTCTCCTGATTTAAGAATATGATGATAATTCACAAAAATCAATACTTAAACTTAAAAATAAGCTGTTAAAGGGTGAAAACCCAAGCCAGCCCCCAAACGACCCCGTAGGATGCACGAACACCTCGCACGGGACCAATGTAACTTGTAGGAATTGACTGTATAGTCCCGGGTCTCTCGGTTTTAGAATATGATGATAATTTGCAAAAATCACACTTAGACTTAAAAACAAGCCGTTAAAGGGTGAAAACCCAAACCAGCCCCCAAACGACCCCGTAAGAGGCACGAACACCTCGCATGGGACCAATGTAACTTGTAAGAACTGATCGCATAGTCCCGGGTCTCCCAGTTTGTGAATATGATGATAATTCACAAAAATCAACACTTAAATTTAAAAATAAGTCGTTAAAGGGTGAAAACCCAAACCAGCCTCAAAACGACCATGTAAGATGCACGAACACCTCGCACGGGACCAATGTAATTTGTAAGAACTGATCGCATAGTCCCGGGTCTCCCGATTTGTGAATATGACGATAATTTGAAAAAATCAACACTTTAAAAATAAGTCGTTAAAGGGTGAAAATCCAAACCAGCCCCCAAACGACCCCATAAGAGGCACGAACACTTCGCACGGGACCAATGTAACTTGTAGGAACTGACCGTGTAGTCCCGAGTCTCCAGGTTTGTGAATATGATGATAATTTGTAAAAATCAACACTTAAACTTAAAAACAAGCCATTAAAGGGTGAAAATCCAAACCAGCCCCCAAACGACCCCGTAAAAGTTACGAACACCTCGCACGGGACCAATGTAACTTATAGGAACTGACGCATAGTCCCGGGTCTCCCGGTTTGTGAATATGACGTTAATTTGCAAAAATCAACACTTTAAAAATAAGCCGTTAAAGGGTGAAAACCCAAACCAGCCCTCAAACGACCCCATAGGAGGCACGAACACCTCGCACAGGACAAATGTAACTTGTAGGAACTGACCGAATAGGCCCGAGTCTCTCAGTTTGAGAATATTACTATAATTTGCAAAAATCAACACTTAAACTTAAAAACAAGCCGTTAAAAGGGGAAAACCCAAACCAGCCCCCAAACGACCCCGTAAGATTCACGAACACCTCGCACGGGATCAATGTAACTTGTAAGAACTGACCGCGTAGTCCCGAGTCTCCAGGTTTGTGAATATGATGATAATTTGTAAAAATCAACACTTAAACTTAAAAACAAGTCGTTAAAGGGTGAAAATCCAAACCAACCCTCAAACGACCCCGTAAGAGGCACGAATACCTCACACGGGACCAATGTAACTTGTAGGGACTGACCGCATAGTCTCGGGTCTCTCGATTTGAGAATATGACGATAATTTGTAAAAATCACACTTATACTTAAAAACAAGCCGTTAAAGGGTGAAAACCGAAACCAGCCCCCAAACGACCCCGTAGGAGGCACGAACACCTCGCATGGGACCAATGTAACTTGTAGGAACTGACTGCGTAGTCCCGGGTCTTCCGGTTTGTGAATATGATGATAATTTGCAAAAATCAACACTTAAAACTTAAAAAGAAGCCGTTAAAGGGTGAAAACCCAAACCAGCCCCAAATGACCTCGTAAGAGGCACGAACACCTCGCACGGGACCAATGTAACTTGTAAGTGGCCGCGTAGTCCCGAGTCTCCTGGTTTGAGAATATGATGATAACTTCCACTCCTATATGTAATTTTTTTGTTTGAGTAGATTTTTTTTTTTGTAAATTATTGGGTTACTAATATCGTATCTTTTTTGTATCCTATTTTTTTTTGCAGGATAACAGTTTGTCGTTGGCCTTTATTCACGTGGAACACACAGAGAACTCAATGGTTTACAACAAGGGGTTTATTCATGATTCCATTTTTTTGTGTTATGGCCATGCGGGCTTTTGTAGTTTTATTGTTAACTTTTATGGCCGTGCGGGCTTTTGAAAGTTAATTGTTATATGTTGTGGCCGTGCGGGCTTTATGTTAGGCAGGTTTTGTATTAGCAGGTTTTGGAATGTCCAAAAAATAGAGGAAACTCTGCCCAATTTTTTTTTTGTCTTGTGAACTATTAAAGACTTGTAATATTTTGAAGTTTGTATGTACATTAGTTTATCAGCAACGTGCAATATTTTTAATTTGTGAATTTTTGTTCTTTCAAATAATTTTTTTTTCTTTTTATTAAAAAATTTGGCACAGTTCAGAACCGTGGCAAAAGTGTATCATATTTTGGCACGATTTTGAACTGTGTCAAATTTTTTTAAACTGTGCTAAATCTGGCACAGTTAAAAACTGTGCCAAAAGTGTGCCAGAAATATCAAATTCTGGCACGGTTTAAAAGTGTGCCAGAAGTGTTCCTGTTTGGCCAAATCTGGCACACTTTTGAGCCGTGCCAGAAAAAAATGGCCATTTTGGAACACCTGATTCTGGCACAGTTCAAAATCGTGCCAGATTTGATCTGGCACAGTTTTAAACCGTGCCAGATTCCTGTTTTTGGTGTAGTGAATTTTGTGTCAATTTTGTGTCGTTCCGTGTCGTTTTTCGTGTCATTTTTAAAATTTCAACTCCTACTTTTATTGCATCTTTGGATCTTCTGTTGGTCATTTTATGAGGACAAAAATAGGTATTTAAAAAAAGTTCATTTACTTG
Source organism: Sambucus nigra (assembly GCA_949130495.1). Lineage (NCBI taxonomy): Eukaryota > Viridiplantae > Streptophyta > Magnoliopsida > Dipsacales > Adoxaceae > Sambucus > Sambucus nigra. The sequence continues at coordinate 185,437,249 of OX422209.1, read as the reverse complement.
AATGCAGAGTGTTAAAAAACCAAGACAGTGGTTAAAAAAACTCAAGATGATTTGTTCTTTTGTCTTCGTATCGGGTTTGGTTTCAGGAAAGACGAAACGGTACATGTTTTAGAGTATATGAAATTGAAAAAAATTAAAAATTCAACTCGACAACTTGGCAATATTTAGGTTGTTTTGCTATCGAACATGGCGAAGCAAGTCGAGTTCATTCCATTGAACCTCCCCCTGTCACAAATCAGGAGTCCCTATTTAAAATTCCCAAATTTGAAGGAATTATATTATTTTTCAATAGCCTCTAAGATTTATAAATGCATCATATCAACATCTTCATCAACCGATATTGAGCTTCTTTTTCTGATATTTTAAGTCATTTGGCATATCTTTTGAGGATATTAATCGTAATTTAACATTATTGAATTGTGAGCGAAGTTCAATGAAATTCTAAACTAATTGGTTTCAAGTGAAAAATACTCCAAAAACATTTTTTTAAATAATTTAATAGTTGGGTATTCTAAGAATTCGGTACATATTAGTATTTTGTGCGTAATATGCCTATATGCTCTGGAATGAACTTTTAGACATTCTCATCATTTATACTTTGTTATTACAGCTGAATTACGGCTCAAGGATCTCAAATTCATGTCAAGGAGGATAGAGGATCAATTTATAAATGCCTCGGAAGATCAATAAATAAGTCTTGAGTTCTGTAGCATCTATCATCACCTGATCATTTGGTTGTGTAAAATTTCATGTAACTACTCCCATATTGAAATAAAATTTACATATTCATTAGTCTAAAAAAATATGTAAATCTTCTCACTCACAATTTGATTTGTGCTTTATTATTGGGTTGATCCAACGTTTAGAGATGGTTGGTGAAGATATGTTTGATCATGTGGTCTATAGCAGTGCCAGTTATCAGATATGGGATTTCAATACAGGCAGGATTATTCGTTTTGATTTGTTTTTCAATGGATATATTCTTTTTGTTTACATTTTTAAATCCAACGTTTTTGCAGTCAGTTCTTCAAAACTTACTCGCGAGGATACATAGATTTCAGATTTAATTTGTGATGGGCTTTGTTTGTAGTTATTCATCCAATGATAGTTTGATTTGGATGTATTTCAGTTAACTTGGTTTCTTAAATCCAACATCTTTACCTCATATCAATACTCAGTTATGAATCTTTAAATTCTTCAACCTATTTCTCCCTGTGGGGAGAAACATTTACGCATGTGGTTATCTTGGATTATTCGACAATTTGCCTTCAATGGTTTCAAGCTATTGAATTCAATTATTAATCAATGCTCATAATTGTTAGTGAGCACACGAGTTTGATCATGATTCAAGTGTAAGATGGTGTGGCCTCATACGCGTAAACTAATTTGAGATTTTATGGTCAAGGTTGCAGATTTGATAGCACGGATTTCAAACATCCGATGATTTTCTTTGAAATTGGTGGCCGAGTCGAAGGTTGTATTTGATCAAAAAATGAGAAACAAGTAGTGGATAGATGTTCATCTCCGTTGGGGTGATTATAACTCCCATGATATTGAGCGTTACACCAGGGGTGTCATATGTCCAACTGGTATGTCATATCTCTAATGTCGTTTCATTTTCATTAGATTTTGTCAATATGGTAATAATGTTTAATACGTATTATGGTTTCTTTTATCTATAAAGTATAATCATTTATAGTGGCCTTCAATTGAGGAGGCATTAGGCTTGAAAAGAGCTGTTTTTGCTAATGCTCCAAAGTGTTGAATTGATGATCTCAATTCTCATTAAGATCTCGAGAAATATGAGACTCCTTGCCTATAGAGATTCATGACTATATACTTTTTCTTTTGTTTTTCTATCATTATATTCCTTGATATATACTCGATAATGTTCTGTGGATCCTGTAAATTACTATAGTTATAAAAATTGCATATATATTGAATAACATTAATCATGATTCACTTTAAGTCATTTATTAATCATCGTTTTAGGTATGCCAACCCTTTAATCTATCACGTTATGTTAATGTTTAATAAATATCATAACTTTCATGTTCTGATAGTCTTTATATATTGAAATATGAGTTCTTTGTTGGTAGTTCTGTGTAGATATTGAAATACGAGTTTTACTATGGCAGTTCTGTTATGGTAGTGTGTTTAACAACATTGTTATATGTGATGGCAGTTCTTAATAGTGATTTTTTTGTCATGGTTTTCCATTATGATAGTATTGTTGATGAATGGAAGGACTTAAAATGGATTCAAATTGTGATACATATATCTATAGTGAATCAAACTAAATGGTAGGATTAAACTCTTTACTATATCATCTCATGTAATTGAAGTTGCCTTCGGTTGATTCACGGTAGGTTGTTTGTTTTTATCTGTTTTTTAATGGATATATATTCTTTTTGTTTATATTTTTAAATCCAACGACTTCGCAGTCAGTTCTTCAAAAATTGATCGCGGGGATACATCGATTTCAGATTTAATTTGTTATAGGCTTTGTTTCCAGTTATTCATCTGATGATAGTTTGATTTGGATGTATTTCAGTTAACTTGGGGTCTTAAATATAACAGCTTTACCTCATATCAATACTCAGTTATGAATCTTTTAAATTCTTCAGCCTATTCCTCCCAGTGGGGAGAAACATTTACGCAGGTGGTTATCTTGGATTATTAGACAATTCGCCTTCAGTTGTTTCAAGCTATTGAATTCAATTATTCATCAATGATCTCAACTATCAATGAGCACGCGAGTTTGATCACGATTCAAGTGTAAGATGGCATGGCCTCATACGCGTAAACTAAATTGAGATTTTATGGCCGAGGTTGCAGATTTGATAGCATAGATTTCAAACATCAGATGATTTTCTTTGAAATTGGTGGCCGAGTCGAAGGTTGTATTTGATCAAAAAATGAGAAACAAGTACTTGATTGATGTTCAGCTCCGTTAGGGTGATTATAACTCCCATGGTATTGAGCGTTACACCAGGGGGGTCATATGTCCAATGGGTATGTCATATCTACAATGTCGTTTCATTTTCATTAGATTTTGTCAATATTGTAATAATGTTTAATACGTATTATGGTTTCTTTTATCTATACAGTATAATCATTTATAGAGGCCTTGAATTGAGGAGGAATTAGGCTTGAAAATAGATGTTGTTACTAATGCTCCAAAACTAAGTGCTGAACTGATGATCTTAATTCTCATTAAGAGCTCGAGAAAGATGAGACTCCTTGCCTCCAGAGATTCATGACCAGATACCTTTTGTTTTTTTTCCATCATTCGATTCATGGATATATACTCGATAATGTTCTATGGATCTTGGAAATTACTATAGTTATAAAAATTGCATATACATTGAATAACATTAAACATGATTTACTTTTGGTCATTTATTAATCATTGTTTAAGGTGTGCCAACCCTTTAATCTATCACGTTTTGTTAATGTTTAGAAAATATCATAACTTTCATGTTCTGTTAGTGTTTACATATTAAAATATGAGTTCTCTGTTGGCAGTTCTGTTTAGATATTGAAATACGAGTTCTGCAATGGCAGTTCTGTTATGGTAGCGCGTTTAACAACATTGTTATATGTGATGGAAGTTCTTAATAGTGATTTTTTTGTCATGGTTTTCCATTATGATGGTATTGTTGATGAATGGAAGGACTTAAAATGGAGTCAAATTGTGATACATATTTCTGCAGTGAATCAAACTAAATGGTAGTATTAAACTGTTCACTATATCATCTCATGTAATGGAAGTTGCATTCGGTCGATTCATCGTAGTTTGTTTTCTAAGTTCTTGATCAGTATTAATGATAATGAATAGGTGATTTTCTAAGAGATTCTTAGATCCACACATACTTTCGGAATGCAACTACATTTTCCTATGTGATGAAGACCGCGACATTAAAATTTGCAGCCCTAAACAGTGAATTATAATGTTGCTTTTTCTGTTTCAAATTCATTTTTATGAGTTGGTTCTTACTGTTTCATGATTTAGTTTATTAGTCATTGTTTAAGTTTTATTTTTAAATGGGTGACCATTATTGTTAGTTATTTGTAGTTCTATTAGGTGATTCTATGTTGTTTTTTATTGTGATTAATTTATATAATCATTTGACAGGGAAATGGTGTACGTATTAATGCAAAAAGAGTTGAGCCAAACTAAGACTCCACAAGACATATTTTTTTTCTTTCGAATAACCTTTGTTCTTATTTTTTATATTGGAGCAACAAAAATTCAGGTTCGTCTAAGATTCTCTTAAACGAAGCATGGGCAAAACCAAAATATCATTTGATCTATTTTTTTATTATATTTTCACTTCTCAATTTAGGCTAATGCAATTTGTATTATATTATAGGTTGAATGCCATAATCAAGTAGTTATTGCATCCATAATGCAGAGGTGATGTTTGATCAAACTATGTTTGGGATGATGTATCCTATTAAAGTGATTCCAAACATCGTACCGACTATTTTGTGTCATCCTCCGCAAGCAACACAACCAATGCAGTAGCCAATGCAACAATCAACACTCCTGTTAGTCGAATGTATACAAGAGTACTTTCTTCAATTTTTTTGAAAAATTTTTGAATTCTGATTTGAATATATTTGTTTGTTATCAGGTTTTCCAGACACGAGTGAATTTGGGATATATTCTCCCCACTTTTCATGTTTAATCTGTGGGGTAAAAATAGTTTTTGATTTATACGAGATTAAATACTTTGTTAGGTTTCAAGAATTGGAGCTTGAGTTTTACCAACCACTGCCACTAACATCTAAGGTACTTTTATTATAAATGTAGATATTTCTATTTAACAAGTTTGTTGTTTTTCATTTCTACTGTTCTGCGTGAGTAGTCATTATTTAAGTTCTTTGGAAACATGAAATATTATCCCAATTATAATTATAATCATTCCAATCCAGGTACTAAAGTGCCAATGTCCCGTCCTACTTGAACTATGTTGATTTTTATTTGTTTTAATCTTTATTTATTTTAAAGCTATGGTATTAATATTTAAAATTTTTAATGCATGGGTCATGAATGAACCGGAGTTCCATGAATAGGGCAAAACCGCTTTTGAAAGTCTGCAAATTGTCAGCATGCACCAGTCTTAAAGAGAGATTTCATTGATGTAATTTGCATATCTTTAATCAAGTCGAAAGTCTACCTATAGGCCATATTTTGTGTTTCCTCAACCATCTTCACATATCCTCCCATCGGGAGATGCTCCCTGTTTACTTCTCTGATGCACTAGAGAACAATCGACTTACCATTATCATCGCGACAAGCAACAACTCCAATATTGACTTTGTGTGGACTAGGATTCGCAGGAAAAACTTCAATAATGCTAAGAATGGGATCTTTGGTTATGGCCTCCACTTTTGGTTGTTACCGCTTAAACAGGGTGGATAGTCCAATAAACAAAGAAGACTGTTCATTTTTTTATAAATTTACACTTTGTTAATTTCTTTTACAATGTGAATTCAATTGTTGAATATTGTTTATTTCAAGTTACATTTGAGTTTATTTAATAAACTTAAACTATTTAAATGTTGTTGGAATATTTGTTATTTGTTAAGTAGGGTGAATAGTCCTATAAATAAAGAAGATTAAGGTCAATTTTTAAAAATTATATTTTTTGTTAGGGAATGAGATTTTTTCCCTTTTACAATTACGTACTTTGATTTTTTTTTCCATTTTACGATTATTAGCGTGCCTTCAGGCACGGGCATACCCTAGTATATATATATATATACTTGGAATTCTAAACAAAACCATTTTATGGGTGTAAACACATGTGTAAGAGAGAATTTTCTACTTAAATATGACACATGAAAACTAGGACTTTTGATTGGAAATATTCTCTCTCTAAAAGCTCTCCAAAATGTTGCAAAAGTCTTAGAAAACATCAGTCCCAAAGTTGGTTTAAAATCTGTCAAAAGAGAGCGGGACAAGAGTAGTTGGAACATGGAGAAAACTGCCAAAAACATTTCCCGCCAGAAATCTCGTTCGAACGAACATCTAACGATGTTCCAGTGGTGAAAATGGGAAAATTCGTTGGCAAACTCGTTCGAACGACATTCTCGTTCGAACGATAATTTCGAACGAAATGTCAGAATATATAATTTTTTATTTAAGCCCAAAAACTTTATATTTAAAGTTCAAAATTAGCCTTCTGAAAATAAAATACATTTTAAAATAAATTTACACCCATTATAAAATTATTCCAAGTCTCCCTATATATATAAAATGTATTCATACCTTTTGGAGACTATGGAATCAATTGTCGTTGACGTAGAAACATGGCACTTGAAACTCGGCAAAACACGTCATAGGCTTGAATGGATACACATGAACTCCATCCTATGACTCAAATGTTTTTGTCCAGAATTGAACCAAAACTACAAAGGACTCAATTAGAAATTTGTGTCCTTACAAAATTGCTCCAGAGTAAGAAGTATATTCAGAGATTAATAGGTTGGGTTGCGGCATTGAATAGATTCGTATCGCATGCTACAAAATAATGCCTTTCGTTGAATAAGGTTTTGTGAAAAACCTTCGAGTAGAATGAGGAGTGTGAGAAGGCATTTCAAGAGATGAAAAAATACCTAAGGTCTCTTTGCTTTCTATTTAGGTTGATACTTAGAGATAAATTATATCTGCCATTGGTTGTATCTGAGTCGGTTTTGAGCTCAGTCCTGGTTACGTGTGAAGATAGAGTTTAGAAATTGGTCTACTATAGTAGTAAAGTGTATAAAGGTGCTAAAATTGGGCATCCGAGACTAAATAAGTTAGCGTTTGCATTGATTGAGAACCAAGAAGGATGGAACCCTATTTTCAAGCCCAAACAATGGTCAAATATACTGATCAACCCTTCGACAGGACATCCATAAAATTGAAAAATTGGGCAGGCTAATGGTTTGGGTGGTGGAATTGGGGGAGCTTAATATTGCGTACGAGATGAGCATGGCGGTAAAGGGATAATCCATGGAAAATTTTATAGCATAATTCACTTGTGAAGAAAAAGTGGGAGAAAGGTAGGCAGAAGTTGAGACTACACTAGCTAACACCCCTCACAATGCAAATCATCTACTAGACTAGTAGAATGGGTTTAAGAATTAGAATAAATGAACAAGATCTTTAATAATGGATCACTAGTTAATGGTGTCTTTGATTAAGGAACAATTATTTGGAAATTGTATGTCGAGGGCTCTTCATGCACCAACAATATCGATACATGCATAATAGTTATTAAACCAAAGGGGGCCAATTTAGAATATCCCCAAAGATTCAACTTTGAAACTTCCAATAATGATGACAAACACAAAGAAATAGTTGTAGGCCTAGGATTATCCTCATCACCGGGTTCTTAGTAGGTACCAACTCATAGTGACTCTCAGTTGGTCACCAATCAAGTACCAAGTGTGTATATGGTAAGAAAAGAAAAAATATCAAAGTACCTATGAGAGTTAAGATATTGTTGCAAAAGTTCACCACGAAATAAATGGTAAACATACCAAGAGAATAAAACTTTTGAGATAATGCTCTGGATCATCTAGCTTTGGAAATAAGAGACGAACCAAGAAGGACTGTCCTAGTTGATATCATATTGCATCGAAGCATTGATGGAGAAGAGGCAAAAATTATGGATCGGGATCTAGGACCGTTGTGGATGGATTCAATTCCTTTACCGGAATAACCATTTTTATTCATTTAAATACACTTTAGTATTTTTACTGAAAATCACCAATTCACCACACGAATTCGCTGTGTTAGAAAATACTTATTTGTCATTTGAAAGCCATTTTTAATAAATTCTTATGTAAATTATGGGTTTAACCACTTAGGTTGCTTACTCAGCCATTTACCCACTTTCTTTACCCTTTTACTTACCTTATGGACATTAATAGATTTATTCATTTACTTGTCCATTTAACCTTTACCAGAATATTTATTATATTCATTCAAGTTAGGTTGTATTAATACATTTTACCACATAACCCCTTTCTTGACATGCTCCAAATTTCCTTCATCTTTTCTCGAAATCTTCCAATATCGCATACTTCCATGGGCTCCACACCCCCGACTATGCGTACCATATGATCTAGCCAGTGTTTTAGGGCTTTTCACCCAAGGGCTTCGAGCCCTTCTTGATTTTATCCCGGTGTCATATGAGTTCCCTTTTATGTGTTTTAATATTTTACAAATGTTCACATTGTTCCACTTTTCCTTTTTACCTGAATTTAGCCAAAACTCGGGACTTTACCGTCCCATTTGTATTACACTTTCAAAATTGACATTTCATGTCCTTTAAACATTAACCTTCATTTTTTATCCAAAAATCGCATTCATTTTGGACCTTCTTGTGTAACACCTTTTCTAACATTTTTTTTTCATAAAAATGTTCCATTTTAAGTAAAATTACCATTTTACTCGCTTCTTTCCAAAATCACTTTTTACTCCATTTTCGCAAGTGTTAATTTCCCACAAAACATTATTAAGCTATTCATACCAACTTCTTAAGAGATTAACACTTTAACACCGTTTTACATTTGGAGTAACATTGTTCTTAATTGGAAACACTTTTACACCTTTAACCCCTTTTCATTCCGTAAGCGTTAATCCTTTACAATATTACTAACTTTTCCATGCTTACTAATTAACACTTAATGAATACTTTTATCAACCTTTTCACAAACCACACATTTCTTTACTTTCTTTATTCAAAAAATCCATTTACCTTTACGACTACTTTTACCAGAAAATACCATTTCTTTTTATAAACACATATAGTCATATAATCTCATGTTCATCATATCTTTTAGTCCCAATTTCACACGCATTTAGACTAATTTCTAAATTTTCTTATTTTATGTTTAAGCCCAACAAAATCTTCTTTAAACTTTTTTATACACTTACTACCAAAACACTACAAGTTTATATGCATGAGAAGATTAATTTTAAACCCCAAAATCATACTATATAGTTTAAACATACATTTCATCATGGGAAATCATTATACTTGCAAAAATACATTTCTTTAGGTACAAAAGAATATTTTTATTTCTTCAACTTCAACAAATGTCTATTTTTGATAAAACCTTTATTTTTGCAAGAGCTTTAAAACATTATCATTTCACCAAATTTTCCAACAAAATCACATGATTTGCAAACATTTTATTTCATAAAATGTTTTTTTATCAATATTTCTAGAAAATAGACCATTTTCATAAAACACCCACTTTTACTATTTTAAAACTTTGAAATAATTATCCATTCTTTATTTTTCACAAAATAATATTTTCCAACATTTTTATTTTATAAAAATATTTATTATTTCTACATATCAATTTTTATCATTTAATCAAATGAACCCAAGTCAGGTAATCTAACTACCAAGACTACAATATGCAAATATAATCTAATTGCAAGAGGAGGGTTTTTCCCACCTCTAATGGCTTCATTGGGGGTGGAAATATTGGTGTAGGAGGAGAAACCTCCACCTCCACCTCCAAAGGTGGTCTCAAGGGTTACGAAAGCATCATACGAAATCTCCAAAATGCTCTTCTTCTAAGCTTCCAAGAAAGACCCACTTAAAACTCCATGAAAACCCACCTTCATCTTCGCCAAAATCCACCAAATACTCCTCAAAAATTCGTAGATCTTCTTTGACAATGGTGGAATTGGGTATTTTAGGTTTTGATATGGTGGAATGGGAGTGGATGGAGGTGGAAGACCAACCACCTCTCTCTCACTCACTCACTCACTCACTCTCTCTCTCCTTCTTCAATTTCTCCCAAAACAAATACACCAAATAAACCCTTATAAAACCTCCTTAAGACTCTAAATACCCATTTTATCCCTTCTGGGATGATCTAAGCTCGACACCTCAAAGATCCAACGCTCTAAATTGTGACAATGTATAAGGGAAACTGAGATTAAAATCTTTGATCAACATCGTTGAACAACTTGCCTCTTGTCGTTCGAACGACTTAGCCTATGTCGTTCGAACTATGGATCGTGAGACCCTTCACGCGACCTGCTACTGTAAGTCAGTAGCAGATCATTAAAAGCCCTGTATCTCGCATCCTTTCTCGCGACCTTCACACTATCGTTCGAATGACTGTCCCATGTCCTTTGAACGAACCTTTTTCTTTTTAATTTTATCCAATTTCATCCACAATTGTTCTTTAATTATAATTAACTCCTCCTCATTTATAATCCACACATACTTTTAATTAATTTATCAGGGCAAGATATTACAAACATCTCTCTTTGGGGAATTTTGTCACCTAAATTCTCGATCCATTAATCCTCAAACTTATGGGGTCCACAAACTTCTATTCCAAGCCATAAAATCCGCTAAGGCAAAATCATAAAAGTCATAGGCACTAAAATCACTAAATATTCAACATGAAACATGTTCTAATGCTCACTATTTTATCAACCATGATACTACATAATCGACTTCGAGTCCCCACTCGCCTTATGATCAAGTTCAAACCATTCCTAGCACTACTTATGCTAGTACCTAAGGCATACCGGTGACTTTATGGGGAAACCTTTTTTAGCGGTCAACTCTAACCCAAATAAAATCATAATATAACCAACCGTCGTATATATCATAAAAAATCAATTCTAGGTTGGGGTCGTACATCCTGCACAACTTTTCATGTTATCCTAACCACAAAACTCGCATGAGCTTGCCAAGAACCATAATATACTATTCTCTCACTCCAAGGAGGAATAATCCCATCAAATAATTACCACACATTCGGTTTACACCTTCTATTCCATTACTCTGATGAACCTAACACTACCTTAGGTGTCTCATCCATGAGTACTCAATAGAATCTAACTCCAATCCACTCACCATGGAAAAGCAATATCGTGTGTTAAGTTTTCCTCCATTTCTAATGATATACTATATCCTCAAACCATCATCCCGTTCTTTGCAATCCAAGCCACTGACTACCAAGTCGGCTAGTCAAAAGTCCACTAGTCTAAAGGGAGACTGATACTATGAGCAAATCCAGTGGACAAAATGTAGCCTCCCGTACGTAAAACTTTATGCAATCACAAGAATACCCCATATGGGAGTAACCAGTTACCGAGATGCATTGACCAAAATCGATCATCCGCACTCTACCGAGCCCAATCACTCCGTACCATGACAAGACATCAATCTGAGTCACCAACTAGGTGAGAATACTATGTTTCAATTATCAAAACTGAAATGAACACACTTTAGTCAGAGGGACAAGCAACCGCCCTGACGAATTTTGCCCATAGGCATTCGATTCTGACTTATAGAAGTGAACCTACACCGCGTACTTGAAGTCATGCTACTCATTCTCAAAACTCTCACCGAGTACCATTTCTGGCCATATACCCTGGTCTGGATCACTAGTCGTGATGAATCGAATCACAATCATGCATTCTGGCAATACGAACGCAATTTACGAATCGATAGTCCTTTAGGAAGTTAATTCCCAACTTCCCTCCTTGGGAGCAAGTCCCTACCTTTAACCTCCTTGGTGTAAATGAATCATTCTGATTAGCGAACACCTCACGCTCTACTCACTGATCTTTTCCAATATCTAGCGACGACGTCACTAATCTACTATACCTAGGTAATTTTTTTCTTTATCATATCATGACCGAAGTCCCAAATATCTATAGACGTTACTTAGTTCAAGTAAGACACTCACCTATCCGTATTCCTTATTGACCACATGAGATTTCCAACCAACTTACGTCAGGTTTCTACCCACACTGAAGTATCGGGACGACCACACCATCCGCCGTTGGCATTTCAAGCATAGTAATTACCGCATCGGGCTACTACTTCTAACTCTACTAACTTGGAAATACGTGCCAAGAAATAGAAATTCCATTACCAAGGTTACTCAAGAATATACATTCAATACCCTAACATACTAATCATGTTTCGATGCTACTCCACCTTAATTGCCATTTTCAAGTCTCCACTTGGCGTCATCGCTCTAAGTCTCGAATACCTCTCTTAGTGTACACTGAAACTGATTTTCACAATGCCCATACGAGTAATTCAATGACATCCAAGCATCACTCTTATAATAACACTACTATCGTCCAACCTTAGAGATTGTACAACCCCCTTCGTGTCGATTTGGAAGCCACTCCCGACATGTACACTACACGACTTGCAACCTAGGATCATCATTTGACCCTCAACTCAATCATTATTATAATGCTACTGCCTCTTCTTACCGGACTTAATTGGTCTCCAAATAACACCAAACATATTTCATATAAAAGTCCCAAAATTCAACAAGGTTTCATCATCTATACGTTTATCATTATAGGTGTACTCTACAAACCTTTCAGTACCCACATTGATATTATTTGGTGCTCCCAAAGACACTAGTCTACAAGCTTCTAGCCATAACGCACTTAAATCCACAAACACCTCAGGACATCATAATATTCGATATTGACCCTCAATGATGCCACACAAAATTGTGTCCTATAAGCGCCTCGAATTGCCTATGAAGTATTCTCACACTAAGATTACCTAGCACCGAAGCATTACCTCGGTGTCTAAACTGAGTCTCTACACCTAGATAATTATCTCATCTTACTTCCAAGCAGTCATGACTATATACCACGTACATACCTCAACCAACGATGCTACGAATTATGGCAGTATACAAGACATCACTAGCAACCTATAAACCTCAAGGTCTACCTCACATAATTACTCAATGACTGTCAAACAATAGCAACTAAACTGCCTTATTATGTGAATATCACACCATGTGACAATCTACGAGTTAACACTACTATATAGGTCTTGATAGGATACGAACATCGGGTGTTGCCTATAAATACCAAGGTCCACACCACGGACGTCGCACGAGATCTTATTCCTCAATATCACCTTATAATCTAGGTACATCCAACGTCCTTAACTAAGGAACTAATATGTTCTCACCTCAATTCAATACTTATGAATGCCATTCAACTATCTAGTCTCTATATATGAGATACATAACATTTACCACAAGGTCACAATTAACACTACTCACTATTGCCACCAATAAAGATACTCTTATCACCAAGGTTACTTCATAATACATCTCACACAAAGGGTTACGACATTGCCCCTATTATCTTACACACTTTATGCATTCACCGAAATACTCTCAATTGCAATATCACCCGAGAATCAAAATTGCCTAACTATGCCACCAGTGAAAATTACCCATAAGTGCCACACCTAAGGGTTAAATAAATTTAAATCACCATTAATTTGTGCCTAGTCGAGACATCCTAACCATCAAACTCTATCGTTGACTATATCCACTCATGCCACTTTCCAAATGGGCATCATCCCATTCTATCGGTATCTCATATTATTCTATTTCACCAAGAATTTAGCACAAACATCTCACACCAAAACCATGGTGTCACCACTATAGGCTAACATGGACACCCGTAAATTACTACAATTCTAACCAGAAGCGCGGAAGCGATTAATAACCATTAACTTGATCACATGTCACTCGGCACAAACTTACTTATCGTGCGGACCTCTTTGACTTTACCGTCGAGGACACGAACTAAACCGTCATCAAACTATCGTGACAAGACAAAACCAACACATGTGTCTAAATATTCAATACCTATCTCACCACGTGACTCCCGAAAGGAACCTTAAACCTAGAGCTCTGAAACTATTTGTAATGCCCCGAACCAGATTTATGGGTTACCTGTAGACAACTCGATCCGACCCAAGCATTATGTGTGAAGTGCAATGAAACAATTTATATAATGTTGATAATCCATTTTTATATTAATTAACGATTCACTTGTTTGGCATGCAATTTTAGTTTCAAAATAAACTCCGTGAGGGACCCATGGGGAGCACCCCGAAGTCCAAGTAAATATAGCTATTAACGTAAAAATAAATAAAGTACTTACTTGTATAACGCCCTCAAAATATGAAACCATCCCAACCTGTCGTAACAAATGCGCAGTGAAAAATATACAAATGAAACATAGAATCGAATGGCTGAAAGGAGACTCGACACGTTATGCCTACATACGCATGCAACTACATTGTATACATATACATACACACTTATACATATACGAAATGCACGATAGGTTTTTAATTCTGAAATCCTTACTTGGCCAGAATAATTTATCTTAATCTTGTAAAAACTTTCTTTACTCATACTTATCATTTCTCATTTTATTTAACACATCCGGTTTAACACTTAAAACCATTACACTTGATTTATCTCATAACATTCCTTTATCGGAATAACTCTTTTTATTCATTTAAATACACTTTAGTATTTTGATTGAAAATCACCATTTCAACACATGCATTCACCTTGTTAGAAAATACTTATTTGTCATTTGAAAGCCATTTTCTATACATTCTTATGTAAATTATCAGTTAAACCACTTAGGTTGCTGACTCACCTATTTACCCACTTTCTCTACCCTTTTCCTTATCTTACAGACATTAATGGATTTACGCATTTACTTGTCCATTTAATCTTTACTAGAACATTTATTACATTCATTCAAGTTAGGTTGTAATAACATATTTTACCATACAACCCATTTCTTCACATGTTTTAAATTTCCTTTATCTTTTCTCAAAATCTTCTAATACCGCATACTTGCACGGGCTCCACACCATCGGCTATGCGCACCATATGCTCTGCTCATTGTTTTAGGGATTTTCACACAAGGGCTCCAGGACCTTCTTGCTTTATTTCGGGGTCATCCCAATTTCATATTATGTGGTTTAACATTGTACAAATGTCCACATTGTTCCACTTTTCTTTTTACCCGACCGTAGTCAAGACCCGGGACTTTACTGTCCCATTTGTGTTACACTTTGAAAATTGACATTTCATGTCCTTTACACTTTAACCTTGGCCATGTAGCGTCCGGTGCTGGCATTTTTGTTGATTCGTACAAGGTTGAAGCCGTCCTCGGATGGGCAAGACCGAAGACAGTCACAGAGATTTGGAGCTTTCTTGGCTTGGCTGGGTATTACAGGAGATACGTTCAGGATTTCTCTCGAGTTGCATCGCCCCTTACTCGATTGACCCAAAAAAATGTTCATTTTGTGTGGTCAGATAAGTGTGAAGTTTCCTTCCAAGAGTTGAAGTTTAGTCTTACCTCAACACCTATTCTCATTCTTCCCGAGCGTGGAAAAGGGCATATAGTGTACTATGATGCCTCCAGATCTGGTCTTGGTGCAATTCTTATGCAGGTGGGTCAGGTGGTCGCTTATGCATCTCGATAACTTAAGACGTATGAGAGGAACTACCCCACTCACGATCTTGATTTAGTCGCAGTGGTGTTTGCTTTAAAGAGTTGGCGGTATTACCTATATGGCGAGTGGTTTGATGTATTCACGGATCACAAGAGTCTTCGGTACATCTTCACTCAGGGATATCTTAACCTTCGACAACGAAGGTGGATCAAGCTTCTTAAAGACTATGAATTTACATTGGATTACCATCCGGGAAAGTCCAATGTTGTGGCTGATGCCCTTAGCAGGAAGTCTGGTCCTGCCTTAGCAGCGATGAAATGCCATCGTGGAAAGATGTATGTCGAACTTCAGCATTATGACTTGCATGTTCAGCGGAATAACAATAGGACCTATTTAGGGGGTCTG
This sequence comes from Sambucus nigra, assembly GCA_949130495.1. NCBI lineage: Eukaryota > Viridiplantae > Streptophyta > Magnoliopsida > Dipsacales > Adoxaceae > Sambucus > Sambucus nigra. The sequence continues at coordinate 185,421,542 of OX422209.1, read as the reverse complement.
ATGGTTAGACTAGTCGTTCATCAGAAGGTCTTGGATGCTCAATTATGTGATGATGAGATCATGATTTTTCAAAACTGCATTCAGCGAGGTGAGGAATTTGATACTCTCACACTTGATTAGGATGGTGGTGTTCGACATAAGGGTAGGTTGATTGTCCTAGCAATTGAGGAGCTTCAAGTCAAGATTCTGGCAGAATTTCACCATTCTTGATTCAGTATAGATCTGGGAGCTACTAAGATGTATAGAGACCTTTGCAGAGATTTTGGGTCGTCAGGGATGAAACGAAATGTGGCTTTTTTTGTGGCAAGGTGTTACATATGCCAGCAGGTGAAGGACGAACACAAGAAGCTAGTTGGATTGTTGCAACCACTTCCAATTACTGAGTGGAAGTGGGAGCATATCACTATGGATTTTGTTATGGCTTTGCCTCGATCTGAGCGAGGGCACGATGCGATTTGGGTTGTAGTATATCATCTCACTAAGTCAACACATTTTTTACCGATTAGAGTCACAGATAGCATAGCCAAATTGGCTAGACTTTATATTCGGGAGATTATTCGACTACATGGTGTTCCACTCACTATTATTTCAGATAGGGATCCTGAGTTTGTCTCTCGGTTCTGGAGGAAGGTTCAGGAGGAATTGGGTACTAATATGAATTTGAGTATGGCTTATCACCCCGAGACTAATGGGCAGCTTGAGTGTACTATTCAGATTTTGGAGGATTTACTGTGAGCGTGTGCTTTAGACTTTCAGGGTAGTTGGGATGAGAACTTGCCTCTTGCAGAATTCTCTTTCAATAATAGTTATCAGTCAAGCATCGAGATGGCCCCCTTTGAGGCACTATATGGGAGACCATGTCGTTCCCCGGTATGTTGGGCAGAGGTTGGCGAGAAGCATCTCACGAGTTCCAATATGATTAGGGAGATGACTGAGAAGGTTGAGTTGATTAGACATAGACTTGTTATGGCCCAGATTAGGCAGAAGAATTATGCTGATAATCATCGTATACCTCTAGAGTTTCGAGTAGGTGACCATGTGTTACTGAAAGTTAGGGCCCGAACCGGTAGCAAGAGGTTTGTCCAGAAGGGCAAGCTTGCCCCTCGATATATTGGCCCCTTTGAGATCTTAGAGAGGGTTGGGGAAGTCTCTTACCGTTTCGCATTGCCTCCTCAATTTACTCATATTCACAATGTGTTTCACGTTTCTATGTTTAAAAAGTATGTGCACGATCTTAGTCATGTGATCATCTGGCAAAATATCGAGTTGCAGGAAGATACAATGTTTCTGACGTGACCTTTATCTATTTTGGATCGTGAGGGTAGGTACTGAGCAACAAGGTTATCCCTTTGGCGAATGTCCTTTGGGAATCATAGGGTGTTGAAGGCGCTACTTGGGAGAGAGAAGCCGAAATGTGGGAGAAATATCCACAGTTGTTTGAGTGACTTAGGATTTGTTTCGGGGACGAAATTTTCTATGGAGGGGAGAATGTAATAACCGCACTTTTTATTACGTACTTGTATTTCGACCTATTTATATGTCAACGTGCCATTAACAAAAAATCTACATTTGCATGTCTCACATGGGAATTTATTTGTGTTTATATGGTTTATTTAAGCACCTTGGTAAACTTTTACACAATTTGGTCTATATATATATATATATATATATATCATTTTTTCGTCAAAAAACTGAAAGTGCTCAGAAAAATCTGAAATTTTGGAAACAAATGTAAAATTTAATTTTGAACAACTTTCCCTTCTTCTTCATCCTAAAAAAAATGGTTTAGACCCTATTTTAGACATATTTAGGTCAAAATTATAGTAAAAAAAATATTTTAGGTGGAGTGATTGGCTCATTTATTGGGTGGTTGCCCTTTGTATTTTCCAACACGGGAAAAAATGTGTTTCACTTATAATTTCAAGCCTGGGAGACTTAAATGAGTCAAAATATTGAGAAGGGAAGCTTAAAATTGATATAAATATGGGTGGGGGGATTCATGAACCTAGTAAACCAAAAAAATATAAACTCCTCCACTTCTTCCTGTCTCTTATATCCTCAAGGAAAAACATACTTCTAAATTTCGTAGTTCACCCTTATACCCATATTCTCACTCCTCAGACTCCATTAAAGAAGCTCAAAACTTCATTAAAACATCACACAAGGGGTGGGAAAACTTGGTGTGGCTTGAAAGCTTGATTTTGGGAGCATAGGAGTGGAGTTTAGGAGCATTCTAGGAGGACTTGAAGTTTTCTTCGCCAAAGTAATCTCCTCTTCATAAATCAAGTAGGCTTTTCCTCTTCCTAAATTTATATTTTTAAAAGCTTAAAACACTCATATTGATGAAAGATGATTTCTTGTAAAACAATTTCTAGCTCTTGTAATTTCTATTATGCAAACCCATGCTTTTATGTGTTAAAATAAACTAGCTTTGTTGATTAATTTTCATAATATCAGGCTTGTATAAATGAATGATTAGAACATGAAAATTGTTAAAAAAAAATGTTATAATCTTAAACTACTTGAATATGAATGTGTACGATGCATATGCATAGATTTCTTATAAATCCTCATTTCATGTGAATATACTTGAATAATTTTTTAGCCACAATAAATGATATGTTTTGAAATAAAATAGATAGATTCGTCATGTCCCTATTTTGATGATGTTAAAAAGTGATGATAATGACTTAAAATGGTGTAGAAAACTCATTTAAAACCTTATATTAGAGCCCTACATAAAAATGGTAATTTTAATAATTAAGTTTATAATTAAATGAGTAAAATATTATAGAAAAACAGTAAGGTCTTATAAAGATATGTTTTTTCCTTGAAAACCCATTTAAAGGATGCATTTTTGGTGTAAAAATGGCGTAATGGAAATTTTGATAATTATGTGAAAAACTAGTGGAAGATAATGTTTCTTTACTTTAAATGCTAGTTAAATCATTTTGAAGGTACTAAAAATGTGTTAATGCATTAATGAATAAATAGGGTAAATGATGATTGGATGTTAGTGTTCAAAGTACGATGTGATTATTAGTTGGCCTCCTCAGCTATTTTAAAAGTAAGGCAAATAATGAAGTAAAGAAGTAACACCGAAAGATTAATGCGAGTACTTGGAATAATGAGAATAATTGTAAGAATGTGAATATTTGAAAGAATGTGAATATATGAAAAGATAATGATATTCAAATGTTGCCGAAAATAATAATTAAGGAGGGCATGATGTCCCTAGTGGTGAAAGACCCTAAACAACCTAGCGAGTGTAACATATATGTGCTTGATACCGACGGTGAAAGACCCTGAAATCGTGGATGTTGGCAAATCCCAAAGTAATAAAAGTAACATTCATGAATGATTGGGAAAATGAATGGATTAATGAATTTGAATAAATGGATCTTATTAAATGACAACATAGTTGGATTAATAAGTTAAGTCTCTGGCACGAGACATGAAAAATACTTAAGTATGAGTTGGGCATATAGGCTGAGTGCATTGCATGTAGTCGTATTAAAATTTAAGGAATTGGAAATTATTTTAGAAAATACCGAAAGGCATTGTATATGTATATTATTTTGATTATCAAATTATTTCTTAGTATTTCCCACTCCATTGGGCATTCGCTCACCCCCTTAATTTTCCCCACCCCAGGTACTTCAGTTGGTGACATTGGAAAGGATCTTGGTAAGGATGCGGAGGGTGTGACTCGACGTTAGATGCTCTATTGACCGTTTCATAATATTTTTAAGATTTATATTTGTATCACTTTAATTAATATTTTGGAACTTTATTAAGGGATTTGGACTATTGTGTTGTCTTACTCACTGAACTTTATTTCGATAGATTAAGTGTGGTATTACATGGTTTTTCATGGACAAATTCATAAGTTGAATTTATAAGGCATGTTAAACGTTTATTCTTTTTAAATTAAAATTTGACAAATAAATATCATGTCCTTAAATAAATTAAATAAATATTTTTCTTAAATAATAAAGTAAACTTTTTCCCCCTCTCCCCTTTAACACCCCAATTCTGATTTGGGTTATTCCAACGGTAATCTAAATCCAGGTCGAGGTGTTACAGATTTCCAAAATATTCTTTTAATTCAAAAGATAATTCTCATTACACTAATAAGTTATTTAAATATTCTTTTAGAAAAATATTTTTAATTCCCACAACGCTGCTCAAAATGAATTAAAATGAATCAAATGAATCACCAACTAGGATCGATTCACTCAACTAATTTTAATTAGATAAAATAAAAAATAAGAGTAGAAGACAATTATATTTTGATTTTAATCAATTTGATAAGCATATCTCTAGTTTGAATCAAATGATATAATGATAACACAATTTTTTATCCTTTCTCAAGAATGATTTTACATTTCTCAATATGAAAATAAGAGTAGGGATTAAATTTACTCATGAAAGGAAATCAAACAAATTAAAATTAACAATGTAAATCAATTGGATTGATGGGGGTTTTAATTCATCCCTTGAATGGGATATTAGCTCTCCATAATCATTATACAAGACACAAAATAAACAAATAAAAGCATACACGGATTAAACAAGATGAATTAGAGAGGAATATATCAAACCCCAAAATGCCTTCAATTGCAATGAATTTGTTCAATTATATTTCTTTCAATTGAATTACAATCACTCAATTTATATTTTTCTCTAAACTGTAAAAACTAAAAAAAAACTCTCTCTATGGTCTTCTCTACTAGCCTCTAGGTCTTCTCTTCAAATGAACATGAGTCTTCTTAAATAATAGGCAACATAGAGAAAAGGGTATATTTGGCAAGTTTAATGGTGCATGTGGGGTTTGAGGTGAGAGAGGGTAGTTTACGAATGGATAGTTGTGCATGTGAAAAGTGGAGTGATGAGGGTGTTTTGGTAAATGGGGTAAAATGATTTAGAATATGTGAGCTTTGGGGTTTTATTTTGACAGATGGTAAAAATTGAATATGTCTTAGGAGAAAGGGACATGGGTATTTGGGTTGGAGTTTGGTTTGTTGATATAAAGCTTGGGTCATTGGCGGGTTTTCAGGTTTAAGGTAGCTGGTGGGTCAGAATATGGGTAGCTGTGTTTATGGTCAGTGGACGAAATTTAGGTCGGTCATGGTTTGGAACTGCCGGATGGGTATTGGTCGAAGTGGGTCAAGGCTGAAGAGGGGGCAGGTCTTTAAACATGGGGCACCTACTAGATCACGGGTCGAAGTCTTACATGTTATGGTTAGGTGTAGGGTCTCGGATTAAAAAGTAAGTGGAGTTGGGTCTTGGGTGGTAATAGGTTAGATGAGATTTTGTTCGCCAGAAGTAGGATGAGGTTGAGAATTTCGTCGATCGGGTTGTTAATTGTTTAGCCAACCGGATGGATAAGGGTCAAGGGGATTTGGGGCGGGTCGCAGGCGGTGGGATATATAAGGGTTGAGACTTCACAAAAAATGGAGGTTGTAGAAGTGGGTAAAAAAGGAGGTCGCCAGATTTTAGTTTCAACTTTAAGCTTGGGGACCCATAATTTGGGTAGTCCGGTGAAGGTATATGGGTTGGGAGTTTTGTTAATGGAGGTGAAAGAGAAATATGATTTGGTATGTGACATGTGAGTTTTGAGAGATGATTTGGTGTGTATGAGGTTTATGGAAGTGAGGTGTAGGTTAGGGAGATGTATTAGGTGTAGGGGAGCCACATAGTAGTTAATGTATGTGTGTGGAAGTATTTTATTATATATTTACAACACACATGGAATAAAAAATATAAAAACTCATATAAACATATCAAATATAAAAAAGACTCATAATACAACTTAAAATAAAAATAAAAACAAATAACACTAAAAAATATAATAAAGAAAATATTAAACACACACCTAAATATAGATAGACACTAACACGACGACGCACACATTTTATATAATATTTACATAAAATACAAAATTATAAAAATTAAGACCCTAAAATAAAAATAGCAAAAATGACACACTTGAATATTATATATATCTATATTAAACATAACAAATAATAATACCACACACACACTAGATAATTTTAGGACAGGCTACGGGGTCTAGGCTCGGTTAGGGGATAGGTTAGAGATCTTTAACTGCATCGTTGTCATATTTGAATTGAATTAAGGCTTTTTAAATCTGCATGCGGAAATTGACCTACAAGGTAGGCATGAACGCGCATAAGACCAATTTTACTGAGAATTAGCAATTAAAAACTGTCTTTTTGTGATTTTATTTTAACACTATTGGGTGCTTATCAATAAGTTTAAAACAAAACTCTCTTGGACCTTTTTAAAGGTTTCTTTATTTTTGAAGATGGAAAAGTCTCTGAATAAATTTAACTCCCGCACTTTATAAATGGTTAGGAAAAAGTAGTGGGAGGTTATGAGAAACTGCATAAAAAAATGTCATTCTTTTTAAAAACTGCTCCAATCGTTCGAACGACTTTCACTCTCGTTAGAATGACATAGCCATCTGTTCAACAAAATAAAAACAAAACTTTGAATGATAAAGGAGCATAAAAAAGTAACCTCGTTTGATGTCTCGTTCGAACGACCAAAACTCTCGTTCGAACAACCTAGGAAAAATCAGATTATTTTTCTTGAAAAAATATAAAGTCATTTTAAAATAGATTAAAGAAAATATATTAACACCCAATAATAATTTTCCATGTCCCAATAATATATAAGCATTCATACCTGAGAGATCCTTGGATTGTTAGTGATGAAAGCAAGGCACGAAATGCGGCATAGGATGTGATCTCTTCGACTTAGCCACTATGTCTTCAACAAAAATGTCATAGGCTTAAAAGGTCACAAATACAACTTCTATCTAATGACTCAAAAATTTTTGTGTGAAATTAATCCAATGCATACAGATTGACTAAATTGGAAATTATTCCTTATAAATCTTCCCCTTTAGCTATTTCAGGACAAATCCAAAATAAACTCCTATGGGCAGTCAAGCTCATCTAAAAGATTCGATCCAAACCCAAAAGAAATAAATATAGACACTTGACTAACACATATTCTAAGAAGCTTTGCATTAAAAACTTTGTAGAATGGATGAAAACCTGCACACTTAAACACACCATAAAATGAATAAGGAGTATAACAAATTAAATTTCATAATTAAATCCTCCCCCTTTTTCTAACAATGTCTACCTAAGAAAGGACGTATCCCCCTAAGTTAGATCTCCCCAAATGAAAAGAGTTAGATACCATTTCTCCCCCTTTTTGCTCTAGAATAGACAAAGATTATTTGCATAAAATTGTAAATTTCTCCCAAATTTTAAAAAAAAATTAGCCCTAAATGAAATAAGGGATAAGCATAAAGGAAAAATAATTATATCATGCAATGGTGTATAGTGTTACAAGAATAAAAAAGAAACATGGCAACACAAGGACAACTAATCCATATAAAGCACAATAGGTACCAACTATGACGCGATAGAAAAATAATACGAACTAGAATGTACCAAGATAAGCATGGAATATCAATGAAAAATAATGCAACAAGATAGATACCTGCATAAACCAATAACATTCAAGGATTAGATGACAAGGCAAAGACTTAAAACAAATGATACCATATATATGAATAAATAAAATATATCAATGAAGCATAAGCGCGTGCGCGAGCACACACACACACCCCACACAAGACACTAAACATGATAAACTTTCCTCACTCATATGACATAAATGTGTCTAAACCAACATGGTAAACGGAATGAATGGGTGTGAACTAGAGACAAAAGAGTCATGACCCAATCACTTAAATATGTTCACTGAGTTCTATTTGATTTTAAAATTTTATCAACTAAGATTTAGCCTCATGTGACAAGATAAAGTGAACTCAAAGAACAAAACAAGAACAATGTACATAAGCCTAGAATTTTTATGATTCTATAAATAAATAGAGTTATGACATAATAAACATGACTTGGACTCATTGTGCAAAGCCGTTGATCTTTCACTAAACACCCTCAAAAGATAAACATATTGCATATTTTCTTTTCTTTTCTCAATTATTTTGATGCTATTTCTTTTGAATGAACAAACTAAACTATGTTGGCCTCTGGCAATTTTTTTTTTTTTATTGCATTTTGATCTTTTCATTAGGCTCTTTCCAACGGTAGCTTTTTCGCAAAGGAGATTTGCTCCTTTCGTAGCCCTTTCCCGTGCACTCTTTTTTATACTATTCAAATAAATCTCACAGGGAATGGTTCTTACATGCAAAAATATCTCGTAGTCATAAAACATGTAGTTGACAAAATTGATAGGATAATATCTCACTTAGATTAATATAACATGTGAAGTTAACCTTTAAAAATCTCGTGCATGTATATGAAGAGGCATATACAAAGAAAATTCATAAAGAAAACTAAAGTCAAACTACTCCATGCAAGCATGATAAAGAACAATATAAGATTGAAATTCATAACCAAAAGTTCCAGCCACATGAAATTGGGGATAATATAGGATTCAAGAACAAGGATATGCCACACAAAATGTGTAAAACTAAAATACAGAACAACAAAAAAAACTTTTTGAGTTTTTAAATTTTGTAAACATATTTTAAAACCAAGGCAACTCAAAGGACACACAAAATATTTTTGTATTTTTCAATAAGACTCAATAAATACAAAAACTAAATACAAAAGATACACTTGTCATGATTCTAGACAAACATATATAATAAAGCATATACTAGAATATGACTAACAAACATACAACTCGCAGTAATATAACATGAAGTACAACTAGCGTTTGTAAACAAAACTAACACAATCAACCTTTAGATATAGCATGGTAAGTATCATGTGCAAGCAAATGAGAATCATAATGCCTATCATGTAAAACCTCCAAATCAAATCTCCTAACTCACATATGTGTAATATGACGCTCTCGGGTTATGGTGACCTTTGTGACTCTACCCTTGGACTTTCTAGGACCATTTATAAGATCAAAACAATACCTCCTAAGGTTATCCTTCCAACCACAATGTGTGCAAGTGAAAGCACAGTGTGAAGTATTACTTAAGGGTTGACCTTTTCTAGCGTCCCTAGTAGATTCTCTCAAAATCATGGTTTCGTCTTTATTAGCGAAAGCATTTTGAGTATTGAAGATAATACCACATTTGTAATATTTGATTTGGACAGTGCCTAACATCTTATCCAGTTTTTTGGACCTAAACTTCAAATCAAAATTGACCCGACTCAAGTCTCTTAATCTCTCTTTCATCTCCAGTATTCTAGACTCGAGAAAACTCCTAGTCTCTTCAAACTCAAGAAGTTCTTTCTTCATTGAATCCATTAAACCTCGAAGACTACTTATTTCACCTTTAACATACTCTAGATTCTCTCTAAAATTCCTCTCACATTCCCTAATATCTTCAATTAAAACACTGTCATCATTTCCTAGGGCACGTTATCTCATTTTAGGTTCTAACTTCAAGTTAGCCTTTTTTTAATTTCAAAGATTTCGCATACAAGTCACGAAAGGAAACTTGGAGTTCACTCTCCTCTTCCTCTTCTTTATTCTCACTCTCTTTACAGGGATTCTCCAATAATGGCCTCTAAAGTGTCATGCAAAGAAATATTTTCATGGGAAGATTCATCATCAATGCTCACATGACTAGCCACGAATGCGGTGAAGTTGCGCTCAATGTAGGAATCGGGTCCCTCTTCCGGTTCACTATCATTAAGGGTGGCCATGTAAGCCATGGGTTTCTTACTCTTCTTCCTTAGTTTAGTCGAAAACTCAACTGTCTTATAGCCATAACCTTCACAAACAAATCACCAATTCGACTCGTCCCTTTTAACATCATAATTACGATTTTTTGGGAGCTTCTTGTCTTTGTTATACTTAGACTTTTCAAAATTCTTAAAATATTTTCAAGTTTCTCTTTATTAAACTTAAGAAATTTTCTAAACTTCCTAGAAAATAGAGCCGTATCATCTAAGTTGATATCAGAATTATCATCCGAAATAGGTGTTTCCTCATTTCAAGCTTTCAAATATATGCCCTTATCCTTAATCTTCATGTCCTTGGACATAAACATGTCAAGTTCATAGGTTTGTAATTCACCTACAAGATCTTCCAATATCGTAGTGTCTAAAGTTCCTAAAGAATTCAAAATGTTCACATTTGGATTAAACCTATCAGGTAATGACCTTAAAATTTTCTTTATGACACGGTTATCGGGTTTATTGTATCCCAAATTAATAAACAAATTCACAATATCGAACAATAAAGCATAAAACTCATCAAAAGACTCACTTTCTAACATTTTAATGGTTTCAAACTGAGTGGCGAGGTTTTGAATTTTGGAAGCCTTAACAACACTTGTACCTTTGTGGGTGAGTTGGAGTATGTCCTATGCCTCCTTAGATGTTTTACACGTCATAATCCCATGGAACTCCTCCGGTATGACCACACTAAAAAGGGCATTTAAATATCTAGAATTAAAACTTGCTAGCTCAAGCTCATCCTCATTCCATCTTTCTATGGGTTTAGGAGCATGAACTTCTCCATCTAGACACATTGGTCGAAACCACCCTCTAATGACACATTTCCAAACCCTCTCATCTAAGGACTTAAGTGCTGACCTCATACGCGCTTTCCAGTATGCGTAGTTAGAACCATAAAAAGCTACAAATTTTCCATATTCTAACCTAAAAGGATCTAACATGACAATTTTAGTGCACTGACTCTGATACCACTTGAAAGGAGTACGTAGGTTCCCAAAGAATTCATATTTTTAATTTCAAAGGGATGGTTATCGAAATTCAATTTTAAATTTCTTCAAATTTAAATTTTCACTTCTCAAAGAAAACTTCAATACAAGTTCAAATTCATGTGGACCAAACTAAACATGAATTTTTCAAATTAATACTTCCAACTTGAATTAAGGTAAACTAAATTATCCAAAATAATTAAGCATCAATTACACCATTTTTGTGGTTAAAATACTTTTATCTTATTAAACCTAAGAATGCTTTTATATGAGAATTTGCATGATAAAAATACACAACCATAATACCACGATGTATGAGGAAAATCCATAAAAAGAAAAACCTCGGACGACCCAAACACAAGTCCACTAAGTAAGGATTTAATACAATGACATGACAGAAGATTTACTCAACGACTTAATGCCCTCGTAAGTCATGTTGCTCTTCATTCCTTCCACCTCTTCCTAGTGACAACGCAAGAGTCCAACTACATCTCGGAGTCCATCAATGGGGCACTGCTACCATCACGCATATGGAGTCCACCGTATGTACACCAATGAACAAGGAATCCTCCATAAGAAACAATCCATAGTAATGTATGGAACAAACATGGTGCCAAAACTAATATCTTAGAACATATATTATGGAGACGCTTAGATCATGAAATTATTTTCGTGTAAACATATGTTTTGTTTAAAGGATTAAACCATGAGTTTATAACAAAACTCTATTGGACCTGGTTAAAGGTTTATCTCTTCTGGAAGATGGAAAAGTCTCTGTAAAACCTTAACTCCCATACTACATAAATGGAAAGTAGGAGGAGGATATGATAAAAGTACATAAAAACTATCATTGTTTTCAAAAGTTGTTCCGGTCGTTCGAAAGACATTCACTCTCGTTTGAACAACATTTCCATCTCGTTCAAATGATATAAGAACAAAACTTCAAATGAGAGAACAACACAAGCAAAAAGTGATCTCGTTAGATGTCTTGGACGACCACAAATCTAATTCGAACGACCTAGGAAAGTCATTCAAACGACTTAGAAAAAATTAGATTATTTTTCTTGAAAAACTATGAAGTCATTTTAAAATAACTTAAAAAAAATATACTAACACCCAATAGTGAATTTCCAAGGCTTGGCATAATATAAGCACTCATACCTAAGAGATTCTTGGACTGTTGATGACGATAACAAGGTACGAAATACGATATAGGAAGTGGTCTCTTTGACTTGGCCACTACGTCTTCAAAAAAATATCGTAGGCTTGTAAGGTCACAAATACAACTTCTATCCTATGACTCAAATAGTTTTTTCCAAAATTAATCCAACACATACAAATTGACTCAATTGGAAATTTTTCCTTACAAACAATTTGTTTAAGTAAAAAATATTAAGTAGAAAATAAAAGCCTGCATTTAAACATCAGAAATGAAGGTCAAAGAAATATGTTCACTTAAGCATCAATAGAAAAAAAATACATCCACCCATGATAGATATATGGTAATAATGTTAAAAAATATAAGATAAAATATGAAATTCTTCACATAATTAAACCACTAGAGGATTTATTGAAGGATCGATGGCAGAAGGATTAACCATCATAGGGTTTTGATTAACTCCTCGGTTCATAACCTCTGGGTTCAGGGAAAGGTTCGTCTCGATGGGTGTTAGCACATTTAGGTTGTTTTGTTGATATTTTAAACTAGGGGGTCCATATCCATCTCATAACCATTAGCCAAGGCCAGTGCCTCCTCGTCGTCACCCTTCTCAACACTGACAACCACCATTAGGTCGGGATAATGATTCATGAACCACTTTTTTAGTTTGGCATGTCCATTTATAAAGTAAAACATTTTCTCTAGAGTACACTTTGGAGAAGCCGTATACTCCGTAAAAGTTGACTCACATGCTTTATCCATACCACACCATAAGCTCTCGATAGTGGCGGCATCTAACTTCATCTTCTTCTTAACCTCCTTGAGATTCTTCTCAACGTAGGCAAGCTTGTCTGTCTTCTCCTTCAATTAGTCCCCTTAACTTTTAAGAATGTCCTTAGCTTAAGTAGCCTCAGTCTTAGCAGTAGTCAACTCTTTACCTAAACTGCTAACCTGGGCTCGAATCTCCTTGTTCATATCATTTTCATTTTTAAAGGTGTAATTATACTCTTCAAACACCAAAACACGCTTTTGGATGATCATAGACGCTATAGCTTGCTATGAAAATATAAGTTATGAAGATCGGTCGAGACAACAAAAAATCCCTAAAATAAATGAAAGAAGTAAAGGATTATCAGGATGGCTTTGTGATGAGTGTAGCCCCAAAAGGTGTTTTTTCATGGTTTGGAGATACTCAAAACCAGGATTATGTACACGCTTATCAAAATGATCTAAAGAGTTTGTCATATGACCCAATATGGACTTATCATCGTTACATACCATGATGGGTGCATTGGGGATCTAGATAAATGCAACCATGTTGTGATATGGGAAAGGACAAACCTTAGTTTGAATAGATTTGGCTAGGCAATAAGTTTTACCTCCATCAATGATGACTGCCTGCATGCCAACCTTCTTTAATTCATCAGCTTTTTCCTTCTTAGGGTTAAGAAAAGAAGTAGAGGGATTAATTCCCCTCTTCTTGGGGTCAACTTCGTTCTCCAAAGTGGATTGATTTCATAACTGCGAAGTGGAAGGAGTGGAGGTTGTACAAGTGAAAAACAAAGGTTAATAAGAGGAAAACTAGGAAATAAACTAACTCACACTTGTAAAAATCCACTCATATTCCTAAACTTCAACATCAACCTCAGCCCATGCATCAAATTCGGTTCAAATCTCAGCTTCATAGTAGCTAAACTTTATAAACTTATCAAAAGAGAAACTATCTTCAAATACAAGAGGGTCAAATCGACATTATTTTTCTACCAGCCTTCTCTCAGTAGCAAAGATTATTAGAGAGTCTTTGACTTTAATTAAACTAAGGCACATTAAAGAAAATTAGTAATTTAGAAATGAAAATATAACAAAAAAGTGAAAGAGAAAAATACCAATGGCGTTAGGACCACTCTAGTCCTAAAGAAACCTGGCAGTTTTCCAAACTTCTTTTAAGCTAAAATCCCAACTGCCCTTGATGTAAACGAACTTGTATTTCCAAAAATAGTTTTTAGTATATTCCACCTCATCAACTTCTAATTAGGCTTTCGGGGGGGAGAGGTAATGATATTCAAGGACCTTAGCATATCAAATGGACAGACCTAAAAATTCCTTCACTAATGTCAAACCTAAAGACACACCTCTTGTAAATAATCACCCCTAAGATTATCTTGTAGGCATTGGCACCGAGTTATGTGGAGATACCCAAAACCCTTCAAAATACCACTAATGGTACGGTGTAATGGGAGATAAAGCCTTAAATCCATGGGAGGGAGATGAAAGAAAATATAATCAGAATAAAGCCAAACATAGGCTCTCTCATCTTTGTGAGGAATCCTATAAGTAATACTAATTGGAATTATTTGTAGGTCTTCGTACTCTAATAGCATGGATGAATTTACATCACAACATAGTATAACACCCTGTATTTTTTGAGTATTTACTTTTTAGCACTTAAATAACACGTGTACATGTAATTTAAATAAAATGAGGCATAATGAGGGTTTGATAAATATTAATTAGTGACAAAAAGATTAATATTTTTGTGAAAATATATTTACCAGTGAGATATGTAAATAAAATTATGTCAAATGGTATTACGTCGTAAGTGAGTAAAATTGATGGGATTTGACAGTATCTCATTTAGGATGCGCATATAGTATCATGTTAAGAATGAGATGAGAAATTGATGGTAGATGACTCGAATGTTGATTTCAAGTTCACGGATAATTTGTAATGGTTCGAAATAGTCAAAATGAAGTATCCAAGGGTAGTAATTGTGTTCTAAAGGCTTTTTAGACTAGTTGGGACCCATGTAGGCTCATATAAGTCATTTTACACATAGGTGGATATTTATGGATGTTGGATGGGTAAGTCATCCATTCAATCATTCTAATATACCTAGGCTTGAGAAAGAGGCAAAAAAATAAGGGGGAAACGAATAATGGCTCAAGAAAGCAATCTGGGGAAGAATTGGGGAAATTTCCAAACTAGAATTCTCTGACACAAAGGAGGAATTCAGACACTACTATAATATAAGGAAAGTTTTTAAGATTGCTTTGATATTCTATGCATGTTATAGTTCATATCATAGTTGGTGAAACAAATATGACTTTTAGGTGGGATTCATATGACAAAAATGGGATTTTTGGGTATGAATCCACGGAAATTAAATTGATTTATGTATCACACAAATTCTGAGGATGATTCATAAAGAAACGGTGAAACATTGAGAGAAATCTGAGATTAAATCATGTTATAATGACGTGTTCTCGAATGATTAAATTGGACACTTGATTAGAATTAAGATGTAAATTAATTCTAGTAAATTTATGTTGAATCCCATTTTTAGATGGTTATTGGATCAATTGATATGTGAAAATATGTATATTGATGACTAGGAATGTTAGAAGGATAATATTCTAGGTATGGATAAAAAATCGATCTCATATGGGGTGAGTAATATGATGAAATCCCGTAAAAAACATAATAGGTTTGCCTTGGGAAAAAACCAAGGGGTGAACCAGTTCGGCCTGGGGTTGAACTGGTTCAAACCACCTGTTTGCCCCAGTCTTGTTATATCAATGTTTTTGTTAATGGGTTTGGGTACGGTTTATTTTAGGAGGTCCCCAGATGATGCCAAGGGATTTTTAGGATTTATATGCAACAAGGTATCACCTTGTGTTAGACGGGGTATAAAACTAGGATGTGGAATTAAGAGTGTTGAGGATGAACGATACTCAAAAATTTATTAATGAATTCAATTGAGAAATTTATATGGAATTGATATATGAGATGGATTGAGATGGCCTATTTTCCCAAATAATAAACATAATTGTGATTTTAAAAATAAGTAAGTGACTACTTACGTAATTGGGAGTCAGGATTAGACTCGGGGATTATGGACTAGTTCTACGAGTGACATAGGCAGGGTTAACCAATTTTTATTGTATATATTTATGGGTTTAGAGAGAGTAAACATAATTATGAATATATCGGTGTGATTGATATATGTAAAACATTACTACTCTAGGGATGTTATCGGTGGAGGTTACGCATATTGGGCGATCCACCCTGATGTTGACCAATAGGTGTAGGATCGATATCCCCAGGTCAAAGGTCTGTCACACGACCACTATATGTGAGTTTAGAGTCTAGTGGAGTAATGTTCTATGGTTAAGACCCATAGACGTATGACTATGACCGCCTACGGTTTTAAATTTACGGGTTGTTTCGGCGGAGAGATTTCGACCCAGTGGCCCAGGTGTGGTCGTTATGTCCCTAGATCCTGAGATTATACTAGAGAATTGCACCCGTCAGGCAATGCTTTAGGGATTACGGGTATACATATATAGCGAGTGATATATATATATATATATATGTGTGTGTGTGTGTGTGTGTGTGTTGGATGTGATATTAATTTACATATATAAATCTGATAAATATATACGAGTGAATAAAATAAATGTGTGAGTATTAAATTAATAATTGGCATGAAGTTATTTGTATCGACTAATGATGAGAACTAATATGATTTAGTGTATGTGTATATCTAGATAATAATTAGAGGAAATAATAAATATATTTGACACGGTTTGGTTAGAAGGTTAGCGTATGGGACTAAGGTAAAGGTTTGTTCTAGTCAAGCAAGGTAGCGTAACTAGGGTTATTAAAATACATGCACTAGGTGCACACTATAAATATGGGGTGAGGATTATCTCATGGGAGTGAGATACTAGTTTAAATATGAAAGATGGCATTATATATTTATTAATGCATTTTAAACACTTGTAAAATATTTTCAAAATGTTTTGGGCTCTGACCCATATCAAAATATTTTCAAAACTTTTAGGTGCCTAGTCACAGGGATGCCAGACATGATTATTCCTTCCATACAGACTGTGTTGCACCAGTTGTGGATACTTACAAGGATTTTATTAGTCGCATCTATCTTTGAGTTCTTGATAGGGTTCCATTCGGTTGTTATTCGGGCATGTCGCTGATTATCAAATAGTTATTTATTCAGTCTTTATTTATTTCAGTTTTGATGGATTTCTTTATTGGATTCATACCGAGTGTTTATTCGATAACGTGTAACACCCGTATTTTTTTAGTATTTATTTTTTAGCACTTATATTACACATGTGCACGTAATTTAAATAAAATGATAAATAACGAGAATTTAATAAATATTAATTAGATAGAAAAAGATTATTATTTACGTAAAAATATATTTACTAGTGAGATAAGTAAATAAAATTATTTCAAATGGTATTACATCATAAGTGAGTAAAATTGACGGGTTTTGACGATATCTCATTCGGTACGCTCATGTAGAGTCGTGTTATGGATGAGATTGAAATTTGATGATAGGTTAATCAGATGGTGATTTTGAGTGCACAGATGGTTCAGAATGGGTCGAAATAGTCCAAATTAGTTACTCGAGGGCAGTAATCATGTTCTAGGGGTTTTTTAGACTAATTGGGGCCCGTATAGGAGCATACAGGTAATTTTTAGGTCATAACCTTATTTAGGTATTAAGGGGATATTTAGGGATATTGAATGAGGTAGGTAGCCATTCAATCATTATAATATACCTAGGCTTGAGAGAGAGGCATAAAGAGAAGGGAGAAATAAAGAAAAGCTCAAGAAAGCAATTCAGGGAAGAACTGGGGCAATTTTTGGACTAGAATTCTCGTACACAAAGAAGGAATTCAGACACTACCATAATCTAAGGCAAGTTTTTAAACTTACTTTGATATTTTATGCATGTTCTAGTTCATATCATAGTTAATGGAACAAATTTGGTTTTGGGGTGAGATTCACATGACAAAAATGGGATTTTTGCATGTAAATCCATGGAAATTAAATTGATTTATGTCTCACACGAAATCTGAGGTTGATTCATATATAAAAGATGAAATCTTGAGAGAAATTTAAGATTGAATCATGTTATAAGTATGTGTTCTTGAATGATAAAATGGGAGACTATATTAGAATTAAGATCTGAATTAATTCTGGAAAATTGGCGTTGGATCCCATGTTTTAGATGATTATTAAACCAATTAATATGTGAAAATATGTATATTGATGATTAGGAATATTAGGGGTATAATATCATGGGTATGGATGAAGCATGAATCTCATATAGGGTGAGGAAGATAATGAAACCCCTTTTAAAACATAGCAAGTCCGCCTTGGGCCGAACCCAAGGGCGAACCGGTTCGATTTGGGGGCGAACTGGTTCAGACCACCTATTTGCCCCAAGCTTGTTATTTTAATGTTTTGTTAATGGGTTGGGGTCTAGGTTATTTTAGGAGGTTCGTAGATGATGTTAACGACTTCTAGGATTTATAATGAATATAGAATCACCCTCGATTAGACGGGGATAAAATCGGGGTGTGGAATTAATAGTGTTTAGGATGAACGACACTCGAAAATATATTAATGGATTTTATACAGAAATTCGGATGGAATTAAGATACGGGATTGATTGAGATGGCTTAGTGTCCAAAAGAATAAACATAATTATGAATTAAAAATAAGTAAGTGACTACTTATGTATTCGGGAGTCGGGATTAGACTCGAGGATTATGGGATACTGCTATAAGTCACATAGGCAGGGTTATCCGATTTTTACTGTATATATATCTATATATATGGCTATAGAGACAATATGTGTAATTATGAATATATCTTTGTGATTTATATATGTGAAACCTAACTACTCTAGGAATGCTATAGGTGGAGGTTGTGCATAGTGGGCAGTCCACCTTGGCATTGACCAACAAGTGTAGGATCGATCCCCCAGGCCATAGGTTTGTCTAACGGCTATTATATGTGAGTTTAGAGTCCAATAGGGTAATGTGGTATCGTTATGACCCAAGGATGTATGACTATGATCGCCTTCAATTTTACATTTACGGTTTTGGTTCGGTTGCGAGATTTTGACTCAGTGGCCCAGGTGTGGTACGTTATGTCCCTAGAGACTGATAGCATACTAGAGAATTGCATCCGCGAGGTAATGCTCTGGGGATGCGGTTATACGTATATAACGAGTAATATATATATATATATAATAAAGTAAGAAACTTATGTATGTCATAAGTTTGGCTGATGATGTCATCTAGATAAGTTTTTCTTGCACTACCAATTTTATCCCTCAAATCTTTGATTTCCCCCTCTTTTTCACTTATCAAACTTTCATTTCAATTCAGAATTGAGGATACTTTGGTAAAAATCCATTAGTAACTTTGTTCACACTCACACAAACCTCTCATTCTCCCGTCCTCTCATCAACGAGCCCAAAAAAACCCTACCTCATTCACCTCCCTCTCTCACTCATCGTCTCCCCCACACTAACCTCAAGCTATGTGCTCTGCAAACCCTCTCCCCTGCTACCACTCCCTCTCCCCACCGCCGCTCCTCATCACGGTTCCCCTGTGACCCGCAACCAATCAACCTCTCCTCCAACATTTTCTCTCATCTGTCAACAGGTACAAATTAGGGTTTTCCACTATTTTGGGTGGTTTTGAGTTACTTATTGTCTTTCAATTGGAATTTTTTTGTCTTTACTTTTATAGATGTGAATCGAATGTTTTCCCCTCATTTTATTGTACCTCTCTTCTTTATTTGGTTTTCGAGGGCATGTATATACACTAATGATTTGAGATTTGGTTTGCCATGATTTCAGATTCACGATTACTATTTGGGATTTCAGATTTGCGATTTTTTGGTAAATCCCAAAGGTTAGATCTCTCTTCTTCAAATTTACAATTTGTCCCCACGATTTTAGATTTATGATTTGGGTATTGTATGTATATATGTTCTAAGTTTGTATTGGATTTAAGAGGTAGTACACATATTTTTGCAAGGTGGAATGAAGGTATACATATTTAACTGGGTTCATAAAGTTCTTTCCCCTTGGGTTATTAGGTTGAAAAATTAAATAATGGACATAGAGTCAGATTTCTCAATTCTGTTACTTTTAACTCTATTTTTATTGCCAAGATTTCTTTTTTTAGTGAATGGTGAAGTTTCTTCAATACTCTTTAATAGTTATCCTTTTAGAAAGGAGAAATCCTATTGATTCGAATTTATTGATGTTAGAAATCTACTTGGCACTAATTTTATTTTTGCTTTTTTTTTAGAAGTTTTATGCTCTATTTTGCAGATCGACCCACAACTCCCAGTAAAATTTGAAAATCGGATATACTCTTTTATGCTCTTTTTGATCGGTGGTTCTTCTAATTTCACATTCCGATATTTAGGTTTAAATTTTTGGCATTTTTTGTTATGATTTGCTTGAAAAGAGCAATTTCCATGATTTGCTTGAAGCGAAGTCATGGGATGCTTCCCAAGAAGAAAAATTCTCCACAATTTGAATGACTTCAAATAGTTTATCCCACAGAGCATTCGGCAGATCTTGGACCACTCCGTAAAGTTTAATATATTTCGTTTCCTTCTTTTTGTTCATGTTCGAATACTAAATCATTTTCATAGACGTATATTTGAACTTCTTAGCTTCCAAAATATAATTCTTTCATTTTATTTGTTGTTTTAGTCTTAGATTCTGTTTATAACTTCATTGATTACTTATTATTCTTTATGTTTGAGGATGTTGAAATGGGTGTTTAAGAACGTGCATCGTGGGAGCCTCAAGGTTGTAAAAGGACTCATCACTATGTTTGATTTGATCTACGGTCTCATATGAATGGAAGATTTGATTGGAAGGGTACCTATGCTAGACATCCATAGTTAAATATATAAAGGTATTTATTATTTCTACGCCTTTGACCTGGCATAATTTATACACAAGTTGTCTATCGCTTCAATTGATACTTCAGTATATGTAAGTTAATCATATCTGAAAATGGTATCAGCTATGCATGGGTTGTAAAACTGATGTAAGAAGACTATTTTTGAGTGAAAATTGCAGACATATCACCTGTAAGTAGCTCAACTGATTTAAATAATGCGATCTAAACAAGTAATTTTTACTGCATTCCCATTTCAAGTACCAATACATCCGCGTTTTAGGTAACATTATTTCCAAAATTATGATTTCTTAGTTTGAGAAAGTTCGGCATTTAATGACGATAATCCAACCATATCAGGGCTTTTGAGTTGTTCAAGTTGTTTCTTGCCGCGATGAAGCATTAGGGCCGAGTGAAAATGGCAGACATATTTTTGAGTGAAAATGGCAGACATATCACCTACTGTCATAAAACGTAAATGATCATTTGAACAAAAGTAAATAGGATCATTCCATCCTCAATGATTGGCCTAATGGCAAGAGGATCATGCCATTATCAAGTTGTCAAGGGCCGTCGGTAGACTCGAAACAACCAACCTTTTTTTTTATTGGTTCAAATTTGGTAGTTTTTGTGTTTGCATTCTGTAAGATTGATTTAATTTGTTGTGTTTACATAATTTTCTTTGAATTATTGGGTGGCACATGTATCTCGAGAGACACAGATTTCAATCATTGTTCTTTATGTTTGAGGATGTTGAAATAGGTGTTTATGAACATGCATCGTGGGAGCTCAAGGTTGTAAAAGGACCCATCTCTATGTTTGATTTGATCTACGACCTCATATGAATGGAAGATTTGATTGGAAGGGTACCTATGCTAGACATCCATAGTTAAATGTATAAAGGTATTTATTGTTTCTACGTCTTTGACCTGGCATTCAACGGATACTTCAGTATATGTAAGTTAATCATATTTGGAAATGGTATCAGGTATGCGGTGGTTGTAAAACTGACGCAAGAATATTTTTGAGTGAAAATGGGAGACATATCACCTATAAGTAGCTCAACTGATTTAAACAATGTGATCTAAACAAGTAGTTTCTACTGCATTCCAGTTTCAGGTACCAATACATCCGCGTTTTAGGTAACATTATTTCCAAAATTATGATTTCTTAGTTTGAGAAAGTTCGGCATTTAATGACGATAATCCAACCCTATCAGGGCTTTTGAGCTGTTCAAGTTGTTTCTTGGCGCGACGAAGCATTAGGGCCGAGTGAAAATGGCAGACATATTTTTGAGTGAAAATGGCAGACATATCACCTACTGTCATAAAAAGTGAATGATCATTTGAACAAAAGTAAATAGGATCATTCCATCGTCAATGATTGGCCTAATGGCAAGAGGATCATGCCATTATCAAGTTGTCAAGGGCCGTCGGTAGACTTCTACATCTTTGATCTGGCATAATGTATACACAAGTTGTCTATGGCTTCAATGAATACTTCAGTATATGTAAGTTAATCATATTTGAAAATGGTATCAGGTATGCAGGGGTTGTAAAACTGACGCCAGAAGACTATTTTTGAGTGAAAATGGCAGACATGTCACCTGTAAGTAGCTCAATTGATTTAAACAATGTGATCTAAACAAGTAATTTCTACCGCATTCCCATTTCAAGTACCAATACATCCGCATTTTAGGTAACATTATTTCAAAAATTATGATTTCTTAGTTTGAGAAAGTTCGGCATTTAATGGCGATAATCCAACCATATTAGGGATTTTGAGTTGTTCAAGTTGTTTCTTGCTACGACGAAGCATTAGGGCCGAGTGAAAATGGCAGACATATTTTTGAGTGAAAATGGCAGACATATCACTTGCTGCCATAAAAAGTGAATGATCATTTGAACAAAAGTAAGTAGGATCATTCCATCCTCAATGATTAGCCTAATGGAAAGAGGATCATGCAATTCTCAAGTTGTCAAGGGCCGTTGGTAGACTCCAAACAACCAACCCTTTTTTTTATTGGTTCGAATTTGGTAGTTTTTTTTTTTTTTTGCATTCTGTACGATTGATTTAATTTGTTGTGTTTACATAATTTTTTTTGAATTCTTGGGTGGCAGTTATATCTCGAGAGACACAGATTTCAATCGTTGTTCTTTATGTTTGAGGATGTTGAAATAGGTGTTTATGAGCATGCATCGTGGGAGCTCAAGGTTGTAAAAGGACTCATCTCTATGTTTGATTTGATCCACGGCCTCATATGAATGGAAGATCTGATTGGAAGGGTACCTATGCTAGACATCCATAGTTAAATGTATAAAGGTATTTATTGTTTCTACATCTTTGACCTGGCATAATTTATACATAAGTTGTCTATCGCTTCAACGGATACTTCAGTATGTGTAAGTTAATCATATTTGATAATGGTATCAGGTATGCAGGGTTTGTAAAACTGACGCAAGAAGACTATTTTTTAGTGAAAATGGAAGACATATCACCTGTAAATAGCTCAACTGATTTAAACAATGTGATCTAAACAAGAAATTTCTACTGCATTCCCGTTTCAAGTACCAATACATCCGCGTTTTAGGTAACATTATTTCCAAAATTATGATTTCTTAGTTTGAGAAAGTTCGGCATTTAATGATGAAAATCCAACCATATCAGGGCTTTTGAGCTGTTCAAGTTGTTTCTTACCGCGACAAAGCATTAGGGCCGAATGAAAATGGCAAACATATTTTTGAGTGAAAACGGCAGACATATCACCTGCTGTCATAAAAAGTGAATGATCATTTGAACAAAAGTAAATAGGATCATTCCATCCTCAATGATTGGCCTAATGGCAAGAGGATCATGCCATTCTCAAGTTGTCAAGGGCCGTCGGTAGACTCGAAACAACCAACCCTTTTTTTTATTGGTTCGAATTTGGTAGTTTTTTTTGTTTGCATTCTGTATGATTGATTTAATTTGTTGTGTTTACATAATTTTCTTTGAATTGTTGGGTGGAAGTTGTATCTCGAGAGACACAGATCCTCTCAAGGCCAGAGTGGTGACAGTTGGGTTCGTAGAGGTTGGCAAAGCATTTAATGTAAATCTAGAGACTGCTCAATTTGTGGGTACTAATAGAAGCTTATCTTCTCGAGGTCTATCCTACACCGAGGAAAGAATTAAAGAGGAAAAAGAGATCTAAGAAGCATGGTTGATGATGCATAATATGAGCATGCAAAGAGGGCCGGGGAGATGCTTGGGGAACCCAGTGTGAAAATACTACTTGTTGATGTAAAAAAATAGATTATCTCTAATTAATCAATAACAGATAAAAATAAACAAGATAAAAGATTTTTAAAATGGTTCAGCCTTAAAGGAATGGCCTACGTCCACTGTTTTGTTATTGTTGACTGTTTTGGAATTCTCGATAACAAATTTTACCAAGAAATTTCGAGTCCCCTTACAATGAGGATGATACAATGTATTTATAACCCTCAGGATGTAAATGTGAAAGGGTAATACATAGCTGTCCAATAGGCGTATACATATGTATGATAATAATGAGCATTTAATGCGCAGTCGATTTGTTGATTATCCGAACATTAATGCTCTGTACGAGATGCAGCTCGGACCGCCTAAGTAGCTCGATATTCATGAGTTGATCGGTACAGTAAAGTTCCTCGAAGAGCACCTGTTGCTCGGAGTGTCTGAGTTGGTCGGGGAGGTTGAGTTCCTCGAAGTCAAGGTGTTGTTCAGAAATGTTTGTAAGTGCCATGTAGATTGACACGTGTCTTCACTTAACTGATCCACGTCAGCAGACTAAATTTGATATCAACAGAAGCCCCCAATGTTTCACAGTTCGAGGCTGAGGAGTGTGGAACATTCTTCTCGAAATATGACGGGATTAAATAGTCATCCTGAATTTTAGGAGTGTTTTCCTTGTATTTATTTTTCCTTTCGAATTCATAGAATCAGACTTTTTGAATTTTTCTCACTGCTTTGGTCTCCGTGCCTTTTTTATCCTTTTAACTGCCGGTAGCGCAAACGTCTTTCTTTGTAATCATTATTTTTACCCCTTCCCAAGGTAAGGTATTTAAGCATTGCAGAAAATCCTAGCGTCTCTTACTTTTTCAAATCTATATCTTTGAGCTCTCTATTTCTTCTCCATCTTGTGCGTTCATTCCTTCCATCGTTCGTTATCAACTGATCTACCCTTCTTCTGTAAGATCTTCTTCCTTCTCTTTTATTTTCTTTGTTCATCATGGTTTACCTTATTGAGTCGCTTGATAAATTTCGTTCTGATTTTTCTATTCCTTCCTGGGTCATTTTGGAAGAACTTTCTGGTCCTTCTGATTATTTTCGTTTGGCTGAGGGACATTGGTTCCCCAGTCTCTTTGTAGCCTAATGTGGCTTTTCTTTCCTCTAAATCCCTTGTGTTTGGAATTCTGTCAATATTTTGACGTGGTACCTACAAAAATAGCCCCCAATACATGGAGAATAGTTAATGGAGTCCATAGGTTAAATCAGATTCATGGAACCCGTTTAGGAATTCCAGAGATTATGTTTTGCTATAGATGGGCTGTCAGTGAAAATACTTTTTATTTGAAAACTAGGTTTTTAAATAGGGCTTTAGTTATCAATCTCCCATATGCCAACAGGGATTACTTCGAGCATGGGGTTGTTATAAAAAATTGGCAACATGCTCCATTAACTGAAAATGACGTATATCAGGGTCCTAGATGCCCTCCCTATGGTAATGGGATAGGTTGTTTTTGTTTTATTTAGTTTTTGAAATCATGTTTTCTTTATATTCGATAAATGCGTCACTGATATTTTGGTTTTTATTTATTTGCAGTTGACAGCAAAAGAAGGTCTCCAAAGGAGACAGAAGTTAATTTAAATCATCTGAAACTTATTTGGGGTTTGCATCAAACTGTTGCTGACGAACATATCAGATCAGTCTCGTACTTGTTGCAGTATAAGAGTTACACCTTGTCCTTCACTGCTCGTCCAGTGATAAGTAATATAGAACCAGCACCAGTTTCTGAAGGTTCTTCTCCTGAATCGCATATTCCTCTCAGTGACAGAATGAAGAGAAGAAGAGCTCCTGCCCTCTACGATAAGTCTGCCTCTACTGCTAGAGAGGCAAAGAAAAGTAAGCAGGATGTCCCAGAAGAAGGGACAAGACAAATTGATGCACCTCCTCCAGCTGCTACTAAGAAGGTTACCAAGAAGCCCCCTGTGGCTCCAAGCAATATTGCGGTTGTTTCCCCTCCAAGCGAGGTTATAGTTATATTATCAACCAAGACGGCATCCTTGGTCGAGAATATTCCTTCTCCCAGGAGGAAGATGAAGAAAAACTCCTCGGACAATTTGGCTGAATCCATCTCTCAGCCTCTAACTACTGGAAGTGGTGTTCCCACTTTTGTTGCTCTGAGCTCTGCCATAAGCTCGGTGAAGTCTTGGATTATCCCCGAGATCCAAGGTGTTGAATTAAATATTTCTTGGGAGAGGGTTACTACCTTGGCATCTCAACATATTGCCTCTGTAAGTATTACTATTTTAAACTTTCATTTTTCAATGTTATGTCCTTGCACTGACTTACAATTATTTTCTTTTTCCAGTTGGTAACTTGTTTCAACACCATGCTAAAAAAAGATGAAGCTATTAAAGCTTGGTGCTCCTCGTCAGGTGTGGAGGAGGCTATTGTAGGTCTGTCACAGTCCTTAAAGGATTCTCATCAGAAGTATAACGAAGACAAAGTTGCTTGGGGGAAGCAACTAAAATCCACCGAGCAAGAGAGAGATAAAGCTGTTGAAGTCTCCAAGGGTTTGGAGAAGAAGATAAAAGACTTGAAAAGTAAGAATAAAGAGCTCGAGGGGAAGCTCCAAAATACTGGAGACCTTGAGACCAAATTCAAAGCTGCTGAAGAGGAGTTAGGCAAACTCCGTAAAGCGGATCACCAGAGGGAAAAGTCAGAAAGGAAATTAAAAGCTGTCGAGGAACTCATGACTGAGAGGGTTTCCTCAGAGAAGGTGAAGAGGAAACTTGTTGTTAAGAAGTCCTTCAGTACTGGCTGGGAGAAGGGTTGGAATAAGGGTTTGGCTGCCATGATCTCACAAATAGAGTATGGCAGCCTTAAATATTTCAAGGATGGTTGGGTGGCTTCTCTGAGAGAGATGAATGTCGATGAGAATTCAGACCTATTTCAGTGACACATTCCTGGCCCCCTCCTTCTCCCGGGGAATAAGAAGAAGAAGAAGAAGAAGACAAAGCTTCTTTTGAGGAATCCTCTATGGTGATCGGAGATCAGATTTCTCATCCCCCGGTTGTCCAGACCTTCTGCGAGCAACTTCAACCAACCATCATTTCAACCGAGCAATTTCTAACACCCTCCGAGCAACCTTCTATGCCATCCGAGCAACCTATCTCTTCGTCCCAGCCTCCCGAGAAAGTTTTAGGAGACAAGGAGAAGGTGTAGAGTTATTCGGACTTTTTCTCTTTGCTTTTTTATTAAATGTAACTCTGGGCTATGTACTTCTTTTATGATGTAATAACGTTTGAAGTTTTTGGTTGTGCAACTTAACTCCCTTTTTCTTGCTCTGCTTTTATTCTTCTTGATCTGTCTATATTTTATTGATTCTTTCTATCTCTTTTCTTTACTAGTTTATGGCTAGAATGGAACTCTTTTCAGCCCATGATACAGAACTGATGAAAAAATGTAACGACTATTTCAAGGCTAACCATGCTAACTTGAATGAATCTCCAATCGTCGGTATCCTCGGTCCAGATGCTTCAGAACGAGCTGTTGAAGCCTAACAATATTTGAAATGCCTGCTCGACCGTGCAGTTACTAATAATGTGGCATACTATGAGATGATTGAAGATCTCCAGGGTACCCTCGAGGAACTTCAACAACAGTACAAGGAGTCTACTATCCTTCTGCATCAGGGATATGAGAAGAAGTATCAGCAACTAACTGCTGATAAGGGATATGATAAGTTGGTTGCTGCTTATGATGTAAAGCAAAGGACTTGAAAGACCGAGGTTGAAGAGCATAGGCAGATCGCCAAATTGTTAGAGCAGGAAAATAATAATTTGCGAGGAGAGATATCTCAGCTGAAATCTACAGCCTCAACCTCGGGAGCCTTGATTCCTGTCAACGATGAAGGTTTTTCTTCCTTGGAGGTCGAAATTGCCAATCTGAGAGACGAATTGGAAACCTTAAAGATAACTGGTCCTTCTACCTCTGCTCACGAACGAGCAAGACCTTCTCGGGGACGAGAAAGGATTTCTCGAGTTACTGTTGAAGAATAAAGAACTCAATCAGCTTTGAAGAATTAGGCCTTCCAGTTAATGGCGAAGAATCAAGCATTTGCTGAGATGTCTAAGAAGATTCTGAATCTGGACGAGCAGCTCTCTGCACAAAAGTCTGCCTTGGAGAGTAAAGAACTTTTAACGAAGAACCTCCAAGAGCAACTGGAGAGGTTAACCTATCAATTCCACAAGCAGCCCGGAGAGCTCTGGATGGCTGGTTATAATAAATCCCTCTATCACCTCGATGACTGGATCCAGCAGTCGAACAACGAGGGGTACAAGCAAGGATGGCTGAATGCCTTGGGTGTGCTACAGCTGGAACAGGGTCACTATTTATGGAATTACTATAACCCTGGGTTGCTCGAGTTACCAGTGCCACCTTTCAAACTTGATATGAGCTGGATTGCTGCTCGGGCCATTCCTTAATGTCTGCTTTCAAAGTATCTCGGTGACTACAGTCTTCATTCCAATTTCGAGATATCTCTCCCTAAACACCTACTTGATCGACCCTCAGTAATGAATGTCAGGATGCTCAAAGATCTAAATTTCATCAATTCCCCCTATGCCTTAGACGATCCTGCTGCTGGTGAAGAACCTGTTTCAAAGGCAGAGGGGAAGAAACCAATAGAATAGGATTCTTGATGTAACAGTTTTTTATGTATTTCATTCTCAATGTATTTTGTTCTGGATTTAATGAAAAAAAAAATTCTTTGCAATCTTGATTATCATTGTCTTGAAA
Organism: Sambucus nigra; assembly: GCA_949130495.1. Classification (NCBI taxonomy): domain Eukaryota; kingdom Viridiplantae; phylum Streptophyta; class Magnoliopsida; order Dipsacales; family Adoxaceae; genus Sambucus; species Sambucus nigra. The sequence goes on along the minus strand of OX422209.1, from coordinate 185,392,836 downwards.
ATATTCTGTAAAACATTTCTTTTATTTATTAATGAATGTGCATGTATATCTGTTAAAAAGACAACAATATTGTGTTATTTTAAATAGTCGATCAACTAAAGTTGGTGAAAGCTTATTGTTGATAATCTTGAATTGATGATAGTCATCTGACAATCAACCAGAGTTGGTGATATTTTGATTTTTGACCAACTATGGTGGTAGTTTAAAATGTCATAAGTATCAAGAAATTTATCACTTTTTAATTTTAAGCCCTGAAATGACTTTCATTTGTTTAACCAACTGTGGTGGTTTTTGTTCCTGACCAACCTTAGTTGGTAGATTTTTAATCCCGACCAACCTTAGCTGGTGGATTTTTATTCCCGACCAACCTTAGTTGGTGGATTTTCTTCCCAACCAACCGTAGTTGGTGTTTCTGGGAAATTTTTCATTCCCGACCAACTATAGTTGGTGGATTTTCTTATTCCCGACCAACCTTAGCTGGTGGATTTTCTTTCCAACCAACCGTAGTTGGCGTTTCTGGGAAATTTTTCATTCCCGACCAACTATAGTTGGTGGATTTTCTTATTCCCGACCAGCCTTAGCTGGTGTATTTTTTTCCCAATGAACCGTAGTTGGTGTTTCTGGGAAATTTTTATTCCCGACCAGCCTTAGCTGGTGGATTTTCTTTCCAACCAACCGAGTTGGTGTTTCTTCCCAACCAACAGTAGTTGGTGTTTTTGGGAAATTTTTCATTCCCGACCAACTATAGTTGGTGGATTTTCTTATTCCCGACCAGCCTTAGCTGGTGGATTTTCTTCCCAACCAACCGTAGTTAGTGTTTTTGGGAAATTTTTATTCCCGACCAGCCTTAGCTGGTGGATTTTCATATTCCTAACCAGCCTTAGTTAGTGGATTTTCTTCCCAACCAATCGTAGTTGGTGTTTCTGGGAAATTTTTATTCCCAACCAGCCTTAGCTGGTGGATTTTCTTCCCAACCAATCGTAGTTGGTGTTTATTCCCAACCAACCGTAGTTGGTGTTTCTGGGAAATTTTTCATTCCCGACCAACTATAGTTGGTGGATTTTCTTATTCCCAACCAGCCTTAGCTGGTGGATTTTCTTTCCAACCAATCGTAGTTGGTGTTTCTGGACTTGATGCGTAGTGTGTAGCACTAGTACTCCGAAAAAATGTCAACAAAAGGAGAGAATTGGGCGAAATATCCAAAACTTTATTCATATCGAAGAAAATTGCATTACATAGAGATTAAATTACTGATAATATTTGCGCAGATGCTCTGCGTTCCATGCATTCTTAAACTCCTCTCCTTCTAAGGTTTCGATTCTATACATCCCTGGTCGAACAACCTCTGTTACTCTGTAGGGCCCATGCCAGTTAGCTTCCAGTTTGTTATGCTTTTGAATTACTTTCTTTAGCACATAGTCTCCTTCTTTCAGGTCGCATTTCTTTACTCTCTTGTTGTAGAATAGAGTTGTCAGTTGCTGGTATTCAGCGTTTCTGATTGCTGCTTCTTCTCTAACTTCCTTGAGCATATTCAAATCTAATCTTCTCATCAAGTCACTAATAGGAGAGTTGAAATTCAGCACTCTATGTGTGGGGAGACCCAGCTCGGCAGGTATAACAGCTTCACTTTCAAATGCCAGCATATATGGAAATTCTCCTGTGGTTGCTCGTGGAGTAGTACGATAAGCCCATAGTACATAATGCAGCTCATTGATCCAATTTGCCTTTGCATAATTTAATCTTTTCTTCAAGCCATTCAACAGCGTTTTGTTTGTCACTTCAGTTTGTCCATTGCTTTGAGGGTGGCCTGGTGCAGAGTGGGTTTTCAATATGTTCGGCTGATGACAATACATAGCAAACTCCTCGTTGTCGAATTGGGTTCCATGGTCTGTGATGAATGCATGAGGAAGACCATATCTACAAATGATGTTCTTCCATATAAATTGATACACTTTGTCATATGTCATATCGATAAGGGGCTCGGCTTCCACCCACTTAGTAAAGTAATCTACTGCGACGACGAGATATTTAAACATTCCTCGAGTCATTGGAAGTGGCCCGACCAAGTCAATTCCCCACATGGCAAATGTCCAAGGGGAAGTAATGGGTGTCAATAATGCTTGGCGAGTTCTTCAGATAGTGGAGAAGAGTTGACATTTGTCACATTTTTTGGCATAGGCTATGCAATCAGCCCTCATTATTGGCCAATAGTATCCCTGCGTCATTATCCTTTGCAGAAGTGTCCGACCTGCTACATGGGCTCCATAATACCCTTCATGGACTTCTTCGATCAAGTCTTTCACCTCGGTGGGATGTACATATCTCTGCAAGCCAGCTATAATTCCTCGTCTATATAGAACACCATTGGTCAACACATAACGAGCAGCTTTAAACTTCAGTTTCTTGGCTGCGAGTTTGTTAGTTGGTAACTTCCCTTTCTCAATATATGCCCTGATGGGATCCATCCAAGATGGTCATAAATCAAGGGTAATAAAGCTCATCATCAGATCTTCATCTATGCTCCGACTAGCCAAGACTTCTATTGGTATTGTTCTTCGCAGCTCGGTGCGTGTGGCTGAAGCTAACCGAGCTAAGGCATCTGCTCTTGCATTCTCCAATCTTGGTACTCTAATTATTTGTACTGCAATCAGGCTTGATAAAACCTCCATCGCTTTTGCATGATACCTGATCATTAATTCTCCTTTGGCTGCATATACTCCCAGTATTTGATTTACGATTAATTGTGAGTCACTGAATACAATAACCTGCTCTGCCCCCATGGTTTTTGCCAAACTAAGACCTGCAATCATAGATTCATATTCATCCTCATTATTAGAAGCCTTAAATTGGAAGCGCATAGCATACTCCACATCGAACTCATCCGGGGTGTTCAAAATAATTCCTACTCCACAGCCTGTAGTGCAAGATGATCCATCCACATATAGATTCCATATAGGTAGCTCGTCTTCAAATTTTTGATCGGACAAAGTTCCTCGGTGGAATATCTGCTGTTTCCTTTTATCCTCCTCTATCACTTCTTGCTGCTCGTCGACTATCTTTTCTTGCTCGTCACCCGACATAAGTTGTTCGGGGTTTGAATCTGATGATCCTGTAACATCCACAGGTTGGTCGGTGTTCAGCTTTTGCTCTTCGGGGTATCAGGATAGGTGAATTTTGCTATAAAATCTGCTACTTCTTGCCCTTTAAACGACGATCTAGGTTCATAAACTATGTCATATTCACCAAGTTCTACTACCTAGTACATCAATCTCCCTAATTTTTCTGGTTTATGAAGAGCTTGCCTCAATGGCATATCAGTATACACAACTATGGTATGAGATTGGAAGTACAACCTCATTCTCCTACTCGCCTCGATCAATGCTAGTGCCAACTTTTCCAGCCTTGGATATCTGATCTCTTCTCGTCGGAAGGCTTTGCTAGTGTAATAGATTGGTTTTTTCACTCCATCCTCCGTTCTTATCAATGCCAAGCTAACTGCATTCTCCGACACTGCCAAATACAAGTACAATCTTTCCCCCATCACTGGCCTGGATAACAGTGGAGGTGCTCCCAGATATTTCTTCAACTCTTAAAAAGCCTTCTCGCATTCGTCATTCCATTCAAACATTTTTCGAAGTGTTGTGAAGAATGGGAGGCATCTATTTCTTGCTCGTAATACAAATCTATTAAGTGCTGCAACTCGCCCAGTGAGACTTTGTTCTTCCTTCTTCGTCGTTGGAGATCGTAGTCCTAGTATAGCCTTGATCTTCTCTGGGTTTTCTTCGATTCCTCATTGGTTAATAATATACCCGAGGAACATGCCTTCTCGTACTCCGAATATGCACTTGGTGGGATTCAACTTCATTTGATATTTATCTAGTTGATCAAAGGTCTGACCTAAGTCAATTAGATGGTCAGCAGCTCTCTTGCTTTTCGTCAGCATATCATCAACATAAACTTCCATATTGCAACTGATTTGTTCTGCAAACACCTTGTTCATCAGCCGCTGATATATTGCACCTGGACTTTTCAAACCAAAAGGCATAACATTATAACAATAAGTTCCCCTAGGGGTAATGAAAGAGTCACTCTCACTGTCTTCAGGTTTCATTTTAATCTGGTTGTAACCAGAATAAGCATCCATGAAGCTTAAAAACTTATGTCCCGATGTAGCATCCACTAATTGATCAATTCGGGGCAAAGGAAAATGATCCTTTGGGCATGCTTTGTTGAGGTCGGTGAAGTCTACACACATCCTCCACTTGTTGTTCTTCTTCTTCACCATAACCACATTTGCTAACCAGTCTGGATATTTGACATCTTCAATAAAGCAAGCTTTTTGGAGCTTCTCGACCTCCTCTTGTATAGCTTGGTTCTTTTCGGGACTGAACACTCTTCTTCTCTGCTTCACTGGCTTGATTTCCTTATTCACATTGAGCTCGTGACATAAGAAATTTGGGTCTATTCCTAGCATGTCCTCGTGACTCCATGCAAAATTTTGTTTCCTGCTTTTTAGAAAAAATATCAGTCCCTATTTTAGTGAGGCATCCAACGACGAACCTATTTGAGTTGTTCGTTTTGGGTGCTCGTCGTCCAGAATGACATTTTTAGTAGCTTCCACCACCTAGCCTTTCACGAGTTGTGACTCATCTCTAGGATCCAATATTTCAATTTCTGCACCTTCATCCACTTGATAGGTAGTAATCTTTTTCCTAGATTCCTCCAATTCTTCCTGCTCGGTAGATAAATAGTAGCATTCCCGAGCTACTTTTTGGTCACCCTTCACAATTCCTACTCCAAAATTGGTTGGAAACTTCAGACATTGATGTATAGTAGATGGTACTGCTTCGAACTTCGTCAAACCTACCCTTCCCATGATGATATTGTAAGCTGACTGGACATTCTTATCCATCACAAAGAAACGTACTCTTTATGTTCGACAAGCAGGCCATGTACCGATGAACATATCCAATTTAATCGTCCCAAGTGGAAAGACTTTCTCGCCAGCAAACCCGAGGAGGGGCCTGTGATAAGGTTCCAACTGAGACAACTTTAGATTTAAACTATCGAAGCATGAGTAGAACATGATATCCGCCGAGCTACCATTATCCACCAGTACTCTTGAGATTATTACTTCCTTCATCCTTATTTTGATCACCAGTGGATCATCATGAGGATATAGTACACCTGCGAGGTCATTCTTGGAGAAACCGATGACCAGTTTTTCTTTGTTCACCTTCCTCGGGCGATCATCCTCAGCTAGATTTATTCGCTGAATGTATGAACAAGCTTGAGCCTCATTAAGGTAAGCTTTCCTTTCCACAGTAAGGTCCCCACCTCCTGCATCTCCACCTGTAATAACATTACAATCAAATGATCCAAAACGAATTGAAAATACCTCACGCTCTGGCTGTCTTGGTCTCTTGGGGAGATTGGGGTTGTCTTCTGGATCATCTTCATGATCTCTTTTCTTGTTTTCTTCTGCTCGACGAGGAGATCTAGACCTCTGTCTTACTCGGTCGTTGCTTTTTCTTTCATTTCTTCGATCAACATACTTGGCCAGCTTTCCTCGTCTGATGAGTGCTTCGATTTCATTCTGGAGAGCTATGCAATTTTTGGTCGTGTGACCATGGTCTTTATGGAACTCTCAATATTTGGCCTTATTCCTCTTGTCAGGATCTGTCTTCATTTTCTCAGGCCAGTTTAGTTCCTCGCTGTTCTTGATCTCTTCCAGGACACGGTTTATGTTTACTTTCAAAGGAGTATAATTTTCAAATTTCTTTAATATTTCCCATGATGGCTTTGCTTTTGACTGCTTGTCACCACCATTGTTCTTATGTTCTTTCTTTTTAGCCTTACCAACCTCCACCTTGGTCTCTTTGATGTCCATGTTCTTCTTCGCATCCATAGCCTCCTCGGCATTCATGATCTTGGCCACTTTTGCCATTAGTTCTCACATGGTTCTGGGTGGATCTTTGGCCAAAGTATAGTACAATTTATTGGGCAACAGTCCACTCATCAAAGTAGTAATTGCTGTCTTTTTCTCGTAATCAATAACTTCGAGCTTCTCGTTATTGAAACGAGTTATGTAATCCCTGGTGCTCTCACCTGTTTTTTGTCTAACACTTAACAAATGTGCCACTCGTTTAACTGGTTTTGCTCCAAAATAGAAATTTCCAATGAAGAGCTCGGCCAGTTGAAAGAAAGTTGAAATCTTCCCCCGAGGAAGATTATTGTACCATATTTGTGCAGATCCGGTAAGAGTTCCCGAAAATTCCCTGCATTTCATATCGTCTCGCACGCCATAGATGTCAGCAGCAGCTTGGTATTGTTCTATATAAAGGACAGGGTCAGTTTTTCCATCATATTTAAGGGTCACAACAGGTGCTTTGAACTTCGATGGTATGGGAAAATCCATAATTGCCTGTATAAAAGGAGTCCCTTGGACAAAAGTTCTTTATAGAGGATTCTTGGCCTTAGCCGTTTCCCCTAGTCTATCCTCCAACCTTTGAATAGAGCCTTTCCATGCATCCTTTCCCTCCTCGGGCCTATTGGTTCGAGCAATTGATCGTGTTGAAGTCTCTTCCTGGGATCTATCATGTCGAGCAACTGGTTATGATTGGGCAGAACCCTCTCTTAGATCAGATGGTAGTCAAAAGTTTCTCGACACAGCCTTAAAGAGGACTTTTATTCTTCCTAGGGGCCAATCGATCAAAAGGAGAGACCCTACTTAATCTCTCCAATGCACTAGTCCTTTCTGGAGAGAGAGTGATGTGTTGTTCAGTATCTGTGGCTCGTACTGATGAAGTTCGACCCGGTTGATAAGAAAAATCATCAGATCTCTCAGTGCGATATGAATCGCTCTGCCTAATACGCGAAGAAAGTAAACGGTTATTTCTTTGAACACTTCGTTGTCCTGAATGGGTCGGCGCTCCACCCTGGATAGTTTGCATGAGTTGTCGCATAGTCTCTTGCATGGTCGTCTGGGCTTGAGCCAAATAGGCCATAATTCCAGCCAGATCTTGGACATTTGGAGGAGCGGATGGATTCGGGGGGTTTCCAGCGTTTCGATTACTGGATTCAGGATTATCAGCCATTGGTGATAAATTGTTTTGGTGAAAAATGATAATTACAGTCATTTCTCATAAACGGCGCCAATCTGTTGATGTAAAAAATTAGATTATCTCTAATTAATCAATCACAGATAAAAATAAACATGATAAAAGATTTTTAAAGTTATTCAGCCTTAAAGGAATGGCCTACGTCCACTGTTTTGTTATTGTTGACTATTTGTGAATTCTCGATAACAGATTTTACTAAGAAATTTCAAGTCCCCTTACAATGAGGATGATACAATGTATTTATAGCCCTCGGGCTGTAAATATGAAAGGGTAATACATAGATGTCCAATAGGCATATACATCTGTATGATAATAATGAGCATTTAATGCGCAGTCGATCTGTTGATTATCCAGACATTAATGCTCTGTACGAGATGTAGCTCGGACCGCCTAAGCTTCTCGGACCGCCTAAGTAGCTCGGTATTCATGAGTTGCTCGGTACAGTAAAGTTCCTCGGAGAGCAACTATTGCTCGGAGTGTCTGAGTTGGTCGGGGGGTTGAGTTCCTCGAAGTCAAGGTGTTGTTCAGAAATGTTTATAAGTGCCATGTAGATTGACACGTGTCTCCACTTAACTGATCCACGTCAGCAGACTAAATTTGGTATCAAAACTACATGTGACTAAACACATAATAACTGTTATTTTAACAGGTACGTATTACCAAAACTTAGCCTTGAACTATTATTTCTCATTTGTTGTTAATCATTCAATATATCTACTTAATGTTTTTAGGTTGGTTATATATTTTTTATATTTGAATAATTTTTTATTATTCAAAATTACTACTGGAATTTTTCTCCACTACTAAAATTAAACTGCTCAGATTAGAAGAGTTCGAGTAGAAATAGAAAAACAACTAATGAAAAATTCATGTGGAAATTATGTACCCAGAGATTCCCTTATACTGTAAGTTATGTTGTATAAAAGGTCATGTGGACTCCAATTGTTTGATGAAATTCCCCAAGCAATGTGAACACTACCACTCAATGTTGTGAATTCGGATCCGCTGAAAATTCAGACCTGCACTCAATCCTTTTTTTCCAAGATGTTTATCATTATACAAATCATGTCCTGTCATAAGAATTATCTGAGTGAATGAAAAATGATAGAACATAAATTCTACAAAAAGTTTAAGGCAGTGTTCATGTTATAAATTAAAAAAATGAATAAAGTGTGATACATATCCCTAAGAAATTATTCTCCTATTCAAAAATAGTATTTTAAATTTATCGTTCCTCTAATTATTTAAGTAGAAAAATTCTTTACTTGTAGTATGTTTAAAATAAGGTGATCTATCTAATTGCTAACCCAAATGTTCTTACTCAATAGAATTCCTTGTAACCATGAAAATGTCAGTTAATATTATTAACAAACTTTTGCAACATAGGGTGTATATGATATATTTCCTAATAGCAGAGTCATTATTATATTTTGCAACACTCACTCTTTTTCTTATTCTCTTTCATTTCCTTGCTGCGACTCTTTTTATGAGCATATTCAACATCAACGTAGTGCCTCCTACGCAAAAAGAAGAGTGGTAATTTTGATTGTGACACTAAAGCATGATCTGGTGGATTTAGAGCATTCTCTTAAACTGCTAAAGCATGAAGGTGTTAATGGTTTTTAATGTTTTTTAGAAGTTTAGGACACTAAATCATGAAGGTTTTAATGGTTTTTAGAAGTTTAGGACTCCAATAACTTCAAATTTGTTGAACTGGCAGTGAACTTATTTCTACGTTGATTGTGTTCTCATGCTTATATTGTGCTTCCGTATATATGATGTATAGGGGAATCATGGCCAATGACTAAAAGCGATGGCATTAAGAGCTTCGAGTGAATGCCGAAGTGTTCTTAGAACAGAAATAGCCTTCCATCTCATTTCCAGCAGAACATAAGCCTCTTGAGAATCTCACCACATTGTCTACTTCATCAGAAACCACATTGTCTTTGAACATAAATGTTTCCAAAGAATCTAGCAAGTGAATTATAGTTACCATGACTTGGAAATTATTTTCCTGAATATAACTTCGCGGTAAATCAGTACAGAATATATTTATACATCTTTTAAGAGCTGATGCAGCAGATTTGAACCGCATTCTTGCAAATTTGGTCATTCCTAGAGAATGTCTAGAAGAAGTTATCTTGACAAATAAACACATTCTTTGATTGCTTAAGATGGACTTCCATATATTGGGTAGTTTAGCCTTATATTTTTTAGGTCATTTTTTATTTTTGTATCATGACTATTTTCTATAATTCTAATTAATCCTCTGACCATTAAATTTTAGACTATTAAACCAAATGAGCCATATTGTACCATCTATGATGAGGTAAAAAATACGACAACGAGTACCAAGTTAAAGGGTTAGGAACCTGTAACTATTGATTATGTTACCGTTGATGTGAAGAACAAAAAGAATCTACAAAAGGTTAATGAGATTTGGTTATTGTAATTATTATATCTGGATATTGTTTTTTGTGTTCTTCCCTGTTGTGGCGCAAACTTTGATAGTTGTTTCTCATTGATAGGTGTGTTTTCTCATTGATAGGTGTTTTCACTGCATATGTTACGTATACAATATTATTTTATAGTTTATCATGAATCCCATCTTTTTTACAGCCTTGAACAGGTAAGCCTTGAGCAGGTAATGTTTATAAGCCTCGAACAGGTAATCCCATCTTTTTTAAGCTTTTGTGTTTATAATGTTAATAAGCTTTTGTGCTTTGGGGCCATATAGCCATGAACGGGTAGTGGCCTGAAAATCCTTCTACGCATCTGCCCTCGGGAGAATATCAACTTTCAATGTTGCATGTCAAATATCGAAAGATTAAATTGGGCAGGTTTAGGAAGCCTATTAAACTTAATTGTGCATATGCTAGAGCTCAAAGAGATGAAACCTTAGGTATATGATTTTTATTTGGATTTATAGGTCATTTTCAAATATTGATTATGTGCAGCCTACTTGCTCAATTATATTCTTTATGATTTAGAAACTTAATTATTGTATACATCATGTCATCTCTAACTAACTTGGTTTTATAAATATTTAGAACACAGTTTATATTTGTCAATCATTTATGTAACTCATTTGTCTTTTTTGTTTGTTTCATTTTTGTTGTAGTTGAGATGGATGATTTTAAACAGATGATTGAGTAGATTGCAGTCCACCAATGATGTTGAAGAGGTTTTGGAGTCATCAGTTGAGTGGCGACACTTGGTGGACTTTAGCTCGAGTCAGCGGAGGTCTTCACACCAACCCCAGATGCTGCAATTGCTCAATTGAGTGATTTTTAGCATCCTCCATCATCCTGGTCTCTGATTTTGCATGAGAAGGGGTTAGTTACATTGCAACTTACGCCTAACGCTGATCAATTTAGAGGTTTCATGTCTGCTTAAATGTTTAATGGATTTCTGTCTTCCGTTTATCGCTCGGCTGCTGACAAAATCGGAAGATGAGTGGGTTACAGGTACATTTTTTAATCTTTGTAAGATTTCAAAAGATCTATTGAATAAGCGATACCACCAGGAAGCACTTTCTAAACTCATCAAGTTTCTTGCTGTGCAAAATGATTGTCCAAATTCCAACAAAGTTTGAAATTTATCGTTTGTGATATTGTTGGTTGTTTCGATTTGTTTAAGATATTAGTGTTTTATCTCCCTATAATTAATAGTCAGGTAATTTGAAACAAGTAATTTATTTCAAATGTGAGTTTTGTAATATCAAAATTTCATGTGCTCAATACATGTGAACGATAGAACTAGACATTTTTTCACTTTCATGTGTAGGCGTGGGTTGTTAAATTTGGTGTTTTTGGTAGTTGGTGGCAGTGTCGTGCCGCAAGCACGATTATTACCTGAGATTTGTGTGTTTTGATATTGTGTGTCCTTTATTGTTGCTTATTTGACCTTTGGTTCCCATTCACGTTGTTATTTATGGATATTGAGTTCACGTTGCTTATTTGACATGTGTATACTGTATTTAAATTTTAATTGTCCAATTTTTTGGTTTTGTAGGACTTGGTTCTTAGGATGATGTGACGGAGCACTGATGATTTAGTGGTATCGGGAGCATCGACATATATCGCATTTTTTATCAATGGACCCATAAAGGCGATACATAATAGACTATGAATATTTAATTTTGACGGATAAATTGTCTCCTTAATAAATTGTTGTTGGGTTATTTTTTATTTCTTGAAGATGATGGTTAGTCCGATAAATAGAGGAAACTTTGGCCAATTTTTTAAAAATTGTTTACGATTATTTATGTTATATAATAAATATTCTCGACTAAAGTATTGGTGTTATTCTCATGAATTGAGTTGAATTGATGATTTTGTTTCTACGATGTTTAAATTATATATGACCTAACACTTTATTTTGTTGGGGGAACGAAATTGTTTCCATTTCGTAATTACGTACTTTGAATTTTTTTGTCGTTTTGTGACTACGTGCAAGGAAAATTCTGTCCATTTTTTTTTTAATTTAGCTTATTTGTATTGAATTAAATCAGGTTGACCGTGATTTTGATATTAATATGTTAGTTTTCCCCGAATATCATCGTGATTTTTTAGAGAAGTTTTTTTCATTCAAGTATTTGGACCTTTCGAATATTGTACGGTTGGTAGTTACCCCCTAACTAGGGTGGATAGTCCAATATACGACGGAGATTATGTCAATTATTTTTAGAATAACATTTTGTTTTCTTGGCAAACTAAATTTTTGTCTTCTTGCAATTATGTACTTTAAAAAATTTCGTCGTTTTACGATTATCAGCGTGCCTTCAGGCATGAGCACTATAGATTAGTTTCAAATTAGTTTCAAGTAGGGTTACTATAATAGTTCAGTTTTAGATTAGTACCTATAAATTTGGTTAATATGTATTGGAAAGTCGTATATATGTTGAATTTGGTATGGTGAGATTTATGTATTATTGTACCTGACTTGGTTGTGATAGGAAAATTACATTCTATGATGATTTTGTTTATACGAGGTCCTTCACGGACTATTATTTTTGTTACGAACTATTAGTTATTACTATTGAAGTATTTTTTATTTCTTAAACGGGATCGATAGCTTTATAAATAGAGGAAGTTTTGCTCAATTTTTTAAAAATTGTTTACAATTATTTATGTTATATAATAAATCTTTTGGCCACTATGTTTACAATTATTTATTATTATTCAAAAATAATAATACAAACTATTTTTATTTTCTCTTTGTTGTTTTTAATTTTTCAATAGAAAAAATAATGACAATCCCAAAATATATTTTTTATTTTTTAATTTATTTATTAAAAAAATTAGATATTTTTAATACAAAAACGATAAACATTTCCAAAATTATTTTCAACCATTTTCTAAGAGCTTTACGTGAATGTTTAAAAAATATTATGATCTTTGGTTTGTTTTCGGAATTAAAAAACATTACAAACTTTAGAAATTTTGTCGGGGAATGAAATTTTCACCATTTTGCAATTAGGTACTTTGAAAATTTTGGAATTTTCGTCGTGCCTTCAGGCACGAGCATATATAAAGAAGTTGCTCCTGTGTTTCAAACTCGAGATCAACTGTCGCTTTAGTGAGGGCACTTGCCATCGTACTAAGGCACGTCTTTATACATTTCAAAATTATCAGCGTGCCTTCAGGCATATATATATATATATATATATATATATATATATATATATATATATATATATATATATATATATATATATATGTGTGTGTGTGTGTGTGTGTGTGTGTGTGTGTGTACTGGATGTGATATGAATATACATATGTAAATGTGATAAATATATACAGGTGAATAAAATAAATGTCTGAGTATTAAATTAATAACTGGCATGAAGTTATTATATCGTCTAATGATGAGAACTAAAAGAATTTAGCGTATATGTTTATCTAAATAATAATTAAAGTAAAGAATAAATATATGGGACACAGTTTGTCTAGAAGGTTAGCGTATGGGGCTAAGATAAAGGTTAGTTCTAGTTACGAAAAGTATCATAACTAGGGTGTCTAAAATACATGCGTTAGGTGCGCACTATGGATGAGGGATGGGGATTAACTCATGGGAGTGAGACACCCGTTTAAATATAAAAGATGGCATTCCATATTTACTAATGCATTTTAAACACTTGCAAAATATTTTCAAAAGGTTTTGGGCTCTTACCAGTATCAAAATATTTTTAAAATTTTTAGGTGCCCAGCCATAAGGACATCAGACACGACTATTCCGTCCACTTAGATAGTGTTGCAGCAGTTGTTTCGAGGGATTTTATTAGTCACATCTGTCTTTGAGTTCTAAATAGGATTCGATTTACTTGTTGTTCTGGAATTATGCCCATTATCAAACAATTATTTATTTCGATTTTTATGGATTATTGTATTGGATTCATACTGAGTGTTTGTTCGGTCACACATATTATGGTACTTGTTTCAGCATTTAGTTAGTATTCGTAGTGAATGTTTTAATTTTGGAGTGATTTATGGTGAATGAAATTTAATTATGGAAATTTATTAAGTTTTAAAATTTAACATCAGACTTAATAGGTTACTAGAAATTAATTAAACTTTCAAGAGTGATGCTAAAAATGAGTCAATTGAAATTCCTATTTTTATTTGAGTAGAGGGTTGATCACCTGCTATTTTAATAAGAGGGATATCACACCTAGTTAGCAGCACCAATCTTAGAAGGATCATATGAATTGATATTAGCCCATGATGGAGTAGCCTCATCCTCATCTGACTCATTAAAAGATTCAACAAGAAATAGAACACGAGAACTAATGGTTGGAAATCGGATTAGAATACATGTCTTTCTTAGTGGAATCCCCAAGCACCATCACAAGCTCTACTAAGGACTGGTTAGAATAATTCCTCCCTCCCTCTTCACTCCTCGGACCATCGTCCAGGCATGTCGAAGCTATGAAATATGACCTACTGTATTAGGTTTCTGGGGGCTAAGAAGTTGAGACGATATATGAAGATGGATCTGGGATAATAACTATGGGGCTTTCAAAAGTACTCCTAGGAGGAAGAATGACCGCTATTGGCGTAGACTTGAGAGGCTTAGTGGAATTCTTATTATAATCACTGAACTACCTCAGCACTCTCTTAACCCACTCAAAAGCACTCATAAAAGGTCAAAAGATAGGAGAAAGGAAAGAAAAATATCTTAAAGCAACTATTAGAGTTTTATTTAGCATTGAGGGTATTTTAGTATTTTCCCTTCTCCTATTATTATTAGGTGGTTGTAGTAGGTTATATATCTATTCTCTCTTCTTCCTTTTATTGTAAGACATTCTAGTGTATGGCAATATGAAACCCTAGCCCCTCTTTTTCTCTCTTTCCATTTGATTGTAGATCTTTGATATATTATCATGGTATCAGAGCGGGATCAAAGTTTAATCTCATCAACACAGTCCGCAGATCCAACTGTTTTGAAGAAGGTACTTTTTCTGTTCGCTCGACTGTTTTGAAGGTAATTATGGTCGTTTTCCTCCTGTTTGTTCGATTAATTGTTTAGTTCGTTTGATTTGGTTCCGTTTGGGTACTGTTTGATTGTTTATTTTCGCAATGGCTGGTGAAAGAGATGATTCGCCGCAATCAATTAGTGTCAGATTAGATGGAAAAAATTATACGTATTGGAGTTATGTTATGAAGAATTTTTTGAAAGGGAAGAAGCTTTGGGGTTACATTAATGGCGATTTAAGTAAGCCTAATGATAAGGAGAATGTTGAAAAATATGTAGAGTTGTTGGATGTTTGGGAGGCAAACAATTCGAAAATCATCACTTGGATCAACAACTCCGTTGTACCTTCTATAGGTATGCAGTTGGCTAAGTATGATTATGCAAAGGATGTTTGGGATCATTTGGGCAGATTGTATACCCAATCTAATTTCGCAAAAAAGTACCAATTGGAGTGCGATATTCGGGCTCTTGAGCAAAATAAATTGAGTATTCAGGAGTTTTATTCTGCTATGACGGATCTATGGGATCAGTTGGCTCTCACAGAGTCGGCTGAATTGCGGGCCTTTGCACCATATGTTGCCAATAGGGAGGAACAATGCCTGGTTCAGTTTCTGATGGCATTGCGTGATGATTTTGAGGGTCTTCGTGGGTCGATTCTTCATCGTAGTCCACTTCCAACTGTTGATTCCATTGTTCACGAGTTGTTAGCCGAGGAGATTCGTCTCAAGACTCAGTCAGGGAAGGTAATTTCTTCGAACCCTAATCCATCTGTTTTTGCAGCCTCCTCTCGGCCTCTTTCTAGTAATCAGAACAAGCCTTATTCGAGAGTTGCAAGTGATGAATGTAGCTACTGTAAGGAGAAGGTTCATTGGAAGTCTCAGTGCCCTAAGTTGCGAGCACAACAACAACAACAATCAAATAGTCGACCATCTCAGCAGCAGTTTTCTGGTTGGAAATCCAATAACCAATCTCAGCAGCGTTCATATAGACCTTCACAGCCTAATACTGCAGCAGTTGTAACGCCATCAGACTCATTTGCATCAGGTAAGTCCTCAGGTATTTGGATTCTAGACTCCGGCGCTTCTAATCACATGTCACCAAATTTGTCCTCTTTTGGTTCTTTTTGTCCCACTTCTTCGTTGCCCGTTATGACTGCTGATGGTACTCCCATGCCCTCAACGGGTATTGGGACTATTGAATCAACCAACTTCTCTCTCTCTAATGTTTACCACATTCCTAAGCTTACAATGAATCTTATCTTTGTTGGTCAACTATGTGATGCCGGTTACTCAGTTTCCTTCTCTTCTACCTTTTGTCATGTGCAGGATCCACAGTCTCAGAAGGTGATTGGGACAGGCCGTAGGTAGGGGGGATTGTACATCATGGAGAAACTTAATGTACCAATGGTTGCAGCTTCCAGTGTTGACTTGTCATCCTTTCGTTTGAGTTCAGATTCGTCTATCTTTTATTTATGGCACTCTCGTCTTGGTCATGTCTCAGGTTCACGATTAAAATATTTGGCTTCCACAGGAAAATTAGGAAATTTGCATTGCCATGATATCTCTGATTGTAGCGGTTGCAAACTTGCAAAATTTTCAGCTTTACCATTTAATAGAAGTATTTCCTCTACTTTTGCACCCTTTGATCTTATTCATTCTGATGTGTGGGGACCGTCTCCTATTATTACAAGAGGAGGGTCTCGATATTATGTCTCCTTTATTGATGATTATACGCGTTACTGTTGGGTTTTTCTCATGAAATGACGTTCGGATTTTTTTAATATTTATAATAAATTTCGTGCCTTTGTCAAAACTCAACATTCTACTATTAAAAATGCTTTAGATGCGATTTGGGTGGGGAATATACTTCTCAAAATTTCGGTGAGTTGCTTGATTTAGATGGAACTATTCACCAATCATCTTGTACTGACACTCCTCAGCAAAATGGTGTTGCTGAACGGAAACATCGGCACATTGTTGAAACTGCTCGCTCTCTTTTATTATCTGCATATGTCCCTAGTGAGTTTTGGGGAGAGGCTGTCCTTACTGCTGTTAATCTGATTAATAAGATTCCGACCTCTCATTGCTCAGGTTTGTCACCTTTTGAAAAGTTGTATGGGTGTGCCCCTGATTATTCTTCCTTAACGGTGTTTGGTTGTACTTGTTTTGTTCTTCGACCTCGTGTGGAACGTACCAAATTATCTCCAAAGTCAGCTATTTGTGTCTTTCTTGGTTATGGTGAGGGTCAAAAGGGATATCGTTGTTATGATCCAGTTACAAAAAGATTATATGTCTCTCGCCATGTTGTGTTTCTTGAGCATATTCCTTTCTTTTCTATTCCTGATAGCCCTCATGAACTCACTAAATCTGATCTCTTCAATATTGATCCGTTCTCTGATAATGATGAGAGTGTGCCATCTGAAGTACCTTGCACCACCGATAGTGTGCCACCCCATGTTGCTCCTGTTCCTATTATTTCTACTGATGCAGGTACTTTGCCATCCGATGTTCCTAATGCTCCCCCTTCTCGTGTGGCCACCCAAGAACCTGCTGAAACGGTGGAACCTCCTTCTCGCTATCCAAAACGTCCACGTAAGTCCACTCAGTCACCAGATTTTGTTTATTCTTGTTATTCTGATTCTTTTGCTTCATTTTTATCCTCTGTTCACTGCCTCTCTGAGCCTTCGTCTTATAAAGAGGCAGTTCTTGATCCTCTTTGGCAACAGGCTATGGCTGAGGAACTCTCTGCTTTGCATCAGACAGATACTTGGAGTTTGGTCCCCTTATCTGCTGGTAAGCGGGCAATTGGATCTCATTGGGTATATAAAATCAAAACCAGGTGAGATGGGTCAATTGAGCGGTACAAAGCAAGATTGGTTGCTCAGGGTTTTTCTCAGCAATATGGTATGGATTATGACGAAACCTTTGCCCCTGTTGCGAAATTGACTACTATTCGTACTCTTATTGCTGTTGCATCTGTTCGTCAGTGGCATATATCGCAAATGGATGTTAAAAATGCGTTCTTGAATGGTGATCTTCATGAGGAGGTTTATATGACTCCTCCTCCGGGTGTTCCACATGGTCCTGGTGAAGTTTGTAGGCTTAAGAAAGCCTTATATGGTCTCAAACAGGCACCACGGGCTTGGTTTGAGAAGTTTACTGCCGTGATTACCTCTCTTGGGTTCATTCCAAGTGAGAATGATTCAGCTCTCTTTATCAGGTGCACCTCCGGTGGTCGTATTCTGGTCTCTTTGTATGTTGATGATATGATTATTACTGGGGATGATGTTGGTGGAATTACAACGTTGAAGTCTGAATTATCTCGTTGTTTTGAGATGAAGGATTTGGGGCCCCTACGTTACTTTTTGGGTACTGAGGTAGATCATTCTCCAAAGGGTTATCTTCTCTCACAATATAAGTACATCGGGGACATTCTTGAGCGTGCTCGCCTCACTGATACTAAGATTGTTGATACCCCTTTGGAGCTTAATGTTCATCTTTCCCCGTATGATGGTGTTCTTTTGCCTGATCCCACCTTATATCGCACTATTGTGGGCATCTTGGTTTATCTCACTATTACTTGTCCAGATATAGCTCATGCTGTCCATGTTGTTAGTCAGTTTGTTACTGCTCCTACTACAGTTCATTGGGCAACTGTTCATCGTATATTGCGCTATTTGAGAGGCACTCGATTTCAGAGTCTTTTACTTCCTTCATCTTCTTCTTTGGAGTTGCGTGCATACTCTGATGCTGATTGGGCCGGTGATCCTGCAGATTGCAAATCAGTTACTGGATTTTGTGTGTTTCTGGGTGATTCTCTTGTTTCTTGGAAGAGCAAAAAGCAAGTTGTTGTTTCTGTGTCTTCCACGGAAGCCGAGTACCGTGCTATGGCTTCTTCCACTCGCGAAGTTGTTTGGCTACGTCGGTTACTTGCAGATATGGGTGTCTCTCTTTCTCAGCCCACTCCTATGTACTGTGATAATAAGAGTGCTATTCAGATTGCTCACAATTCAGTTTTTCATGAGAGGACTAAGCACATTGAGATTGATTGTCATATTACTCGTCATCATCTTACGCATGGAGCCATCACTTTGCCTTTTGTTTCTTCTTCCGCACAGATAGCTGATTTGTTTACGAAGTCTCATCCAGTTCAGCGTTTTCGTTTTTTGGTTGGCAAACTCTCAATGCTTCTCGCTGCAGCATCGTGAGTTTGAGGGGGGGTATTAGAGTTTTATTTAGCATTGAGGGTATTTTAGTATTTTCCCTTCTCCTATTATTATTAGGTGGTTGTAGTAGGTTATATATCTATTCTCTCTTCTTCCTTTTATTGTAAGACATTCTAGTGTATGGCAATATGAAACCCTAGCCCCTCTTTTTCTCTCTTTCCATTTGATTGTAGATCTTTGATATATTATCAGCAACAACTATAGTTTAAAATTAAAGAAAATCCAGAAGACACTAGAAATTGAGAAACCATATAGCCAACCACCTCAATGGCTATCTATTAAGCAAAATCCACTGGTAAGATTAGAAATTCTCAACAAAATCACAAGCGCTTAATTTTTTAATAGAGAAAACAAAAGCATTTAAAAAATAGAAGAGTTAAAAATAAGAACAATGGGTCTCCATGGAAATCGAAAGCGAGTAGAGAAATGGCAGATTCATATCCTGATAATTAGGGAAAAGAAAGGAAATCAGCCAGAAATTATGAAAGATGATGGAAATTCAATTGAAAATTTAAAAATTTGATGGGGAATGGTTTTCTCTCTCAAAAAAATTTGATTGAAATTATGAGTTTTTCAAAGTTTGAAAATTTTGGATAGATTTGCCTTAAATACTTATGACATGTAATGATTGCCCTTTTTAAAATCAGCACGACACAAGCTACATGGGAAGCCCTTGACGGTTCAAAACTGTGTATGCACTGCCCAACATGCACACAAAGTAATGATCATATGTCCCCTAGTCGATGGTTGACATGTGGCAGACCAGGCACCAATAAAATTTAAAATTTGACAAAGTAATTTTCTCACTTATGAGAAAAGCGATGAATATTCTAGCGGAAAACTATAAAAACTTCACTCCAAAAATCGGTTCTAGCATTAGTGTTAGTCTTGTGTGGGAGAGGGAGTTTTTGTTAGGGCTATTTTGGGTATTGCAGTTAGAGATAGTTAATTTGAGTTGAGGAATCATTAGAGCATTCATAATGGGGGGAGAAAAAAATAAGAGATGTGGTAACTTTACAAAATTTGAGACTCGCAGTGGTGAGTGAAAATCAGCAAATTTTATATAAGAATTTGTAAGCGTTCCGCAAATTTAGAGAATGGTTACAAATTCTGTAAGGGTTCCTACGAACTTCATTTGTCCGTAGCAATTGATACGAACAAATAAAGTTCGTAGAAAATATAAATAGTCATTTTTATTATATATATTGAGTTGTTACGAATAACATTTGTCCGTATCAGTTCTTACGAACAAATGTTGTTCGTAAGAAATGAATATTTAGTTCCTACGAACAACAGTTGTTCGTAGGAAATTAGATTACAAAATCATTTCTCTCCACCACTGTGATGCTTGTACTGAACGAATGGTAACTTTCACTTTACGTTTTGTATACTACTTTTCATTTCATCTCACCACTCCTGATGCTCTTAGTATTGGTATTATATATGAGATCGATGTTGGCTATCTTAAACTTTGGAATTTTCGCTAGGACTTTTGAGAAAGATTCTAGATGTTTGGTATGCTTTATTTTTAGTTATGATTTATATATATAGTTTAGATACATATAGTTATATTTTTAACTTTAGAGTAGGTGTGTGTAGAATTGTGCGTATGGACGCCTAGTTGTGGCATTCTACGAAAATGCATACGCGAGCCCTATTTTATTGGTGTGGGTTTACCTTATGATGTTTACGCTTTGCCGAATTTCAAGGATGAAATTCTTATGTTAGTGGGGAAGAGTGTAATACCTTGTAATTTTGATGTCGAATTTTTTATTTAAAATTGAAAAAATAAAAAATTATTAATGCATTGGACTTATTAAGTTTTCATATTGGTATTGAGTTAAAAAGAATTGGTTTGGGTCGAAATTAATTTATGGAAAAACATTTTTTTTTGGGGGGGAGTGGTGTTGGATCCGACTTCAGGAGAATCGAATCAATCCGATTCTGGAATCGAATCGATCCGATCGGCATCAGGTGGGGAAATTTGTTGATTTTTTTAATGTGTTTGAGTATTAATTAGACTCTTTTGTTTTAACCCTTTTATCATGCATGAGTTTTAAGACCTTTTAAACACTTTTAACTCAACCCAAAAATCAGTAGCTACCCATGTTTTCCTCTCATTCTTTTGTAAAACTTATACCTCCGTTAAAATAAAGTTTCAACCCAATTTTTCAAGGCCTAAATCAAGTTTCCTCCGGATCAACTAAGAACAGGACTTTGTTATTTTTATGAGACAAATGCAACCATATATTCATATTTATCAAGAGAATTACGTAATAACCCTTGACTTTGAAGACTGAGAAATTAAATTTTGGAAAAATGAAATTTAATTAAATTGGAGAATTTTAAAATTTGGGAATTGAAGTCCAAAAATAGAGGACATTTCAAAGTATTTCGGATGATGATTTTGAGGGTACCATCGATCTCGGAAGGGTCGAGATAGTCAAAATGACTGTCATTGGATTTTATTTCGACTCCGGAATGTTTTTAAGTCAGTTTGACTCGAATTGGAGTAAACGAGTCATTTAAGGTATGTATTAACATCTAAAATTGGGACTTATGTTTTACGGATTAAGCCATTCTCATTTGAGAGAAAGAAAGAAAAAGCCCTAAAGGGAGAAAGAAGAAAGAAATAAGAAGAAAGGAAGAGAGAGAGGAGAAAAAACATGAGATTTTCGGTCCAAACGCGACATTGAGGACGATCCAACCTCTACAAATCTGAGACAAGTGTTTAATCTTGTTAAATAAGTCATTTGTGTATTTCATTTCATGATTTGTGGCTTTAAAAAATGGATTTTGGGTATAAATATCAAAACCTAGATTTTGGGTTTAATCTTGAAATTGATGTTTAATCATGGGTTTAAGGGGTATAAATTGATGGGGTGAAAATATTAGGATGTATTTGATGTTGGAAACATTATTGGGTTACAATTTCATAGTTAGATATTGTTGATTTGGGATTTTGAGATATTAGGTTTATGTAGAAAAATGGCCATTTCATAGCCTGCTGAACAGGCCGAATTGATTCAGCCTCCTTCCGAATCGATTCGAAATGTTGCAGAGTCCCAGGTCTGTGTGACCGAATCGATTCGGACCCAAGCCGAATCGATTCGTCCTGAGACAGAAGCCCAGATCTTTGAACCCGAATCGATTCGCCTCTGAAGCCGAATCGATTCGGAATAGGGCCGAATCGATTCGAAAACAGGGCATTTTGTGTAATTTTCCCCATAGCGATTTCAAACCCTTTTTGGTTGGGTTTATTGATTTGGGGCTTTCTCTTATGATGTAAGAGATATGTTTTGGAGACTTGTAGGGGGGTTTCTCACTTATTATGATTTTGGGGACTTCTTTAAATAACATAAGGAAGGTATATGTTTACATGTATACATTGGAGTTGTGTATGTTTATGGAGACAGTAGGAAACCTCATTGGGGTTGAAAACCCTAATTATAAATCAAAAGTAAGTATATATTTGATGTGAAGTTAAGAACTCTTAAAGAGAGAGTTGCGAGGGCATGGCTCGAAATTTGTAGGCCGAGGGTTTCGCCCAATCCTTATAGTAAATAGGACTCTATTGAGATTAAGGTTTGGGGACCGATGAGTGAGAGGGGTCATGTATCCTTAGAAACATTTAAATTAAGGAACAATCGGTAACCCAACCGGAGTAAGAGGTTCATATTGTCAATCGAACCGTAGGTGAAATTGGGAACGAATTGGGTCGTACTATAACTAGGATTAGTGGTAGCATAAATTCTAGTCAGGATAGTTTATACATGATTGAGTGGAAGTAACCATTGGGATTCCAACACTTGAAATGAAGTTGGAATAATTTGAGGTTTTTAGACTATTAGTCATGTATATGTCAATGGTCAACTAGTACTAAAGATAATTATGTACTTTTGAATATAGAGGAGATGTGTAGTGATGGTTTCCTTCACTAAACTTTGGGTGATAACCCTAATGTTGGTTATATACATATATATGTATGTTGTTTGGGAGACTATTCATCATAGGAAAATGGATGAATATGCTTCAAGTGAGGGATCATATTCACATATCGAGGTAAATTAAATGAGTTTGTGGTGACGGCTTGTATATTGAGGATTAGGTATACTTATAGCCGAGTGTATAGATATCTTATACATATGAATGAGAATTAGTTTGTATATATAGATATAAGGATATGTGAATATATATATATATATATATATATAGAGAGAGAGAGAGAGAGATGAATATATGGATATATTTATGATGTGGATATACATGGTATGAATATCTAAACCGTATGTGATGGTTTAATGTTTGATCATATGATGGGATCATATGGATATATATATATATATTGTGCATGTGAATGATATATATACTTATGTGGTTAAGCATACCCGCTCATGCTATCATTGGGAATTTTTCGCGCAGAGGGTGAGCATCCTGGCTCAGGGAGAAGGGTGTGGATAGTCCCCAGGTCATAGTCGTCCAGTGTGTTATTATGTGATTTATATTTTCGGGGTGAGGAGTGGTAGGTATGTCTCGTCTCATTGACCGGTTAAGAGCTATGACCGCTTCCCGGGACGTCGGGTGTGTGTGTATGGCCCCGACGTAGGTGATATTGAGACTGACCGGGGTCCCCAGGATGGTATGTGAGTAATGTACTGGAAGATGATAGCATGATGCAGTTTTATCGGCGATATATATAGCCGGGTATATTATGTGTATGTCCATTGTACATCATATGTGGTATGTACACTTGGCTATGGGAATGGATGATCGTATATATATATATATATATGGTTAGAATAAATGCCTATATATATATTTATATATCCTATAGATGAAAGGATATGGAATCTTTGTGGAGTACATCTTGGATGATTATGATATACTAGATTGATGGAGGTTGATGTATCGCATTTAAGAAATATTTCGGTTACATCATCCCAAGGATATTATTGGAGATTTTAAGTTGTTTTTATATTGTAATCTAAAATTTAGTAGTTGTAGTAGTATAGTATTGTATGTATGGCATAATGGATCTCTAGGATCGACATTGTCAAGGAGTAGTGTAACGGGGTGGTTCCTTGTTTGTATTTCTCTTTGCAAGACACCCCACACACGAAACGTAGTGCAGTGTTGAGATTAGAGAGAATTTTTGTCAATAATAATTTGTATGCACGTTATTTAGTAATTAAATCATATGACTAAACCCAAATGTATATGGGTAACATATTAAGAATTATAATTAATTAAACTATAAACCGGAATCCATTAAGCCTATTATGGCATAAATGTTTGTAAAAATAATTAAATGTGTTTAGAAAGAGTGGATTCTTGGGTTAAGATAGGAAGGCAATTCTCGTGGGTATAGGCTGGGCCTATGTTAAGTTAGGTTGTCCTTATAAATGGGGGTAATTTAACTAAAATATCAGGACGCGAATAGGTGCGCGCCGTTAGATGAGAGGTGAGTTGGGGTTTCATGAGAGTGCGATTCTACTTTAATTATGAAATAAGTACACCGATATTTATTATGCACAGTTAACACACTTGCTAAATATTTTTCACAACTCGGGCTTTGACCCGTTTACTTTTCTCTCCTGCCTGTATATATATATATATATATATATATATATATATATATATATATATATATATATATATATATATATATATATTACTACAGGTATCCTACTGCATGGATGCCGGATGACCTTTTATCCAGAGTCTTGGGAGCCGTGACAGGTGCGGACTGTTGCGGGATGTAGGATGTAGTCGCTTCCTACTTCTTTAAAAAAATCTAGGTAGGATTCATGTTGTACATCGGGTTTATACCCAAGGGATATTTATAAATGTGTATATTTATTCAATTTCAGTTATTGTATTGGCTGTGACCCGACAGCTTATTCGGGTTTACTTCTTTGTGGTATATTCGGTTGTAGTTATTCATTTCATTTTATTCTAGCATTTCATTTATCTTAATTCTTGTATGCATTTTTCTTTCCTTTATTAGTATTTTTATAGTGTTGGTTTGTTGTCTGTTGCATATTTTATTTAATTTTAACATCTCGCTTATATGATATCGGGTAGTTAGTCTATATTATATTTGTATCGACAGTTGGTGTTGAGACTGAGCCATCTGAAACTCCTGAATTAATGTAGTATAGGGCTGGCCACCCCTTATTATTTTAAGCGGGGTGTTACAGACGGTATCAGAGCATCAGGTTCTAGAGTCTTTAGGATATGTGCGGGTTTTCTGCGTTCTTCCATTAACGTTCTTGATATAAAGCCCTACTATTAGGACTGTTGTGTTCACTGCGCTTATCTTCTCCTATGAAGTGTATTCACTTCATCAACGTTCTGATAACAGTTTCTTTCATTTCAGACGTCGCCTAGATTATGTCGTCTAGGAAATGAAAAGATTAGAAAGACAATACCCATAGCATATCTTGGGTACGCTTTGATCGAGGGTATTTGTTTTTTACTGATTTCGACGGAGATATTGAGGAGATTTCTAGCAGTGGTTCAAGGTGATTTATCGGTGGTTGAGTAAGAAAAGGAAATTTACTCGAATGGAGAATCTTGGACTTAGTAACAAAAGTCTGAGGAGAGAGAAGTGTAGTCCTTGGGAGGTTTAGGTTGAGAAACCCGTCAACCTTCGTTAGGAAACCTGGTGTTGGTGACTCTTACTGATGTGAGGAAGGTGGAGTTGTCCCAATATCAGGAGTATTTCCTTCTGGGATGAGGGAGAAAGAAATTGGAGACTCAGTTTCGTTGAGTAGGACTGAGGGAGTTTTCGGTAGTCGCAATCGCGTTTTGTCCTTCAAAATGGTTAGGAAGGATTTTGAGGAAGATGTTTCTCTTATGGAGAAATAGGTTTAGGAATAATGATTGTCCTGGAAGAAGTAGAGGACCCTGAGTTGAGATTCAATGACGGGGTGAAACCATGGATTATAGAAGTATAAGGTAGAATACTTTTCTTTGGGTTTAAGTCATGCTTTGGGTTTAATGTTGCATGCGTTGAAAATCATAACTACACTAGTATTAAACATGCATTGGAGATTTAGAATCCCAGAAAAATAAAGGAACATGCAATGAAAATTAACTTGAATAACAAAGAAGAAGGAAACAAACTTGATTGATGAAAACCTTGAATTTAACATTTGAAAGTGTAAATATTCTATGCATAAATGAAACTAGGATTCTTAAGTCTTCTCCTCTATTGTTCTCTATCAAAAACTTCTTAAAACTATATTTTTCTAAGTACATATAATGATCCTTCACGTTTGGAAGAGTTTTACTCCTAATACAACTCTTTGGACCAATAGAAAGATAATAAAAATTCGCGCATCAGAACCCCCGAACCGATTCAGGGGCACATGCTAACCGGTTTGCCCCTAAACCAGTTTGGCCTGGGGTTTGGGTAATTTCTCAAGTTTGGTTCCTCTTTTATTCTTTTACACTTAGAATTTTTCCCTTGTTTTCTTCTCAAGCTTCAAATTTTCATAACTCTTTCACCGTAGCTCCGATTCGAGTGACATTTTTTCCAGTATTCTTGTAACTTCATCATCTTCGATTTCCAGTTGGCCACATTTCTGGAAAATGACTGTAAAATTACAAAAATTCCATTGAACTCCTTTTTTCTTTGTTTCTTTCATTATTTCGAGTTGTCTTTCGCACTAACTTGCATGAAATACATGTAAAACACATAAGAGATACACAAAACATGAAATACTTTCCAAAAAGGGTTAGTATCATTAATGTGAGACAACTCCAAGTTAATTGCACTACACAGGATCATACAAAACCTAAATTATGGGGATAAATATAAATATTTGTGCCTAATCAAACCCCCCTAACGTAGAACGTTGTGCGTGCCTAGCAATGTAAAAGAATAAGAGTTTGAGTTAAAGACGCTTCAAAACTTTATTGGGATAAAATAGTTTTTTCGCGAGCAAGAAATTGCATTTGGCGCATGCAACAAGCCGTTAAACCCCTATGCTACCCTAATAGGACGAGTGGTGTCTCGTGAGGGTTTGCAGTGAATATAGCCACAAAATTCATTTTTGACTCAAAGGAAAATCAAAATACCTAAAAAAATTTACTCCCCCAAAAAATGGTCACCATAAAGTTATATTTGAAGGTCTCAATTTGTTATGTGTGCGTGGGAAGCCAAAAATTAAATCACTAATTTCCACCGATTGATCATTCGTTACTTTCCAAAAATTCATTTTGATTCAATTTCTCACGGGATACTCTCACAAATGAATCTCTCGGAATGTGGCTATTTCTTTCGGTATGCGTGATTTATAGGAGTAAATATAATGGAACAAAAAATTCACGCACACAATTTGAAAGACGGAATTTTTATGGTGAAA
Organism: Sambucus nigra; assembly: GCA_949130495.1. NCBI lineage: Eukaryota > Viridiplantae > Streptophyta > Magnoliopsida > Dipsacales > Adoxaceae > Sambucus > Sambucus nigra. Next base: position 185,365,642 of record OX422209.1, on the reverse strand, counting down.
AGATCCCATCATCGGAATACGGCCTCTGGAAAACGATAAACATCGCCTCATAACCACACCAATTAATCTCTCTTATTATCTTTTCTTATCTTGGCTCTCCTCGCGGTAATTAATTTTGAAATTCGGACTCACTTAGGACTTTCTTGGGTTATAAGGTGCATTGGGTAAAATTGAGAATGGCTTGGAAATTTAGAATTGGAAAATCTTCTTATGATGTCTATTAGTGATTTTTCGGACTTTCGCTCATTTTTCTCTTTTTTTTCATTTTTTCACATTTTTCTTTTCTTGCTAGTTTTTTTGGGATTTTTTCTTTTATTTTTCTTCTTGACCCTTTTTTATTACACTTTTTGGACTTTATTAAAGAACGTTCAATTTCCAGAATTCCAGGCCAACTGATTTTTTTCGGGATATTAAACGAAATTGAAAATTTATTTAGGATCAAATTGGGTTCCAAAGGGATAATTTTTCATTGCTTTTTATGGCTAATATTTTAGGGTTAAACAAATGAAGGCCTACTTCATTGTTCGAATTAATAATTATTTTACCATATACGTCTTAAGATTAATTTAGTTTATAGATATTTTTAGCACACTTTTCAAGACAATATCTCACACGTTCCCCGTAACCGATCAAAATAAAAGAATTGAGATCTTCAATGACTTATTTTAAATACTGAATTCAACTTTGAGTTAACCATTAACTCGGATTGATTTAAAAACTCACAATGATTGATAGGCTCTAAATCTCATCGGGTTGGTAAATCTCCACACTTATTCGTAAAGTCATCAATTTCTTTCAATTTCCATCTTTGGTTAATTTCAGCTTTATGCATGTGAAATTTTACAATTTGAGACTTCAAACAAAATTTTAGTGACACTTTTGAAGATTTCAAATTTCAGTTTTTATTTATTTTTAAGAAAAATATTTTTGGCTTTTTCAATTTTTTTATAATTTTTTTCAATTTTCTATATTTTTTTTGGGCATTTTAAAAATTTGTGAAGTTTTTTAAAAAATGCACTTGTTACCCCTCTAACTTAGACTTTTGCATTGTCCTCAATCAAAAGGACTAAAATCTAAAGAAGAAAAGGAATAAGTGCAAAAATAAAATAAATGAATCTTTAAAATGCAAAAAGACATTATATAATTCCAACATAGGGCTCAAAACTACAACAAAAATCAACCCATACACGTCGAGGGTGCGACGACCTCTCTCTCTCTACTAAAAACTCATTTGAGCCCCTGTATGGGGTTCGATGCTCTCCTCGTCTCCCTCGTCTGCACATCGTATACCAATAGTCAGAACAAGTTGGGACCATCCCCATAGAAAAGGGGAAAACCTTGAGGCTCATGGTGACTGAAGTTAATCAGATTCTTGTGGTGCCCAATCAAATCGCAGCATACTTATCCCGACTTGGAGAGAACATCTCGGTCAAAATTGGAGGGACACGCAAAGCCTAGATCTCTCTTAACTTTGGGAATGCATGGGTCAGGCTCTAAGTGGGATGAGACTCGAGGACTCTCCTCTATCGCATCCGAGGACTCAAGTGGCATGGGTTGATGGTCACGAAGAAGAAACCTCATTTATCCAATTGTTCCCTTCACTCTCTTCGGCGTGACTGAATGACTCCAATAGTGATTGGACGTCAACATTGAGGATCTCATCCACTAACCTGATTTTTTTCTCAAATTTTTTTAGGTTCATGCCTCTTACCTGGTTCTCTTGCTTACATTCTACGTCCTCTCCCACTCACTCAATCTCCAACTCCTCTCTTTTGCACTTAATAACATGATTTCTCCCGCTCTCCACATCTATGCTCTCTCTAACAGTCACTAAATGTGCATCCCTCTCCTCTCGATCAATGTTGGGAGTGTCGCTCTCACTTGATTTAGTAAGACATACCCCTACCGAATCCCTCGTGTGATTCCTCTCGAGCTCGTATACTGTCTCTTCCCTAAGATCCGCCTCCCGTAACTCGCCTGTTGATGCAAAAAACTAGACTAAGTCTAATTAATTGATCACAGATAAATAAAATAAAAATAAATAAGAAAAAGATATTTTTAAAGTGGTTCGACTAAAAGGAATAGTCTACGTCCACTGTTATGTATTACTTTACTACCTTGATTTGTTTTTCGACCCTCACAATGAGGGTGATACAATGTATTTATAGCCCAAGAGGGGTGGTGATGATTGTTGTCATGTGAAAGGATGAAATGCCTTCAGTTGTTAGTCATTTACATCAATACATAATGAGAATTAAGTATACTATTATTATCGCTTCACTAGTTATACAGGTTCTAAGACTGTTGTTGCTTCGTTGGCTGCACTGATTGGATTTTTGGCCTTTGGTCGGCCTTTCCAGTTGGTTGGTATCCCATGTTGGTTGGGCTTCCTTATTGGTCTGTCTTCTTTGTTAGTTGGGATGCCTTGTTGATCATGGATTTGTGCCATGATGACTTGGATTTAGGCCACATTGGATGACACATGTTGACTTGTAATTGGTACACGTAAGGTAGTGAATTTTGGTTTCAATAGAAGGCCCCAATGTTTCATACTTGGAGTTGATGCGAAAGTGTGGAATATTATGCTTTGGGCTACTTGGTCGCCTACAGACCTTCCAGACTTATGAATTTTATCTAGTTATTTGGCTTTTTTGGGCGCGAATAATAGTTTTGTAAATATTTCAAATTTTAGTGAGTGTTTCTGGGGTATCTTTGTCTTTTATCTTGTTAGCCACCGTAAACCCATCCGTCGTTCACTTTAATCATTATTTTTCCCAGTTTCCAAGGTGACTTATAAAAAGAGCGGTAAAACTTTGATCATCTTTTATCTTTCTATTTCTGATTCTACTGCTTTGTTCTTTGAATGTTCGTGCGATTGTTTTCTTTTCTGTCTTCAGTTCTTGCTGAATCTTTAAACCCTTGTAAGAATTTTTCTTCTCTTCTTCTTTGTTTCTTCATCATGGTTTATTCTATCGAGTCGCTTGATAAGTTTAGGAGTGACTTTAACATTCCATCTTGGGTTGTACCGGAACATCCCACTTTTCCTTCTAATTTTTTCTCTCTTGCTGAAGGCCATTAGTTCCCTTCCATCTTTATTCCTGTATGTGGGTTCACATTTCCTCCCAATCCCCTGTGTTTGGAGTTTTGTCAATATTTTAACGATGTACCTGCAACAGTATCTCATAATATATGGAGAGTAGTGAATGGAGTATATAGGTTAAATCAAATCCATGGAACCTATCTAGGGATTCCAGAAATAATGTTTTGTTATAAATGGGTAACTAGTGATACCACTTATTATTTGAAAACTAGGGAAGTTAGTAAAGCTTTAGTAGTTAACCTCCCTGATTCCAATAGGGATTATATTCATCATGGGGTTGTTGTAAAAAATTGGTAACATGCCAGGTGCTAAATATCAAGGACCTATATCTGCACTTTTTGGCAACATAATAGGTTGTTTTGTGTTTTTAGTAATTTTTTCTTTTTTATATTTGATAAAATGTCATACTGACTACTGCTTTGTAAATTTGATTGCAGTTAACCAGAAAAGAAAATCCCCCGAAGAGAGTGAAGTAAATTTGAAAGAATTAAAGTTTATCTAGGGAATTCACAAGACGATTGCTGAGGAGCACGTTAGGTTTGCTTCCAATTTTCTTCAATACAGAAATATCATTTCTTCCTCTATTGCCAAACCTGCAGCTTCTCCTGTTATGGTGATTTATCTTGATCAAGAAATTGCTGCTGATTTAGATACTCCTCTTTTCGAAATCATAAACAAGAGAAAGTTTCCTGATCTTCTTAGTGGTATCATTTCTGGATCCTAAAAACTTACTGAGGGGGCTAAGAAGATAATAGGGGAAACCATGAAAGAGCCCCTAGATCCCAAGGATGCAACTCTCAAAGATGTTGAACTTCCTTTGAGGATACTTAGGTGAAGGCTCGAAGAGAAGCGGGTTGACCAGGTGACTGACCAACAGACCTTGGTTGAATTACCTTCTTCTGATGCTGGTCCTCCAGCAATTATTACTCCTAGTTTGTCCATGAAGTTGATCAAGTTTGGTACTCTTCCAGACCATAGGGGGTGGATGTTATGCTCTTCTGAGCAAAGGTTTCTGAATTGGATGCTCAGAGCCTTACATCAGTAAGTGATTTCCATATTCTTGGTTCTGTTATCTTTTATATTTCCCATATACTAATCTTGATCTTCTTCTTTTGAAGTTAGTTCTTGGTGTACTTCAATAATATGCTAGAGAAGGATGATTCAATTTAGGCTTCTTCTTCAAATGATGTACAGGAAGATTTGGTTGGCTTAAAGAAGTCTTTTCTCTATTCTCATCAAGCCCTAGAGACTGAGAAGAGTACCTGGGTAGATAAACTGGAGACAACTGAAACTGCTAGGCATACATCTGATGAAAATTCTCGTAAATCTGAGCACAGGGCTAAGGAAGTAGAGCACGAGGGAAAGAAAGCTGAGAGCAAGGTATAGGAAGTTGAGCGCAGGGCAAAGACTGCTAAAGAGCTTGTATCCTCTACCAAATCTAAGAGAAATCCTGTTGTAAAGGCGTCCTTCAGTGCTGGCTAGGACAAGGGTTGGAACAAAGGCATTTCTGCTGCCTCTGCTCAGATTGAGTATGTAAAATAAAAATATTTCAGAGATGGTTGGGTTACTACACTTCAGGATTTAAACACTGTTGAAGGCTCTAAAATTTTTTAGAGACATACTCATGGTCCTCCTCCTTCCATTAAGGATGAGATTGAAGATGAAGTCGGTTCTGGGGAGTCTTCTCTAGTGGTTGAATCTGCTGCTGACCAACCTAAAATCACTGAGTCTTCTCTTCCTTAATCTGAGCACACCGAGCAACTCCAGCCCGTGGCCCCTTCTTCTGAAGAGATTGAGATTGATAGCGAGAAGGTGTAAATTTTTTGGCATTTTCCCTTTTCCTTTTTTGTTTATTTTTTTTATTTTTATTGTATCTGAACTTCTTTATTATAAAAAAGAAACCTTTTTTCCTTTTTATCTCTTGTTGATCATTCTTGTTCTTTATTCTTGTCGTTGATTGGTGGTTATTTCTTCTTGCTAGTTTATAACGAAGATGAAACAACTATCTTCCAATAATACCGAGCTATTGAGGAAATGCAATGCTTTTTCCAAAGCAGGTCGTACAGACTTATCCGAGGAAGAAATTGTTAAGTTACATGGTGATGATGCATTAAAGTAGGCTAAAGAGGCCTACAAATATTTTAAGTACTTACTTGATAAGGCAGTAGAAAATAATAATGTTGATTATTATGAGATGATAGAAGAACTTCAAGAATAATATAAAGAGTCCACTTCACTGTTGCACGAGAGCTATGAGCAGAAATATCGAAGCTTGAGTGTAGATCGGGGTTTTGACAACTTTATTTATATTTATAACAAAAAGGACGCTTTACTTAAGATTGAAGTTGAAGAAACTAGAACTATTGCCAAACTTCTAGAAGAGGAGAATAATAATCTAAGGGGTGAAGTGAATCTTTTGAAGTCAGGTTCTGGAGCTATTGTTGCCACTACCAATGAGGGATATTCCTTTTTAGAAGCTAAAAATGCAATATTAAGGGATGAGTTGGAAGCTTTAAAAAAGATTAAGTTTGCATCCTCTTCCCGAGCAAGAAATAAGCTTGTCCGAGGAACTTTAGAAGAAATTAGGAAGCAATAAACACTTGCCAATCAAGTAGTACAGTTAAAAACTAAAGACCGAGCTATTGTTGAGATGTCCCAGAAGCTGCAGACATTGTCTGAGAAATTATCTACTCAATCCTCCCAGTTACAAGTTAAGGATGGAGTATTGAAGAAGTTGTAGACTCAAGTTGATAAATTAACCTTTTAATTCCATAAGCAACTAAGGGAAGTTTGGATGGATAGGTATAATGAAGATTTGGGGAATTTAGATGATAGACTCCAATAGACTAAGAATGAGGTCTATAAATGGGGTTGGATGAACGCTTTAACCATGATGAAGGTGGATTGTAACAATTCACTATGGGATTGGTATGAACCCTGGTTGCTTGAGCTTGACAATCCTCCTTTTAAGTTATATGTCAACTGGATTCTTGTTCATCGTATTCCTCAATGCTTGATTTCGAAGTACTTAGGAGATTACGAGCTACATGATGAACTAGAGATCATCTGACCTCCACATCTGCTTGATCGTCCTAGTAGAAGAAATACCAGGATGCTTCAGGATTTTGACTTAATCAACTCTCCTTATGCTTTGGATTATCCTCCAGCTGGCATGGATCCTGTTTCTAAGTCTGAAGGAAAATGCCCTGTAGAATAAAGATTTGTATGTTGCTTTTGCATGTTAAACAACAATATGTAATCATATACTTTAATGAAAAATATTTATTTTATCAATCTTTGGTTGTAGATGGATTCTCTTTTAGTCAATCTCTGTATATGAATGTCTTCTTGGTCTCCGACTTGTGAATGGAACAACTTTTAGTCAATCGCTATTTTTGGATCGACAATTTGTCAATCAGTAATTTTTTACCGTTTCTATTGATACCCTTAGGATTATCTTAAATGATGTACCAATTACCAATGCATCACCATGGTTCTACTAATGTACCTAAAGTTTTAGGTAATTGCATTAGTTACCTTGGTTCTCAGGTGTTAGTGGAGCATATGTCCATCTTTTAACCAAGTTTAGATGAAAATCATTCATCCGTTTCTTCATTAACCAAACATTTGGGACTTATAATTTTGCCTTACATGGTTTTTTTCTTTTTATGTACTGATGACCAACTTCGTTGGTGCCTTTATTGATAACGACCAATATTTTTGGTGGTGTTGTTGATATCGACCAACATTTTGTTAGTGGTTTGTGTTGACAACCAACATTATTAGTGCCTTTATGTATTTACAACCAACTTTGTTGGTTCCACGACCAACATTGTTGGTATCTTTGTTGATACCGACCAATATTTTGTTAGTGCCTTTGTTGATGCATTTACAGTTTTATTTACAGTGTAGTGCATCGCACTAGTACTCCAAAAAAAAAATAACTATTTTGGGGAAATTATGTTCTCATTAATATTGAAATGAACTGAGTACATCATAGCTACATCACTAATAATATTTCCTCAGATGTTCTGCATTCCAGGGATTCTTGAATTCTTCACCTTCCAAAGACTCAATTCGATACGTGCCTGGTCAGACAACTGTTGTAATACGATAAAGCCCATGCCAATTGGATTCAAGCTTATTTTTCTTATGAATTACCTTCTTCAAAACATAATCACTTTCTTTTAAGTTGTTCGAGATCACCCTTTTGTTGTAGAAGCGTGCAGTCCGTTGTTGATAGGCTGCATTCCTTAAAGATGCATCTTCACATACTTCTTCCAGCATGTTTAAGTTCAGCCTTCTCATCAAATCACTGATTAGGGTATTAAAGTTAAGAACTCTGTGAGTAGTAAGACTAGCTTGGCAGGAATTACGACTTCAATACCAAATGCTAACATGTAGGGGGTTTCTCCAGTAGCTATTCTACGGGTTGTTTGATAAGCCCACAAGATGGAATGCAATTCATTGATCCAATTCCCTTTAGCATTTTCCAGCCTTTTCTTCAACCCATTCAATAAGGTTCTATTCGTTACCTCTGTTTGACCATTTCTTTGAGGGTGTCCAGGAGCAGAGTGTATTTTTTAGACATTGGATTGGGCGCAATAAGCAGCAAATTCGTCGTTATCAAATTGTGTGCCATAATCAGTAATAAAGGCGTCAAGCAAGCCATACCTGCACGTGATTCTCTTCCAAATAAACTGATAAACTTTTTTATAATATATATCGATCAAGGGCTCAGCTTCCACCCATTTACTGAAGTAATCAACAACTACAACCAAATATTTGAACCTGCCTCGGGTGGTCGACAAAGGCCCGACCAAGTCAATTCCCCACATAGAAAAGGGCCAAGGTGGAGTGATTGGTGTTAGGACAGCTTATAGAGCCTTGCGTATGATAAAAAACCTCTAGAACTCATCACACTTCTTGGCCAAAGGTGCGCAATTTGCTCGCGTAGTTAGCTAGTAGTAATCCTATGTGATGATTCTTTGTAACAAAGTTCTCCAGATTATATGAGCTCCACAGGAACCTTCATGGACTTCCTTAATCAATTATTTTACTTCAACTAGATGCATACAGCATTGGAGACCAGCATTCAGTCCTCTTCTAAACAATACACCCTTGTCTATCACATATCTAGTAGCTTTGTATTTCAACTTCTTGGCTGCAAGTAAGTCAACTGGTAGAATTCCATCCTCAATATAAGCTCTTATGGGATCCACCCAAGATGGACCCATGTAACCGCAATAAAATTAACCATCAGGTCTTCATCAATGCTCCTATTAGCAAGCAGCTCAATAGGAATAGTTCTTCGCAGCTCGGTTCTGGTTGGTGTATCTAGTCGGGCAAGTGAATCTACTTGTGCATGTTCCAGTCTTAGAATTTTGATCATCTCAATAGCTAGCAAAGTGGCGATTACCTTCAAAGTTGTAGCTAAGTATCTAGACATCAATTCTCCTTTGGATGCATATAAGTTCAACAACTGATTTACCACTAACTATAAATCACTGTATACCACAACTTGTTCAGTATTCAGTGATTTGGCTAGATATAAACCAACAATCACGGCTTCATATTCTGCCTCATTATTGGCGGCTTAAAATTGGAATCAAACAGCGTACTCTATGTCTACATCATCTGGAGTGTTGAGGATGATTCCTGATCCGCACCTAGTTGCACAGGATGATCCATCAATATAAAAACTCCATATGGGGATATCGTTATCAAACGCTTGATTAGTTAGAATCCTTTGATGGAAGATTTTATCGTTTACTTCTTCATATTTATTTTTCATCTCCTGTACTCCGATGGAAGGTTTGGTTGATCTGTGGTAGCTCGTTCTACAAATGTTTTTCTTAGAGTTGGTCGGGGATATCTCCAGTAGGTCTACTGACTTCTGAATGTTGCTCTACAGGAATCCCTTGTTGCTCGGGAAGCTCTGGGTAAGTGAATTCTGCAATAAAATCAGCCACAACTTTGTCTTTTAAAGATGACCTTGGTTCATATACGAGATCATATTCTCCTAACTCCATAGCCCAATACATCAATCTTTTAGATTTCTCTTGCTTATGCAAAGCCTGTTTCAGTAGCCTGTCTATGTATACCACTATGGTATGAGCTTTAAAATATGGCTTCATCCGTCTATTAGCCTCAACTAAGGCTAATGCTAATTTCTCCAGCTTGGGATATCTTACTTCTTCTCCTTAAAAATATTTACTAGTGTAATAAATCATCTTTTGAACTCCGTTTTCCTCCCTGATCAAGGCAGATCTAACAACTGATTCAAATGCATCTAGTTACAAATACAACTTTTCTCCCAGCACTGGTCGAGAGAGTAGTAGGGGTGCTCTCAGGTACTTCTTCAATTCCAAGAAGGCTTTTTTACATTCATCGTTGCATTCAAAGGTTTTTCTGAGTACCTTAAAGAATGGTAAACATTTGTCTGTTGCTCGGGACACAAATCTGTTGAGTGCTGCTATACGCCTTATTAGCCTTTGAACATCCTTTTTACTGGTCAAGGATTGCATTTTTATCAAGGCTTTGATCTTATCTGGATTAGCTTCGATGCACCTTTGATTTACTATGTACCCAAGAAACATTCCCTCCTAAACTCTGAAGATGCAATTGGTCGGGTTTAACTTTATCTGGTTCTTTTCTAATTAATAAAATGTTTGGCTGAGGTCGGCAATATGATCTTTAGCTTTTTTTCTTTTCATAAGCATATCATCAACCTACACCTCCATGTTCTTTCCTATTTATTCCTCAAATACTTCGTTCATCAGTCTCTGATAGGTGTCACCAGCATTTTTTAGACGAAATGGCATAACAGTATAGCAATAAGTTCCTCGAGGGGTAATAAAGGAAGCACTTTCTCTGTCTTCTTGCTTCATTTTGATCTAGTTATAACCAGAATATGCATCCATAAAACTCAGTAGCTCGTGCCCCAAAGTAGCATCCACCAATTGATCAATTCGTGGCAAAGGAAAATGATCCTCTGGGCATGTTTTATTCAAGTCAGTAAAGTCAACACACCCTCCACTTATTGTTTTTCTTCTTAACTATAACTATGTTGGCCAACTAGTCTGGGTGCTTTACATCTTCAATAAAGGAAGCCCTTTGAAGCTTCTCCACTTCTTCTTGTATAGCCTGGTTCTTCTTCGGGATAAAAACTCTTCTTCGCTGCTTTACAGGTTTAACCTCCTTATTAACATTAGGCTCATGGCATAGGAAATTAGGGTCTATGCCAAGTATATCTTCACGATTCCATGCGAACACCTGATTTCTCTGCCTCAAGAAGGCCACCAACTCCTGTTTAAGAACCGGATCCAATGACGCTCCTATTTGAGTTGTTTGTTCTGGTTTATCATCATCCAGAATAATGTTTTTTTTTGCGTCCATCACTTTTCCTTTTACGATCTCGAATTCATCTCTTGGATCTAAGGTTTTAACCTCAGATTCATTGTTCAGCTCAGATATATCCACTTGATAAGTGGTCGATTTCCTCTTTACTTCTAGCATAACTTCCTCCTCGATAGATGAATAGTAGCATTCTCGAGCTACTTTTTGGTATCTTTTTACTATTCTAACTCCAAAGTTGGTCGAGAACTTCAGTTATTGATGAACTGTAACAGCTTCAAACTTCTTCAGACCTACTCTTCCATGATCATTTTGTAGGCAGAATGAACATTTTTGTCCATTACAAAGAGTCTCACTTTCTCTGTCATGCTCATCGGCCAGGTCCCGATCAACGCATCTAGCTTGATTATTCGCAATGGAAACACTTTTTCACCAGAGAATCCAATGAGGGGCCTGTGATAAGGGTCCAATTGGCTTAGTTTCAAATCCAAACTATCAAAATAGGGATAGAATATAATGTCCATTGAACTGTTATTATCCACCAAGGTCCTTGCTACCAATATGTCTTTCATCCTGACTTTGATTACTAAAGGATCATCATGAGGATACAATACTCCAGATAGATCGTTCTTGGAAAAGATAATTACCAGTTTATCTTTGTTGATATTCCTTGGTCGGTCATCTTCAGCAAGGTTGATTCCCTGGATATATGAATAAGCTTGAGCCTCATTGAGGTAGCCTTCCTTTCAACTATGTGATCTCTTCCTCCTGCATCCCCACCTATAATCATATAGCAGTCAAAGAATCCAAAACTGAGTGTGAATACCCTACGTTCAGGTTATGTAGGCTTCTTGGGGAGATCAGGATCGTCTTTCGGATCCTCGTCATGGTTCCTCATCTTGTCTTCTCAAGGCTTAATAGGTGATTTAGATCTCTGTCGACCTCTACCTCTAGTTCTTCCACCAGCTTGCCGATCAACAAATTTATCCAATTTTCCTCTTTGGATGAGTTCCTCTATCTCATTTTAAAGAGCAATACACCGGTTGGTCATATGACCATGATCTTTGTAACATTCGTAATACTTGGACTTATCCCTTTTATCAACAGGTGGCCTTAACTTTTTAGGCCAACTCAAATCATTGTTGCGGTTGATTTTTTCCAGGACATGGTGTATATTCACCATTAAGGGAGTGTAATTGGTAAATTTTCTCAGCCGATCTAGGCTTTCTTGTACTTTTAAATTTTTACGTTCCTTGTGATTCTTATGCTCCTTCTTATCCGATTCCCTCCAGCTTTCGCTTCCGCCTTTGCATCTGAATTCTTTTTAGCATCCATAGCTTCCTCGACGTTCATAATCTTCGCTGCTTTGTCCATCAATTATGTCATCATCTTTGGGGGATCTTTTTCCAAAGTATAATATAGTTTGTCGAGGAGCAAACCACTCATGAGGCCAGTGATTGTAGTCTTTTTCCTTGTAATCAATAACTTCTAATTTATCATTGTTAAAACGAGTGATATAATCCCTGGAACTTTCTCCCACCTTCTGTATCACACTAAGAAAATGAGCTACTCGCTTTACTGGTTTGGCTCCAAAGCATAAATTACCAATGAATAGCTCAGGGAGTTATTGGAAGCTAACAATCTTTCCCGAGGAAGACTATTATTCGAGATTTGAGCAGATCCAATGATTGTTTCTGAAAATGCCCTTCATCGCATCTTATTAGGAACTACATAAATATCAGCTACTGTTTGGTATTGTTCTATATGAAGAACTGGATCAGTCTTCCCATCATACTTGGGAGTGACCACTAGGGCTTTAAACTTGGAATGTGTAGGGAAATCTACAATGGTTTGCACAAAAGGAGATCCCTTAATAAAGCTTCCCTAGAGAGGATTCTTGGCATTGACCATTTATCCCAGTCTATCTTCCAAACGCTGAATGGGCCCCTTCCAGGCATCATTACCAGCACCAGATTTGTGGGTGACAGCTCTTTTATGTCGACCAACTGACTGTGCTGAGCTTTCTTCTTTTGAACCTTCTCTTTGATTGGACCGAGTTGTTCATTGGGTGTTTAATCTAGATTGGGGTGAACCTTCCCTCGGGTCTCTTGGTTGTTGAGTATTTCCTGATGCAACCCGGAGAGCATTTCCCTTAGGTCCCAAATGATCGAAAAGAGAGGCCCTACTTAGCCTTTCTAAGGTACTTAATCTTTCTAGGATGAGGGACTGTCCGTCAGAGGAATTAGTAATCCTGATAGAAGAAGTTTCTCCAGGAAGGTAAGAAGGATCCCGTGAAGTTCGGGAATGGCTATCCCCAAGACTCCATATCGGTGGTAGTGGCATACTCCTTTGATTGAATTATGCAGAGACTCCAGATTGTAGAGTTTTGGCCAACTATCGTATCGTATCCTGCATAGCCTCTTGACCCTTGGCCAAGCTAGCAAAAATTCCAGTTAAATCATTATAGCTTGGAGGGGCGTAGGGAGTAGGAAGAATTCCCACATTTATGGTGCTTGATTCAGGAATTTCAGCCATATATAATGAATTAGTGAAAATGTTTAGCAAGACGTTCCCATAGACAGAGCCTATCTGTTGATGCAAAAAACTAGACTAGGTCTAATTGATTGATCACAGATAAATAAAATAAAAGCAAATAAGACAAGGAGATTTTTAAAGTGGTTCGGCTTAAAGGAATAGCCTACATCCACTGTTATGTATTACTTGACTGCCTTGATTTATTTTTTATCCCTCACAATGAGGGTGATATATGTATTTATAGCCCAAGAGGGGTGATGATGATAGTTATCGTGTGAAAGGATGAAATGACTTCATTTGTTAGGCATTTACATCAATACATAATGAGAATTAAATATACTATTGTTTTTGCTTCACTAGTTATACAGGTTAAAAGACTGTTGTCGCTTCATTGGCTGCACTGATTAGATTTTCATTCGTTGGTTGGTCTTCCCAGTTGGTTGGTATCCCGTGTTGGTTGGGCTTCCTTGTTGGTTTGTCTTCTTTATTGGTCGGGCTGCCTTGCTGATCGGAGATTTGTGCCATACTGATTTAGATTTAGGCCACATTAGATGACACGTGTTGACTTTAATTGGTCCACGTAGAGTGGTGAATTTTTGTATCAACATCGCCCTCATCACCCTCAGGTTTGGTGATGTTGAAGATATTTGTTACAAGAGTTATTTTCCCCGAACGTGAGTTGCATTTTCCCATTTTTAGTGTTGATTAATGCGTTAGGCGTAGCTAAGAATGGGCGAACAAGGATGATGGGATTATGATCACTCGATAAAGCTGAGGGCTCCTCATCCCAAATGACAAAATTCATCGGGAAGTAGAAAGTGTCAACTTGGAGGATCACATCCTCAACAACCCTCCAAGATATCTTCACCGAACGATCTGCGAGTTGGGGAGTCATCGTTGTGAGCATAAGGTCCCCCGAGTCTAAATTCTTATAGATGGAATAGGAGATAATGTTAACACTTGCCCCTAAATCTATTAGTGCTCTCTTAATTCGATTCTTTCCCATGATGCATGAAATCGTTGGTGCACCCGGATCTTTAATTTTTCTGTGGAAGGTCGTTTAGACGTATGGAACTGATGTTCTGTGTTAAAAACAATTTTTTCTTTATCTTTATCCTGCGTTTCACCGTGAGTAAATCTTTCAGGACTTTATCATAGGCGGGAATTTGCTTGATGGCCTTGAGGAAATGTAAATTAATCTTTACTTGCTTAAAAATGTCTAAAACATTATCGCGGGAGGTCCCTTTTTGAGGTGGAACCAATCGTTGAGGGAACGGCGCAGCAGTGGGTGGTTTCATAACTACCTCAAGCCTGACTGGGTCATGATTAACACACTTTCTCAAGGGGACATCTTCGGCCTCTTTCGTGCCAGGCGAAATCTCCTTGTCATTTTGCTCGTCGTGCGAAAGAGGTGACAAGTCAATAACTCTTCCACTACGTAGAGTGGTAATTGCACTACATTGCTCTTGATGTTCGTTAGATGTAGAGCTAACACTCGTTTGACCTTGAGGAAGTCATTGGCCTTGAGCCTAAAACTTACCCTTCTCTTGAATACTTAAGGATGATTGCAACTTTGAGATGTTCGCATTCATTTCTATAAACATGCGGGCATTTTGAGCATTGGTTTCATTTTTCACATAGATGAATTGGTTCAAAGCACTACACCAAAATGACAAAATTGTCACCTTTCAGTCGGCCACCCTTGTCAAGGTCATTGACCGTGACAAAAAACACGTGTTTTATGTCACGGTCATTGACCTTGACACGACCATGACAAAGAATTGTCACGGTCAATGACCGTGACAAGTCCGTGACAAATTTACTTCTCACGGACTTGTCACTGTCATTGACCATGACAATTCTTTAAATAATTGTCACGGTCAATGACCTTGACACGACCGTGACAATGGTTCCAGCAAAAACCCTTTCCCCCTTCTTTTTTCCCTCCCGTCGTTCCCTCCATCTCTCTCTCTCTTGACGCTGCTCTCTCTCTCTCTCTCTCTCTCTCTCTCTCTCTCTCTACTTTCAGATTTAATTCTCTCTCTCTCTCTCTCTCTCTCTCTCTCTCTCTCTCTCTCTCTCTCTTCCATTTATATATATGTTTGTGTGTATATATATGTGTATGTGTGTATATATGTGCGTGTGTGTGTGCATGTGTGGGGGGTGGTGCAAGGTGGGGGCAGGGTGGGGGTAGGGTGGGGGCGGGGCAGGGTGGGGGGTAGGGGGTGGGGCAGGATGGGGGTAGGGTGGGGGGTAGGGGGTGGGGCAGGGTGGGGTGGGGGTGGGGGTAGGGGGTTAAAAATGTAAATAAATAAGTAATTTTCTATAAATTTCCAAAAATAATATCCAAAAATGTAAATGTAAATAATATCCAAAAATAGTGGATAACAATTTATTTTCATTCAAAATAAATAAGTAATTTTCTACAAATTTCATAAAAAAATGAAGGCCAGCTTAATATGTGAAATAATCGCTATATACATGATTAATGTTTAACATTATAATGTTTATAATGTTTAACATTATAATGTTTATAATGTTTCGAATATTATAATGTTTAACATTATTTTAGATTATTTTATACATGATTAATTTTGTAATATGCAGTAAATATGAAGCATGTGAGAATAATAAAAGACGAAAAATAATGGTACAATCAGATAGCGAATTTAGGCTATGGTTGACACAAGAGATAATTATAATGAAAACAGTTGTTATATAATGTTACATTACACTTAAATTTTACCACTAATATAATTAATTTATCTATATTCTCAGCTCCTAAAGATGGGTGATGCGACATCAAGGCTTACTTGTCTAGCCACTGGACCCTTGTTCGTGGCACAAGAGTAAAAAAAGTATCGATTGAACGGTTACATTTTCGGCGCTAAAGTGTACGAGGAAAGTACAAATGTACAGAACTCGGGAATTTCATACAAGGCTCTTACTTTCTTTCGAGCGAGCGCAAAAGATAAAAACCTCGTTGAAGCTGAAATGACTTACTATGGTGTAATCCAAAATATATTTGAATTGGATTATATAAGCTTCAAAGAGGTTGTATTTTACTGTGAATGGGTAAGAGTTGAGGATAAAAATGCTTGTAAATTTGATCCTGTCACCAATTTGATCATGGTTGACTTGTCCAATTTGAAGAGCAACGACCACATGAGCGATGAGCCATTTGTTTGTGCATTTCAAAAGGTTAAGCAAGTGTTTTACTCGGAGTATATCAACAACGAGCCGTGGTCAATTGTCCAACACGCGCCAAGGCTTCTAAATAGTAGTGTGGATGACTTGGCTGCTCCTACCGCATATCAATCCATTTTTTATGATAACCCGAATTTGAAACAATTTTTTAATTTGTAATAAATATTTCAATTTGTACCGAAACATCCATTTTTAATGCTTTTAATTGATCTGCACTTTATCATTTTCACTCTTGTGTAGTGTGCGTGTGTGGAGAGGAGATTAAAACATAAATATTCCAACTACATCTAAGTTTTGTTTATACTAATCCATGAATATACGTTTCTTACCTTTAATAGGTGATTAGTACATAGTTGTTTGGGGTGTCCTATTTGTGGAGAGGAGACTGAATCTCTTCGTCTATCCGAACACTAAGAAATGCCATAATCCTATGGAGCGATGCTCTGCAAATTCCTCCCAACCGTTATGTAGCCAAACATCACCAATTGAAGTTGTCAATTCCACTTTCCATACCCCACCACTTGGAACTTCTAGCAAAACATGGGAGACCATTGAAAGGTGGAATTGACAACTTCAACTGCTGATTTTTGGCTACACAACGGTTGGAAGGAATTTGCAACGCATAACTCCATAGGATTATGGTATTTCTTAGTGTTTAGATATGAAGAGAATTATATTTGACACGATTGCCCGGGGTACATTAGTTGGAAGGAGGTGCCATATGAGCTCAAGTTAGCTGTTTGAGTGACACTACAGGTAATGTATTTATATTTATATGTCAATTTCGATTTCGATTTCAATTACGATTTATATTTAACTATATTTGAGGGGCGGATACTAATTTTACATTATTTCAATTCAGGGGATAGGGAGTGGCGCTAAGGGTAGGCCACATATGCTCTATACTTATGTGGCTATTCGGATGAGAAGGGAAGGATAAGGAGGTGTCCCTGAGCATCGCGGTACAAAATATCTCCTCCATGCAAATAGTTTGTAGATTTGAGATAATTGATGGTGATGTTTTTTCTTCTTAAATAGTTTCTATTTTGAATATATATTTGCATTATCTTTAGTTTGTTTGGATATATGATGTTTGGAACAGGTACAAAGTTGCTATAACAGGTACAAATATACTGCTGGGCAGTGGCAGTGGCCATACTGCCCAGCAGATTTTTTTTAAATTCTGCCCAGAATTGTCACGATCATTGACTGTGACACGTCCGTGATAAAAAGTTATCACGAACGTGTCACGATCAATGGCCGTGACAATTTTTTTAAAAAGGGTCACGGCTTTGTCACGGTTATAAACCGTGACAAACGTGTCACGATCATTGACCGCGACACGACCGTGACACAAAATGCGAGTTTTGTGTCAAGGTCAATGACCGTGACAAAAAAAGTTATCTCGACTCGAAGTGTCACGGTCATTGACCTTGACAAGTTGGATTTGTCAAGGTCAATGACCTTGACAATTCGGCAGATTTGGTGTAGTGAAGTATCCTCAAAAATTCGCCTCGGACGGGTGATATACAGCGCAGGAGGTGGTGCTTGCGTGTGTGGAACTTGTTGAAATAGAGGAGGCGGTGGTGGAGGAGGGGCAACGTGTGAATTGGGATTCAACGCAGCATGTTGTTGCCCGTAAATAAACCCAAGATGGTTTTTCCATGAAGGGTTATATGAATTCCCATGAGGGGCATTAAAATTATCCTTAATATTTCCTATCGCTCCCACCTTCTCTTGAATCATAACTTTATAGGCGTGTATCGTTGGACAATCCTCTATTGAATGACCCACCTCACAAATGGCACACACCTTCTCTCTTGATTGAGTGGATCCAAGTGTTTCTCTTGCCTATAATTCGACTTCGTCTTTAAAATGTTTAGCAAGTTGGTTTATCTGAAGTTGCAACTCCGCTTCTTTGTCCAAATGATAGAGTCTGGACACAAAAGGAGCAGTGAGCATCTGTCGAACTCGGTTTTGGGTGTTAGGATCGGATGTGTCCCATGTTTGAGTAGTCTCGACGACATACTTGAGATGGGACTCGACATTGTTTGCATCTAAGTCCCAAAATTCTCTCTCGCACATCGTTTCAACGAGTTGTTTAGACGTTATACTTAGCCCTTGGTGGAAGAAAGATATAAGGCGATACTTCTCAAAAACATGATGTGTCCATGTGCTAATCAACTCTTGGAAACGCTCCCAACATCGATCAAATGGCTCATTTTCTTATTGTCTAAAACTTTGAATTTGAGCCTTGATGGAATTTGTTCTATGTTGGGGGAATAATTTTAAGAGAAAATTAGCTTGGTCTCTTTCTATGACCCGATTGAGTACGGTGATAAAGACCAAAGCCATGTCTTAGCTTTATCCTTAAGGAAAAAGGAACTAGTTTTAGGCAAACGACATCTTGAGTGCAATCTGGATCACTAAACGTGTCGCACACCTCTTCGAACTCACAGATGTGGAGGTATGGTTTCTCTGAATCCAAGCCGTGAAACGTGGGAAGAATTTGTATCATCTCATTATGAAAATGGAACTATCATGCATTGTACGGAAGTAGAATGCATCCTGGAGTGACAGTTCACTTGGGATATAAAAGCTCTCTCATGGGACAATATGGTATATCTCCCTCACCCGTACCAAAATTAGCATTATCCGACATGGCTCTCTCACTAAATGACTCGAAATCCTCACTCGATGCCCTAAAAGTGTGACTCGTAATGGAATTTTACGGTGTAGGAGGTGGAACCCAAAACTGAGGTACGTTAGGAGTGTGCGGGCTATCGGGGTCGTACTAAACTATGGGATTTTTGTGAATGCGGGTGGGAGTTGATTGAAGAGTTTGTTGCGGATTTTTCATGAAAGGACTTTGAGAGATGTTATATTTATTTTTTTTGCTCTTTACTTTTTCATTTTTTTTGGATTTTTGATATTTTTTGGCTTATTAAGAATTAGAGTCAAATTTTGGATTAAATCGACCTAACATAAAATTCTACCTAATCCCCGGCAATGGCGCCAAAAACTTGACGCAACTCAAAATGTGTCTCTAGTGCATGCTAATTACGGTTCAAGTGCAAACCGACGCGTAAGTAATAAACCCGATAAGACGGGATGGAATCCTCAAGGAATATAGGTAAGATGATGAATCCTAAGGTTCACTCTAAAAGAAGCAAGAAAAGATGATTGATTTTAAGTTTATCTACGAACTAGATGCAAATTAATTAAACTACATATACAGAAGTAAACTAAATATGAATTAATGAATATGAATGAGAAAATTAGGTTGGACTACAATCTCCCGAACCATAGTATGTTTATTAGGATATAAAATTAGTTGTGAATTAGATAATTAATTAAACCACAGACTTACATCATACATAATCAAGAATAGAAATAAAGCGGTGTCGAAATAGCTGACACGCATATCGTATTCTTAAACACCCCGATTACCTAGGGAAAACGAGGTTAAAAAGTCCTACGACAGTTGTGACAACTAATCAACACGATTCAATCATTTATTTAATTCAGGGAATAACTTTTATATCCATGCAAACCACATCGGGTTGGGTTCATGCATTCCAACCCTTAGAAATCTAGACGGACATGATTTCGTGAAAACTAACACAAATCTTAACGTCGAATGCGTTGAAAATCATAAATACACTAGTGTCAAACATGCATGGGAGATTTGGAATCCCAGAAAAATAAAGGAATGTGAAATTAAAATCAACTTGAAGAACAAAGAAGAAGGATATAAACTTGATTAATTAAGACCTTAAATTTAACCTTTGCAAGTGTAAATCTTCTATGCATAAATGAAACTTGGGTTCTTGAGTCTTCTCCTCTATTGTTCACTATCAAAATCTTCTTAAGACTATATTTTTCTAAGTACATATAATGATACTCCATGTTTTGAAAGAGTTTTACTCCTAATACGACTCTTTGGACCAATAGAAAGATAATGAAAATTCGCGCAACAGACCCCCTGAACGAGTTCAGCGGTACATGTGAACTGGTTTGCCCCCAAACCCGTTCGGCCTGGGGTTCGTATAATTTATTTGGTTTGGTTCCTCTTTTCTTCTTTTACACTTAGATTTTTTCTCTTATTTTCTTCTCAATCTTCAAATTTACATAACTCTTTCACTGTAGCTCGGATTCGGGTGCCGTTTTCCAATATTCTTGTAACTTTGTCATCTTCGAATTTATAGTTGGCCCCACCTCCGGACAATAGCTGTAGAATTACAAAAATGCCCTTGAACTCCCGTTTTCTTAGTTTCTTTCGCTGTTTCAAGTTCTCTTTCGCACTAACTTGTATAAAATACCTGTAAAACACATAATAGATACACGAAACACGAAATACTTTTTGAAAAAGGTTAGTAGCATAAATGTGAGGTAATTCCAAGTTAATTAGACTGCACGGGATCATAAAAAGACCTAAATTATGGGGATAAATATGAATAATTTATAACTAATCAGTAGTACCATGTTATGTTGTGCTATTGGAACAGATCACATGCTAAAATTATAATATATGTATATATTTTGAATAATGTGTTGATGCATAAAATCACAATTTTAGTTTCCAATGTGTAGAATAAATTTAATTGTAGGTGTTGTTATCATGCATGCTTATATCTAATTGTGTGTTATATTGATAAATATCAATCATATTGGAATTATAGTATTTGGCAACTTGTGTATCGCTTTCGTAGAACTTGACTGGTACATGATCAAATTGATGTAATTAGAATGGAATTGAATTCATATGATTAAAATTAGAGGAATCGTAATGTTAAATTATAAATTATGAATTACGTCTAGATTATTTGTGTTAATAAAATTGACATCGCAAGAACGTTGGGATTTATGGGAGTAGTTTGACTTTCACACTTGTTTAACAGGTTGCATGGTAGGTATGGGACCAATAGGTGGACTTTATTAATGTTGGAACTTTCTAGGTATCGGACTACTGACACATGCTTGTACAGTTGAGTATTTTCCTCGGTGGGAAAAGGTAATATGTCGTTACATTATTCCTTTATCCTATGGGTGAATTTGTCTTAAGTATTCCTTCTAAGTGATAGATTACGTGATACTTATGATTTGGTGATCTGTAGGTTTGGTGACTAGGGGTGGTTTTAGTTGGTATGGTCGAATTATGGATGAGGATAGTTAGAAATAATAAAAACTTGATTAAGAAAAGATAATTAATTCCTAAGATAATACATACGTATTAAAATGGATTTGGTTCGCGAGTATGTGGAAGGCTAAAGAAATTTGGGCCATCTGGCTATAATGACGTGAGTGTGTATTGGAGTGATGAGTATGTGAAGGTCTAACTAAAATTGGCCGGCCGACTATAGTGGTGTATCATGCGTGGAACATCAAGAGTATGTAAAATTAGGTTGAATGGATATATTGATGGGTGTGGGTGGAACGGGTTAGAATTTTTGGCATGCCAGAAGTATGTGCAGGACGCTAAAGTGGGGTCCCTTCAATAAAATAATTGGATAATGGAATTAAGTTAAGTAAATGGAATAAATATCTAATTAATTATTGAAATAAACATAACTAGACTTAGGTAGTTGGATAGCTTAGTTTATGTGGGTGGTTTGTATTATTTTACTTTACTCGAATATTATTATATTGATCATTGATTTAAAATACTCTATTGTGATATTTATCTCTTATGATGCATATAACTGAATTCACATATCATATTTGGGAAGAGTAGTTGGCATTCCTGCGGTGGGTTCTAACCTATTGCGTTGACTAACATTTCAGGTTAGGTTGCTGGATAGCTGCATAGTATTTGGAGATTTGACGACTTGCATCTAGAGTTACTTTTACTGCGATAGTTTAGATTTCCATTCAGTCATTTCATTAGTGAGATAGTATTTTGGGATTTTCGTGGGCTATTAAGTTCCATAGCTGTTTACGATTTTTAGTTTGGAGATTGTAGTAGTTAAATTTTTATTCATTTTAGTATTATTATCATTTGGAGGTTGAGATTTATTTATTGGAGTTTACATGGTAATGGATTGTGATTCTCGTGGATGTTTTTATTCGTTAGACTTTTGCAAATATATCTTGTGGAAAAAGATTTTAAAATGTCTCATATTTTTATCACATGCTAATAATGGTTTTTAATTTTGACGCTTAGTGTAGGTTGACAGCATGGCCTAGATAGATTCAATGCGAAAATACGTGGGGTGTTACAGTTAGTATCATGGTGTTAGGTTTAGAGGGTTTTGAGTATGTGATAGCTTTAGCATTGCCAATCTTTGAATTCGGTTATTGATTTGTACTCCTTAGGCTTTGGGTCTATCATGCGTGTTAGTCTTGTCTTTGTGGAGAGAAGGAGTTGGTGTTAGGGATATTTTAGATATTAAGATTAAAGATAGTTACCTTGAGTTGAGGTATGACTACTATTGATAACAAATATGAAATTGATGTCGGTTATTTGAGGATTTGGAATTAGTGTTAGGACGTTTAAGAAATATGTTAGACGTGGTTAGTGGGGTAGATGGGTATTCTCTATTTTTAGTTATGCTTTAAATATATAATTGAGATATACATAGTTACATTTTTAATTGTGGGGTAAATGCGTGTAAGATTTGGTGTATAGGCACCTCGTCATGAAAATCTACGGGTAGGCATATGTGAGACTTATTTTATTTGTGCGAGTTTACGTTACTATATCTATGCCTTGATAAATTTCGAGGAAGAAATTTTTGTATTAGTGGGGAACATTGTAATACCACCTAATATTGAGACGGTATAAGTTTATTTAAAATAGGAAAAATAAAAACTTATTAATGATCTGGGGTTATTAAAATTTTCATGTTGTTATTGAGATAAAAATAATTGATTTGGATTTAAATTAATAATTGGAAAACCCACTTTGGGGTGGGAGGATTCGACTCCAGGAGGATCGTATTGATCAGATCCTGGAGCCAGATCGATCCAGTCAGCATTAGGTGGGGAAGTTTGATGGTTTTGTATGTGTTTGAGTTTTAATTGAACTATTTTGTTTTAAAACTTTTGCAAGAACGAACTTTAGACTTTTTCAACACTTTTAGCTCAAACAAAAAGAAGTATCTTCCCATGTTTTCCTCTCTCTCTTTTGCAAAGCCTAAACCTCCATTAAAAAAAAATTCAACTTAATTTTTAAATGCCTAATCAACAAAGAATGGAACATTATTATTTTCACAAGACAAACGCAACCATATATTCATATTTTCCAAGTGATTTAACTTCGGGTAAGAATATCATTACTTTTATCCTTAACTATTGTTGGATTTAAATATTTCCTAAACACTAATTATACATGTTTTCTAAAAATAAATATTTATTTTAATTAGACAAAGTGAAAACATAATTACGGACATATTTTTATTAAATTTAAATATTATATTTAAGACTTGAAATATTGCATGCATAGATAATTGTACCTTGATAGTCATTCAATAATATTTCTTGTTTGTTTAAAAAAAACCTTAATATGTTGGGATATTGGGACGAATCACATTTTAAAATTAAAATATATTTTTTGAATAATGTGTAGACTCTTAAAATCACAATGTTAATATGCATGCTTTAGAATAAATTTATTTGTTGTTACAAATTTTTATCACGCGTGTTTAGATTGAATTTTTTGTTAAAGTGATAAATATCACTCGTATTGGAATTACAGAATTTGATAATTTGTGGCGCTATTTTGTAAAACTTGATTGCGACAACATTAAATTGATGTAATTATAAAGGAATTGGATTCTAATGATTAAAATTCGAGTAATCGTAATGTTAAATTAAAATTTTGATTTACGTTGTTGTTTGTGTTAATAAATTTGACACTGCGAGAATGTTGGGATTTATGGGAGTAGTTTGACTTTCACACTTGCTTAGTTGGTTTCTGGCTAGGTTTAGGACTAGTAGGTATATTTTATTGTTGTTGTCACTTTCTTGGTGTGTAACTAGTGAGTTTGCACTTGTACGCTTGAATATTTTCTTGGATGGGGATATGTAGTATATTGTTACGTTATTACTTTAGCCTAGTTGTTAGACTATGTGATGACTTTGACTTACATATTCTTCCTAGGTGGTAGACTAGATGATACTTATAGTTTGGTGATTTCTAGTTATGGGACTAGGGATGGTTTTAATTGTGATTCTCGAATTATAGATGGAGCTAATTAAAAATAATAAGAACTTGATTAAGGAAAAAATAATTAATGCCTAAGATAGTAAACATGTATCAAAAAGGATTTGGGTCATGGATATGTGCAAGACTAATGAAAAGTGAATCTTTTGGCTATAGTGATGTGGATGTATATTGACGTCACGAGTATGTGCAGGGCTAACTAAAATTGGGCCTTTTGTGATAGTAACATATTGTGTGTTGAACACCACCAGTATATGCAGGCTAACTAAAATTTGGTTGTCCAACTATAATGAATGTGGATGGAACATGTTGGAATTTTAGGCTCATCAAGAGTATGGGTAGTACCAACAGAAGGATGCTTAGCTATAGTGGTCGCTTTAACAAAATAATTAGATAATGGAATTAAGTTAAGTTAATGAATCAAAGATCTAATTAATTGTTGAAATAAACATAATTGGACTTGGGTAATGGGGTGTCTTAGTTTATGTTGGTAGTTCGCATCGTTTTACTTTAGTCGCATTTTATTATGTTGCTCGTTAATTTAAAAATATTTTATTGTGACATTTATCTCTTATGACGCCTATGACTCAATTAACGGATCATATTTTGGAACAGTAGTTAGTATTCCTGCGGTGGGCTCTGATTTATTGCATTGACTAATGATTAGGCATATATTCTTCACATTTATCCCCTTAATTGCGGTATTTTTATGATCCCGTGCAGTGTATCTAGCTTGGATTTGTCTCTTATTTATGCTACTAACCTTTTTTGGCAAGTATCTCGTGTTTTGTGTATTTCTCATGTGTTTTACAGGTATTTCATGCAAGTTAGTGCGAAGGAGAACTCAAAACAGTGAAAGAAACCAAGAAATGGAGAGTTGAAGGGCATTTTCATAATTTTTCAGCCTTAGTCCGAAGGTGGGGCCAACTAGAAAGTTGAAGATCTCTAAATTACAAGAATACTGGAAAAAACGGCACCTTAATCCGAACTACGGTGAAGAAGTTACGATGTTTTGAAGTTGCGCGATAATGAAGAGTCTCGATGTGAGGATTTCTGTAATTAATTATGCATTTAATGCAGTGCAACTCTTGGAAAACTTGTGCCACAAGCGAAATTTGATGCCAAATTCGTGCAACTTGGTGCTATAAAAGACCAAGCCCTACCTCATTTTCAAAAGGGAGTTGAATTCTAGAGAGAGGGAGTCAAATTCTAGAGGGTAGGAGTAGGATTAGAGAGAGAAAGTTAGATTGTAGTTTTCTTTGGTAGAAGTTTTCATAAACCCTAGTTGTAAGTTTGAAGAAGAAGTTTTGCTGGATTCAAATTCATCTCTTTCTCCTCTTGCTAAATACAAGTATCAATTTCTATTCTCTGTTTTATTTTTCCATTCAATTCTCAATTGTTTTGCAAATTGTTAACAATGTTTGTTAGAGTTTTCTTTTGTTTTCATCATGTTTAGCTAATTTTTAAGGGTTGGGATGCATGAACCCATCCCGATGTAATTTATCTACGTAGGAAATAGAATTTAAATTTAAATTTGGAAAGAATCGTGTAAGATAAGTTCACAATCATCCTAGATCTTTTAATCTCTCTTGCCCTAGGTACTTGGGATATTTAAGAATATGATGTGCGTGTAATTATTTAGCACCGCTTTATATTTATCTTTGATTTCATATTATGCGGGCTTGAACCTCATATATGTAATGCTTAGGATCTATAAAGACTGGATTCATACAAATTTATAATTTACAATTCTAGTATTCTAATGGGTAATTACTAGGGATTGATGGATTGTATTCCAACATATTTCCTCATTCATTTTAATTAGTTTTATAAATTTGTTTCAACTTATTTCCCCTTGTCAACCATCATCATCTTTTTCACTTTTATTTTAGAAGTAATAAATCAATTAAATTCTATAAAACATTCCATGTGGATTCGATACCCAGACTTACTACTATACTCCATAAAAGTGTAGTTAGAAGTTTAGGTTTTTTTTTATTGAGGTTGGAAGCCGGTAACAACGACTAGCGTATTACACGGATGCTCGGTTTTCCACTCGATCAAAATGGCGCCGTTGTAGGGAGTGTTTGTTATAGATTATAATTGACTTACTGCTTCGTAAAAAAATATTAAAAAAAAATAAATAAATAAATAACAAAAGAAAAATGTGTGTCACGTTTTTTAATTGCCCAATTTGAAATGTCTTATTTTAACTCTTTTGGTGGCTTTAATTGTTATGCTAATAGTGAGGAAGAGGAGGCACTCAAGACTTATGAACATTGGATCAATATCACTAAAGATGATTATATTAAATATAAGCCTAGTGCTGAGAAACTCCAAATTTATCAAAATCAATTGCTTGAAGAAGAAAGACTTGAAAAAGAATATCGAGAAAAAAATCGTTATTGGGAGCGAGAGTTAGATGCATTATTTGAACCCAATGAGGATTTTTTTTCCGATAGTTTTGAAGATGAAGTAAGTTTTCAACCAAATGAGTAATTCGAGGTGCTAGAACCAAGGAAGCCTACTTTGGAAGAACTCTTGCTTGATATAAAAAAGCAATCTGATGACCTTGATGTTACCGAGTTGAAAATTACAACAATTTGCAAGGAATTGAATGATTATTTGGACAACTTAGAGAAGGTTGAGACTTGCGCTTCACCTAATACTTTTGAGAATGAAATCATTGAGAGTGATCCAAGTTCTTTTGAATATCAACCTCTTATAAATATTGCAAAATCTACTGAGGTTGAAGATCATTTGTCTCCTTGTGTCCCCACTATTATCGAACCATTAAATCCATCACAAGAACTGGATGAATGTCTTGAGGATGTTGATCCGATTCTTGTATGGGAATGTTTTTTTTAGATGCTTCATCTTACGGGCCATACACTTAGATGTGTCACTCCACCAGATCCAACTGAAAATTTTAGAGGACAAGATCTTGAGAAAATTCCACGAGACATAGTAGAACACTCCTTGAGCGTTAGCGAAAGAGAAAATTTAGAGGTCATCAAGAGAGATTCATTGGGTAACCTAGAAGAGAGCGAATGGCAAGACACGATAGATACATTTCTTCTAGGTGAGATAGAAACAAAGCAAGAGGGAGACCTAGAAGATTTGAGCTTAGCGGCATTTGAGATAGAATTCGGCTCGGTGAATGAGAACATCACACTTGAAATTGAATCATTTTGGGCCTCACTTGGTCACTTAGATGAGAGCGAGTTGAATGACAGGATAGATAAATTCTCTGTTTCTGAACATGCCCCTCCTCGAGGTCTCAGTGAAAATTTTTGGGGAGAAGATTTTGAGGACAAGCACTCTATGCTTAAATTATTTTCCAAGATGGAGTCTTCCCTTTTGTATGCCCCTCTTCCCATTCTACTTGAAGAATCTTTTAGAGGTGATTCTATTTTTCTTAGATCCCAATGGTACTTGTCCCCCTGTGCACCCAAATTTTTAATCCCTCTAAAATCTTTAATTGGTGATGGTTCATTTTTTAAAATTTGCACATGCCTTCCGTTTTTCAAACGGAATTCTTATTTTTCGGGAGGCATGCATCCTAGTGAGGGCACACCATTAATCCCTCAAAGTCAAATTGTATTTTGGATGGACCCTCAAATTTTTTGACTTTTAGTGTATGATTTATTAGCCGTTCAAATGTTAGGTTGTAAATAGTTAGTTTTTTTCTTTTCTTTTTCTTTTTCTCTTTTATTATAGTCTAGTTTTGAGAGTTAGAGTTTTTGTTATTATTTTTGCTATGCTTGGTTCTAACATGTTTTGTAGATTCAATGGACTCGCACTCATCGGGGATCACTTCATTTGGGTAATATCTTTCTTTTCCTCTCTTTATGTTGGGTTCTTGATTCGCATTGAGGATAATGCAACATTTAAGTTAGGGGGTGTGGGATATTCTTCCCTTTTATTGTTTAGATTCATTGATTCAATCACATGTTCTTTCCAAGTGTGTGTTTTTTTAGAAAATTTCAAAAATTTTAAAAAAAAAGTTGAAAAAATCCAAAAATATTTTTCTTCAAAATAAATAAAAATTGGAATTTAAATTTATCAAAAATATCACCTTTATTCTATTTAAAGTCTCAAATTGTTAAATCTCAATTGCACTAAGCCAAAATTGACCGAAGATGGAAATTGAAAGAAAATTGACGACTTAACGAATAAGTGTGGAGATTAGTCCAACCCGGTGAGATTTAGAACTTATTGATCTTTTTGAGTTTTTAAATCAATCCGAGTTTATGATTAACTCAAAGTTCTTTTCAGCGTTTCAATATGTCGTTGATGATATCAATCCTTTGTTTTGATCGGTTATGGGAAATGTGTGAAATGTTGTCTCGAAATTCATGCTAAATATATCTCTAAACTTAATTAATCTCTAGATGCATATAGTAATGTGATTAGCAATTCGGACAATGAAGTAGGCCCTCGTTTGTTTAAACCCAAAAATATTAGCCATAAAAAAGTTGTGAAAAATTATCCCTTTGCAACCCAAGTTGAGCCAAATAAAATTTATCTTTTCGTTTGATAACCCGAAAACCCCAAATAGCCTGAAATTGTGAAATTTGAGAAAATTCATCAATTAAGTCCAAATTGTGCAATAAAAAGGGGAAAGAGAAAAATAGAAAAAAACAATGCTCAAGAAAAAAAAATAGCAAGAAAAAAAAATGAAAATAGAAAAAAAAAAAAGAGAAAATTGAGCAAATGCCCGAAAAAGCACTAATGGACGTCATAAGGACATTTTCCAATTCCGAACATTTCATCCATTTCCATTTTTCTTCCCTTTACACCTTTTAACCCGAAAAGTCCTAACCGAGTCCAAATGGCGAAATTAATTACCGCATGGAGAGCTAAGACATGAAAAGATAATACAAAAGATTAAAATGGTGTGATTAAGAGATGATGTTTCCCGTTTCCTAACAACTGTATTCCGATGATGAGATCTTTTCACCATAAATTTCCTTCTTTTCAATTTTGTATGCATGAATTTGTGTCCATTATATTTACTCTTTATATCATGCATACCGAGAGAAAATAATCACAATCCGAGTGATTCGTTTGTGAGTGCATCCGTAAGAATTTGAATCAAAACGAATTTTCGAAAAGTAACGTAATGCTCAATCGGTGGAAATTTGAGGTTGAATTTTTGGCTTTGCACACACACACTATGGTTTGAGACATTTGAATATGAATTTATGGTGATTATTTTTTGAAAAGTTTAATTGTACAATTTTTAAGTATTTTGATCTTTATTTGAGTCAATAAAGAATTTTGTGGGTGTATTCACTGCAAACCCTCACGAAACAAAACTCGTCCTACTAGGGTAACCTAGGGGTTTAAAGGCTTGTTGCATACGCTAAATGCAATCGCTTGCCTGCGAAAGTGGAATTTTATTTTAATAAAAGAATTTTCAAGAGTAGAATTTTGGCTAATTTCATTTACATTGCTCGGGACGCGCAAAGTTCTAAGTTAGGTGTGTGATTATGCATATATTCTTCACATGTATCCCCTTAATTGCGGTATTTTTATGATCCCGTGCAGTGTATCTAGCTTGGATTTGTCTCTTATTTATGCTACTAACCTTTTTTGGCAAGTATTTCATTTTTTGTGTATTTCTCATGTGTTTTACAGGTATTTCATGCAAGTTAGTGCGAAGGAGAACTCAAAACAGTGAAAGAAACCAAGAAATGGAGAGTTGAAGGGCATTTTCGTAATTTTTCAGCCTTAGTCCGAAGGTGGGGCCAACTAGAAAGTTTAAGATCTCTAAATTACAAGAATACTGGAAAAAACGGCACCTCAATCCGAGCTACGGTGAAGAAGTTACGATGTTTTGAAGTTGCGCGATAATGAAGAGTCTGGATGTGCGAATTTCTGTAATTAATTATGCATTTAATGCAGTGCAACTCTTGGAAAACTTGTGCCACAAGCGAAATTTGATGCCAAATTCATGCAACTTGGTGCTATAAAAGACCAAGCCCTACCTCATTTTCAAAAGGGAGTTGAATTCTAGAGAGAGGGAGTCAAATTCTAGAGGGTAGGAGTAGGATTAGAGAGAGAAAGTTAGATTGTAGTTTTTTTTGGTAGAAGTTTTCATAAACCCTAGTTTTAAGTTTGAAGAAGAAGTTTTGATGGATTCAAATTCATCTCTTTCTCCTCTTGCTAAATACAAGTATCAATTTCTATTCTCTATTTTATTTTTCCATTCAATTCTCAATTGTTTTGCAAATTGTTAACAATGTTTGTTAGAGTTTTCTTTTGTTTTCATCATGTTTAGCTAATTTTTAAGGGTTGGGATGCATGAACCCATCCCGATGTAATTTATCCACGTAGGAAATAGAATTTAAATTTAAATTTGGAAAGAATCGTGTAAGATAAGTTCACAATCATCCTAGATCTTTTAATCTCTCTTGCCCTAGGTACTTGGGATATTTAAGAATATGATGTGCGTGTAATTATTTAGCACCGCTTTATATTTATCTTTGATTTCATATGATGCGGGCTTGAACCTCATATATGTAATGCTTAGGATCTATAAAGGCTGGATTCATTCAAATTTATAATTTACAGTTCTAGTATTCTAATGGGTAATTACTAGGGATTCAGGGATTGTATTCCAACCTATTTCCTCATTCATTTTAATTAGTTTTATAAATTTGTTCCAACTTATTTCCCCTCGTCAACCATCATCATCTTTTTCACTTTTATTTTAGAAGTAATAAATCAATTAAATTCTATAAAACATTCCCTGTGGATTCGATACTCAGACTTACTACTAAACTCCATAAAAGTGTAGTTAGAAGTTTAGGTTTTTTTTTATTGAGGTTGGAAGCCGATAACAACGACTAGCATATTACACGGACGCTCGGTTTTCCATTCGATCAACTAACATTTTCGGTTAAGTTGTTGGGCGAGTGCATTGTGTTTGGATATTTGAGGGCTTGCGACTCGAGTTAGTTCTATTGCTTTAGCATCTTAGATTTTTATTCCATTGTTTTTATTTATCATACAACATTTATAGATTTTCATGGGTCATTCAATTTCATAGTTATTTACAATTTTCAGTTTGGAGGTTATAGTAGTTGAATTTTTTTTCATTTGAGCATTATTATCTGTTGGAGTTTGAGATTTATTTATTGGAGTTAGAATGGTGATGGATTTTTATCGTGGTAGATATTTTTATTTGTTGAACTTTTGCAATTGTAACTTGTGGAAAAATATTTTAAAATTTCTCATATTTCTATCACATGCTAAGAGAAGTCTTTAATTCTAACGCCTAGTGGAGGTTGGCAGCGGGTCCTGACCAAATTTAATATTAAAATATGCGATTTGTTACAAAAGTTCAGATACATTTCCCTCTCTTCTCTCACTTTTTGCGGCATATACATAGCACACACAAACATCCTGTGAAAAGAGACATATTCACTTAGTGTTATGTTGACTAAATCTAGAAAGAACTTGAGATCCTGTAAACTATACTCTTCGATGACATTTGCCCAATAATTAATAGCTAGCCTAGTACCTATTGACGTAAGCATCTTTGATCGAACCACATAAATTTAGTTCTCCTCTTTTCTCTCATTACTCTCTATTCTTATTCCATGTATGTATTTCAGTGAATGTGTCTCTTAATTATTTATATTGCTACTAATTAATAAAAAAAAAATAATTACCATTGTCTATAAAATAAATCTTCTTCCATATAAGTCAAAATATGTTAACTTATATCTCTGGTGGAATTAAAGAGATATATTTATAATTGTATTGGATAAGTATTTTTTAGATTGGTGTCTTTGCATCTTGTATGGTATTTCCTTTCCTTACGCAAATTATCATCAACACTTGGAGGAGGGACTTTTTACATTATAAATAATCATTATTCAAATTAATTTTATATCTATTATAATGGGATGCATAGAAAAAATTATCTAAACTCTATTTATATAATTTTATAGGAAATTTGCAATCCACATTAGTATATGAAATTCACCAATGTCCTAGTTCCTGTTACATCCATAATAAGACAGCCACGACTAAACTAAATTTTAAATTGAAAAGAGGAGGAAGATAAATTAAGATAAGATAATTTTGTCTACAGTTAACATAATAGTTCTTAACCATATAAAATTTAGCTCCTAGTAACACTTCCATAAAGAGACTAAAATTAAAAATCGAGAAATTGTAAATTAAGGCACAAGCATAAACCACGTGGTCCTACCTTCTGCTAACCATGTTCCACACTCAAGTCTTCTTATAAAAAGGGTTCTCAATTGTCCATGTAATCTTTGAACTCCTTCTATCCATCTCCCACCCTATATATATAGTTCTCTAAATGTCCTCCACCTCTTTAGATTCAATAAAGTCATGTTTCTACCAATACAATGATTTCGTTTAAACTCTTAAGCCTTTAATCACTAAATAAAATATATGTCATTCTTAACTTCCATCTTCATTTAAATTCGGTAACTCCCTACTCTTTTGTCCTTATTTCCATATGGTAGTTTTCTAATTCTTTCCAAGTATTTAACCCCCGTTGTGTCATTTTCTCTCTTCCATAGGGTGTTAATATAATTTTCTCTCATTATTTATTAGACCTTGATCGCAAGGGTTACATCACCTAACACCACTAAGATTACTCAAACAGTGTCACTCAAAAAAAAAAAATCGTACGTATCACTCTCCTCTTACTTAAATGACACCAAATATACATTCTTCCTAAATAAACTCAACAAATCTACCAAGACATAGCGTGGTCAAGTTTATATTGCTAAAAAGAACATAAATAATGGTAAAATCAATGTGCCTAATGCTTAGAAGCATTTTTAGAAGAAAATGATGAAGAAAATCCGTGTGTCATCCATCACGAAAATAATAATTAAGAATTGATGTTCATATATTTTTTTAAAATGAAAAAAATCATCTCACAACTCCAAATTTTTGTCTTGAGTTGAGTTAGAATAACCAAGAACTTAATTACATAATTATGTTCCAAAACAAAAGCAACCGATAAAATCAACTAAGTGAAAAGCACAAGGAAAGATTTTTCATTCAAATCTTAGTTGTTATTATTACTGCAATAACAAGAAATCAGTTGACACTAATGATGACCATATGGTTAAAAAAAGTGGTACTAGAGAATTCGTAATACAATTAGGAGATTATGTTATATGTTAGTTATAGTTAATTTTTGTTATATGTTACTTGTAGTTAGTTATATTAGTCACGTGTGTGTTTATTAGTTATTTTCTAACCAGCTCTCATTGTTGTTTCTATATATAATGGCTTGTAACTCTTCTTTAAACACAATACAAAACAAGAATTATCATCTAATTTGTTTCCTTTTCTTTACTCTCATATGGTATCAGAACGTACTTTCTCACAAATTATTTCTAGAAGTCATGTATAGTTATTTTCTGGTAGGTATGGAAACTACAAATGAGAAATTTTCACCAGTAACATTTACTCATAAACTTGTTATGAAACTTGATATCTCTGATTTTATTCCATGGAGGCAGAAAGTTATGGCTATGGTTAAGGGACATTGTTTGCAACATTTTTTGTATGGAACTAAATCAGTTCCTAAAAGTTCAAGATTGATGAAGATGAGATTCTGGGGAATTATAATAAGGAGTTTTTAGAATATGAACAACAAGATAATTTATTTCTTCATTGGTTACTTTTATCCATGTCTGATGGTTTCTTGACTCAAATGGTCGACAAAGAAACATCTTCTCAAATATGGAGTACGCTATAAATGTTAATCAAATCTCAAAGTCAAGCAAATGTATTGCAATATAAGACTCAGTTACAAAACATCAAGAAAGGCTCTATGTCCATTTTTTAGTATCTTATTAAAGTTAATAACCTAATGGGTATGTTAAAATATACTTAGTTATTTCATTACTAGTGATGATCATATTTTAGCTATTTCAAATGGCTTACCCTCTAACTATGATTCACTTGTAGTTTCTGTTACTATTAGATTTGTAGAAACATTTGGGGATGAGACTTTGATTTCTAAGCCCAAGTAACTTGTGTAACTAAGTTTTCTAAGCTCCTGTACTCAGCTTCAGTAATGATCTTTGAGATAGTATGCTTCCTTTTGGATTGCCAACTAACCAAATTTGAGCCAAGATACATGAAAAAAAAATAAAAAGTTGATCTCCTGTCATCAACATCAGTGGCTCAATCAGCATCACAATATCCTTTTACATTTAAATCTTTATATTTATTTAGATGTAAACCATAATCCATTATTTCGCTCAAGTACCTCAATATCCTTTTCTGCCTTCTAAAGAAAATCTCTTGAATTTTGCATAAATTGACAAACTTTGTTGGCAGAGTATGATATCTTCGGCCTTGTGATTATGACATAATGCAATGCTCCAACTACACTCATATAAAGTCTTAGATTATCAAATTATTCTCCCTCTTGAAATGATAACTTTAACCCTATAGTCATTCACGTGTTAGTTCCATGAATTCCTTCCATATTTGATTTAGCAAGAAAATCTTAAATATAAATTCTTTAAGAGAGATACATCCCATCAGCAACATGCTTTACTTGAATTCTTAGGAAGAAATTGACTACTCCTAGATCTTTCAGAGAAAATTATCTATTCAGATCAGAAATTAAAGTAGGTATATCTTCTTGGCAGGATGTCATCCATATAAACAAGAATGAATGTGACATGTTTTTTTATAAATTTCATAAATAAAGATTGATCTAACTTTGATGATGCAAATCCAAACTTGAGTAAATAATTGTGTGACTTGTCAAACCGTGCTCTTGGGTCTTGTTTGAGTTCATACAAAGCCTTTTGATCCTACAAACTAGATGTGAATTCTTAGGGTTAATGAAACCAGGTGGATGCTCCTTATATACCTCATCTTACAAGTCCCCATTTAGAAAATCATTATTCACATCAATCTACTTTATACTCCCTCATTTTGATAAAGCCACAAGGAGGATAATCTTGATTGTAGTAGGCTTAACCACAGGACTAAAAGTGACGTAAACTACACGTCAATGTCTTAAAAGAAATATCAAACCCTAACTTTAAAGAGAGAACCAAAGGGTTTCTTATATTTCAAAATGGAGGAATGTCTTCAAATGAATACTACATGGGTATTTAAAGGGGGGAGTAGCTTAGGCTCCAAGTGAATGCACTAATTATAAAAATGTCATTACTACTACTTACCTTTAAATACTAAGAAAAAACAAATGAAAATACTAATAAGAAAAGAAAAAAAAAAAATGACTAATAAAACCCAAAAATAGACCCATTTCCATCACTCTACCCCTCTTAAAACCAAGCTCGTCCTCGACGTTCAAAAATTAGGGACTCGTGAGGAAACTCCCCAAAAAAAGTGCCAAAACAAACTTGTGGGGGCCCAAAAAAGTGCCAAAACAAACTTGTGGGGGCCAAAACAAATTTGTGGACTCGTCCTCGTCTTCTTCTTCTATTTTTCTTCACCCAAATCAACCCTAGGAGTCTCCACTCGGGTCAAAAATCACAGTTTCGGAGCACAAACATGGGTTTGGGTTTGGATTTGTGTGCTCAAACAAATGTTGGGCATAACTAGGGTAAAACCCTAGGTTTTCAGGGCCGTTTTGGGATTCAGCGAGAGGTGGGGGCAGCTGGGAAGGTTTACGACCTGAGGTGGTTCATGTTTGGGGCTATGTGGGTTCGAATGGTTTTTTTGGGGGGTGGGGTAAGCTAGGATTTGGGTTGGTAGTGGGTTTTTGGCCAGTGGGGTGGTCGGCTAGTGGGGAGGGGTCTATCGAGGAGGTGCGGGGGGATGGGCGGCCTGGATGGGGAGGGTTTAGGTTGCGGGTGGGGTATAGGGGGAGTGGGGCTTTTCGGGACAGTAGGGGAGAGGTTTGGGCAGGGGGAAACTAGGTTTTGGGAAGTGGGTAAGGGTTGGGGAAGGGTGATGGTGGGAAGACTAGGGTTAGGGTTTAGGCCTAAGGTAGAAAAGAGTTGGGCCATTTGACGTTTCCTCTCATCAATTTGTTGTAGTGTTCGTGCCAACTCTTCCATTTGTCTTTTCAACTCTTGATTATCCTCGTATTGTTGCTTGGACATTATTGGAGCCATTGAAGAGTAGTGTACGATTTGATAAAATAAACATCGATACACAAAACACTAATATTGGAGCGACACCCGCTCTGATACTAATTTGACGTAAACCACCTGTCAAAAGGCTCCTAAAATATCTAACACACTTTAGATATAGAAGTACTCTTCTTCTATTATCAAAATTCAAGTCTACCTCAAATGGGGTTACAAGGGGTTTATTTATAAGTGGGGAAGGGGATCACTAAATGGTTCTCTAACCAATGTGGGACTCCCACTTTATAAACAATCCTAATACCCATTTGTGCTCACCAGTACCCGAACTTACAAATAAACAACAAAACAAAATTAATAAAAATAAGATAAAATAAAATAAAATGGAAATAAAATTACTAATATGCCCAAAAAGATAATAATGAAGTCGATTCACATCAATGGTGATGGAAATGGGTCTATTTTAGGGTTTTGTTAATCCTTTTATTTTCTTTTCTTTTATTATTTGTATTTTCAATTGTTTTGCTTTAGTATTTAAAGGTAAGGAGTAGTAATGGCATTTTTATAATTAGTACCTTAGATTAGAGCCTAAGCCACTCCCCCCTTTAAATACTCATGTAGACTTCATTTGAAGACATTCCTCCATTTTGAAATATTAGAAACCATTTGGTTCTCTCACTAAAGTTAGGGTTTGGTATTTCTTTTAAGCCATTGACATGTAGTTTACGTCAATTGGTAGCAAAGCGGGTGAAGCTCTACATTGGTGCTAGTGTATTGGTGATTTTTTTTCTTCAAATCGTATACTACCTTCAATGGCTCCCAAGAAATCCAACCAACTTAATGAAGAGATGCAAGAGGTGAGGCAAAAAATTGCAGAGTTCCAACAACAAATGGCCCTACTCTTTTCTATCCTAGGCCTAAAACCTAACCATCCAACCCCCATGGCTGCCCCAACCCAAAAAGAGCCACAGACCCTAGCCCCCTATTTTCATACCCTAACCCTAGCTTCCCCCCACTGCCTCAGCCTTGTCCTGTCACCATCGAAGCCCCAAAACCATCCACTCTACCCCCAAAACCCTACCTGTTGTCCCAAGAAAAAAAAACAGATCCTAACCCAAGCCGCCCGACCCCCTCAACCCCCTCGGCAGCCCATAACCCACCCACCGACCATCCTCCATCCCTTTCCCTACCCTACCGAACCTCCTCTGCCCCTTTGTTTCACCAACCAACCCACCCTAACAACTTTCACAACCCACCCGACACTAAACACCCCAAACGACACCAAAACAACCCCTAAACACCTACAAATCACCTGCTAGCCCCATTTTCTTTCTCACACACATGGTTTTTCACCCAGAAAGAATATTTTAGGGTTTATTTGGGTGAAGACAAAGATAAGATGACAAAATAAAGAATAAATTGCGATATGGGCACCCTCAAGTTTCAGAAATTGTCTTCCCCCCCCCCCCCCCCCCCCTCAAGTTTTTGGTACCTTTTTTTAAATTTCTTCATGCATCCCCAATTTTGGACGAGCTTGGTTTTAAGAGGGGGAGATTGTTGTGAATCGATTGCATTGTTTTCTTTCGGGTCATATTAGTAGTTTTATTTCCTTTTTGTTATTTTTCCTTATTTTTATTAATTTTTTTTGTTGTTTATTTGTATGTTTGGGCATAGGTAAGCACAAATGGGTATTAGGATTATTTGTAAAGTGAGAGTCCCACATTGGCTAGAGAACCATTTAGTGCTCCCTTTCCCCACTTATAAATAGACCCCTTGTAATCCCATTTGAGGTAGACTTGAATTTTAACAATAGAAGAAGAGTATTTCTCTGTTTAAAGTGTGTCTTGTATATTTTAGGAGCCTTTTGATGGGTGGTTTACGTCAAAAAGTTTCATTAAAATCAAAACCAGCCACTTGATTAAACCCTTTAGCTACAAGCCTTTCCTTGTATTTGTTTATAGTACCATCTGTATTTTCTTCGACTTTGAACACCCCTTTACAACCTATTTTCTTCCTTCCTTTTAGTAGATCATACAAAGACCAGATTTGGTTCGTTAAGAGTGAAAAATACTCATATGTCATAGCTGTAGACACCCCATTATGCTCCCCCTAACTGTCCGAAGGTCCCCAGCACCTCCCTTCATCACTACAAACCCAGGTCATGCCCCCAGTACTGACCGAGAAGCCATCGGGCACTCCTAGGCTCCGTTTGACCAAAAAGTCAAACTCCTCAGCTCAATCGAGACTGAATGAATCTTCGAAGGGCACTGAATTCCCTTTCCAACGGTCCATCCCGTGCGCAATTCTGACTTACCATGCGAACGAACGTTCCGTTTGCGTCCGAAACTTGATCCAAAGGGCATCGAGCGCTCCCAGGCTCTGTTTGACCTAAGTCAACTCTTCAGCTCGATCAAGACTGAATAAATCTTCGAAGGTCACCAAAAACCCTTTCCAATGGTCCGCTCCGTTCGCAATTCCGACTTACCATGCGGATGAACGATCCGTTTGACTCCAAGAGGTCACCGAATGCTTCCAAGGCCCGGTTGACCGAAGCCAACTACCCAAACCGGGTCAAAATCTTTGGAATGTCAAATTACATCTCCTAACCTTTCCAATGGTCTGCCCCGTTCGCGATTCGGACTTACCATGCAGACGAATGATTTGTTTACGTCCGAACGATTCCTCATCCAATGGACCGACAAACGCTTCCTAGCCATATTTGATCCAAAGTCAACTCCCGAACCAAGGAGCGGTCCAAAGGACTTTCAAAGGTCTCTAAATTACCTTTCCAACGGTCTACCCCGTGCATAATTCTGACCAACGGTTTGCCCTCGGTGGCCAATTTTCCGAAAAGGCCTGAAACACACTGCCAAATGGCAGGTTCCAGACCCTGCCTATCGGAAGGTGCCGATAGGCAGGACCAGGTCTATGCTGATCGGTAGTGACATGGGCCTATAAAAGGAGGCCTTCACCTCATTTGCAAAGGGAGCCTAGATCTGATAACAATCACTCTCAGCGAATCCCAAAAACCTCTCTTTTAGACAACGCGATTTCAACATCCAAATCCCTTTCTAACTTCAACTTTTCATCATATTTTTCATCAAACTTGGTGAATTAGCCACTCTCCATCATCATCCAAGTGCAAGGGATGCTCTCCAAAATTCAAGATCAAGCTCAAGATCTTCAAGGAGGTCCAACTTTCTCGATTTTCTCTTAAATTCTCAATAACTTGTTGTATTACTTAGCACTTTTATTATCTCATCTCGCACATCCTAATATACTTTTTATTTAGTATTATTGCACATCTCTTATTTTCATATAAATAAAACCTAAAAAATAAGAAAAAGAGGTTTTGCTCATAAATTCCAAATAGGGATTCTCATACTTTTCTCACAACTAAAACACTTTTTTCTACACACACACACACACACACACACTCACAAATAAGAGATCCCCCATTTGGATTTATGGGATAACCCCCACCCCTAGTTTTGTATGCAAACTACGTGGACTTTGATGCCTTTATAGGCTACGTAGGCGTCTTGGGGTAAAACCCGAGACTCGAGTCCTTTTTCTAACTTTTCTCTCATTTTCTATCTTCTCTAAATTCAATCTTCTTATATTCTATATACTTGGTCTTAGTGACGTATTACTCCATATGTGTTATCGTTCCATTATAACGATCAACGTAGGGGTAATCACGTAAATCTTATCTTTCCAAATATTATTTTTATACCTTCCTATGGATGACTCGCTTTATCTCTTCCATGATACAAGTCGAGGATTCCTATCTCCACTATATATATACACATGCACACATATCACGGGGAAAAATAAAGGAAAATAGCAAATATCCATGAGAGACCGAAAGAGCAGAATGGGTGCCTAACACCTTCCCATTTCGTAACTTAGCCTCCGAACCCTTCTCGAATCATTTTAGTTTCGTATGCACCAGTACATCTTTGGATACCATCCTTCAGGATGGCTTCCCCCTTTTTCTTTTATCTGTTTTGAGTAAAATAGACTGGCGACTCCGAATCTCTCTACATTTTTACACCTCATCTCAAATGACGTCGGTTGAAGTGCTCCCGAGAGGGATGCGCGGGACTCGAGGATCCTTTCCCTTCACGCGCCCGCCCGCCCGCAGGCGAGGATCGGGGATTGCTACAACTCTGCTGGGGATATGTATATTTTGAGGGCTTGACTCTATTTGCATGGATGTTATATTTGTTTATATTTCCCCTATATCTACACGTTCCCCTTTTCCATGTGTATCCCATGCTTATGCTTCTGTTCACAAACTTGTAGAAAATTCTCCATGTACACTTCGCACCACGTGCACCTAGGATCACATATATCCACATGTTGCACGCATCACCCATCCATACTTGGTGTACCTTTGGTACTTGTACTTTGCTCCCTGTTTGGCATAATAAAGAAAGGCATTCTCATCATAAGATACTAATAAGGGAATCATGCATGATTCACATGACATCACCAAAGAGCATTGTTATTGACCAAATTTTACCCAGAACTGGAGGGTCACTTCGTGATGGGCGCTGGTCTGGCAGGTCACAGTGCCTAAGCGATATGACTCTCACCTTCCATTGGCCAAGTACCTTCGACGTATATCAAACGGTTCCCTCGCATCGTACCGTTTAACCGAAGTCATGACGGGAGGTATATCGCAGGGAATTCATTCACGTACGCCGAGTATATCGAGTTCTCCCTCACATGTACCGACCCCGCGAGGTATATAGTGAGGCAATTCACGTACACTTAGGTATATCAAATGGCTTGTCCACACGTATCGATTGCCCGTAAGAGAAAGACGTATATCGTGGAAGTCACGCCAAATGGGGGAACCCATGCCGATTCACTCAACCAACTGCATACCCACATATAGGTGTCAAATCTAGGACACGCACTTTAGATTACTAGTTTCGACCCGAAACTCTGCCAAAATTATGGGTCGGCCTGCCGCCCAATTTTTACGCATTTGTAAAATGGGACCCTGTCCGTGAGCCTGGTTACAAGTCCAACCGTAGCTTTGCATATATTAAAAACCCTACTTTTTTAGGCTCGAGTCCCGTCCAGCATTGCATTTAGGAGAATTAAATACAAGTGAGAACATAATAATCATGCTGAGTTCCGTCTCCAAAAATATTTCTCCATTCTTTATCAAAAATCCGAAAACATTTATCCCCTTCTTTATCAAAAATCCAAAAATATTTCTCCCTTCTTTATCAAAAATCCAAAAACATTTCTCCCTTCTTTATCAAAACTCCAAAAATAATTTCTTCCCTTTTTCTCAAAAATAAATCCCATTCTACTACTTCTCAGGTCAATCACAAGCCTTTGGCCTGCCTCCCTAGTGGCTTCAGTCTTCAGTCAAATCGTCCCGAAGTTTCATCCGTTCCTCTACTACTTCTTTCGAGTTCAAAATCCATCCACTTTCCATGGAGAATACAGATCAAGTACCAGTCATACAGCCGGATCTGACGGCAGTCCTACCTCAGCTCGTGTCCAAGATTGACAACCTCCAAACTGAGGTCCAAGAGATGCAACGAAACCCTATTCCCTCGTGCTATGTGTCCACCTGAGCCTATCTGGGTTCCCAAAGAATATCAACATGCTCCACGTGCCCCTCCTGTTAATGGGCCACTGCCTACCCAGCTTTCGATGCCAAACATTGCCCAGCCAGTGGCTAACTTGCCTATAGTCGTTGATCCAAAAGAGGAGGAGTTGAATAAAGTCAAAGAGGATCTCAAGATGCTCACCAAGAATTTACACCAAGTCAGAATATTTGGGAATTACATAGACTACACCCACATGTCTCCTTACCCTAAAGCGAGGTTACCCGAGAAGTTCAAGATGCCAAATATCGATAAGTTTGGAGAGAGTGGACCTCCGATTGTTCATCTTCGCAGTTATCATCGTTCCATGACTCTACTAGGGGCTTCTGAAGAAGTGATGGCCCAATTGTTTCAGCAAACTTTGAAGGATAGTGCCCTCCGATGGTTTTTATCTCTCGAGGAATCCAGAATCCGTAGCTGGGAGGATGTAGCCCGAGAATTCATGTCGCAGTATAAATACAACGAAGAGCTTGAGGTCACTGGTAATGATTTAGAGCTGCTCAAATAGAACCATGGGGAATCAGTTAGTAACTTCATAACCCGGTAGAGGGAGCAAGCAGCTACCATGACCAATCGGCCATATGAAGAAGATCAGGTCAACATAGTGAAGAAGAACTTCTTGCCCTATATCCGAGCAACGATGGGAGGACAATATTATCCCCACTTTCGAGCTCTCAGAGAGGTAGGAGTTGAAATCGAGGAAAGGCTTGTTAAAACAGAGGTTGAACCGAAGAAGGTGTCCGGACAGTTCACCCCTAGAAAGTATGACAAGACTACCAGTGCTACAGTCTCAACCATCAATATTATCTCTCAACCAATCACATCATGGGCACTAGAAAGCCGCCCTGCCCCCATCTGAAGGGAATACACTGAGCTTCATGCTCCCCTCTCCAAATTTTACCAAGACTTATTAAGCCAAAACCTCATCAAACCCTTGGATCCCCGTCTATTGCGAAATCCACTCCCCAGAAACTTCAAGGCCAACGTTCATTGCGCCTTTCACCAAACTGTTGG
This sequence comes from Sambucus nigra, assembly GCA_949130495.1. NCBI lineage: Eukaryota > Viridiplantae > Streptophyta > Magnoliopsida > Dipsacales > Adoxaceae > Sambucus > Sambucus nigra. Next base: position 185,322,547 of record OX422209.1, on the reverse strand, counting down.
CCATACCACCGACCAATGCTTTCACCTTCGAAACATAATCCAAGATCTCATTGACTGGGGTACCATCGCCCCACCAGCCAATCCTAAGCCAAACACTACTCACAACCCACTCCCAAATCATACCAATACTATATTCTTATAAGAAAGCCCAGATTTTGATCCCTCAACTCAATTCACACCCATATACTCTCCTAAACCTCTTCAAAGTTGCTCATATTTCCTCCTACACCCTACTAGCCTCGCTGATCAGGTGCTGTCACTCCTTACCAGAGCATGCATCGCTGTCCATACCCATTCTGAAAATGGAAATATGGAATTTTCAGAAGTGTTAAACCAACTCCTAGAGTTCAGGATGAAATTACCCTCACAGATGGTCATCGATTGCCAAAGGTTCAGTACACTATTCTTGGAAGCACGAAAATGGGCTCGAGATTCAGACAAGTGGGTGGTACCAACCGATGAAGTCAACCTGGATGATGTTGTCCAGATTATGGCAGAATTATTCAGGCAAACCAATAGCATTTTTAGTATCACCGGGTTACTTGACATTTTGAAGCTATAAGGGCGCTTGGTCCCTTCAACCATACATATCCCCACAGAATGGGAAGACCTGTATAAAAAATCCGTTGAGGTTGTGGAATGCACCGACTTTATATGGAAAGACAGAATTGTTGCCACCGGATGGGGGGAAGAATTCAAAAATTCGAGTGAAGAACAAGCTTCAAGAAGAACTGGACTAGTAGCCGACATATGTGGGATGATATAATTTGAAGAACTCCTCGGAGAAATAAACAGGGTGACAGAACAACCTAAGATTGATAAGGAAACGGGATTTATGTTCTTCCCTTCTTCAGTAAATCACATGACCAGATCAGGGAGACATTACCAGGTTCCAATCTCACTTATAGCAAATGACAAAGGGAAGGGTGTTGAAAACCTTCCTATGCCAGAGATAACCATTGAGGAGAGAAAGATACTCGATCAACTGAAGAAAACTCAAGCTAACATCACTCTATGGGGGCTTTTCTTGTCTTCCCAGCTTCACAGAAATGATTTAATCAAGCTACTCACTGAACCCACAGTTCCCCCTTCTACCAGACCAGAAGAAGCGATAAATATGGTCGGATCCTTGACCTCTACTCGGATGCTGTCATTTTCTGAAGAAGAAATCCGCAGAATTGGGCCAAATCACAATCATGCACTCAACATCTCCGTCGAAGTTATGGGGAAGGTCATTCCACTCTATCTTGTCGATAACGGATCCTTCAAGTGTTTAGGCCTGAAAGAAAGTGACCTCACTCCAACCTCCGCCTGAAAGAAAGTGCCTACGATAATACCCGTCGGGAGGTGATGGGATCCATAAAACTTGTAACAGGGGTTGGCCCTATAAACCTTGTCATTGAATTCCAAGTCATAGACATCCCAGCTTGTTTCAACCTATTGCTCGGACGACCCTGGCTCCACAGTATCAAGGGTGTGTCTTCCTAACTCCATCAGAAATTGAAGTTCTTCGCCGATGGGCGAGTCATCACCATTTTGGGTGACGACGAAAATGTCGAGGGTGCAAGCACCAGCAGTCCAATCCTTGAGATACAACACGGGTCAATTGATATGCTCCTATCAGGATTATGAGTTGATCCACTCGTACTCCCGACAGGGGACGGTTTCAAAGAAAGGGTTTGTCCAGAATATGACCCTCATGGCAATGTCAATATGATTCAGATGTTCATAAACTTGCACTTCATGCCCGAGCTGGCGATAGGGTAAAGGCAGTAAGGGATACTTGAGCCCATCAAACTGAAGAAATATTTCACTCCTTGTGGCTTAGGGTATCAACCATCAGAACAAGAGATTAGAATGATCCACCAATCTCGATCAAAGAGAAGATTAAACTCCATCCCAACTATCCCAGGAGACTCCTTGAATGGACGATTCATCAAAGAAAGCAAAGACGTCCCCTTTTGTGGTTTTCCAGAACCATGGTATGACCACACAGATAAGAAGATGAAGCCTGGAATGGAGATATTTTTCCAAGATAGCTACCCATGGGACGAAAGTTTCCAACACCGAGTACAATCGCTCATCAAAGATATCAAAGAGACCGAGGAAAGTGATTTTGAAGATTCCTTCAACTTACAGACACTGGGGCTGGCACTCTGCATGGTTCATTCAGGTACTACATCAATGGATCCATCCCATCTGATTAAAGCGGCTAATACACCCATCCTCAACTGGCATGTTGCGCCAGTTCTACCTCTTGAAATCCCCCCTAACCCCAATGTTTACCCTATTTCTTTTTCTGTTGTCTATCTTTGTTCAAATGTAATCGAGACCTCTTTTGATAAGGTTCTCAATGATGTTTTTCCTATCAATGAGATAAACGAAGATTTTGAGTATCTTGTTTTGCCTTACATTAATTGTTTGGATTCTAATCGAACTTTTGATGATGATGATTTTGCAAATGAACAATTCTTAACTGATCTAAATAAGGTTAATAATAAACAACATAACTGCGTTCAAGTTAATGAGAAAGAGACTATTGTTATTAGTCTCGGTTCTAGTGGCCAACTGCGCGAGATTAGGATAGGGGCCACCCTTGACAAGAATGAGCACGCACAACTCGAAGAATTGCTAAAGGAATTCGTGCATGTCTTTGTATGGTCCTATGATGATATGCCCGGCATTAATCCTGAAATAGCTCAGCATGAGATCCCCACTCTCCCAGATTACAAGCCGGTTAAACAAAAATTGAGAAAGATCTGCACCGAATGGTCGCTTAAGGTCAAAGAAGAGGTGGTCAAACAGTTGAACGTGGGATTCATTCGTGTGATTGAATATCCCACATGGCTAGCCAACATAGTGCCTATTCCGAAATTAGGAGGGAAGGTTCGAATGTGTGTGAACTATCGAGATTGAAATAAAACTTCTCCAAAAGGATGATTATTCGCTACCCAATATCGACATGATTGTGGACAACACAGCCAGTCATGCTCTTAAGTCATTCATCGACGGGTTTGCCAGATACAACCAAATCAAGATGCACCCAAACCACCAAGAAAAAATTGCATTCATCACCCCATGGGGAACCTTTTTCTATACCGTTATGCCATTTGGTCTCAAGAATGCTGGCGCTACCTACCAAAGGGTTGCCACAACCATCCTGCACGATCTAATTCACAAAGAAGTCGAGGATTATGTGGATGATATGATTATCAAGTCCAAAACTAGAGAAGGTCATGCTCCCGCTCTTCGGAAGTCCTTTGAACGACTGCGACGATATCAGATGAGACTCAATCCATAAAAATGTGTCTTCGGCCTTACAAAGGGAAAACTCTTGGGATTCATGGTCAGTGAAAAGGGGATAAAAGAAGATCCTGGAAAGCTGAAGGCCATACTTGAGATGCCACCGCCCCGAGCAGAGAAAGAAGTCCGAGGTTTTCTTAGAAAATTACAATATATCAGCCAATTCATCAGCCAGCTAACCTCCATCTGTGAACCGATCTTCAAGCTCCTCCAAAAGGATTCAACCAATATTGGAATGAGGCCTGCCAAGAAGCTCTTTACCTAATCAAACAATATCTGACCCACTTTCCAATGCTCATGCCACCACAGCCTGGTCTCCTTTTGCTCCTATACCTAACTATAACCGACACTACAGTTGGGGCTTTGCTAGCCCAATACCTTGAGGAATCCCACAAGAAAAGAGCCATCTATTATGCCAGTCACAAACTGGTCGGTTATGAGGTCAACTACACTGCTTTGGAAAAGGCGTGTGTCGTACTTATCTGGGTCACCCAAAAGTTGCGACACTACATGCTCGCCTTCCCCATCAAACTTGTATCTCGAATGGATCCTATCAAATACCTGCTTGAGAAACCTGCCTTATCCAGTCGAATGGCCCAATGGTTGATGCTCCTAACCGAGTTCGATATCATGTACGTCACGTAGAAAGCCATTAAAGGAAGAGCCATCTCTGACTACCTCGCTGATTACCCCGTAGAAGAAGCAGATGTATGGATCTCCAAATTCCCAGATGAAAATATCCTCTACACCGCTCAAGACAACCTTTGATGGCAAATTTTCTTTGACGGCGCTGCCAACAAAAAAGGGATATTGCATTGGGATACTTCTGATCGCCCCAAATGATTCCTACACTCCCATCGCTATCAAATTAGATTTCTCTAGCACCGACAACATGACAGAATACGAGGCATGCACAGTAAGCCTCAATATTGCTCTCAAGAAAGGTATTCAATACCTTGATATCCACGGGGATTCTTCCCTCATCATCGGTCCAGTGCTCAGAAAGTGGAAAGTCAAGGACGAAAATCTCCAATCCTTCCATGCCCACTTAAAAGAGTTAGCCTCCCAATTCTGAGATATCACCTTCCATTACCTACCCAGAGAAAAGAATATCCTAGTCGATGCTCTCGCTACCTTGGCCTCCATGGTCGACATGCCCGAAGGAATAACAATGACCCCCTTCCTAGTTCAAAAGCAAGACAAACCAACCAACTACTATCATATTGAGCTCGTCTCTACCGAACATCTTGAACTAGCCGATTGCTGGTACTATGATATCTGATGCCTCCTTAAACATGGTAAGTATCCCGAGGGTTCCAACAAGTAAGATAGAATGACCTCCGAAGACTGGCCGCCCAGTACATCATCTGTCATAAAGCTTTACTCAAGAGGAACTTCGATGGAACTCATCTACACTGTATCGTAGGGGCTGAGATTGAAAATATATTGCAGAAGATCCACAGCTGGGAATGAGGGACCCACATGAACGGTCACATGCTTGCCAAGAAAATCATCCGACAGGGCTACTACCGGACCACCATGGCCCAAGATTGCACCGCCTATGTCCGGAGATGCCTAAAATGCCAACAGTTGTCCAATCTTCAACACCTGCCTCGACGAGAATTATATAACATGACCTCTTCTTGGCCATTCTCCACCTGGGGTGTCGACATCATAGTTAAGGTTACACCAAAGGCTTCAAACGGGCATGAGTTCATCCTAGTTGCCATTGATTACTTCACTAAATGGGTCGAAGTTGAGTCATACACAGTATTGAACGCTAAGAAATTGGCCAAATTCCTCAAGAAAAATATCATCTGCCGATATGGAGTTCTGCACGAGTTAGTGTCAGATAACGGGATGCACTTCAAAGCAGAAGTCACCGAAGTAGTCAATAAGAACGGGATTCATAGATACAAATCTTCTCCCTACCGACCTCAGACCAATGGTGCAGTTGAAGCCGCCAACAAGAACCTCAAAGCCATCATCAGCAAGATGACCAGAAGCTGTAGGGATTGGGCCGAACGAATCCCGTACGCCCTCTGGGGCTATCGAACCTCAATCTGAACCTCTACTGGGGCTACCCTTTACTCTCTGGTTTACGTCATGGAAGCAGTCCTACCTATGGAGCTGGAAATTCCCTCATTCCGCGTCATACTCGAAAGCAAAGTTAGTGAGAAAGACTGATGCCAAGCCGTCTCGACGAGCTGACCCTCCTAGATGAAAGGAGATTGAAATATCTTTACCACATACAGGGGTACCATCTTCGAATAGCGCGATCATTTAATAAGAGAGTCAAGGACCGCGGTGTTCGAGAAGGGGATTTAGCCCTCAAGGAGATAATAAAACCCATCTGGGACCCCTGAGGGAAATTCAAGCCCAATTGGAGCGGCCCCTACATTGTGAAGAAAATCCTATCCGATGGTGCCGCCATGCTCACTGACCTAGATGGGGAAGAGATGGCTCGTCCAGTCAACCTGGATCGTCTAAAGAAATTCTACCCCAAGTCCGAAATCTCGGCACGCTACAACTCTTCTCATCTCTCTTCTATTGTTTTAAAAAAACTCTCTTCATTTCCCTCTACCTAGAACTACGTGGTCCTGATCCTCTGCAAAAAAAATTCAAGAAAAATAAAAAAAAATCAAAAACCCCAGAGGTACGTAGGCAGCTCATACATCTTACACGAGCACGACCCTTTCTTTTTCAAAATACTATTCTTTTCTTATCTCCGAGAACGACAGTTCATTCTAACAAATTCTTGAACAAAAGGATTATGTATGCCTTAACGATCAGTATAGATAATTCAAAAATAAAAAAATCATCGAAAGGCACAGCTGGACTTGCTTATTTTATTAATAAGAAATTACAGCACGGATTACATAAGAAAAATAATGGATAACTCCCTTCCCCCTACTGCCATAAAAAGCCAAATAAAATCCCCACACCTATTCCCTATTACATAAATAAACTCTCTAATAGTCCTACCCACAGCTACCAGAGGAGCCTGCACCCTCATCATCTATATCCTGGGGTCCCCAAACTGCCCCTGCCTGAATAGACTCTCATAAACACTCCATGAATCGATGAGCCCGAACCATCTTCGAAAAGACCACAACGCCCCCTTCCATGGTGTTAAATAAAACAAACCACCTTTGTCCAATCTCCACTGCCAACATCTTGCCGAATACTTTCCTCCACAACCACTTCATATAATCTTTAGGGACATGCCAAACTCTCTCGACAGACTGAGAGGGACGGGTCGACGGACACCGATTTTCCAAGCAACAAACGTAGGCGCTTAGTTAAATCTTCTACCGAAAAGAAATTCGAGGTTCGAGGTGGCACGACATGTGCCCAACCAAATTGGCGCAAAAGCCTCCAAGGGAAATAAAAAGACGTTTGCTCGAGACCAACCAGCTGCACATACGAGTATTCCCCTATCTCCAGAACAGGAAGCAACTGTCCCCACCAAGGCACTGACCAGCACAAACTCCGAGCCCCATGCTCCACAAGCCAATTCTCCCAGCTCTCAACATACAGGCCAACGCTGATGAAGTAACGTGAAAAGAAGTTGGGTACAGCCGATAAAGGATATTCTGGAGGAGTCGCCAAGTGGAGTCTTTTCAGACAACCACATGAACAGCATCACGGGGCTACCCCTCAGGAAGTCAGAACGCCCTTCTCTCTAGGCATCCAGGCCATTCAGTGTCTCCGCCAGTATCACCATTACAGGATTATGACGATATGACATCCATGAAGTAATGGCTGCAAGTTCTGGGTCCACCAGTAGTTCCCTTATCACCAGCAGAAATTTTGAAACCAGGCCCAGAGCAAAGGCTCCAGCATAACCAGCATCACCTACTTCCTATAAATGCACGGACTGCAACACCGTCGGGAGGGTGATCATTCCTCCAGCAACCAGTCATATGGCCGCTAAAGGCGAAATATGAAGAAGCCCGGCCAAAAAATCCCTGGGAGAACGGGAAAATTCAGGCAAAGCCGCAGCAATGCTGGGATTTATACCCAGCATGGCAGAAAATTCCTCGTAGGTAGGACAAACTTCATCCAACCTAAATCGGAATACATGGTATCCGGGGTACCAGAATTGTACCGCCACCATCAGCATGTCCCACTCAATAGGCCGATTGCGCCACAAGGAAGCTCGACGCATGTTGAAATCATCATAGTCGACATTATAAGAGAACATTGCTTCCAAAGCTTTGAGGTAGTTAGCAAACTCAATGCTACCAGGGAGAGCCATCGTGTAAGGCTAAGAGAGAGTGGGGAAGTAAGTAAGAATGCAAAGGTGTGATGAAAACACTCCACCCTTACCCCCTTTACATTTGAGAACCCTCACAAGAGACATAATCCCGGTAGAAATCGAATGGAATCGTACCCCACAAAGTACCAAAGGCTGAAGAGGGTCCCAATCAAAGCTTTGAAGTGATGGGACTGGACTGGACTGCCGATAGGCAGGACAGGGTGTTTGCCGATCAACAACCCCCCATTTTTAGAAATTTCCCTTTTTCCTCTTTTGTCAAAACAAAAAACTCAATAAAAATAAATTTATATTCTCAACAGAATTTCGAAATCCTTTTTACTCATATAATTTCCCCTTTTAATTAAAAACTTTCCTTCAAAAAAATTCCAAAAATACTCCTTTTTACGGTATCAGCAGCAAAGTAAAAAGCATATGTGCATGCACTTATTTATCATTAATAAAAGGTAATCAAAAAACTCCATTGCATTGCATCTATCTGTTTTCTGTGTTACATCATTTTTACAGGAAATAAAGAGAAAAAGTAAAAAACAACAGCACTCCGCCCGAACCCACTTTATCCCTCTCTCTCTCACCCACTTTTCTCTCTAAGAGCTTCCACCCCTGCGACGTGCTTTCTTCCCCCTGAAGAGACGATGCACAGCCACTACCCAAGCCAGAGTCCTCTCCGGACGAAGTAGACGGCACCAAGTAAGAAGGAACAGGAACTGCGTCCCGAATATGGGCAGTCACCGAAGATATCCAGTCTCTGATGTCTCTTAGCCAAGTGGCCGACACTTGAAGTTGCTGCAAGGAAAAGGCAAAATCAGTATCAAAACAAGGATGACAAAAATAGAAAAGAAATGAAGAGAAGAACATAAAGGTATACCGCAGGTCGAAAGACCTCCTCTGTTAAACCCAACTCCTTAGGATCCATCGCACGAGGACGATGCAGCGTAGGCACCATCCCTCCATCAGCCCGCCAAATGTTGTATGAAGGAGTGTGCAATCGCACAAAAGGAACCTCCGAGGTCACTGCCATCGCAGATTTCGTCGGATCGCCGCCACTGTGGAAAGATCCCATCGCTTGACTCGAACCCGCAGGAGGAAAAGGCAGGGCATCATATATGCTGGTAGCCATCAACCAGCTCATCACAAAGTCCATATAGTCATACGACGCAGCCGTATCGGTGTACAATAAGTAGGACTCACCGATTATCGCCGTAATCCTCGCATTCTCCAACAGCAGTCGCTCCCGCCTCATTGACGTAGGTGGCTGCACAGGTGGAACCACCACCTCCTCCTCGGTAATCTAGCGAACCAACCTCTCCCTGAGATACCAGGAATGACCGAACTCATGCGCCAACAAACGCCTCATCTGCGCGTTCACCCCGGTCGTCCCCACATCCTGAATGGATGTCCCCCAGGGATAAAAGGTCACCTAAAAATCTCCAACCAGGCATAAATCAATACAAGATCAGAAGGTGTAAAAAAACTAAGACTGAAATGGAAAGAGCCTTACCCTACCACTGGTCTGGTCATTCAAGACCTGATGCACCGCCTCTAGGGATAGAGATCCCTTCGACTGCGGATTGGCCTTATGCCATCGATATAATCGGCAGAAGTCCCCAACAGTGTCGTCCTTCAGAGCGATCAGTGGGGTATTGCACCCAATCACCTCATAAAACCACGTCTGTCAAAGATAAAAATTCACAAATAAAAAGAGACGCATAAGGAAAATGAGAATGCATGAAAGGAAAATGCGAATGCATGAAAGGAAATGCACAAATTGAAGAATACCTCAAGAAGGTACATGGCTCCAGTAAAGGTCTGCCCGCACTGACCCACACCATACCGATCGGCAATGACTCCTTACCTTCCCAAGGCAGTCCATGCCACTGCTGAATGGCACCCCTCATACCATGACGATCGGCACCCCCCTTAAATTTCGTACAGAATTTCCCATAAAATACCAAAATGCCCCGAAAACTCCTCATAAAATTTTTAAAAATCTCAGGAAGGATTCAGAACATTTTCACCAGGAAAATTTCGCATTCCCTCAAGTGGAACCCCTCTTTCCCAGCGAAATCCTCAAAAACAAAGTGAATCTCCTCTCGGCAAAGCCCCGAAGGATCTCTAAGGATCGCCTGATCACTTCCCCAGCGGAGTTTTTTTTTTACAGCAACAAAATTGGTTGTTCTCCCTGTGAGGCCTCCTAAGGAAACAAAAGCTTCCCCAGCCATCAGCTCCCCAGCTCAGATCAAAATCATAAAAACTTTATCCAACAGAATCAAAATCCAATCTTTATCCACTCTTAGGTCAGAACTGAACTCGGTCTTGGATCGTTACCTGAGTTAGGTCAGAAATGGACTCGGTCCTCGGTCGTCACCACTCTTAGGTCAGAACTGACCTCGGTCTGGGATCGTCACCTGAGTTAGGTTAGAATTGACCTCGGTCCTCGATCGTCACCACTCTTAGGTCAGATTCGACCTCGGTCTTGGATCGTCATCCGAGTTAGATCAGAATTGACCTCGATCCTCGGTCGTAACCACTCTTAGGTTAGAATTGAACTCGGTCTTGGATCGTCACCTGAGTTAGGTCAAAAATGACCTCGATCCTTGGTCGTCACCACTCTTAGGTCAGAATCGACCTCGGTCTTGGATCGTCACCTGAGTTGGGTCAGAATTGACCTCGGTCCTCGGTCGTCACCACTCTTAGGTCAGAATTGACCTCGTTCGTAGATCGTCACCTGAGTTAGGTCAGAATTGACCTCGGTCCTCGATCGTCACCACTCTTAGGTCAAAATTGACCTCGGTCTTGGATCGTCACCTGAGTTGGGTCAAAATTGACCCCGGTCCTCGTTCGTCACCATTCTTAGGTCAAAATTAACCTCGATCTTGGATCGTCACCTGAGTTAGGTCAGAATTGACCCCGGTCCTAGGTCGTCACCACTCTTAGGTCAAAATTGACCTCGGTCTTGGATCGTCACCTGAGTTAGGTCAGAATTGACCTCGATCCTCGGTCGTCACCACTCTTAGGTCAGAATTGACCTTGGTCTTGGATCGTCACTTGAGTTAGGTTAGAATTGGCCTCGGTCCTCGTTCGTCCCCACTCTTAGGCCAAAACTGACCTTGGTCTTAGATCGTCACCTGAGTTAGGTCAGAATTGACATCGATCCTCGGTCGTCACCACTCTTAGGTCAGAATTGACCTCGATCTTGGATCGTCACCCGAGTTAGGTTAGAATTGACCTCGGTCCTCGATCGTCACCACTCTTAGGTCAGAATTGACCTCGGTCTCAAATTATCACCTGAGTTAGGTCAGAATTGACCTCGGTCCTCGGTCATCACCACTCTTAGGTCAAAATTGACCTCGATTATTATATCTTCACCCTAAGCCCGCAGAATCGGCTTTGAGCCGCAGAATCGGTAACCCTCATCACTTAAGCCCATAGATTTGGCTTTGATCCACAAAATTGGTCATCCCCAGCACACCCCTCAGGTCCTCAGAATCGACCTTGACCCTGTGAATCGGTCATACTCCCTCAAAAGCATCATGTGGTGTCTATTCGACGGTTCTCATTTGTTCCAAACTCACCCATCGAGGGGCTCTTTAGACACCCCATTCTGTTCCCCCTAACTCTGCTAAGGTCTCTAGGACCTCCCATCATCACTATAAACCCAGGTCATACTCTGAGTACTGACCTAGAAGCCGTCGGGCACTCTCAGGCTTCATTTGACCAAAAAATCAAAATTTTTAGCTCAATCGAGACTGAATAAATCTTTGAAGGGCACTGAATTCCCTTTCCAACGGTCTATCCTGTGTGCAATTCTGACTTACCATGCGGACGAATGTTCCGTTTGCATTCGAAACTTGATTCGGAGGCCACTGGGCGCTCCCGGGCTCTGTTTGACCTAAGTCCACTCTTTAGCTCGATCGAGACTGAATGAATCTTCGAAGGGAACTGAAACCCCTTTCCAATGGTCCACTCTGTGCGCGATTCTGACTTACCATGCGGACGAACGATCCGTTTGACTCCAAGAGGTCACCGAATGCTTCCAGGGCCCAATTGACCAAAGTCAACTCCCCAAACTGGGTCAAACTCTTTGGAATGTAGAATTAAATCTCCTAAACTTTCCAACGGTTCGCCCCGTGCGCAATTCGGACTTAGCATGCGAATGAACGATCCAGTTGCGTTCAAATGATTCCCCGTCTAATGTACTGACAAATGCTTTCGAGCCATATTTGACCCAAAGTCAACTCCCAAACCCAGGATCGGTCCAAAGGACTTTCAAAGGTATCTAAATTACCTTTCCAACGGTCTACCCCATGCATGATTCTGACTAACAGTTTGCCCTCGGTGGCCAATTTTCCAAAATGGCCTGAAACACACTGCCAAACGGCAGGTTCTAGACCCTGCCTATCGACAGGTGCCGATAGGAAGGACCAGGTCTATGCCGATTGGCAGTGACCGGGGCCTATAAAATGAGGTCTTCACCTCATTTTCAAAGGGAGCCCAGATCTGATAACAATCACTCTCAGCGAATCCCAAAAACCTCTATTTTAGACAACGCGATTTCAACATTCAAATCCCTTTCTGACTTCCACTTTTCATCATACTTTTCATCAAACTTGGTGAATTATCCACTCTCCATCATCATACAAGTGCAAGGGTTTCTCTCAAACATTCAAGATCAAGCTCAAGATCTTCAAGGAGGTCCAACTTTCTCGACTTTCTCTTAAATTCTCTTAAATTCTCAATAACTTGTTTTATTACTTAGCACTTTTATTAACTCATCTCGCACATCCTAACATACATTTTATTTAGTATTATTGCACATCTCTTATTTTTATATAAATAAAACCCAAAAAACAAGAAAAGGAGGGTTTGCTTATAAATTCCAAATAGCGATTCTCATACTTTTCTCACATTTTTCTCACAACTAAAACACTTTTTTCTACACACAAACACTCATAAATAAGAGATCCCCCATTTGGATTTATGGGATAAACCCCACCCCTAGTTTTGTATGCGAACTACGTGGAATTTGATGCCTTTATAGGCTACATAGGCGTCTTGGGGTAAAACCCGAGACTCGAGTCCTTTTTCTCACTTTTCTCTCATTTTCTATCTTCTCTAAATCCAGTGTTCTTATATTCTATATACTTGGTCTTAGTGACGTATTACTCCATATGCGTTATCGTTCCATTATAACGATCAACGTAGGGGTAATCGCGTAAATCTTATCTTTCCAATATTATTTTTATACCTTCCTATGGATGACTCTCTTTATCTCTTCCATGATACAAGTCGAGGATTCCTATCTCCACTATATATATACACATGCACACATATCACGAGGAAAAATAAAGGAAAATAGCAAATATCCATGAGAGACCGAAAGAGCAGAATGGGTGCCTAACACCTTCCCATTTCGTAACTTAGCCTCTGAACCTTTCTCGAATCATTTTGGTTTCATATGCATCAGTATGTGTTTGGATGCCATCCTTCAGGATGGCTTCCCCTTTTTCTTTTGTCTATTTTGAGTAAAATATACTGGCGACTCTGAATCTCTCTACATTTTTACACCTCATCTCAAATGACGTCGGTCGAAGTGCTCCCGAGAGGGATGCGCGGGGCCTGAGGATCCTTTCCCTTTGCGCGCCCGCCCGCAGGCGAGGATCAAGGATGGCCACAATAGCCATTTTCCAATTTTCTAATTAAAGAGCATCTTCTATTATGCTTGGTTATATTGTAGTCAAAAGAAATTTTAGTTTTTAGATACCACTCTTTTATCTTATCTGCATTCCACGAGTTCTATTTGTGGTGATATCTGGTAACTGATTTGAGGGTTGGGCTATAGGATTAATTTGGGTAGACACTGAGACTGAAGTAGGGTGCTGACCTGATGTAGCTTGAAATTTTTTCATAGATATTTGGGATGAATTTTTAGATTTTGAGCTTGATGATATTGTTGGTGGTTTGTTTATTATCAGCATGAGCCTGCCTTTGTAAAACAGTTAGAGAATTAGAAAATGAAAAGGATTTGTTCAAATTGTTACCTACTGATGTGACTTATGTCTGAAAAGGAAAATGTTCTTCAGTAAACACTTCAAGTCTACATCTCTAGAGATGTATATCCTCCCTGACATGTCTCAACACTTGTATCATTTATGATTCAAGATATATCTAAGAAAACTACACTCCACAAATCTGTATTTCATCTTGTTCCTATTTTAAGTCCTAAGATTGGGATAATAAGATGAACCAAACACTTTTAGAGTGCTATAATTTGGAACATGTTTGAATAACAATTCCAAAGAGATTTTATTATTCAAACCTACTTTAGGTAGCTTATTTATAAGATAAACCACAGTCCTATAAGCTTCCTCCCAGAACATAAGTGGCATACCTGTAGCAGCTAATATAGCTAAGCCATTATCAACCACATGACTATGTTTTCTTTTTGCTATATCATTTTGTTTATGAGTAGTAGGGCAAAAAAATGTTCAACGCCAAATTCTTCTAAAAACCTTGTGAAAACCTTGTATTCTCCCCCATTATGAGGTTGAACAACTTTAATCTGAAATTCTAACTGATGTTCAACATTCTTTTTAAAAATCTCAAATTTTTTTTTAGCATCAGACTTATTTCTTAATATGAAAATCCAAGTATACCCTGAATAAGAATCTATAAAGTGAATATAATATCTATACACATTTGTATGTTCCACTCGAGCAGGACCCCAAAGATCAGCAAAATTCATTTTCAAAGTCCGAGGGTGTACAATTTCATATCTTAAAAAAGGAAATTTAAGATTTTTTTCCCAAACAACAAGATGAGCAGAAACTAGATAACATTTTATTTATACTTTGAATATTACATTGATTTAAAACTTTTCTTACAATATTTGAAGGATGACCTAATATCTTATGCTATAAATCAAATAAATAAAACTCCTTGCAATTTTGATTACAACTGTTGTATCTTACTTTTTATTTGCTATTCATATTTGATACTTGATTTACCTCACTCAGCAAAACTTCTTTATTTAATCTTTATCTTCTATGAATTTCCTTTCTTAATTACTTTATTCTTTCTTTAAGATATCTAACTTGAAAACATAAAGACCTTTGTCAAGCTTCCTTCAGATTAGAACATCCTGAGTTGCTAGATCCTTAACAAAATAAGAATTAAGATAAAAATCAAAGAAAAACTTATTATCCTTGGCAAATATTTATGGACTTATCAAATTCTTATATATAGTAGGAACATGCAACAAATGATTATGACAAATACATTTAGAATTATCTAGACTAAAAAATTTAGTATGGCCAATGTGTTTTGTAAACAAACCTGCACCATTGCCAATATAAATTTTATCAGCTCCACATAATTCAGTCTTTGTCATACAATTATTTATATTTAATGTAATGTGATTGGTAGCTCCTGAATCAAGATACCAATTAAGATAATTGAACTCATGAGTGTTGTCCACCATTGAACTCATTTTTTACTGAGAAGAAACAACTGATGTACCTAGACCATAATAGGTTTGATTAAACCTGTAATTACATTTAACACTATATGACCTGGCTTTCCACAAAGTTGACATTGAGAACTGGTGTAAGAGAAATTATTAGTTCTTCCCCTGCCTGGATTAAAACCATTTCTTCCATTATAGACTATGTCACCTCTTATTCCACCAATTTAGTGATATCCATTTCTATGTCCTTGATATTCACCTCTATTACCATGAAAACCACCTCTATTATAGCCCCCTATATTATTAGAAGTTGCAATATTCACATGTGCCCCATCAATATCATTTGTATTCTTCTCTATTATAGCCTCATGAGCCATCAATATATAACATATCTGATCAACAATATATATGGTGTAATAATTTAAGTATTGTAGTGATCTTAGTCAATCCTATTTTTCATGGTAAAAGTAAACATATAGAGATGAATTTGTTCTCTATCAAAGAGAAAGGTATACAGAATAAATTGGTTGTCAAGCATATCCCCTCAACTGATCAAATAGTAGATGTTTTCACCACGGTAATTGCAAGTAATCAGTTTTGTTCTTTTAGGAACAAACTCAAAGTTCAACAAGTTTCTCCTTGAGTTTGAGGGAGTATATTAGGAGATTCTGTTATATGTTAGTTATGGTTAGTTTCTATTGTATGTTAGTTATATTATTCACGTGTATGTTTGTTAGTCATTCTCTAATAAACTCGTATTGTAGCTTATATATATGATGGCATGTAACTCTTCTTTAAACACAATACAGTATAAGAATTCTCTTATACTTTTTTTCCTTTTCTTTATTCTTCACAAATACAACCCACGAGAAGTGGGATTTTAGCCTTTCATTTTTGGGAAACCTGGATAATTTAGAAGAATAATTAGTCAAAATAAAGAGGAAGTATTTAGATTTATATGGATCTCCTGTGAAGGGAAAAAAATCATAAACGTTAGGAAACAGTTAATAATGTTAAGTTAAGGTGAAGCCAGGGAAATTGAAGTAGTTAAAATAGAGATTACAATGACATTGAAAGTAATGCAAACTCAAATCTATTTTAAATTTAGAGGTTTTGAATTAAATAAATGGAAACCCATATTTATTTATGCAAGCATTAGATGAAAAGTCTAGTTATTATGCAGCTAGTGCAACAAGAATAGAGTGGAGTGTTGGTGTCATAACTAGCGTAATTGATTTATAGGTGGCTTTTGATTGGGATGAGACAAGAACAACGGTGAATGACATTATCACCGGGAAAAGAAAAACCAATGTTTTTTTGGGGATGTAAGGGTCAGAAAGTGGTGAGTGTTGCTCAAGATGTGTATTAAAAGAATGGACCATGTGGGCCTCATAGATTGGAGTTTAATTAAATCAATCTAATGACAAGGTCTCAAGGAGAGATTAAGGTGTTAGTATTCCAAAGGGGATGATACGCTTCACATATGTTTTATATTCAATAACAAAGAATTTGGATGATGCAATTTTGGCCTTCCAAAATAATGTTTTTTTAATTTAAATGCCGATTTTTTAAATGCAAATTATAATGCCTTAGATTTTTATCTCTGAAGTATGTTACATAGATTTTTCATTTATTTGGTCTATGAAAAAGACGATGGGGGATAAAGAATTATATGTGAGAATAACTAATTGTTTTGAATAACACAATAGTAAGTCTTAGAATTATGTTTGATTATTTGTAAATTATTAATGTTTTCCCTACTTTTTAAATATAACCCTTTTATTTTCTATTTGGCTAAACCATCTTTACATATATATCACCCATGTAATTGACAAGTTTATAGCATAAAAGGCATGGTATACATTGATATGCCATCACCTGACCTCATCTCAGCCTGAGCCAATCTCGGCTGAAGCCGACCTCACGGAGTATCCTCATGTGAGTTATCTCGAACAACAGGCACAATCTATCTCGGCCAATGTATCTCATCTCGGCCTCAGACCTACATAGAAAGTATCTCATCTCGCCTAGCGATCCACCTCGTCTGGATTATAAAGGCCAAGACCTTCTTGGTCGGCCTGTTCTCTTCTCGACCTGATGTTGGTTAGCCGATACTTCACTTGGCAACTATCGACACGTGATTCAGTAATACCACAACCATCTCGTACTTGGCTAGGCCAACACTTCAACCTTAGTAGGGCACTCTTGACATCTACTAGATCGCGTGGAATGAGGAACGCGTGGGAGAGTACGCGTGGGATGCAAGACCCACGTGAGCCAAACCATTGTAATAGCATCATCGACACATGTGGAGAATATCTTTTAATCATTACTTGCACACACAAAGGACAGATGGCATCACAACATTGGGCATTAGATATTGTGCATGACTACTGCATGCATGGGGTGCATATGACACCACCCCAGACATATAAATATTTATCTTCTACCTCATTATAAAGGATTGATTATTCTCAACCCTAGAAAAACTCTGCCAAAATACTCAGTAGAGAGAGAAAAACTTGAGTGTTGTATTTACAGGTCAATAGTGCCCTTATTATAATGAAAACCACCATTCACATTTCACAGTGGACGTAGGATCCGTCTGAACCACTTATATCTGGTGTTATGTTCTCCTTTGACTCACCTCTTTCTATATTTTTATACATGTTCTCACACCAATGTTGTGCTGGTTTGAGCTTACTTATTATACTGATTAGGTGATGCCAATTCTGGTATCATCAATCTGGTGTCGTTTGTGGGAACGAGATAGCCATCTTCTTCCCTTCATTTATAGTAACTCCACCGAATTCTATGGTGGTGGTCCAATATCATAATAGGTTAAGCTTTAACCACCATTGAAAGAGCTCTGGTTCGAGTTTCAACTCATCTTCTGCTTTTTCAGCTCATTTTTATCTCATCGCTTGGATATTTCGATCACCGAAAGTCTTCAATGGCATCAGATCCTCCTACTACAGGTGGACCCAGTACCAGCCAAGCCCCAACTCAGTCAAAAATGGCTGAGGTGGAGGCGGACCTACACTCCTTAGTAGATAGCTAGCGACAAATGCAGGCATCTCTTACTCATTTTAGCCAAAACATAGTAGCTAGACCTATTGGTGTCGAAGAAGAGATGATAACTCTGGTCGCCAGAGAATGTGGCCCAGATTCAAAGGCCAACAAACCACTCCAGGCCAAACACCAGGATATTCCTCCTCAGTAAAGGCGCAGGGACAAGGCCTACCCTAGGCATTTATGTCTGGGGAGGTCAGGTCGTGAATGCCCTAATAATGCAAATGAACAGTATGATGAAAAGGATTAGAGGAGATATTAGGAGCCTTATCAGATTTCTAGAGGCACTATGCGACCAATTCATCCCAACCGAGGATAAAGTGGCAGGTTGAGCTAAGAGTGTAGTCCAAGGGCATATGCTCTAAACAGATTAAGTAGAGAGTCGACCTTTGATAGGATCAGCCCAATAACAGACGGCCTAGGATACTGACTCTCCAGATCTACAAGTATCAATAGCTCTCATAGAAATAATAAAGGTGTTAACCATCATCGTCAGCGAGGTCGAGATGAGGAATATTGAGAAGTGAATAGTCAATAGAGAACACTGGCTATGGAGCCCTCAGTTCTTCCGGAAGAGAGAGAGAGGGGGCCAGAGATAATGTTGCTCAAACCGAGGCTATAGAAGCGGCCGAGACACCTTGGAACGATTCTATTTTTAGGATGGAAGATAAGATTGAGGATATTCTAGAGATCCAAGACCCCTTGCAAAGGGGATACAATGAAGCCTCCCCCTTCGTGGCAAAGATTGTGAGGTATCCTACCCTGACTAAGTTCAAGCCACCAGTGATCACTCCAAAGTATGATGGGAGCACTAATCCAGTCCACCATGTGGATATGTTTCTATTAGCTACTGATATTTACTCAGTCTTAGATGAGATGAGGTGTTGTGACTTCTCAAAAACCCTGACTGGAGCAGCTCATGTATAGTTTACCTCTCTCCCTAAAAACACAATTGAGAATTTCAAACAGCTTGTATAAAGGTTTATACATAATTTCTGCTGTGGTGTGAGGCCCCAGAAGAAGACAACCCACCTACCGTCTGTGATACAGGGTAAAAATAAAGTTTGAGAGAGTACATAGCGATGTTCAATAAGGAGAAATTAGAGGTTGAGGATTATGAAGAGAGTATTGCCATGATCACCCTGATGGGAGGTTTTTAGAAAGGGAAGCTACTTTGGAAGCTTGTAGAGGATACTCGAAAGTCTGTGGCCAAACTCTTGGTTACGGCCGAGAAGGTCATGAATGCAGAGGAAGCAATGGCTTCCAAAGGTGAAGACGAGAAGGGGACAAGCAATGAGGGTAAGTTCCACAAGAAGAATAAGAACGACAAGAAGAGGTTGGCGGATGACAAGTTCACAGACTACACCCCTTTAACTGTCAGTTGTGAGTACATTTTGAATAAGATAAAGAATGATCGGTCTCTGAAGTGGCCTGAGAAGTTTAAGGCTCCTCCTTATAAGAGGAATATAAACATGTGGTGTGAATTTCACCAAGACCATGGCTATACGACCGAAAAGTGTTTTTCTCTTAAGGACGAGATTAAGAGAATGCTGAAAGCTGGCAAGCTGAGAAAGTATGTCGATAAGGAAAGTTCCAAGGGTGGCTGAGATGACACTCGAAAGAGGAGGAATCATAAGTGCAAGGCCTGAGGCTCTAGCAAGTCAAGACGATGATGACTCAGATAATGATGACAAAGCAGACCCAGACTTGCCTCCCCCAATTACTGATCCTAAAGGTCGATTTCATATGATCTCTCTAGGGGTTAATATGTTATGTGTAGGACTAGTTGGAAGAGGAAATGAGGTTACCGATATAAAGGCTCATGTAGTAGAGGCCAAGGCTCTCACTCCAAAACCCAAGGAAGTGCATTCAACAATAATAGAGCTGAAGAAGGTAAAAAGAACTAAAGTTGATATGAAGACTTTGATTATGAGTTTTTCTAAACTAGATTTCAAAGGGATTATAGCCTCGCATGATGACCCTTTGGTTATCACCACTTTGGTGCATGGTTATAAGGTTTCAAGGATTTTGGTTAACAGCGGCAGTTCGACTGATGTTATATTTTGGTAATATTATAAAGGTTAGGTGTGATCAAGAAGAGGATAATGTTGTATCATCAACCTCTCATCGAGTTCAGAGAAGAAGAAGTACACCCTTTGGAGACTTATGAAATGGAAGTCAGAATGGGAAATTATTGGCCGAAGTGCCTCACGAAGAATATTAGTTTCTTCATCATGGATGAAAATTTCTACTCGATCTACAACATAATTCTGGGAAGAGTAGCCCTCAAGAAATTTTTGTCCGTTCCTTCCAGAGTTCACCAAATGATTAAATTCTCGACTCCATATGGGGTAGGCGAAGTGTAAGGTGACCAGGTTGAGGCACGTGAATGCTACTTTAACTCGATCAAGGAGAGATAGGCATACAAAAGGGCTACTACAAAGTATAAAATTGATACCATAAATCCTAGGTATGAGACTAAGTTAAAGAAGGTTGAGGCTGCTGAGGAGGTAGAATCCATCGTCCTCAATGAGGACGAATTGAAAAAAACTGTCCAAATCGGTAAAGCCCTAAAGAAGGAAATCAAAAAGAGTTGATCAAGATATTAAAGAAGAAGCAAAGCATTTTTTACTGGAGACATAAAGATATGGCATCGATCCGAAGATCCTTTGCCATAAGCTTAATGTGGTCGGGGATGCAAATTCGATTAGATAGAGAAGAAGAGTCTACTGCCGGGAGAAATATGATGTCATTAGGGAAGAGGTGAAGAAGTTAGAAAAGGCCGACTTCATTAGGGAGGTCATCTACCATAGTGTTTGGCCAACGCTGTCATTGTCCTTAAGGCCAACGGTAAAAGGAGGATGTGTGTTGATTTTGCAGATCTGAATAAAGAATGTCCTAAAGATAGATTCCCTTTGCCGAGGATAGACCAGATGGTGGGCGCTACTATTAGCCATGAACTAATTAGTGGTATAATCAAATATTCATGGATTCGTTCGATGCGGAGAAGACATCCTTTATAACTGATAAGGGGACCTATTGTTACCAGGTCATGCCCATCAGTTTGAAGAATGCCGGGGAAACATACCAAAGGTTAGTCAATAAGATGTTTGAGGACCAGATAGGGACGACAATCACTACAAGAAAAATTATTTTTCCCTGGACTTTTTATCAGTATTTTTTAAAAATGCTGAATATTTTCTTTTTCCCAACATTTATTTATAAGTATTAAAAATTCACAGAATTTATATTGACGTGCTGCATCATTAGAGCATTTTTTAATTAATGTCGAAATAAATATGGTATTTTTAAGACATTTCGTAACTAACGCCATTAAATTAAAGGGGAAAAAGTGTACCCTCTTCATTTTTAGCGAAAATTCTTTTTTTTAAATGGCGGGTCTTCATTTTGGCAAGACATTTCCTTATTTCAAGATGCCTCTCCTCTATCATCTCTTCAATTCCCTATCTCCCAAGACTTTTATACACGTTTCTTTTTATCTCCCTAAATTTCAGAATGTAACCCCCTCCTCACTCCACTCTCTCTCCCTATATTTACATGTTTTTTACCTATCACCATCATCCTCTGTTGGCATACTCGGACTGTGATGATACCAGGTAATTTATTGTTGTCTAATCTTTCTTTTGTTATAATGTGTGTTTATGTGAGATAAGTAATGTTTTTCCATTCTTTAATTGATATGTGCCATTATTTTTCTTCTTATTGTTGTTGTTGTTTTTGTTAAGTAAGAGCTTCTCAGAATGTAGTTTTAGATATTTTACCTATATCATGTTTATCAGTGTGTTTTGGAGTCATTTATTCATTGTTGATTTAAATTTAAAAAAAAAATATGTACCATTGTTTAATTGATATGTGTGTGAGAGAGATATTTTTTTGTGAGTTTTCTGTTAAATTTTTTTTTTAGTTTCTAAAGAATTGTAATTAGGTAGTTTCAAATCAATCTATATATCTCATATGCTTGGATATAATCTCTTGATAAATAATTGTTATTGTTTGAGTGTTTATTTGTGTTTGAACCTTTTGTTTCATTTTGTAGATTTATTTTCCAATATTAAATCGACTTATGGGTATGATAGAGAGGTTTCCAGTATTCTCACCTAATTTCGGAGTGTTCTCACTTCCCAACAAACTAACAATGTTACTCAAAGTGTGTCCAGTTTGCTAATTCATGGGTGTTAGTTTAATGGTATCGTTTTATACTGACATAGATAAAGATGACAATTGACACAAATTTTCCAGTTATGAATGGTTCTATTTTTAGGGATGCTTAAATGTTCACGAAATTTGACATTCTTTTCTTAGTTTAATATTTTAAAAAATGACTAATGACTGAATGCATTTTATTTACTTCTCTTCATATGTATGAATGGACAAATAATGATGGATTTCAAGTTCTTTTTGTTTTCAGTTGTATTTCTATATTTATTGATGATTACATGTACTACTGTATCGGTGTTAGTCAATGTGTGATGTTATGGTATAAAATAGGATTTTCACTCACATATTTAATGGTTGTTGATCAAATTACAGTTAGAGAGTTCCTTCTAGACCCAAAATTTTAGCTCTTGTTTGTGCAATAGGGCAATTGACATCTTTGACCTTAGTGGTTGTCAATTTATCAAGGTATTTTTTTGTTTTTATTTTTGTTGATTGTATGTTTCTTTCTATGGAGAGTTTGGTTTTTTCAATTGCTTTGTATGTCTGGTCTACATTTTTTTATTGGTTCAATATATTGAAGTCACCCTTCCTTTTAAGTTCCATGCTAACGTTTCCACTATGCTATGATGGCATTGGTCTTGCATTAAACATTCTTCCACTTCTATTTATGTACAATAAACATATAAATATATTAAAAACATGTTTTCAAGATGAAGTTTCGTACACAAAGTCGCAATAAGCTGGGAGTAGAAGCGTCACCCTCCTACAAACTTTCAATGAATAGTGACACTATCATGTGTACCACCTCAGTTTTATTAAGTGAAACAATCGGATCAGCTAACAACTAAATAAAATTAAGTTATACAATAGGAACTTCCTGCTTCTCTTTCCTATCCTGAAATTGAAAGTGCATATAAGAACACATAAAAGAAAATTAATATTAAATATGGATCGATTAGTAAATAAAAGAAGACATAAAAGCATTTTAAAGTTTAAATGTAGTTCAACGACGTTTTTTATAAGAAAATACTTTAGTTAGGGGTAGACTTATTTCGTGGTGATTTGCTGCTAACTCTTCAATTGTGGGAAAGTGTGTCTGAATTATTCCTACTTATATATGCTTGTGCATTTGGAAGAATAGAAATGAATGTTGATTTAAGGGAATAAAATTTCATTGTTCTGTGATTTATGTGATATCTATAATATGATCAAGATTTACCATATTAATCATTATCAATTTCCCCAAAACTTTAACATTCGCCAATTTGATTTTGAGCAAAGAGATGGGGTCAAGTCGCATTCTGTTGTGAAGATTATCAAATGGAAGGCTCTTGCTAGTATAGGGCTTAAGTTAAATCTTTATGATTAATTTCTAAAGGTAATACTGGTCCAAGTGGAGGGGGTGGCATCTTTAAGGATACTAAGGGGGGAGTTTTGAGAGGTTTTACAACTAATTTTGACAGGGTACCAACATTGAGGCCGAATCAAAGGTTATTCTTATGAGTATAGAAGTATGTGAAAAATTGATGGACAACGGTTTTACTATTGAGTCTGATTCACAAGTCATGATACAAGTTCTTAATGGAATGATCAAATGCTCTTGGAGAGTGAGAATTGTGATGGAGAAGATAAAATCCAAAATAAGTGAAAAAATTGTTTCATTTTCTCATATCTTAAGAGAATGTAATAAGAGTACAAATTTCCTTGCTACTTTTGGATGCTATACCAATAGCTTTGCTGCCTCAGATGCTATTTATTTCCCATAAAGATCTTAAAGTTTTAGTTAGGGTGGATTCATTGAGATTTCCAAATTTTAGACATAGTTAAGTATTTTGTTTCTTTATTTAAGTGGTTTGATTATTTTTAGATGGTTATTTAAAAAACAAAAAAAAAAGATTAAGTTGAATCATTAGATGGAACCCAAACATACCCCTATAAAAAATGAATCTTCACCAACTGCCTTTCAATCACCTTGTGAGATAAAAGATTCAACGTTATTAACACTCATAATTGACTCAATAAAATTATCCACTGCCGCAACAACCTTTACAATCCCCTAACCAACACAATACTCATAAACCATTGGAATCTCAATAATATCATTCTCACCCACATCACCCCACACCAAAACCTACAAGATCAAAAGTATCATCATAACAAAGTTCACCCATTAAATGAACCATGTACAATTTAATATTTCCCAAAAGGTTAAAAAAAATGTGAGCCTACAAGCGTTCTCTTATGCACACAATTCACATTATATCCTTGGTAACTGAGTATCAATGAGGGGGGATTTTAGTATTAGAAACATAAAATATATAACCAACATAAGATAATGACTTATAATTCGATGGGAGGGTGGAAATAACAGTTAAAGTAATATAAAACAAATCACAACAAGAGCAAATTCAAGCATCACAAAATAAACAATAGAAATACAAAGAAAAATAAGGATACAAAAGGTGTGTATATATATATATATATATATATATATATATATATATATATATATATATATATATATATATATTTGTGTGTGTGTGTGTGTGTGTGTGTGTTTAGATGGGTGTGTCTAGGAATAAAAAATATTAATTATAAATATAAACTTCATCACTTATATTATTCTCTCTCAATTAAACCTAACCACCAGGTTCACTAGTAACAACATTGAACAATCCCACTACCATCAGAATCGATATCCCTCCCCATTAAACTCACCTCCACTTTCTTTGTTATTCCCTGAGTTTCTATAGTATGCCTCAGTTGACTGAAATTGTGATAACCTTAGACTTTGACATTCTCTATCTTAACTCCATTTTATGCTTTAACCCCCTTAAAAATACTATCCAATACAGGGCTAAGAAATAGTGATACCACTGTGATGGCGATGTAGATGGTATTAATACCCCGTGAATACTCTCGCATAACTATTCGATACTTCCTTTTACGTCTCCATTATTTAGTAAGTATATTCTAAAATTGGATAGTTTAGATACCACGCAGCTACTCAAGGATACATGTCCGGAGTAATTAGATCCTGCAATTTGGTAGGATCTAACTACTATTTATCGCATTAAAGTAATGTCCTATTATGACGTGCCTTGTTTATCGCATCAAAGCAAAGCAATTCCTTATTAGGACATGCCATGTTTCTACGAACTTTGTCACCAACGTATAAGCTACTTTTAGCTAAATTAATAGACTGGCCATCAACGTCCGTAGATAACATATAAATGACCATCAAAACCATCAACTTCTGTAGAACTATCTGAATTTAAACTTCTGTAGAGCTGTCCTTCAATAACTCAGGTTAAAAAATTTGTTAGCCAAAAATCCTACTAATATATGATTACCAAGATAACTACCAATATTTATAATAACAATTTCTAATTCAATCACTTACAAAATAATTAGCCACATAAAAATATAAGCAAATATCAATATGATGAATTCCTATTTCTACTAAATTTTTATCCTTTTATTCGGCCTAAGAGAAGTTATGCTTCACTAAACATGGAATGAGGAGATCCCATAACATGGAATCCAACTACTGCAAGAAGGAACTTCACCAAACACCTCATAAGGAGATGCAATGTAGATTGAGTCCAATTTTCATAAAATACCTAGAAACCATCCTATTTGGATCCTAAAATTCAACCTATTACAGAAAGTCTAGGGGAGGCCTTAGCTACACCATCAGTGTTCAAATTATCCAGTACAAATGAGGGGGCAGTAGGTGCACTGGGATAATATTAGGGGATTTCCTAGGGATGGTTGGCACTTTGATAGACCTGAGAATAATCAAATGCTCAACTATTTTGATTAGCAAACACGTTTAATAAGATTAGAACGATTGAGAAAAGATTTGATTTGTGACGAATGACTAGGACTAAATGCATACAGGACTTTTGGAAAATTGAATTTTCTGATAAATTGGATGTCCAACCTAAGTAGTTGCCTAGATCGCTTACATTTTCATATCTTGACCTTTTTACTCTTCCGTATTTGTTCAAGAGCTTCATAGACGGTGTGAAAATGTCATATGGATTTGTAGTAATTATGTCACTGAGTTCAGAAATCGGTGTTTGATATTTCCCCTCCTTTGTAGCTTCATAATTTTGGTTAAAATTGTTTTGCACCCAATAATTTGAACTTGTTTTGTGTCCATATTCAACTCTTTGAACACAAAGGATCTATCACTCAACAACCTGCTATTTCAAATGTTGGTACTTGATTGCTTTTAGTGATTAGTTCCTCATTTTCACACCCTTTTAAGAAGATTATACCCTCTTTGAATTTCATTGAAATTGAATTACTTAGGATCGGAGCTTAAATTTTTTTGATGATAATGAGCATTGATTATCAAGTTTGACATTCTTTTCGTATATGCTTTTTTATTCTTGATGATGATGTTTGATTCTTCTGCTTTCTTGTGCATGAGTATTTTGTTCGCTATTGTTCCAAAGTATCATTAATATTTCCTTAGCAATATGTTAAGCTTAGGAATTACATGCTTTCATGATTTATAGTTAGCAAAAAATTTATTAGATGTCTTCGTCTTTGGCCTAAGATGACCAGATAATTAATTTATTTTTTCACCTAAGCATTATTTAAGGGCCATTTTTCCACTTACTCATAGTATACGTCTACTCTTAGTTACAGTCCACTAATAATAGCCATGATAATTATTTTTGTCCTCATCAACAATTTCCAACTTCTCATTATTGAACTGCGTGAGTTACTCACGGGTTGTCTCATTATCCCTTTGTCTAATGCTTAGAAGGTAGGCTACACATATCGTAGGCTTCACATCGAAGAATAAGTTTCTTAAAAATGGGTCTGCTAGTTGTCTAAACATATTAATCTTAGGAGTCCCATATACCACATGTGCATTGGTCCAGTTAAAGTACTATAAAAATGTCAGTAGCACATTTCATCTGTAATGAATCAGATATATGTTGCATTATGATACCATTCTACGTGGTGCATAGAATGCATTTTTCCATATCATACTTTGTTGTGATAACATGTGAACTAAATTTTGATGGAGTGGGATAATTTAAATTTTTTGTAACAAATAGATATCCCTCAACGTAGACACGTTGCAAAGGGAATTTGTTATTCTTTAGATCTCCTAGTTTATCCTCTAATATTTCACCTAAATTTGTATCCTTTTATTCTGCATAAGAGAAGTTATGCTTCACTAAACATGGAATGAGGAGAAACCATAACATGGAAGCCAACTATTGCAAGAAGGAACTTCACCAAACACCCCCAACGGGTCTGTAAGAGGCATGAACACCTCACACGGGATCAATACAACTTGTAGAAATGGACCGCATAGTCACGGTTCTCCCGGTTTATATTTAGATTAGGCTTAAAAACAAACCGTTAAAGGGTGAAAATCCAAATCAGCCCCTAAATGGGCACATAAGAGGCACGAACACCTCGTACAGGACCAATGTAACTTGTAGGAACTGATCGCATAGTCACGGTTCTCTCGGTTTGAGAATATGATGATAATTTGAAAATATTTAGATTAGCCTTAAAAGCAAGTCGTTAAAGGGTGAAAACCAAAACTAGCCCCCAAACGGCCCCATAAGAGGCACGAACACCTCACACGGGACCAACTTAACTTGTAGGAACTGATCGCGTAGTCACGGTTCTCCCAGTTTGAGAATATGATGATAATTTGAAAATATCTAAATTAGGCTTAAAAACAGGCCATTAAAGGGTGAAAACCCAAACCAGCCCCGTAAGAGGCACAAACATCTCGCACGGGAACAATGTAACTTATAGGAACTGATCGCGTAGTCACGGTTCTCCCAGTTTGAGAATATGACGATAATTTGAAAATATCTAGATTAGGCTTCAAAACAAGTCGTTAAAGGGTGAAATCCAACCCAACCCCCAAATGGCCCCATAAGAGGCATGAACACCTTGCACGGTACCAATGTAACTTGTAGGAAATGACTGCATAGACATAGTTATACCGGTTTGAAAATATGACGATAATTTAAAAATATCTAGATTAGGCTTCAAAACAAGTCGTTAAAGGGTGAAACCCCAATTCAACCCCCAAACGGACCCATACGAGGCACGAACACCTCACAAGGGACCAATGTAACATATAGGAACTGACCGCATAGTCACGGTTCTCCCGGTTTGAGAATATGATGATAATTTGAAAATATCTAGATTAGGCTTGAAAACAAGTCGTTAAAGGGTGACAACCTAAACCAGCCCCCAAACGGCCCTATAAGAGGCACGGAAACCTCGTACGGGACCAGTGTAACTTGTATGAGCTCACCGCGTAGTCACGGTTCTCTCGGTTTGACAATATTATGATAATTTGAAAATATCTAGATTAGTCTTAAAAACAAGTCGTTAAAGGGTGAAAATCCAAACTAGCCCCCAAACGGCCCTGTAAGAGGCACTAAGACCTCGCATGGAACTAATGTAAATCATAGAAGCTGACCACGTAGTCACAGGAATTTTGATTTGTGAGTACAATAATAATTTTAATTCATATATGCAAATTTTCGGGTTAAATAAGATTTTTTTTAAATTAATCGGCTACTAATATCATCTCCTTTTGTATCTTATTTTTCTGCAGGAATACATTTTGTCGTTAGCTTTTATCCATGTGGATCACATGAAGCCAATGGTCTACAAGAAGGGGGTTATTTACTTAATGTCATTACACATGAAGCCGTGCAGGCTTTTGTAGTTTTATAGTTAGATTTTATGGTCGTGGGGGATTTTGCAATTTTATTGTTATATTTTATGGTCGTGCGGGCTTTACATTACGCAGGTATTATATTAGCAGGTTTTAGAATGTCCAAAAAATAGAGAAAACTCAGCCCAATTTTTTTTGTCTGTGAACTATTATTACTTGTAATATTTTGAAGTTTGTATGTACATTAGTTTATCAACAACTTTCGAGATTCACAATTAGTGAGTTTTCTTGTTTTCAAATAATTAATTTTTTTTCTTTGATCCAAAAATTTGGCACAGTTCAAAACCGTGCCAAAAGTGTATCAATTTTTGGCCCGATTTTTAACTCTGCCAAAATAGTATCAAAATGTACTCAATCTGGCACAGTTATAAAGTGTGACAAAAGTGTGCCAGAAATATCAAATTTCGGCACAGTTTTAAAGTGTGCCAGAAGTATTCATGTTTGGTCAAATCAAGCACACTTTTAAGTTGTGCCAGAAAAAATGGACATTTTGAAACACCTAATTCTGGACCAGTTCAAAACAGTGCCAGATTTGATCTGGCACGGTTTTAAACCATGCCAGATTGCTATTTTTGGTGTAGTGTAGGGAGAATCAATGTAAACCTCCAATCTTGTTATTAGTCTTGTCAACAGATACTGCCAATTATACCATTTCAGTTTCATAAGTAGAAATTATTTCCACTTTGTTTCGGTTCACACTTCTCAGTGGTGTGTCAAACAGATGGTTAAGTTCACAATCTTAATTGTTGTCATTGGAATTCTCCTCCATAGTTTCAACATCAGTATTTAACAACCAATTTTCGATCAGTATTGTACCATTCTTTAGGTTTATCAAGTGCCCCAAATACTCCAATTTTGGCAGTCCATATGAACATTTGAACCTTTTAGTAAACAACTGGTTCTCTATGAGGACATGTAAAGCTTTCTTTAAGCGACGAACATTTAAGTCCGGACTTGGACTATACACAAGAATATCATCGAAAAATACCCACACAAACTTACTCAAATAAGGTTGAAAGATCCCATTCATTAATTATAGGTATTGGAAACTTCTCTTTGATGGTCATATCATTTAATTTTATATACTCAACACAAAAGCGTCACATCCCATTATTTTTCTTTACTTATAAGACGAAGGATGCAAAAGGACTATGACTAGGTTATCACTTACTATACTCCCAAGTATCTCCCTTACCAGTGCTGGAACTTCTTGCTCAATTTCTATAGCGGTGATCGAGGAAAGATGACCCACTAGGTGATGAGTGTTCTTTCTAAAAAAATCTCCTAAAAGGCCTTTCCAGTCATCATCTTAAAGATAGATTTCTCAATCCCCCAGTCAATGTGATCCTCTCGCCTCCCATTTCGAAACTCAATTGGAGTTTACATAGGTTAAAGGAAATTTCACCCTTTGCGTGAGCCAATCACCTCTTAAGACCATGATACAATCCCCCAATACCTTTATATCACCAACTAGGTGATACCCCTGCATGGTCAGTTGAGCTCAGTACAATGGGCCTCGCTCATAATTCTGCCTCCATTAGCCATAGTCACAACCATATGAGTAGTAGGATCCATATGGCATCCACTTTTCTTTACTACTTCTGGATCCACAAAACTATGGCTGCTACCATTATTTATGAGGATTGTGATATGTATTTTTTTATATAACGTGGCACCTTAAGAGCATTTTGGTTGGGATTGTTAGTCATGGCATTAATTTAGATTTCCATGTCATTCTCAATCTCCTGCAGCAATCCTTATTCCCCACCTGCATCCTCTCTTATGTCCTGCCCAAACTCTTGTACATGTCGACTTGGTATTATTGGTCTCTACATTAGTTCTACTCTTCTTGCACTGGCACCCCGAATTTATCATAATAATCTTTAAATGCTGGATCTTTTGAATTCATTAATGATATAAGTACATTCCCTACTAATTATTTAGTTGAATTTGGATTATTGTATGATATGATAACATGCTTTAATTTCACTAATTAAATAAGCCACAAACTCTTCACAAATGCTCAAAAGTGAATTTTAGAACATCTTGGCTTGGATAAACATTACTCTTGTAAACTCATAGTGATTTTTTATTATTGTAGGGTGCTATGGCATCGCAGCGACTGGTAAATACCTCTCACATGCACATTCCCATTTACAGTCTCTCTTGCACTCACAATCCAATCTCCAACCACCATTTCAGCCACAATCTCAGCACAGTTCTCATTCCCTTTTAGATTCCTGCTCGACCAAACGATTAAAATCAAGTGACAGGGAAAGCGATAGTAGCTCAAAGGAGAGTGAGCCTTTACATAACCAAGACGCCCATTCACATGAAGAAGGTACTTAGAGTTATTTAATTTATATGTACTTAATTAACTGTATAGATTGAATTTAACCTATTTTTCAATTTTTACGGTTCAGCTTCAGAACAATATGCGACTAAATGTAGACGCGTTGCGAAGTTGGGTGACTTATGGGGTATGGGAAAATTCTTAGAGCTTTACTTCAACGATTTTTATCAGCCAGTCAGAGATCTCGCGCATAGACTATCTACTCATTTAGGCATTTTAGTTCGTGATGGGTACATGTAAATTTTCTTTTCTAAATTTTCATATAACACAACTCTTATTAGAATAATCTTTGCAGTATTTTATGTTATCTCTTGATAATTTAAAGATGATTATTTAATCCACGTAAGAGTTTACTAATTTCATATTATATTAATGTTGAATAGGTTACCGCTGGCTTTCAAAGATTGGCGATGCAAGGAGTTATACCTATACAAGGAACATGTTTGGTGAGAGGTGAAAGTAAAATCAACTGATACCATGATTTGTGGCAAATGAATTGAAAATTTTGAATTCTTTAGGTACAAGTCACTATGTATGGATCGTCTTGTCAATCACAATAAAGTCAATAACAGCTAAAATCATAACTTTGAAAATGATAAAACATAATTTAAGCTAAAATAATATATGTAGTAGATGACTTTTTTTTCTATACATTGTAATTATATAGGAGAACACTGATGCTACTGATGAATTCAAAAAATGTGCATGAAGAAGGTTGGAAAGATATGGAATAATTGGAAAGCAGAGGTGAAGAAACATTATCGTGCCTTCGATACCGATGAAGAGAGATTGAAATATAGTCCACCAAGAGTAAAGTTCGAGCAGTGATCGCAACTTGCTAAGTATTGGGGAAATTGTGAAGCAAGGGCATGAATGTATTACTAGCAATAAAGTTTTATAAATTCAAGTTAAACATATATTTTTAATATATTTTTGTAACAGAAAACTAGTCGAAGAAATCGTTGAACTCGTTGATTTATTTGGTTGTTGGTTTATTTGGTTGTATATAGTCTTAAAAAATTTGGGATGTCTTAAAAACAAATAAAACTCTGTCGATTTGTTTCCAGAAATATATGGTTGATGACATATTCACCTTTTTTATAGAAAGAACCATCAAAGAAGAAGAAGAAGCACCATCAACCACAACAAAGGGTCTCAAATAATACATTTCCTAAAATTGTAGACCTTATTACTTCCGGAATTCCAAAGGTGGTTATGGCACGTGGATTCATTATGAACAATGACCCTTCAACAAAAGTAGGGGGTACGCCACTGGGTGAAGAACTTTGCGAACTGTATATTGAGAAAATATTTGTAACACACGAACCAGTGCCTAGGCCTTATGCAAACAAGTCCACAATTGGAGATGCATATCATTCAACTGTAGCGTGGCATATTGTTAGTGTACTAATTTTTAATTTTAATTTTTCAATAAAAATACTAAAGAATAAGTATCAATGACTAACGATTGACTTTTTTATTTGTAGATCAAGAGGATGTTTGACTTTGATGAAGAAGGATGGTACATTATATAAAATTTCGTTTCGCTTTATGTTTCCCTGCTTTTTCTTATTGGAGATGTGATACATTTTATTTTGTGGATGGATAATTATTCCGAGCACAATTATGTTTATTTATGATTAATGCTATTGGTTTTAATTTAATGATATTTTAATTTTATTGTTGTCCTCTTAATTTAATGCTATGGTAATGTATTTGCACATAAATACAATACTTCTTATAAATGATTTTTTTAACACTTGTTCCGAGTCATATATTGCAAAATAATATCAACAATTTGTTTAATGCCGTTATTATCATTCTTGCTATTTTTTTAGTTCCGCCAAAAGTGTGTTGAACATTTAATAGGTATTGCAAAAGGCTATTATGAACATTTTTTAATTTCGCTAAAAGGTTATTACCAGCATTAATATAAATGCTTAAAATGCCGTTAACTTTTTGTGGCATTTTTTAAAATGCTATTATTCTTTTACCACATTAGCTACCGCACTTGTCAAATGCCGCCAAAAGTGCTGCTACCTTTTCACGGATTTTTTAAAATTTGTTGTTCTTTTACCACAATGGCTATTACCGCACTTGTGAAAATGCCGCCAAAAGTGCCGCAAAAAGTGTTACTTGCATTTTTAGTGATTTTCTCGGCATTTAATTTATTCCGAAAAAAATTAATATTCCTGTAGTGGATGGAAGTTTATGTCGACCATATGTTGACAAAGACTTTCAAGTTCGACACTCATGTGGCCGGCCATGAGAGGACTTTTGATAGCATGGACGAGTTCAGGATGAAACTTAACCCCTCCAAGTGTGTCTTCGGCGTGGGACTAGGAATGTTTTGGGGCTTTATAGTGAACCAGAGGAGCATTGAAGCAAAACTCAAGAAGATCAAGGATTTATTGGAGATGAAGACTTCGACGATAATCAAAGATGTGCAGAGGTTGACCGGGCGAGTGGCAGCGTTAAACAGGTTTGTTTCAAGAGCTACTGACAAGTGCCTTCCTTTTTTCAAAGTACTCAAAAAGACTTTTGAGTGGAATGAGGAGTGCGATAGGGACTTTCAAGAGTTAAAGTCCTACCTCGGCTCACCACTCTTACTGTCACTGCCAATCCAAGAACATAAGTTGTATTTATATCTGGCTGTGTCGGAGTCGGTCATAAGCACTCCTATAGTCAGAGATGAAGATGGAGTATAGAAGCCGGTGTATTTTAATAGCAAGGCCCTCCAAGGGGTGATAAAAGATATCCCAAAATGGAGAAGTTGGCATATGCTCTAATCCATGCCTCAAGAAAGATGAAGTCGTACTTCCAAAAACATACCATGGTCGTCCTCACTGACTCTCCCCTCAGACAGGTCATCCATAAACTTGAGAAATCGGGTAAGTTAATGGCCTAGGAAATTGAGATGGGGAAATACGATATCATCTACCAATCGAGAGCGGCCATTAAGGGAAAGACCTTTGGAGACTTTGTAGTCGAGTTCACATGGGATAAGGCCGATACAGAACAAATTTATTCCAGCTTGTAAGCCAATATGCCTTCCCTGGCTGAGGCCGAGTTAAGTTCAGACAGATATAAGGTTTCTGAGAATGAGGAAGAGAGATACCTCTTCGAGAATGGGTCCCTAGAAGAGGGTAATTTTTAAAAAGATGGTACATTATGGAACTTGTATGTTAATGGCTCCTCGTGTGAAGTAGGGAACGAAGCAGGGTTAATTGTGTCGGCCCCAATGGGACCGTTATTGAATATGCACTGAGATTCAGCTTCAAATCTTCCAATAATAATTCAGAGTATGAAGCCCTCCTAGCATGTCTCTCTCTTTCCCGGGAAATGAACGTCGGCCATCTCCTGGTCCATAGTGATTCCAGGTTAGTTGTGAATCAAATTTGGGGGTATATGAGGCCAAGGACGACAGAATAGCCAAATACCTAGAAAGGGTGAAGGCAACACTGGAGAATTTCAAAGAAGTGAAACTAAAAAGGAAACCTTGTCTAGACAACAGTTGAGTCGATTCTTTGGCAAGCTTAGCCTTCGTTACAAGACAAAAAATCGAAGGTCGGTGTCGGTATAGATCTTACATCAGTCGCCCATTGAAGAGGAAGACAGTACAACATAATTTTGAACTTGAATTTTGGACCCTCTTGTATGGACCCCATTGGCCGGTACATCATGGATGGAGAGTTGCCCGCTTCCAAAGCCGAAAAGAAAAGGCTGAGGTACAAAGTAGCTAAGTTATCCATTATGGGAGACATTTTGTATAAGAAAGGGATCCTACTCCGTCTACTCCGATGTGTCCACCCGTCTGAGATACAGTATATTTTGAAAGATGTGCATGAGGGATATTGCTCCAGCCATATCGGAGGGAGGTCATTAGCAAAGAGGATCATTACTTATGGATTTTTGTGTCCGACGTTGACCAAAGATGAAGCTGCATATGTGAAGAAATGTAAAAAATGCCAAAGTTTTTCCATCATTCCCCATTAACCTCATCAACCCTTTACCTCTATCACATTCCCATGTCCATTTACGGTCTGAAGGATCGAGCTAATAGGACCCTTACCAAGGGCTTTGCATAACTATCGCTATCTGATCGTAGCTATTGACTATTTCTCAAAATGGATATAGGCGGAGGTGATGATCACGATCATGGAGAAGAAAGCCTTTTAGTTTATATGGAAGAAGATTATCTGTAGATACGGCCTACCAAACACACCGATCTCTGATAATGGTAAGCAATTCAAAATAAATTCCCTTAAAAAGTACTATGAGCGAGTCGGCATCAAACATTTCTTTTTAACTCCAGGCCGACCCCAAGACAATGGGTAGACAGAGGTTATGAATAGAACCATTCTTGATAGAGTTAAGAAGAAGTTGGAAGATGCTAAAGGTAGATGGGTTGAGGAGGTGCATGTCGTCTTATAGGCGTATAGGACGACAGAGAGGACTCCAAATTCATGATAGCCTATGGCTCAAAAGTTGTAGTGCCGATAGAGATAGGTTTCCCAACCCATAGAGTCCGAACATACGACCCAGAGTGGAATGTAGAATAGTGGAGACTAGATCTAAACCTTATAGAGGAACGAAGAGAAGATGCTGAGGTTAGGCAAGCTGCCTATCAGTAAAGAATAGCAATGTTTTATAATAAGAGGGTGAAAGCTTGACCACTGGCAATAGGCCACCTCGTCCTGAAGAAGACTTAACAGAAGCCCAACAAGATTCATCCTAACTAGTATAGTCCTTATAGTGTGGTTGAAGAAGTGGTTCAAGGAACGTATCGACTGTAAAATTTATATGGATATCCATTCTCCAACCCATGGAATGCCGACCATCTCAAGAAATACTACTAGTAAGAGTTGTGTTACAAGCTTAATTTTAACTTCGTTTGTTTCTTAGCAATTTCATTTTAGTATCATTTGTTCATGTAATATGAGAATCAAATTATGAATGAAATTTTCATTTTTTCTCTCCTACCTTTTCTGTTGTTTGAATGTTTCTTGCTTGTATATATTTATCCCATCTTAAGCTATAAAACATCATTCATGGTGGAGTAACTTTAACTTGCTCTCAGTGACATGACAGTCCAGACGGGGTTGGCCTCGTCCACAGACTTTCAATAACATCGATAGGGGGGGCAACTCACTTAGATGTGGTTCATTTTAAACATCATTAATTTTGTGGATGAAACCTCTCGTCCGAGATGATAGTGCATGGACGAGAGTGATCTCGGCCATACACTCTCAAAACGACGAGAAGGGACTTATGATATAACACCACAATTTGGTGAATTCAAATTTAAAAATCACTTAGATGTGGTTCATTTAAAAAATTATTAATTTGGTGGGTGAAACCTCTCGATCGCGACGACAGCGCATGGACGAGGGTGATCTTGTCCATACACTCTCAAAACGACGAGAGGGGACTTGTGATATAACACCATAATTTATTGAATTCAAATTTAAAAATTACTCAGATGTGGTTCATTTTAAACATCATTAATTTGGTGGATGAAACCTCTCGGCCGAGACGACAGTGCATGTACGAGAGTGATCTCATATATACACTCTCAAAATGACGAGAGGGGACATGTGATATAACACCATAATTTGGTGAATTAAAGTTTAAAAATAACTTAGATGTGGTTCATTTTAAACATCATTAATTTATTGGACAAAACTTCTCGACCGAGATGACACTGTATGGACGAGATGACTCTCATCCATACACTCTCAAAATGATGAGAGAGGACTTGCGATATAATACCATAATTTGGAGAATTAAGATTTAAAAATAACTTAGATGTGGTTTATTTTAAACATCATTAATTTGGTGGATGAACCCTCTCGACCGAGACGACAGTGCATGGATGAGACGACTATCATCTATACACTCTCAAAATGACGAGAGGGGACTGACGATATAACACCATAATTTGATGGATTCAAATCTCTCGACCGATAAAGAGACGATCTTAAAAATATGAAACATGTTTTCTGCATCAAGATGGTCTAAAAATATAACGATGTTGGCATTATTCAGTTGGTGATATTAAGCTTATAAAACATCTTATGATTATTTGATTAAACATCAGAAGGAATCATGCATGAAAAATAAATATGGGCAAATCAT
The DNA here is from genome assembly GCA_949130495.1 of Sambucus nigra. NCBI lineage: Eukaryota > Viridiplantae > Streptophyta > Magnoliopsida > Dipsacales > Adoxaceae > Sambucus > Sambucus nigra. The sequence goes on along the minus strand of OX422209.1, from coordinate 185,285,019 downwards.
AAATGCTAGTCATCCACTCAGAATACGATAGCAAAAGATCAGAGGCATTTTTCATTCATAAGCATAAAGTTATAAGTGTTCAAAAACATATAATTATCATGCAACCAGAAGTTTTTACAATCAAGAGAGAGCATCAAGCCATAGGCGGCCGCCCAAAAAAGAGAAAAGCTGAGAAGAACCAAGCCTTAGGATTCGTCTCTTCGGAATTTGGGTCCTCAGCTTCTCCAAGAGCTAACACTTCCCCAGCTGCAATACTAAAGCCTTCATCATCGCCGACAGGCTCAGTCTCTTTAACTAGGTTTGTAGTATGAATTATGGGCTAATTATCCGGTGCCTACCCCTTAACCTGTGCCAAGCTTTCATAGCAAGAGAATTGTCTAGACTTAAAGTCTTCAGTTAATCAGACAAATAAGAAATCTATGGTAACTTTATAGTTTCCCACAGGCAAATAGTGTGAGCACCTATTTCAAGGTACTAAACACTGTAGCCTAAGAATTCCTCAGAGGACTTGAAAGTCTCAACTGCCTGCATCCGAGCCTCGAATATTTTACTATCAACAACCTCCTTCACTTTCCCATCAATATTCAGTGAGTGGGTGTTGTTCAAAGACTTGATAGCCTCCTCGTGACTCTTGTTCAGAGATGAAATTACCTCATAGTGTTATTTCTTCAGGTTCTCCATTTAGGTCTTAATATCTTAAATACGGTTGTTTTGAGCCTCATCATCCCTGATGGCTTGACGGGATACACAGATCTCGGGAACTTTCTTCTTAATCCATTGATGCATCTTTTGAAGGCATATAGTAGTCTTCATTAAGCAAGGAAGGTCAGTATGAGATCGTCTTACGATACAACCATACAGTTCAGAGAAAAATGGAAATAATAGCCTGAAAAAGAGAAGTCACTTACTTGAACATCCCTACGAAGGATAAAGTCGTTCATCAGCAAGATATTTGTTTCTTCCAGAAATCTGATATCAGACTCTGGAGTATTGAAGTCAAGGAACTCAATAGCCTTATCCTTACTCCCTAAGGAAAAGTCAGGGAAATGTTTTATGTTCTCCATATGTGTATCCAAAGCATGCTCAGAGGAGATTGGAATAGATATACTCGTCCCGATCTTAAACAGGATGTTCGTGCTCTTCTTATTTTTCCTAGTAGTGGGGAGGTTTTCCTGGACCTCTTTTCTTTTACTTCAACTCTCGACTTGATTAGGGTCGGTAGTGGTATATTTATTGGTCTACAAAGTAGGGGCAATTTCTTACCAATCTTCTTAAGTAAGTTCGCTATGCATGGGGCTGCCATTGTCCACACAACTTTTAAGGTATTTGATGGTCAACCTGCGAACAAGAAAGTAAGATCATCAGTTCAGACAGGAGAAATATGACATAATAGTTTGAAGAAATAATGGTTGACAAACACTTACATAGCTCAGATAGGGGGTCCACCCCCATGCCTGTCTGCTCTAAGAAGGATGGGGTCATCAAATGATCAAATTGAATGAGACCCCCTTTCTATCCTTATTCCCTAACTTCCTCAAGTTTTTCAAGGCTTAAACACTCAAACCCAGATCAACTTTAATTGATAGCGTGGCTTTGGCGCATTGGTGGGGAACTCGGGGATCTGAGGTAGTGCAAAGGACATTAGGTTCGAATTCCTAAGCTCCCAAGATGAAAAAATAATGAGGCTTCCAATTGTGATTAGAAGTATGAGCGACCAAAAAACTTTTTTCTCATATTCTCTAGCTACGAGATGATAGTAGTAAGGATATTGGGATAAGAGACCATATAACACCCATTGAAAATGTTAACTGGAAGGTCGGTCTGATGAAACACCTTTAATATGCTCACAAACCCGAGAATTACTCTCCATGCGTTCGGTGATAACTGTGCAAGGCCGAGATCGAGACTACTTATAATGGATCGTACCACCGGGTGTACGGGTAGCCTGAAGTAGACCTTAAAAATTTTCTCGTACACACAAATCTCACCCTCTCGGTCTTGAAATTCTCTCTCGTCGACCGAGGGATCTCTCATATTAATGTAGGGTTTGATATTATACAGATGTCTCTAGTATAGGAGATCAATCTCAGTGACTGTGCTAACGTAGGACAGGACACATGTAGTATCAAGCGATCCCTCATCATTATCGTCATCTTAATTTGCAGTTGGGACGACACAAGATGGATGAGAAGACCCAGGATGATAAGTCCTAGAAAAGTGTTTCCCCGAAACAGCAGTAAGAGGGATAGTATCTATTGGGGGTGGCATAGCGATATCCACTCTTGGCCCATCATGGGACGAGAGGAAATGTATAGAATAATCTAACCCCTGGTAAGACTCAAATCGGTTCGATGATTACTCGGCCCTATTGGATGACTCGTCATGACAAGAAGACGAGGCTATTAAAGAAACCGGAGCCTCCTTAGACCTATCATGTGGGACTTTCATTACCATCTGAAAAGAGCCGACACTCTCAGTCGACGACTCAAACATGGAGTCCATAATGTCTACGACTGGACGACAAATGGTTGCAAGAGGTATATGATAAATGGGACGAAGAGGAAAGGCTTAGGCCCTGCGCTAGACAGCTTCCTTGGTCTCGTACTTTCTGATCTGCCTAAAACACCTCTCTTTGAGAGTAGGGAAATCCTCAGCTGGCTCATATAGTTTCCTCAACATCCAAAGGCTGACCCTCAACTTGGTGAAAAGGCTTGAAAAAAAAGGAAAACAACTAACGATTTGACTATATTTGACCAAAAGATCTGGAGAAAGGAATATGAACAGTTGGGATTAAGAACACTCAAGAACAGAATGAGTGATTCACCGGAGGAGATGATCGGCGATCCACCAAAACAACCTAAAGAGGGTAAAATGGGGAGAAAAAACCCAAAATCAATTACCAAACCCTCAAATCCTCTCTCTTAAGCCCCAAACTAATTTTCCAGGCCCTGAAAACTACTTAGCAGTAGCCGAAATGTTAAAAAAAACTCGTTAAAAAATGATACAAAAGCAGAAATGGCTAACAATAGTGAAAAGCTAAAAAGAAAGAAGGAAGAAGGGTACGTAGAGAGGATGGTGAGGTTGACCACCATTAGAAGCTTGGAAGGATGGCCAAAGAATGCCTTGGAAGCGAGGGAGAAAGAGAGAGATCTGGAATGAGAAGTCTAGAGAGAGAATAAGGTGCGCAAAAATGGTGAAAGGAACCAAATTTTCCAGGTAAAAGTATTTTAAAACACCCTAATGATGGGGTTCAACTCTCAATGAGCCCATCATTAGGGCACAACTTCTAATGTAAGCACATGTTACCGCCATTACTTCGGGGCACGCCAGATTAGGGGGTAGGTGACAGGCATCCTCATGTGAGTTATCTCGAACAACTGGCATAATCTATCTCGGTTAGTGCATCTCGTCTCGACCTCAGGCTGACATAGCAGGTTTTTTATATCGCCTAGAGACCCACCTCGTCTGGATCATAAAGGTCGAGACCTTCTTAGTCGGCCTCTTCTCTTCTCGACCTGATGCTAGTCAGTCGATACTTCACTTGGCAACTATCGACAGGTGATTTAATAATTCCACAGACGTCTCATACTCAGCTAGGACAACACTTCAACCTCAGCATGGCACTCTTGACATCTACTAGAGCGCATGGAATGGGGAACACATGGGAGAGTGCGTGTGGGATGCAAGACCCATGTGATCCAAACTGTTGTAACGGCATCATCCCATATGTGGATAATATCTTTTAATCATTATTTGCATGCACGAAGAACAGATGGCATCACAACATTGGGCGTTGGATATTTTGCATGACAACTACATGCCTGGGGTGCGTATGACACCAAGTCTGCCATATAAATAGTTATGTTCTACCTCATTGTAAAGGATCGATTATTCTCAACCCTAGCAAAACTCTGTCAAAATACGCAGTAGAGAGAGAAAAGCTTGAGTGTTGTATTTACATGCCATTAGTACCCTTATTATAGTGAAAACCACAATTCACACAGCACAGTGGACATAGGCTCCGACCGAACCACTTATAGCTGGTGTTATTTTCTCCTTGGCCTCATCTCTTTCTATATTTTTATACATGTTCTTACACCATTGTTGTGCTGGTTTGAGCTTACTTATCATACTAATTTGGTGATACCAATTCTGGTATCATCATACGTTACATGCAGTGAGTAAAATCAATTTGGTATCAACTGCAGCAGAAGACCTAAGAATTTGGGTCTTGGAGAGAGCAAAAACTAGTGTTATTGTATTTTATTGAATAAAATCATTATTTAACTACTAAAAGTTACATTTTACTAGTGAATAAACAAACTAGAGCACAAGGAAACGGGTTATGAAGATGAGAAAGTGCCAAATGTAAATAAAAGGTACGATATTTTATTTCCTCAGGCTCCAAGGACATATGAGCGCTCACAGTATTAACCTGAAAATAAAGAATCGGGTCAGGCAAACGAGAAAGTGCCAAGCATAAATAAAAGGTGCTACTGTTTAGTGCCTCAGGATCCAAGGGCATAGGATAACTCACAGTATTAACCTGAAAATAAAGAATTAGGTTGGGCAAACGAGCAAGTGCCAAGTATAAATTAAAGGTACGATAGTTTAGTACCTCAAGATCCAAGGGCATAGGAGCTCTCACAGTATTAACCTAAAAATAAAGAATCAGATTAGGCAAAAGATTAAATGCCAAGTATAAATAAAAGGTACGATAATTAGTACCTTAGGCTCCAAGGGCATATCAGCGCTTACGGTATTAACTTGAAAATAAATAAACGGGTTGGACACACGATCAAGTTCCATGGCAGACGAGCAAGTTCCAAGTATAAATAAAAGTTATGCCAGTTTAGTAACACAGGAACCAAGGGCATAGGAGCGCTCACAGTATTAACCCGAAAATAAATAAACAGGTTGGGCAGACGAGCAAGTACCAAGTATAAATAAAAGTGTGCATGAAGAGTACGAAAGTTTAGTACTTCAGGCTCTGAGGTCATACGAGCGCTCACGATATTAACCTAAAAATAAATAATCAGGATGGGAACACGAGCAAGTGCCAAGTATAAATAAAAGGTACGATTATTTAGTGCCTCAAGATCCAAAGGCATATGAGCACTCATAGTATTAACCTAAAAATTAAGAATCAGGTTGGGCAAACGAGCAAGTGCCAAGTATAAATTAAAGGTATGATAGTTTAGTACCCCGGGCTCCAAGGGCATAGAATCTCTCATATTATTAACATAAAAATAAAGAATTTGGTTAGGAAAAAAAGAAAGTGCCAAGTATAAATGAAAGGTACAATAATTAGTACCTCAGGCCCTAGGGGCATATCAGTGCTCACAGTATTAACTGAAAAATAAAGAAACGGGTTGGACACATAAGCAAGTGCCAAGATAGACGATAAAGTTCCAAGTATAAAGAAACGTAATGATAGTTTAGTACCTCAGGCACCAAGGGCATAGGAGCGCTCACAGTATTAACTCGAGAACAAATAAACAGGTTGGGTAGATGGGGAAGTACCAAGTATAAACAACGGTATGAATAAAGGGTACGATAGTTTAGTACCTCGGGATACAAGGGCATAAGAGCACTCATAGTATTAACTTGAAACTAAATAAACTGGTTAAGTAGATGAGCAAATGCTAAGAGTGAAAATAAAGGGCATGATAGTTTAGAATCTAAGGTTCCAAGGGCACCGGAGCGTTCATAGCATTAACCTGAAAATAAAGACATATGTTAAGTAGACGAGCAAGTATCAAATATGAATAAAGTCTATAAAAGGGTGCGACAGTTTAGTACCTAAGGCTCCAAGGGCGTCGGAGTGTTCATAACACTAACCTGAAAATAAAGAAACAAGTTAAGTAGACGAGAAAGTGTCATGTACGAATGAAAGAATATAAAAAGGTACGGCATTTTAGTACCTAAGGCTCCAAGGGCATCAGGGCACTCATAGTAGTAACTAAAAACAGAGAAATAGGTTATACAGTCGAGAAAATGCCAAGTATAAGTAAGAAAATATAAAAATTACGACAGTTTAGTACCTAAGGATCCAAGGGCACTGGAGTGCTCATTGTATTAACCTGAAATCAAATAAATAGTTTAAGTAGATGATCAAACACCAAGAAGGAACAAAAAGGTCCAAAAATTTAGATACTAGGGCTCCACAGGAATAGGATTGCTCATGGTGCTCACCTGAAATTAAAGAACTAGGTTGAGAAGACGAGCAAGTATTTGCAAAGTATTAGCAAAAGAATCAAAAGGTATAAAACTTTAATGCCCGAGGCTCCACTTGAGTAGGAGCACTCGAACTCAAAATATGTGAAGCCTGAAAATAAAGATACAAGTTGATCACATAAACAAAATTTGCAAAGTATGCGTACAACACAAAGTCTAAGTGCAAGTAAATATTGTACTTGGGACTCCACAAATATTCGAGTAGTCAAGACATAATCCTCAACAAGTTTATCTTATTAATTTTTTTTCTCATCAAATTTAAGGAAAAAGTAATAAGATCACATTAACACTTACTCGCAAAATGCTTTGTGAGCAGATAGAACCATAGTATAAGGGAAAGACAATAGTATAATATTTACCCACAGAGGTTTAATAAACAAAAGCCTAGTGAGCAGATAGTCCCGTAGCATAAAGGGAAAGTAATCTAAATATCAGTATTTACTGGAAAAATATATTTTTACAAAGTTTTACGAGCATATATTCCCAAAGTATAAGGGGAACGCAAAAGAATAGGTGGAAAGAAAGAAGTTCTAAAGAAAAGGGCAGTGTTGACATCTTGAAAGACTTTTAACCATTAACTTTTAAAAGAAAAAAATTGATTTGTGCACATGTATTCAGGGGATAATGTTGAGAAGTCCTAAAGCAAGTGAATAAATAGATTTTTATTGTGATAATAATCAAGTAGTCGATATTTCGTGCACAAGTCTCTTGACACTATAAGATACCTCTACACAAGGGGCTACTGTTGAGGGGACTAGAAACAACAAAGTATGAGTTGTGAGTTTTATGCTAAGTACTATATGGTACATATGGGAACCTCAGAATATAAGGGATGAAAGCACAACAATGTTGAGGTTGTTATGCTCAGCAAAAGTAACGAATATGAAAATATTCATATTAATCAGATTGTGGTTACACAACTCTCTCTCAAAATAAGAGACTTTTATACGAGGGGGATAATGTAGAGGGGTACATGAGCAATCCCTTAATTACCTAAGGGTGAAGTGAGCAATGATAAAGAGGAAAGGAGGTTTCACAAGTAATCCCTCAAGATACCTGACATAGCGAGTGCCAACAAAAGTGGGTTCCAATTAATGAGGGTCCAAGTGAAGTGGGTGCCAATGAGTGAGGGGCCAAGTGAAATGAGTGCCAAGATAAGTGGGTGCTAGGTGAAGTCGGTGCCAAGCAAGGGGGTGCCAAGAGAAGTGGGTACCAAGCAAGGGAATGCTCTACGAGTAACCCCAAAGCAGAAAAGAATTATTGTATAAGTAACTCCAATCTTATAAAGAGGGTGATACTCAAATGGAACCAAGTCACTAGAGAGGGTGGCCTAGGAGCAACCTCAAGCTATTGAGAGGGTGCTCTTCGAGGAATCTAAAGCAGCAAGGAGATGGTCTATGAGTAACTTCAATATTTTGGAGAGGGTGTGGAGGGGCACTTATTATTTAGTAAATGCGCAAAGACCTAGATGAGGAGGTCCCCCACAAGTTGCCCCAACCTCAATAATTCTACCAAGAAGTATATAAAAGGCGAGGGGTCCACCACGAGTGGCCCCACTCCCCAGGATCAATATCAGAAATAACGTTGGGCGAGGGGATCCACTTAGAGTGGCTCTCACTGCCCAAGATTGTAAGATTAATAGAAAATAACCTGGGGTAAGAAGACCCACTTAGAGTGGGTCCCACTACCCAATATCGCAAGATTGACATAATATATCCTGGGGTGAGGGGATCCACTTAGAGTGGCTCCCACTATCCAAGATTGAGAGAAAATAGGGTGGGACAAGGGGATCCACTTAGAGTGGCTCCCATTTGCCCAAGATTTCCAGATTGACAGAAAATATCCTACGGCGAGGGGATCCACTTAGAGTGGCTCCCATTGCCCAAGGTTGCTAGATTGATAAAAAATATCTTAGGGCGGGGGATTCCACCACGAGTGGCCCTATCCCCAAGATTTTTACTCAGAAGATAATAAATTGTTAATGAATATTTTGTTGTATAGGTAGCCTTAGTTGAAAAAGTAGGGCGGCTCAAGCAGGACAGTTAGGACCTCCTGGGAGTTTTGATTTGATGGCTGAGAGATAAGGTTCATTGAGAAAGCTCAACCACTTGACACTTTGAGATAGAGAGAATACTAGTAGATGGACTTTAGGAGTCACTCAAGCACTCACACAACCCAAACTTAGAGTTTTCTACCAGAGCTGATATTAAAACTTCGAAGACCTGAAAGACAGAGCCCATTGGAATGGGTTACGCCTCACCCGTTCAAGTTCTTCTCAGGCCCAACTTATACCACTCTCCTACACACATAATTTAAAAATATGATTAAAAGTAGGACACGATAACACAAAAGTAGGTCACAACAAAATTTATATGATGAGGGTAGAACAAAAAAAGTAATTCAAAATTAGATGGAGAGAGTATATTTTCAATATAATAAAACAAATAAAAAAATGTGACAAATGTTTTAAATTATGGTTTTATTACATTTTCTATATTTATGTTTAAAAATAGAAAATTTTTAAATTTAAAGCTAAAAGTGTCTTAATATTAATTTACTAAAAATTAAATTTGATAGAACTAAGAGTGAAACTCATAATGTTGATCGTGTTGGTGGCTGGTGAAAAGAAAAGTCATCCCTACCTCACACCCAGAGATAAATTTACTCATTGTGTCATGTGGATAGGTTCACACCTTAATATTTTGAGTATTTGTTTCGAAAGTAACAATAGAATAAAAAGTAGAATTTACGTAGAGTTGGCCCACTATATCAATTAAAATATATTGAATTATATAGTTTTTCCCTTATAATAGAGTTTAATATATAATAATGCAATATTGTCTTGTTAATATGGTTGTTTAAAAAAAGAGCTTAATTTTTAATTTGGGGTCTATTAGTTAGGTTGAGATCCACTAATTCTCATATTTAGAGTTTGGAATCCACTTTAATGGATTTCATCTGTCGAGATAGTTAAGCTGTTAACTTATTCGTAAAACCCCCAAAATACAGTCACTAGACTATGTAAATTTTTCAAATTGCCCTAATCACTAATTTAGTTATACATAATTTTAAGTAACATATATATCAAACATAAATAGTATAATGATATACTTAATTTAAATTTTCCTTTTCATTAAATTTATTGTTTGATTTTAATTCTTTTAATTAATATAATAAAAATATAAGTAATATATGAAAATATAATTTTCTATTTATGTACTAAATTTATAATTTTGTATACCAATTGACACATATACTTAAATTAAAAATTAAAATTACAACAAAACTAAATTTAACTTATAATAATTGTAAGTGAGATTACTAAAATTTATAACAAGTTGTGAGAGCATAATTTGCTCATTGCTTAGGCTTACATTAGTTTTTTGCATATACCATTGCCCTTGGATTCGAGCTGAGACGAAATCCAAAAATCCAACATCTCCAACATTCACGCATCTCCATTCTATGAAGGTATAATACTTTAGTGTTTAAATTTATTCCTTCAATTTATTTTGGGATGTTCATTTTTATTAAAACTGAAATAGGATATTTATTTAAAAATCGAGGCAATTTTGCATTATTTAAAAATATTTTAAGTACATACATCTCGTTCAAACGAGGTGAGAATATCATTCATACGAGATTGCAGTCTCGTTAGAAGTTGTCATTTGAAGGTTTCTTCGATCGAATATCTCACGAGGGCGTACTGCTTTACATCGTTCAAAATTCGTTTAAAGCTCATTCAAACGAGACTTGGATGTCGTTCAAATGACCATGTTGACTTTCAAACTAGGTTCATTTCTCGTCCATTTTCGTCTTATAAATACCCGTTTCGTGTTTAATTTCACTAAGACTTTCGCTAAAACTAATTCTGCATATCTTTAGCAAAAGTTTTCAACCTTTTGAGTTTTAAAAACCTTTTTGATTCACAAATAATTCCAAGAATATATCTGAGTGAATCAAGTATAAACCTTATAGTTTGTATACAAGCATACACAAACTTTACGGAGAAGGTATCGCCATGGCTGATTTGTGAAACCCGAGGGTATTTACTATTGAAGACCGAGGAGTGCAGTTCTTGGGATTATTGCGAGGATCATTATAGAAGGAAGGCTGTAGATATGTAGTTCTTTAGAGGGTAATTGTAGATTCCTTTATAGAATTTGTAATTTACAATTTATAAATTTTATAAAGTGAATAAAAGGTTTTTCCCTGAGGGGATTTTTCCTGAAACTCTATTTTCATTACATGCTTGGTTTGATTTATGTTTTGAATCACATAGTTGGACATTTAGGGTTAACGGGATTAAAATTTGGTGTGGATTATCATCTAAATATAATAAGTTCATACCACTAGATAATTACTAGCTCTCAAATTGGTATCAGAGTAGGTTTCACCAAATTACCATGAGATTTTGATTTTTCACAAAAAATTTCGGTGATAATAATTTTTTTTGAAAAATTGATTTTGAAAAATCTCAAATTTTTGGATGGAGAACTTATATGATCGGATGCCAATTTTCAATGGATCAAAATATGACTATTGAAAAGCCCGTATGAGATTCACTTTAAAGCCATAGATAAGAGAGTCGGGTTAGTATGTGAAGGAGGGTTGACTCCTCCCACAATCACTATTGATAATGTCACAAATCCTAAATCCGTCTCTTCCTGAAATGGTAATGAGTTTAAACGGAGCACTTACAACTCCCGCGACCTTATTTCTATTTCTGGAGGCATCACCCCTGACGAGTTTCGACGCATCATGATGTTCACTATGTCTAAGGAAGTATGGGATATCCTCCAGCACATGAGGGTACCAATGCTCTCAAGGAGTCTAAGCTTCAAAATTTTACCACTCAAATTGATGCCATCACTATGTTAGAGTCCAAGAGTTTTGATGAATTTTATGCTAGGTTGTCAAACATCGTAAACATTAATTTTAATTTGAGTCATGAAATTCTTGAGACTACGGTCGTTAAATATATTTTAAGGTCACTCCCCGCCTGCTTTATTCCTAAGATAACCGTGCTTAACACTTTAAGGATTTTAAACATTCTTAGGTTAGAAGAACTCATAGGAGACCTTCAAAATTATGAGATAGATATGTTCCCTAAAACCATCAAACCTAAGGATATATGGTTACTTTAAATATTTAAGGTAAGAAGAAAAAAAAAAGAGTTTGTGAGTTTGAATCTGAGGGAGATTTTGATGTTGATGACTTGGCCTTAGAGAAAAAATGTCTCAAATTTTTCAAAAAGAATTCTTCCAATAAAAGACTTTTAAGAAAAATAAAAATAAAGATGAGGTCAAGGAAAGAGGTGAGAAAGAGGAAGAGATAGAGTGTTTTGAGTGTGAAGGTAAAGGGAACAAGTCATTTGAGTGTCCCACTATGCGAAATAGAAAGGTCAAAGAGTTTGCAAATGAAGTCACTCTTAGCGAGAGTGACATCGAGTCATTTGATTCAGGGGGAGAATCACCACATGAAAAGTTCATTTCTTTCATGGCTAGTCATGTGAGTACTTCTAGTTTATCCCACGGTGATGACGACATATGTAAAGGTGAGAGCCTTGATGAAGCTTCGAGTCATTCGAGACATAGTGAGAGTGAGGATGGTAATTTGAGTGATGAAAAAGGATATCTCCAAAAGACTTTTAGTGATTTGTACACTGAGACGTTGAAAACCAAAAAGTTGAACAAAGATTTCTCTTAGTGTGTTAGATTTAGAGAGAGAGGTAAAAGTCTTGAAGGTATGTGAGGTGTCGATGAGTCAACTCGAGAAGGTGAATATTTCTTTGTATGAGTAGTTGATCGTCATAGGCTGGGAAAAGAGTGAATTGACCAACACCGTGCCTAGTCTTACTAGAGATCTTCAATCTTCATTGGAGACTTGTGAGAAACTTGAAGACCGGGTATCCCAACTCGAGAGAGATCTTAAACCTTCCCGGAAGGTCAAGGTCACTTTATAGGACACGTATAAGAAGTTGAAAAGATACTCCTTGGTTCCACTTCAGGTGATGTTGAGAGGCCAGGAATAGGTTATGACGATGCATCCACTTTCCATGTTTCACCCAATCCAATTCTGGAGTTTGTGTTAGATACATATTGTTCTCGACCTAACTCACCTGGGCATCTGAATCCATATAGTAAAGCTCGACCTAGATGTTTTGAGAGAGGTGTACCCAAGCTCGTGTATGTTTGTTCCCATTGCAACCAAAGAGGTCACCTTAGGAAATTTTCTTTAAGTTGGGTAGAGTATAACATAGGTATCTTCCACAGCATATTACTGCACATGTTTCCACACGCACTCCCACACATGTTACTCTGCATGCTCCCGCACACCACATGAGATATTTTGAAAATTTTCGAGAGCAAGTAGAGTTTTTGGTCAAGATTTCACAAGATTTTATGGATGTTTTTCATGGGACGTCATCTCCTTTGAAGAACTCCTTCGGGTCTAATGATTAAGGTTAAGACTAGTTTCTGGCATAGGTTATTTTTCATGCTTATTCCTATGTATTTATATTTCTAGATTATACTACCATTATATTAAAATTATATTTATCTTTTTTCAATCTGATATATTTTTCAAAAAATCCAAAAAGATTTTTGTTTTTCCTAAAATTTTTTTGGAAAATACAAAAAGATTTTCGGTTTCTTTATAAGAAAAAGTGAAAAGGCTAAAAAGATTTTATTTTTGATAAATTTTTTGAAAAACCAAAAGATATTTTTTTTATTGTTTTACACCATATGTGGATGAACATTAAAGGTGTGCGAGTCACTTATTCATTCCATATTCATGTGATTTATTTGTAGTATTTTAAGACGCGACAACATTTCATTTTGTGATTTATAATGCATGGAGTCATTAAGATGTGATATGATGATTACTTGCTACATGTGTGACCCCTTGTCACATTTAAGGCACACGAGCATGAACTTATTTGAGTATTGCACTTACCTTTTACGTGTCGGTTATAGTGTTTAATATCAATCCCACTTTAAAAAAGATATATGAAAAAACGAGACAATAAAAGTAGTGCTTGTAATAACCATTGCCCGGATTGGAAAAATAGCAAATCATATCCCTGTAAATGTGGTATCTATTTAAAGCAATGGAATCGAACTGCGAAAGACAAGTTGGCTTTGCATGAATAGCCACCATTTGTAAAAATGAAGAGCCTAAAAGATTAAATGAACATAAAAAGAAAAACATGATGTGCCAGGACAACAAACAACATTGATGCTTCGCTACATCTGAGCATTAGTTTCGTCAAAAATATTTGTAAGAGAAGAAATTTAATATGTGAGTTTTGAGGGTGTTTAGTCGAAGATCAATGGGATTGCACATCCTGAGATTTTTGTAAAAGAATTACATAGCTTGGGCATTATTGGTGCGAAAATCACTCACAATCTTGATTAGTTGAATAGGTTAAGTCAATTTCACTTGAGTTTGTCATTTTTACACCTAAACTAGACTTTGAGATCTTACTTTAGTGGTGTCTCATTCCTTTGTTCACATATGCTATGTTTGTCTACCTTGATTAACCTATAGAATGTGTTCACACCCCTAGTTTCTGTTTCCATGATTCTGTCATTTTTATGTCTCTCTATGGTGTGTTGTTTTCGTAGAATTTTACTTGAAAATTTTTAAAAAATCAAAAATAGTTTATGATTTACTTTTAGATAATCATTGCATGTTTATTTAATCAAATCTTTTTATGATTATATCCCTTTATGCTTGTTGATATTCCCTATATTTCATAATTATTTTTCCATTTCTTATCTATTTTGGACAAAATAAAAGGGGCAGAACAAATTACGGGGGAGAGTTTGATTTATGGGGAAGAATTTTTATATATTTATGAATTTTGTTTGATTTTTAAGCATTTTATTTTATATATTTCAAACTCGATGCATCATGGGATATTTTCTTTGCTTCATGCGTGTAGGTATTTTGGAAGATCATATTTTGATTACACTCAATGAAGACAAAGTGCCCAAAAGAAGACAACGAAAAAGTGGAGATTTGAAGACTTTATTTTGAAGACAAATCTATCTTGTATTGATCCATTTTAGGGTTTGGGAAAGAATTAGGTTATTGTATTTGTCTTAGGATATTATTTGTAATTTGGATTTGGATTTTATGTGTGTACCAAAATAGCTGAAAAGGGGGAGATTTGTAAGAGCATAATTTTCTCATAGCCTAGGCTTAAATTAGTTTTTCGCATATCACATTACTGTTGAATTTGAGCCGATATGAACTCTGAAGATCCAAATCTCTAACATATAAGCATACACATTCTGTACAGGCATAATGCTTTAGTGTTTAAATTTTTCTTTAAATTTATTTTGAGAAGTTCATTTTTATTAAAACTGGAAACAAGATTTTTATTTAAACAATCGGGCCAGTTTTTCTTTATTTAATAATATTTTAAGTACATGCATCTCGTTCAAGGGAGATGAAAATCTCGTTCGAAGTGGTCGTTTGAAGGTTTCTTCAATCGAACATCTCAGGAGGACGCACTAATTTACATCATTTGAAGCTCGTTCAAACGAGATTTGGATGTCGTTCAAAGGACCCTGTTGTCGTTCAAATGAGGTTCATTTCTCGTTCAAACGAGGCTTAGTTTTCATTAGAACGAGTGTCTCCCCCTCAAAATTTGAGTTTGTCTTATAAATATATGTTTCATGTTTGATCTTGGTGAGATTTTCACCAGAACTGATTCTGCATATCTTTAGAAAAAAATTCAACCTTTTGAGTTTGAGAAACCTTTTTAATTAACAAATCATTCCCAAAATATATTTGCCGGAACAAGTTTAAACTGTATAGTTTGTATCCTTACATATACAAACTTTATGGAGAAGGCATCTTCATGGATGACTTCAGAAACGGGAGGGTATTCACTCCTGAAGACCGAGGATTGCGATTCTTATGATTCTTGCGAGGATCATTGCTGAAGGAAGGTTATAGTTGTGTGGTTCTTGAGAGGATCATTGTATATTCCTTTATAGAATTTGTAAATTTTATAAAGTGAATAAAAGGTTTTGCCCTGAGGGGATTTTTTCTGAAACTCTGTTTTCATTACATGCTTGGTTTGATTTATGTTTTGAATCACATAGTTGCACGTTTTAGGGTTAAAAGGATTAAAATTTGGTGTGGATTGTCATCTAAATTTAATAAGTTTGTGCCGTTAGATAATTGCGCACTCTCACAAGTTAAACTGGAATGGTTTGGAAAAGGTTTACAAATAATGTATTATAAGTGGAGAATATGATATGGTTGTAAGAGGAGAGGAAAATCAATGTATTCTTAAGAGTTGGGTCTTGTCTTAAATATTGCATCTTGGACTAATGCACTGAAAGCAAATCAAAATGTTTCACTATTGGGCAATCTATTTACTGATATATTGCTTTTAATAAAGCTGATAAATTCCCACTGAAAGTAGATTGAAATGTTTCAATGCTTGGTGAATTTTTGACTGAATGAGTGTCGCTTTAACAAGGTTGATAGATTACCACTTATATAAACCTGTGAGATGGTATTGTTCACGAATAGTAACTTTTTAGGGAATATTTTCACTATTTACGGAATAGTAACTTTTTACTTAGAATGTGACCAAATATTATTACAAACTATATGGGTCTTGAGTGTCTTAGAACAGAGAACTTGCATCTTGTAATATAGAACTTGAATATGGATATAAGTTGTTGATTTGTTGACTGTTCAATGAGGCAACTGAAAAGGTGGGTGAGTTATCATCATTATCTTCTAATTTAGCCTGAAGTAGGAGTTGTTTAGGTAAATCTTGTAATTTTTTGGACTAGGGTTGGAGCTGAAACTAATTGGCAAGGAAAATCTAATTTAAGTTGGTCAATGATCCTTTAATGTTTGAAGGAATCCCACCATTTAATATCAAATTGGTGGATTACTATGTTTTGTTGAATTGGATATTACCACTTGAAGATCCATAACACGTTGTATTTGCTAGAAAATAATATTAAAAAGGGTAATTGGGTATTATGTTGGTTTACTACAAAAACTATATTGAAATACTTCACCTAATCATGGAGATATGTTGAGAGGAGTTCGGGGACTTAACCATGTTGTGTCCACCACCGAGAAAATCAAGAAGGGATTTGACTTTTAAATTTTTTATCAAAACATAAAAACTAAGAATAAGTGAATGACTTATTTTGGTAAAGGATCATGCTAAAAGACGAGTCAATATAGTTATATCAACTGAACTTGATTTGGTGATGGGAGGTCTTTGAGAACTGAAGGATAAAATCCCAATTCTTTAATAAATATTAATTTCTAGATGTATAAAGACTAGTAAATAATTTTATTTGGATAATTAGGGTTAGTGATTGGCTTGATCAAGAGTGACTTAGTGTGATAAAGAATATATTGTTAGATTTTTAAATATTTAGCTAGACGGTAAGGAGTAAAATTCCAGACTGCGAGAAAGTAGTTTTTGACTAATTCAATGGTTTTTTTTAAAGTGATTGTGATTTGGTTCAATAATAAATAAATAAATGGGATAAATTTGGTGTGATAATATAATAATTTTGCTAGGATAATTATAAAATTTGAGCCTTGTGATTTGTTGTATTGGTTTTGGATAAAATATGTTATTAACTAAATATTGAATGGATGATGGGCCAAGTTCTGCTGGAGTTACAAGATTGGAACTGTAACTAAATTATATTCTTGGGATGTTCCCAAGGATATTGTATGATTTTTTTTTTCACTTGAAGGGGTAATGCCATTGGACTAGAATGTAGGGCAGTGGCTTTACTGGCCAAAGTTGACCTTTATGATATTTCTCCACCATTTTTGTTCTCTGAAAATTCATGGGTGAGGAAGTGATGAATATAATTCTGGCTTCCTTTGATGTACTCAATATGACTATCGAAAATCCTTAATATATATTTTCACCTGAAAAAAATTTGTTTAAAAGTAACATTATAGTACTATAATTAATATAAATTGCCATCAAAAACATATTTTTCACTTTTATAATCGGCTCTTACTAAAAACTTTTGATTTTGAATATCATCTTAAAATTTTAAAATACATAAAAAATAGATAAAATCTCATTTTTATTGGTACTATAATTAATTTATACTTTGTTATTGAGGGTTGATTTTTTGCTTAAGAATACCACCATTAACAATGTCAGAGGCATCAGTCTCAATGATTTTGAATGAATTCGAAGCATGAAGGCCAAGACAAGGCAAGGTTTTGACATATTTTTTGACATTTAGAATAATAATTATATGTTCTTATATTAAGTCTCTATCTTTATTATAAAGTACAACTTTATACACTGGATAACTTTACACACTACAATAAGACTAATAGATAGTATGGTAGAAAGAAAGATTCATCTATTTCTTTCTTACCATACTATCGGATCTCAGAGAATACTACCTATTATAGTCCACTCATTTCATTTAAGACGTGAAATTGGAATCCTTTTCATTTTCTTTCTTCAACCATTGATAAGAACTCAGAAGTCAAGTTGAATTCAAATTCATTTTGAATTCAAATTAATCATTTTGACTGACTGTTTTTACGTAAATGATAAGTAGAAAAGTCGTAGGAATTAGAATGAACGGTGCAGTAAAGCCCATGGTGCTGGGTTAGTTTGTACTGTTGGAACAAAAGTTTATTCCGTTTATGACGATTTGGTTAAAGTTTAGAAATGTAATTCAAAGAACCAAGAAATCGTTGAAGATGATTTTTCTCAATGATTTCATCAGAAAATTTATCAACGAAATGGATGTCTCAATCTATGGGACTAATTTTATCTTGATAAATGTATAACCTAAAAATCGATTTTTTATTACGAATATGATGACTTTAGAGGTTGAAACAACTAAACCGTTGATTTTTATTAATTCTAGGATTGATTTCAAGTGTTTTTAGTATTCATTAATGAAATCTAGACTATTGTAAAATGAAAAAATGTTTAAATATTGCATTCATGATGTTTTGTAATTAACTAGGCACATTTTTCAGCCCAAATGGCATGAAACACCATTCAGAGTGACTAAATGGGCTTGAAGATACAGTTTTATATCTATTATTTTCATAGATCTGGATTTTCCAAAAATCACTTTTCATACTAAATTGGAAAAAAAAATTGTCTGGTTTAATTGATTGATTAGGCCACGTTTATTGGGGATTGGATATCTTATCCATTTTAACACTTTATTATAAGGTTTATAATTGATAAGTAGTCTTGGTATTTCACATTCTTGTTCAGCATTTTTTCTGACAGTAAATTCAAGGCAAAACTATGGAGATTTACTTTAACTTATGATACCTTTTTGTAGTAGGTTATTTCTTTTATCTTTGCGTAGCTCCATATCTTCTTGTCTCATTTATTAGTCTTGCTTTTGTGGGGATAATATTTTATTGAAATTTTTAGTGTATGGTAAAGTCACTATATATTTCTTTCCATGCAAGAAGGCATTAGGTATATCAGAATATATTTCATTTGTGATTTTTAGTTTAAATTCTTCAATCCTATTTTGGAGAACATTATTGGTAATTTTTTTCAATTTTTTTTAACTGTATATCTTCATTTTTAAAAAAATAACATTTTACCTTGTACCGGATGTGATTTATTGATTTGAAAATAGAAAATCTCTTAATGTTTTTAGATCCCTATATCCTGGTTTTTTAAGAAATTAAAATTCTACTTTTTAAACTAATGTTTTTGAGGTTATCTCGTTATCACTGGTTGAAAATGGATACAAAAGGCAAAGAAAATGAATTCCTAAAATTACTTTGTCACTCATATTCTTTTACAGTGACAAAAGAAGTTTTGTAACAAACATTATTTTGGTAAGTATGTGCTTTAGGTAATTTATACGTAATTTTTAATTTACTTCCACTAGCAGAATTTAATTGTTTAGGTGTTTTGTGATAATATTTTATTAGGATTAAACATTTTTGTATACAATTTAAATCTGCATCAAAATTAATTAGTGATATGAATTTTAACTTATATTCTTTGTTGATTATTATAGTTACTTCTGAATGCAACTATTCTATGATAATTTGGTATATGATGTTTAGTTGATGGTCTGATTCTTCTATATTTTCTAATATCCCTCTTTTTTTGTATGACTCGGGTTCTGTTCATTTTTTTCTAAGGAGATCACTTGTTGAAAGGTTTTATCAACATTTAAGATAGTGACCCTCAATTCTTAATCTTCAGATTTTTAATATCTTGCTTAATCAGTTTGACCTTTTATTGGAGATCTTGAAGTGTAACCTCGTTATGGGTTTTGTTAAATATTTTAAAGCATTTTCAAGCCTTATTTTATTTTGTCTACTTATATTACTTTCTTCCCAAGTTAATAATTTTTTAAATTTTGTAAGATATTGTGATTTTAATTCTTTATTTTCTACTATTTCAATTAGATAAATTAAAAATTCTCCTTGATCTTCTTGCTTAGAGAGAATGTTAATTTTTTTAAAAATAATTGTCTTTGCAACCTATTTCTATGTATCGAGTACTAGAGTTTGTACTTGATTGGTAACTAATTGATGATTCCCAATCATGATTTTGATCATTTTTTCGATTTTTAAGCTAAAGAATTTTATATATATCTTATGTTACTTCAGATGAGAGTTGTAGTTGATTAATTATATTTGTTAATTTATATTCAGATTAAATCAATTTTTCCATATTTATAACACTTGACTTTATTTTTGTCAGGTTTTTTAAACTGTTAATGTGATTGCGACTTCTTTTTCTTTATTATCTTGCTTAGTGATTTTCATGTCTATACATATTTTTAATCCTTCCTTTTGGATTGTACTAATAATATATATCCATAAATGAGATATTTATAATCGATGTGTTTATTTGTATTGCTTAAAACTTCTCTTATTTGGTGAGAAAATAAATTTGGTAAATTATTAAAGAACTTTTCTTTCCAAATTGGCTCATTACTATCTTCTTTCAGCATTACTCATGATGTAAAACATCATTATACCACCTAAAATCACTTAAATTATGACATCTTAGGTTACTTAATTGATCATGAATGCTTAAAGTTATATTACTTCTTGTTTTTAAGAAACATTTTATTATTGTAAAAATTTGAGTGTTTACTCCACATGGGACTCTCATTCTGACATTTTCATCAAATGTTGGACAACATTTTAATTTCTTCTCTTGATTCTTAACTAAGATTTTTTTCCACCAAAATTTTAATATTCATGTGAATCTTGTTATCAAGAGTTCAACTATCTCTCGCTGTGAGATGTTTTGATTACTTAAGTAACTGTTGCCAATCATGGATATGTGTTACATTTTGTTCAAAATTTCTTATTCGGATAAACCGACTATATTACATTTGTAAAGTTTATATCATGAAATATAGCACTGATTTTCTAAATTATTTCTTTATATTGTATATCTCATGGTGTTGGTCTCGTGTACCAATTTTTTTTTAGAGTGGTTGGAGTTACTTTGCAATTACTTATTCGATTTAATTCAAGATTACTAGATTATTTTTCAATAGTTTGGATAACTTCATTTGTCGTATATTCTTGGGAGGAGTTTGTTTGGATAACATGTTTTTTTTATAATTGTAACAGTTCTTATTAATTCTAGTTTGAATTCTTTAAGCATTTTTCCTACCGTCTTTAAAGTCTTTTCAATTTTTGTACGTAAATGAATTCATTTTCTTATTTGGGGTAGATTGATTAAAGGTGTTTCTTTTTTGTTTAGTAAACTTGGTTATCCTAACTTATAGTATTAAGGTATTGGTTGGTGTAATTGTTTTGTTCAATTTTTTTTTTAATTCCATCATTTGTGGAATTATCTTAAAAGGTATAACGATTAATTCTTACCCCATTCGATCTACCAAAAAAGTTTCAAGTGGAGGGTAAATGGATGAAACTGTACTTTTATCTTGTTTAGTCCTCTTTACTTTGCTTAGTACACTCACATTTTATTAATAGTAGTCTAAATACTCAAAAAATATGTACATGTTCTTATTTTATTCATTAGAGACTTTCATTTTCTGATTAAGAGTATTTTTCTTGATATAATCGTCAATTCATACAATTTTCTTTGACTCAAAATATTCTCCTAGTTTATTCATGTTAATTTTATAATCTTTGTTGATTCTTGATAATTAGGTGTTTACTAAAAAAATACAAAGTTGTTTGAGTGTGGGAATGTTTATCTCCCTCTCCATCGTCAAGTTTTGAGCTCGTTATGTAATAAGTTTTACTCACCTCGGAGGTTGTATCAATCTCTTTTGACTAAAGACTAATTTGTTGTATTAAATCATTATTTTTGCATGTTGAAGAACTTATTTTGATATTTAGTGTTTTCTCTAATATGAAGAGGTTGCCTAAATCGTGGTTGATCAAAAATTATTCTAGTGGATCCGTCAAGGTATTCTTGGATACGATCAATATATACTGAATTAGTGATTTTCGAATTCTAATAATTAGCTAGTTGGTATATTAATGAGTTTCGAATTTATTAATTTATGGACTTGAATATTCGCTTAATTTGTATAGCTTGTATTAATGGAGTTTTGTTTTTTAGAATTTTTATCAAGGCGTGTACATTTAGGTTAGTTTTCATACATTGATAACATATTTTATAGATTAGTGATATAGGTTTACTTCCACTTAATATTTTGTATCCTGATGTTTTAATGTTTAGTTTTATAGCTTCTAATATGCGAGGATGAGTTAAATTTAGAGAAGACTCTAGGAACTAATTAACATGTATCCGGCCATTAAAAAGGTCTGATTCCACCATTCCTAAATAAAGGCATTTATTCCTTTACTAGTTAATTATTTAATTACGACTTGAATTAATCTAATATATAGGAAATTAAATCCATTTTCCCTATTTTTTGTAATAGCTTTACTAATTAGTAGTTGACATATATCATGTTCTTTATTTAACGCATAAACATGTTCAACGATTTTGATATTGCAATTGGTTCTAAAAGAAGTCTTTAAGAAACTAGCTCGGTAAATCTCTTTTGTTCCAATCATTTAAATCTATAATTACTTGTTCAATTTGATATTCTTCTTCATTTACTATGTCTGGAAAGAAAGGTGATTAAGACCTAGAACTAGAAGAACTACCAGAGGAATTAGATATAAATAATCTATTCATTTCTTTAAAGCTTTTAAAGCAACCTAGTTTCTAGTTTTTACAATTATGATGTCTGTTTTTTAATACTTTAATGCATGTCCATCTTCTCACCCCACACTTGGGACTTAATGTTTGGATCCAAGTAATAATGTTCAAGTGATCTTAACAGTATAATGATAGATACAGTAGAAGTAAGAATTGAGTAGGATCCGACAATGGATTATGGAAAGAAATAATATATATAGATTGAAGATAACAACCAGGAACTTGGCTTTGATATATATATATATACA
This sequence comes from Sambucus nigra, assembly GCA_949130495.1. NCBI lineage: Eukaryota > Viridiplantae > Streptophyta > Magnoliopsida > Dipsacales > Adoxaceae > Sambucus > Sambucus nigra. Next base: position 185,262,339 of record OX422209.1, on the reverse strand, counting down.
CACACACACTAGTGGTATGCCTGTGCTTGAAGGCACGGAGAAAATTTTCCTTGAGTAAAATATCAATAAATATGAATACATAAAAAATAACTTAATTTCGCAAGCACCACTAAACATCAAAACGAGAGTATCACCTGGTAAAGAGAAATTAATAATAACATATTAAATAATCATATCGAATACAAACACATCTAAACATCTTAAAGCATTAAGTATCACCATAAAAGACATAAACATTTTAAAGGGTGTCACCCTCACAATAAACATAATACTTGACACATATAGATTACATGCTTGTGAAATTATATGTTTTGGGGATGAAATTTAAAATATTAATTAAAGTGAATTTTAAAGTATAGAAACATATAAATAAAAGTAATTTTTACATAACTTAAACTTTATAGCGTGTGTGCTTGATATAAACATACCTTAAACTCTACATATCTTAAACTCACATACAATAGTTCTAAAGTTTTGTATCCAAAGGCCAACATCATACTGGTGAATGCCATAGGTTTATACTGATTAGTACAATAATTTGAATTTGAATTCTACAGATAAACAAATCCCCAAATGAGAAAAAGCATATTCAGGTCTAAAACAACACGTAAAAATTATGAATATCAACTTTGATACATCTTGGTGGCCAAGGCAAGTTGATTATGAATTCACATTTGGAGTACAAAATTGATTTATATTTCTCAAAATAATTCACCTTACACTAAGATTATAAAATATATATTGAGGAAAACGATGTATAATAACTTAAAGGGCAATATCTAAATGCTTGAATCTTTCCTTGACCACTGTTCTTGTGAGATCTTTATTGTTCCACGCTAGTACTAAGGTGTCCTTGTACATGGGCTTCCAACGAGCCTCCAAATATTGCCCTCCAAATATTGGATCTCCAAACACTACATCAAATAAGGGTGTTTGTCACTTTTCACCCTCAAGGGGTTGTCACAATCCAAAACCGTGATAAAATAACACGTTGATGTTGTCACAGTCATTGACTGTGACACGATCGTGATAACACCTTGTCACGGTAGTGTCATGGTCAAAGACCGTGATAAGTTTATTGTCATGGTTGTGTCACGATTGAAGAACATGACGATGTGGTTTTTTATCACGATCTTTGACCATGACACAACCGTGACAACAAATGTATATTAAAATCCACTTATTTCATTTTGGTGCCTCTTTCACCATTTTTCCTCTCTCTCTCTCTCTCTCTCTCTCTCTCTCTCACACACACACACACACACACACACACACACACATACGGCTATTTGTTTATCTCTCTCTTTCACTATTTCTTCCTCTTTCTCTTAGCCTACCACCACCCCGCCTTAGCCCACCGCTGCTGCTGCACTCAAATCGTCCGAGCAGGGTTATTTGTTTTATTTTTTTTATTTTTAATTCTTTGGATATTGACATATTGCCTCTATACTAACATATTGTTTGGATATTGGCACATTGTTTGGATATTGATATATAGGATATTCACATATTGTTTGGATATTAACATATTGACATTTCCTTTGGGTATGATAATATTAACTTGTGAAATTATTTTTTGTATGATAATATTAATTTATGAAATTATTTTGATTTGGATAATTAAAGTGTCTATTTATTCATGAGGACATATAAATTAAACTATCTATTTTTCTGAATATTTTAACATATATTTGATTTTGGTAATTGGTGGGGATTAGTATACAGTGTATGTTCCTAATTTGGTTATATGTTTGAATAGGGAGTTATATATGATTTGTTGGAATGTGAAATTTTCTAGGTATTTAAATGCCCATATCGCCCTGCGATGCAGATTATTTTGGATAAAGGATTTTGAGTCAAATCGTCGGGGCAGAGTTAAGTCAAGTCGTAAAATCTCTCTCTCTCTCTCTCTCTCTCTCTCTCTCTCTCTCTCTCTCTCTATATATATATATATATATATATATATATATATATATATATATATATATATATATATATATTATTTTGAAAGTATGTCTCCTCTTATTTGTTTTTCTGATTTATCAATTTATTAGTTTGCACAGTTTGTAAACGATAATTTATTATATCTGCATTAATAAAGCCCAATTTATATCTTCTTTCATATTGTTGTTTAGGGTTCTTGAATTGTTTTTTACTGTTGAATTTGAACATTTAGATATCCATTGAGTTGGTTGGCCCTAGGCATTTCTAATATTTAGGTTTGTGATTATGCTGCAGGTTGGCCCTAGGCACAGATTTAGACATGGAAATATAAATAAGATGAAAATGAAACATACTTACCATGAAAATAAAAATAAGGCAAAAGTGAAACATACTTACCATGAAAATATAAATAAAATGTGGTGGGCAATATAAATTTTATAACATCAATAAAAAGTAGAATAAAATTATACAAAGTTAAGTTACATATAATGCGTATATGTACTAGCCTTCTAGATATTAGGTGTGCACATTCAACAGACCTTTGACTCATTCGAGAGTCATTACCCCTATAATGATATATCTCAAATTGTCTCGTTTGGGCAGTTTGAGGCAGCATAGTTTCTGTATAATAATGTACTTAGTGCCTTACACTCGTTACTTTTGGGGTGATATATGCTGCCATCTCTTAATGTTCTTTAGGTACATACTAGATAATGCAGTGTTGAGTGTTATTTCAATTGATAAATTGAAATAACATAAACACTTGCGAATCTATGTCATGTACTTGAAGAACTATGGGGAGATGCTGCTGAATTTTACTCAAATTGGAACAATGTAGATGAGTAGCTAAGTGTATTACAGAAATATGCAGTCTTAAATAGGACAAGACCACTCACCCTTTATAGGAGAAGGAGGAAATAAGATTCATAATGCATCTTGTGTTAACAATGAAATTAATATATATTATTTTTATAATATAACACTAAAAGATGAAATGTCATTCTTGAAGTAAAATCTTTATTGCAAAATAAATTTTCACACTTTTGTTTATATTAATCCGTGAATATATGCTTCTTACCTATAATAGATGATTGTTTGTAGTAGCTGTGATGGGATATCCTTTATAAAAAGAGTGAATGGATGAGACAAATAGAGTAGGTATGTGTTTCATAGAGGTGCTAATAAATTTATGAAATATGCAAATAGATGTCATAATGATGAAGAGTTCTCGTGTCCGTGTGTTAAATGTGGTAATGGTAAGGTGCTTGAGTGGAAAACAGTTGAACTACATTTATTAAGATGGGGTATATAAGATAATTATCGATTGTGTTTTTTTTATGAGGAATTGCATGTTCGTTTTGTCCCCTAGAAACCATCACAACAATCAACAAATAGGATATATGTACAAAGGCAGGAGGAAAATATAGATCATAATATTCTAGAGGATTTAGTTGATGATACGTATGAATTTTATGAAGTGGAAAGAATAATGTCATTGATGGTGTACAAGGTTCAGGTGCTCATGAAGATATTAGGTTAAACCTTGATGATGACTATCATAGTTTAAAATTTAAGGTGACCCAACCATTATCCCCTAACTGTAGCAAAGATCAAATAACTTTTCATGCCATGGTTGGTTTGTATAGTTTGAAGGCCCAACCATTAGGTGAAGGTCTTGCTACCCAAGCAAAATAAACTTCCAAATAGCCATCCTACTATGAAGAACAGTTTGAAATGTTTTGGAATGAAGTATAAATCAATTCATGCTTATGTGTATGACATCATACTATACCAAAAGGAGTATGACAATCTCGATTGATGTCCGATATGTGAAGAACGTAGATATGTGCAATCTACAAGCAAGGAAGGCACAAGATCAAAAGTGCCTCAAAAAGTATTGAAATATTTTCTCGTTGGGTATAGATTGAAGCAATTTTTACAGTTACATGGATAGGGGAGGCAATGACTTTGCATGCTAGGGTGGAATGAGCATCCCGGCTTTCCACGAGAACGACACATCATTCGTTTAGAAATATCAACAAATGGTTTCAATTCATTTGGAGATCTAAGCAACAATCAGAGTGTATGGCTAGTGATCCTAACACCACTCAACCTCTCTTCTTCACAATATATGAGACCTGAAATTTCAATACAGTCTTTGTTGATACCTGGTCCAAAGGCACCAAGTGAGAACATCGATGTCTACTTGGCTCATTTTTTAAAAAAATTACATGACTTGTGTAAAGAGGGTGTGCAAGCATTTGACTCTTTTAAAAAAGAAGTGTTTGTATTGAAAACTATGTTGATGGAGGTAATTCAAGATTTTCTAGCTTATGGTACATTATCCAGTTTTGCAATACATGGTTATTTGGGATGTCCTATTTGTGGAGAGGAAACTAAATCTCTTCATCTCATCACTAGAGAGAGAAAAATATACCATCTCCATAGGAGGATTTTTCCTCCCTCTCATAGTATTAAATTTGAGAAAGGTTCCAATTTTTTACCTTGCGGGGTTGAACATAAGCTACCTCTAAGAAAAACGTTCATGTTCAAAAAAAAATTGAGAGTAAATCTTCTAATTGTGGCCCTAACAGGCCAGGTAAGAATCATAAATTGAGGAATGCCAAGCATAAGAAGACCCTAATTAGAGATGAAACTTAGGCAAGAAAGGCATGGTCTAGGAGGTCAATTTTATTTGACTTTCCTTATTGAAAGAGTAGCCCAGTGCATCATATATTGGATGTGACGCATTCAAAAAAGAACATCACTGAACATATTATGGGCATATGCTTTGGGGGAGTCATTTGAAGGATGGAGAAAATGCACGAAACTTTGTCCACAACTATAGTTGAAAGAAGATAGAAGGGGAAAGACAATAATTCCCCCTGGTGCGTTTACTTTGACGAGTGAGGCAAGAAAGGTTATTTTAGATGCAATATATAATTTGAAGGTTCCATCTAATTTTTCATCTAAATTGCAAAGGATTGTGAATTATGCTACCTATGATTTACATAAGTACAAGTCTCACGATTGGCATGTGATCATCTAATTGGTTCCTTTGTTGTTTAAGCATTATTTCTCTAAACATGAGGGTTTGCAAAGGGTTATTGTGTAAATTAGCATAGGCGTCACACTTTTATATGAAAATGTAGTCAATCGAAAGCACATCGTTGCCGCAAAAGTAGTTATAAAATAAGAAGTCTTTATGTTAGAGAAGTACTTTCCCCCATCATTTTTTGATATAAGTATTCACTTATTGAAACACTTATGCGACGAGTTACCTCTTTGCGGCCCAGTTAGATATCAGTGGATGTACCCATTTGAGAGGTTAATGAAAGTTTTCAAAGATTATATTAAGAATACATGATATATTGAAGGATTAATTGTAAAGGAATACATCACCATGGATACATCAATCTACACTCGGGAATATATGTCTAACCCAACAAGCGTGGATAATAGTGATGAGTTTGTCAATGAGGGTGGTCAGGTGATGGGCACATGAGTGAAATTAATGCGTTTACAACATAAATAAGTAGATCGATATCTATTTAACACACATGAAGATGTCGAAGAATAGAAAAAGTAAGTTTATATTATTTTAACTTTTATACTTGATTATTTTCATAATACGTTCGTCGTGGTCAATGCAGGAAATATGATGCGTGTTGGAACAATAAAAGACAAAGAATGATGGCACAATCAGATAGCGAATTTAGGTTGTGGATGTCACATGAGGTAATTATCATGAGAATCTCTATTATTAAATGACATATTACATGAAAGCTTTAAAACTAACCTAATTAATTTATCTATAATCTCAACTCTTAAAGACAGGTGATGTGACATCAAGGCTTGTTCGTCTATCCAATGGACCCTTGTTTATGGCACATGAGTTCAAAAAGTATCGATTAAATGGTTATATATTCAGTGCAAGGGTGTACGAGAAAAATACAAATGTACATAATTCAGGCATTTCATATAAGGCTCTTACTTATTTCGAGTGAGCACGAAAGATAAAAACCTCATTGAAGATGAAATGACTTACTACGGTGTCATTCAGAATATATTTAAATTAGACTATATAAACCTCAAAAAGTTTGTGTTGTACTGGGATTAGGTAAGAGTTGAGGATAAAAATGTTTGTAAAGTTGATCCTGGTACCAATTTGATTATGGTTGACTTGTCCAATTTAAAGACCAACGAGCATGTGAGTGAGAACCGTTTGTTTGTGCTTTTTAAAAGGTCAAGCAAGTATTTTACTCGGAGTATATCAACAACGAGTCAGGGTCAATCTTCCAACATATGGCAAAGTGTCTAACCAGCACCGTGGATGAATTGGCTGCTTCTACAAAATATCAATCAATTTTAGATGATAACTCGAATTTGAAATAATTTTTAGATTTGTAATACGTATTCTAATTATTTGAAACAATCCTTAGTTTGGTTTATGATACGAACTTTGTATTCTTCTAATGTCGTTGATTTGTATTCTTTAAGTGCTTTTTTATTATCGGATGACAGTTTAATGCTTTTATTCTTTTGGATTTGATCAATTTTTATGGATTTAAATCAAAATTGGTTGGTTGGTTAGTGAATATGTTAATGAGGTTCTTAATCAGTTTAAGTATTATTTTAAATCCCGTGACATAACCCAAATTTGAAAAAAAAAATAGGTTTTTAATAAGTATTATAATTATTTGAAACAATGCTTTGTTTGGTTTATGATATGGATTTGTATTCTTCAAATGTCGTTAATTTGTATTCTTGTAGTGCTTTGTTATTATCAGATGATAGTTTAATTCTTTTATTCATTTTAATTTGATCATTTTCTCATATATAAGTTTTTACTACTAATAATTTTTGCAGGAAATGTTACATCAGGGTGTCAGGGAAGCGGGGGCGAGGAAGGCGCGTCTAGCACTAGGCTCCCAAAGTGGGCAAGTTAGGGACAGTAGTGGAGAATAAGACGGCGTTACAAGATAGTACATTGGAGTTGTTGAAGGTGCCCTACAAGCTTAAGATGGCCATTTGGGAGGCATTACAGGTACTTGGTCACTTTCTTTTTATCTTTTATTTATTATATTTTATAATTTAAACACTACTAAATCACTTTATTTTGTTTTGTATTTGTTTGACAGGAACAATTTGGCTTGCCCCCACATTAACGCGACTCCATGTTGGAACAATTAAGAGATCAATATAAAACGTGGAAGAAAAATATGTGCATACGGTACTTTGGTCAGGACTGGGAATCTATCTTACGAATTAGGGACACGGTACCCTCGAAGGAGCCAAGCTCTTTGGCAAGCTGGCAACAGTTTGTCGATGATGATGTCTTGGAGAGTAAATTATCCTCTCGTACACTAGGAAGGGGAAATCGGGCTAAGAAAGTTGATGTGCACTACTCCCGGCGTACGCCTTACGCCAAAGTGAAGCATATGATGTTAAGTTTTGAATGTTCTTTCATTTTAGTTTTATTTTATTCTATTTAGTTATGATAATATACTAATTTACTAATTTTTCATTATTTTATTTCAGAAGATGGGGAGTGTTCCTAAGGGTAAGCCACATAGGCTCGATGCCTATGTGGCAATTCGAATGAAGAAAAGGAAGGATAAGGAGGTGGAACCGAACGTGGCCGTCACTATTGTAAGTTAAACTTTTAATTACGTTACAAAAATAAAAAATTATATTCACATACTTTTTATTAATTTATCTAATCGTGTACTTTTTGTTGTCTCGGGAAAAACATAAGGAAGTGCACAACTCCCAGAGAGATTCCTACAAGGCATCTCTAGCTACGGATGCACTAAGCTAAATCCTCGGCCGGGATCACAAGGTCCATACTTGAGGGCCGAGATCTCGGGTGGAGAAGTCAAGGCTCACCGGGATTTCTTAGAGCAACACTGGGCTGGCATGCAAGGTGGCCGAGTTGATGATCAACAATGCCGAGAAGCTTGACAATTTGGAGAGAACAATATGAAAAATATTTACGTATGTCAAGTGTGCTCTTAAAGACCAGGTTGAGTCCAGCTCAAGGAAGGGCAAGGAGAAAGTAATGGATGCGGAGACCACTTCTTCATCTTTCACACTCTCACCCTCACCGATAGCCCCCTCATCTCCATATGACATATTCGCCACCCCCATCCATAGTCGTTCGTTGCAACCATACGAGGGCTGGATTCGCATCACAGATGTGTACATAGGAAAAGATAATGAACCTGTGTGGTTGAACGAAGAGTATGGTGTTTATACTATTGAGGGTTGTCTCAATTCTTATGTAGTATGGCCTATCATTCTCCTTCAAACTGATAACGAATGAACAATTATTTGTAATAATTTGATTATTATTTATTTATTATGAATATGAATATTGAATATTGACTGTTGTTTATTGTTTATTATTTGGTAATGATTAAATGAATGTTAAATGTCTTACATCTTATGAATGAATGATAGTTGGTTTAGAAAATATATAATATGTGTGTTGTAATATGTTATAAAATACTGCTGGGTAGTGGCAGTGGCCAAACTGCCCAACATCTTTTTTTAAATGTTGACCAGTATTATCATGAACTTTGGTCATGACAAGTCCGTCACAAAGATTTTTAGTCACGAACTTTGACCGTGACACGTTCGTGACAATTGAATACTTGTCACGGACGTGTCATGGTCAAAGTCCGTGATAAGAAATATTTGTAACGGAGTTATCACGGACTTTGACCGTGACATGACCATGACAAGGAAAGACGTGTAACGGACTTTGACCGTCACATGTTCGTAATAAAAACGTTGTCACCCCTAAACATGTCACGGTTTTTTAATGTGACAAGTTTGCCTTTTCAAGATTTTTTAGTGCGACAACTCGTCAGTTTTGGTGTAATAAAAGTGCATCTTTGATGCATACATCTTATTATTTTTGTATTACTCAAAAAATTCCTATTAGATGCATATCAGTCATTATCCTATCCAGATAAAATACCCAAGGGTGGGGGGGGGGGTCGTGTACTGATTACACATGTAAAATGCTGGTGGTGCGGAAATAAATAAATCTATAGTTACCCGTGTAGAAATATTTTGGACAAACATGTCACTACACCAAAAACAGGATTCTGGCACAGTTCAAAACCGTTCCAGATCAAATCTGGCACGGTTTTGAACTGTGCCAGAATCAGGTGTTCCAAAATGGGAATTTTTTTCTGGCACGGTTTAAAAGTGTGCCAGAATCAGTCAAACAGGAACACTTCTGGCACACTTTTAAACCGTGCCAGAATTTGATATTTCTGGCACACTTTTGGCACAGTTTTTAACTGTGCCAGATTCAGCAAAATAGGAACACTTCTGGCACACTTTTAAACCGTGCCAGAATTTAATATTTCTGGCACACTTTTGGCACAGTTTTTAACTGTGCCAGATTCAGCATAATTTAAAAAAAACTAGCACATTTTAAAACCGTGCCAAAATATGATACACTTTTGCCACGGTTTTGAACTGTGCCAATTTGTTTTAATTTAAAAAAAAATATTTGAAAGCACAAAATTCACAAATTAATAATATTGCGCGTTATTAATAAACTAATGTACATACAAACTTCAAAATATTACAAGTCTTTAACTGCTCATAGGCCCAAAAAAAATTGGGCAGAGTTTCCTCTATTTTCTGGACATTCCAAAACCTGTTAATACAAAACCTGCCTAACATAAAGCCCGCACGGCCACAAAATATAACAATTAACTTACAAAAGACCTCATGGCCATAAAAGTCAATAATAAAACAACAAAAGACCGTACGGTCATGACACAAAAAAATGGATTCATTAATAAACCCCTTGTTGTAAACCATTGAGTTCTTTGTGTGTTCCACGCGAATAAAAGCCAACGATAAACTGTTATCCTGCAAAAAAAATAGAATACAAAAAAGATACGATATTAGTAACCCAATAATTTACAAAAAAAAAATACTCAAAACAAAAAAATTACATATATGAATGGAAATTAACGTCATACTCACAAACCGGGAGACCCGGGACTACGCGGTCAATTCCTACAAGTTACATTGGTCCCGTGCGAGGTGTTCGTGCCCCCTACGGGGTCGTTTGGGGGCTGGTTTGGGTTTTCAACCTTTAACGGCTTGTTTTTAAGTTTAAGTGTTGATTTTTGCAAATTATCGTCGTATTCTCAAATCGGGAGACCCGGGACTACGCGGTCAGTTCCTACAAGTTATATTGGTCCCGTGCGAGGTGTTCGTGACTCCTACGGAGTCGTTTGGGGGCTGGTTTGGGTTTTCACCCTTTAACGGCTTGTTTTTAAGTTTAAGTGTTGATTTTTGCAAATTATCGCCCTACTCTCAAACCGAGAGAACCGGGACTACGCGATCAGTTCCTACAAGTTACATTGGTCTCGTGCGAGGTGTTCGTGCCTCCTACAGGGTCGTTTGGCGGTTGGTTTGGGTATTCACCCTTTGACGGCATGTTTTTAACTAAGTGTGATTTTTGCAAATTATCGTCATATTCACAAACCGGGAGACCCGGGACTACGCGGTCAGTTCCTACAAGTTACATTGGTCCCGTGCGAGGTGTTCGTGCCCCCTACGGGGTCGTTTGGGGGGTGGTTTGAGTTTTCACCCTTTAACGGCTTGTTTTTAAGTTTAAGTGCTGATTTTTGCAAATTATCGTCATATTCACAAACCGGGAGACCCGGGACTACGCGATCAGTTACTACAAGTTACATTGGTCCCGTGCGAGGTGTTCGTGCCCCCTACAGGGTCGTTTGGGGACTGGTATGGGTTTTCACCCCTTAACGGCTAGTTTTTAAGGCTAAGTGTGATTTTTGCAAATTATCGTCGTACTCTCAAATCGGGAGACCCGGGACTACGCGGTCAGTTCCTACAAGTTACATTGGTCCCGTGCGAGGTGTTCGTGCATCCTACGGGGTAGTTTGGGGGGTGGTTTGGGTTTTCACCCATTAACGGCTTGTTTTTAAGTTTAAGTGCTGATTTTTGCAAATTATCGTCATATTCACAAACCGGGAGACCCGGAAATACGCGGTCAGTTCCTACAAGTTACATTGGTCCCGTGCGAGGTGTTCGTGCCTCCTACGGGGTCATTTGGGGTGTGGTTTGGGTTTTCACCATTTGACGGCTTGTTTTTAAGTTTAAGTATTGATTTTTGCAAATTATCGTCATATTCACAAATCGGGAGACCCGGGACTACGCGATCAGTTCCTACAAGCTACATTGGTCCCGTGAGAGGTGTTTGTGCCCCCTACGGGGTCGTTTGGGGGGTGGTTTGGGTTTTCACCCTTTGACGACTTGTTTTTAACTAAGTGTGATTTTTGCAAATTATCATCATATTCACAAACCGGGAGACTCGGGACTACGCGGTCAGTTCCTACAAGTTACATTGGTCCCGTGCGAGGTGTTCGTGCCCCCTACGGGGTCGTTTGGGGGTTGGTTTGGGTTTTCACCCTTTAACGGCTTGTTTTTAAGTTTAAGTGTTGATTTTTGCAAATTATCGTCGTATTCTCAAATCGGGAGACCCGGGACTACGCGATCAGTTCCTACAAGTTACATTGGTCCCGAGCGAGGTGTTCGTGCCTCCTACGGGATCGTTTGGTGGCTGGTTTGGATTTTCACCCTTAACGGCCTATTTTTAAGTCTAAGTATTATTTTTGCAAATTATCGTTATATTCTCAAACCGGGAGACCCGGGACTACGCGGTCAGTTCCTACATGTTACATTGGTCCCGTGCGAGGTGTTTGTGCCTCCTACGGGGTCGTTTGGGGGCTAGTTTGGGTTTTCACCCTTTAACGGCTTATTTTTAAGTTTAATTGTTGATTTTGCAAATTATCGTCATATTCTCAAATCGAAAGTCCTGGTACAACGCGGTGAGTTTCTACGAGTTACATTGGTCCCGTGCGAGATGTCCGTGCCTCTTAAGGGGCCGTTTGGGAGTTGTTTTGAGTTTTCACCCTCAAACGGAAGATGAAACTTATTGAGTAGATATTGTTCAACAGTTGGTGATGCATGACCGGGACGAGAATGCCTTATATATGGAGATATGCGTTTAGCAATGTAGAGATGAGAAGGAAATGAAAAATTGACTGAAGTGAATAAAGGAGTGGAGTGGTAAAAATTGTTAGGAGCTATTTGTTGTGTTACGGTTGTTGGGATTGACTTGAAACTTTGTTGCAATCCTAGTTGTATATTTTCTTTTATATCTTAATACTTAGGCATCCATTTATCATTTGGCCACACTAGCAACAATCCTATATTGATCTTTGGAAAGATAAATCACAAATCATCGAAGTAGTGTCAATAAATGAAAATAAATTGCGAGGAGAATGTAAATACAAGAAGTGGATGACTGCATGGTTTAAGCTTAATCACCTTAGGAGCTGCACATCATCCTCATTTAAAGATCTGGGAATCATAGATTATATATGACTCAACAACGAACCTACAAATGCAAGTTATTCATTAGGAAAGTAATCATGTATCATCACAATTCTTTCAATATTCTGATCGTATTTAATAATAGTCATGGGGGAGCTATTCAAATGCTTACATGAGGTCAGATGTCGATAAATACCAAGGCTAAAGCCTCATATGCACTGAGGCAGATAGCCTCGACTAAGTGAGGTGGAAGCATCTAAAAAAAACCTAAATTAAGGACCTAAAGCTCAAGCCCCGACACTGATTTTCCACATCATGGCTCTCGAAAAAACTCAAAATGCAATCCTCACTTGGTAGCTGCTGCAATCCTCACTTCAAAAATGGAGCTAAAACATTTTATGGGGCCATCGGCCTGTTTCAACACCCCATGGTAGCAGCTGCGCAGCCCCTAGACATGGTTTAGCAGCAGTCGGTGAGGGAAAGCAGGGGTTTCCATGGTTGTGCCATGGACAGCATAGACTGAGGCAGTTACTGCTAGATCCTTTTGAGAAGGAATTCTTAATATAAGGATGGAACAAATTTGGGCGGTAATGGTTGGTTATTATAGTTATTGAAAAATATTATTTTGGGAGGAAAAAGATCATCCAAATAGAGATCATATATACTCATTTATTTCAATTTAATTTCTGTCTTTTCTTCCCCTGTATTTTCATTACAGAATGTAGTCTAATTATGAAATTTAGCTTCTTCTAATTAAATTTTAGTTTATTGTTTAGCAGCTTCATAGTTCATATATTGATCAAGTCCCTTTACAATTTTGTAAGAGAACTGTGGTGTAAAAGTCGTGTTGAGCATCCTAAAGGGATCCAGGCTCGCTATAAGGATTCAGTGAACTTAATTCATTTTGCGCACTGCGACTAAGCCCCTCCATAGTCCGGTCAAAGACAGGTCTCATCCACGTCAGGACTAGGGAATTTTTAATTTCATTCAGCACATAGTAGTTTAAGGCGCAAAGCTTTCCCTAAAGACTAGGCGCAAGGCAAAGCGCACAACGCACTTTTACCAAAAAAAAAATAATGTAACTTCAACTGTCAGTCATAATAATACAAGTGCTTTTCATGTAAGTACCCTTTGGAGTTTCGATAATCTCAACAGAAAAAATAAGATGTTCCTTGTTGAGTTTTATCAATATTACACCTATTTATTTTTTCTTCTTTCCTTTTTTCTAGTATGTTTTTGCCTACTAGTTTCTCTTAATGCTATCCAATACCATTCTATTTTTTCACTGAACTTGAAAGCCCTCTTCACTTACTTTTATTCGTTTTCTTGAGTCCATTATTTGCCTACTTATTTTTCTCTTTTTCCTATTTATAGTATATTTTGCCTACTAACTGCTCTAATTAATGTTATCCAGTATTTTAAAAAGCTAAAGGTAGGTGCAAGAGATGAGGCGTAAGCATCCATAATTTCACGGCCTAAGGCTCGACTTAAATAAGATAGTCACCAAAATATATTTCAAAGAAAGTTTAAAATGCAATTTACCCTTTAAATAATCAGAGTTACCTAGAAAATAACCCAAAAGAACAAGCGACAGGATCATGGCATGAGTTGACAAAAATAAAGAACACCCAAAGCTCGGTATAGTGACAATTCACTATGATTAAAAAACATTTGGGTGAGAGTTTGCCTACAAGGAGTGGGAGTAAATGGTGGATAAGGAAAATACTAAATAATCTTTTCTCTTTAACGAGTCATGACATGACCTGGAGAGAATCAGAGGCTAGGATGAAATGAAAAGAATGAGGAGAATGAAAAAGATGTGAAGGGTAAACATATAGCCATTCGCACAAAGAAGGACGAGGTCATTTTGTTTTTCATTGTCTTTTCCCAAAATTCATTGTGAGAATATAGAGGATGAAGAAATGAGGGGGGGGGGGGGGGTGGGGGGGGGGGGGGGGGGGAAGATGTTTGTTACATGATCCCAATCAAGATAGTTAAAAAGAGAAACAGAGAGGCATTCACAAACCTTTCACGTCTTGACAGTTCAGTAGTTTTCTCAAGCTGCGAAACATATATATAGAGTTAGATTTTGTAGTTTTGCCAATAATTATAAAAATATCACTAGCGGGGGGTGAGTAAATTGTTTCATACATCAACATCTCTAGCTTTCATGTTCTTTGACTTAACCAAATTAGGATTCTCATCTGGATAACACCTTGAGTACCTTTCTTCTTATGTTTACAACATCGATAACAAATAAGGGTAATTAAACTGTCTAACCATTGCAACAGGGGGGAGGGGGGAAGCAAGCTAAAACAACCTCGAAGACAATTTTTAAGCGTAATTATGCTTTGTATAAAAAAACATAGTTTACTGACTTCAGATTCTTCCTCAGATTCGTCTCCGGATTCTTCATCAGACCTCTCTTATTCCTCTTCCAGTTCTGCTTCTTCCTGATTAAGTCAAGTAGACGAAACAAACATATTAGTACAATAAGGGCTTAAGGAATCACATAATATTCAAAATATCTGGTCGTGTTATGGCATTTAAATGCAAATTTATCAATAAATGACACGAGGACAGTCAAGAATGTGAGGAAGCAACCCAAATAATACTAGTTTAATTTTAGTTTAGGCGAGTATTCACTGTTTTTCAGCTGTAAAAAGAAACTAACTATTTTTATTATTTTTAACAATGACTATAGGCCCATTTGTATTCTCTCAATTATACATTAATAACTTGGACTTCTATAGAAATTTGGAAGTAAATTTTCCATTATAATGGATGGAAATCGAAGTGAATATCATATAGTGCTACTATAAATTTGATAAGAATTTTTCACCAAGAGGGACTAGTAATTGAGGGGACTCAGGTGTCTGCATTATTAGGAGTTGCATTCCTCATGTAGTGTGGTTATACAAGACTACGATCAATATCACTCTGATTTGCATTCATCTCTACTCTACCCGAAATCACTGCAGATGATTCTGCATCTGGGGTCAACCTCCATTTCATCATCTCAAGAATCTAAAATTTACTAGGAGAAGCAATGACAAAATGTTATTAATGTCAACAGTAGGGCCCTTATCCTTTACCTTGACAGTGTCATTCACATGTTGCTTTCCCTTCCTTTGAGGAGGAATAACAAGCATTGATTTTGCTAACAAGGCATCTCCCCACTGAAATTTGGGATTAGGTGGTAAAACCTAAGTTGATTCATTACTTTCATTTTCCATCCCTTGTCGTACATTAATCCGATTTACTCCATTATGGTGACAAGGGGCATGATTAGATCGAATCCCCATTATGCACAGGTCAAGTGACCAATGGACAAGCATCGCGTGCATCATGAAGGTAGATTATCATATTGAACCTCTATTGGGAAATAGAAACCATCCTCTCTTTCAACGCAAAGGTCTGATGGGGGAGGTGAAGATATATCAATATTAATTAATATTCTAGCATGTCACGCCACATTACAATTAGTTATGGACTTGACCAACATTACTAGAATTCCCACCCATATTCTAGGCAGCATCCTAGGAGGAACGAACTATAGAGAGCCTAAACCCAATCCACTCCCTTTTAATGCCTAATAGCACTCCAATAAATTTCGAATCTTACAAACTATTTCTTTGTTCTTTACGGTTTACACTGACTTGATTATGACTTCCTACCTAAACCTAATATGGAATAATCATATTTTTTCCATGAGTTCGAAATTTTCAATTCCCTTGAACCCTTACTGCCCCTTTCCCTCCATCATCCCTCAACATGGGTTGGTGCCCTCTATTGCTGATGGACAGATTTCTTCTTGTGCAACAACACAATATTTCCCATCCCCCAGGAACATCACGCATGTGGGTCGGGGGGGGGGGGGGGGGGGGGGGGGGAGCATGGATACGCTATCTATGTTACGGATACAAGGATAAGTAAAAAAAACTAGGATATGATACAATAGTAAAAAAATTCTATAATATATAACTTAAGACACCAGGACGCTCACAATATATGGTAGAAATGATCAATGCAACGATTACGAATAAAGGCTAATAATTTTAAGGTAAGACGAACACACAAGCGTATGCAGAGTCAATAACCAGCAATGTAATATGAGTAGGGGTCTCCTGAAGTGGTTCCGCCCCATGTCATTCATAAATGACTTCATTTAGCCTTTGTTAAGACTTACGTCTACAATTTTTAGTGTCCCTATCTATAATTTTCTCTATCTCATAAATGTCCCTATTTAGTTTCTAGTATTTCCACCTATATTTTAAGGTTTCGTCATCCGGATGTTTATCTTTTATCGATGCACATAGTCACAATATGATCTATCTTTCAACGAAAATATGAATATATTCATGTTCAGTAAAAAAAAACTAATATTACATAGACATTAGAACTAAGCATCAAATCATTTTCAATACAATGAAAGAATTGGATTTTCATGATTTCTCTATATCTTATACACCAAATTGAACAAATATCGAAGAAACAAAAACTAAAATGAAAAGTTTTCCATTTGAAAATGTCACAGACAGAGTATGCTTAGTTTAGAAACAACAGCGCATTGTTGGGACCGAGACGTGAAAATAATTTGGGAATCAAAGCATAATACACTATATTTTCAAACAATGTTTATTGGTTGCAACATATTATAGAAAAAATATTACCGGTTGAATGTTTTATTTGACACGTTTCATCAAATACTTAATGGGCACTATTTTCATAGGAGATTTACTTATATCTTCTCAAATGGCATACGTAACATTAACAAAACAAAAACTATACATATCAGATGATGTAAGAGGAACAAACTACTGTTTGGATCTTATCAGATGACGTAGGGCCACAAATCCTAAATTCAAAATGATAAACAAATGGGTGTTGTGCTATATTTTTTGGTAAAAATGAAAGAGTATACCTGATCTGATTTGATCAAACCAAAGATATATGGGTCTAGCTCTAAGATCTGACTCCAAACTTTGTCGATCTGAAACACAATCGAAATCAAACAAAAAATCACAAACAATAGACTAATATAGAAATCCAAAAAAGGAAACAAAAAATTGTCTCAAGATCGATACAAAAGCTTAGTTTCCAAATACTAAGTAAATATTGTTTCTTTCAACCCTAGTGTCAAAACAAAGGGAATTACTTTAGTGTCAAAACAAAGGGAATTACCTGACATACAACAACTAGCAGGTAGTATTAAATCTCACAATCGAAAGACCTAATAATGTATATGTAAAACCCTACGATCAATGGACTGATAAAATCACACCAACAGCCTAATAGAAACTTAAGAATATATATATATATATATATATATATATATATATATATATATATATATATATATATATATATATATATAACCCTAAAACTGCAAAAATGAGACATCAAAATGTGGGAGACTCCAAATCGTGTATTACCTGTGTAAGAACCGAGCAGGACCAAAATGTGGGAGACTCTAAAGTGATGAATTCCAAAGTTACGAACTCCAAAGTGTCCAAAAGTGATGAACTCCAAAGTGACGAACTCCATGAGAGAAAGACACGAGCGGGAGAGTCGAAAGTGAGAGGGATTAGTGAGCGGGAGACTCCAAAAGTGAGGAAGTGAATTTTTTTTAATGTATTTTATATTTTAGTCAAGTGTACTCAATTTTGGCACACTTAAAAACAGTGCCAAATTTTGGCACTGTTTTAAAGTGTGCCAGATTGTCATTAAACCGTGCCAGAATCTGGCACGGTTTAAAACTGTGCCAGATTTTTAACATCAGGGTGTGCCAAATTGCTGTTTTTGGTGTAGTGTGTGATGATTAAAAGGAAGATGAACAATGAAATTTAAACTTGATTCCGTTGTTTTTTAATCCAACAGTATCAAGTGAGATCACCACTCATATTGGATAATAATCAACAATTATACATATAAGATACGAATAACAATGGAAAACAATAAATTAGATAATGAAGGGAATAACGACTATCAAGTAAAACACCGACACTATAAATACCCTTATTTTTCATTCATCATAATCTTCATTATATCTAAGATAATTCAAAAACCATTAAAGAACTGACAAAACATTACACTCATTTTTAATTCCAACTAAAATTTCACTCTTTTCTCCTATCATCACCACTGCAAATGTAAAAAAACACATAAAAATATGTATCTCGGAAAGAATATTTTATTTAACTAGATATGAATTAAAAAAAGCAACAAAATCGATAACAATATTATACCTCTAATACGATAGTATTAAAGGTATAAATGTCAATGATGGTTCTCCAATTACAATGTATTGTTTTTAAATTTTTTGACTCCCTGTGAATTAAAAAAAAAAAACTCAATAAATGAGAGAATCCAACGGTTATGTTTTGGAACAGATAACAATATTGGTCTATTAGAGCATCTGTAATGGGGGTGCTAAAATCCAAGGGAAGTTGTAACTTTGCAAATTTGGACCGCTGCAGTGGTGGGTTAAAGTTGACAAATTATGTATAAGAATTTGCAGTGGTTCTCTAAATTTGCTGAACGACTACTAAATTTGTAAAGATTCCTACGAACTTCATTTGTTCGTAAGAATTCATACGAACAACTGAAGTTCGCAACAAACATAAATAAGACTTTTTTAATATATATCTGGATTCCTACGAACAACATTAATTCGTAATATTTCCTACGAACAACAATATTTTTATTTTCTACGAAGAAGAGTTCTTCGTAAGAACTATACTTACTAATTCTGCTATTCCACCACTGTAGAAGCTTGCGTCAGATGATAGCTAAAACCACTTTTCAAATGGTAAATATGCCTTACACGAGCATCCACCTCTGTGGATGCTCTTATGTCTCTTCATTTTCTAAAACTAAATTATACTAACCCAAATGGTTCACATATCCACTTAACTCTCAATATCTTTTTCCTTCCGGCTCCCCTCTCAACAATGGTTACAATTAGTATTAAAGATAACCCCTTTCTCTTCCATCTCAACACATTCATTTAGTATAATGGAATATGTAATGTAACTGTGGCATTGAACCTCCAAACTCTGCAATCATATTCAGGTACTCATTTACTCTGTTATGCTCTTCTAGCTTTCATTTTTTTTCAATATCTATCCTCATTTGAGGGGGTTTGTAGCAGCAGGTGGTTACGTGAAGTGTGTGTTAGTGTGTGTGATTGTGGGTTTGGGAGGGGGGAGGAATGGCGGGGGTAGGTAAATAGTTATGTTAGGTGCGATGGGTTGTGGAAGCAGGTAAGGGGGTATGGGTTTGGGTGGGTTGCAGGGTGGACAGGTATGGTAGCAGCCGGGGTTATCAACAGGAGGGTTAAGGGGTTATAGAGGAGGTGAAATGGGTGCTGGTAGGGTCTTACAGCGGTATGGGTATGGGTGACAGCGAGTAGGGTGAAGCAGGGCTATAGGCGTGAGGTTGTAGGATATGGGTTTTCTTGTTAGGCAGTAGGGGTAGGGAGTTTGGGTAATTGGTTGTTGGTGATGAGAGTGTAGCTGGTATATGGGGAGATGAGTGGGGGCAACTGGTATATGGCATGTGAGGGTTTTAGCAAGAAGGTGTGATCAGGTAGGGAGTATCTGCGTGTGTTTGGGTTGTGAGCAGGTAGGGAGTATTGAAACAAATCAGGACCAAACTGTAGAAGTGGAGGAGAAATTGTAATCGGGGTGGTTTTTAAGTTTCATTGCATTGACATACATGACATATTCGTATAAACTACATCAGCTTCAACTTTAACACGTCATATACAAATAGGGTTGGCTAAAGAGAAAGTGGGGCTCTAGGCAAATTTTTAAAAGTGGGGTCTTTTCACTTTAATTATCAAGATTACATATTGATTTTTTTAAAATATATTTGACTATTTTTTTTGCCTTTGAGATGTAGAATTTTTAATTTAATTATATTTAAGATATATCTTCTGGAGCTCATATATATTTATTATTTTTTTTCTAAAACCCACAGTTACATTTTCTTACAGATATGCTAATATATCATTCACAACAAAACTATGTCTACTTTAAATTTTTGTATACAATACAAAATTAAATTAAAACATAATATAATCCCTCATCACATCAAAGTGTGTTTGACTCAAATAATAACAGTTTATAAAAAAATCTTAATGGAATTATACAAATAAAAAGTTATTGTTAATTTTTTAATTTTTATGTGTGTGTTGGGGGGAGGGGGGGGCAGACATGGTATGAGAAGTTTAGTTTTGATACGCATTAGAATTTTGCATCTATGTGCAAAGCTTTTTTAGTATCTTTAAAATAAAAATTATAGAGATGGAGTAAGAGTGAGGTATATGAAATAGAGGAGAGATGGAGAAAAAAAGAGATATAAGAAAATTGTAAAAAGAGAGAAGTGAATCCAACGATCCAAGTTGACAGAAGAAGTAGCTTTACAGTTTGGGGGGATTGAAATTGAGTTATTGGAAATATAAATGCACTAATGGAATGAAATTTCTTAAGTTATACATAGGTAATTATGGGGCCCTAAAATATTGAGGCCCTAGGCAGGGGCCTTTGTTGTCCAAGGGAAGAGCCGGCAATGTCTACAAACATTGAATGAATTCATTTAGTTATTCTTATTTTTTAAAATGAGTAATAACACATGTTCTATTCATACATCTAATTCATTAAACTTTATTTACAAATAATGACTATTGAATTGCATAATGTAATGCAAATTTAACATCTCAAGTCATGGAATAGAGGATGTTGGAAACAAACTTATGGAGGGATCGCCAGATTTTCACGTTGCACGTGATTCAAATTCTCAAACTTCAAAAATAAAAAATATCATAGACTATAACGACATAAGATCGCCAGAGAGACTCAAAACATTAAGGTAACCTTCAATAATTTATGTTACAATCGGTAATCAACAATATAACAATAACTTAAAATATAAACAATCTACATAATTTAATGTTTAATTTTACTAATTTGCAGGAACAAAGGAATACAAAGGAATACAGATCAAGGATTGATGGAGCAAAATGACGTTTCAAACACTAAATATATTTTCCCATTTGAATAATCATTACCTTTGGGATTGTCTATACTATAATAAATTGATTTGAAAAATATTTTGCACTTTTTTGTTATGAAATTAATATGCAACTTCATATGTCATATCATTATAATTATATAATTTTTTTACACAAGTACATTTTTATTTATTAATTACTTCTTATTTAATTCTTAATACACATTTATGTTCGTGCATCGCGCGGAATATATGTTATCCTAAAAATTAAAATAATGATAATGATAAACACCAAAGGACAAAATACTTCCATTTTGACAGGTTTTGGGGGAAAATACACACTCTTTCCACTCCAACTACTGAACTAAAGCTCCCACCAATGAAATGTTTGACATCCTCACCCCCTCCCCCACCCCACATGTTCTTCATTACAGAAAAATTCATGTTCTTATACTAAATAAAATACTAAAACCCACAATAGAAATTATGTTAGAAAAGGAAAAGACACATTAAGAATCACAATAGCAACTTTATACACGAACTACTACGGGAGTCAGAAATCCAAGTACAAAACAGAGGTATAGCAAATAAAAAAATATGTTTTATGTGTGTGTAGGGTGTTGAAAAATATGTATGCAATGACATAAATGAAACTCTTCTATTTATAACAATAATGTTAACTTCAATACAACAATATAAACTTCTTAATACGACTTTGTTGAACTTCAAATTAAATATGAAAACTTCAAGGCATGATGTCACTTTCCTAAATAAAGTATTTGCCCCCACCAAGATAATTCGGTATACAAACGGGAATCCACAAATCTGTACTCAAGATACAATGAAGAAATTGCACTTTTTGCAAATTGTATGTTTGAAGACAGCCCTTGGATGTAGCAGTGAAGAATAGACAACCAAGTTCTTATTATGTTTCTATGCACAAAAAAGAATAAGATAGTTTTTGTACCTCCTGAAAATTGTAAGTGAGTAATTGCAGGAGTTAGAAAATCTAAAACTGGGTTAATATGAATTATTTTCAATTTCAAAATTCTTAGCCTTTATTTATAGGAAATGAAAGGTTGTGTTTCAAGAGTCATGATTGATGAATTTAACAGTCTTAATCTATTCCGAAATGGTGTGACTGTTAAATACCAGTAGGTGTGACTATTAAATACCAACAGGTATGCCAGCAGGTATGACTATTATATACCAACAGTCATAAGCTTTCACACACCAATTTTTACTCACTTATTTTAAAAATCTCCAACATTCCTCCACCATTTCCAAAATAAGTTTTGTAAATCTTTGATTGTCTGTAAGACTATGTATAAGTATTGGTGTCTCATTATTTGAACCAATACCATGTGAAGATTCATCAAGGCCAACAATGAAAGTATAGTAGACTTATTTTTTAACAAGCCGGACTTGTTTACATATATAAATCTTTTAGTCACTAATTATCCGACGCGTGTATTAGGCCTTCTATTTGTATCTTCATTTCATGCATGCTATAGAGTCAAGCCCAATTCTCATAGGAAGCAAAACCACTTCCACACGCATATAGGTAGACTATCATAGGTGCCCACGTAACTAAAACACCATAAGTCTATTAAGATCAAACACATCCTCATTTATTATTCATCACATGTACTAAGCACTTATCTTTGGGATGTTTGATTTTGTAATGCTTACAATCGTGTTATATGATTTACTTTAAACATTGAACTTGAGACTTGAACATGTCAAGTATCAAGTTGAGTTTTCATCAAGAGTGATTATTGTTAATGGGCTTTAGTCACATCCCCAATGACGCATTAGACACCAGTCCTCTTGAAAGACCTTTTGTAAATGGATCAGTTAAGTTTTTACTTGATTTTACATAATCCATTATGACTACAGTATTTATAATCATTTATTTGATATAATTATGTCTCAGGCTAATATGACTAGATTTTCCATTCTATACTTTACTATAAGCTCTGGAAAGTGTAGACTCACTATCACAATGTATGGATATTAGAGGCATTAGTTTTGGTCAAATTGGAATTTCAATTAACAAATTCGTTAACCATTCTGCCTCTTTACTAGTTGCAGCTAATGCTACAAACTCAGCTGCCATTATAGTTACAGCTATACAAGTTTGTTTCTTTGATCCCCAAGAAACTGCGCCTCCACTAAGAGTGAAAATCCATCCACTAGTTGAGGAATGATCTTCTCGCTCAGTTACCCAACTAGCATCAGAAAAACCTTCTAATATTGAAAGATATCCACTATAGTATATACCATAGTCTATAGTTCGTTTTAAATATTTTAATGTTCTATTGACAGCATGCCAATGCAATAAACTTAGATTACTAGTATATCTACTTAATTTACCAACAGCATTTGCAATATCAGGTCGAGTATATATCATGACATACATTAAACTACCAATTACTCGTCATATTCCAATTGTGAAATAGCTCTACCAGTATTAGGAATCATCTTTAGCTGTGATTCAAAAGGCGTACTAACAGGTGTGCAATGAAAATTGAATTTCTTTAAAATTTTCTCAACATAATGAGATTGAGCGAGAATTATATTTTTATCTTTTCTTATTAATCTCATTCCTAATATGACATCAGTCACATCCATATCTTTTATATCAAATTTAGAAGACAGAAAACTATGTGTATTATTAATGCTTTCTAAATCAGTACCAAGAATTAAAATGTCATCTACATATAAACAAATGATCACACCTTCACCATTAGAAAATTTACTATAAACACACTTATCAGATTCATGAATTTTAAAACCATAAGAAATGACGAGTTTATCGAATTTTTCACGCCATTGTTTAGCTGTTTGTTTTTGGCCATATAAGGACTTAATAAGTTTACATACTTTATATTCTTGTTCTGGCATAACAAACCCTTCGAGTTGTTCCATGTAAATTTCTTATTCTAAGTCACCATTTAAAAAGGAAGTTTTTACATCCATTTGATGAATTTCATAATTATATATAGATGCTAATACAATTAAAACTCTAATAATAGAAGTTCTAGCAACTGGTGCATAGGTATCAAACTAATCAATTCCCTAGTTTTGTGTAAAACCTTTAGCAACCAATCTAGCCTTCAATTTATCAATTTTTCCATCTATTTTCATTTTCTTTTTAAAAATCTATCTACACTTGATGGGTTTAGATCCTGGAGGTAACTCTACTAACTTCCAAGTTTTATTTCCCATAATTGAGTCTATTTCATCATTTATGGCTTCTTTTCAAAATGCTGAATCTATCGATTTAATTGCCTCACTATAAGTTTGTGGGTATGTTTCAACACTAAGAGTCAAAGCAAATTGATTACAAGGTGTGTCTCTAGTTCCTTCAACAAGATAAACTACAATTCAGGACCAAACCTCTTTTCTTTCTAGAACTTTTACTTTTTCTAATCTCTTCTCATTCTACTGGTGGTGTATCATTTAATTGTAAAGGAGTATTTACTTCTTTTTCATTATTTATTCTAGGAATAGAAGAAAACCTTTGTTCATAAAAAATTGCATCTCTAGACTCAATTATAATATTTACCTCAACAGAATCATTAAGTTCACTAACCATAAATCTATAAGCTTTACTATGTTGTGCATAACCTATGAAAATACACTTAACACCTTTACTTCCTAATTTCTTTCTTTTAGTTTCAGGTAGTCTTACAATAGCTCTAAAGCCCCAAACCTTAAGATAATATAAATTAGGTTTTCTATTCTTCCATAATTCATAAGGAGTTTTCTTATTATCTTTAACAGGTATCCTATTCAGAAGATGACATGCAGTTAAAATTGCTTCTCCCCAAAACCCTTTATTTAAACCATAATAAGAAAGCACAGCGTTAACCATTTCATTTAGTTTCCTATTTTTCTTTCTGCTACTCCATTTTATTGTGGTGTATAAAGTACGGTAACTTCATATATAATACCCATATCTTCACAAAATTGAGGAAAGTGATATTCACCACCTCTATCAGATCTAAGACATTTGATTTTAGTATCACATTGATTTTTATATGTCTTAAATCTATTAAGCACATCATCTTTAGAGTTTCAAAGATATACGTAACAATATTGTGAAAAGTTATCAATAAATGTAGCAAAATATTTACTACCACCTCTAGTAGATATTCCACGCAAAATACAAACATCACTATGTACGAATTGCAACAAAGATGTAGTTTTTTCTATTTTTGGAAAAGATAATCTAGTTATTTTTGTTTGCATGCATATTTTACATTTTTACTCAAGTCATTCTCATATCTAGGAATTAAATTTAAATTAACCATGAAATGCATTTTCTTTGTACTAACATGTCCTAAACGACTATGCCAAAATGAAAGACAATTAATGTTATAAGCAGAAGAATCATTTTCATTGATGTTGAGCTTAAACATGCCCCCATACAAATAACATTTGCCTATAAATGTACCATTTTTAGTCAAAATAAATTTGTCTGACTCAAATACAAGTTTAAAGCCAAACTTGTTAAGAAGACTTTCGGAAACTAAATTTTTTCTAACATCAGGAAAATGAAAAACATTGGTGAGACTAAGGATTTTTCTAGAAGTGAATTTGAGATCCACTGTCCATTTGCCTTTAACCGCAACAGTTGAAGAATTTTCCACAGAGAGAACATCTTCTTCCACAGTTTCATAGGCAGAGAACAAGCTTTTGTCCTTATATACATGCCTTGTGGCACCAAAATCAATCCACCAAGAGTTATCTTCGCCATGCATATTAACCTCGGATATCATAACAACAAATTTTTACTTTATGTCTGATGACCCTCCTTTTTCTTTTAGTTTCTTGAACTCACGACATTCCTTCTTGAAGTGTCCTAGTTTATTGGAATGAAAACAATCTCCTTTCTTCTTTTTATTTGCGTTAGAATTGTTTGAAAAATTCTTCCTCTTGCTATTATTTCCATAATTGCCAAATTTTTGCTCATTTCCTTCTTCCAACATATGGACCTTAGAAATAGAATTTTCATGTTCCTCTTTGCCATCTAGAATTCGAGACTCTTGTTCAATTTTTAAATGAGTATCTAATTCTTCAAGTGAAAGATCTTCCTTTTTGTGCTTGAGTTCTTTCTTATAATCTTTCCATGAAGGATGAAGTTTTTTAATTACGGCAAAAATAATTACATTATCATCCATATTTAAATTTTTAAGTTTGCAATGATTTAAGATGCGTTGGATGTCATGAAATTGTTCTAGCACATGCCTATTATCATGCATTTTAAAACTTAAAAACTGACGGATAAGGAGCTTCTTACTTATAGCATCTTCCGTAAGAGATTAGGTCTCCAATCCGTCCCGTAAGTCTTTTGCAATCCCAACATTTTAGAACAAGTCGAACAAATTATCAGCAAGTGCATTGAGAATATGACCACGACAGAGATAATCATCGGTCTCCCATTTTGTGCATTTCCTAGTCTGTTCCACGGTTTCATTTTCTTCTTCATTTGGTTTCGCTTGTGACAAGACATACACAATATTCAATGTTATTATAAGAAAGTGAACCTTTTTTTGCCAACGCAAAAAACTACCTCCATCAAAACGGTTCAACTTGACAAAGCCTTTGTTATTTGTTGAAGTGATTTGGAAGAGTCTGCCATTTCTAAATACAGTATTTAGATTGTTGGAAAATATGTATGCAGTGGGAGAAATGAAACTCTTCTATTTATAACAATAATGTTAACTTCAATTCAACATTATAAACTTTTGAATACAAATTTGTTGAACTTCAAATTAAATATGAAAACTTCAAGGCGTGATGTCACTTTCCTAAATATAGTATTTGCCCCACCAAGATGATTCAGTATACAAACGGGAATCCAAAATTCCGTACTCAAGATATAATAAGCAATTGCACTGTCTGCAAATTGTATGTTTGAAAACAACCCTTTGATGTAGCAGTGAAGAATAGACAATCAAGTTCTTATTCTATTTTTGTGCACAAAACAGAATAAGATAATTTTTGTATCTCCGAAAAATCGTAAGTAAGTAATTGCAGGGGGTGAAAAATCTGCAACTAGGTTAATATGAATTATTTTCAATTTCAAAATTGGTAGCCTTTATTTATAGGAAATGAAAGGTTGTATCTCAAGAGTCATGACTGTTGAATTTAACACTCTTAATCTATTTCGAAATAGTGTGACTGTTAAACACCAAAAGATAGTAGCGGCAAAACAATAAGTTGGGCCTAATGTGGGGGTCAAATATGAGTTGCGCTAAATATGGAAGGACCAAATATGGGTTGGTTCAATCCATTTTTTTCACCCCCAAATAAGTATTACAATTCCAAATATATGTAAAAAAAACATAGTTTACTCTTAATTTTTAAAAATAGGTTTTGTATTTGACTCGTAACTTTTAAAAATCGACTCCATATTTAACTCATAGCTTTTAAATATGGGCCCATATTTGACTCTAATTTTAAATATTGGCTTCATACTTGAATCGTAATTTTTAAAAATGGATCTCATATTTAAATGACTGCGTTAAAATGAATTGTTTAATTCTTTGAAACGTATTTTGCCACTATTACCAACAAATGTGACTATCGTCACAAGCTTTCACACACCAACTTTAACTCACTTATTTTAAAAATCTCCAACATGAAAGGAGGGGGGGGGGGGGGGGGGGGGGGGGGAGGGAGATTGAGGAATCCAGAAGTTTAAATGAATATACACAATATGAAACTCAAAAAAAATCTGGCTGGAAATAAAATGGTGAGAGTGATATTACACCCGGGGAAGGGAGGAATCCAAAAGTTATTTAAACAATCTGAAACCAAAAAAAAAAATCTGACTGGTGACGGGCATTTTGTAAGTTAGCACCCTAAATGGGGAAAAAAAAGGGTTTCAGCATATGTCACGGGTCAGGATTTGTCTTTTTTTCCTGATCCCTTTTAGAGATTTAATATATATATACACGCACGCATAAGCTTTACTTTTGGAATGGTAAATGAAAGACTTTTTAATGAAATCATATACCCTGAATATTATCTCCACTAAACAATCTGTGATTGTCACATTAGGTTATAATGAAGTTCCAATGGGGAACTACATAGAGCTTTCCTAGATTCAAGAGGAAGGTTATAACAGTTTTTATATAACGTATATTAGTACATGTTTAAGAGACCAATGCTTACCAGGAATTATCAAAATTTGTTATTACCAGTTAGGTTCTCTCTATATTTCCCCTAAGGACCACCAACAGGAGACAGGAGAAACTAATCTAACACATATTTTGGAATGTCGGTAATAGGTATTTGGTATTTTTTTGGTTGTGCTTTTATACTTTTTTCGGAATTCAACATGAATTATAAAACGTGTGTGTGTATTATCAATTTAGATTTTTTTAAATGAAAAACCTCAAACAAAAGGAAAACTTGAGCACATGACCAATCATACAAAGGAAAGAAAGGAGGCAACCGATGGGGGCTTTTTCTAAAACACTGAAAAGTTAAGGGGTTGTTTAGTTGTAAAAAACATTTCTCTGTTTTCTGTTTTTAATTTTCATCTCTATTTTCACTTTTCATTTTCGGTGAAAAATTTTGAAAAGTTAAAAAACGCGTTCATTCGTTAAAAATATGAAATCTTTTTTTACATGTTAACATTGAAAAACTGAAAATTATGTTAAAAAACTAGAAAATATATATAAAAACAGAAAAATAATAAAAATCCCAGAAAATCAATAAAAATAACCAAAAAAATTAAAAATAAAACACAAAAAAAAAAATAAACAACCAAAAAATAATTAAAAAAAAATATAGAAAATGAATAAAAAAAATAAGAAAATAAATATTAACCCCAAAATGAATTTTTAAAAAACAAATTGAAAAAATGTCCTAAGAGTACTAAGAAAAAATAAAAAATGAATAAAACCAAATCCACCACGCCCCCACCCCAACCCCTAACTATTTCGTCCCCCCTATCGTCAGGTCTGTTTTTTGTTTCTTTTTCTAATTCTCTTTTTTTTTTCTTTCTAATATTTGCATTTTTAGTAGTTTTCTAGGATATTTATTTATTTCCATTTTTTAATTTTTTGAACGCTTTTTTCTTTTCTTTTCTTTTATTTTTTACTTAATTAATAAATTTCTGACTTTTTAATAAATTTCTGGGTGTTTTTAAAATTAATTCAGGGGATAATATTTATTTTCTATTTTTTCTGCATTTTTTCGTTATTTATTTTATTGATTTCTCTTTCTTTTTTTTTCCCGAGCTTTTTATTTTTATTTTTTGGTGTTGTTTTAAATTAGTTGTGGGACTAATATTTAATTTATGAATTTTTTTTCGTCATTTTATTTATTTATTTTTGTTTTTTTTTAAAATTTTCTGACCGTATTTTTAATTTTCTGTTATTTGTTTTCTTAATTAATAAGTTTCTTACTTTTTAATAAATTTCTACGTGTTTTCTTAAATTAATTTTTGAGTTAATATTTATTTTCTTTTCTATTCACTTTTTGGATTTTTTTCATTATTTTTGGGATTGATTTCACTTCCTGTATTTTTTTCATTATTTTTGGGTTCTTATTCACTTTCTGTATTTTTTTCATTATTTTTGGATTTTTAATCATTTTCTGGATTTTTTTTCATTATTTTTGGGGTTTTATTCACTTTTTGGATTTTTTTCATTTTTTTTGGGTTTTATCCATTTTCTGGATTGTTTTCATTATTTTTGCTGCTTTATTCACTTTTTGTATTGTTTTCATTATTTTTTTTATTTTTATTCACTTTCTGGATTTTTCTCATTATTTTTTTTATTTTTATTCATTTTTTTCATTTTGGGGAGGGTATTCACTTTCTGTTTTTTTCATTATTTTTGGATTTTTATTCACTTTCTGTTTTTTTTCTTTATTTTTTGGGTTTTATTCACTTTCTGTATTTTTTTTTCATTATTTTTGGGTTTTTATTCATTTGTTGGAATTGTTTTTCATTTTTTTTTTTTTTTTGGGGGGGGGGGGGGGGGGTTATTCACTTTTTGTATTTGTTTTCATTATTTTAGAGTTTTTATTCACTTTCTGAATTTTTTTCATTATTTTTGGGTTATTAACTTTTTATTCACTTTTAGTATTTTTTTCATTATTTTTTGGGTTTTATTCACTTTTTAAATTTTTTGTTTCTATATTTTCTTGACTTTTTATCAATTTTTTGGGTGTGACAATTTTTTTTCACAATCTGAGTATAAATGTGGTACTAACAGGAAATGTGAGAGAAATGGATCTCCATAAATATGTTGAATGAGAGATATGAAATATATAATCCACACTTTTAAAATAGGATGCGAGAAATGAATTCATCTTTTAAAACAGAAAAATAAAAAACATAAAAGAAAAATCTTTTCCATTTTTATGAGAAAATAGAAAATTATTTTTTGATTTAAAAAAATACTTTATTCGAACACATCTCTATTTTTCTATCTCACAAAAAACATTTTCTAAAAAACACCATCTTTCTACTACTAAACCGCCCCTAAGCTGTTTTTCATTCCCCAAGCTCCTTTTTCTTATGTATTCCATTATAATATCGAGATCCAAAGACAGCCATGTTAATTAGACATACAGGTGAAACGTCTACATCCAATTAATTTAGTTGAAAGAGTAACTGAGTGAGGAGGAGCTTTCAATTCGGGTTCATGCAATTTTAATAACGTAGTTTAAAATTTATTTTAGGGAATGTCGTTTAAGACGACACGTTCCACTGGTTATAATCATATGTGAGTTAGGGGTAACCTATGGATAACCACAAATGGGACAGAGACATATATCATCTATATATAGCCATGGCACCTAGTGTTTGAACCCAAGATACAGACAGAAAACTTCTCGAATGAAACTAAATATATAAATTGAGATTGTAAACGGAGGCCCAGGCATAAAAGCACGTGGACCTACATTCTAACCATCTTTCACACGGTACAATTCCTACTTATAGAAATGGTTCCCAGCCTCTTTATTCATTCTCTTCCATTACCTCTCCCCATTTTATATTTCATCAAAGGACCTCACTCTTTAAATACAAAAAAATCATGTTTCTACCAGTACTATTATTTCTTGAAAACTCTCAAGCCTCTCATCATTAAGTAAAAACCTCTTTCCTTCATAACTTCCATCGTCCGCTAAATCTTATAATTTTCTAGTATTTGCTCACTTTCATTTCCATTTAGTAGTTTTCTACTTGTTGCCAAGTTTTCAATCTGCGTGCTAATACAATTTCCTCTATCCATAAAGTATCCATGGAAATGGTTGTATCTACATCAGCCAACACCACCAAGCTCACCCAAACCTTGTCACTCGAAAACAGAAACAATCTCCGCGACGTCTCATTCTCCTCCTACTTGAATGGCGCAGAAGAAACATTATTCCTACTCAAACTCAACGAGTCTACCAAGACACAACATGATCCAGTTTTCGCTAGTAAAAAGAAGGTAGAAGAGGGTGAGATCGGCGTGTTTGGCGCTGAGAAGTACTTTCAAGGAGAAATGGACGAAGAAAATCCAAGAATTGGTGTCACTCATCACCAAAATGATAAAGAAGAACCAAAGAACCATATAGTTTCTCCAAAACCAAAAACTCAACTCACAACTCCAAGTGTTCGTTCTGAGTCGAGTTGGAACAGCCAAAGCTGTTTATTGCCTAATAATGTTCCAAAAAGCCAGCAACCCATAAAGTCAAACAAGCGGAAAGCACAAGGAAAGAGTTTCCTTTCAAATCTTAGCTGCCGTTGTTACTGTAATAACAAGAAATCAGTCGACACAGACGATGACCAGATGGTTAAAAATTGTGGTACTAGAGAAATCACAAAACAACCCATGAGAAGCGGGGATTTTAGCTTTCCTGTTTTGGGAAACCCGGTGAAACTAGAAGAAGAATTAGTGGAAACAAAGCGGAATTCTTTAGAAATATTTGGCTCTCCTGTACTAGAGAAGGGAAAGAAAAAATCATTAAGCGTTGACAAAAAGTTAAGCATGTTGAGCTGGGGCGAAGCCAGGGAAAATGAAAGTAGTTCAAATGGAGTTTACCATGATAATGAAAGTGATGCCAGCTCGGATTTATTTGAAATCGAGAGTTTTTCAACAAACAGTGGCAACCCATATTTATCAAGACAAGCCTCAGATGCAATGTCTGGATGTTATGCACCAAGTGAGGCAAGCATAGAGTGGAGTGTGGCCACTGCCAGCGCCGCTGATTTCTCAGTGGTTTCGGATTGGGATGAGATGAGAACAAAGGCGAATGCCAAATTATCGCCGGGAAAGGAGAATCAGAAGAGGCGATCGGGGGTTCTTTTAGGATGTAAGAGTCAGAAAGCGGTGAGTGTAGCCCGAGATGTGTACAAAAATAATGACCCAAGTGGGCCTCACCCTCACAGGTTGGAGTTTGACTCATTCAAGCCGGTGACAAGGTTTCAAGGGGAGACTAAGTTGTCAGGGTATGATTCCCAAAGGAGACGATATGCTTCACACCTTTTGTATATTCAGTAACAAAGATTTGGGTGATACACTTTTCGCACTCCAAATAACTAGTTTTCGAAGAAATGTTGTTTTTTGGAGTCCTAATTATCATCCCCAATTACGTAGTGTTGTTCTTTTATTTGCCAGCTTAATCAAGTTTATGTATGATATTTATGTCTTAATAATTGTAATTTTGGTCTTTAATCTTATTCTTTTTGTCCTTAAGTTTTTAGTATTGATCCTTTGATTTATCTAGTTGGCTAACCCATCTTTACATCTATATCTTCTATATCATTGAAAAGTTGGTAGCATAAAAGGCCTGTGTATACGCTACATGTTGCAAGTAGAACGGGTTCTGTATCTTGTCAAACACAAGATGCCGGCCACCAACCAAAAGGTTTTCAATTGAATAAAATAATAATTTAATTACTAAAATATCCCCAAAAAATAAGTTCTACAAATGTTTTAAGTTTTGGTTTTATTACATTATTAATCTTTGTGTTTAAAAATAGAACCTCCATATTTTTTTAAACTACAAGTGTTTTATGATTAACTTATTAAAAATTATAATTTAATAGAATTAAACTTAATACCCATAATGTTGGTCAGGTTGACGGGTGATGCAAAGAAAAGTCGTCCCTACCTCACACCCAGAGGTAAATCAACTCATTGAAGAACGTGGTGGATAGTTGACCACCTTAATATTTTGAGAACTTTATTCTAAAATAACAATAGGATAAATAATAGAATTACATAGAGTTGGCCATTATATCTATAAATATGTATTTACTCATATAGTTTTGATCCCATAATAGAGTTTAATATATAATAATAATAATAATAATAATAATAATAATATATTTTCTTGCCAATATGATTGTTTAAATATTGAGGGTCATTTGAAATTTGGGGTTTATTAGTCCGTAGTTATTATACATTGAGGCCCACTAATTCTCATATTTAAAGTTAAAAATCCATTTTGACATATTTTGTCCATTGAGATGGTGAGATTGTCAACCTATTTGTAAAACCCCCAAAATACACTCACTATGTAAATGCTTAATTTAAATTCGAGTTTTGATTAAATTTGATTGTGAGAACTAAAATTATAAGTAATATACATGATTAATTTATATACTTTTTAATTTTAATACTTGTTTAAAATTATTTCCATCAAGTTTGATTATAAAATTATTTTTTTTCCATAGGTTATCAAATATACTTATTTAACATACCTAACATAGCTTCACTTTTGGGATGGTAAATGATTATTTTATAATGAAATCATTCACCTTGAAGATCATCTCCACTTAACAATATTTGAATGTCATATTAGGTCTTAATTAAGTCACAACGGTGAACTACATAGAGTGTAAGCTCAAATTCAAGAGCAGAATATGTAAACTATTAAGAGAAGAGAACAGAGTACACATGTAAGAACTTAGGAAGTAGTCTGCATTACTTTGTCATATTCACATTCACCTACTTAAAACAGACTAATACAATGGAGACAAGCTTTGCATATAGTAAACACACCACAAAACAAGGACTTAACATATCATAAAACACTTAAACTAAATGTTTAAGTGCAATATTAAAATAAACTCTTAACACACTCCCTTAAACTAAATGTTAAGAAGACATCATATTAGAGGTAGAACTTCAGTATCCTCAAACAGGATCCTTTATTGAGCACACTCCCAAGCAAGCTTCGCAGCTTTACTAATACAGCTAGTTGTTTGGTCAGTATATTAGCAATCCGATCTTCACTTTTGCAATGAATAAAATCAATGGTTCCATCTTTTGTAAGATCACGTTAAAAATAATAGCTCACATTTATATGTATGCTCTGCCCAAGTAAAACAGGATTTCTTGAAAGTTTGAGTGCTGAGCTGCTATCACAATAAACCAGAGTGGCAACTTGACGTAGATTGTGAAGTTCTTCACGAATTCGGTTGTAGCAGCAATTTAAATGCAGAAGTAAATAAGGAACGAAATTACTCAATTAGGCGCTGATAAATTGAGGCCGAAAAAATATAAAAAATTCGGAACTAGACAGTCTATAAATATGGCTGAGTCGTGGACAAAGTCTCTCTCTTTAAGGTGTTTCGCGGCTCTGCCCAAATTGTGCCGACAGTCTCAATAGCCTCGTCACCCTCCGGATAAAACAGCCTCCAATAAAATACGAATTGGTAGCACAATCCAATCCGTTCAATGAATACCCATTCGTGTATATATATATATATATATATTGCTTGAATCTTGAAATATAATTAATCTTGTGGAAGACTAATTATTCCCTGTTTTGTGTATAAATTTGTGTAGGAAAGAAGTTTCCAAAAATTGGTCGGATCAAGTAAAATATAGTTGCAGAGTTTTTTTTTTCAATTCTGTTACTGAATTTTTCTCAGCTCTCTTGCCTTAATAATGGAGTCTAATAGCCATATATATATTACGAGGAGGATAACGGTCAATTAAACAAATAGAGGATAGTGGGAGTAAAACCTGGATGGTTGTGTCTAGTGGATTCAAGTGGGTGGCTATAATGCCCCACTACCACTTTCATCTTTTGCAAAAGGCAGATATCTAATAATGATAACTGTTCCAACAATCCCCCACTTGCAAAATTTGAAACCATAACATCGAGCAATAATCCATAGAATTGTGCATAAGCAAATATGTCTTTCGAATAGAACCTTTACGTAGTAAAGATGATTCAGAATATACTAGAGTAATTATAGTTTTGAACTCTATCTCTCACAACATCCCACACACCACCCTATTTGGGTGTAGTTCTAATAGCCAGCACGTTACGGCCATGTGCTTCTATCCCAGTATAGTGAACGCTTTAGGAATTTGCCCAAAACATCCATAGGAAGCGACCACACTTTCACATTCACATAGGTGAGTCTATCAAGAATACTCATGTAGCTAAGTACCCCACTCAAAATGGAGCTATAGATCTCATTAAAAGTTATAATAACTCATCCTTAACTCGCTTCAGGATATCATGCTCCATAGGGATGGACTCGGAGTAAAACCCCGTTCTATATTAATTAATAATCGCATGATTCAACCATATGGAGGTTATTACCCTTTGAACATATTTCTTGGGATCTTCAGTCTATATGTTGGGTTACCATCACAAGTGACTCATGTATCCAAAGGCTTTAGTCCCATCCCTTTCGAGGTGTTCCACACCTTCTCCCTAGCTAGTCCTTTCGTCAAATGATCAACTAAGTTCTGTTCAGACCGTATATGATCCACCCTCACAGCACCCGTAGAGATAAGTTCTCTAATAGTACTATGCTTACGACGTATTTGTCGTTTCTTATCGTTATAATAACGGTTCTCAACTTTTGCAATAGCCGAGGTACTATCACAATGAATCAAAATGGCTGGTATCGGTCTTTCTCATAATGGGATATCTGACAGGAGGTTTCTTAACCAACCTGCCTCTTCACTAGCAGTAGCTAGCGCTATCATCTCAGACTCCAGAGTGGATTGAGCCAAAATAGTTTGTTTATTAGATTTCCAAGAAACTGCACCACCAGCGATGCTAAATATATATCCACTAGTAGCCTTAATCAGATAGGGTGTTCCAATCAGTATCACTAAATCCTTCAAGGACAGCGGGATGCCTATTATAGTGTAATCCGAGGCTCATCGTCCTTTTAAGGTACCGCATGACCCTCTCAATAGCATGCCAATGCTCTATACTAGGTCTACTGGTAAATCTACATAGTGCTCCCATAGCATAAGCTATGTCAGGTCTGGTGCAATCTGTAGCATAACGTAAGCTACCTATAATGCTTGCATAAGCATTTTCATTTACACTATTGCCAGTGTTCTTAAATAACTTTACACTAGTCACTACACCAAAATGGGCAAATTGTCACCTTTCAGCCGGCCAGCTTTGTCAAGGTCATTGATCGTGACAAAAAAACACGCGTTTTATGTCACGGTCATTGACCTTGACACGACCGTGACAAAGAATTATCATGGTCAAAGACCTTGACACGACCGTGACAATGTTCGCAGCAAAAACCCTATCCCCCTTCTTTTTTCCCTCCCGCCCCGTTCCCTCCATCTCTCTCTCTCTCTCTCTCTCTCTCGACGCTGCTCTCTCTCTCTACTTTCAGATCCATTTTCTCTCTCTCTCTCTCTCTCTCTCTCTTCCATTTATATATATATTTGTGTGTATATTTATGTGTGTATGTGTATATATATATGTGTGTATGTGCGTGCGTGGAGGGGGAAGGGGGTGGGGGGTGGGGCGGGGTGGGGGAGGGGGCAGGGGGTGGGGCAGGGTGGGGTGGGGTGTGTGTGTGTGTGTGGTGGTGTGTGGTGGGGGAGGGGGTGGGGTGGGGTGTGTGTGTGTGTGTGTGTGTGGTGGTGTGTGGTGGGGGAGGGGGTGGTGGAGGGGTGGGGCAGGGGGTGGGGTGGGGTGTGTGTGTGTGTGTGGTGGTGTGTGGTGGGGTGTGTGTGTGTGTGTGGTGGTGTGTGGTGGGGGAGGGGGTGGGGTGGGGTGGGGTGTGTGTGTGTGTGTGTATGTGGTTGTGTGTGGTGGGGGAGGGGGTGGTGGAGGGAGGCAGGGGGTGGGGTGGGGTGGGGTGGGGTGGGGTGTGTGTGTGTGTGTGGTGGTGTGTGGTGGGGGAGGGGGTGGTGGAGGGGTGTGGTGGGGTGGGAAATCATATGAAATGAATTCAAATTATTTTTGTAGCACTAAGGGAATAAATGATGAATTGAAACTATGAAATTGTTATGGAATATAATAAATTTGGAACTATTGTCTTTTCAACCATCCAATAAAAGTTTTCCTTCATGGAATGTTAGAATTGTTTCTAGGATAATAATCCTACTATAAGATAATTGCTCAAAATAAATATTAAATAATAATTACTAAGATATCAATTCAAATAAAGTCTTAATAACCTAACCAAAAGAAATAAAATAAATTATCAAATAAATTATCATCCAACTCATAGACATTCCCTACCAATCATTTTAAGATAATGTTTTCCTTATAAAGATAAATACCTTTGATTGCAAAGCATGCACTTGTATTATTATTATACAACATGTATTATTTCGACGTGTAATTCTAAAATCTCACCTTGTTTTGTATACTATTTTTAAAATCATACTATCAATTCACGAGACACTAAACAAGAAAGAGGGAATATTAATTTGGAAATGCTTATTTTTCTTTCTAGAGACCCGTGTCGTCAAAACTTGGTAGTGTTCGAGTGTGTTTTTATCACTAAATTATTATTTCACTAACAAATACTCCTTATATCCTAGATTAAGAGTCCATATTTAATTTTTGTACTTACTAATAATACACTTAGGCCCTGTTTGGTTGTCCCAAAATTGTAAATTGGATCATTAATAAATTGTCCCATTTACAAATTGACTCATTAATTGTGTTTGGTTTCATTAATAAAATGATTCATTAATTGTCCCATTTTAGCTCATGTGCAAAATCTGAAATTGGATCATTTCACAAAAAATGTGAAATGAATCCATTTGAAATAGGAGTCACATTAGGTGCATGTCCCCTCTCCCCCTTCCTCTTCCCCTCCCCCTCTCCCTCTCTATTTCCCTCCCCCTCTCTCTCTTGATTTGTTTTTATATTTTTTTCATAGAACCTTAACATCAATTTCAAATTACCAAACATTGTGTAAAATTGGATTTAACTCATTTCAAATTCACTCATTTATAATTCACTAATTCACAATGAAACAATTTACATAATCAAACAATTTGTGCAACCAAACTGGGCCTTAATCAATGGCTAGGATTAACCCTTATTCACTATCATGAAATTTGGTTAATTGATTATTTAAAAAAAAAAGCAAAAGTAGACTAACATATATACACAACACTAAAAGTAGACATCAATTTTATAAATAATTGATATTTTCATTCAAAATAAATATTTCATTCAAAAATATTGGATAATAATTGATATTTTCATTTAAATTGATAATAATTTTATTCATGAAATTAATTCAATTAGGTAAAACCCATGATAATGAAATTTATGCTACAATTATAACGAAATGGTATTGACGGAACTTACACATACGTTATAATATAGACGGAACATTTTTTATCTGTACTATTAATTCAATTAATTCAATTAGGTAAAACGAAATGTGTACTATTAACATTTTTTTTTATCTGTACTAATAACATTTTTTTTACAGCAAAAATGTCTCCTTCAGATGTTAGGGCGAAGATGATGATGTTGTTTATGATGATGTCGTCTGGGTTCGGTGGTAGCGGAGGCGACGAGGGCTCCTCCGCCCCTAGGCTCCCCAAATATGGAAAATTTGGGATTACCATCGAAAACAAGTCGGAGCTTTTAGCGAGATCCCTCGAGCTGCTAAAGACGGTCATCGGCCCGGGGTTTATGAGTTGGAAGGAGGTGCCGTATGAGCTCAAGTTAGCTGTTTGGGCGGCACTACAAGTAATATTTATATGAATATTTCAATTTCAATTTATATTTATATTTATATGAATATTTCAATTTCAATTTCAATTTCAATTTCAATTTCAATTTCATATTTATATTTATATTTATTCGCAACTAACATTGTATTTGTTGGACAGGAACAATTCAACTTGGATCCAAAGCTACGCGATTCCGTCTTGGAGCAGTTGAGGGAGCAACACAAGACGTGGAAGAAAAATATGCGGACACGGTACTTTGGGAAAGACCGAGAGTCCATTATACAATGGCGCGGATCCGTCCCGCCCAAGGAGCCGATCTCATTGGCACAATGACAAAAGTTCATTGACAATGAGATCGAGGATCGACAATTGGCATCTCGCCAATTGGGGAGGGAAAATCGGGCTAAAAAGACGGACGTGCACTACTCCGGCCGGACCTCTTACGCTGAGGTGGAGCATAGGATGCAGGTAAGATTTAATTTATCTATAACTACGAAAATATATTATTGGATATTATTTTACTTTGCGGGGCCGATACTAATTTTACTTTACTTTATTTTATTTCAGGGGGTAGGGAGTGGGCCAGGGGGTAAGCCACATAGGCTCGATACTTATGTGGCTCTTCGGACGAAGAAGGGGAAGGACAAGGAGGTGTCCCCGAGCGTCGCGGCCACGATTGTAAGTAATCTGACAGTTTAATTATTGTTAATTACGTTATAATTTTTTAGTTTACTTATTTTACTAATCATGTGCTTTTTGTCGTTTCAGGCAAAGCTTAAGGAAGTGCATGAGTCGCAGTCTGATGCCGACAAGGCATCTTTGTCCACAGACGCACTCAGCCAAGTGCTTGGCTCTGATCACAAAGGGAGGACAAGGGGAGTGAGCTCGCGGGTGGCCAAATCTAGGATCATCAGATTGGAGACGAGCGACACCGGCTTGGCTCGAACGGTGGATTCACACGACGCGAAGCTGTCCCGTTTGGAGGCGACGGTCGAAGATATGTACGCATTCATAAAGCGTATGTTGGGTGGAGACCGTAAAGGGAAAGGGAAAGGGAAAGGGAAAGGGAAGGATAAGGCGGTGGAGGAGGAGGTGCGGGAGGACGAGGCGCAGGATGACGAGGATGTGGACCTCGCTGCTTCATCACCGACACGTTCGTACTTCGACGATCCACTTCCCTATTTGACGCCCTCCAACAGACCATTATCGACAATTGGTTGGCCGAGCGTGTTCATATTGGACATATTTGATGGCCAGCGGATAGGGCGGGGGTTGAGGGACTCGAATATCGTCGAGGGTGGAATAGTCCATGGACGTGTGCTTCAACAGATGGAGTCCAGGGTGCTCGTCACGCATATCATACCCGGGAAGGACAACTCCCTATTGTGGTTGCGCGAACAATGCGGCACGACGTATATTAGTGGGTGCGTCAATTCGTATGTCGTGTGGCCTACTCACCTCCTCAGTTTTATCCAAGACATGTAGTAACATTATTTTCTAGTTTGTCCATTTTAATTATATTTGGATTATATCGTCATGTATATTATTTTTACTTTGAAGATTTGGATTATACTGTCATGAATATATATTTGCATTATCTTTAGTTTGTGTTGGATATATGATGTTTGGAACAGGTACAACGTTGCTATAACAGGTACAAATATACTGCTGGGCAGTGGCAGTTGCCATACTGCCCAGCAGATTTTTTTTAAATTCTGCCCAGAATTGTCACGGTCATTGACCGTGACAAGTCCTTGACAAATCTTGTCACGGACTTGTCACAAGCAATGACCGTGACAATTTTTTTAAAAAGGGTCACGACTTTGTCACGGTTGTAAACCGTGACAAACGTGTCACGGTCATTGACCTCGACACGACCATGACACAAAACGCGAGTTTTTTGTCAAGGTTAATGACCGTGACACGACCGTGACAAAAAAAGTTGTCTCGCCTCGAAATGTCATGGCCATTGACCTTGACAAGGTGGATTTGTCAAGGTCAATGACCTTGACAAATGGGCAGATTTGGTGTAGTGAGTAGGTTTACAGTCAAAGTAATTATATTTCTTTAGAACTTTCTCAATGTAATGAGATTGATCCAAAGAAAATCCCCTTTCTGACCTAATAATATTAATTCCTAATATTACACTAGCTTCACCCAAATCCTTCATATCAAAGTTGGCACACAATAATGATTTAACATTTTCTACGGCATGAATATTAGAACCAAATATAAGCAAGTCATCAACATAAAGACATATGATAGTGCAAATGTTCTCTACATATTTATAATAAATGCATTTGTCACTTTCATTAATTTTAAACCCATTAGAGATTATTAAGCTATCAAATTTATTATGCCATTCTTTAGGTGCATGTTTGAGTCAATAAAGAGATTTATCTAATTTACATACTTTATTTTCTTGACCGTGTACAATAAAACCTTAAGGTTGATCCATATAAATCTCTTTTTCTAATTCTCCATTTAAAAATGCAGTTTTAACATCCATTTGGTGTACGATTAAATCATTTAAGGCAGCTATAGCAAATAGTACACGTATAGACGTTATTCTAGTCACGTGTGAAAATGTATCAAAAAAGTCTACATTTTCTCTTTGTCTAAAACCTTTGACAACAAGACGTGTCTTATATTTTTCAATAGTGCCATCAGGTTTTAATTTCTTTTTAAGAATCCATTTACACCCAATTGTTTTACCCCCAGGAGGAAGGTCCACTAAATGCCAAGTTTTATGTGTTTTCAATGAATCCATTTCGTCATTAATAGCTTCTTGCCATAAATCCGCATCCAAGGAAGATAAAGCTTCTTGAATAGTGCTAGGATCCTCCTCTAAAGTGTAAGCATAAAAGTCGGGACCAAAATCTTTTTCCACACGAGCCCTTTTACTTTTTCGAATTTCTAAAATGGATTCAATATTTTCTTTATTTTTATTTAAAGAAATATTAGTGGATGACTCGCCCCCACTATTTCTCAATTTACAAGGAAATTTATCTTCATAAAAATCGGCGTCATTTGATTCAATAATTACTTGATTTTTCAAGTCATAAAATCGGTATGCTTTGCTATTAATAGCATAGCCTATAAAGACGCACTCATATACTCTACTAGCCAATTTAGACCTTTTAGGGTCGGGTATACGTACATAGGTTAAGCACCCCCACGTTCTAAAGTATGACACGTTGGGCTTAATATTTTTTCAAATTTCATAAGGAGATATTTTCATTTTAGTCTTAGGAATTCTATTAAGTACGTGACACACAGTCAAAATAATTTCACCCCACCAATGTGAGGCAGCTCCTGAATTTAATAAAATAGCTACAACTAATTCAGTTAATGTCCTATTTTTTCTTTCAGCTTTACCGTTCATTTCATGAGAATAAGGGGCAGTTTTTTCGTGAATAATACCGTGGGTTTTATAAATTTCAATAAATGGTCCAGAATCATATTCGGTGCCTCTATCACTACGTAACTTTTTTATTTTCCGATTAAATTGATTTTCAATTTCATTTAGAAAAATTTTAAACATGTCAAACGCTTCACTTTTATTTTTCATTAAATAGACAAATGAATAATCAGAACAATCATCAATAAAAGTTATAAAATAACGTTTGCCATTTCTAGTTGTGACACCATCCAATTCATAAATATCCGAATGAATTAAATCAAGTGGTTTAGATTCTCTAAAAACATATTTATGTGGTGTGTTAACGAAAATGTATTTTATCCCTAATTAATTAAATTAGTTTAATTAATGTACATTTTAGTTTAACTTAATATATTGATTTTGATGATTCCAAACATATTTTTATTTGTTATTCTATAGATATGTATTATTGTATAATATTTATAATAT
The DNA here is from genome assembly GCA_949130495.1 of Sambucus nigra. Classification (NCBI taxonomy): domain Eukaryota; kingdom Viridiplantae; phylum Streptophyta; class Magnoliopsida; order Dipsacales; family Adoxaceae; genus Sambucus; species Sambucus nigra. The sequence goes on along the minus strand of OX422209.1, from coordinate 185,219,166 downwards.
AATCTTGTTTATATACCATGATATACATATATTTATTACATTTCTATTCTGACTAGTTTATATCTGTTTTCTCGACTCAACATACCTCGACTTTACACAACGACATATCGAAGTAAAGGTATTCACGTGTTTTGCACATTTGCACTTGACACATTAGGCACACATGCATATTTCTTGATCTATGATTTTAATTGTGTGACTAATTAATTGTGTGACTCACCATTTTATAAAAAGTGAAATAAGATTATTTTTAGTAAAACTAATTCTTAAATAAAATTAGTATAAGTTTTACTCTAGTTTTACTTTAAAATGAATTTCTTATTTTAAAATAATTTTCGGAATTTATTAGTCAAAATAATTTTTCATTTTGAAAAATTTTTGTTTAAAAAAAAAACTGAAATATCTGTTAAACAAATTTTTTAAAACTCTATCTAGGTTTGGGCTAGTACTTGTTAGGAGTTTGATTGTCTTGTAGGTTTGTACACTTATGTGTACTTACTTAAAGATTTAGACTTGCCATAGTGTGAGTGTTTTGTCCTTACCTATAGTCAAGTACCTACACACTATTTATGGCTCCATTTAGCCTTAGGAAGATTTCGGCCTTATGTGTAGAACATGTACAAACGACTTGACCTCACAGTTGTTATAGGATCTTAGGTTTATTTTATTATAAACCTTTAAGGAGTTTTCTTTCTACCTGCTAGTGTAAAGCTCCATGCCTTAGACTTGCTATAATATAAGTACACTATCTCGTCCCTGTGCATGAGTTGTTAGGTTTCGGCTATACCTTGCCTTACCTAGTTGTACCTACTACCGATTTGACCCTTTTTGGCCGTAGGCCTCTACCCAAGTTGACGCCTCTCTTTTTTATTATCAGAGCTGATCACGGTGTCGTCCAGATTTTAATTAAAAAAAATTAATAAATAAATATTTTTATTTACATATAAAATATTTGCGCATATTTTTATATGTCAATCTTTGTTCAAAAGTCACGCCTAATTTGAATATCTCTTACAGTCTCACTTGGACTTAAACAAATATATTGTTTCCTGACAAAAGCTTCCAATTTGACTTGTTTATATATATTATATATTACTTGTATCTTTAAGAGATCTTATAGTTGTTGCCTTAAACTGTTGGCGGTTTAGCCTTTGCAGGCCTAAGTGCCATACATTTCCAACTTTGCGTGTTTCCTTGATTATTGCACTGTGTCCCTTCAGTTTATTAAAAGCTGATATTGTATATGGAACGCATTTGGTAAGGTACACTGTGACGGTTTGTTCGCCCACGGTATTTCTAAAAACAGAAATGATTTTTAAATTTTCATTTAAAACGACGTCGGTATCATATTTTTTTAACGGAAATGTTTTATTTTAAAACGAAAAATATTTTTAAAACGTCGTCGCATGTTCCAACAGTTAATATTGGAGCTGACTGTTTTGTAACCAGTTCAGTCGAGATTTTCTGTACCCGAGATCTCTTGTTGGCATATAAGGTAATATCGATATGTTACTTTTTCTGATCAAAACATGACCGCAGCAGGTCATATGAGTTCTGTCCTCTGTCTAGCCTAAGGCTACGACATCGTAGACCTGCAAAAAGAAAAATGTACTTTAATCTACATATCCTTTACATATAAGATATTTCTATTTGCATGTGGACTAATATTTTTTGGCAGATCCAAATATACTCAAATGAGGATACTGAGAAGATAAAAAATGAATATCTGCATATCAGACTTGAAGATCATTTTGAAGCAACACCATCTCAGAAAATCAGGAGCATTAATTGCTCAAAATGCATGTGTCTAACAGCTAGTTTTTGAAGACAGATTTAAAAGCTGTGAGAGCTGCATTAAAGTCAGGTAGCAGACTTGAATGAAAATATGAGAAAGACTTATTGAGAGAATTTATTTTACTACTGAGCTACACATTCAAGAGAGCAATTAATTTAATCATCTGCTCAATCATTGAAGAAGAAGACTTGTGCCTACTTCAACATCATTTATTGAAGTCTGATTAAAGAAGGAGAAACTCAGATTACAAATTGTATTTTAAGGAGTTTCAGTATTTTACCTTGTACTACAAAAATTCAGATTTGTTGTGAAGCTTTATTGAAGCTTCAGTTTGTACCGGTGATTGATTCCTAGCCGCAAGTGGACCACGGGGTTTGAAGCTCGGAGTTAGCTTTCAAACAGTTGTACGCGGTGGTTTGATCCTACCCGCAAGTGGATCAGGTTTAGTGAAGCGCTAAGGAGACGGGGGCTCTAGGCGCGTGGACGTAGGTCGGGATTTGGCCGAACCACGTTAAATTTCGGTGTCATTTCTTTTCTGCACTATTATTTATTTATTTGCATATGCTTGCTTGAGTTAATATTTTCAGCACACTATCTTGCAAATAAATTAATTCCGAAATTTGACTAAATTAATTTTAAGGGTAAAATAATTATTCTTTGAATTAAATAATTAATTTCAGAATATTACTTAGTATTAAGTACGAAAATTAAATTAATTTTCCTAGTGTGTTAAAATCTGCATTTCTAGTTGTTTATAATCAGTTGATTGCATTTATTTGATATTGTTGGATTTATTCTTTATAGTTTTATTAATCTGAAATTTGTTCAAGTGATTTAAATTTACTATTTTTCTAAAATATTAATTTGACTTAAAGTTTGTAAAAACTCAATTCACCCCCCCCCCCCCCCCTCTTGAGTATAATCTGGGCAACAATTGGTATCAGAGCTAGTGCTCTTCTTATTTTTTTTTAGATTTAACAATCTTAGAGTTAAAGATCTATGGCAAACTTTAATGTTTCATCTCTTGGTGAGGGTCAATCAATAAATAGACCTCCTTTATTTTCAGGAAATAATTATAGCTATTGGAAAAATAGAATGAAAAATTTTATTCAATCAAATGATTATGCTATTTGGAGAGTTATTATAAATTGTCCTAATATCCCCATGAAAGTTGTTAATAATGAAAATGTTCCTAAAGAAGAAAATGAATGGAATGATGCTGACATTTGGAAAATTCAAATAAAGGCTAAAGCTATGAATATTTTGCATTGTGCACTTGATGTAAATGAGTATAACAGAATTTGTTGTTGTGAATCTGCTAAAGAAATTTGGGATAGACTAGAAGTTACTTATGAAGGAACTAGTCAAGTTAAAGAAGATAAAATTAGTATGCTTGTTCATAATTATGAGTTATTTAAGATGATGTCTGATGAATCCATTTATGATATGTTCACTAGGTTCACTAATATTATTAATGGTCTTAAATCTCTTGGTAAATCTTATACTGACTCTGAATTAGTGAGCAAGATTCTCAGGTCATTACCATCTGCTTATATGACAAAGAAGTTGGCAATCAAAGAAGCTATACGAGAAAGACCTATCTCTCTTGATGAGTTATTGGGTTCCTTAATCACCCATGAAATGGAACTTAAGGAATTTGTTGAAGATGAGAAACCAAAAGCAAACAAAATTATTGCTCTCAAATCTTCAAGCAAAGAAAGTGATGATGACGATGATGATGATGATGATGATGATGATATTTCCCTATTGGCTAAAAATTTCAAAAAATATCTCAATTCTAAAACGAAAGCCAAGGAGAGGAGAAAGAAACATTTTTCAGAAGAGTTCAATGATGATCATCAATCCAAATCTGAACCAAGATGCTATCATTGTGATGAAGTTGGACACATTAAGCCTAATTGTCCAAAATATAAGAAAGGGAAGAAGGCATTGAAAGCCACAACATGGAGTGACTCCGACACAAGCTCTTTCGATGAAGATTCGAATGAAAATGAAGTTGCTCATCTATGTTACATGGCTATGGAAAATGGGGTACATTCTAACCCTAACTCTAGTGATAGTGATAATGATGAAGTTGATGATTATGAAGTTTTACAAAAATGTCTTTGATGAATTATGTGAAAGTTTTGAAGAACTTAAAAATAAATATATTAAACTTAAGAAGTCTCATTCATTAGTTTCAACTAAATATGATTATATGTCAAATGATTTTGATGAGTTGAAATTAGAAAATGAATCTTTGAAAAATAAAATTAAATCCTTGAAAAAGGAAACTCTGTTATTGTCACTACTCCTCTTGAAATTGAAAATATTGAGTTAAAAAGGGAGATTGAATATTTAAAGAAATCATTAGATAATTTTACAAAAGGAAATGAATGTTTTCATAAAATTGTTGAGACACAAAGGATTCGATTTAATAATAATGGTATTGGATATGATGAAGGAAATGAGAAAAAGACTTATTCCAATTTATTGAAATTTGATGCCTCATCTAGTCTACATAATTATTTATGCTCTTATTATGGTAGACACACACATTTTTCAGATTTGTGTCCATATAAATTTAGAAAAAGAAAATTGGCATGGATTCCTAAAGGAACCAAGATGTATACTAACCCCTATGGACCTCACACATTTTGGGTACCAAAAGAGAAAATTTTCAAAGTTGTGTAGGTTGCATTTTGAGATGGAATGTGGATTTTCAAGGCATATGATTTGGTCATATTACGAATTTCATTTATCATTGCCTAATGTTGGAAATGCCACACTTGGAAGAAGTTTCTTGAATATATCTTTGGTATTGGTAAGGTGGTAAGGAGCACCTTTCTTGAAATTAATATCATATGTTTATTAGTGATTTATTTCATAATTGATATATTTCCATGCATAAGAATATCTGTTATAACACATGAGCGTGTTGATTGATTATTTAGTATTCACATATGAATTTGTATATTCATTATTTTTTATGATTCTTTATTATATCACTCATTGATTTTGATCATTATTTTATAAGAAAATTTCATATATATTAATTACATGTTGATATATTTTTATGAATAATGATAGTGGATAAATTCATGATTTTATTGAATATTAATTTGAAACGAAAATGTCCTTTTAAAATTTATTAGTCATATGAGCTACATGTTAATATTGTAACATTCATGATGAATATTTTTTTTAAGTTGGTAATATTTGTGTTATGTATGTTTAAATTAAGAAATAACATGATCAACAATTGATATCACTTGTGTGACTTTTCAAAAATGATTTTATGAAGTCAATGTTTTAATAATATTTTATCTCATGAAATAGATGCACCATATTTGTTATATGCATATTTCCCTTCATTGGTATCTCTTAGGGGGAGATAAAAGTTTATTGAAATTTGTTTGATTACTTGCTCGAAAAATGCTTGATCATAACTTTGATATATTGTTATAGATTTTGCAATTTAGTTGATTATTCCGAGAATTTTAGCTCGTATCTTGAAAACGGTAAAGCTTGAGCAAAATGTTACATATTTTTTTTTTGCATTTCTAACTCATGTTATGTGCTTAATTCAAATTATTTGAAAACATTGAGTTATGAAATGTTTATTTGTTGTGTGCTTAAAAGTTTATTCTATTATGAGGATTTATACAACAATTGATATTGCGCCTACTGAAAATTTATACATTAGAATTTTATTACATTAGTGAGAGAGTTAATTATGCACATTGATATATCTCTCGTATTTTCATTAATTGAGAACATTGAGTTATGATTTCTATTTTTACATAAAAAATTGTTCTGAGAAATCATTGTGTGCAAAGCACGATTTGTGTGTGATTACAACATTTGGTATCATTTATGATTTTTGTGACTTGTGCATTATTTGATGATATTATTATCTATCTACACATTCAAATACATGCTATGAAAAATTTATGATGACTTGTGTGCGTATCGAAAATTTTCATGTCATTTATATGTCTCTTGAGATTTATGATTGAATCCCATGTACGAATTATTTTTGATAGGGGGAGCTTCGCATTTTACCCGTGACACTGAATTTATATGAAATATCTTTTTGATAATGTCAAAGGGGGAGAAATATTTCTGATTCACTATGCGTGCTTAATCTATATATTTTATGGATCATTGTGAATCATTGTTTGTCATCATAAAAAAGGGGGAGATTCTTAACGAAAATGTATTTTATCCCTAATTAATTAAATTAGTTTAATTAATGTACATTTTAGTTTAACTTAATATATTGATTTTGATGATTCCAAACATATTTTTATTTGTTATTCCATAGATATGTATTATTGTATAATATTTATAATATAATCTTGTTTATATACCATGATATACATATATTTATTACATATCTATTCTGACTAGTTTATATCTGTTTTCTCGACTCAACATACCTCGACTATACACAACGACATATCTATGTAAAGGTATTCACGTGTTTTGCACATTTGCACTTGACACATTAGGCACACATGCATATTTCTTGATCTATGATTTTAATTGTGTGATAAATTAATTGTGTGACTCACCATTTTATAAAAAGTGAAATAAGATTATTTTTAGTAAAACTAATTCTTAAATAAAATTGGTATAAGTTTTACTCTAGTTTTACTTTAAAATGAATTTCTTATTTTAAAATAATTTCCGGAATTTATTAGTCAAAATAATTTTTCATTTTGAAAAATTTTTGTTTAAAAAAAAAACTGAAATATCTGTTAAACAAATTTTTTAAAACTCTATCTAGGTTTGGGCTAGTACCTGTTAGGAGTTTGATTGTCTTGTAGGTTTGTACACTTAGGTGTACTTGCTTAAAGATTTAGACTTGCCATAGTGTGAGTGTTTTGTCCTTACCTATAGTCAAGTACCTACACACTATTGATGGCTCCATTTAGCCTTAGGAAGATTTCGGCTTTATGTGTACAACATGTACAAACGACTTGACCTCACAGTTGTTATAGGATCTTAGGTTTATTTTATTATAAACCTTTAAGGAGTTTTCTTTCTACCTGCTAGTGTAAAGCTCCATGCCTTAGACTTGCTATAGTATAAGTACACTATCTCGTCCCTGTGCATGAGCTGTTAGGTTTCGGCTATACCTTGCCTTACCTAGTTGTACCTACTACCGATTTTACCCTTTTTGGCCGTAGGCCACTACCCAAGTTGACGCCTCTCTTTTTTATTATCAGAGTTGATCACGGTATCGTCCAGATTTTAATTAAAAAAAATTAATAAATAAATATTTTTATTTACATATAAAATATCTGTGCATATTTTTATATGTCAATCTTTGTTCAAAAGTCACGCCTAATTTGAATATCTCTTACAGTCTCACTTGGACTTGAACAAATATATTGTTTCTTGACAAAAGCTTCCAATTTGACTTGCTTATATATATATTATATATTACTTGTATCTTTAAGAAATCTTATAGTTGTTGCCTTAAACTGTTGGAGGTTTTGCCTTTGCAGGCCTAAGTGCCATACATTTCCAGCTTTGCGTGTTTCCTTGATTATTGCAGTGTGTCCCTTCAGTTTATTAAAAGCTGATATTGTATATGGAACGCATTTGGTACGGTACACTGTGACGGTTCGTTCGCCCACGGTATTTCTAAAAACAGAAATGACTTTTAAATTTTCATTTAAAACGACGTCGGTATCATATTTTTTTAACGGAAATGTTTTATTTTAAAACGAAAAATATTTTTAAAACGTCGTCGCAAGTTCCAACAGTTAATATTGGAGCTGACTGTTTTGTAAACAGTTCAGTCGAGATTTTCTGTACTCGAGATCTCTTGTTGGCATATAAGGTAATATCGATATGTTACTTTTTCTGATCAAAACATGACCGCAGCAGGGCATATGAGTTCTGTCATCTGTCTAGCCTAAGGCTACGACATCGTAGACCTGCAAAAAGAAAAATGTACTTTAATCTACATATCCTTTACATATTAGATATTTCTATTTGCATGTGGACTAATATTTTTTGGCAGATCCAAATATACTCAAATGAGGATACTGAGAAAATAAAAAATGAATATCTGCGTATCAGACTTGAAGATCATTTTGAAGCAACCCCATCTCAGAAAATCAGGAGCATTAATTGCTCAAAATGCATGTGTCTAACAGCTAGTTTTTGAAGACAGATTTAAAAGCTGTGAGAGCTGCATTGAAGTCAGGTAGCAGACTTGAATGAAAATATGAGAAAGACTTATTGAGAGAATTTATTTTACTCCCGAGCTACACATTCAAGAGAGCAATTAATTTTATCATTTTCTCAATCATTGAAGAAGAAGACTTGTGCCTACTTCAACATCATTTATTGAAGTCTGATTAAAGAAGGAGAAACTCAGATTACAAATTGTATTATAAGGAGTTTCAGTATTTTACCTTGTACTACAAAAATTCAGATTTGTTGTGAAGCTTTGTTGAAGCTTCGGTTTGTACCGGTGATTGGTTCCTACCCGCAAGTGGGCCACGAGGTTTGAAGCTTGGAGTTAGCTTGCAAACAGTTGTACGCGGTGGTTTGATCCTACCCGCAAGTGGATCAGGTTTAGTGAAGCGCAAAGGAGACGGGGGCTCTAGGCGCGTGGACGTAGGTCGGGATTTGGCCGAACCACGTTAAATTTCGGTGTCATTTCTTTTCTGCACTATTATTTATTTATTTGCATATGCTTGCTTGAGTTAATATTTTCAGCACACTATCTTGCAAATAAATTAATTTCGAAATTTGACTAAATTAATTTTAAGGGTAAAATAATTATTTTTTGAATTAAATAATTAATTTCAGAATATTACTTAGTATTAAGTACGAAAATTAAATTAATTTTCCTAGTGTGTTAAAATCTGCATTTCTAGTTGTTTATAATCAGTTGATTGCATTTATTTGATATTGTTGGATTTATTCTTTATAGTTTTATTAATCTGAAATTTGTTCAAGTGATTTAAATTTACTATTTTTCTAAAATATTAATTTGACTTAAAGTTTGTAAAAGCTCAATTCACCCCCCCCCCCCCCCTCTTGAGTATAATCTGGGCAACATGGTGTCTTAGTGATTTTTGCTTGACTACACCATTCACATTTTTCAAAACCATTTAATGATAATTCTGAAATTAATCCTAAAGTGCTCATATTTTTAACAAGTCGTTAATTAATATGACAAAGCCTAGCATGCCAAATATTAAATGAATAAGCAATATAAGCAGAAAGAGAAATTTTATTCATTGCATTAACATTCAACTTAAACATCCCATCAGTGGCATAACCCTTGCCTACAAAAATTCTATTTTTGGTCAAAGTAAATAAATCAACACCAATAGTTTGAGTAAATCCAGCTTTGTTAAGAAGGTAAATCGAAACCAATTTTTTCCTTATCTCGGGAGTGTGAAGAACATCTTTTAGGATAACAGTCTTTCCCGAAGTGAACTTTAATTCCACATTTCCAGTACCAGTAACCTCAGTGGAGTGGGAATCACCCAACAACATCTTCTTATCTGCAGTCTCAGAATAAGTCTTAAACAGAGTACCGTCATAATAGATATGGCGGGAACCGCCAGTATCTAACCACCACCCTTCGACACCGCTAACCATGTTGATTTCTGAAATCATAGCACATAGGTCATCTTCGGTAAAATTCGCTTGTGCGTTTGGCACATTGTGACATTTGCGAGCCATATGGCCAGGCTTGCCACACTTGAAATAGAGAAATTGTCCCGAGTTGCTAGACTGTCCATTTTCAGGGTTCTTATTCTTATTCTGAGTTTGAGTCTGATTTTTAAAATTCTGGTTATGGCACTTTTTCTGAAATTTCATATTTTTTCCGTTTGCCTTTAAAACAACTGGAGTGTGGTTCTTTTTCTGATTTTTGTTGTTAGACACAACAAGAATTCCATCTTTATAATCCTGTTTTCGGGATTCCTCCTCAATTTTTAATTTAGTAATGAGTGACTCTAGTGAAAATTCTTTAGACTTATGCCTCAAAACATTTTTAAACTCTTTAAACAGTGGATGCAATTTATCAATAATCACAACCACCTGAAATTGCTCATCTAAAGCCATGCCCTCGGAAATAATTTCATGGGCAATTTGCAAATCATGGGTTTGAGCAACAATAGATTTGTCATCTGTCATTTGAAATTTTAAAATAACAGTTGACGGCATATTTTTAAACGGTGCATCCCAAATATCTTTTGCAGTGTTATAATTGACATAATAGTCATAAAGTTCATCACTTAGAGCATGCAAAATATACTTCTTACACAGAAAATTATTTTCCTCCCAAGTTCTAATTGTTTTGCTTTCCTCAACAGTAGGTGGATTATTTACTACGGGTTTGTCAAATTGAACACATGATGCGACTTTTTTCGTAGTTAAATAAAATAGTAATTTTTTGCTCCAACGTTTAAAATGGGTGCCTTCATATTTGAAAGGCTTATTAAGGTTGCTTGAGTTAATTTTGTCCATGGCAGAATAGTCACACCTTAAAATTGTTGTAGCAGCAATTTAAATGCAAAAGTAAATAAGGAACAAAATACCCAATTAGGAGCTGATAAATCGAGGTCGAAAAAATATAAGAAATCCAGAACTAGACAGCCTATAAATATGGCTGAGTCGCGGACAAAGTCGCTCTCTTTAAGGTGTTTCGCGGCTCTGCCCAAATTGTGTCGACAGTCCCAATAGCCTCGTCACCCCCAGGATAAAACAACCTCCAATAAAATACGAATTGGTAACACAATCCAATTCGTTCAATGAACACCCATTCGTATATATATATATATATATATATATATATATATATATATATATATATATATATATATATATATATATATATTGCTTGAATCTTGAAATATAATTAATCTTGTGGAAGATTAATTATTCCCTGTTCTGTGTATAAATTTGTGTTGGAAAGAGGTTTCCAAAAATTGGTCGGATCAAGTAAAATATAGTTGCAGATTTTTTTTTTTCAATTCTGTTACTTAATTTTTCTCAGCTCTCTTGCCTTAATAATGGAGTGTAATGGCCATATATATATTATGAGGAGGATAACGGTCAATTAAACAAATAGAAGATAGTGGGAGTAAAACCCGAATGATTGTGTCTAGTGGATTCAAGTGGGTGGCTATAATGCCCCACTACCACTTTCATCTTTCGCAAAAGGAAGATATCTAATAATGATAACTCTTCCAACAAATTCTCCTCAACCAAATATCTTGACATTCACAAGATGCAGTTGCAATGAACTCAACTTCTGTGGTTGATGAAGTGACAATTTGTTTTTTTTTTCAAATGACCATGAAAAAGTTCATGAGACCATCATAAAAGCACAACCTGGTGTGTTACTTCTATCATGTGGATCTACCACATAATCACTATTGGTGAAGCCAATCCTAAAATCAATTGTACATTTAAAATGGGAGATTTTTTGTAAAGACAAATTTTCAATTGAGTCAATTTGCATGTATTGGCTTAATTCCAAAAAAATATTTTGAGTCATAGGTTAGGGTTGGTGCTTTTCCTTCAAGCCTTTGACATATTTGGAAGAAGACGTAGTGACAAAGCTTCCGAGATTATATCATCATGCCATATTTCGTTCTATTTTGTCTTCGCATTTCAAGAATCTCTTAGGTATGATTGTGTATATATTTTGATCCTTGAAGATTTTATTATTGGGTGATAGGATTTTATAAAATTAGTTTAAAATATTTTATAAGTGTTTTTACAGAACCGTCTTAGAATAAGGATCAAACGAAACTTCAAACGATTCAAAATTAACCTTTGTTGTTTTCTCGTTAAATATCTTATTAGAAATTGTTCTAACAAAAACAGCTACCTCGTTAGAACGAGACCCAACGAGATATCTAATGAGGTGAAAAATGTTTTCTGAAACTCTATATTTTGCACAACACTATGATCCTTATCCATTTAAACCGATTTCTACTGTAAAAAGGCCTTCAGTGCAATATCTCTCTAAGAGCGAAATTCTTATGTTTTGAGCTCCAAAACTCATCTAAAAAGCTCTCCAAAATCCAACTTTACACCCAAATTGTTTAGGATCCAAGTTTTTTCTTCTATATGCTTTAAAGATCCTATTTTTGGGCACCAAGTTTGTTCTCCACATCTTTGTGAAATTGTTTAATCGCGGTGGACTCTGTGTTTATGGTGTTACCATGAAAAAGCAGTGAATTTTGTGTTCCTATCCGTTGATGGTTGTTGAAACTGTATCAATGGATACCGAGACATGTATGGTCTCACACATTGTGGCACTAGCATGGGTGGATTCCTACGTTGTCTCTTTGCAGGAGCGGTTGAAGATTGAAGACACGTCAAGGCTTGTGGGCATTGAGTTGTCCAGTAGGTCATCTATTAACTTATGTAATTCCGAATCATAGTGAATTACGTGGCTGGGTCGTCTGAGATTTTTCCCGATGTAGGTTTTCTTCGTACATCAGCGTGTTGTGTGATTGTTTTATTTATTTTATTTCCTATCACCTAAATGTATGTTATAGTTTAAGAAGATAAAATTTGATAAATCGATTTATCACAACACTTGGTTTAAAACTGGTGCAAAAGTTCTTTCTTTGGGTTTAACTTGTTTAATTTTTATTTAATTTTAAACATTAAAATTAGGCTTTTGTTGTTTGGACCACCTCTCCATATTCTTCCCTTAGAGCGGTCTTTTCATTCTTTTTGCAATAAGGAGGTGAGACAGTATTGGACATTACATGTAACCTCTAACGAGACTAACCGCATGCATAATGTCTAGTATGGTGGTCGTCACATACATTAAGTTTCCTTAAATTTTCCTAAATGATGTGTTGCTTATCTTCTCACCTCCTGTATCATTCATTGGCTTCAAACTAGGTTTAGCTGGAGTCCTAACTAAATTGAAATTTTCCGTCCCAAACATGTCCCTTACCTCCTGAACATACTTCTTTTGTGTAATAAAAATGTCAGCAGGAGATTGCTCAACTTAAATAGAAAGAAAATAATTCATTAGTCTAAGATTAGATAAATCAAACTCAGTCGTTATTGATTGTTTAAAATCATCAAACACAGCCCTATCATTTCCCGTGTAGATCAGATCATCTAAATATATGCACCCAATGAGCATTATACCTCCATCACCAATATTAGTAAATAGTATATGCTCATATGGACACTTCTAAAAAACGAATTTGTAGAAATATGCATATATACGACTGTACCAAGCTATGGGTGCTTGTTTCAGCTCATATAGTTCATTTTTTAACTTGTATACCTTGCTCTCCTTTCGTTTTTGTACATAACCTGGAGGTTGATCCCACATATACTTCTTCTTAAAGGTTTGCATGTAAGATCATGGACTTCAAATCTAATTAAAAGATGGGCCATGAGTTTTGTGCTGTCATAAAGAGTATTATTCGAATCATATCAAACCTTGCAACCAGAGCAAACACTGTCTTATATAAAAAAAAATTAAATGATCAAAGAATGGTCTACGTCCAGCCCAAGCTTCTTTGGGTGTCATGTATCGGACAACTGGTGTGGTAATTTTATTGAACACATGTGCGATCTAATTGACTGCTTTAGGGTACAAACTTTTTGGAATGGCTCTCATCGCCAACATACTCTGCACCATATTTAATATAGTGCAATTTTTCCACTCGGACACACCATTTTGTTGTAGTGTATAGGCTACTTTAAGTTTCCTTTTGATTCCTTACACGTCACAAAAATTTACAAATTCTCTTGAGTTGTATTCTACGTCATGTTCTGTTCATAGAGATTTAATAGCACTCCCAACTTCCTTCTCAATAAGGGCCTTAAAGCTTTTAAATGTTGAAAAGGTTTCAAATTTTCCCTATACAAAAATGGACCTATGTTTTTCGACTAACATCATCAATGAACGTGATTAATTACCACTTATTACCATTCGATGTCAGAATTATAGGCCCATAAATATCAAAATGGACAAATTCCAGCATCTTTATATCTCTCCATGCCTTTCCTTTTTTTAAGTGATCACGATGTTACATTCCCACAACTCACTCTTTGCATAGTCGGGATCTATTAATGATTTTTTGGAGGCATATCACCATATCTTTCTCATATAGGGTCTTTAACCCATTAAAATTCAGATGACCATCGTGAAAATACCATACCCATGTTGAGTCTTTTATGTTAGTTGAGAAGCAGGACTAAGTATCATGCTTGATGTGTGATGAAAACATTTGATTCGCCATTATCTTAACATGAGAAATTGCACCTTTTTTAGATCATTAATCGAACACGCTCCATCTTTAATTGTAATCATACATCCCTTCTCCTACAGTTGACCCATACTAAGCAGGTTATTTTTCAAATTTAGAACATAATAAATGCTAGAGATAATCTGAGAAGAATTATCTTTAGTTTGAATGTAAATATCACCTTTTCCCATTACCGAAACTGTAGAATTATCACTAAACTTTACAGACGTTCAAAAATATTCATACAAGTTTGTGAAAATTGACTTACTTCCACATATATGATTACGATAACTCGGGTCTAGATACCATAAATTTTGTTGATTCTCTTACATGGCATGACACGCCTTTAGGATAATGACTTCTTCTTCAGTCTCTACAAAATTAGAATTTCCCCTTTTTCTTTTCGTAAATCCGTACAACATTCAAACATATAATGTCCATACTTGCGTCAGTGATAGCACTCGATATTTGATTTATCAAACTTTGATATAGAATAAGATGAGTGTTGGTTATCACGTCCTATGCCTCTACTTCGAAAAATCTAGATTATAAGAGCTTCTCCTTGATCCTCTCGCTCATCCTCGACCTCTTCCATGACCTCTACTAGACTCTCTCCCGTGGAGGAGTCACTATGTGTTGACACCTTCAAAGATTGTTCCTCTGTGGGAGTTATTATTTGTTGGAGTTTTGTTATGGAAATAACGAAATATATTAATTAATTTCTGCAAGGCATGTTCTTGGAACGCTTTCTTTTAGGCAAAATTTCTCCCAATCCGGTTGAGACAGAACCAGAACCGCGAGTACACAAGGGGTTTTATAGAATCTGCCTTCAGGATACAATGCAGTGTATGAACAGTTGTTTGATTCAAACTATGTACTGTTTGATCAAACCGAGAACACTCTGAATTTGTAACTTGATAATGCAAAAGTATAGAGGACGGAGAGAGGATAAACTAGCAATTTTCGGTATCCAAAATAGAGGTCTGGAACTCTTTTTATAGCCATTTCTGTGTCTGTTCTTCAACAGTCACAGCTCTTCATGGAGTGACTTGGCAACCGTTGGATCGTGCCTGTTTGAAACAGTTGCGATCTAACGGTTCAGATTAGGCGTCCCATCGTAAGCGAATGGATATCCCCTGCACGAAACGCTACGAGTTCATCTAACGATTTAGGTCAAGTCGTTTCGGATTTTAAACCCTTTGATCGGATCGTTTAATCACAACCGTTGATCTGTTTTACCTCGTCAAAACTTTAGGCTCCAACGCTCCGAAACGCTACGAGTTCATCTAATAGTTTAGATCAAGTCGTTTCGGATTTTAAACCCTTTGATCGGATCATTTAATCACAACCGTTGATCTGTTTTACCTCGTCAAAACTTTAGGCGCTCACACTCCAAGCGACGATGCGCACGTGCCAAGTACGCGTCAAAGCGTGCAATGCGCCCTAAGTCGCCCAATCGCCCTTTCGCGCGCCGCGTGTCGCGATTTGTGGTGCTTAAGCACCACCAGGATGCGTAGGATCATAGGCTCTTATTTGACTTGTCAACTAAGAATCTTAGTTGTCCTTTAGTTGATATACCACTACTTTTTGTAGTATTCTTCCAATGTGGGACAATATGAAATTTTGAGCACTCCCATATCTTTCACACCCATTTGCTCATATTTCTACTTTCTAAATTAAAACCCAAACTATGTTTAAAATAAAACACAAATAATATAATAAAATATTAACAACTAAAAAATAAAATATCAATAAATATTGGAATTTATCCAACATTCCCCCACCAATTTCAATATACACAAGAGAGCAAAGCAAAAAGACAATAAATAACTTTTGGCATTATCGCTAAAATCTAGTACATAAATGAGAAGTGTCTTTCGGACTTGAACTTCCATATAGTGAAAATAATTCAAAGTTTCATCAAGGTGCTGTGGTGAACGTATCTTGAACCAAGGACCTTTTGAGACTAACCGGAACTATCACACATACCGATTTCTGAGTTTATAAGTGTTCTTCTAGCATGCACTTTTATGGCCTTGTGCTAATCCTGATTTCACGAGCGCTTTAGGATCGGTCTTGATTCCATAGAAAGCGGCCACACTTTCGACACTCGTATAGGTAAATCAACTTTAGTGATTCTGCGAGTCACACTTATATGATTTATTAAGAAGTAACCTTCATCCTCTAACATGCAGAAAACCAACACTAGGCACATAGAAATGGAACTTTTTGTATAAAATTCCTAGTGCTCCATAACTATAATTTAACTTGTTTGTACCTCATTGAACTCTATCTATATTTTCAAGGTATGAGTTGGGTTCCCATTAAATATAGTTGTGTTATTTAATAGACCTTAGTCCCATTCCTTTTGAGGTGATATATATCATCTCCCTAACAAGACCTTTAGTTAGAGGATCTGCTAAATTTTTGTTCGTTTTAATATAGTCGACTGTAATTACTCCTTCCTTGAGTAATTTTCTTATAATTTGATGCCTTAGACTAATGTGTCTAGATTTTTCGTTGTAACTTTTGTTCGAAACTTTATAAATTGTGACTTGGTTATCACAACTTATCATAATAGAAGGCGATGGCTTTTTCCATAAAGAAATATCATACAACACATTTCTAAGCCATTCTGCTTCTTTATATGCATCTGTTAGGGCTATAAATTCAGATTGCATTGTTGAATCTGATACACATGTTTGTTTCTTGGATCCCCAAGAGATAGCTGCTCCTCCTAGCGTAAAAATTCAACCAGTAGTTGACTTGGATTTTGATTCAAGATTATTCCAACTTGAATCACTATATCCTTCTAAAACAGATGGATATCCTACATAATGTAAGCCATAATCCAAAGTCATCTTCAGGTATCTAAGCACCCTAGAAATTGCATTCCAGTGCTCTTGTCCTGGATTACTTGTAAATCTACACAATACACTCACTACATAAGCAATGTCTGGTCTAGTGCAATGCATGACATACATTAGACTCCCAATAATACTAGCATATTTAAGTTGGTCCATAGCACGCCCAGTATTTTTCATTAATTTGATGCTAGGATCAACTGGTGTAGCAGCTGGCTTAAGTTCAAAATGATTATATCTTTGAAGAACTTTTTCTATATAATGAAATTGAGATAACGCTAAAGAATTATCCTTTCTCACAATTTTGATTCCTAAAATTACATCAGCTTCTCCAAGATCTTTCATATCAAATTTTGATGAAAGAAACCTTTTGGTTTCATCAACATATTTGAGATTAGACCCAAATATTAACATGTCATCCACATATAAGAAAATAATAACACCAACACCATTTTCAAATTTACTATATATACATTTATATGTATCATTAGCTTTTTATCCATAGGATATAAAAATATTATTAAACTTCTCATGCCATTGCATAGGAGCTTGTTTAAGGCCATAAAGAGATTTAACCAATTTACACACTTTCTTTTCTTGTCCAGGCAAAACAAACCCTTCGAGTTGTTCCATGTAAATCTCTTCTTCTAAATCACCATTTAAAAATGTTGTTTTAACATCCATTTGATGAGTAACTAAATTGTGAATAAAAGCAAGAGATATTAATATCCTAATGGAAGTGATTCGAGCAACAGGAGCATATGTATCAAAGTAATCAATTCCATGTTTTTGCTTATAGCCTTTAGCAACTAGTCTTGCCTTAAATTTATTTATAGAACCATCCGGATTTAATTTTCTTTTAAATATCCATTTGCACCCAATAGGTTTAGCCCCGGGGGGAAGATCGAAAATAACCCAAGTTTGATTTGACAAAATTGAGTTCATTTCATCATTTATTGCTTCTTTCCAAAAGACAGCATCCCTAGATGTTACCGCTTTATGAAATGTGGTCGGTTCATCTTCTACATTAATAACAAATTTATTTTTGTTCTTAGTCTCATTTAAATCCCCTTTAACTAAATAAATAACAAAGTCAGGCCCAAATATTTTTTCTGTTCTTTGTCTTTTACTCCTTCGTGGTTCAACGTCATTCGTTGTTTCCGAAGAAGATATAGGTTGTGAATTTTCTTCTAAATTTGAGGAGTCAACAGTCGGATTATTATTTTCTAAACCTTGATTAAATGTACTAAACTTTGTTAGATGTTCAAAGAATTGCACATCTACTGACTCAATGATTTCTTGAGTTTCTAGGTTTAAAAATCTATAAGTCGTACTGTTACTAGTATATCCAATAAAAACACATTTGTAAGTCTTATTTCCTAGTTTATGTCTTTTAGGTTCGGATTTTCTTACATATCCAAGACATCCCCAAACTTTAAGACGTCTAAGGTTAGGCTTACGATTAAACCATAATTCATATGGTGTAATATCCTTGTTTTTCAATGGAACTCTATTTAAAATATAACATGCGGATAAAACAGCTTCTCCCCACATCGACAAAGGTAAACAAGAACTGATTAACATTGAATTTATCATTTCAACTAAAGTCCTATTTTTTCTTTTCGCCGTTCCATTTTGTTGTGGCGTATATGGCGCCGTAACTTGATGGATTATCCCATGAGTATTACAAAATTGTATAAACTCACTCGGGTAATATTCACCACCCCTATCGGATCGTAGGACTTTAATTTTTCGATTTTGTTGAGTTTCAACTTCTGCTTTAAAAATTAGGAATTTCTCGAAAACTTCATCTTTACTTTTAAGTAAATATGTATATGCATACTTAGAGTAATCATCAATGAAAGTTAAGAAATATTTATTTTCATCACGAGTCATATTACTCTTGATATCACATACATCACTATGAATAAGATCAAGCATTTCGGATTTCCTCTCAACAGATTTGAACGACTTTCTAGTTATATTCGATTGAGCACAAATTTCACATTTAGAAAGGTTATCAAATTTACAATCCGAGATTAAGCCGAGATTAGTCATATTTTTTATACTTCTATAATTCATATGACCTAATCTACTATGCTATAAAGAAATAGACTCAACCATATAAGCAGAACTAATATCATTGATTACATTAACTTTGATCATGCCGTTACAAGAGTACCCTTTGCCAATAAATTGGCCATTCTTAAACAAAACAAACTTATCAGACTCATACACTAGTTTGAAACCTCTCTTATTGAGAAGGTCCCCAGACACAAGATTTTTACACATATCAGATACATGAAGTACATCAATTAGAGTAAGTGTCTTTCCAGAAGTTAGCTTCAATTCCACTGTGCATTTTCCAACTACATTAGTGCGAAGATTATTTGCCATCTTCACTTCTTTCCCATCAATTACTATCATAACAATTTTGATCAAAAACAGTTATTTTTTAATTTAAAAAAATAAAAAAATATTTTAAAAAATAGTTTGAAATACTATTCTTTATTAAAAAAATTAACAAATGAAAAAGTATTTGTTTGATCTTTAGAGAAAATGGCAAGTTTATCTTTCAAAAAGTATTTGAAGTGTTTTAAGATTTTTTGAAGCGTGGTTAGCTATACCCGTTAATACCATATTGAAAACATTTCCTATAATTTATATTCAAAATGGTCATATATTTCCTTTGAAACTTTTTATGATATTGTCAATATTTGTGGTCAAAGCTTGGATTGTCCATCTTATAGTGAAGGAATCTCACTTTGGTTTACGAGGTAATTACAATTGATTAATGCATCATTGTTATTTTACTTATGATTTAGAAACTGATGTATATAAGATTCTCTTATGTTGATAAAAATGAGAAGTAAGGTCCGTCATAATCGTGATGATAATCATCCATACGTTTGCCTAATAATTTTCTAATCTCAAATACCTTTTTGTAAAATAAATAAATGATTATATATATGGTTAGAATATATGCTTTGATCCAATTATGTATTATTATTTTATGAGTGTCGGACAATTAAACTTTGTTAGCATGAATGAAATCCATTGTATATCATGTGTTTGATAATATTCATCTATGTCTTTTTTTAACATTTCTATCTCCATTTTCTGTTTTGGATATCCGATTTGCGAATTATAAAATACAAATGTATACATATAGGCCTGTCAATTGAGCCGAGCAGGCCCGAAGCCTGCTTGCTCGGCCCGTTAAATTTGGGTCGAGCTTTTATTGAGTTTGAACTGAGCCGAGTTTGAGTCGAGATATTAACCCCGAATTCAATATGAGCCGAGCGCGAGCGAAGCACTTTCAAGCCCGAACTAGGCTCGACCCGAAATAATATATATATATATATATATATATATATATATATATATATATACACAAAATTATTTTATTTTCTATGATATGTAAAAAATATTTTAAAACAAAATAATTTTTATAATTTTATTCTTATGCAAATAAACTATTGGACTTAATATTAAAGAAACAAAAATAAGGTGGATCATTTATTAATTTACTTTACTTAATCTATTTTTTTTAATGCTTAAATGTCAATATTAGTGCTGAAATCTATTTTTTTTAGTTTTGAAATCTATTATTTTAGTACTGAAATATGGTTTTTTAATGCTGAAATGTCAATATTAGTGCAGAAATCTATTTTTTAAGTTCTAAAATCTGTTTTTTTAGTGTTGAAATCTGTTTTTTTAGTGCTGAAATGTATTTTACTAATGTTGAAATGTCAATATTAGTGCTGAATTATGTTTTTTTTAGAGCTGAAGTCTATTTTTTATTGCTAAAATGTGTTTTTTTATTGCTGAAATATGAATATTTATTATTAAATTAAAAAAACATGTATTGGAATATTCATTTCGGGCCTGCTCAAATTGGGCCCGAAGCCCGATTTACGTTGTGAGCCGAGCTTGAGCCGAGCACTCTCAAGCTCATTCCGGCCGAG
The DNA here is from genome assembly GCA_949130495.1 of Sambucus nigra. Lineage (NCBI taxonomy): Eukaryota > Viridiplantae > Streptophyta > Magnoliopsida > Dipsacales > Adoxaceae > Sambucus > Sambucus nigra. Next base: position 185,198,264 of record OX422209.1, on the reverse strand, counting down.
CTTGAGCTTGAGCCAAGTAAATAAACATCGTGCGGAGCCTGATCAACCATAAGCTCGGCTCATAGAGCCCGATTGACAGGCCTATATACATACATGGTACCTAATACTGAAATAAATGCAGGTGATATAGTTCTGTAAAAGAGGTGTATTTTCAAAAATAAGCGTGTATAACAAATTATAGAGTAGAACCAAGTAGATACCCAATTTTTTATAAAATAATGAAGAACATAATTGTTTGGATAGAAAAAATTACGTCATTGCAATATACATATTAAACTTTCTGATATCATGATAAATGAAATAACCTATGAACCAAAATTATCAAAGACTCTGATGATTCATTATTTAGTGGAATTTTTTGGAGCGATTGGGTACTTAGTGAGTGGAATTTTGGGGCCACGAAGTTTAAAATGACATTCACGCACAAACTTACGTATTGATACATAAGTTATTTTTATATTAGCCGAATATATATTTTTTTAACCTAAATTTTTCAAACTATTTTCATTATGTCATAATTGTTGGATTCATATATATGAGAGACTAGATCGATACGTATATAGAGAGAATGGAGATGGGTTTGGCATTGGTTTTATAGGGTGCAACCTAAATTGTTGACTATAATGAAGATGGTGGCACATATTGTCCCATTTATTTAGTCCTAAAAATTTAGTACTTGGCAAAATACTATCGTCTTTCGCTTACATCGGAGAGAAGATTTTTTTTCCACGTGATTAGTGTAGGGTACATCTGATTGGTAAGTTATAAAATGGTGAATAACATTTTAATTTTTTATTGTAGTAAGAAAAAGAGACAAGTGGTTAGGTACCCAATTAATAAAGTCAATGATGAGAATCCTATTTCTTTGGCACGGTAGAAAAGTAGACCAATATCAAGTCGAAAGCGTTATAAAAAATCCACCAACTTAACAAAAAATAATTCGACCGGTGGTTTCCACTATAACATTTGCCTAGACATGGTTCAGGACCCTGTAACCACCTCTATTGTTGCCCCTGTATTTACAAATAGATTCATTACCCAAGTGTATCTGCTGAAATCCAAGATCACCAACAACCTCAATGCCCAACCTTGATGCCACTCTATAGCTGCGGTCAAACCGAAAAAGCATTCGAAGACAAAGTCCCACAAGCGAATTTAGTCATACCACAAAGGCCTTCGAGTCCTAAATAGGATTTAGTCATCAGTCGATATAACCCACATGCATGACACGCTGGCAACAACAGCAGCTGTGCGGTTGCTTACAGATACCTATCAGCTGGCTGGCACAGAGGAGTAAGCACGGGTAAATGACTAAGTAAGAACAGTAGCTCCTGCTGTAACTAGAATTTTAGCGAGAAAAGATAGGATTCTTTCAGCGAAATCAACCTCAGTGGATGAATAATATAATAATGTGTTGTCTTCTAAGTTGGTTTACTATTTGGCTTAGCATCTTTCACTTAATATAATTCATGGTGGGATTCGTATATTTTCCTAGAATTTATGATAACGTGGTTGTTGTGAATATTTGGAGTAATAATTTAACTGGTTAGAAAGGAAATTCTCTTGATGTATGCTCTAATACTCAGTATGTTGATCTGAGCGCTAACAAATCGAGTGTAGATTTAGGGTTTGAATTTGAGAATCTGAAAGAGTTTTGGGAATCAGAGAACAGATTAGGTAGCATAGTGTCACTCACGGAAAATTGTACTTTACAAACTCTGGACCCATCGGAAAATGATTTCAGAGGATAATAACCTAGGGGAATTTCAAACTGCCAAAATTTACCTGTATTGACTTTGTGGGGTTACAGAGCCAATTCAACAAAAGATTGGTTTATTTTCGAATCTCCAGGGGCTTTTGTTGGGTAACAAATCCTTAATTCTAGAGTCATTATTAAGCTTGAGAAAATTGCCTTTTCCAAATCTACGTACGAACAAATTTTATACTCCATATTAACATCCCCTCATTTTTTACCCATTTGATGAGCCACATAAATCGTCTCAACCAGTCGGAAGAGGTATTTTTACCAGAATTTTTGCAGTACCTTGTTGCAGTTATAAGGGTTCTAAATGTCTCATTGTGGTTTGTCGAGGAGAAAATTTTGAGGATTGATTGTGAGTTATTTCTGCTGGAGGTATTAACCTATCATATGCCTTAAACTGATTTCACTAGACATTTTATTGTGATTACTTGATAGATAATGATGTTCAATTCTCCCTTCTTACTAGCTTGTTGTATATGTCTTAGGTTTATGTTATATATATCATGTGTGTATGCTATGTTTGATCAAATCTACAAAACACAAACTCCTACATGCTTCCCATTTGATATAAACTTAACTCCATAATTAATTTGTAATTTGGTGTATAGTTGTGTTATAAAGTAATAATATTTCTTAAGTAGCTACTGTTACCCTTTTGTGACACCCCGACTAATTAAATACCGGGTAGCTACTCCTTTATTAAATCAATACAAAATGTCAAGTTGGTTCAGTTAATAGCATCATTGTCCAAAACATTTTAAAGATTACTAACCACCTAGTATTTAAAAAGTAAGTTGCCAAATTTTAAGTTAAGTCTAATTAACATGCAAAAATAATAATGGAAGAATAACATAAATCCAATCACCATAACAAAGTAATGAAATAACCACAAATAGTAATAAGTTCGGAGGAAAAACTCCTCACAACAATCCCACAACTGAAAATAATATGACAAGTCTGAAACCTGAATTAATTAAATGCCCGAAGTCTGAATAACTGAAATAAATGAAATATCTCTAATAGAAATGGGCGACATGCCCTACAACTGATAAATGCTGAATATAGAGTCAAGATATATGAAGCGTCTATAATCAAAGTCCTGTAACTTCCACAAAAAACTACAGCTCGTCGCCTGAATGAGGATTCTAAGCATGGTGTCCTTGTGGTTAGGCACCTAAAATGGTTTTTACAAAAAAATAGATTTGAAAGCAAACGGGTCAGAGCCCGAAAGTGGAGAGTATTTTGAAAACAGCAAGTGCTTTAATAACATTTAAAACAATAAATGCGAGATACATGTTAGGACGTGCTCTCACATGAAATACTCACCTCTCGTCTAACTGTGCACTCCTAACGTTCCTGTACCCATTCATGTGTTTTCTCATAACTATATAGTTCAAAAGAGTTTCTAACACTTCTACTCGGTTCACGTTTTAATTTCCAACCTTAACAATTAAATAGAGGGTTCTACTTTAATTCTCGGATTCCCAATTATTAACAAAACCATTTATTGATATCCGTCCCCTTTTATCTTTTCATAACGTTACAATTACTATACTCACAATTTAACATAGCAAATTCCTTTCCATTTAACCGTATATTATACACATCATAAATATACAATACAAGCACCCCGAGGCTAAGCTGCGGTGCACACATACTTTGCTATCCATCCCTGTACATCACCTACATAATGATCACGCATTCCGAACCTCTCAGGAATCGTTCTCAGATAACAACATCACAAACAATGGAGGCGAACACAGTCACATCACATGGGTCACGTACATACCTACGCTCCCACGATCAGCAGACTTATTAACATACCAATAAGTCCTCCTCTAACCTATGTTCATCGAGGTACCAATCTAAATCCGGGAAACACAAGGATAAGAAGGTCCTAAGCGAACGTAAACCTCCCGTGATAGCAAGTATGGTAGGTATGTCATACACATAAAATTATATGCTAAGCATTCACACATCTTAGATATCTCAATATTAATAAAGGTATACTCTACATCATTATACCATTATTCCAAATTTGTATATTTTACGTCTCCCGATAATATAAAAGTTAAACTGTCGACACGTCTCACTTCGTAGTTTTTTATACTTAAAACCTATCTAAAATAGATTATTAAGTTCCTATTATTCCCACATATAACATCTTTATTCCTAAGGTCCTTACTTCTGCCCCAAACCTCATTTCATCAAATTATTCAAATTTACACTATTAACCCAAATATTATCTCACTTATCGAATTTCATTAGCTTAGAATGATTCCTCAAATTGAATTCTCATTAAGGTCGAAATTTCATAACCATGCATACTGGTCTTCCTTAAGTTTAAGGGTATACATAAGGTCTCCAATAATATTTTCCAAGGGTTACCACCATTAAAATTTAAAATAGGGAAAACTTTACTCATTCTGGGAAGGTCGATCGATCGACCTTTTACTTCGATCGATCGATCGACCTTTTCCTTCGATCGATCGATCGACTGATGAACATCGATCGATCGAATGCACCAGGTATGGTTACGGACTGCTTCGTTTTGCAGTTTTCAAATCATCCCAAAACATACTTTTAATGCATGAAACTCTAATATAACGTTATAGTATCATCCTATAACCATCCTACAACATTATTAACGTTCTAAAATTAATAATTCATCAACCAAGGGCTATATTTGGATCAAATCTTCATCAAGAACCCTAGTTTTCTACTTCTTTCAAGAACATTGATAAACCTCTTCTTAAATCCGTTTTTAGATCTCAAGGGTCATAATTTTGAATTCATAATTCGTCCAGAATGTTTCTACATGCAGTCCCTAACATAAATTTATAGTTTTAACCTTTCAATTCATGGGTCTATATCAATCTTCCAAGATAATTTCGATAATTCCTAAACATGGAAAAGCATAGCATTGAATTAATTATAATTAAACCACTTGCTTTAATCGTTCTTCAGATTTGTTGTTGATTGAAGGTGGTTGAATTCCTCTCTCTCTCTTTCTGCAGAATTCTTCTCTTTCTCTCTCTCTCTACAAGTTCTTCTCAAGGTGATAATGGAGGTGGGGTTGGTTTTTTTTGCCAAGTTTTAAGGTTTCTAAACTTCTCCCGTAGCCCACTACCTAAATTGGGGTTGGAAATGGCTTAGTGGGTTAAGACTAAGTCAGATTTTTAACTCTAATTTTCGTGGGTTTTAATTACCCAATTTCCGAAATTACCAAAATACCCTTATAAGTTACCGGTATGGCCCAATAATGCCCCGGGACCCAAACTTAACCCCCGGCTAGTGTTTTCTGACTATTTTGACCCTTCCGGACTCGTTGGCGCACTCAAAATGACCATACGGGTGAAAAAAAATAAAATTCACTTTTTAATTCAAATAATTATATTCCTGACGCGACTGTCACGCGCGTCCCAACAAAATTTCCCAAATTGCCGTATTTCAATCTCGCGACAATTTCAATAGTTCCAATATTCATATATTGCCATATATACACATTATAATCAAATACTAACTCACATCTCGTTAATATTGTATCCGGATTAATACTCAATTAATTCACATTTAATTCAATTAATCCCATAAATAGATATCCATAAAAATACGGGGTATTACATACTTCCCCCCTAATAACAGAATTTCGTCCCGAAATTCGGAAAAGTAAGGCACACCTGGAAAAATTAGGTATCCTCCAGTATTCAAAACAATTATTAAGAAAATCCCAATTCAGTAAAACCCTCGTTTCACAATAAGCTTGTTTAACATACTTGATACCTTATCAGAATAATCTTCGATAAATGCACCTCGCGTTGTGCTCTTATTAAACAACGTTCGAATAAAAATACCTTATACTTCATTGGTTATTTTATCTCAATATCATTATGAGTCCGCACCTCACTACGCATTAACTCCCGCGTTTATCAAAACATAAAACACCCATTCTGGAAGGAATCAATAACACATCTGACTACTCTTGTCCACTCTTTGAATCTCTATTCCCGACGTTGTGACCTTTACATAAGGAAAACTACTACAGCCGGTTGGTGTTGCACAAAATAATTGTAAGCACCTTGTTCACTATAAAATAGATATGGGTGCTTTTCCCCGAACTCTACCATTAGGTAATATCTGCTCCTCATGACTACAATATACCTTACTAGTTATACTCGATTTGGAATTGAAAATATCGCAATGAATCCAAAATTTCTTTCATACAATCCATCAGTCGTTAGTCACCTTGCGCCTGTACCTCGGGTTATAGGTGATTCAACCCTCAGTTTGAATCGTTATTTACTACTACTTATTGTCACCCCACCGGAATTTGGGTTTCGGGGATTTCATCCCAGTTTTAAATAATACTACGTCGAACCACGTACCGGCGTGTTCACTATCTAATAGTGTAAATCACCCCAAGTATATAAAAATTTCTCTCCTTCTGGACAACATGTCCCACATAATCGAAGGAACTCATTACTTATCAATAAGTTGGCTACCTCTCAAGAAAATTCTCCAACTTGACCCTCCCATTCTTACAATCGTCGTCTTGATACAAAATTATTTGGTTGCTCATCTAACCCCAACTGTTCTACTACTTACTATACCTCCTTCAATGCCGATATTCACATAAAATTTTCCCCGTTAAAAGATACTTAATGATCTTATCCTCCCGACGAATACCAAAATTTTGGACCTTTACCCTTTAACTACTTTGTGCATAACTAGACTTATACCTGATTGACATCCTCATTCTATTTACTCTTGAGTTACCCTCAACCTTCGATTGATCGGAACTCTACTCCAAATTTCTCATAAAAATTTATTCGCCTTCTCAAGAGATATCCCTTTATTAAATGGCTTTCTACTGCCTTTTCTCCAAATTTGAACGTGTTACACTGACATATGATATCCACTTACACCTTTTCTTATGACGTTTAATCTCATAAGTAATAATCTCACTCGTCCATGTTCCCTCTTCCTTTGATTTACAATTTAGTAAATCAAGATGTCTATGCCCCTTATAACCCAACCATACGGTTTTTAAACATTATATACGCTTCATACAAATCCCAAACTCTTTATTGTCACTGTAAATACAACGGTTCTATACCACTTGGGTGTTCTCAATCGCTTCTGAATTAGAAATCCTAAATCCTCATTATCCTCAATGCGTCCTTCAACATGCTGTGACAAAACCAACATTATTAGTACTTATATCGTAATTTACTAACAACTGGCTCTAATGGCCTTACCACATAATTTCTTCCTTGTAACTTCCCGTTATAACTACGTACTCCCATATCGATAGAGGTATCCAATTCATGAACGAAGAGCCACACTTCTCCTTACTACCAATCTTACGCTACATTTCATGTGTGGGGTGTCTCGCAATGCGAAATCCAAACAAGGAACCCCCCCTCCCCCGATACACTACTACCTAACATTTTTGGTCATCAAAATCCGTTAAGCCCTGTCCATAATATGTACCACTACACTCTCATTTCTCAACAAAGTTACATTCTGTCGCAATGACACTTAAACAAGGAACTCCTTTCGAATGACACTTTCTCTTGACACTGATGGTAATCACATTCCATATACACCATGTAACTAAAATTGGGGTTCTCAAAATCCCGTCCCCAGACACAACTATGAGTATAAACTCCCAAATCTCTAACGGGGAATAAAACAATGCACTCTTTTTGTTTCTACTTCTCTATCGTTAATTATAAAGCCAACTAACTCTTTGTTGACTAGTAAATCAATTACATACGACTCATAATAATGAAAACCCTACGCATCATGGGATTAAATATCCGAGACCAGTATACCATTTGGAAATCACAACATATTCATAAATATGTATATATACCTATATACAAAAGTACAATTGCGAGTCCGGCCCTCTCACAGATGGGGCCTCGCCAGAACAAAACATGCTACCCCAAGGTGGCAGTATAATAATATATATAAAACCATAAATAATATCATATCCTACTTGTATAATACAGCACTAAAACGAGAAATTTCATTAAAGTATAAACCGCTATCAATATACCCATTCATCCTCCGCGAATGACAATAAAAGTAACCCCCACACTAGCAGGGAAAAATATTCTTATATATAATACAATTACTGATATACTAACCAAACTCGACTCTCAAGTGAAAATAACAATTATGACAAAGGTAACAACTCATTCATGCCACAATTGACTTGCATCATCATCTGAAGATGTAACTCATACTTCTATCTTATCAATGGTCCCGGCTGCTCAAATGGTTTCTGGACTTTCCACACATGTTGTCCCAAATCGAATATTTCAATAGCTGTTGCCTGCGCCAGGCATAATACCGTGATCCCTACTCTCGCCTCGGGAAAAATTCTATAACGCACGGGTTTCATTCCCCACAGAAATACCTCTACACATACTCCACTTATCTTTTGTTTCACAAATCATGTTAAGGTGGTCCATCTCTCGGACGTTGGTAGTCTCGACTCAGACGACTATCTCTGTTGTTCCCTTAGTTTTGACGGCCCTAAGGAACATGCTACTAATTTTCCACCTCTCTTACTGGAATTACCATTGCTCGGTAGTAATTCCGCTATCGAATTATTTTAACGGTTTCTCCATTGGGTCTTCCCATTGTGGTGCTTCTCCAACACCAGTTTTCCCCAGTCTTTCTTTATATAAAGTTCTCGATTCTGGTATATCCCCACCCGGGGTTGTTTACCTCCAAATTAACACTGCGACAATACCATTTGCTTTAACCGTCCAAGCGGAATTTTGCCAGAAGGACTAGCAATTATTCTATGCAAATTCTCCCTTTAATATCCCCTTCCCCGTTTCACCTACTTCACCCGGTGTAGGGTTCACTAAATAATTTTATTTCTTCTCACAGAGTGACCTCTGTTCGGACCTCTCGTGTGAGTTCAGAACGACATTCGGTTTTCATCCTAAACATTTGATCAGGGAACTTATGGTCTAACAATTCGTGTACGCCTTCTCTCGACGTCACATTCCACTTATAAGTGTGGGGATTATTTCTCCCCATTGGAACTCTGTTCTCACGAGACAAGAAAAATTTTCCTCAAATTTTTCACTCTCGATTGGCCATACTTCGACACAAGTCCAAGCCTTTGGATACATTGCGTTCGTTTGGCTAGCACCTGCCGTCTTCGCCTTTCGAGTATTGCTACTGTTGGTTCTCTTCAATGTTACATTTAATTCTTTCTCTCCCGTTCCAACCTTGTTGGATGTGTCTAATTTGACCCCCTTCCTACTATAGCCGTATCCGGAAGTCTCAAGTCGCGCCTTAGCCTTCTATATCTTCCAGGACTTCCGTGCCATAATATCGATGACTTCAACTACGGTTGTTCTTCTTTAAATAAATCAATTAACCTTAATATATGTTTACCTCCTGCTGTTCACCCAACTGTCTTCGCCAGACGTACTGCATTGTTCGGCACACGAATACACCTGATCGCAAATAAGATTCTCTACCATATGTATTAAAGCAGGAGAACGAAGTCTCACTAAAGATATCAACAATCCTAAACATAGGGCTCTACATCAAAGAAAGCTCAGCGGAAACATAATAAGTCGTACAGATCCTAAAAGACACTAGAACCTGATGCTATGATACCACCTGTGACATCCCGACTAATTAAATACCGGGTAGCTACTCCTTTATTAAATCAATACAAAATGTCAAGTTGGTTCAGTTAATAGCATCACTGTCCAAAACATTTTAAAGATTACTAACCACCTAGTATTTAAAAAGTAAGTTGCCAAATTTTAAGTTAAGTCTAATTAACATGCAAAAAGAATAATGGAAGAATAACATAAATCCAATCACCATAACAAAGTAATGAAATAACCACAAATAGTAATAAGTTCGGAGGAAAAACTCCTCACAACAATCCCACAACTGAAAATAATATGACAAGTCTGAAACCTGAATTAATTAAATGCCCGAAGTCTGAATAACTGAAATAAATGAAATATCTCTAAAAGAAATGGGCGACATGCCCTACAACTGATAAATGCTGAATATAGAGTCAAGATATATGAAGCGTCTATAATCAAAGTCCTGTAACTTCCACAAAAAACTACAGCTCGTCGCCTGAATGAGGATTCTAAGCATGGTGTCCTTGTGGTTAGGCACCTAAAATGGTTTTTACAAAAAAATAGATTTGAAAGCAAACGGGTCAGAGCCCGAAAGTGGAGAGTATTTTGAAAACATCAAGTGCTTTAATAACATTTAAAACAATAAATGCAAGATACATGTTAGGACGTGCTCTCACATGAAATACTCACCTCTCGTCTAACTGTGCACTCCTAACGTTCCTGTACCCATTCATGTGTTTTCTCATAACTATCTAGTTCAAAAGAGTTTCTAACACTTCTACTCGGTTCACGTTTTAATTTCCAACCTTAACAATTAAATAGAGGGTTCTACTTTAATTCTCGGATTCCCAATTATTAACAAAACCATTTATTGATATCCGTCCCCTTTTATCTTTTCATAACGTTACAATTACTATACTCACAATTTAACATAGCAAATTCCTTTCCATTTAACCGTATATTATACACATCATAAATATACAATACAAGCAACTCGAGGCTAAGCTGCGGTGCACACATACTCTGCTATCCATCCCGGTACATCACCTACATAATGATCACGCATTCCGAATCTCTCAGGAATCGTTCTCAGATAACAACATCACAAACAATGGAGGCGAACACAGTCACATCACATGGGTCATGTACATACCTACGCTCCCACGATCAGCAGACTTATTAACATCCCAATAAGTCCTTCTCTAACCTATGTTCATCGAGGTACCAATCTAAATCCGGGCAACACAAGGATAAGAAGGTCCTAAGCGAACGTAAACCTCCCGTGATAGCAAGTATGGTAGGTATGTCATACACATAAAATTATATGCTAAGCATTCACACATCTTAGATATCTCAATATTAATAAAGGTATACTCTACATCATTATACCATTATTCCAAATTTGTATATTTTACGTCTCCCGATAATATAAAAGTTAAACTGTCGACAAGTCTCACGTCGTAGTTTTTTATACTTAAAACCTATCTAAAATAGATTATTAAGTTCCTATTATTCCCACATATAACATCTTTATTCCTAAGGTCCTTACTTCTGCCCCAAACCTCATTTCATCAAATTATTCAAATTTACACTATTAACCCAAATATTATCTCACTTATCGAATTTCATTAGCTTAGAATGATTCCTCAAATTGAATTCTCATTAAGGTCCAAATTTCATAACCATGCATACTGGTCTTCCTTAAGTTTAAGGGTATACATAAGGTCTCCAATAATATTTTCCAAGGGTTACCACCATTAAAATTTAAAATAGGGAAAACTTTACTCATTCTGGGAAGGTCGATCGATCGACCTTTTCCTTCGATCGATCAATGGTGGTCGATCGATCGACTGATGAACATCGATCGATCGAATGCACCAGGTATGGCTACGGACTGCTTCGTTTTGCAGTTTTCAAATCATCCCAAAACATACTTGTAATGCATGAAACTCTAATATAACGTTATAGTATCATCATACAACCATACTACAACATTATTAACGTTCTAAAATTAATAATTCATCAACCAAGGGCTATATTTGGATCAAATCTTCATCAAGAACCCTAGTTTTCTACTTCTTTCAAGAACATTGATAAACCTCTTCTTAAATTCGTTTTTTAGATCATCAAGGATCATAATTTTGAATTCATAATTCATCCAGAATGTTTCTACATGCAGTCCCTAACATAAATTCATAGTTTTAACCTTTCAATTCATGGGTCTATATCAATCTTCCACTACACCAAATCTGCCCATTTGTCAAGGTCATTGACCTTGACAAATTCACCTTGTCAAGGTCAATGACCGTGACATTTTGAGGCGAGACAACTTTTTTTGTCACGGTCGTGTCACGGTCATTGACCTTGACACAAAACTCGCATTTTGTGTCACGGTCGTGTCAAGGTTAATGACCGTGACACGTTTGTCACGGTTTATAACCGTGACAAAGCCGTGACCCTTTTAAAAAAAAATTGTCACGGTCATTGACCGTGACAAGTCCTTGACAACATTTGTCACAGTCAATGACCGTGACAATTCTGGGCAGAATTTAAAAAAAATCTGCTGGGCAGTATGGCCACCGCCACTGCCCAACAGTATATTTGTACCTGTTATAGCAACGTTGTAGCTGTTCCAAACATCATATATCCAACACAAACTAAAGATAATGCAAATATATATTCATGACAGTATAATCCAAATCTTCAAAGTAAAAATAATATACATGACGATATAATCCAAATATAATTAAAATGGACAAACTTAAAAATAATGTTACTACATGTCTTAGATAAAACTGAGGAGGTGAGTAGGCCACACGACATACGAATTGACGCACCCACTAATATACGTCGTGCCGCATTGTTCGCGCAACCACAATAGGGAGTTCTCCTTCCCGGGTATGACATGCGTGACGAGCACCCTGGACTCCATCTCTTGAAGCACACGTCCATGGACTATTCCACCCTCGACGATGTTCGGGTCCCTCAACCCCCGCCCTATCCACTGGCCATCAAATATGTCCAATATGAACACGCTCGGCCAACCAATTGTCGATAATGGTCTGTTGGAGGGCGTCAAATAGGGAAGTGGATCGTCGAAGTACGAACGTGTCGGTGATGAAGCAGCGAGGTCCACATCCTCGTCATCCTGCTCCTCGTCCTCCCGCACCTCCTTCCCTTTCCCTTTACCTTTCTCTTTACGGTCTCCACCCAACATACGCTTTATGAATGCGTACATATCTTGGACCGTCGCCTCCAAACGGGACAGCTTCGCGTCGTGTGAATCCACCGTTCGAGCCAACCCGGTGTCGCTCGTCTCTAATCCGATGATCCTAGATTTGGCCACCCGCGAGCTCACTTCCCTTGTCCTCCCCTTGCGATCAGAGCCAAGCACTTAGCTGAGTGCGTCTGTGGACAAAGATGCCTTGTCGGCATCAGACTGCGACTCATGCACTTCCTTAAGCTTTGCCTGAAACGACAAAAAGCACATGATTAGTAAAATAAGTAAACTAAAAAATTATAACGTAATTAACAATAATTAAACTGTCGGATTACCTACAATCGTGGCCGCGACGCTCGGGGACACCTCCTTGTCCTTCCCCTTCTTCGTCCGAAGAGCCACATAAGTATCGAGCCTATGTGGCTTACCCCCTGGCCCACTCCCTACCCCCTAAAATAAAATAAAGTAAAGTAAAATTAGTATCGGCCCCGCAAAGTAAAATAATATCCAATAATATATTTCTGTAGTTATAGATAAATTAAATATTACCTTCATCCTATGCTCCACCTCAGCGTAAGAGGTCCGGCCGGAGTAGTGCACGTCCGTCTTTTTAGCCCGATTTTCCCTCCCCGATTGGCGAGATGCCAATTGTCGATCCTCGAGCTCATTGTCAATGAACTTTTTCCATTGTGCCAATGAGATCGGCTCCTTGGGCGGGACGGATCCGCGCCATTGTAAAATGGTCTCTCGTGTTTTTCCAAAGTACCGTGTCCGCATATTTTTTTCCACGTCTTGTGTTGCTCCCTCAACTGCTCCAAGACGGAATCGCGTAGCTTTGGATCCAAGTTGAATTGTTCCTGTCCAACAAATACAATGTTAGTTGCGAATAAATATAAATATAAATATAAATTGAAATTGAAATTGAAATATTCATATAAATATTACCTGTAGTGCCGCCCAAACAGCTAACTTGAGCTCATACGGCACCTCCTTCCAACTCATAAACCCCGGGTCGATGACCGTCTTTAGCAGCTCGAGGGATCTCGCTAAAAGCTCCGACTTGTTTTCGACGGTAATCCCAAATTTTCCATATTTGGGGAGCCTAGGGGCGGAGGAACCCTCGTCGCCTCCGCTACCACCGAACCCAGACGACGACATCATCATAAACAGCATCATCATCTTCGCCCTAACATCTGAAGGAGACATTTTTGCTGTAAAAAAAATGTTATTAGTACAGATAAAAAAATGTTCCGTCTATATTATAACGTATGTGTAAGTTCCGTCAATACCATTTCGTTTCAATTTTGTAATATTATGTTTTTTCCAAATATTTAAAGAGTTATTAATTGGGTGCCCCACCCCTGCCCCCTCCCCTCCCCCCGCCACACTCACACGCACACCTACGCACACGCACACACACATATAATTTTTAGATTATGTATAGGAATTGAATTTTAATATTAATCCTTCATAAATCCCTTGAATACATGCATAAATTTGTAGAGATTGAAATTAAATTGCTTGAGATTGAATTTCTATGTTTCGGGGTCATTATTTGAAAATACTTAATTACCCTTTGAAAACCTTTCATAACACACCTATGTAATAAATATGGGTTAGACCTCTTAGCTTGCTCAACCACCCATTTACACACTTACTTTACCTTTTATTTACATTATGGATATTAATCAATTCACACGTTTTTTGTCCACTTCAACCTTTACTGAAACATTTATTAATTCATTCAAGTTAGGTAAAACCACGCAAGTATCTAATACCAAGTTTTGACGACACGGATCTCTAGAAAGAAAAACAAGCATTTCCAAATTAATATGCCCTCTTTCTTGTTTAGGGTCTCGTGAATTGATAGTATGATTTTAAAAATAGTATACAAAACTAGGTGAGATTTTAGAATTACACGTCGAAATAATACATGTTGTATGATAATAATAATACAAGTGCATGCTTTGCAATCAAAGGTATTTATCTTTATAAGGAAAAAAATATCTTAAAATGATTGGTAGGGAATGTCTATGAGGTGGATGATAATTTATTTGATATTTTATTTTATTTCTTTTGGTTAGGTTATTAAGACTTTATTTGAATTGATATCTTAGTAATTATTATTTAATATTTATTTTGAGCAATTATCTTATAGTAGGATTATTATCCTAGAAACAATTCTAACATTCCATGAAGGAAAACTTTTATTGGATGGTTGAAAAGACAATAGTTCCAAATTTATTATATTCCATAACAATTTCATAGTTTCAATTCATTTTCATTTATTCTCTTAGTGCTACAACAATAATTTTCGTCCTCCACCACCCCCTCCCCATCCCCTGCCCCCCTCCACCACCCCCTCCCCCACCACACACCACCACCACACACACACACACACACCCCACCCCCTCCCCCACCACACACCACCACACACACACACACACCCCACCCCACCCCCTGCCCCACCCCACACCACCACTACACACACCCCACCCCACCCCACCCCCTCCCCCACCACACACCACCACACACACACACACACCCCATCCCACCCTCCACCACCCCCTCCCCCACCCTGCCCCACCCCCTGCCCCCCTCCACCACCCTGCCCCACCCCACCCCACCCCCACCCCCTGCCCCCCTCCACGAACACACATACACACATATATATATATACATACACACATAAATATACACACAAATATATATATAAATGGAAGAGAGAGAGAGAGAGAAAATGGACCTGAAAGTAGAGAGAGAGAGAGAGCAGCGTCGAGAGAGAGAGAGAGATGGAGGGAACGGCGCGGGAGGGAAAAAAGAAGGGGGATAGGGTTTTTGCTGCGAACATTGTCACGGTCGTGTCAAGGTCTTTGACCGTGACACGACTTGTCACGGTCATTGACCGTGACACGACCGTGACAAATTTATTTGCCACGGACTTGTCACGGTCATTGACCGTGACAATTCTTTGTCACGGTCGTGTCAAGGTCAATGACCGTGACACAAAACGCGTGTTTTTTTGTCACGATCAATGACTTTGACAAGGCTGGCCGGCTGAAAGGTGACAATTTGCCCATTTTGGTGTAGTGTTCCAAGATAATTTCGACAATTCCTAAACATGGAAAATCATAGCATTGAATTAATTATAATTAAACCACTTGCCTTAATCGTTCTTCAGATTTGTTGTTGATTGAAGGTGGTTGAATTCCTCTCTCTCTGTTTCTGCAGAATTCTTCTCTTTCTCTTTCTCTCTACAAGTTCTTCTCAAGGTGATAATGGAGGTGGGGTTGGTTTTTTTTTGCCAAGTTTTAAGGTTTCTAAACTTCTCCCGTAGCCCACTAACTAAATTGGGGTTGGAAATGGCTTAGTGGGTTAAGACTAAGTCAGATTTTTAACTCTAATTTTCGTGGGTTTTAATTACCCAATTTCCGAAATTACCAAAATGCCCTTATAAGTTACCGGTATGGCCCAATAATGCCCCGGGACCCAAACTTAACCCCCGGCTAGTGTTTTCTGACTATTTCCACCCTTCCGGACTCGTTGGCGCACTCAAAATGACCATACGGGTGGAAAAATAAAATTCACTTTTTAATTCAAATAATTATATTCCTGACGCGACTGTCACGCGCGTCCCAACAAAATTTCCCAAATTGCCGTATTTCAATCTCGCTACAATTTCAATAGTTCCAATATTCATATATTGCCATATATACACATTATAATCAAATACTAACTCACATCTCGTTAATATTTTATTCGGATTAATTCTCAATTAATTCACATTTAATTCAATTAATCCCATAAATAGATATCCATAAAAATACGGGGTATTACATCTTTGTTTAAGTTTAATTTTCTCTTTCAAATTACACATAACATATTTAGGTAAAATCTTCAATGAAGAGAAATAAAAGTATATTTTTCATTTTCTATTTATTTACAATAGATATCATGATGTTAGATTTTTTGGTTTGAGAATTCAAAATCTCAAATCTTTTAATTGTTAGTGTTTTTATAATCTAATTTAATTCCAATTTCCTCTGTGTTGGAATTTTTTCATACTGTATGATTCAATGTATTCATTTTATCTTTCTACATACATATATTCTTCTTATTAACTCTTACGTCGGTTCAGGTTGTAACTCCCAACTAAGAAAAACATGACTTCTAAGAACAACGAAATAAAGGAGCAAAATGAGTCCAAATTACCTTACTGAAGCTGAAATTACATGCCTTGGTTGAATTATCTTTGTTAACTCAAACACATACTCTAAACTGTATATTTAGCATCTTTAGACACATAATGTTCAAAGAATTTCCGTTTGTTATTTCCTGCTCTTAATATTAAAACTGAGTGTCACTTATTTAGTTCATGGTTTATCGATACTTATGAAATACATTGCACTTATTCAAGTACCATAATTTTTTTTTAATTTTTTAAAATTAATTTACAATTGTTGTTTTCAATTCATCTTATTGTTGAGTAAATTGTTTTAATTTCTTTGGAACTTAGGTTTGTCCATACTTATTAACCGGATGGATTCTCTTTGTTATTTTGTAATTTCTATTCAATGAACATGAATGCAGTTTCTTTGTCTCACATAATTTATCTTTGAAAGTTTTTGTATTGATATGTTAAGACTGATAATCCATCCATCATATTATGTAAATGTAATGACTAAAAAGAACTAATGCTCTGTTTAACTTCATAGTGATGATTAAGTAATTAAACATTTGGGTATCAATTCCTCACTTAACGTTAAGTAATGCTCTGATTTCCTTATAAAGATTGGCAATGGGACGAAAGCATCAACACATGATGAGGGTCCCGAACAGTCTCTCATTAACGTTATCTTCTCATCATTAAATATAAATGCCAGCTAGCCAAACTTCTTGACAGATCGAGCAATTCTTGCAATAACAAATGAGCACGTAGACTCACTCAATGATATGATGATTGATATGTTCCCCGCAGAATTGAAGACATTAAATAGCTTTAATGAAGTTGTGGATGACACACACAACTATTACTAAGAAGAATTTTTAAATTCTTTGATGTCGAATGGATTGCCACCACACGCATTGAAACTTAAACATAATTGTCCAATCATTCTTTTACGCAATATAGATCCATCAATTGGATTATGTAACGGAACAATAATGTTATACAAAAGTTCTTCGGATAATGTCATCAATGTTCGTCGCTCATAAAGTTGAAGAGGAAGAAGAACCTTTGAATCCTAACAAACGTCAGAAACAACATATTTAAGCATTAAATTTTCAGTTTTTATGATTACACACTATTTTTATCAAATGTCATCTTTCAATAACTGCGATTTGGAATTTGCTTGCTGAAGCTTTTTTTAACTTCTTTTTTTTTTAATGATATTTTCCCATAAATCATTTCAAGCTAATTTTATTGTGATATATTTATTCGGATTATATATACATACATGTTTGTGTGTATTTCTTCCTGCTTTTGAGTAGGGAGTTTTAAGTTCGTTTGTGATAGATTTAGAGTATTCACAGGAATATCTTGTATATTTTACAGTTGAATGGATGTTTGGTTTTGGGGTAATGATTGATGCTTTGTACTAGGTACTTTATGTTATATTCTAACAAAATAGATTCAACATAATATGTTGCAAGTATCTTTATCACTTTGTCCTTCACAGATTTGCAGTGAAAGATTAATATCTGGAAACGACCACACGCGCAACGCACGCGGACACAACTAGTAGAGGTAAAGACTCTATCTGATCATATTTCCCCCATTAATAACAGAATCATAAAATAATCAGTTTTATTGAAACTATATTTCATTAATATTCCTTTTGTGCTACAAAACTTATTCATCGCATCACATAGGAGGAACGTAGGCCTATTATACTAGGTGGGAGGTTCCACATTTTGTGGGTTGACTTTTTCAGCACATGTATCAGTAATATCCCATGTATGCTTAATAATTTTCACCCTACATTAGGTCTTTTCTCTTCATTTATTTGAGTAGATTAGTCGAGATCAATCGTAGCCCCGTGTTATCAAATGGACGGACAAATGAATTTTGATCAAAAAAGTATTTATATTTATTTGTGACATTAAATGTAAAATAATTTCAATATCAATAATATATATATATATATATATATATATATATATATATATATATATAATTTTGTATGATGGAGAGTGCATTAAACAAAATAATATTTTTAATAAAAGACGGGTTGGATTTATGTAATGAAAATTATTAAAATGAATTTGCATTTTATATTTAATTGTAAGTGTATATGTTATAGATGTTATATGTATGTCCCCATCGTACGAGTTACATGTTAGTTTAGTAATATTTTGATAGAGCTTTTATAATTTTATGAAGTTCAACATCAATTATAAAATTTTGTGTGTGTAACTATCAATTTCGAATTTTTTTTTTAAACCAAAGGAAAACTTGAGCACATCAACCACCATCTCTGGAAACCAAAGAGGCAAGCGATCGATTTTTTCCCTTAACATGTGTATTTTAATAGCTAACATCTCAGTGTTAGCAAAGAAGTAAATTGTTTTTCAATCCCCAAGTCGTTTTTCTCCTCTCCTTTTTCTTATGTTTTCTATTACAATATCGAGATCCAAACACTGCAGTGCTAATAGACATACAGGTAAAATATCTTCTTCCAATTAATTTGATTGAAAGGGTTGCTGACTGAGGAGCGAGCTTTCAATCACGGCTCCATCCATTTTTAATAACGTAGTTTAGAATTTATTATAAGGAATGTTGTTTAAGACGACACGTTCCACGGGTGGCAATCACATGTGAATAAGGGGTAACGTCAACTGGGACATATATATATATATATATATATATATATATATATATATATATATATATATATAGGGAGAGGTTCACAAGTGGACCAAAAGAATGGACTTTTTAATGGACTTAACAAAAAAGACTAATAAGTCTTGGTTATTGGGTGCCGCTGGCGCAGACCCATTACACTAAGGAATTAAAATTAGTGGGTTATTAGTTTTTTTTGTTAAGTCCATTAAAAAGTCCATTCTTTTGGTCCACTTGTGAACCTCTCCCTATATATATATATATATATATATGTATATCATAGCCTGTCTCTTAACACAAGATACAGACAGAAAACTCAAGTTGACACCAAACTGGAGATAGACACAAATTTAAGCATGTTACATCAAACATTTACTCAAAAATATCCAAAAGTTGGTAATTGATGACAGCCACCGTGTTTTTTCAACTATGATGCTTATCCCCAACTCTATTATATACAATTTTCTCTTTCTTTTCTTTCTTTTTGTTTCGATATATATAATGTATGACTACGATCCGATGTATATATCGTCCCTATTTAAAATTAAAATATATTCAAAAAATTCTTTATTTTTCTGATTTACCTCCTAAACTTTAAATTTTTACATAGCTTTTATTCTTTCGCCCAGGCTCCAGAGAGGCGGCGCTAGGATTTCTCAAAGGGGTGAGTTAAAATTAATAACGGATTTGGAAATTTTTGTCAATGAGGCCGAAGTTCCGACCAATGTCCGGGGTTGAGGGCGATTTCCCAAGAGGAGAAATTTATAAAGTTTTTGTATATATTTATCTATATTATTTTTCACTTTCCAGCAATTTTTAATCCTTATAAATTTTGGGGTCATTTTTCAATAACATTTTAAATTCAAATAACAACTTTTAACCCTAACATATTTTTTTTTCAATTTGGGTGGGGTGGGCTACAGCCCTGGTGGGCCCACCCCTGGATCCGCCCTTGGACTCAGACATCTTCATTTGTTCTTTGTCACCATATAGCCTTCAATAATAGCGTTCGAAACCAAGCCTTTTAGGTCAGTGGTATAAAGTTATCACTGGAAGAGTTGTGGGGGTGAATTGTGTTTGGCCCCCAATTCAATCCCCGGCACTATCAAAATAATGCTTGGGCAGTGGAAGCCACGAATCGCGAACGTGAATTAGTCAAGGTGTGCTTAAAACTAGCCCGGACACCACGTGGTATTATACCAAAAAAAAAAAAAAATAGTGTTCCAAGTAAAACAATTTCTCTGGGACATTACATGCATCGCCCACGTGGCAACTTTGATAACGATTTTTTCTGTCGCTCTCTCTCCCGAGCTTTGCTAAGTGGGGATACAAATTAGGAGCCATAAGTGCATCAGTTTTGGAAGCAGATTTTAATTGAAACCAATATATTTATGTGGAGTGAATTAAAACCAATTTATTTGGAGTTTTTACTATTTAATCCCTCACAAATAATATTTAAAGATTAAGCTACACTCGGCTAATGCTTAGATCTTTTTTTATAAATAAATGTATTATAAATCAAACTCTAGGGGAGCGGAATTCGTATGCAAGAAGTATACATAACAGAGTATAATCAAAGATAGAGAAAAACAAAAGTCGCTATCAAGAAAATCCAAATCTGCAAAACTGTGTGAAGTTCATCAATGAACTCTAATAAATCCTGAAGAAGAAGCAACGTCACTCTCCTTATACCAGCTAAGAGGGGTGCTCAAATACAGATAACGAAGTTTAGATGGCGCAGTCTCAATGCATTCAAAATATTTCACATTCCTCTCCTGCCAAATAGTCCAAAAGATACAATGAGGGACTAGCCACTTGTCACCCAACCACCCCCAAGGGGGGCTCCACGCCTCTAAAAGTGACCTCACAATCTCAGGCATGACTCACGCAATCCGGTTGAGTGCAAGGAACACATCTTACTGACCTCTCGTTACCTTGCAATATAAGAGAAAATTATTGATCTTCTCTTCCGCCTCCTTACAAAGCCAGCATCGACTTGCCAATAATTACCTTCTCTTCTGCAGACCCTAGGTCGTCAAGATGGCATGTATCGTCGCGGTCCAGACAAAGAAAATCCCCTTGGGCGGAGCCTTAACCTTCCATATTTTCTTCCAGAGGAAACAAGCTCTGTGGTTTCAAATCCCTCTCATAATGGAATAGTAGCCTCTGACTGTGAAGGCCCTTGTCTCACCCACTATCCATCTCAATGTGTCACCCCCTCTATGTAGTCGGGGCACCGAACCCAACAAGTCAAAAATATATCATCCTCCTATAGTTCTCAGCCCCAAAGCCTTCTTCTGAACTATAGGTACCACATCACACAACCCCCGCTAACACTAACATGGTCATCCACTAAACCATCTTAGTCTCCCCCAAGCTCAAATATCTTGAGAAATTGATCCTTAATAGTTCCATTCTTACCCCATATAACTTTCCAAAATCTTATTATGTCTCCTCTTCCTAATAAAATCTCTAGGTGTCTAGATAATTCCACCCTCCTTCGCAATATGCTTCCACAACCCTACTCCGTGAGCAACCCCCCCCCCCCCCCCTCGACCCCCATCCTAGATGCGTACAACCCCATAGCTCCTATTATCTTCTCCATAACTTCTCTTCTTCACAAAGGTATCTCAATAACTACTTCCCTAAAAAAGCATTGTTTAAAAGCTCCAGATTTTTCACTCCCCCTCCTTGATAGGCTTGCAAACCTCCTCCCATCTTACTAATCAATACTTAAAACTATCTTTGGTGCCTCTCCACAGAAAATCCCTCATGAGTTTCTCCATCTTCTTACGAACAACACATGGTGATATGCACAATATTGTCACTACGGTCGCGGAAGCATTAACAACTCGTCGCTACCTTGGAATACAGAGGTCGCGATCCTATACATTTATTAGGCCTTGTACCAAATCAGCCATACTCAACATTCGCTGTTGTCTGGGCCTAAACAGGTCGCGAAAACCCCGTTAGTCCTTGGTCGCTGCCCGGGTTCAAACAGGTCAAAGCACTCTCCAGACGCTATTGCCTGCATTCAAATAAGCCGCAACCCTTACCCTGACATCAGTCACTTAACACTTGTCCAGCTTCTAGAAGGATTCTTGGCTCTCCAGACTTATCTACATGTCACGTGCTCTAGGAACATGACACACCTTTATGACTTCTATAAATAGAAATGTTCACCTCACTATTGAGAGGGAATTCACTTAGCGAAGCCCTGCGAAACTCTCAGCTCTCTCTCTAGAGAACATCATACTAGGGGGCTCACCCCTGCTGCATCCGTAGCAAGATAACTACTCAGGACACACCTCAGGTTTCCATCTCAGATTTACACATGTATTCTCATCTCTTATATCTCTTGTACGCCTTTAACGATAATTCAATTTTGTATTGCACAATACATATAATGAGAGTAGAGCACCACAGTGGACGTAGGCTCATTTTTATTGCCGAACCACTCTATATTTTATGTTCTTTTCCTTATTATTTTCTTTATTTGTTTTCTACATTTAACATGATATTTGAGAACAACTTATGTTCGATTTCTCGTATCATCATTTTGGCGTCGTCTGTGGGAACCGAGGTATTAAATTTGGTTTCTTTTTTATATTTTAGGGTTTCTTATGCCTTATTTCATCCTTGAGGGTCCTCAGGTCATTGTCTCATGGGTGCAATTTGGATTGTGGAACTCGGGTTTTTGCATATAGAACATCGAACGAGGATTGTTTTTTTCATATATGTTTATTAGTCCTCTTTTTTAATGACATTAAATTTGTTTTCTATACCCCGGTGCTGTTACCTTGACAAAACAGTGTTGAAAAGCACAAAAGTCAATAGCCTCATAAAGGTGGATACCTAGGGAGGAGTTATATCTTTCCATTTCTGCTCTTTGCACCCATGATCTAGGGTTTACTATCAGATTTGTGCCATTTTTGCACCTCAAGATTGTTTTGCCCTTGGTAGACTCCTAGTAGGCCCATTATGTACAATTTCTATGAGTTAATCTCATGTTCTGGGCACAACCTTGGGATCACACCCTTCGCTGCCTTAGGTAAGATGTGGCCTGGCGGTTTAACTGCCTGAATGCCTCAGCCCTCTTAAAGCATATGGTTTATACAACTTTTCCAATTCCTGGGAAAATTGAACTTATTGCAAAGTGTCAGCGGACTCAGTTATGGGGGGAAATTCCTTTGATAAGGCGACGACAGTACCTACATATATACCTCAGGTCTCAGTCGCAGCAGTACCATATTGCAGATATTCAAAGACAACATCCTTGTTACTATACTTGGATCATTATTTGCATCTCTTGATTTCTCATCATTTTTCAATTGATTATAGGATACATATATTAAAAGATTAACACTCATAAGAAATGGAAGGAATCTCCGGATCAGGTTCGTAGCAGAGTGAAGAGATAACACAGCTACTGAGCTACATAAACCATCACTATGATAGCCAGGACTCACTTCAGAGACAAGTCAACTTTTTAAAGCAGAGCCTTTTGATGTTGGATTCTACAGCCTTCACTCCAGCGCAAATCGTAGCACCAGAGGCCGCACACCCCATGCCCATGGCTGCAGCAGAAGCTTCAGTAGCCGCAAAAATCGCGGCCATGTCTCAAAAAAGGTAGATGGAGAAACCAAAGACAAAATGCTATGAGAGCTACACCCCTCAAATCTACAACCATTAAGACATTATAGAGCTCATCAAGGGAGACAAACTACTCAGGTGACCTGAGAAGCTGAGGTCACTCCCCCCCCCCCCCCCCCCCCAAAGGAGACCGGGTCAAATGGTGCGAGTTCCATAAAGATCATGGCCATTGTTGATGTAAAAACTAGATTATATCTAATTAATCAATCACATATAAATAAGACAAAGGATTTTTAAAGTGGTCCAACCTTATGAGAATGGCCTACGTCCACTGTTTTGCATTGTTGAATGTTTGCCTTGAATCTCGATAATAGGTTTTCCAAGAGATCCAAAAGTCCTCCTCTTATGAGGAGGTTAAAATGTAATTATAGCCTTGAGGCTGTACATATGAAAGGATAATGCGATGTTATCTAGTAGAAATATACATCTGTACAATAATAATGCGCATTTAATGCATAGTTGTCTTTTAATTCTCTTGATTTGGATGCTCCGCACGCTAAGTAGCTCGGACCGCTTAAGTTGCTCGGTATCTTTAAGTTGCTCGGAGCACCTGAGTAGCTCGATGGCAATATGTTGTTCGTCGACAATATTTATATTTGCCACGTAGTGCTGATACGTGTCTTCAAGTGATTGTTCCATGTCAGCAGACTAAATTTGGTATCAACAGAAGCCCCCAATATTTCACAGTTGAGGTCGAAGGAGAGTGTGGAACATTTTGCTTGGGTTACTGGTCTTCATGAATTTTAGGAAGGTTTTTATTGTACATAATTCCTTTTTGACCGCATAATATCAAGCTTCATAAATATTTTGAATTTTCACGATCACTTCGATATTTGCGCC
Source organism: Sambucus nigra (assembly GCA_949130495.1). Lineage (NCBI taxonomy): Eukaryota > Viridiplantae > Streptophyta > Magnoliopsida > Dipsacales > Adoxaceae > Sambucus > Sambucus nigra. Next base: position 185,173,311 of record OX422209.1, on the reverse strand, counting down.
TTTTTCTTCTTTTAGCTGCCAAAAATGAAAACGTCTTTCCTTGTAATCATTGCTTTTCTCTATTCCCGAGGTAAAGTATTTAAGCACGACAGAAACTCTATCGTCTTCTACTTTTTAAATCTGTATCTTTGAACTCTTCATTTTCTCTCTATCTTGTGCCTTTGTTCTTTCCATCATTCATTGTCAACCGATCTCTCTTTCTTCTGTAAGATCTTCTTCCCTCTTTTTTATTTACTTTATTCACCATGGTTTATCTTGTTGAATCGTTGGATAAATTTCGGTTTGAGTTTTCAATACCTTCGTGGGTTATTTTGGAAGAACTTTCTTGTCCTTCTGATTTACTTTCTTTGACGGAGGGACACTGGTTCCCAAGTCTTTTCGTAGCTGAGTGTGGCTTTTCTTTCCCGCAAAATCCTCTGTGTTTGTAGTTTTACCAATATTTCAATATTGTACCTGCAAGAGTAGCTTCAAATACATGGAGGGTAGTTAATGACGTACATAGGTTGAATCAACTTCATGGAACTCGTTTGGTAATTCTAAAAATTATGTATTGCTATAGATGGGTTACCAGCGACACTACTTTCTATTTAAAAACTTGGTTTTCGAATAGAGATTTAGTTATCAATCTTCCCGATGCCAATAGGGACTATTTTGATCATGGGGGTTGTGATGAAAAATTGGCAACACCCTCCATTAAATGGAAATAATGTGTACCAAGGTCCCAGGTGTCCATCTTATGGCAATGGGATATGTTGTTTTTATTTTTGAAATCTTGTTTTCTTTGTATTTGATGAAATGCATCACTGGCATTAGTTTTATTTGTTACAGTTGACAGTAAAAGGAAACCTCCAAAGGAAACCGACATTAATATAAAACATTTAAAACTTATCTGGGCTTGCATCAATCTGTTGTTGGGGGTCACATTAAATCTACTTCTTATTTGTTGCAATACAGAAGCTATACTTCATCTTTCATTGCTCGTCCTATGGTGGTTGATCTTGATCGGATACCAACCTTTGAAACCAGTGTGGAAGGTTCTTCTTCTGACTTAAGTACTCCTAAAACTGATCTAATGAAGAAGAGGAAAGATCCTGCATTTTTTGGCAAGTCTTCCTTTGCCACTGAAGAGGCAAAAAAGAATAAATAAGATGTCCCAAATGAGGGGACAAAGAAAATAGATGTACCCCCCTCTATTGCTGCTAAGGAAGCTGGAAAGAAGCCCCCTATGCCTCCAAAAGAGACAGTGACTTCGAGTGAGACTGTTGTCATCTCACCAATAGAGACAACACCTTTAATTGAAAGTGCTCCTGCTCCTCTGAGGAGAATGAAAAGAAGTTCTACTGAGAGACCTGTTGACCCTATCTCTCAACCTTCAAATGTTGAAGGTAATGTTCCAGCTCTTATTCCTCCGAGCTCTGCTATAGGCTCGATCAAATCTTGGACTGTCCCAAAATTCCAAGGCATTGAAGATACCTTTTCTTGTGAGAGAATTACTACTTTGGTTGCTCAACACATTACGTCAATAAGTATCGTTAGCTTGAGTCCTTTATTTTCTAGTACTATATTCATATATTGACTAAACTTCTATCTTTTTTCAGCTCGTGACACTACACCAAATCCTGCGAATGGTCACGCCCAGTGGGTCACGGCCCAAGTCCGCAACCAACTGGTCGCGAACTTAGGTTGTGACCATCTCATTTTTTGGCATGACCATATTCATTACCACATTGAGTCATAGATGCTCTGAAAGTGGTCACGACCCAAATCCCTGACGACTGTGGGTCACGGACTTGGGCCGTTACCAGGTCGTGACCATCTTCGTGCCAAAATTCCCTCCAAGCTTGGTCACGGATGGGTCACGGACTTTGTCCGTGACCATAGGCGTGACGAAGCACAAAACATACATATATTGGGTCACGACTAGAGGTCGTGACCATTTATGAGCATGGGTCACGGCTATGGGCCGTGACTAATTGGCGGTGACTACATAACTTAGCTTCATTGATGGGTTGCAGTTGATGGGTCACGGCTCTTGTCCGTGACCAGTTTCAATCCTAAAAAAAACATGCGCTTCATATTTTCATTTCCCCGCACATATCTTATTTCTCTCTTCCCCAAACACTGGTATGGAGTAAGGGGCGATAGAGATTTTGTGGGTAGCAGGTGCGATATTGGTTATGGAGTAAGGAGCTGGTATGGAGTAAGGATATTTCGTGGGTAGCAGGTGAGATTTCGTGGGGACGAGCAGCGGCGGCTGCCCACCTCAAGCTTTTCTCCCTCTCTCTGTAAAATCCACCCACGATTGCACGGTGTTCCACTTTGCTTCTCAGATCATGGGCGGAATGGCGTCATTTCTCGCTCCTCAGATCGTGGGTATAAATTGAAAAATTAGAAAGATTTGGGCATAAATGTAAATTGAAGGACTTAACAAAAACAGTTTGGGAGATTTTCTGCCTCCGCCGGCATCAACATAAGAACTGCTAGTGCTCATGCTCGTCATTAACAATTTGGGAGCTTTGCGTTGCTGCTCCTACTCGTCGACATTTGTAAGTAAAATCTCAGTTTGTGTTTCCTTTTCTAGCTATTATTTTTTTATTTACTGTATCCTACTAGCCTGTACGATGTAGCTATTGTTTGTTTTCATCCACTTTTGTTTTTACTTTTAGACCAAAGCCACTATTGTTAAATTTCATACACTCGTGACAGTGGTGAGAAGAGGTATCTAGTTTTCGTATTCTTTATTTATATTAGTTTTGTATTATATTAACCAATATTAAATTTGTATTAAAAAAATTGGAATAATATTATGCAATATCAAAATTGTAGTGAGTGTCAATTTGTATTAGTTTTTAGTGAGTGTCAATTTGAGGTATAAATTAAGGGTTTGAATAGATAGTTTATATTTAATATTGTAGCATTAAAATAATCAGATGGAGGATCAATGGATGAATCATATGATGATTATATACGTAGAGAAAGATGTATTTGATGAGATAGATGATGATATTATCATTCAACTCTTTCAAAACATGAAAGGTCATCGAGGACAATTGTAACTGTAATTGTGTGAAAAAATTTCAATCGAATATTATATTTTTTTTTGTGTTATTCTCAATCGAATATTTCTTTCTCTTTCCATTAGATTTAATAAATTCCGTTATTTTTGTCTCCTCCTCTCTCCGCCTCCGCTCCGGTATGGGCTTCCCTGTCGGCAAACACATCATCCCCGACAAACCCGTAAGCCCCCCATAATCCAATCTTAACATTTTTACTCACAAAATCACAAATAAACAAAGCCCTAACTCTATTTTTTTTCATTTTTTGGTTTGTTTCAGCTTCCTGTAAATGATGAGCTGACGTGGGATGACGGGACTGCATTTCCAGAGCCTTGTATTGACTGTATTGCCGATACTGTTGGCAAGGTCTAAACCCAATTTGGTGTTTCTTATATTCAAAATTTTAACATTTTATTATTTCATTACATTGAATTTGGTGTGTTAATTCAGTATGAAGCTTTGGCTTGGCTGTGTGGAGGTTTAAGTTGTTTTGCAGCCCTAGGATTTTTGGCTGTTTGGAATGACAAATCCTCCACAATTCCTTTTATATGTCATTTCTCTCCACACATTGACATACCCTTTTAGTAATTTTACAAGTATTCTATTCAAAAGTGCCTCGCTTTATTAATTGCTTTCATGATATTTGGGTTTTTTACTCATATTTCACCAACCCAATTTGATTTTTTCGATCTCAGCATTTTTATGCACATTGTAACATATCCCTTATGTTATAAACTGGATGAAGAAATTGACATATCTGTCTTAGTGCTTAATTATAAAATCTTTATCTCGGGGACCTGAAAAGTGTCTCATTTCATCAATTTGCTTGCGTGAATTTTAAGTTTTGTGCTAGAGCTTTCCATGTCCAAAGAGCACCACCAATGTAAGTTTTCTTTACCCTCCACCCTAATTCTTTTTTATTGTTTCGTATTAGCAATTAATTTTAGGGTGTGTTTGGATAACAAAGTTAGGAAAATTGAAAAACAGTTGAATTTTTATTTTCTATCAGAAACTGTGGGAAAATATAGTTACTCAACCAATAATTATTCAATTTTAGGGTGTGCCATGTCATACTGGATTTTCGTGTGATGTTCTATCGGGTTAGTGTTAATATTTACTCAACCAATACCCAATTAGTTAATAGCCATGCCATGTTGTATCGGAGTTCGAGTTGTGTCGTGTTCATGTAGAGGTTACAACAACCCTACTGGCTTCTGGTGCTCGACCTTCACTTCATGACAAGTGATACACTTGGCCACGAAAAGCACGACATCATTTTTCATTCATGACCACCGTTAGTCTAAGCATAAATCCCAGTACAACTTAAACTAAACCCCAATTAAATATTCATGTTTTATCACTTGTTGGTTTCTATGCTTGATTATTTATTAGTGTCGTTGATTTTTTTGTATTGGATTGGGCTCCAATTGCACTAAAATTCTGGATCCGCCACTAAGGTGGGGTGTGGTATTTCCACATCTTTCCTCTCCATATCTCACACAAATGGGTCACCGCAGTTTAGAGGGTGAAAACTCAAAACAGCCCCCGAACGGCCCCGTGGGTGGCGCCAACACCTCCCATGAGACCAATGTAACTCGTAGGAACTGACCCCGCAGCCGCGGGACTCCCGGTTTGAGAATACGACGATAATTTGCATATTTCTAGACTTAGCCTTAAAAACATGGCATTAGAGGGTGAGAACTAGAAACAGCCCCCGTACGGCCCCGTGGGTGGCACCAACACCTCCCACGGGACCAATGTAACTCGTAGGAACTGATCCCACAGCCGCGGGACTCCCGGTTTGAGAATATGACGTTAATTTGCATATTTCTAGACTAAGGCTTAAAAACATAGTGTTAGAGGGTAGAAACTCGAAACAAGCCTCTAACGGCCCCATGGGTGGCAACAACACCTCCCATGGTACCAATGTAATTCGTAGGAACTGCCCCCATAGCCGCGGGACTCCCGGTTTGAGAATACGATGATAATTTGCATATTTCTAGACTTAGGCTTTAAAACATGGCGTTAGAGGGTGAGAACTGGAAACAGCCCCCGAACGTCCCCGTGGGTGGCACCAACACCTCCCACGGGACCAATGTAACTCGTAGAAACTGACCCCGCAGCCGCGGGACTCCCGGTTAGAGAATACGACGGTAATTTGTATATTTCTAGACTTAAGCAAATCATGGAGTCAGAGGGTGAAAACTCGAAATAGCTCCCGAACGTCCCCGTGGGTGGCACCAACACCTCCCACGGGACCAATGTAACTCGTAGAAACTGACCCCGTAGCCGCGGGACTCCCGGTTTGAGAATACGACGATAATTTGCATATTTCTAGACTAAGGCTTAAAAATAGGGTGTTAGAGGGTGAGAACTCAAAATATCCCTCTAATGGCCCCGTGGGTGGCACCAACACCTCCCACGGGACCAATGTAACTCGTTGGAACTGACCCCGCAACCGCGAGACTCCCGGTTTGAGAATACGACAATAATTTGCATATTTCTAGACTTAGGCTTAAAAGCATGGCGTTAGAGGGTGAGAACTCGAAACAGCCCTCTAACGTCCCCGTCGGTGGCACCAACACCTCCCACGGGACCAATGTAACTCGTTGGAACTGGCCCCGCAGCCGCAGGACTCCCGATTTGAGAATACGATAATAATTTGTATATTTCTTGACTTAGGCTTAAAAACATGGCGTTAGAGGGTGAGAACTCGAAATAGCCCTCTAACGGCCCCGTGGGTGTTATAACTAGAAACATCCCCCGTACGGTCCCGTGGGTGGCACCAACACCTCCGATGGGAGAAATGTAACTCGTACGAACTGAACCCACAGCCGCGGGACTCCCGGTTTAAGAATACGACGATAATTTTCATATTTCTAGACTTAGGCTTCAAAACATGGCGTTATAGGGTGGAAACGCGAAACAGCCCTCTAACGGCCTCGTGGGTGGCACCAACACCTCCCACGGGACCAATGTAACTCGTAGGAACTGACCTCGCAGTCGCGGGACTCCCGATTTGAGAATACCATGGTAATTTGTATATTTCTTGATTTAGGCTTAAAAACATGGCGTTAGAGGTTGAGAACTAGAAATAGCCCCCGAACCGCCCCGTGGGTGGCACTAACACCTCCCACGGGACCAATGTAATTCGTAGGAACTGACCTCCCAGCCTCGGGACTCCCGATTTGAGAATACGATGATAATTTGCATATTTCTAGACTTAGGCTTAAAAATATGGCGTTAGAGGGTGAAAACTCAAAACAACTCCCGAACGGCCCCGTGGGTGGCACCAACACCTCCCACGGGACTAATGTCACTCATAGAACTGACCCCGCAGCCGCGGGACTCCCAGTTTGAGAATACGACGGTAATTTGCATATTTCTAGACTTAGGCTTAAAAACATGGCGTTAGAGGGTGATAACTCGAAACAGCTCTCTAACGGCCCCGTGGGTGGCACCAACACCTCCCACGGGACCATTGTAACTCGTAGGAACTGACCCCGCAGCCGCGGGACTCCCGGTTTGAGAATATGACGGTAATTTGCATATTTCTAGACTTATGCTTAAAAACATGGCGTTAGAGGGTGAGAACTAGAAACAACCCCCGAACGTCCCCGTGAGTGGCACCAACACCTCCCACGGGACCAATGTAACTCATAGGAACTGACCCCGCAGCTGCGGGACTCCCGGTTTGAGAAAACGACTGTAATTTGCATATTTCTAGACTTAAGCAAAACATGACATTAGAGAGTGAAAAATCGAAACAGCTCCCAAACGGCGCCGTGGGTGGCAAAAACACGTCCCACGGGACCAATGCAACACGTAGGTACTGACCCCGCAGCCGCGGGACTCTCGGTTTGAGAATACGACGATAATTTTCATATTTCTAAACTTAGGCTTCAAAATATGGCATTAGGGGGTGAAAACTCGAAACAGCCCCCTAACGGCCCCGTGGGTGGCACCAACTGGGCATTACAGGGTGAAAACTCGAAACAGCCTCTGAACGCTCCCGTGGGTGGCACCACCACCTCCCACAGGACCAATGTAACTCGTAGGAACTGACCCCGCAGCCGCGGGACTCCCGGTTTGAGAATACGACGATAATTTTCATATTTCTAGACTTAGGCTTAAAAACATGGCGTTAGAGGGTGAAAACTCGAAACAGCCCTCTAACGGCCCCGTGGGTGGCACCAACACCTCCCACGGGACCAATGTGACTCGTAGAAACTGACCCTGCTGCCGTGGGACTCCCGGTTTGAGAATACGACGTTAATTTGCATATTTCTAGACTTAGGCTTAAAAACATAGTGTTAAAGGGTAGAAACTCGAAACAGCCCTCTAACGGCCCCATGGGTGGCAACAACACCTCCCATGGGATCAATGTAATTCATAGGAACTTCCCCCCACAGCCGCGGGACTCCCGGTTTGAGAAAACGATGATAATTTGCATATTTCTAGACTTAGGCTTTAAAACATGGTGTTAGAGGGTGAGAACTAGAAACAGCCCCCGAACGTCCCCGTGGTTGGCACCAACACCTCCCACGGGACCAATGTAACTCGTAGAAACAGACCCCGCAACCGCGGGACTCCCGGTTTGAGAGTACGATGGTAATTTGTATATTTATAGACTTAAGCAAGTCATGGAGTTAGAGGGTGAAAACTCGAAACAGCTCCCGAACGTCCCCGTGGGTGGCACCAACACCTCCCATGGGACCAATGTAACTCGTAGGAACTGACCCCGCAGCCGCGGGACTCCCGGTTTGAGAATACGACGATAATTTGTATATTTCTAGACTAAGGCTTAAAAACAGTGTGTTAGAGGGTGAGAACTCAAAATAGCCCTCTAATGGCCCCGTGGATGGCACCAACACCTCCCACAGGACTAATGTAACTCGTTGGAACTGACCCCGCAACCGCGAGACCCCCGATTTGAGAATACGACAATAATTTGCATATTTCTAGACTTAGGCTTAAAAGCATGGCGTTAGAGGGTGAGAACTCGAAACAGCCCTCTAACGTCCCCGTCGGTGGCACCAACACCTCCCACGGGACCAATGTAACTCGTTGGAACTGACCCCGCAGCCGCGGGACTCCTGATTTGAGAATACGACAATAATTTGTATATTTCTAGACTTAGTCTTAAAAACATGGCGTTAGAGGGTGAGAACTCGAAATAGCACTCTAACGGCCCCGTGGGTGTTATAACTAGAAACATCCCCCGTACGGTCCCGTGGGTGGCACCAACACCTCCGACGGGACCAATGTAACTCGTACGAACTGAACCCACAACTGCGGGACTCCCGGTTTAAGAATACGACGATAATTTTCATATTTCTATACTTAGGCTTAAAAACATGGTGTTAGAGGGTGGAAACTGGAAACAGCCCTCTAATGGCCTCGTGGGTGGCACCAACACCTCCCACGGGACCAATGTAACTCGTAGGAACTGACCTCGCAGCCGCGGGACTCCCGGTTTGAGAATACCACGGTAATTTGTATATTTCTTGATTTAGGCTTAGAAACATGGCGTTAGAGGTTGAGAACTAGAAACAGCCCCCGAACCGCCCCGTGGGTGGAACTAACACCTCCCACGAGACCAATGTAACTCGTAGGAACTAACCCCACAGCCGCGGGACTCCCGATTTGAGAATACGATGATAATTTCCATATTTCTAAACTTAGGCTTAAAACCATGTTGTTAGAGGGTGAAAACTCAAAACAGCTCCCGAACGGCCCCGTGGGTGGCACCAACACCTCCCACTGGACTAATGTCACTCGTAGAACTGACCCCGCAACCGCGGGACTCCCAGTTTGAAAATACGACGGTAATTTGCATATTTCTAGACTTAGGCTTAAAAACATGGCCTTAGAGGGTGATAACTCGAAACAGCTCTCTAACGGCCCCGTGGGTGGCACCAACACCTCCCACGGGACCATTGTAACTCGTAGGAACTGACCCCGCAGCTGCGGGACTCCCAATTTGAGAATACGACGATAATTTGCATATTTCTAGACTTAGGATTAAAAACATGGCGTTAGAGGGTGAGAACTAGAAACAACCCTCGAACGTCTCCGTGAGTGGCACCAACACCTCCCACGGGACCAATGTAACTCATAGGAACTGACCCCGCAATTGCGGGACTCCCGGTTTGAGAATACGACTGTAATTTTCATATTTCTAGACTTAAGCAAAACATGACGTTAGAGGGTGAAAAATCGAAACATCTCCCAAACGGCGTCGTGGGTGGCATCAACACCTCCCACGGGACCAATGTAACTCGTAGGTACTGACCCCGGAGCCGCGGGACTCTCTGTTTGAGAATACGATGGTAATTTGCATATTTCTAGACTTAGGCTTCAAAATATGGCATTAGGGGGTGAAAACTCGAAACAGCCCCCTAACGGCCCCGTGGGTGGCACCAACTGGGCATTACAGGGTGAAAACTCGAAACAGCCTCTAAACGCTCCCGTGGGTGGCACCACCACCTCCCACAGGATCAATGTAACTCGTAGGAACTGACCTCGCAACCGCGGGACTCCCGGTTTGAGAATACGACGATAATTTGCATATTTCTAGACTTAGGCTTAAAAACATGGCGTTAGAGGGTGAAAACTCGAAACAGCCCTCTAACGGCCCCGTGGGTGGCACCAACACCTCCCATGGGACCAACGTAACTCATAGGAACTGACCCCGCAGCCGCGGGTGTCCCGGTTTGAGACTACGACGGTAATTTGCTTATTTCTACACTTTGGCTTGAAAACATGGCGTTCGAGGGTGAAAACTCGAAACAGCCCCCGAACGGCCCCGTGGGTGGCACCAAAACCTCCCACGTGACCAATGTGACTCGTAGAAACTGACCCCGCTGCCGCGGGACTCCCGGTTTGAGAATATGACAATAAGTTGCATATTTCTAGACTTAGGCTTAAAAACATGACGTTAGAGGATGAGAACTAGAAATAGCCCCTGAACGTCCCCGTGGGTGGAACCAATAGCTCCCACGGGACCAATGTAACTCGTAGGAACTGACCCTACAGCCGCGGGACTCCCGGTTTGAGAATACGGCTGTAATTTGCATATTTCTAGAGTTAAGCAAAACATGGCGTTAGAGGGTGAAAACTCGAAACAGCTCCCGAACGGCCCCGTGGGTGGCACCAACACCTCCCACGGGACCAATGTAACTCGTAGGAACTGACCCCGCAGCCACGGGACTCTCGGTTAGAGAATACGACCGTAATTTGCATATTTCTAGACTTAGGCTTAAAAACATGGCGTTAGAGAGTGAAAACTCGAAACAGCCCTCTAACGGCCCTGTGGGTGGCACCAACACCTCCCACGGGACCAATGTAACTCGTTGGAACTGACCCCGCAGCTGCGGGACTCCCGGTTTGAAAATACGACGGTAATATGCATATTTCTAAACTTAAGCTTAAAAATTGGGCGTTAGAGGGTGAAAACTCGAAACAGTTTTCGAATGGCCCCGTGGGTGGCACCAACAACTCCCACGGGACCAATAGAACTCGTAGGAACTGACCCCGTAGCCACGGGACTCCCGGTTTGAGAATACGACGGTAATTTTCATATTTTTAGACTTAGGCTTAAAAACATGACATTAGAGGATGAGAACTAGAAACAACCCCTGTACGGCCCCGTGGATTGCACCAACACCTCCCACGGGACCAATGTAACTCATAGGAACTGACCCCACAGCCGCGGAACTCCCAGTTTGAGAATACGACGATAATTTGCATATTTCGAGACTTAGGCTTAAAAACATGACGTTAGACGGTGAAAACTCGAAACAGTCCTCTAACGGCCCTGTAGGTGGCACCAACACCTCCCACGGGACCACTATAACTCATAGGAACTGAACCCGCTACCGCGGGACTCCCAGTTTGAGAATACGATGATAATTTGTATATTGTAGACTTAGGCTTAAAACACATGGCGTCAGAGGGTGAAAACTCGAAATAGCAACGGCCCCGTGGGTGGCACCAACACCTCCCACGGGACCAATGTAACTCGTAGGAACTGACCTCGCAGCCACGGGACTCCCGGTTTGATAATACCACGGTAATTTTTATATTTTTTGATTTAGGCTTAGAAACATGGCGTTAGAGGGTGAGAACTGGAAACAGCCCCCGAACGGCCCCGTGGGTGGCACCAACACCTCCCATGGGACCAATGTAACTCGTAGGAACTGACCCCACAGCCGCGGGACTCCCAATTTGAGAATACGACGATAATTTGCATATGTCTAGACTTTGGCTTAAAAACATGGCGTTAGAGGGTGAAAACTCAAAACAGCTCCCGAACGGCCCCGTGAGTGGTACCAACACCTCCCATGGGACTAATGTCACTCGTAGAACTGACCCCGCAGCCGCGGAACTCCCGATTTGAGAATACGACGATAATTTGCATATTTTTAGACTTAGGCCTAAAAACATGGCGTTAGAGGGTGAAGGCTTGAAACAGCCCTCTAACGGCACCATGGATGGCACCAACACCTTCCACGGGACCAATGTAACTCGTAGGAACTGACCCCGCAGCCGTCGGACTCCCAATTTGAGAATACGACGATAATTTGCATATTTCTAGACTTAGGCTTAAAAACATGGCGTTAGAGGGTGAAAACTCGAAACAACCCTCTAACGGCCCCGTGGGTGGCACCAACACCTCCCCCGAGACCAATGTAACTCGTAGGAACTGACCCCGTAGCCGCGGGACTTCCGGTTGATGAATACGACTGTAATTTGCATATTTCTAAACTTAAGCTTAAAAACTGGGCGTTAGAGGGTGAAAACTCGAAACAGTCTCCAAACGGCCTCGTGGGTGGCACCAACACCTCCCACGGGACCAATGTAACTCCTAGGAACTGACCCCGGATCCGCGGGACTCTCGATTTGAGAATACGACGGTAATTTGCATATTTTTAGACTTAGACTTAAAAACATGGCGTTAGAGGGTGAGAATTAGAAACATCCCCCGTACAGCCCCGTGGATGGCACCAACACCTCCCACGGAACCAATGTAACTCATAGGAACTGACCCCACAGCCGCGAGACTCCCAGTTTGAGAATACAACGATAATTTGTATATTGTAGACTTAGGCTTAAAAACATGGCGTTAGAGGGTGAAAACTCGAAACAGCCCCCGAACGGCCCCGTGGGTGGCACCAACACCTCCCCACGGGACCAATGTAACTCGTAGGAACTGACCTCGCAGCCGCAGGACTCCCGATTTGAGAATACGACGATAATTTGCATATTTTTAGACTTAGGCTTAAAAACATGGCGTTAGAGGGTGAAAACTCGAAACAGCCCCCTAACGACTCCGTGGGTGGCACCAACACCTCTCACGGGACCAATGTAACTCATAGGAACTGACCCTGCAGCCGTGGGAGTATCGGTTTGAGAATACGACGGTAATTTGCATATTTCTTGATTTAGGCTTAAAAACATGGTGTTAGAGGGTGAGAACTTGAAATAGCCCCCGAACGGCCCCGTGGGTGGCTCCAACACCTCCCACGGGACCAATGTAAGTCGTGGGAACTGACCCCGCAGCCGCGGGACTCCCGGTTTGAGAATACAACGGTAATTTGCATATTTTTAGACATAGGCTTAAAAACATGGCGTTAGAGGGTGAGAACTAGAAACAGTCCCCGTACGGCCCAGTGGGTGGCACCAATACCTCCCACGGGACCAATGTAACTCGTACGAACTGAACCCACAGCCGTGGGACTCCCGGTTTGAGAATACGACGATAATTTGCATATTTCTAGAGTTAGGCTTAAAAACATGGCGTTAGAGGGTGAAAACTCGAAACAGCCCCCGAACGGCCCCGTGGGCGGCACCAACACCTCCCACGGGACCAATGTAATTAGTAGGAACTGACCCCGCAGCCGCGCGACTCCCGGTTTGAGAATGCGACGGTAATTTGTGTATTTCTAGACTTAGGCTTAAAAACATGGCGTTAGAGGGTGAAAACTCGAACCGCCCCCGAACGGCCCCGTGGGTGGCACCAACCCCTCCCACGGGACCAATGTAACTCGTAGGAACTGACCCCGTAGCCGCGGGACTCCCGGTTTGAGAATACGACGGTTATTTGCATATTTTTACTTGGTTACTAATAATTTTAAATCATATATGCAATATTTCAGCTTGATTAATTTTTTTGTAAAACTACTTGGTTACTGATATTTTTTTTATGTATCCTAACAAACGAAGGAGGAAATGGTCTACAACATGAAGATTGTTTATATGTTGTGGACATTCAGGATTTTGTTTTTGTGTTACAGCCGTGCGGGCTTTTATTGTTTAGTTTTATGGCCGTGCGGGCTTTTATAATTTGATTGTTGAATTTTATGGCCGTGCGAGCTTTATAATAAGCAGGTTTTACATTTACAGGTTTTGGAATGTCAAGAAAATAGAGGAAACTCCGTCCAATTTTTTTTTGGTCTGTGAATTATTAAGACGTGTAATATTTATAAGTTTGTATATATAGTTGTTTATTAACAATGTTCTCGATTCGCTATTTGTGATTTTTTTATTGTTTCGCCAATAATAAATATTTGTAGCACCTCGTACGTGTCCAACGTTACACGCAGCAACCGATGGTGTACTCATAGGACCCCCAATTTTAGGATTGGACCAAAAAATATATATATATTTTTTTAAATTATAGTTAAATATGGTCATGGACTTTGTCCATGACCATTTTTATTTTTTTCGTCGCCCATGAAAATGGTCGCGGCCAAAGCCCGCGACCATTTTTTTTTATTTTTTTTTGTCATGGATCTGGGTCGCGGACTTTGGCTGCGACCAATTGGTCACGGTTATGGGTCACGGATGAGGGCCGCGGCCAATTTTTTTATCATAGTCGTGGGTCGCGGACTTTGGTCGGGATCAATTTGTCACGGTTGTGGGTCACGGATGAGGGCCGCGACCAAATTTTTAAATTTTTTTTTATCACGGACATGGGTCGCGGACTTTTACCGCGACCAATTTGTCACGGTTGTGGGTCACGGATGAGGGCGCGACCAATTTTTTTAAAATTTTTTTGTCACGGACATGGGTTGCGAACTTTGGCCACGACCAATTTGTCACGGTTGTGGGTCACGGATGAGGGTCGTGACCCCTCCCGAGTGGGAGAAGAAATTAAAGGATGCCGAACAAGGTAACAAGGAGCTTGAGGTCTAGCATAAATTTGTCGAGGAAGATGTCGCCAAGCTTCAAGATGCTAAATGGCGTAAAACAGAGGTACAAGAAAAACTGAAGGCTACCAAAGAGCTCCTTAGGGAAAAGACTTCCTCGGATACAGAAAAAAGGAAAGTTGTCGTTAAAAAGTCTTTTAGTTCTAGTTGGGACAAGGGTTGGAATAAGGGCCTGGTTGTTATGTCTTCTTAAATGGAGTATGCCAGCGTTAAATATTTTAGGGATGGATGGGTAGCAGCCTTGAAGAAATTAAATATTGATGAAAATTCTGAGTTGTTCATGGATCATACTCATAATCCTCCTCCCTCTCCTGGAGAAGAAGAAGAAGATGAAGCTGCTTCAGATGAGTCTTCTGTGATGACAGGAGAGCAAGTCCCTCTTGCTGCTGTTGTTCAACCCTCCGAGAAAGTCCAATAAGCCAGCACATCAACCGAGCAACTGCTATTGTTCTCCGAGCAATCGACCCCTTCATCCAAACCGTCCGAAGAAGTCATAGGAAATATTCGGGTCTTTTATTTCTTTGTTTTCTTGGATGTAAACCTGATCCTGTGTTTTCCTTTATCATGATGAATAGAAATTGAACTTTTATTGTTCGTCTGGAATTTCTCTCTTACTTGCTCTGTTCGTATCTTTGTTGATTTTATGTTTTCATCTTCTCTTTTCTAGTTTATGGCCAGGATGGAACTCTTATCAGCTCATGATACAGAGTTGATGAAGAAATGAAATAACTATTTAAAAGCTAGTCATGCAAACTTTACTGAGGCCCAAATAATTGACATCCTCGGGTCAGATACCTCTGAACGAGCAATTGATGCTTACCAGTACTTGAAGTGCCTACTTGATCGTGCTGTGACCAATAATGTGGCTTATTACGAAATGATTGAAGATCTTCAGGGAATGATCGAGGAACTTCACCAGTAGTACAAAGAATCCACTACACTTTTACATCAGAGTTATGAGAAAAAGTACCAATAATTAAGTGCTGACAAGGGATATGACAAGTACATTTCAGCTTATGAGAAAAAGTAGAGTGTGTTAAATCTTAAAATTGAAGAGCATAGACATATTTCCAAGCTACTGGAGCAACAGAACATCGCTTTGCAGGAGGAAATAAAACAGCTCAAATATGTAGCCTTTTCTTCTTCATGAGCCTTGGTCCCAATTAATGATGATGGTTTTTCCTTTTTAGAAGTAAAAAATGCTAACGTACGAGATGATTTAGAAACTTTAAAACGAGCAGGATCTTCCACGCCTACTCATGGTAGAGCAAGATCTTCTTTTCGTGGATGAGCAAGAGCTGTTCGGATTACTATTGATGAAACAAGAACTCAATTGGCCTTATAGAATCAAGTCGTTTAATTGATGGCGAAGAATCAACCTTTGGCAGACATGTCTAAGAAGATTTTGAGTTTCACCGACAAACTCTCTTGTCAGAGTTCTACTCTGGAAAGTAAAGAAATTCTGGTGAAGAAGCTCCACGAGCAACTTGAGAGATTGACTTATCAATTTCACAAGCAGCTCAGGGAATTTTTGATGGCTAGGTATAATGAAGCTTTGTATCACCTTGATGCTCGTTTACAGCAGTCGAACAACGAAGGATATAATCAAGGGTGGTTGAATGCCTTATGTGTTCTGAAACTGGATCAAGGTCATTTCTTTTGGGATTATTATGAACCTGGAGTTCTTGATTTGCCTATGCCTCCCTTCAAACTCGACCTTAATTGGATTCCATCCCGTGCTATTCCTCGAATTTTAATCTCCAAGTATCTCGATGATTACAGCCTTCATTGAAACTTTGATATATCTCGTCCATAGAACTTACTTGATCGACCATCCATAAGTAATGTCAGAATGTTGCGAGATATGAATTTCATAAACTCTCCTTATGCATTAGATGATCCTCCAGCTGGGGTGAAACCTGTTTCAAAAGAAGAGGGAAAGAAACCCATAGAATAGGACATTTTTATGTAATGAATCAAACTTCATATCATATGTAATCTACTTAGTTTTAATGAATAAAGTTTTACAATTTAATTTCTTTGTAGAATGCCATTGTTACTCGTTGGTGAATATATATATATATATATATATATATATATATATATATATATATATATATATATATATATATATATATATATATATCCTGTTTTGTTTTTTGATAATGGAATTTGTCCCATTTGTTGTTTGATTGTAGTGACTTGTCACTCTTTGGGCCTAAGCAATGGAATGATTTTCATCCCATGTTCCTACTTAGTTATAGTAATCTCGTCTGGATTACCTTGTTTCCTAGGCAGTGGATGCCCCGGGAGGTCATCCATCTTCTTGCCTAGTTTGGCACCAATCAACCGGAGTTGGTGGTTATTGAATTACCGACCAACCGGAGTTGGTGGTTGAATTATCGACCAACCGGAGTTGGTGGTTATTAAATTGCCGACCAACCGAAGTTGGTGGTAAATGAATTGCCGACCAACCAGAGTTGGTGGTAAATGAATTGCCGACCAACCGGAGTTGGTGGTTATTGAATTGCCAACCAACCGGAGTTGGTGGTTAATAAATTACTGACCAACTAGAGTTGGTGGTTGCTGCTCTGAATGTGTATAATGTGTAGTGTGTAGCACTAATATTCCGAAAAAAATTCAACAAAGGAGGAATATATGGGCGAAACATTCTTTTAATCATATTGAAAGAAATTGTGTTACATGTGGAATTTAATTACTAATAGTACTTGCGCAGATGCTCTGCATTCTTGAATTCTTCTCCTTCCAAGGTTTCAATTTTGTATGTCCCAGGACGAACAACTTCAGTTACTCTGTAAGGTCCATGTCAGTTGGCCTCCATTTTGTTATGCTTATGGATCACTTTCTTCAGCACATAATCCCCTTCTTTCAAATCACACTGCTTCACCCTTTTGTTATAGAACAAGGTTGTTCATTGTTGGTATACAGCATTCCTGATTGTTGCTTCTTCCCTAACTTCTTTGAGCATATCCAAATCTAAATGCCTCATCAAGTCGCTTATAGAGAATTGAAATTAAGCACTTTATGTGTCGGTAGACCCAATTCAGCAGGTATGACAGCCTCACTCCCGAATGTCAACATGTATGGAGACTCCCCAATTGCTGTTCACGGTGTAGTGCGATAAGCCCACAACACAGAGTGTAGCTCGTTAATATAGTTTCCCTTTGCATCATCCATATTTTTTTCACACCATTCAGTAGGGTTCTGTTCGTCACTTCAGTTTTTCCATTGCTCTGGGGATAGCCTGGCGCGGAGTGGATTTTCAGTACATTAGATTGATGATAATATGCAGCAAATTCCTCATTGTCAAATTGGGTTCCATGGTCAGTAATGAATGCGTGTGGGAGACCATATCTGTAAATAATACTCTTCTAAATAAATTGATAGACTTTGTCGTACGTCATATCAATGAGAGGTTCAGCTTCCACCCATTTGGCAAAATAATCCACAGCAACCACGAGGTATTTGAATCTTCCTTTGGTTGTCGGAAGTGGACCGACCAAGTCTATCCCCCACATGGTGAATGGCCAATTGGAGGTGATGGGTGTTAACAATGCCTGGGGAGTTCTTCGGATGGAAGAGAAATGTTGACATTTATCGCACTTCTTAGCATAAGCTACGCAATCAGCTCTCATCGTTGGCCAGTGATACCCCTGCGTTGTTATTCTCTGCAAAAGCATCCGACCTGCTACATGGGCTCTACAAGACCCTTCGTGAACCTCTTCAATCAAGTCCTTAACTTCGGAGGGATAGACAACTCTCTGTAGTGCTGCTATAACGCCTATTCTATACAAAATGCCACTGGTCAATACGTAATGAGCAACTTTAAATTTTAGTTTCTTGGCTACGAATTTATCAGTTGGCAAAGCCCCCTCTTCTATATAGGCCCTAATGGGGTCCATCCAAGATGGTCCCAAGTCGAGGGTAATGAAGTTTATCATTAAATCTTTGCCTACGCTCCGACCAGCCAGGATTTCTATTGTGACTGTTCTTCGTAGCTCGGTACGTGTTGCTGATGCCATCCGAGCTAGGGCATTGGCTCTTGCATTCTCCAATCTCGGTATTCTGATCAATTAAACTGTGGTAAAAGTCGAGATAACCTCCATAGCCTTTGCATGACACCTGACCATTAGTTCTCCTTTTGCTGTATATAATCCCAGAATTTGATTTACGATTAACTGTGAATCACTGAACACCACGACTTGCTCTGCCTTCATGGTTTTGGCCAAACTTAGACCCACGATCATAGCCTCATATTCATCTTTGTTATTGGAGGCTTTAAACTGAAAACGTAGAGCATATTCTATATCAATCTCATCGGGACTATTTAAAACAATTCTTGCTCCACTGCCTGTGGAACACGAAGAGCCATCCACATACATATTCCATATAGGTACTTCATTATCAAACTCTTGATCACACTGAGTTCCTCGATGGAATATTTGATGCTTCTTTTTGTCTTACCCGATACTGCTCGCTGCTCGTTGATTATCTTCTCTTGATCCTCCACGAATGGAAGTTGGTCGGGTGTTAAATTCGATGATCCCGTAACATCCACGGGTTGGTGTGTATTAATCTCCTGCTCTTCGGAGGTATCAGAGTGAGTAAACTCTGCGACAAAATTCGCTACTGCCTGCCCCTTAAGTGACGACCTAGGCTCATAAACTATGTCATATTCACCAAGTTCTACTCCCCAGTACATCAATCTTCCTGATTTCTCTGGTTTATCCAGAGCTTGTCTTAATGGCATGTCAGTATACACCACTATAGTATGGGCTTGGAAGTATGGCCTCATCCTTCTGCTTGCTTCGATTAGTGCCAGTGCTAACTTTTCCAGTCTTGGATATCTGATCTCTGCTCCTCGAAAGGCCTTGCTGGTGTAGTAGACCAGTTTTTATACTCCGTCCTCCACTCTTATTAACGTCGAGCTGCATTTTTTGAAACTGCCAGATACAAGTATAGTCTTTCTCCTATCACTGGTCTCGATAACAATGGAGGTGTTCCCAGATATTTTTTTTAACTCTTGAAAGGCCTCCTCACATTCATCATTCCTCTCAAAAGTTTTTTGAAGTGTTTTGAAGAATGGGAGGCATCTGTTTGTTGCTCGTGACACAAATCTGTTAAGTGTTGCGACTCGTCCTGTGAAACTTTGCACTTCCTTCTTCGTAGTTGGAGATTGTAGTTCCAATAGGGCCTTGATCTTTTTAGGGTTCGCCTCGATACCTCGTTGGTTAACAATATATCTGAGAAACATACCTTCTCTTACTCCAAATATGCATTTGGTGGGATTCAACTTCATTTGATATTTCTCTAATTGATCCAAAGTTTGACCTAGGTCAACTAAATGATCAGCAGCTTTCTTACTCTTCGTCAGCATATCGTCGACATAAACCTCCATGCTATAACTGATTTGCTCTGCAAACACCTTATTCATCAGTCGCTGATATGTTGCACCTTCATTTTTAAGTCCGAAAGGCATAACATTATAGCAATAAGTTCCCCTTGGGGTGATAAAAGAGGTACTTTCCCTGTCCTCAAGTTTCATTTTGATCTCGTTGTAACCAGAGTAAGCATCCATGAAACTCAATAATTTATGCCCTGAGGTAGCATCCACCAGCTGATCGATTTGAGGCAAAGGAAAATGATCCTTTGGAGAAGCTTTATTAAGATCACACATATCCTCCACTTGTTGTTTTTCTTCTTTACCATCACCACATTTTCTAGCCAATCTGGATATTTAACGTCCTTAATAAAAAAAGGCTTTATATAGTTTCTCTACCTCTTCCTGTATAGCTGGGTTCTTTTTAGGACTGATTACTCTTCTTCGCTGCTTCACTGGCTTAATTTCCTTATTCACGTTGAGCTCGTGACACAGGAAACTCGGGTCTATTCCCGGCATGTCTTCATGACTCCATGTAAAAGTCTATTTTCTGCGCTTTAAAAATGCTACCAGTTGCTGTTTTAATGATACATCCAATGACGCACCAATTTAGGTTGTTTGTTCTGGATGTTCGTCATCCAGAATGATATTTTCGATAGCTTCCATAACCTGGCCTTTCAAGAGCTGAGACTCGTCTCTAGGATCTAATGTTTCAATCTCTGCACCTTCTATTTCATCCACTTGATAGGTAGTAGTCTTCTTTCTGGATTCTTCTCATTCTTCCTGTTCGATAGATGAATAGTAGCATTCCCAAGCAACTTTCTGGTCGCCTTTCACAACTCCCACTCCAAAGTTAGTTGGGAATTTTAAACATTGGTGTACATTAGATGGTACTGCTTTGAACTTCTTCAGACCTACCCTTCCCATGATGATGTTGTAAGCTGATTGGACATTTTTATTTATTACGAAAAAGCGTACTCTTTCTGTTCGACAAGCAGACCATGTACCAATAAGAATATCCAACTTGATCGTCCCAAGTGGAAAAACCTTTTCGCCAGTAAAACCGAGGAGGGACCTATGATAGGGCTCCAACTGGGCTAACTTCAGATTCAAACTGTCAAAGCATGGGTAGAACATGATGTCTGTAGAGCTACCATTGTCCACCAGTACCCGTGAAATCACCAATTCCTTCATTCTCATCTTGATTAACAATGGGTCATCATGAGGATATAGTACACCTTTCAGGTCATTCTTAGAGAAATCGATGACCAGTTTGTCCCTATTCACCTTCCTCGGGCGATCATCTCTAGCCATGTTGATGCACTGAACGTAAGAGCAAGCTTGGGCCTCATTGTGGTAGGTTTTCCTTTTCGCAGTTAGATCTCCACCTCTTGCATCTCCACCTGTAATGACATTACATTCAAATGACCCGAAATGGATTGAAAATACCTCGCGTTTTGGCTGTCTTGGGCTTTTGAGGAGATCGAGGTCATCTTCTGGATTATCTTCGTGATCTCTCTTCTTGTCTTCTTTTGCTCGGTGAGGAGACTTAGATCTTTGCCTTCCTGGATCGCTGGTCTTTTCACCATTTTGGCGATCAACATATTTAGCCAATTTTCCTCACCTGATGAGTGCTTCAATTTCATTCTGGAGAGTTATGCAACGTTTGGTCATGTGACCATGGTCTTTGTGAAATTCGCAATATTTGGACTTGTCCCTTTTGTCAGGATCTGCCTTCATTTTCCCAGGCAGGCTAACTCCTCGTTGTTCTTGATCTCCTACAGAATGTGATTTATGTCTACCTTTAAGGGAGTATAATTTCCATATTTCCTCAAATGCTCTAGCACTTGCTTACCTTTCAACTGCTTGTTTCCTCCATTATTCTTTTGATCCTTCTTCTCGGTTTTACCAGCCTCAACCTTGTTCTCCTTAGTGTTTGCATTCTTTTTCCCAGCCATAGCTTCCTCAGCGTTCATGATCTTGGCTGCCTTTGCCATCAGTTCTTCTATGGTTCTAGGTGGATCTTTGGACAAAATGTAGTACAGCTTATCTGGTAATAGTCCACTCATCATAGCAGTAATTGTTATTTTTTCCTCGTAATCTATTACCTCAAGTTTCTCATTATTGAAACGAGTAATGTAGCCTCTATTACTTTCTTCTGGCTTCTGTCTAACACTCAGTAAGTGTGCTACTCGTTTAACTGGTTTTGCTCCAAAACAGAAATTCCCTATGAAAAGTTCTACCAGTTGAAGGAAAGTCGCAATCTTCCCCCGAGGAAGGTTGTTGTACCATATCTGAGCTGACCCGGTTGAGAGTTCCCGAAAATGCCCTGCATCCCGTCTCGTCTGGAACCGCATAGATATCGGCAGCTACTTGGTATTGTTCTATATGGAGGACAGGATCAGTTTTTCCATCATATTTAGGTGTCACCATAGGGGATTTGAATTTTGATGGCACGGGAAAGTCCACGATTATCTGTACAAATGATGTCCCTTATACAAAAGTTCTTTGTAGGGGATTCTTGTCCTTAGCCATTTCCCCTAACCTATCTTCCAACCTTTGAATAGAGCTTTTCCATACATCGTTTCCCACCTCGGGCCTATTTGCTCGAGCGTTTGATCGCATTGAGTTTTCCCCATGGGATCTTTCATTACGAGCTGCTGGGCATAATTGGGCAGAGCCTTCCCTTTGGTCGGATGGTCGTTGAGAGATCCTCGATGCAATCCTAGGAGGACTTATATACCTCCTAGGGCCCAAATGATCAAAAGGTGAGACTCTACTCAACCTTTCTAGATCACTAGTCCTTTCTGGAGTTAGAGTGGCATTCCGTTGAGAATCTGTAGCTCGTACTGATGAGGTTCGGCCAAGTTGATACGAAGGATCATTAGATCTGTCAATGCGATATGAGTCAGTACGTCTAGATTGAGAGACCTCTGGGAATAGCATTCGTCTAGTTCTTAAATATGGAAAATGGGTATTTCTCTAAAAACTTCATTGTCCTGATTGGGCCGGCACCCCACCTTGAATAGTTTGTATAAGGTGACACATAGTTTCTTGCATGGTCGTTTGGCCTTGGGCTAAATTAGCCATTATGCCTGTCAGATCTTGAATATTTGGGGGAGTAGAAGGGTTTGGAGGGACCCCAGTGTTTCGATTACTGGATTCCGAATTCTCAACCATAGATGATGAGTTTTTTTTGGTGAAAAACACTAAGTATAATCGTTTCCCATAGACGACGCCAATCTGTTGATGTAAAAAACTAGATTATATCTAATTAATCAATCACAGATAAATAAGACAAAGGATTTTTAAAGTGGTTCAGCCGTTTGAGAATGGCCTACGTCCACTATTTTGTATTGCTGAATGTTTGCCTTGAATCTCGATAATAGGTTTTCCAAGAAATCCAAAAGTCCCCCTCTTATGAGGAGGTTATAATGTATTTATAGCCTTGAGGCTGTACATATGAAAGGATAATGCACTGTTATCTAGTAGACATATACATTTGTACGATAATAATGCGCATTTAATGCGTAGTTGTCTTTTGATTCTCTTGATTTGGATGCTCTGGACGCTAAGTAGCTCGGACTGTTTAAGCTGCTCGGTATGCTTAAGTTGCTCGGAGCGCTTGAGTAGCTCGGTGGCAATATGTTGTTCGTCAACAGTATTTATATTTTCCACGTAGTGATGACACGTGTCTTCAAGTGATTGGTCCATGTCAGCAGACTAAATTTGGTATCAACAGCCATGATATCACAAACTGCTTCTCCCTGAAGAACGAGGTGTAAAGGATGGTTAGGCAAGGATTGTTTCAGCGGTTCATAAAGGATGCCTGAGAG
Organism: Sambucus nigra; assembly: GCA_949130495.1. Classification (NCBI taxonomy): domain Eukaryota; kingdom Viridiplantae; phylum Streptophyta; class Magnoliopsida; order Dipsacales; family Adoxaceae; genus Sambucus; species Sambucus nigra. The sequence continues at coordinate 185,149,805 of OX422209.1, read as the reverse complement.
ATACAGTCATTGACTGAAAGGACGTATGCTTCATTTCTGCCTTAATTTCCACTTAGTTTCCATTTTTTTATTTTTACACTCTTTATGTAGCTTTTACATGCATGTTTTATATATATATATATATATATATATATGAGAATGGCAGTTTTAGCCACATATTAATTCTCGATATCCTCCTTTATAACTTCGCAAAAAATCCTTGTCTTTAACAGATTTGAAAAAGGCACTTTTATGACCAACTATCCCGAAGATAATTTGTTATGGGAGCAAGAGTCTATGGAGGAGAAGGGGTGACGGACGTAGTTGTTATTTAACAACCCCCATATTTTGGACTCTTTCGAAGTTTGGGATGCTTAATTTATCCATGGGGGATTATAATACCCCTTCTCAACTTTTAGGATGCTTCTTTTAGCCATGGGGCTTGTAGTCACTGTTCTCAACTTTTGGGATGTGTCACTTAGCCATGGGGGCTTTAAACATCCATTTTTAACATTCTAGATGCTTTGATTAGCCATGGGGGCTCATAATACCCAGCTAGGGATGGCTTGATATATATCTGGTTATAGTCTTGGGTGTCTTGATAACGAACCCAGTCTAGAGAGGCTTTAGAGTTCCTCAAGAAAAGAGAAGATGACAAATAGATAAGGAGTGCGTCGTATAAACAGATATCTGGCAATGGAAGATAATTCCTAATCGTCCACAATCCAAAAATCACTGCTCTCCTCTTTCAAAAGGTCCGTTGAAAATAATAAGGAAAGTGCTGCAGTAAAATTATAATTGTCCACGGCAAGATAATTCCCTCCCCGTATATCCTTCATTTCTGCGAAATCATTTCTCATCAAGTGGGCCAAGGACTTTAGAGTCCGCGACAAGAGAATTTGTTCCCATCTATCCTACATTTCTGCGGAAACGTTCCTCATAAAGGAGACAAGGACTTAATCATCCATTTCAGTCCATTCCAGTATTTTTGCAGTAAAGTTTTCAATTGGACATCAGAAGCTTATGGACGCAGCCTCGTGAATCATAACCATTTAGTTCCACACAGCCGTAACCTATCACTAAAAATTTTCAAGTATGTTCTATTGAATTGTGTAAACATTCAAGTATACTGGACCTTATTCAACAGTGCAGAAAGCAGTGTAAACAAAAGTGGCGGCAGCCTCTTAAGATGCATAACTTGTTCAAGATTGTATTTAAAGTAGTGGCATTCATCAAAGTTTGTAGCATAATAAAGAAAATTGCAAACATGTAAAAATAATAAAGCATGAATTTTGAGAGAATCAAAATGGTCACAGCCCCGTATAATTATAAACAAGTTAAATGTTCAGAAATGTTCAAAATTATTGCTGCAACCCAAAAAATATTACAATATTGTGGAAATATAAAGGTTTACAAGAGACTAAGAGGTCGCATCCTCTTCTAGATCGTGTACATCATATTCAACCATAGTCTCTATCTCCTCAGTTGTGGCAGCTTCCTTATCAATCTCAGTTCCTCCACACATTCATTATGCTCAGCATCACGTAGCTTCCAGGACATTACTTTCTCTCTTGATTCAGGGAAATTTTTCACCACCCTATGCCTAAGTTCCTGGAAGTTGCGAAGGTAGTCCTTGTTATTTATTAGAAAGAAATTTCTTGAAGTGTTAAAAGCTGCCACAACATCATCTGCAACTTTATTCAAGGCTGCGGCGTAATTCACATCTTTCTATTTTAAAGGTGCAACATTGTCTCTATCCTTTTACTGAAGGACAGCAGTGTGTCCATGCACCAGCTCCTCATACCTCTTCTGGAAGAGGTTGCATTTGTCCTCATAGGTCTTAGCATTTTTGGTCGTTTCTATGGCCTTTGCCTCTGCTACTCTTAAAGACTCTAGGGCCTATCTGAGGTTCTCTTCTTCATTCCTCTGGGCCTCAACTACAGCGTTGACTTTAGCATCTGCGTTCATCTTATAAGCCTCTAGTACCGCGACAGATAATTGCTTCCCATCTTCAATAGAAGAGGTGATATCAGTCTCTAAGTTAGTATTATGAGTAGATTTCGTGAACTTATAGAGTCTGAAGATACCCTCATACTTTAATCTTTGGGACATAACAACGTCAGCAGCCTCAAATTTTGAATAAGTTAGTGCAAGCAAAAGTTACTAGCAATAGAGAAAATAATAAATTACATATACTTACTCACAACAAGCTATGGAGGGCATATTCCTCCAAATCTTCATAACCTTCCTTCACCATACGGTCGAGGTCAATAGTTTTAGATCGCCCTGGAAGTTGTATACCATAAGGAATTGGGATTAAGTTGCCTTATTTGAGGTCACGAACGACCATCTCTTGCCCAACTTTAGGGAGTTAACAAGTTGGCGTTAATCACCACATTGTTCTGCAGTGGAGGAGGAGAGCCAAAAGGTAAAACATGTATGGGATTGTTCCCACCTTGGAAGTCCCCATCAGAATCCATTAGACTTGTCACACCCAGCTGAGGAGCTATACCATCTCCAACACCATCCTGCTTATCCTGGTTCATTACATCATCGGTGTTGGCTACATCCCTCTCTATTTAAGGATTGACCTTTTCAACCCTACAGCAGTGGGTTCAGTCACAAGAGTTATTCCCTTTTTCTTCTTCCCTTAGGTGCTCTCTTTCTCTTCTCTTTCCCTTAGGTGCTCTCTTTCTCTTCTTCCCCTTTTTCTTAGGGGCTTGATTGAGGGTTACTGCGTCCTCATCCATTTCAGCCAATTGGGTAGCTAAGAGTTCACGGTCAATCTCCTCTCCTAAGGAAAAAATAAACCAAGTTAAAGATAGAAGTTGTAGCGAGGAATATAAAAAATTAGAAGCATTGAAGAATTACCTTCCATAGTCATTTTCTTTGGCGCTTATTTGTTAGAAAAATTACCTTACTTAAAAATGTTCGCGGAAGTGACGAGAACACTGAATCTTTTCACTTTATTTCTGAATCCTGTCGCATCCTCAACTCTTTTCTTTTGCTCACTGTTGAACTTTAGATTATCAATAGTAGTACATAAGTATTAATGTCAGTATAAGCCGCAGTGGGTAAAATAAAAATATTTTCAAAATTAGAAGGCTGCAACAGAAGCAACTTTGCCTGTTTTGGAAGGACACCCCCATGCCCGTGGCATCCTCTATGTTTTCTTTCTCTCAGACTTCTCGGGATTAATTTCCCAACTCTCTCCACAGACGAAGAAAAAATTTCCATTCCAATTTTTAACACTAGAAGGCCTCTCAAGATACAAAAATTCTTTATTGTTCCGTATAGTAAAATAGTAATACCACGGAAAGTCCACGGAGTTCTCCTTTGACCTATAAAAGTTGAAGAACTCCACGGGAGCAATGTACCTATCAAATTTCTTCTGCTAATGTAACAAGGAAGCAGGAATGGCCCTCCAGCCATTTAGATTTAACTGGGTTGGGGCCAAATTCATGGAACTGAATAGATGGACTAGGAACTAGTAATCGTGCCACTAGGAGGATCTCAGATCTACACACGTATTCTCATCTCTTATATCTCTGGTACGCCTCTAACGACAATTCAGTCTAATATTTCACAATGCATATAATGAGAGTAGAGCACCAAAGTGGACGTATGATCATTCTATAGCCTAACCACTCTATATTTTTTGTACGTTTCCTTATTATTTGCTTTATTTGTTTTTAGATTTGACATGATGTTTGAGAACGACTTATGTCTGATTTCTCATATCATCACATGGTAATGGTAAGATAGACATAAAATATGTTGGCAAACTAGACAACGAACTCTTAATCAGTGTCAACCTCCCCCTTACGAAAGATATAAATTCTTCCACCATACAAATCTCCTTATCATTCTCTCTAAAATTAGGCCCAAATCGCTCTAGACTTAAACTTAACTCCAAACAGAAGCCTAAGATAAGTAGAGTGGAGATAACCTGTAAGGACATAATTTTACAAATTTATGTTATCAATTAAGTATGTCGTATACCGCTACAAACATCGAAGAATGTTCAACATCAGATATGCATGAAGACGGATCTGAATATCAAGTTTTCTTCAACATTCAAGCCTCTGCAAGTTTAACTTTTGTAAGGTTGTGTTTTAAGTCCTTAATAATTCACTTAGAGTGTTGGGATATTTTTCATCAAAAAATTTCTAAGTTGGAGCGGAGTTTTTAAGTTTTTCGTCAAAAAATATTTTTCTACGTGCTAACGCGAATTTTCAGAAATAAAAAATGATTTTATTTTTCACACTGGATCATTCGAGTGATAGTGGTTGTCATTTAAGAGACATAGCGATGTCGCGCAAAGCTCGTTAAAGCGATGCGTGTCCTCGTTCGAGAGAGAGCCCTGCTTCGTAGGAGAAATACATCGCCTTAGATTTTCTATAAAAAAAGGCTTTTCCAATTTTGTTCTTAATAAGAAGACCTGCGATTTTAAACAGAGACGAAACTGCTTTTGCATATTTCTTTGTCTTCTATTTTTAGGGTTTTAAACCTTTTTGTTTTCAATTCACAAGATCCCAATAGTTTGTGTGAATTGTTTTGGAACTCAATAACAAAACTTTGTTATTATTCATCTTTGGGGAGTGCGGCTCTACACCTGAAGACTAAGGTCATTAAGGTTCGTTGTGTGTGGATATTTGTTGAAGATAGGACTGCGGTTCGTGTGGCTTCCCTACGTGAAATCCATTGCTGACTCTAGGTTGCGTGTCTATGTAGGTTTATTGAGGTAAACTTATTGCAGATTTCATTGTGGTTGAAAATTGAGATTTACTTCAAAGTGAAATAAAAGGTTTTGCCCTTCGAGGATTTTTTTCTAAAAATCTATGAGTTAGCATATTTGTGTTTATGATGGTTTGACACACGCACACAAGTAGTTGTACGGTTATGGGCTTAATTGATTTGTTTTAAAAATTAACTCTAATTAAATAAGTTTATTGTTGGAATTTGTGAATTTATTTATAATCAGTATCTCACACGGCACATCACTTCTTACAAATTGGTATCAGAGCAGGCTACTTAAATTTACCGAGTATTCTTATTTTTTCTGCAAAATTTGTGTGATATTGATTTTTTTTTAAATCTTATTTTTTAAAAAAATTATCGCAATGTTTCCAATTGAAAACTTATATAGTCGGTTGCCATTTTTTTATGGGTCTAATTATGCTTAGTAGAAAGCCCGCATGAGATCACATTTAAAAGCAATCGATGAGAGAGTGTCTTTAATTTGTAAAAGAGGCTGTACTCCTCCCACTGTCACCGCGAATAATGCCATGAATTTAAAACATGTGTTAGACTAATTCACGAGGTCTTAGTGAAATTTCTGAACACGTCACCCCCGATGATTTTCGAGGTATTACGACGTGCACCACGTCTAAAGAAGCGTGGTATGTTTTATAACTCACACACGAAGGCATTAACACGGTCAAAGAGTCTAAAATTCAAAATTTAACTACTCAATTTGAAACGATTACCATACTTGAGACTGAGTGTTTTGATGAATTTATGCATGTTTGTTTGACATTGTCAACACTATTTTTAATCTTGGTGAGCCTATACTTGATGCACGAGTGGTTAAAAAGATTTTAAGATCACTGCCAAAACCTCTTATCCCTAAAGTGACTGTTTTGATTACCTTAGATAATTTGGGGAATGTAAAATTAGAACAGTTGGTAGGAGACCTTTAGACATATGAGATTGACTTGTTTCCTGACACTATCAAGCTTAAAGATAGAGGGATAGCACTTAAATCCCAGTCTTAAAGGAAAAAGAAAGTGAGTTTTTGTGAGTCTGAATCTAAGGACTAGTCTGATTTTGATATGGCCATGCTTGCAAAGAATTTTAAAAAGTTTCTCAAGTTTTCAAAACAAAATTCTTCCAATAAAAGGTTTTTTAAGAAAAAAAAGACACGGCCAAAGAAAGCGGTGAGAAATAGAAAAAGGGTGAGGGAGATTTAGAAAAAGTAACATGTTTTTAGTGTGAGGGCAAAGTTCATAAGTCGTTTGAGTGTCCCACTTGACTTAGGAGAGTGGGAAAGAAAGTTGCTATTCCAGTCACCCTTAGTGATAATGAGGGTGATGTGAAAGAGTCCGGGGATGATTCGTCTGAAGGATAGTTTGTTTCCTTTTTTGCTAGTCACATGAGCACACCCATTTTATCCCACGACGATGAGGATATTTATTTACGTGAGACCTCCGAGGATGATTTGAGTATTTCTAACTAGTCTGAGAGTGAGTGCGCTAGTGAGGGTGATAGTGAGCTCTAGATCGCATTTAAGGATTTTTGTACTGAGACTTTAAAGACTAAAAAGTTAAATAGGGAGTTGATTCTTAGGGTGAAAGATATGGAGACAGAGTTAGAGAGTTTGAGGGAGTTTGTGTCAAAAGTTACTCAATTTGAGAAGGTGAAGGCTTCGTTGAGTGAACAATTAATAGATTTAGGCCGGGAAAAGAGTAATTTGACCACCACAGTGTCTAGTCTGATGACATGTGTATCCCAAATCGAGAGTGATCTCGAACATTACCAGGAGGTAAAAGTCCCTTTAGAGAACGCATCTAAGAAGGTTGTAAAGATGGTTCTCAATCACATTTTGGGTAGTGGTGAGAGTTTACGAATAAGTCATGACGGTGTGTCAACTTCACAAGTTGCACTCGAGACGGTTCCCACTTTAGTGTTTGATTTACATGGCTCTCAACCCATCCCACCTTGGCATCTTGTACCTTTTATGAGAGCGTGTAATAGACATTTTGAGAGAGGTGTTCCTAGGCCTGTTTATGTTTGCACACGTTGCAAGAAGAGATCACATCTTAGAGAGTTTTGTTTTAAGTTGGGTCATGTGTCATGTTTTGCTACCATACGTGTTCACACGCATGCGCCCACATATGATGCTTTGGATGATTACACAAGAGAGTTTACACATGTTAGTGAGCATGTAAAGTTTTTAGTCAAGACTTCATATGATTTGATGGAGGTTTTTCATAGGATGTCACCACCTTTGAAAAACTCCACCGCACCTAACGGTTGAGGTCTAGACTTGTTTGCTAGCATAGATTGATTTGCATGATGATATTTTTTTGCCTATTGATAGTATGTATTTTTTTATTAGATTTTTTGTTTTTGAAAATTGTTTGAAAAATTCAAAAAGATTTTATTTTTATAAAATTTTTGGAAAATCTAAAAAGATTTTTGTATTTTATTTTACACCGTATATGAATGGACATTTAGGATGATCGAGTCACAATTTTATTCCATATTCATGTGATGATTTGATAGTGTCTTGATATGCGTTATCATTTCATTTTTGTGCTTTACAATGTTTGGAATCATTGAGATGTAATTTGTGATTACTACCTACATGTTTGGCTCATGAGTTCCTTTATTGCGCACTTGCACGAATTTTTTTATTATTGTACTTGTTTATCACATATTAGTCGGAGTATTGTCATATCATTTATGTCTTTAAAATGAGCCATATGCGATAAAACTTGACAATAGAAGTAGTGCATCTAAAAAATAATTTTCGTGAGGAATTTAATTGTAACAAAATATGATGAGTGAATGACGGGAAAGGGCTGCGAGAGCTAAAAATTAACTCATCATGAAAGTCACCGTTTAAAAGCGCTCGAAAAAATTTAGAGGTAATAAAAAGATAAATATGCCAAAAGGGTCCGCCTCAAAAGAAAAATATAATTATTATTATTATTTATGAGAGAGTTTGGATGGAAAGAAATGAAAATTGGATTTGCACGTCTTGACAGCATCTTGAACAAGCATTCACAGTTTTAGACGTTATTAGTGTGGGAATCACTTTTGACTTTGATGGATTGATTCAATGCCACTTAAATTCATCACTTTTTGACACCTAAGGACGATTATTGAGATTCATTCGTTAGGAGTACACGTATACATCGTCAACTATGTTATGTTTGATTGCGTTGATTTGCCTATTGAATATGTTCACACCCATTCATTCCATTTCCATGATTTGATTTTCTTAGTGTAAATTCATCGTGTGTGATTTTTGTAAAATATTTTTTTTTTTGCATTTTTTATGAAAAAATAAAAAATAGTTTGTGGACAGCTTTTGAGTTCTCCTTTGCATGAGTGTAGTTTGATCCATATATGCTATGCATTTTTATCGTGACAAATCTATGTTTATTTTGATTTATTCGTTTCCTTGTCTAATTTCGGACAAATAAAAAGGCGAAGAACAAATTATGGGGGAGTTTTTGCATTATGGGGGAGATTTGATGATATTTATTGATTTATTCTTATATCATTTCAAACTCTATGCGTCACGAAGTTATTTTCTTTGTCTCATGTGTGTAGGTATAAAATTGAAGATCATTATATTGTACACCCTGATGAGAAAAGCGTAAAGATTTGAAGTTGAAGATTTTGAAGAATTGGACTTGCATGTTTAGTACCTTTTCAGTTATGGGTTCATGGGAGGGTATTAGATTTGTGTAGGCATTATGTTTTGATAATTCAGATTTTTTATTTTTGTACCGGCATAGACATAGGGGGATATTTGTAAGGACATAACTTTATAAATGTCCATTACCAATTGAGTATGTCGTATACTGTTACAAACATCTAAGAATGTTCAAGATCACATATGCATGAAGATGGATCCGAATATCAATTTTTCTTCAACATTCAAGCCTCCGCAAGTTTAACTTTGGTAAGGTTGTGTTTTAAGTCCTTAATAATTCACTTAGAGTGTTGGGATATTTTTCATAAAATATTATCTAAGTGTCGGAGTTTTTCGTCGAAAAATATTTTTCTAAGTGATAAGGCGAATTTTCAGAAATAAAAAATGATTTTATTTTCCGTGCTGGCTCGTTCGAGCGACAGTGGTTGTCGTTCAAGAGACATAGCCATGTCATGCGAAGCTCGTTCGAGCGACGCATGTCCTCGTTCGAACCATAGTCCTATTTCGTTTGAGAAGCACCCCGCCTTAGATTTTAAATAAAAAGGCTTTTCCAACTTAGACCTGCAATTTTAAACAGAGATGAAACTGCTTTTGCATAATTCTTTGTCTTTTCACTTTTAGGATTTTAAACCTTTTTGTTTTCAATTCACAAGATCCCAATAGTTTGTGTTAATTATTTTGGAACCCAAGAATAAAACTTTGTTATTGTTCATCTTTGTTGAGTGTGGATCTACACCTGAAGACTGATGTCATTAAGGTTCGTTGCATGTGGATCTTTGCTAAAGATAGGACTGCGGGTCGTGTGGGTTCGTTGCGTGGGATCCATTGTGAACTCTAAGTTGTGTGTCTATGTAGGTTTACCGAGGTAAACTTATTACAGATTTCATTGTGATTGTAAATTAAGATTTAATTCATAGTGAAATAAAAGGTTTTTCCCTTCGGGGATTTTTTCCTAAAATTTGTGAGTTAGCATATTTGTGTTTATGATGGTTTGACACACGCACGCAAGTAGCTGCATGTTTAGGGGCTGGATTGATTTGTTTTAAAAATTGAATCTAATTAAATAAGGTTATTGTTGGAATTTTTAAATTTATTTATAATCAATATCGAACACGACGCATCACTTCTTGCAGAACCGATCCTATAACCAAGCGTACCAACAAGGGCTTCCACATTAACATCTCCCCCAATTGGGATCATCTCACATTTCCCAGTATTGATTCCAAGATCTGACATTGCCTCAAAGCAAATAAGAAGTAACTTTAGTGCACGGACCTTTCCCTGATTAGCTTCACAAAAAACAATCGTGTCATCTACAAATAGGAGATGTGAAACTCTAATCTAGTTCGAACTCGAAAGCCCAATCATGAAGCCACTAATATACCCAGTTTCAATAATATGACACATCATCCGACTTAAATCCTCTATAACCAAGATAAACAGGACTGAGAATAATGAGTTTCCTTACCCAAGGCCTCGAGAACTATGAAAGAATCCCTCGGGCACCCCATTAATCACGATTGAGAACCTGACCATAGAGATGAACGTCCTCATCCATAGGCACCACCTCTCACCAAACCCCATCCTCCTTAACAAGTTGAAAAGGAAATTCTAGTTGAGGAGGTCAGGCGGCTTGATGGGAAGGAAAGGAGATATATGGGTAAATGAGTTAACTCAATATTTTCATTAAAAACGTTTTCACCATATTGAAATTTATGTTTGTTTTGAATTAAAAATAAGTAACTAAAATAATTTTTTTTATCCGTAAAGTAACTAATATTTTATGTTATGTATGATTAAAATGATAATCTCTATCATGAATATTTATTTCTTATAAATTCATTATTGTGTAGGTTATTGACAATAATTATTATATTATTGTAGTGATTGTTAAAGTCCCAGTTATATGTTTTAGAATTGTTAAAGCCACTATTAAACTATGAATGTTGATTAAAGTCACTATATTACATAAATAGCTTAACAATATATATATATATATATATATATATATATATATATATATATATATATATATATATATACACACACACACACACACACACACACACACACACACACACACACACATAAATTCATTTTCGTCTAGTCATAAAGTAACTAATATTATTTCTTGAGGACAATAAATTTACTATTGCTGAATGGTTTTTGTAATAAAAATTTGGTTATGTTTGTTCCTTGTTATTAAAATAGTGGTATGCTCTATGTATATGTTACCTAAGATATGGCTATTTCATTAATAAAATTTGTTTAGGGATCAATAAACTCAATAATCTAGGGGTACTGGTTGTTATAGTAACTAGTCTGGATTACTGATGTCAAGATTGCAATCACATAAACTATTTTGGATATAATAATTGTAAAGGTCTGTAACACCCCGAGAGGTGCTACTTAAAAATATTGATAAATTAGATAAATTTTCTTTCAAAAAAATACCATTTAGATTAGGCATAAATTTGCGGAAGCATAAATACATAAATTAACTTAATAGAATATCTCAATTTTATTAAATCTCAAATGTCCTTTTACAAAATAATTTACAATAAACAAAACGGTACATATAAATTTTGAAAATAAATATCCAAGGCCTCTAATGATGATCCCAATCCAAACCATTACATAAACATCATCTCTCATCAAACCTGAAATACAACAAACTATGAGGGGTGAAAACTCAGTACCTCATATAAATGCTCCAAGTGTAACTGCACATACTCGTGTGTGCATGTATCATATACAAGAGTGTATTCAATATGAACAGTCAAACTAAATTACAATAATATAATCATATCCTAGGATCTTACCGTGGGTAATACCCAACCCAAGACCCCATATCAAAATCCCCGTCGCACTTTCCACAATTAGGTAAGGACTACCAACCACTATACTGTTAGTTATCCTCGAAACAATCCAATGGCCCCAAAAAATAAATAACATAACTTGGGCATCCCATCATAACCTGGCATCACCGCTATAATAACACTCGACATACTCAACAACCGAATCCATGGCCTAAATAAACAAAATCATAGCCAACAACACACTCCGTCCAATGGGTGGTTTGGCTAAGGAATGCATGTGCCTTATCCAATAATAATCATCATCATATCATTATCTCAATTCAAATAATTTCATATTTAATTCTCATAAATCAAGTGTACATATTTTCTATCCAATTTCTATAACCCAATATGCTCATAAAATCAATTAGTTTCGTTATCCCAAACTACACAACGTGAAAATAATAGATACAAAATTGGGTGCAATAATGAATATAGCATACGAGCATATAAATTCAACACATAGCATAGATATAACTATACAATCAAGGTTGAATATGTGTCACTAACTTAACAATTTGAGAATGAAACTACCTCAAGATAGTCAAAATCCATAATTACAGGTGTGGGTACCCTAAACTTAGAGCCATGGGCCTGGACGAGTAGCCCAGTCCTGGAGGACCAAAGTCCGGGCCCCTCATCTCTTATTGATCCGGTCTCCCCCACGTTCCCACAATTGGAAGTTATAGGGGAGATGGAAAACGTAGAGAAACCCATCACCTCCACTTACCTACATGTACATGTATATATTAAACCCTAGGTTCGGGGCAAAAGGACAGTATATACTCTCTGTAATTACTCTCCGGAGTAGATAGAAATAATATCGATTGCACCATCGTGGACGTAGGCACATCTTTGCTGAACCACGTACATCCTTTGTTGTGTGATTTGCATCTTATATTCCTTATTCTTCCTTGATAATTGCTTCTCTTGTATTTATTTGTGTTGCATAATAATTGTCACAACAATTGGCGCCGTCTGTGGGAACGTTCATCTTTCCCTGAGAAGAGCCCACTTCAAGAAAGGAGTTTAAGATGTCTGGTCACAGCAGCAATGCCCCCCAAGCCGGAGATATTCAAGAGCCACCTGATCCTCGTAGGATTAGGTCTGAAATCCGACGTTTAGATCAGAGAGCTCGCCTGGAAAGACCATCCTCAGAAGAAAGTCAGGGACCAACGAGGTCCACGCAGATATCCAAATTGATTGATGCGTACGAGGCAAGGCTCCATGAGCAGAGGGAGTCTTCTCGCGGATACGAGGCTGAGAATGCTCGCTTGAAAAGAAGACTGGAAAGACTGGAGAGGGAGCTTCATCCTGATAACAGGAGACGCCCATATCGCACTTCTATCCCTCAGGAGAGCAAATCTCGCTGCCAAGGAAGGAGCCCTAGGCGAGAATCTCAAAGGGATGAAAGAGGCGAGTCAGACGATGACCTCCGCGAACAGCTGCGAAGAGCTCGTCGCTACCAGAGATCTGCTCGCAGCGACGAGAACATACGAGACATTGTCCGCAGGGAGATGGACTAGCATCCCGCTCACCACGGAACAAGATCAACCAGAGAACTCGTGAGGCAAGCTCTCAAAACCCAAATGAAGTCATCTTTCACAAGGGAAATCGAAGAGGAGGAAGCTCCCAAGAAATTTTCCATTCCAAGGTTCAAGATTTACGACAGAAAAACTGATCCCATAGATCACGTCAGGCAATATCGACAGGCCATGACCCTCTGGAGTCACCGAGATGCCCTGATGTGCCACATTTTTCCCTCGAGCCTTCATGATATAGCACAGAAGTGGTTCAAAAGGCTCCCCCACCGGTCGATCAAGAACTTTAAATCCCTAGCCAAAATTTTTACGACTCGATTCATTACCAGTAGCTCCCATCCCAAAAGGATGGATGTTTTGCTGACAATGGAGAAAATGCCTCAAGAGACCCTCCGAGATTATGCAAAGAGGTACTGGGAGTTATTCAATGAGGTCGAGGACTGCGCGAAGGAAGTGGCAGTGGCCTCCTTCAAAATTGGGCTCCCTAGTTCTTCCCTCCTCTAGCAGTCCCTGACAAAGAAGGAAGCTATGACTATTGACGACCTAATGGCCCGAATAGAGAAATACGCGAAGGTGGAGGATGTCACCCGCCCTAATACAGGAGAGAACGGTCGAGCTAAACTCACTACCGAGGGAAGTGAGAAAACTGAGAACCAGAAGAAAGGAGGAAAGAACGGAGGAAAAAATGGCTCCAAGAATGGAGGAAACCATGACATATCGAACGTATTCCAGGCGGTCAACATTGTCTTCAAAGAACCAATCTACAAAATTCTCGCAAAGATCAAAGATGAGCCATTCATCAAGTGGCCCAGGAAAATGGGAGGAGATCCCTCGAAGAGAAATAATGCGTTAAGATGTGCTTTTCACAAAGAGGGAGGACATAAAACCGAGCATTGCAAAGCTCTTAAGTCTCACCTCGAGGAGTTGGCCCAGTCCGGGCATTTGAACGACTTTGTGGAAAAGAGGGCAGATAAAGTGGCTGCCAAAAGAGAGGCGAGACCCGACAACGTGCTGGAGGATGATGCTGGACATGAGTTCGCAGTAATCCACGAAGTATCTGATGTCAAGCAGATACAAGGGAACTCGGCTCGAATGGAAATGAAAAAACTTACAGCGGTAATGCAGGCTTTTCAAATCGATCTAGAAAAGTCATAGTCAAGAAAGCATCGACGGGCAGAGGACGTCAACTATAATAGGCATATTATTTTCACGGATGAAGATTTGGTGGGAGTAAGGACCCCACATCATGATGCCCTGGTCATTACACTCAGGATAGCCAACTTTGACATCGACAAGCTGCTCGTCGATCAAGGAAGTTCATCCGAAGTAATGTACCTCGACCTATTCAGGAAATTGAAGTTGAACGTTGACGAACTAAAGGAAGCTACTGTTCCCTTGGTCGACTTCGCTGGAAAAATAACCATGCCCCTCGACAAGATAGTGCTGCCAGTTCGTGCTGGGAACGTCAAGATGATTGAGTTTTTGGTAGTCGACATCGAATCACCGTACCAGGCCATCCTCGGCAGAGGATGGCTTCATACGATGAAGGCGGTCTCCTAGACCTACCATCAGAAGCTCAAGTATGTAACCGAGCGAGGAGTAATGGAGATCCAAGGTGACCAAGTGATGGCGAGGAAGTGCTTCATAACAGCTATCCGACCAAAGCTAGAGAAGAAGGCCGGTCAACCCAGCGAGAAAGTTGAAGAGGGTGTGATACCTTCCAAGTATCAATTAAAGTATGGAAGACCTGGAGTAGAGGATATCAGGCTCCTCCCCTCCGAGCGTGTCGTCGAGGACCTGGTAGAAGTTATAGCTGAAATTGGTGATAGTAGCAGAGTCTTCTTGATTGGAGTATCTCTCACCAACCAAGAACAAAAGGAGTTGACGACCTTGCTGAGACACAACGTGGATGTCTTCGCATGGGAACCATACGAGCTGCCTGGAATCGATCCTAGTATGGTCTGTCATCATCTGCACGTCGACCCCATATTCAAGCTAGTCACACAGAAGGCACGGAGAACTGCACCCGAGAAGGCTAAAGCGGTCGAAAAGGAAGTTGAAAAATTACTGGATGCAGGATCCATACGGGAAGTGCAATTCCCCAAGTGGTTGTCCAAACCAGTAGTAGTTCCGAAGAATAATGGGAAGTGGAGAGTTTTCATCGACTTCACTGACCTCAACAAAGCATGACCTAAGGATATTTTACCCCTCCCAAAGATAAACCAACTAGTAGATGCCACTGCAGCTCACGAGCGAATAAGTTTCCTGGATGTATACTCAGGATATCACCAGATCCCCTTGTATGCCCCAGACCAGGACAAAATGGCGTTCATCACGACAGTTGGGTTATATTGCTACAAGGTCATGCCATTTGGGCTCAAGAATGCGGGGGAAACCTATTAGCGGTTGGTCACAAAAATGTTCAAGGATCAAATGAGAGATAAAATGGAGGTCTACATCGATGACATGCTCGTTAAGAGAAAGAAGAAGGAAAATCACCTCTCAGACCTGTCAAAGACCTTCGAAATCCTCAGGAAGTAACGAATCAAACTTAACATAAGCAAATGTTCCTTCGGTGTCCAGTCAGGAAAATTTCTTAGATATTTGGTCAGTAAGAGAGGCATAGAAGCTAATTCAGACTAGATCGATGCAATCAATAGGGTACAACCCCCTCGAATAATCCGCGACGTGCAGAAGCTCACTAGAATGCTCGCCGCCTTAAATCGCTTCATCTCCAAATCCTTCGAGAAGTGCAAACCTTTTTTCCAGCTTCTAAAGGGGAGTAAACTGATAGAGTTGAACCCAGACTGCTCGCGAGCTTTGGACGAGCTCAAGTCCTACTTAAGCTCTCCACCTCTACTTCTCATACCACAACAAATGGATTCTTTGTACCTGTACCTCTCGGTATCCAATCACACTGTCAGCTCTACGTTAATATGCGAGGTTACAGGAATCCAACACCCCGTTTACTACGCGAGAAAGACCTTATTAGACGCTAAGCAAAGGTACCTACCATTAGAAAAGCTCGCCTTTGCACTTGTAATAGCCTCGAGGAAGCTGAATCATTATTTCGAAGCTCATACTATCATCGTCCTTACATCACATCCCTTTAAGGCGGTCCTAAGGAAAGCGGACTTGTCGGGCAGACTATCTAAGTGGTCAGTCGAGCTCGGACGGTTTGATATCCAATTTCAACCAAGGACAGCTATCAAGGGTCAGATCCTTGCTAATTTCATAGCCGAATTCACGGGCGAGGAACTCGCCGACCAACCTCAACCAACAGGGCAAGAGAAGAACCAAACAACAGAGAGAACCTGGAGACTCTTTATTGATGGAGCCTCCAACTCAAAGGGTGCAGGGATAGGCATTGTCCTCATCACTCCAGAAAACACAATCCTCGAACAAGGAATCAGGCTTGGATTTGTGGCCTCCAACACCGAGGCAGAGTACGAATCCCTAATAGCCGGTCTCCAAAAGGCGCAAACTCTAGGAGAAAAATGTTTACAGGTGTTAAGCGACTCTCAACTAGTCTCCAATCAGATAAGTGGAGATTACAGTGCAAAGGATGAAAGAATGATAGCCTACCTCGCCTTAGTGAGAGAATTAATGTCAAGCTTTGAAGAGATCAACATCCAGCAGTTTCCCAGAGGGCAAAACAGCCATACTGATGCCTTAGCAGCCTCGAGTTCGGCAGTTGACTCTGACCTTAAGAGGGCCATCCCCATCGATTTCCTCATTTGCTCGAGCATTAACCACAACAACAAGTTACCAAACGCGGAACAAATACTCCAGGTGGGATCAGCCCCCAGCTGGATAGACCCCTTAAAGGACTATTTAAAGGATGGCACGCTCCCAGATGACAAGAAAACTACCCACCAGATAAGAGTCAAAGCTGCTCGCATTCACTTATCCACGGGAGGTGACTTGTATAAGAAATCCTTCTCCGGTCCCTACCTTAGATGTGTCCACCCAGGTGATGTCGAGCAAGTGCTATGCGAGCTTCACGAAGGAATCTGTGGAAGTCATATCGGAGGAAGTTCTCTAGCCTTTCAAGCAATGAAGGAAGGCTATTGGTGCCCATACATGCAGAAGGACTCCACAGTATATGTCCGTAAATGCCTGAAATGCCAATTCCACGCTCCTATGTCCCACCAACCCACCAGCGACCTGAAGTCCCTGTCCAGCCCATGGCCCTTCGCCCAATGGGGAATGGACATCGCGGGACCGTTGCCTACCGCCATCGATAATCGCAAATACCTGTTGGTTGCGACTGATTACTTCACCAAATGGATCGAGGCTGAATCCCTGGCGAACATCCAAGATGCTGGTATGATAAGGATCGTATGGAGAAATATAATCACTCGGTTTGGAATCCCTAGAACCATCATCACCGACAATGGGACGCAGTTCCAAAGTGGCCCCTTTCAGAGCTTCTGTAACGAACACGGGATCAGACACCACTTCAGCTCGGTGGCCTACCCTCAAAGCAATGGTCAAGCTGAAGCTTCCAACAAAACTGTGATCGATCGATTGAAGAAGCGATTAGAGCGAGCCAAAAGCGCATGGGTAACAGAGCTACCCCATGTTCTGTGGGCGTACCAAATCACTCCTCGACGTGCAACAGGAGAAACCCCATTTTCGCTGACATATGGCATGGAAGCAGTCATCCCACTAGAAGTAGGTTTGCCAACAATGAGATCCAACCTTGTTGACCAAGGCCTGAATAATGAAGCATTGCTCGCCGAACTCGACCTAGCCGACGAGCGTAGAGAGCTGGCCCTGGTGAAGCTAGCGAACTATCAGCAACAACTCGCGAAGCATTACAACAAAAGGGTTAGCCCGAGGACGTTTCAAGTTGGGGACTATATCCTAAGGTAAGTTCTGGGCAGCACAGTGAAGTCGTCAGACGGCAAGCAAGGCCCAAACTGGGAAGGACCCTTTAAAGTAACTAAAGACGATCTGCAAGGTGCTTATCACTTGGAAACGATGGAGGGCAGAGAAATACCACGAGCATGGAACGCAGCTAATCTCAAGAAATTCTATTTTTTGGATCTTTTTCTTGTATTCTTTTGTTATGAAAACAGAAGTTCATTTTCCTTATTACTAATGAAAGTTACTTAGTTAGTTACATTCTGATTAGTGACAGATGCATTCATCGCATATCTTTTCCAAATAATAAGCACATTGATCATTATAGCAGGGGAATACCCCTTCTCAAGTCATCGTCATAAAACACGAGAGACCTCTTAGCATTGCCCCTGGCAATATATAAAGCCCTACAGAGGATTCTTAGGAAATACGACCAAATCTTATACTGGTCATCAAAACTACTTCGGTTGAACAAAATCCTGATCAGATGAAGACATTCAACACCAGGTGTGTCCTCGCCAATTGCCCTACTTAGGCCTAAGGGAGTGTGACGACACAACCTAAAAGGTAAAGTGGGGCACAATGATACTTTGGTATTATACTAGACTGGAGGGACACTTGCATGACAAAACAGAAGAGATCATAAAGCAGTAAGGATATGAAAAGTAGGATATAAACGTTTAGTTGGAAAAATTTCCCAAAAACACAAACTTTTCATTAATCCATCTTATTTACAACAATGATAATACATGTTTAGTCGGCGAGCTCGCCCAAAGCATTTACATTATCAAAAATAAAAAAAATAGCAACTGGCAAAATCTCAAGGGGTGGAAGCCTCCGAGCAAGATAATCAGCCACTCGAGTTCTTCGTCCGTCATCAGGAGCAGGAGCAAACTCTTCCACAACCTCATTCGCATCCGACTCCAATAACTGCCGAGGAATAGCATCGATGGGGATCCATCGATCGTCCCTCCTGAATGGATTGGGCACCAGAGTGGAGGAATACATGTCATGACGATACCATAGCACCGAGTTCCTCGGGACTTGCAGCTCCTTCAAGGCACTTAGCCATCCCCTGATGAAAGAAAGCTCCTCGAACTCAGATAGCATTGTTGGAGCATCCGACCAGCCTTGATCATAACCGTCAGCCCATGCTTGTCGAAGACATTTCTTGAACAAGTGTCGCAACCGGGTGACGTCCCTTTGAAGCCCAGTAGCGATTACATATGCTCCCTGAACATAACCGCGGAGTTATTCCATTTCCCTATCGAGAAATTATTCTCCTTCCCTACTTCTGCTCCTTGTGCTCCTACTTGCTCGCGGAAGGGGAGGGCGAGTGAGACTTCGCGACATAGGAGGGGTAACATTATCAGCTCCAGCTCGCGATGATGAGGATCCTTGTAATACCGCTCAAACAGTGCTCAGCTCATGCTCCCTGAGTCATAAGACTTCTCTCCTCAGATCTCCATTATCCTACTGAAGAACCTCTCCTACTTGGTTGATCTCGAAGGCCTCTAATAGTTTTGTCTTCAGCAC
The DNA here is from genome assembly GCA_949130495.1 of Sambucus nigra. Classification (NCBI taxonomy): domain Eukaryota; kingdom Viridiplantae; phylum Streptophyta; class Magnoliopsida; order Dipsacales; family Adoxaceae; genus Sambucus; species Sambucus nigra. Next base: position 185,130,573 of record OX422209.1, on the reverse strand, counting down.
ATTAATCTCCTCTTGCACTGAAGCACCAATGTCCTCCATCTCCTGGAGCCTGTCCTTCAGCTTGACCACGAGCTCAGATTGCTCCTTATACTTCTGATTTCTAGACCTAAGGGACTTGCAGAGCTTAATGAAGGCCTGGCAAACTTCAGGACTCGCATTGGAACCAAGGTTCCTACCCAACTGGGAAGTAGCAGGAATGTAATCATCCACATCAATTAACTACAAGCAAGAGAAAGAAAAGGGAGAGAAAGGGACAAATCAGTACAAGCAGAAATGAAGCCTTTTTCATTAATGAAGATTGAAGTTACATCGAACTGAAAAAAGAAAAGTTTACAGAATGGAAAAACAAAAATACTGAGCAATCCTAGTCGATAACTAGTTGACAACCTCAGGCGGCCCAGAGGTCGATGGCCCCTTCCCCTTGTCAACATCAGCAGGAGCACCACCCTCAGTAGGGATAATCTCTATCCCCATAACCAGAGAAACATCAACAGGGGTCGCTTGAGGAACAGGATCAATGCCTTTAACAGCTGGGCCAGGAACTTCATCCACGGTTGGCTTCGGACCTGGGTCATGCTCGTCAAATAAGGGGGAATCGATGTCAACGCCAGGAGCCAAAAGGGCCTTGTTCCATCCTTTTTTGAAGTTCAGACGACTAATATAGTCTATCTGAACTTCAGCATCCTCATATGCTGCAGCCCAACCGGAATTTTATGAGTCCTCCTTGGCAGTGACAGCCTCAGACTCTTTCTTCTTCAGCTCTGCAGACAGCATCCTGTTGTCCTCAATAACCGCTAGCTTGCTCGAGCAAACCAGGTCATAGGCCTGCTGCAGCTCCTTCAAGTCCTTGACTGCTGCGCCCTTCTCCTTGTTGACAGTAGCAAGAGCCAGATTGAATGAAATTCGAGCAGCGTCAACGACTTTAAAGCTAGCCTCGAGCTCTTTACCCTTCAGCTTTAGGGCATCATTTTCCTCCTCCAGCTCGCTGTTTCTCTTCACCAGCTCGTCACATGAACGATAGAGCACGGCGAAGTCAGTAACGAACTATAGGAAAAAAAAAGGCATCAGAAGAGAAAAATGAGGTAATTCAGAACAACATAGGAGGAAAAGGAAAAACCTTACCAGAGCAAGCCTTTGACTAGCCTGAAGGGCCAACTGCTCCGACCCTACTGCCTTTTGGCGATCAACCGGTAGAACATCTCTCTCGAGCAAAGCTGGGGCCAATTGAGGAGAAATTACCACAGAAGCCCCCTCGGGTAGCGCGGACACCGGGACTAAGGCCTACCTGGCCTTCATCCTCGCTTCGGCCCTCCTTCTCTCCTCCTCCTTCTTTCTCTCCTTCCTTTTCCTCTCCTCCACCCTCCTCTTCTCTTCCATCTTCTTCCTCTCCCTTTAATTTTCTCTCTCTCTCTCTCTCTCACCTGCTCCTCTTCCCTCTTTCTCCTCTCCTACTCCTGAGCGGAGGACCAGAAACCAGTAGCCACGGCCCCAGAAGTAGCTTTTTGCTTCTTTAACCTCTGTGCAAGGAGCACGTGGTCCTCATCATCATCATCATCATCATCTCAAATCAAGTTCTTCCTCGGAGGAACCATCTCTTCACTTGAACTGCTAGAAGTGCTCGACGATCTCCGAGCTTCAGAAACCTCCTCACGGTTAGGGGAACTACTACTATCAAAGCTCCCTCCACCCAGATTACTCACGACTCCTGCAAAGTCACTTTCGGAGCTGCTCTCCTCCTCGTCCAACTGGATAGGCTCTGCAGCAGTCTCTTCGAAGGAATCAAACTTTGGTATGCTATTCACAAGACTCGCTATGAAGCTGGAGACAACGTTTTTATACTCGAGCAGGAAGGCAGCAGATCTGGGGTGCTCGCCGTCACCTAAGGGCTCCCTGATTTTCCAAGCCTTTACCAATTCTGAAAGGCGAACCTCGTTAAGTGCAAGTTCCAAGTTCTTTGACTTCGCTGCGCAAGAAAAAGCAAAGAAGAGTTAGAAAGGTCACAAATCAGCAAAAGGTAGAACAACAGTACAATGTCTACCTATGTATTCCTCCTCGTAAAAAGGAACAGAGAACCTCTCAGACCTCGACCCTTCAAATTGGGGAGGGAACTGCCAATTCCTAACAAGGGAACCTTCTTTCCAGTAGTCCTTGTGGGAATCAGGTAGATTTACTACCATTACCCTGTCAGGGCTTCTAGCTTTGAGGTAAAGGACACCTGAGCTAGTTCGAGAAAAGGAGTAACAGAAATAGACCTCGATAAGTCCTCACCTGGTACCATACAATTGATTTATCCTATGGACACCATTTACTATTTTCCACACATTGGGCGAGCATTGTGCAGTAACAATATTGAAATAGCCAAAGAAATGCAGGAACAAATCATTGGGAGGGAAAGTGAGTCCCCCCTAGGAAAGCAACAGAACATGGATCCAATGAGCATCATCTATATCCCTAATATTCCTAGGAGGGGAGGCACAACACTCAATATCTACCCACTCAGGAATGTTGTAAAACTTCCTAAATTCAGAGATTGACCTATTCCCAATCTTCGCCATTGGAAGACCCAAGAAAAGCTACAAACTAAAGAGAAAGTACAAGAAAAGGGCATAGGAAACTTACAAAATAGAAGATCGGTTCAAGTGATGAAGAATCACAAGCTCAGACAATCGGTTCAAGTGATGAAGAAGTACAAGCTCAGACAATCAGTTCAAGTGATGAAGAAGCACGAGCTCAGACAACTAAGAAACAATGGGAATGTAAACTGAGAGAAGAAGGAACGAGGCGCTAGAGTTCTCAGAAGATAGAAGAGTACTGGAAAGGCTGAAACGACGGGAGAAAAAGTGTTTATCTCAACAAGCCTTCAAATTCTAATCATAGCGCACAATAAGCGAAGCGGGTGCCGCCAAATTAACTTCACAACTTTCGAGGAATCACAAAACAGCCATAATGGCTGATCATTTAAATCCATTGAACCCACAAACATGGCCCAACAAATTTAGGGGCAATTGTGGGTACCCAAAATATAGAGCCATGGGCCTGGACGAGTAGCCCAGTCCTGGCGATCCAAAGTTCGGGCCCCTCATCTCTTATTGATTTGGTCTCCCCCACGTTCCCACAATTGGAAGTTATAGGGGAGATGGAAAACGTGGAGAAACCCATCACCTCCACTTACCTACATGTACATGTATATATTAAACCCTAGGTCCGGGGCAAAAGGACAGGATATACTCTATGTAATTACTCTCCGGAGTAGATAGAAATAATATCGACTGCACCACCATGGACGTAGGCACATCTTTGCTGAACCACGTACATCCTTTGTTGTGTGATTTGCATCTTATATTCCTTGTTCTTCCTTCATAATTGCTTCTCCTATATTTATTTGTGTTGCATAATAATTGTCACCACAACAGGCCTGTTTTAGAAATATAAAAAAATTATATCCAAATATTATTTGAATTTTCAATCCGACTTTTGATTTGGATTCTACCCGAAAAATTAGGTCAGGTATATGTTTTGAGTTTTCTCAAATCTCATCCAAAAGCACTCAAAAAGAAGATTTTAAACACTCTAAAGCGACTCTTTGTATTCATCTCGTTTTTAGCCTCTCTACTTGATCTTCTCAAACTTAAAATCATCCCTAACATTCCTTATAAACCTCTCCCTCAAAATCTAGCTAGGAGCCTAAGCTAACGCATATTGTCATATTGCTTATTAATTTAAAATTATCTAGTTTACATATTTAAACCATTATCAAATGTTCAAAAACCATTTGAATTTAAATATTTAATTCGATTTCAAACCAAAATAAATTGTTTTACATATAATATTAATAAAATATTTTTATTAAAATAAAATATCCTGATCAATTATTATTGAAATCTTATATAATATTCATAAATAATCCCTCAAACTAACGGGGTATTACAAGGTCATTAATAATTATTAATTCATTGATTTTCACTAAAATTCTAATAATATACATTTTTCTATTTAAATTGAAGGTACAATGTCAATAACAAGATCTGCATTTTCTATACTGATCCATGCAAGTCCAATAAGTGAAGGCGATTTAGAAAATCACCATGTGGAAGAAAATAATGAAAATGAATAAGGGGAATAAATAAGACAGCATGTTCAAATTAGATCAAGCTTCTTATCTTTCAGCAAGGTAATGAAAAGCATCGAGAGAGACATTAAGCTTAATCACCTCACCTTAATGAAGAAGACACATTTTTGGAAACTCTTTAAAACAATCTTTGATGAATCTCTTACAACTGAAAACATTCGAAAATGCATCATGGACACATGCTCTATCATATCAATATATGATGCAGAGACAAATAAATTCAGAGTTCAGGATTAGTTGGTTGACATATAAGAAGAAAAAATTATACTCATTTTGCAATCCCGATGGGTAGAAACATATTTAGCATCATCCAAAATAAAAAATAAGACTCTCGTTTCATCAAAAGATATTTTGAAAAAAGCAAGAAATTGACAAGGGTTTTAATAAAGAATGCAATTAAAAGGAAGTAAAAGGAAATTTGTTAAAAGACCAAAAAGATTTTGTGAGGTATACTTTTATTCATCTATGTTGCATGCTGCTATTTCCAAACAAAGGATTAAAATTAGCTTAGTTTTTTTGTTACCTGCATTGAAAAGTTAGAGAATACTTCGAGTTAAGATCAGGTAAAAGTGGTCATATCACTCCTAATGAGGTCGATCGAGGCCGACTATGGAAGTCCAACGAAAGTAATTGGTTGTGTTGTCCTACTACTCGAAAGTTAAATACATGTTAATTTTTTAATGTTTTTATTTATATTTAATTAACTGGTATAATTAAATTTTAATTCAGTTTTGGTATTATGAGTGCATACACGCAATCCAAAAGATGGATGTTATCAATGAAGAATATTCATTATTTACAAGATGGAATCTTCGACAGCTTAACATGAGACTATAAGATGTCCCTATTTTTTAGTTACAATTGCAATAGGTTAATCATTGTCTTTAATTTTTATAAACATATACATATGCACTATTGTTTGTCTTAAAAGTCACTACTAAATTTTCACATCCCGGTTATCCGAGGGTGAGGGTTAACTTGATAATTGCTGAATCATAAATAAATCTGAATACTAAAATAACTGAGGTATTTATTGATTCTCAAATGTGTTACAACTGAAATCTAGTAACAATACAAATGTATTTCCCCTGCTAACTAGGTTCCTTTTCTTCTAAAATGACCTTTCTTTTTCTCTATGTATCAGCTGGTCTCTGAACTATTCATCATGTCCTATTGGTACCTGTGTATAATAACTGAAAATGAAGGAATGAGAAAAACTTTGCCCAATATATAATTCTAGTTCTATAACAATGTAAATATGGGAATCTGTTTAAATAGCATATCTGGGTTTGAAATGCTAGAATATAAAATAGTGTATGGAAATTTGCAGCAAAATAAAATATCAACATAACTAAATAGGGGCATACCGAAGTCAGTGATATATGTGAAAGAATTGTACGGTGATTATAACCGGATCTGGTGTTTATTGAGTTATAAATAAGGTTTAGACTATAATATGATAACCCATAAATTATCGTCTATAGGGGTTGCAAATGCGTAGACATACCATGATAATATCATTCAAGACATAAAATGCACTTGAACAGGTAATCCCAAATAATTTGAGAATAACCAAATAACTTGGCACACTTAGCTAGAGCGACACTCATATGTAGAGTAAATATAACAACAAGGCAATCAACATCTGATTCCTTAAGGACAATTAGATTTATCGGGGGTTTATGGGGTCTAATCCCTGGATTATATGGTATGCTACTGAAGGTTTCATTGATAATAATTAAAAAATGGCAGGCTATGCTACAAATCAGATGATTAAAACCAAAGTTTAATAACATACACGGTATACTGCAATAGGGTAAAACAATTTAAATAATTTGTTCAACGGGATTCAGTGGTGTACTGCAATCCGGATAATTTACCAAAATTAAATAGGTTGTCAGGATTGGGGTTGACTTGAGTTTAATCAGATAACAGATTGAATCAATAACTACGATACAGTTAAACTATCAAAATAGTTCATAAATGATAATAAGAGTTCAAAGCTATCACATAGTGATATAATAAGAAGTAATGTCAACGACATAAGTTCAAGATATAATAGTGAAATAGAATCACCTAACCGGTATTTACGATCTTTTCTCTATTATTCACTGATCTTTCATTATTGCATTCCAATTCTCATAGTTATTGGCTCGAGGGTTTAAATGACAGTGGTTATATCAGGGTTTTGGGAAAATGGTTCGGATTTATGATATCTGACATCGTTCGGTAATACAAATAAAGCTTATGCTCTGACAAGCAGAAACATAAGAATTTTGTATATAATTCTAAATTTCGTTTTTCAATTCGTTGACGAAATAATTAATATTTGGAATTTAGCAAATACGTTTATATGGCAACTCGATATTCAAATAATACATTTTTTCTTGAAAAATATTATTTATATGAAATAAAAGGATTCGGTTTGTTTTAATAAGCAACTATTTTATATTTTGTTAAAATATTAATACTATTTTCACAAAATCCACAATTTTATTCAAACGTAAAGATATTTTTCTCAGTATTATTTTGATATGTAACTCTAAAAATATTAATTTACAACGTCGATCCGGATTAATTTTCGTAACAAAATCAATTAAAATATTAATTTTAATTTCGATTTAGTGTTGATGTTTATGATTTTCTGTCTGTCATATTTTATATTAGTCGAGTGTTAATATTTAGTACGAGTAGTATCAAATTAATGTTTGTGAAATAAAATTTAAAATAAAATCGAACACTCCCTTCCTTATTTGGACAATAAACCAGTGGCCGTGCCACTTAGAAAATTAACCAACACATCACAACAAATTGTCCAACACCTGCATAATCAAAAAATTTAATAAATATGATTCGAAGTATAGTCTCGAGTTATAAAAATGACATAACCTTAAGTCATTTGGTGTTGTAACTGATTTTAAACGTACTTTTAAAAGAAAAGGGGCAATTTTAATAGAAAATTGACAACGAGTCCAAATATCCATTTTTTTTAAAAATACGATTACTCGTACATGTTCGAGAGTTCACTTTACGGCATTTCTATATGTAATCGGGTTTGTGTATAATTAGTTATCCGAAAATCAACAATCCAACAATACCCACTTGAGACTTTGTTTTTAATGTATAAACATATATAAAAAAATTAAAAGGGAAACAAAAAAAATGAATTATAGTAGGTATACCAAACCCAATATGGGTTTTCTGGTCATCGGTTGGCCACCACCATGGAAATGGGTGGTGGTCGGTTCCAAACCGATTACATATTCACATAAATGCATACATACGTTTATATATAACAAATTTCAATAGAAAAAATCAATAAATCTAAACCCAAAATGGGTTTGTTACTGTCGTCCACCACCATGGCATGGGTGGTGGTCAGCCTCTCAAACCACACGCACATATACACTTAATATATCCATGGCAGAAAGAAAGTAAAAAGAAAAAAGAAATTCGATGAAGAAGAAGAAGGAAGAAGGAGTTGGTTAGCGTGGAGGAAGGAGAGAGGAAACCAGAGGTGGCTCGGGGGTGAGGGAGAGAGGTCGAGAAAAGGCTGGGGGTAAAGGAAATAAGCGCTGTTTTTTTTTTCTCGAGAGAGAGAGACAATTGTGAGGAATGAAAAATTAAAAGGGGTTGGACCCTATTTATAGTGTTTAGTGTAGGTACAGTCAGCGTAGGATAATTATACAAGTGAGTGTATTCGTTACTCGCATATGATTTTTAGCGAGTATTAAATTTTTATTATTTTTAAAATTTCATCCAATTATAAATTAGTAGTGGAGTGCTTCGGACGCGTTTCTATAATTTTTTCGCATTGACATTACTTTTGGATAACGCTAATTTATACACACTATAATTTATATAATAATTAAAAAATAATGTATTATAAATTCGTTTTAATCTTCGTTTTATATGAAAAATATTCTATTTAGAACGAGAGAATAGACGTGTCAACCCTATTTTCATATTACAAAACATATGTATAGGTCATAAATGTCGCGAAAGTTATAAATAGCTCGTAAAAGGTTATTTTGACACAAAAATAATTCAATTTAATTTAAAATAAAAATCAGGATGTTACATTCTACCCACCTTAAAAAATTTCGTCCTCGAAATTCCGATATCCTAAAGTTTCAAACTCTCATAGCGCGTAAATCGTCTAGGTATGTAGCATATGTGGAAGGATAGTTTATAAGTTTATTACTGACCAAGGTCTGTCTTCTCGCGATTAGTGATATAACATACTCATATAAGGGATAATGAGATAATCAGGATTATAATAAGAAATTTGACTCAACAGTTGACGTGAAATAAGCACAATTATATCACGATACTGCTAAACGAGTAGAAATATCAGGGACTAGATCAGGTTAAAGGCTACGGATGGTTTCTAAATAAATATCCCATACTATTTACTTATAGGCTTTAGGGCAATAGTAATTATATACAACAACATCAATCCAATAAAATTGGAGACAATCAATCCAGGTAATTGTAGATAATAGTAACCGAAAAGGGTTTTTAGATAATTAATAGGCATTTTTACAGGCTTTTGCAAGTATCGTGTATCAAAAGAGGGGCTTTGGTAATATAGTTCCTATATGTTCTCGTGGTTTGAAGTTCATTTCAGACAATGCATTTCATTATGCTATACTAATAGTTACAGGTAAGAGAATATTATAAGTCGAATCATGGGTTTTATAATAATAGTATTGTATTGTTGTTTGCGAAATATGTATTTGGAAGTACGGGTTCAGGTTCAACAGTTTATACTTGAAGGTTTAGAAATTGGCTTACCAAAGTTAACAAAAATTGATGTTAACTAAATTGTAAATTATGTTTTCAGGATTCTCATAATTGATCATAAGAAATTTTGCATTTCTAGGCTAAGGATATGTATTCGTAATGCTCACTTAATCAACTTTTCGATAGTTGATATATAATAGAAATGTTTTCGCCTTTGTTTTCACAATCAGAACTGGTAATCTTTAAGGTTAAATAAATATTTTCTTGACTAATTTGTCATATTTGGTTCAAGATTTATTAATTCCAGTGTTATCATGCGGTAAACATAATAGATGATAATGTGACACCCCGCCTTATTAAATACCGGGTGATCAGTCCTTTATTAAATTAAAAATAAAGGTGAACAGTTGGTTCATTCTTAGCATCACTGTCGTAAAAATAAATTTCTAGTTTAAACACCCTAAATAATTAAGCTCAGTGTCAAAACAATTTAAACCTTATTTCTATTTTATTTAATTCCATTATGAAAACATTTTCGATAATTAACAGTTTAAGAATCGTATAAATGTTAAAGATGGCAATTAACACACAAGAATTTAACCATTCAGATAAATCAATACCAAGTTTGAAACTACAAATGAAATCATCCTGACACGAATTACATCCCAAATAGTACCAAATGCTAAAAATAAATGAACATAAATTTCTGACAAATCCAACTGAATAGGGAAACGGGGGACACATGCCATAACTAATCAGAACTAAAAGAAGAGTAGACTCAACAACGAAGTCATCTAAGCAATGGCCTGCAACTCCCACATAGGTTGTTGTGCGTCCGTTCCAAGGAATCTAAGCATGACGCCCCTGTGGCTGGGCACCTGTAATATATACATATATATACAAGAGAAAAGAAACAACAGGAAATGGGTCAGATCCTGAGTGTAAAATAGTTTAAAAATAGTTTAGCAAGTATTTAAAATTCTTACCGACTAATGAAAGAACCATGTTAGTATGCGACACTCTCTTAAGAAATTCTCACCTCTCATCTAGTGTGCACGCCTACCGTACTATCAATCTCAAAAGTTTATTTTGAATTAACTTTCCCATAACGTTTCATTCCGATATATACTATGGTTAAGATAATTAATTTTTGAAAATTAAACTCTCTCATATATGTTCTATTATTTAAAATAACCGAGTGATGTCAAAAATTCCCAAACACTTATAATAAAGTTGGAGTATTTATTCATTACTTAACTACTTTTATGCATAGTAGAAAGTTCCCATACTTAATTATTGTGGCCATCCCCCCGGATCCTCGTGGACGACGGGCGGCGCGATGGAGGATCCTAGGTCCTGCGCATCCCTCTCGAGAGCACTTCGGCCGACATCATTTGGGTGAGGTGAAAGATGTAGAGAGATTAGAGTCCCCAGTCTATTTTACTCAAAGCAGACAAAGAAAGGGAGCCATCTCGAAGGACAACATCCAAAGACATACTGATGCATATGAAACCAAAATGATTCGAAAAGGGTCCGGAGGCTAAGTTACGAAATGGGAAGGTGTTAGGCACTCATTCCGCCCTTTCGGTCTCTCATGGATTTTTGTTATTTTCCTTTATTTTCCCCGTGATATGTGTGCATGTGTATATATAGTGGAGATAGGAATTATTGACTTGTATCATGGAAGAGATAAAACGAGTTATTCGTAGGAAGGTATAAAAATAATATTAGAAAGTAGGATTTACGCGATTATCTTTACGTTGACCGTTTTGATGGAATGATAACGCATGCGGAATAATACGCCACTAAGAACAAATATATGTATATATATATAATATGAGAGAGTGGAGTTTAGAGAAAATATAAAATGAGAGAAAAAATAAAAATAGGACTCGAGTCTCGGGTTTTACCCCGAGACGCCTACGTAGCCTATAGAGGCATCAAAGTCCACGTAGTTCGCATGCAAGACGAGGGGTGGGGTCTATCCCATAAATCCAATTGGGGGGATTCTTTTATTTGTGTGTGTGCGTGTGTGTGTAGAAAAAGTGTTTTAGTTGTGAGAAAAATGTAAGAACAATATGAGAATTCCCGTTTGGATTTTATGAGCAAACCCTCTTTTTCTTATTTTTTGGGTTTTTTATTTATATAAAAATAAAGGATGTGCAATAATACTAAATAAAAAGTATATTAGGATGCGTGAGATAAGATAATATAAGTGTTAAGTAATAAAACAAGTTATTGCGAATTTATGAGAATTTAAGGAGAGAGTTGAGAAAATTGGACCTTCTTGAAGATCTTGAGCTTGATCTTGAATGTTGGAGAGAAGTCCTTAGACTTGGATGATGATGGAGGATAGTGAATTCACCAAGTTTGATGAAAAGGATGATGAAAAGTGAAGGCTGGAAAGGGATTTGGGTGTGGAAATCATGCTGACTTCGAGAGAGGTTTTTTGAATTTGCTAAGAGTGATATCTATCAGATCTGGGCTCTCCTTGCAAGTGAGGTCAGGGCTTAATTTTATAGGCCCGGGGCATTACCGATCGGCATAGCCTTGGTCCTGCCTATCGGCACCTGTCGATAGGCAGGGTCCGGAACCTGCTGTTTGGCAGTATTTTTTAGGCCTTTTCAGAAAATCGGCCGCAGAATGCAAACTGTTGATTAGAATCGCACACGGGGTGGACTATTGGAAAGGTAACTCAGAGACCTTCAAATGTCCTTTGGACTGTTCCCGAGTTTGGGAGTTGACTTTGGGTCAAATGTGGCTCGGAAGCATTCGTCGATCCATTGGACGGGGAATCGTCGAATGCAAACGGATCATTCGTCCACATGGTACGTCAGAATCGTTCATGGGGCAGAGCGTTAGAAAGTTTAGGATATGTACTTAGACATTCCAAAGAGTTTGATCCAGTACGAGGTGTTGGCTTTGGTCAACGAGGCTCTAAAAGCATTCAATGACCTCTCGGAGTGAAACAGATCGTTCGTCCATATTGTAAGTCAGAATTGCACACGAAGCAGACCATTGGAAAGGAGTTTTAGTGCCCTTCGAATATTCATTCACTCTCGATCGAGCTCAAGACTTTGACTTTTGGTCAAACGGAGCCTGGGAGTACCCGATGTCTTCTAGGTCAGTACTCGGGGTATAACCTGGGTTTGTAGTGATGAAGGGAGGTGCTAGGGACCTAAGGAGATTTTAGGGGGTAACAGAATGGGGTGTCTACAGAGCCCCTCGACGGGTGAGTTTAGAATAAACAATAGCCGTCGAATAGACACCGCATGATGCTTTTGAGGGAGGATGACCAATTCAGAGGGCCGAGACCGCTTCTGAGGACCTAAGGGAGCGAAGATGACCAATTCAGGGGGTTGAGGTCGATTCTGAGGACCTAAGGAAATGAGGATGACCAATTCAGGGGGTTGAGGTCGATTTTATGGACCTAAGGATTGTACTGGGGATGACCAATTCTGCAGGTCAAAGGCAATTCTGCGGGCTTAAGTAGAGATGACCAATTCTGTGGGTCGAAGCCAATTATGAGGGCTTAAGGTACGATGACCAATTATGCGGGTCGAAGCCAATTCTGAAGGCTTATGTAGAGACGACCAATTCTGCGGGCTTAAGGTGGGATGACCTATTATGTGGGTCACAGCCAATTCTACGGGCTTAAGGTGGGATGACCAATTCTACGGGTTGAAGTCAGTTATGCGGGATTAAGGTGGGATGACCAATTCTATGGGTCAAAACCAATTCTGCGGGCTTATGGTGGGATAGCCAATTCTGAGGGTCGAAGCAAATTATGTGGGCTTATGTAGAGATGACCAATTCTGTGGGTCGAAGCCAATTCTGTGGGCTTAAGCTGATGATCCAAAACCGAGGTTAATTCTGACCTAAGAGATGTGACGACCAAGGACCGAGGTTAATTATGACATAACTAAGGTGACAATCCAAGACTGAGGTCAATTCTGACCTAAAAGAGGTAACGACCGAGGATTGAGGTCAATTATTACCTAAATAAGGTGACGATCCAAGACTGAGGTCAATTTTGACCTAAGAGAGGTGATGAACGAGGACCGAGGACAATTCTGACCTAAGAGAGGTGACGATCTAAGACCGAGGTCAATTCGAACCTAAGAGAGGTGATGATCTAAGACCAAGGTCAATTATGACCTAAGAGAGGTGACGATTGAGGTCAATTCTGACCTAAGAGAGGTGAAGATCCAAGACCGAGGTCAATTCTGACCTAAAAGAGGTGACGATAGAGGACCGAGGTCAATTCTGACCTAAGATAGGTGACGATCCAAGACCTAGGTCAATTCTGACCTAAGAGAGGTGACGATCGAGGACCGAGATTAATTCTGACCTAAAAGAGGTGATGATCCAAGGCCGAGGTCAATTCTGACCTAAGAGAGGTGACGAATGAGAACTGAGGTCAATTCTGACCTAAAAGAGGTGACGATCCAAGAATGAGGTCAATTCTAACCTAAGAGAGGTAACGATCAAGGACCGAGGTCAATTCTGACCTAAAAGAGGTGACGATCCAAGATCAAGGTCAATTATGACCTAAGAGAATTGATGATCGAGGACCGAGGTCAACTCTGACCTACATTTCCTTTGGGACAATCAGGGATTCTTCTGGGGGGAAAGATTAGACTTTGGATTCCGCTGGGGAATAACGAATGAGCTGGGGAAAATGTAGTGTCCCCCGGAGTTCCGCTCAGGAAATCCTTGTGATTTTGGGGATTTTGTAGAGGAAAGGAAAGTTTGATGCCGTAAACTCCATTGGTTTTGATGTATTATTTGATTAGGTGGTCCAGGGTTTTGATGTATTATTTGATATATTTGGGGATTAGGGGGTGATCTTTAGAGATCCTCCGGGGACGTTGCCGAGAGGAGTTTTACTTGGTTTTTTGAGAATTTCGCTGGGGAAATGGGGGTTCAGCTTGAGGGAGTGTGAAATTTTCTTGGTGAAAATGTTATAAATCCTTCCTGGGATTTTTAGGAATTTTCTGATAATTTTTCAGGGCTTTCTGGTATTTTTTAGGAATTGTTTTACGAAATTTTAAGGAGGGTGTCAATCGGCATGGTTCAGAAGGTGCCATTCGGCAGTGGCACGAACTTTTGGACTGCCTAGAGAAGGTAAGGGGTTAGTGCCGATCGATGGGTGGGGGGTCAATGCCGATCGGCATGACCCTTGGCATCCTATATAAAGGGGCGAATTCCCTTCATTTTTCACGTCTTCTTGCTTTCTTTCTTTCTACGATTTTCTTCTCCAAATCGTTCTAGCATTCCGATCTTTAAGAAATGGCCGCCTTTGTGAGCACTGCAGCGCATAGGGAATGGTTGATTGTTGATGATTGGGAGAACGTGGAGTGGAGGGACAGGGCGCCTCTTGCTTTGGGGAGTGAGAACTTCTTTGACTCATTTGAGTCGGTTGCGGATGAGCGGACCTTGCTACGGGAGCCATCGCGTCATCGCTCTTCGAGGGTGGTGAGCCCTGGCGGTTATGTAAGTAACCTGACTTTTGGCATTCTTCTCTTTTTTCTTGATTTTTTTCTTTCTTCTTGAATTTTGATAATATTTCTTCTTTGGACAGTCTGATATCTCTTTGAAGAAAATGCGTGCTCGTGGGACGACGGGGCTTAAGGATGTCTGGGAGCATCTTCCACCTATGGTGCATTGGGTGGTATCATCAACGGATTTTGGGAGGTTAGCGTTTGTGCTGGATGAGATGCCTCATTCGACAGCGATCTTATGCACTCTGGGGGAAAGATGGTGGGATACTACCCACACCTTCCATTTCGGCTTTGGGGAGATGGCCGTGACTCCCATAGACGTGCAGTAGCTGCTAGGGCTGGATTGCGATGAGGAGCAGATAAAGGTGGATTGCCCTTTGAGGTTGAGGCCGGAGGCGGTGCGGGTGGCGCTTGGTGACATAGGGAGGATAGTCTCTGGGGATTCCATCCGGCTGTCCTTGCTGAAGGATGTTCTTCTGAGTAGGGTGGTTGATGTGGAGGAAGGGCTGCAGGTGAGGCAGATGGACAGGTTGTTCATTTTGCTGGTGCTGGGAGGTTTCATGATGGCGTCGAGTGGCGACGTCGTCCATTTGTGGTTCCTGTCATACTTGAGGATGTTTTCGCGTATCCCTCTCTATGATTGGGGGAGCCAGACTTTGGCGACCCTCTATTTTTCTTTGGATGCATTAATCTAGTGTTGTCGGTAAACTTTTACCGGAGCCACATATCTTCTTGAGGTATTTCTTTAATTTTGCGCATTTCTCCTTTCATGCATTCGCATTTTCCTTATGTGTCTCTTTTTTATTAGGAATTCCTGTCTTTGGCAGACGTGGTTCTATGAGGTGATTTGGTGCAATACCCCATTGATCAGTCTGAAGGACGATACAGTTGGGGACTTCTGTCGATTGTAATGATGGCGGAAGGCCAATCGCCAGTCAAAGGAATCCCTCCCTTTGGAGGCGGTGTGTCAGGTCTTGAATGGACTAAACAGTGACAGGGTAGGACTCTTTCCTTTTTAGCCTTGGTTTTTGGTATGCTTTGATTTTATATTGACTTATGCCTGCCGGGGATTTTTAGGTGACCTTCTACCCTTGGGGGACAGCCATTCAGGATATGGGGGCGACAGGGGTGAATGCGTAGATGAGGCATTTGCTAACGCTTGAGTTCGGCCATTCTTGGTATCTGAGGGAGCGGATGGTTCGGTAGATTGCTGAGGAGGAGGTGATGGTGCCACCTGCACAGTCTCCTATGTCTATGAGGCCAGAGCGGCTGATGTCGGAGGATGCGAGGATCGCGGCGGTGATCGGCGAGTCCTACCTGTTGTACACTGATATGGCTGCGCCGTATGACAATACGGACTTTGTGATGAGATGGTTGATGGCGCCCAGCATATATGATGCCTTTCCTTTACCTCTTGCGGATTCAAGTCGGGCGGTGGGGTCCTCCCATAGTGGCGGTGGTCCGTTGGCATCTGCAGTGGCGACGACTTCAGAGGTCCCCTTTGTGCGATTGCATACCCCTTCATACAACATTCGGCAGGCTGATGGAGGGATATTGCCTATGTTACACCATCCTCACGCAATGGATCCGAAGGAGTTGGATTTGACAGAGGAGGTTCTTCGTCCTGCGGTATACCTTTCTGTTCTTTTCCTCTTTTTGGTTCCTTTTCTATTTTGATCCTTCTTTGATACTGATTTTGCCTTCTTGTAGCAAGTCCGGGTGTCGACCACTTGGTTGAGGGATATTAGAGACTGGATCTCTTCGGCGATGCCCATATTCAGGATGAGGTCCCGGTTCCTTCATGTTTGGTGCCGTCTGCTTCGTTCTGGGAGGACTCTGGCTCGGGTAGCGATGGTACGTCATCTCGCCGTAGGGGAAAGAGAGCGCGTTGCAAGGAAGCTCTTAGAGAGAGGGGGAAGGGTAGGTGAGAGAGAATGTGGGTTCGGGCTGAGTCCCATTGTTTTTTGCTTTCCTTTTATTTCCTGTAAAATTTGATGTAACATAGAAGAATATATATATATGCAATGCAATGGGATTTTTTTATTATCCTTTGTTAATGATGAATGAGTGAATGCATGCACATGCGCTTTTTACTTTGCTGCTGAGACCGTAAAAAGAGATTTTTTGGGGATTTTGAGGAAAGTTTTAAGAACGGGAAATTATATAGGGGTGGAAAAGGATTTTTGAAATTATATTGAGAATATTAATTTATTTTTATTGAGCTTCTGATTTTGACAAAAGAGGAAAAAGGAAAACTTCCAAAAATAGGGGGTTGCCGATCGGCAAGCCCCTTGTCCTGCCTATCGGCAGTCAAGTCTAGTCCCATCAATTCAAAGCTTTTGATTAGTGCCCTCTTCAGCTTCTTATACTTTTTGGGGTAGGATTCCCTCCGATTTCTGCAGGGATTATGTCTTTTGTGAGGGTTCTCAAGTATAAAAAGGGGTAGGGGTGGAGTGTTTTCATCACACCTTCACATTCTTACTTACTTGCCTATTATCTCTTAGTCTTGCAAGATGGTCGTCCCCGGTATCATTGAGTTTGCTAACTACCTTGAAGCCTTGGAAGCGATGTGCTCTTATAATGTCGGCTACGATGCTTTCAACATGCGTCGAGTATCTTTGTGGTCCAATCAGTCCATTAAGTGGAACATACTGATGGCGGCGGTACAATTATGGTACCCCAAAGACCATATATTCCGCTTTGGGTTGGATGAAGTTTATCCTACCTACGAGGAATTTTCTGCCATGCTAGAGATAAATCCCAGTGTTGCTGCGACTTTACCCGAATTTTCCTGTTCCCCCAGGGATTTGCTGGCTGGGCTTCTTCGTATTTCGCCTTAGGTGACTAGATCACTGGTTATTGGAGGAATGATCTCCCTCCTGGCATTTTTTCAGTCTGTGCATTTGCAGGAAGTAGGTGATGCTGGCTATATTGGAGTCGTTGCTCTGGGCCTGGTTTTAAAATTATAGCTGGTGACTGGGGAACTTCTGGTGGATTCGTAACTTGCAACCATTACTTCGTGGATGTCATACCGGCGCAATCCTGTAATGGTGATACTAGTAGAGACCCTGAACGATCTAGATACCTAGTGAGAAGGTCGTTCTGACTTTCTACGGGGTAGCCCCGTGATGCTGTTCATGTGGTTATCTGAAAGACTCCGCCTAGTGACTCTTCCAGAATATCCTTTGTCAGTTGTACCCAACTTCTTTTCGCATCACTTCTTCAGCGTTGGCCTGGATATGGGAGAATTGGATTGTGGAGCATGGGGCTCAGAATCTGTACTAGCCATTGCCTTGGTGGGGATAGTTGTTGCTTGTTCTGGAGCTAGGAGAATACCTGTATGTGCGGCTGGTTGATCTTAGCCAGACCTCTTTTTATTTCCCTTGGCGGCTTCTGTTCCAATTTGGCTGGGCATAGGTCGTGCCACCTCGAACACTAAATTTCTTTTTGATAGAGGATTTGACTAAGCGTCTGCGCCTGCAGCTTGGCTCTTTGTGGGAGAGCCGGTGTCCGTTGACCCGTCCCTCTCAGTCTGTTGGGAGAGTTTGGCATATCCCTGAGGATTATATGAAGTGGTTGTGGAGGAGAGTGGTTAGCAAGATGTTGGCAGTGGAGACAGGACAAAAGTGGCTTGTCTCTTTTGACACTATGGAAGGAGGTTTTGTGGTTTTTTCGAAGCTAGTTCGAGCTTATCGGTCCATGGAGTGTCTGCGGGACTCTATTCAGGCAGGGAAAACTTGGGGACCCCAGGGTGCAGATGATGATGACGAAGCGGGCTCCTTTGGTAACTGTGGGTAGGACTCGTGGAGAGTTTATTGTCTAATGGGGGATAAATGTGAGGATTTTATTTTGGATTTTTTAGGATGGCAGAAGGAAAGGGAGTTATCCATTCCTTTTCTTTTGTAATCTGTACCATAATTTCTTATTAGTGAAATAAAATAAATTTCTGATCATGCAATTGTGCCCTATGATGAATTTTGTGTTGTGTGAATTATCTATACCGATCGCTAAGGCATACATAATCCTTTTATTCAAGTATATGATGGAATTGACTGTTGTTCTCGGAGATAACGAAAGAATAATATTTTGTGAAAAAGAAAGAGTCGTGCTCATGTAAGGCATATGAGCTGCCTACGTACCTCTGGGGTTTTTGAAAAGTTTTAATTTTGTTTAAAAATTATTTTTTGTATAGGATCGGGCCCACATAGTTCTAGGTAGAAGGAAATGAAGAGATTTTTTTATTTTTATTTTTTTAAAATAAAAGGGAGACAAGAAGAGTCGTACACCGCCGAGATTTCGGGCTAGAGGTAGAACTTCTTGAGACGGTCTAGGTTGACTGGACGAGCCATCTTTTCCCCATCTAAGTCGGTAAGCATGGCGGCACCGCCGGACAAGATCTTCTTGACAATGTAGGGGCCGCTCCAATTGGGCTTGAATTTCCCTCTGGGGTCCCAGATGGGTTCTATGATTTATTTGAGGGCTAGGTCCCCTTCTCGGACACTAAGGTCCTTGACCTTCTTGTTGAATGAATGTGTTATTCGACGATGGTACCCTTGTATGTGGTATAGTGCTTTTAATCTCCTTTCGTCTAGAAGGGTCAACTCGTCAAGATGGATTTGGCACCAATCTTCTTCACTGACTTTACTTTCAAGCATGACGCATAATGAGGGTATTTCCAGTTCCACTGGTAGGACTTTTTCCATGCCATAGTCTAGAGAGTAAGGGGTGGCCCCAGTAGAGGTTCGAATAGAGGTTACGTAGCCCCAAAAGGCGTACAGGATCCGATCGGCCCAATTCTGATAGCTTTCAATCATTTTGCTGATGATGGATTTGAGGTTCTTATTAGAGGCTTCAACTACACCGTTGGTCTGACGTCGATAGGGAGAAGATTTGTGTCTCTGAATCCCATACTCCTTGACTACCTCTATGACTTCTGCCTCAAAATGCAACCCATTATCTGATACTAGCTCGTGCAGGACTCCATACCGATAGATGATGTTTTTCTTGATGAATTTGGCTACTTTCTTAGCGTTCAGCACTGCGTATGACTCCACTTCAACCCATTTGGTGAAGTAATCAATGGCAACTAGGATGAACTCATGACCATTGGAATCCTTCGGTGTAACCTTCCCTATAATGTTGATTCCCTAGGTTGAGAACGGCTAGGGAGAGGTCATGTTGTATAATTCACGTGGAGGCAAATGCTGAAGGTTGGAGAATTGTTGGCATTTGAGGCATCTCCGGACATAGGCGGTGCAATCCTGGGTCATGGTGGTCCAGTACTAGCCTTATCGAATGATCTTTTTAGTAAGCATGTGACTGTTCATGTGGGGTCTGCATTCCCCATTGTGGATCTTCTGCATTATCTTTTCAATGTTAACCCCTGCGATGCAGTGCAGATGAGTTCCATCGAAGTTCCTTTTGAGCAATTCTTTATGATAGATGATGTACTGGGCGGCGAATCTTCGAAGGGTTGCTCGACCTTTCTTGTTGCAACCCTCGGGATACCTGCCTTACTTGAGGAGGTGCCAAATATCATAGTACCAGTAATTGGCTAGCTTGGGATCTTCTGTGGTTATGAGCTCAATGTGGTAACAGTGGGTTGGTTTGTCTTGATTTTGATTAAGGAAGGGGGTCATTATGATTCCTTTGGGCATGTCAACCATGAAGGCCAGGGTAGCAAGGGTATCAGCTAAGTTATTTTTTTCTCGAGGTAGGTAATGGAAAGTGATGTCTTGGAATTGGGAGGCGAGCTCTTCTAAGTGGGCATGGAAGGATTGGAGTTTCTCGTACTTGACTCTCCACTTTCTGAGCACTTGACCAATAATCAGGGAGAAATCCCGTAGACGTCTAGGCATTGAATATATTTCTCGAGAGAAACCTTGAGGCCTACCTTGCATGGCTCGTATTTAGTCATGTTAATAGTACAAGGTAAATTTATCTTGATGGCGATTGGAGTGTAGGATTCATCTGGAGCGATTAGGAGTATCCCAATGCCATATCCCTTTTTTGTTGGCAGCACCGTCAAAGAACATTTTCCATCGGAGATTGTCCTGGGCAGTGCAGAGGATGTTTTCATCTGGGAATTCGAAGATCCAGACATCGGCCTCATCCATGGGGCAATCAGCGAGGTAGTCATATATGGCTCTTCCTTTCATGGCTTTCTGCGTGATGTATATGACATCAAACTCAGCTAGGAGCATCAACCATCAGGCCCTTCGACTGGACAAGGTGGGTTTCTCAAGTAGGTATTTGATGGGGTCCATTCGAGATAGTTTGATTGGAAAGGCGATCTTGTAGTGCCATAACTTTTGGGTGACCCAGACAAGTGCGATCCACGCCTTTCCCAAAGTAGTATAGTTAACCTCGTATTCGGCCAATTTGTGACTCGCATAATAGATGGCTCTTTCTTTGTAAGAATCTTCAAGGTATTGGTCTAGCAAAGCCCCAGCTGCAGTATCGGTTATGGTTAGGTATAGGACCAAGGGGAGACTAGGCTGTGGTGGCATGAGTATCGAGGGTTGGGTCAGATATTATTTGATTCGTTTAAAGGCTTCTTGGCATAACTCATTCCAAATCTTGATTGAATCCTTTCGGAGGAGTTTGAAGATCGGTTCGTAGATGGAGGTTAACTGGCTGATGTATTGTAATTTCCCAAGGAAACCTCAGACTTCTTTCTCTGTTTGGGGAGGTGGTATCTCAAGTATGGCTTTTAGCTTGGTAGGATCTTCTCCTATCCCTTTCTCACTGACCATGAATCCCAAGAGTTTTCCCTTTGTAACGCCGAAGACACATTTCTGTGGATTGAGTCTCATCTGATACTGTCGCAGTCATTCTAAGAACTTTCAGAGAGTAGGAACATGACCTTCTCTAGTTTTGGACTTCATAATCATATCATCCACATATACTTCAACTTCTTTGTGAATCAGATCGTACAGGATGGTTGTGACAGCCCTCTGATAGGTAGCCCCAGCATTCTTGGGATAAAATGGCATAATAGTATAGCAAAAGGTTCCCCATGGGGTGATGAATGTAGTTTTTTCTTGGTGGTCTGGGTGCATTTTGATTTGGTTGTATCCGGCAAACCCGTCAACGAATGACTTGAGAGCATGACTGGCTGTGTTTTCCACGATCTTGTCGATATTGGGTAGCGAATAATAATCATTTGGATAGGCTTTGTTCAAATCCCGATAGTCTACACACATTCGAACTTTTCCTCCTTATTTTGGTACATGCTCTATGTTGGCTAGCCATGTGGGATATTCGATCACACGAATGAAGCCTACGTTCAACTATTTGACCACCTCTTCTTTGACCTTGAGCGACCATTCCGTGTAGAGCTTTCGTAACTTTTATTTAACCGGCCTGTAATCTGGGAGAGTGGGGATCTCATGCTGAGCTATTTTAGGATCAACATCGGACATATAGTCGTAGGACCATGCAAAGACATCCACGAATTCCTTTAGCAATTCTTCGAGTTGTGCACGCCCATGCTCGTTAAGGGTAGCCCATATCCTAATCTCGCGCAGTTGGCTACTAGAACTGAGGTTAATAACAATATTCTCTTCTTCATTAACTTGAATGCAGTTATGTTATTTATTATTAACCTTATTTAGATCAGTTAAGAATTGTTCATTTGCAAAATCATCATTATTAAGAGTTTTATCAGAATCTAAACAATTAATGTAAGGCACAGCAAGATATTCAAAATCTTCGTTTATTTCATTGATAGGAAAAACAACATTGAGAACCTCGTCAAAAGAGTACTTGATTACATTTGAAAAAGGATAGATATCAGAAGAAGAAATGGGGTACACATTGGGATTAGGGGAGATTTCAGCAGGTAGAACTGGCGCAGCATGCCAGTTGAGGAGAGGTGTATCAGCAGCTTTAATCAGTTGGAAGGGATCTGGTGATGTAGTTCCTGAGTGAACCATGCAAAGTGTCAGCCCCAGTGTCTGTAAGTTGAATGAATATTCGGAGTCACTTTCCTCAGTCTTTTCGGTATCTTTGATGAGTGGTTATACATGGTGTTGTGAATATTTGGCCCATGAGTATATGTCTTGGAAAAAATCTTCATTCCAGGCTTCATCTTCTTGTCTGTATGGTCATACCATGGTTTTGAAAAGCCATCAAAAGGGGAAGTCCTCACCCTCTTTGATGAATCGTCCATTTAAGGAGTCACCTGGGATAGTCTGGACGCGGTCTAGTCCTTTCTTTGGTCGAGACTGGCAGATCATTATAATCTCTTATTCTGATGGTTGACACCCCAAACCACAAGGAGGGAAAGCTTTCTTCAGTTCAATGGGATTAAGTATCCCTTGTTGTCTTTTCCCTAGCCCCAGTCCGGGCATAAAGTGCATATTTCTGAACATTTTAATCACATTGACGTTGCCATGAGGGTTATTTATTGGACAAACCCTTTCTTTGAAGTTTTTCCCTGTCAGGAGTAAAAGTGGTTCAACTCGAAATCCTGATAGGAGAATATTATTTGACCCGTGTTGTATCTCAAGAATTGGACTGCTAGTAGTTGCACCCTCGGTATTGTCATCGTCACCCAAGATGGTAATGACCCGTCCGTCGGTGAAGAACTTTAATTTCTAAAGGAGTGAGGAAGACACACCCTTGATACTGTGGAGCCAAGGTCGTCCAAGCAATAGGTTAAAACAGGCTGGGATGTCAATAACTTGGAATTCAACGACAGGGTTTATAGGGCCAGCCCCTATTACAAGCTTTATGGATCCCATCACCTCCTGACGGGTATTATCGTAGGCACGCACAACAATGGAGGTTAGAGTGAGGTCTCTTTCTTTCAGGCCTAAACATTTGAAGGTTCCCGATGGGCAGACATTTAAGGAGGATCTATTATCGATAAGAGAGAGTGGCACAACCTTCCCCATAACTTCGATGGAGATGTTAAGAGCATGATTGTGGTTTGGCCCAATATTGGGGATTTCTTCTTCAGAAACGGATAGCATTCGGGTAGAGGTCAAGGATTCAACCAAATTTACCGCTTCTTCTTGTGTGGTAGAAGGAGGAACTGTGGGTCCAGTGATCAACTTTATCAAAGCATTTATGTGTAGCTGAGAAGATATGAAAAGTCCCCTTAGAGTGATGTTAGCTTGAGTTTTCTTTAGTTGGTCGATGATATTTCTCTCCTCGAGGGTCATCTCTGGCATAGGAATGTTTTCAACACCCTTCCCCTTGTCATTTGCTGGTAGTGATCTTGAAATCTGGTAATGCCTCCCTGATCTGGTCATGTGATTTACTAAAAAAGGGAAGAACAAGAACCCCGTTTCCTTGTCGATCTCGAGTTATTTTACCACCTTGTCTATTTCTCCGAGGATTTCTTCAAATGATATCATTCCACACATGTCGGCTACTGGGCCAGTTTTGTCGAAAGCTTATTCTTCATTCGAATCTCCGAATTCTTCCCCCCATCCGGTGGTAACAATTCTGTCTTTCCATGCAAAGTCAATGCATTCCACAATTTCAACGACTTATTCATACATGTCATCCCATTCTATGGGGATGTGTAAGGGTGAAGGGACCAGGCGCCCCTGTAGCTTCAAAGCATCGAATAACTTGGTGATACTGCAAATGTAATTGGTTTGTCAGAATAATTATGCCATAATCTGGACGACATCATCTAGTCCGACTTCATCGGTCGATACTACCCAACTATCTGACTCTCGGGCCTATTTTCGTGCCTCCAAGAATAACGTATTGAACCTTTGACAATCAATGATCATGTGTGAGGACAATTTCATCCCAAACTCTAGGAGTTGGTTTAACACTTCTGACAATTCCATGCCTCCATTTTCAGAACTGGTACAGACAGTGAAGCATTCTTTGGTTAGGAGTGACAGTACCTGATCAGCGAGGCTAGTAGGGTGTAAGAGAAAATATGGGCAAATTTGGAGAGGTTTGGGAGAGTGTATGGGTGTGATTTGAGTTAAGGGATCAAATTTTTGTGTTCTCTCCTAGAAAGATGGCATTGGCGTGATTTGGAAGTGGGTTGTGAGTAGTGTTTGGCTTAGGATTGGCTGGTGGGGCGATGGTACCCCGGTCAATTAGACCTTGGATTATGTTTCGGAGGTGAAGGCATTGGTTGGTGGTATGGACAGTAGTTTGGTGAAAGGCTCAATGAGCATCTGCCATGAAGTTTCTTGGGAGTGTATTTGCCAATGGACGGGGATCCAGAGGTTTGATAAGGTTTCGGCTTAATAAGGCTTGATAAAATTTGGAGAGATGAGCATAAGGCTCAGTGTATTCCTTTCTAACTGGGATAGGGAAGCTTTCTGGTGCCCATGAGGTGGCTGGTTGAGAGATGTTGTTGATGGTTGAGACTGTAGCACTGGCAAGCTTGTCATATTTTTGGGGGTGAACTGTCCGGACACCTTCTTTGGGTCAATTTCTGTTTTGGCAAGACCTTCCTCAGTTTTCTACTCCTGCTTCTCTGAGAGCTCGAAGTGGGGTAGTATTATCCTCCCATCATTTGTCGGACATGGGGTAAGAAGTTCTTCTTCACTATGCTGATTTGTTCTTCCTCGGAAGGCCGATTGGTCATTGTTGCTGCTTTTTCCCTCCATCGGGCAATGACGTTACTGACTGATTCTCCAGGGTTCTGATTGAGAATCTCTAAATCATGGTTGTTCACCTCAAGTTCTTCATTGTATTTGTACTGTGACATGAATTCCCGGGCCACATCCTCCCAGCTACGAATTTTGGACTCTTAGAGAGACAAAAACCATCGGACGGCGCTATCCTTCAAAGTTTTTTGAAACAATTGGGACATCACTTCTTTAGAAGCCCCTAGTAGAGTTATGGAACCCTGATAACTTCGGAGATGAACAATCGGGGGTCCACTTCCTCTGAATTTCTCGATATTTGGCATCTTTAACTTCTCGGGTAACCTACCTTTAGTATAAGGAGACATGTGGGTGTAGTCCACGTAATTTCCTAAGATTCTGACTTGATCGAACTTCTTGGTGATCATCTTGAGGTCCTCTTTGACTTTTTTCTTCTCTTTTTCCTTCGGAACAATGATCACAGGAAATTTAGCCCCATGCTGGGTAAGATTCGACATCGGAAGCTGGGCAGGCGGCAACCCTTTAATAGGAGGGACACGTGGAGAGTGATGATATTCTTCGGAACCCAGATGGGATCGGATGGATCCATAGCGCGAGGTAATAGGGCCTCAGGTTCTTAAAGAACGGGAACCTGGTTTCATTGCATCTCTCGGACCTTAATTTAGACGTTGTCAATCTTGGACACAAGCTGAGCTAGGACTGTCATCAGATCCGGCTGCATAAAGGGTACTTAATCCATGTTCTCCATGGAAGGAGAATGGATTCCGGACTCGGAAGAAGTAATAGGGGAACGAACGGAACTCTGCGGTGACTTGAATGAAGATCGAAGCCAATAAAGAGTCAGGCCCAGGGCTTGCGATCGACCTGAGAAGGCGTAAAATCGGATTTATTTTTTAGAAAAAGGGGAAAAAAATTGACTTTTTTTTTTTTAGATTGAAATTTTTGATAAGGAGAGGAGAAATATTTTTGGATTTTAGATAAGGAAAGGAAAAAATGTTTTTGGATTTTGGATAAAGAAAAAGGAGAATTTTCCCTTTGGAGACGATCTCAGCATGATTATTATAATTATTATGCTTTCACTTGTATTAATTCTCCTAAATGCAAATTGAAATGCCGGATGGAACCCGAGACTGGAACAATTGGGTTTGTAATATATGCAAAGCTATGGTTGGACTTGTGACCAGGCTCACAGACAGGGTCCTGTTTTAAAAATGCGCGAGAATTCGGGCGGCAGGCTGACCTGGAATTTCGGTAGAGTTTCAGGTTGAAACCAACAATCTAACATGTGTGTCCTAGGCTTGACACCTATATGCGGGTATGCAGTTAGTTGGGTGAACTTGAAAGGGTTTAGCCCTTTGGCGTGACTTCCACGATATACGTCTTGCTCTTGCGGGCAATCGGTACGTATGGACAAGCCATTTGATTTACCTGAGTGTACGCGAATTGCCTCACCATATACCTCGTGGGGACGGTACGTGTGAGAGCGAATTCGATATACTCGGCATACGTAAACGAGTTCCCTGCGATATACCTCCCGTCATGACTTCGGTCAAGCGGTACAATGCTGGGGGAATCGTTCGATATACGTCGAAGTTACTTGGCCAATGGAAGGTGAGAGTCATATCGCTTAGGCTAACTGTGCCCTGCCGGACCAGCGCCCATCACGAAGTGACCCTCCAGTTACTGGGTAAAAATTCGGTCAATAACAATGCTCTTTGGTGATGTCGTGTGAATCATGCATGATTTTCTTTTTAGTATCTTATGAGAATGTCTTTCTCGATCATGCCAAACAGGGATCAAAGTACAAGTACCAATGGTACACCAAGTATGGATGGGTGATGCATGCAACATGTGGATATATGTGATCCTAGGTGCACCTAGTGTGAAGTGTACATGGAGAATTTTCTACAAGTGCGTGATTAGAAGCATAAATATGGGAGATACATGGAAAAGGGGAACATGCAAAAATAGAGAAAATACAAACAAACATAACACCCATGTAAATAGAGTCTAGCCCTCATAGGATTTCCCCAGTGGAGTCGCCACTATGGCCGCCCCCCCCCCCCCCCCCCGAATCCTCACGGAGGCTGGGCGGCGCGATGGAGGATCCTAGGTCCCGTGTGTCCCTCTTGGGAGCGTTTCGGCCGGCATCATTTGAGTGAGGTGAAAGATGTAGAGAGATTAGAGTCGCCAGTCTATTTTACTCAAAACAGACAAAAGAAAAGGAGCCATGCCGAAGGACAGCATCCAAAGACATAATGATGCATAAGAAAACAAAATGATTCGAAAAGGCTCCGGAGGCTAAGTTACGAAATGGGAAGGTGTTAGGCACCTATTCTACCCTTTCGATCTCTCATGGATTTTTGTTATTTTCCTTTATTTTCCCCGTGATATGTGTGCATGTGTATATATAGTGGAGATAGGAATCCTCGACTTGTATCATGGAAGAGATAAAGCGAGTTATCCGTAGGAAGGTATAAAAATAATATTAGAAAGTAGGATTTACGTGATCATCCTTACGTTGACCGTTATGATGGAATGATAACGCATGCAGAATAATACGCCACTAAGAACAAATATATTTATATATATAATATGAGAGAGTGGAGTTTAGAGAAAATATAAAATAAAATAAAAAATAAAAATAGGACTCGAATCTCGGGATTTACCCCGAGACGCCTACATAGCCTATAGAGGCATCAAAGTCCACGTAGTTCTCATGCAAGACGAGGGGTGGGGTTTATCCCATAAATACAATTAGGGGGATTCTCTTATTTGTGTGTGTGTGTGTAGAAAAAGTATTATAGTTGTGAGAAAAGTGTAAGAAAAGAATGAGAATTCTCGTTTATAATTTATGAGCAGACCCTCTTTTTCTTATTTTTTGGGTTTTTTATTTATATGAAAATAAGGGATGTGCAATAATACTAAATAAAAAGTATATTAGGATGTGTGAGATGAGATAATAAAAGTGCTAAGTAATAAAACATGTTATTGTCAATTTGTGAGAATTTAAGGAGAGAGTTGAGAAAATTGGACCTTCTTGAAGATCTTGAGCTTGATCTTGAATGTTGGAGAGCATCCCTTAGACTTGGATGATGATGGAGGGTAGTGAATTCACCAAGTTTTATGAAAAGGATAATGAAAAGTAAAGGCTGGAAAGGGTTTTGGGTGTGGAAATCACGCTGACTTCGAGAGAGGTTTTCTGGATTTGTTGAGAGTGATATCTATCAGATTTGGTCTCTCCTTGCAAGTGAGGTCAAGGCCTACTTTTATAGGCCCAGGGCATTGCTGATAGGCATATCCCTAGTCCTGCCTATCGGCACCTGCCGATAGGCAGGGTCTGGAACCTACCGTTTGGCAGTATTTTTCAGGCCTTTTTAAAAAATCGGTCACAGAACACAAACCGTTGATCAGAATCGGCACGGGGTAGACCGTTCGAAAGGTAATTCAGAGACCTTTGAAAGTCCTTTGGACTATTCCTGGGTTCGGCAGTTAACTTTGGGTCCAATGTGGCTCGAAATCATTCGTCGGTCCATTCGACGAGGAATCGTCAGACGCAAATGGATCGTTCGTCTGCATGGTACGTCAGAATTGTGCACGGGGAGGACCGTTGGAAAGGTTAGTAGTTGTAATTCTATATTCCAAAGATTTTGATCTGATTCATGGAGTTGACTTTGGTCAACCGGGCCCTGAAAGCATTCGGTGACCTTTCGGAGTAAAACGGATCATTCTTCCGTACCGTAAGTCGTAATCGCACACGGAGCAGACCATTGGAAAGGGGTTTCAGTTCCCTTCGAAGATTCAATTAGTCTCGATCGAGCTGAAGACTTTGACTTCTAGTCAAACGGAACCTGGGAGTGCCCGATGGGTTCTAGGTCAGTACTCGGGGCATGACCAGGGTTTGTAGTGATTAAGGGAGGTGTTAGGGACCTAAGGAGAGTTTAGGCGGTTACAGAATGGGGTGTCTACAACTATATATATATTATTCACTCATGTAATATATATATATATATATATATATATATATATATACTATCGGCACCCCACATAAAATCTATGGTGCTGGCATACTCTGCTATCAAGTCCCCTTATCACTCGTACTAAGGGAAAAACTAGTTCGGAATCACTCTCGAACTGTATTAAAATAAAACCCATACGATTGGAGGTGAAGTATAGTTCCAAGTCACTAAGAGGTTAGCACATACCCTCACGTCTCTTAGGACCATCTGACTATCACTCAAGTAGCATGTATCAAGGATACTATCTTCTAGGGTACAAGTCGTTATCCCCCATAAAGGCCCAATCGAGATAAGACTGTCCCAGCGCGAAAACCCCCGTGATAGCAAGTAGTTCGGGTATGATTTTTACACAGATATATAATATATGCATAATCACACAATCATATATATATATATATATATATATATATATATATATATATATATATATATATATATATTCACATTTCTAAATTTGGTGCGCCCACGGCCCATAATTTTAATTATCCGTTCTTAGCACATTTTACTCGATTATCTCGCATAACGGACTTGTCACTTTTATTCTCATGTATAAGTTACTCCATACTTACTTCTCATCTCTCAAAGTATTCTATCTCCCTAAGTATAATTTCAGTAGGCACTCTCACTTATCTTCTAGTCTAACTTACTCACGAGTCTCGATCTTTTATTAGACGTACGCATGATTTCGTATGTGTGAATAACTCCCCGTTAACCCATAATTTCATACTACATTAAATCTCACTCAACGGGGTCTACTTAGATCCTATTGGTCATCTTTATATCCCATTATACTCTAACAATAATAATTAAGGGTTCCTATGCATTTTAATCAGATTAAACCAACGGACGAAAAATATGTAGTTTTCCACGAGGGGTCGATCGATCGAGGAAAGGGGATCGATCGATCGATCATCGATGTTCTTGGGTCGATCGATCGATCAAGAAGTTCTTGCCCAGAAACTGCCATTAAAACCTACGGGTTTCATCTTCCAAAATTCTCCAAAGCGTCATGAACGACTCCCAAACTCTCAAATAACATTACTACTAGTTCTATGTACATATATGCAAGATTTCCTCGTGAAATATGTACAATTTCAACAACGGAATTGAATTATAGGGCCAATTTATTTTAATTATCACGAACCCTAACTTTCCACTAAACTTCCATTTTTCTATTTCTTTTTCCAGATTTCTCACTTCTAAATTAATCAAATTTCGTGGGTAATCCTCTATAGAGTTTATTCATTTTCTCTACAACATGTGATTGGGTTCTCTAAATCCTTGAGTTCTTCCATGAAACATAGGTTCAATTATCCTAATCTAACATGGTGTGACATTTAACTAAAAGAGAAGCAAGATAGATACTTGCCTAGAATTTGAGTTTCTAATTTGTGGACGAAAGAGGTATGGTTGCGTTCCTCGTCGCGCGATCTACGCTTTGGTGGTGGTGGTGGTGGTGGCGGTGCAAACGGGTGAGTCTTTCGCCTTGAGTTACTTGGAAAGCTCTTCAACTCCTTCTCTAATGGTCATTCTATGGTTTTATATTTGTTAACCCTAGAAGACAACTCCTAAAGGCTGATATATCCTTAGGAAATTCGTGGGTTTAATTTCCCAAAAATGTAAAATGTCTATAATACCCTCCCGGGATGCCAATTAGGCTTAAAAATGCCCCGAGACCCGAACAAAATCCCCGAGTATATTATTTTGACTATCTCGACCCTTCCGAACACATTGGCGTATTCGAAATGACCATACGAACGACTTATAATTTATTCACTTTTAATAATAAGAATTTAATTCTGACACGACATAAGCGCGTCCCTATTTAATTTCCACAATTATCAAATTTTACACTCATGATAATTTTAATAAATTTTTTTATACATATTACTTTACCCCTTAAGTAATATTCAACAATTTTCCAATAATTACTAACTCTCGTCATGCTAGTAAATAATTAAATTAATTTCTGGATTAATATTAAATTAATATCTCAATTTAAATTTAATAAATCCCCAAATTTAAAAGTCATCAAAATACGGGGTATTACATACTTCCCCCTAATAACGGAATTTCATCCCGAAATTCAGAAAATAAGGCATACCTGGTAAAAATAAATCTGGATATTTCTCGCACATATCCGCCTCGTGCTCCCAAGTGGATTCCTCCACATTATGATGCTCCCACTAGACCCGTACAAGTGGAACTACCTCCGAACTTAATTTCCTCTCGCTATGGTCTAGGATAGCCACTGGTCTCTCCTCATAAGAGTTCTCGGGTTGTAAGTCAATCTCCTCTATCGCGATATGGGTGTGGGTTATATCATCCCCAAGGTATCGTCTCAATGATGAAATGTGGAATACATCGTGAATGCGGTGCAAGTGCTCTGGTAACCCCAATTTGTATGCCACTGACCTAATCCTCTCGATAATGGTAAATGGTCCCACATACCTCGGAGCCAAATTCCCCTTCTTTCAAAACCTCATTACTTCTCTCATAGGAGATACACGCAGTAATACTTGGTCCTCAACGCTAAACTCTCGGAAAAACTGCTTCACATCAGCGTAGCTCTTCCGTCTATCCTGTGCTACGCGAATGCGACCCCTGATGAGCTCAATCCTATCTGAAGTTTCCTAAATCACCTCAGGTCCAAGTAATTTGTTGTCCCCCACCTCTAGACAGCAAGTGGGAGAATGACAAGGCCTGCCATACAATGCCTCAAATGGATCCATGTCGATCGTGAACTGATAGGAGTTATTGTAAGCAAACTCCAACAGTGGAAGACATCCTTCTCCAAAATCTAGGACACACATGCGAAGCATATCCTCCAACATCTGATTGGTACGCTTTGTTTGTCCATCCGTTTGCCGGTGATAAGCTAAACTCAATCTCAACTCTATACCCATTGCCTCCTGAAATCTCTCACAGAAGCGCGACACAAAAATCTAGTCTTTATCAGACACGATATCCAGGGGAACTCCATGTAGCCTCACAATCTCGGCAATGAATAACTGTGCATACTGGCCCGTGGTATAGTCTGTCCGTACTAGTAAAAAATGTTCTACCTTGGTCAACCGATCCACTATAACCCATATGGAGTCGTGACCCCGCTGTGATGTAAGCAACCCAGTAATGAAGTCCATGGAAATACTCTCCCATTCCACGTAGGTACCTCCAATGGATGAAGTAACCCTGACAGTTTTTAGTGGTCTACCTTTACCATCTGGAAAGTAGAACACTTGGACACGAACTCAGCAATGTCCTTCTTCATCCCACTCCACCATGATTGCCGCCTCATATCTCGGTACATATTATCTCTTTCGAGATGTACCGTAAATCTGGACCTGTGAGATTGTGTCATCACTACATGACATAAATCTTCTCCTTCTGGGACACTAATCTCCCATTAAACCTCAAACCTCCATCGAAACTTACTGAATAGGACTCAACACCCTCAGCTAAAATCCGTATAATTTGTCCCTGATAAAACGAATCCGTTGACTGTGCCTGTATCACCCTTGTAACAATCTCTAGTGTGACTGTCATGACAGATACAAAGAAACAAGCGACCATGTCCTGGTGACCCAACTCTTTCTACTTTGCTTTCCAGATGTCCGCTACGTCGCCCACCAGTCTACGGCTTAACGCATCAGCAACCACGTTAGCCTTTCCCGGATGGTGCTGTATCTCGAACTGGTAAACTTTCACAAACTCCAACCATCTGCACTGACGCATATTCAGCTCTCGCTGAGTGAACAAGTACTACAGTGACTTGTGGTCTGTGAACAAGTGAAACTTCTCCCCCAACAAGTAATGTCTCCAAATCCTTAATACAAAAATGACCGTAGCTAGATCTAGGTAGTGGGTGGGGTAATTCCTTTCGTGAGGCTTTAGCTTGCGGAAGGCAAAAGCTATAGACGTCCGAGTTTGAAGGCCCTATATAGAGCACACCTAGGGTTTGCTTTTCGTGCTTCAGCTATATAGGACTTTATCTAGTTGGACTAGAATTTTGACAAAATATTTTTGTAATTTAGGATTGCATGTCCCCATATCGACTTCAAGCTATCTTTGTCCATCTACATCAAATGAGCTCTCATTCAGTCCGCCATCTCATAAAAAGGTATTTTTCATTTTGTGGCTCATAGGATTTTCTGTCACGTAGGACACAACACCACGTTGCATTTTGCATTTTTATAATATCTTATGATAATATTTTTTTTTGTCATAATAAATATTTTTTTGAGTTCAAAAACTTTATTTGAAATTTTATAAGAAAAATATTTCGTGAAAAATATTGTTTTTGTCATTAAATATTTTTGTTAATAAAAGTTGCAGAATATATTTTTGAAGTTAAAAATATTTTTTTTTATTTAATATATTGCATGTGCGTGTAATATATATCAGGTATGGATTCATTTTGTGTGCATGTTTTTATTTATATATGTGTTAGTTTGTAAGTTGTATACATATATATATTTTTATATATGAGTATGTATGTGCGTGGTATACATAAATGGATGTGTGCATTTATACTATAGCAGATTTTTGTGGCATACCTGCTTTTGTCTTATTGGACTTGTCCCATGCATTTGTACCTTTCACTGTTGGTATATCATATGCTTGCTACTAGTGTATGCTTTTATTATATATATATATATATATATATATATATATATGATATTAGCCCTTGCCTTGGTCATAGATTTTGACCGCCATACCTGTTGTCAGTTGCGTATTCCCCATGCTATAGTTGTTGTCCTTTTTGATTTGTGGCCCTGTAGCGTGTAAGTCGTCCATTAGATTTGTGACCGCCCTTGTTTCCTCGAAAACTGCTTACGGTTTCGCTTAAAACCGAAAATTGATTTTTGTTTATTAAAAACGACGTCGTGTGTATTTTATTATCACAATGGTAATACCTTTTTACAGCTGGCTTCAAATTCCTTTACCAGAGTTATATCGCCCACGGGTTTCTGTAAATCAGGAAATGGTTTTCTCTAAAACGACGCCACTTTGTAATCTGTTACAACGGTAATATTTTGTAGTGTCTTTGGTACGCAGTTTAATACAGCTGGCTTTGCAATCTGATTAAAACGACTGTGTTTTATATAGCTATCTGATTCTTATTATGTTAGTCTGTTACAGCTTTCTTTATACGTGTCACTTTTTTAACATAACACCTTGTGTTTCTTTGTGAGCCCTTAGATCTATTTTTATCAGTGGCTGGTGTGTATTCTTTGTCAATCCGTGTGACTTTATTTTACACCTATCAGCACACACTTGTGCACTCTATAAATAGAGACATTGTGTCTTCATTTTTTCAACCCGAGAAAATTCGTTTTTGAGCATAAATTCTGCCAAAATTTATTCTGAGAGAGAGAGACTAAACACCAGTATTTTCAGAGAAATCTTGTGTGTATTCTTTACAAAACATTGCTGAGTCTTCAATTCGTTTTGTGGATTCAAGAATGGAAGGTTTTTAATCTCAGAATCACTGCATCTACATATCAGTTGATTTTTCATTCTGAAAAATCATTTTGTGAGTATCTCTATCATTGTTCTTGTTTTCTTGTAATTTCAGATTTTTTATGTGCTAGATCTAAAGTGTTTGTGTAAGTATTGTGCTGGTATATATTTTATTAACACTACACACACTAGAACTAGTAGTGATCTTACTTCATTTAAAACACTTTGTTTTAAATTGATTTTTCTGGAAATCTGATTTACACTAAAGAACAACTGATTTTAGGTTTAGAGATTTAAACCTAATATGAGTTGTGAACCGGAACAGAATTACCTCATACTGGATATATGACCTTGGACTAAACAAATTTATACCTGTGTACTTGACCAAGGACTTGGACTGAGAACAAGAACATACTGGACCTAATCAAGAACCTAGACTGTTCAGACTGATTGGAACTTGAACTAAATTGGATTAAATCATTTTAATCTAAAATAGTTATAAACAGTTTGTATTATTTCTGACTGCATGCTTGATATGTTTTGTTTCTGTTCAGTCTAGAATATATTTGTGTGAACTTGATTGCTTGATTGTTTAAGTGATTTTCCGAAATTGTTTGCATCTCATATCACTCACGTTGTATTCACGTAGACACATGTTTGTGTAATATCTGAATCTAGTTTTCGAGATTTAAAGAAAGAGAAAAGAAGTTTTTCAAAGGTCTATTCAAATTCAAACTGATTTGATTTGAATAGCACAAGACTTGCAAAGATATAGGTGATATATATTATGTTGCATCACACACACTTCACTAGAAAGTAAATAATAGGCACTGAGCCAGCCTGCGCTTAAAGAAGTTAGAGGGGAGGCGTGGAAGTGAAGAACGCAAAAACAAGTGAGGACAAGTTAAAGAGAGAACTGAATAAGCAACCAGGCTAGAGACTTGGTCGTGTGGGGTAATAGCTAGATCATTCTTCTTTAATTGTTAAGTTTGTTGTTTGTAACTCGTTCCTGTTGTTTTATTGTTTTAGTGGAAGTAGTTTAGGTAACTCCTAGAGGAGTTCGTCGTTTTTCCCGGGGAAGGGTTTTTGCGACGTTAAATAAATACTGTGTGTTGTACATTTCTTGCATTTCACCTCACACGAAAAGGTAGGACTAAATAATTAGAAACTCGCCTAAAAATTGAATCTGTTTTGGACTTTAGTTAACTTTGAAAATTAAAATTATTTTCATAAAAGTTAATCAGATTAAGTAAAAGTTTAATTTGGTCCCCCTTGGCATCATTCATATAAACTCGTAGGTTTAAGGTGTTTACTCAACAATAGTTTACTTCCGCATATAAAGTCTTTGCGCACCGACCCGCATTTTCGGGGTCACCTCATCTCCTTCTGCTGAAGTACTCCACTGAGTCCCCGTAAAGAGGCATCAGCGTACACCAGATACTCTACTCCCGTCTTGGGCAAAGCGAGAACTGGCATTGAAGTCAATTTATCTTTCAGCTCATCAAAAGAAAATTAACAAGCATCATACCAAACATACAGAATTCCCTTGCGAGTCAAATTCGTCAATGGACCCGCTATCTTCGAAAAGCCTCGAATGAATCTTCTGTAGTACCCGGATAATCCTAAGAAACTACGCACTTTCGTCGATGTCGTGGGTTGTCCTCACTCCCTCACCGCCGACACTTTGCTTGGGTCAACCGATATTCTATATTTTGACACAACATGCCCCAAAAACTATACCTCCCGTGACCAGGATTCGCACTTCTCATACTTAGCATATAGCTGATGCTCTCGTAGAATCTGAAGAACCTGCCTCAAGTGCTCGGCATGCTCCTCCTCAATGTGTGAATATATCAGGATGTTATCTATGAAGACGATAACTAACTGATCCAATAACTCTCTGAACACTCAGTTCATCAAGTCCATGAATACGACTAGATCATTTGTCAGCCCAAACGGCATGACTCTCAACTCATAGGACCCATACCTCGTCAAGAAAGTAGTCTTTGATACATCCTGCTCCCTAATCTGTAGTTGATGGTATCCCGATCTCAAATCTATCTTTGAAAAGAAGGTTGCTCCTCTCAGCTGGTCGAACAGGTCATCGATTCGAGGCAACGGATATTTATTCAGTATCATGACCTTGTTCAGCTCCTGATAATCCATGCATAACCTTAGAAAACAGTCTCTATTCTTCACAAATAACATCGAATAGGCCCAAGGCGAGGTGCTCCTACAAATGAAGCCCTGACCTAATAACTGCTCTATCTGATCCCGTAACACCCTCATTTTAGCTGGAACCATACGGTACGGTGCATGTGCTATCGATCGAGTACCCAATATCAAGTCTATGATGAAATTTGTCTCTCGACTGGGGAGTAGGCTCGGTATTTCTTGAAATACATCAGAATACTCACGAACGATTGGAATCGAATCTAAGGGAATCACAATCTCCTTAAAGGTATCCTCCTCTATATAGTACAAATGGGTGGAAGATCCTCCCTCTGGGCGAGGCATCGCCACCAACAACATCTCCTGCCCCGGAATGGCAAAGATAATACTCCCACCGAAACAATCTATCATGGCTCTGTATGCAGCGAACCAATCCATGCCAATAATAACATCGTGCTCATGCATCTCTAAGACTAGCATGTCTGCCGGTAAAATCAAGCTGCCAATCTCTACTCCTACACCCCGACATATAAATAAAATCAAAGACCCATTCCCAAGTGGTGAGTCTACGCATGTCACAGTTCTCTCTGCCGTGTCTAATAACCATAAGGCCCGTGCAAAATGAGTAGCTATAAAATAGTGTGATGCCCCAGTATCAAATAAAACCCGACCCATAGTGCATTGGATAGGAAACGTACCCTCAATCGCGGGGGGTGCCTGAGGTGCTACTACCTGGTGGATGTTATAGACACGTCCATACTGCAATTACCCCTGCTGAACTGGAGTTATTGGGATGGAGGGTAAATCTAGCACCTGAGCTGGTGCTGGGAGGGCGGCTGGAAAGAGTGGCCTCTATGGCTCATTACAGGCACCTTATTGTTGTGGGTCCCTATCTCCCTCTGGGCAATCCTGGCACCTATGGCCATTCTTGCCACATCCGAAACATCTGCCCCTGAAGTTACCTCCCCTCTTCCCCTGCTGACCACGGCCCTATTGGTCGTTACCACCCCGCCACTAGCCCTACTAGCCCTACTGGAAACGTTGTTGACCCTAATGGCCCTGCTGCTGACGGTTTTGGCCCTTTTGGCCATGCCGAT
Organism: Sambucus nigra; assembly: GCA_949130495.1. Taxonomy (NCBI): domain Eukaryota; kingdom Viridiplantae; phylum Streptophyta; class Magnoliopsida; order Dipsacales; family Adoxaceae; genus Sambucus; species Sambucus nigra. The sequence continues at coordinate 185,092,851 of OX422209.1, read as the reverse complement.
TAGACTAGCCCTGCTGGCCCCGCCTGAATCCCCCAAATCCCTGTCTGGAGTCACTTGATCGAAACCACTTGGCAAGGTCCCCCTGATGAGAACTCTGCTCACTGTGATGGGTCTACCCATAGGCTACTGGTTCCCCACCAGTACTACTTCCCCCTGTCCTGCCCTGCTGCTTGGCCTCCCCTGCAGATGGAAGCGGTGATCCTGACAGTGTAACAAAGTAGCGTTGAGTACATCAGTGTAGGTACTTAATGATAGATTATCGATGAGGTGCTGATGTATAGAGCATTGTAGATTTACTTTAGTTGTTTCATTCGAGAGAATATTGTTGTATTAATTTGAGGAGTTTGAGATTAGTGGATTTATATTATTGTGGGTTTATTTAGATGCTCTATACCTTGTCACTTATGGATTTGGATTTAGTTTTATCGATAGTGGCGCTTCGTTCGCTCTCCCCGGGTGGGCGGGGTGTTACAAATGGTATCAGAGCTTAGGTATACGGAAACCCTCGGGGCTTGAGTTTCGAGTTCATTGCGTGGTTAGCAATTTTTGAAGATAGAAAATTTTAGGTGATATTGGTGATAGATTTAGAGATTAGAGGTGAGGAATTATTTTTGGAGACGAGATTATTTTTGGAGATTGTTAGCCTGATTTTTTGAGAGTTAGGCATTCGGTGAATTTCGAGGGCGAAATTCCATTGTTAGTGGGGAAGTGTAACAACCCGTGTAATTTTGGGCTATTTTAATTAATTTCTGGAAAATGGAGGAAAATAAAGTTTTTGATAAATTGTTTTTATTGCTCAAATATGTTGGTTATTATTTTTAAAGGCGAGAATTTCAAACAGTTTCAAAAACGGAGTTAAAACTGATTTTAAAATGATTTTTAAATGTTTTTAACTCTTGGAGTTGTTTTGACTTCCAACTCTTCATTTCTTTGCCTTATTTAAAGGATTCTTTTGGATTAGAACTCTTCATTTCTTTGCATTATAAAAGGAAGTTGTGGAAAACCTTTTAACATACTTTTGGCAAAACTTTTGGCAGCAAATATATTTTATATTCCTCTTCTTTTTATATACACATTGACCCTTGAGATTTGTGAGTTCCAACCTTAGATTAGAGGTGTTCTTGGGGCTATTTTGTTGGAGGTTATTCGAGGAGCTTTTGTAGATCTTTTGTGTTTATCTTGAGGATGTGATCGTTGGTTTCTCATCATGGTTTGAGGTATGGGGTTTTACACAATATGCTCCTTAAATCTCGCGAGTGTCATTCTCTTTGATTTCATGTTTAATTGAACTCATATTTGAATTGTTACATTCTTTAAAATCTGGGGAAATAATTGTTGAATTATTTTGATTCATGTGGTATCATTATATTGTTGTTGAGAACGCTGTCATGAGATTTTAATATGGCACGGATGTTGAGCACCCGCCAAAATTCCTGTTTCCCGAGCATATACGGATGTGGTGAGGCCTGGTGACCCATTGATGTGTTGTTGAAAAATTACAATGATGAAATGCTATTGAGATTTGCATTTTTATTTAAATATCCGTACTCGTGTTGTTACATTTTATTCGTTGCTAATCCGTATTTGTTGAGCATAATTCCTGTTGTATTGTGTACTTCCCCATATTTTCTTTTAGTGGCAGGTTAGCGCGGATTTTGGGGCGCTGTGGAGATTGATTTTAGCGAGGATTTTAAGTCTAGTAAACTCTTCCTCGTATTCAACAATGGCCATACTCTCTTGCTTCAGATTCGGTAACTTCTGCCTCATCTCAGTTTGCACGGCGGATGAAAAGTACTTGCGGTCAAACTGCGCCCAGAATGACTGAATCGTGATGTTGTCCCTCTCCTCCAAAGTGGTGGGGGACTCCCACCACTGCAAAGCGGCCCGCACTAGATTGAAGGAAGCCAAAAGCTGTATCTACACGTCAGTGCACTCATACATGCGCAGATGCCTCTGGATATCATTCTTCCATTGGCTGGCGACTACTGTGTCCGAACTACCCGATAACTTCGGGGGATGCCCCTTTTGAAAGGCATCCCTAACTCGCTCCCATGCAGATGGAAGTTGTGTTGGTACTGGCGCACTGCCTGAATCTGGGGTGGAGCCTTCTGTACTACCGCTAACGCGACATTCACTGCCTGAGAAATAATAGCGGCTACCTCAGTTGCGTTCATCATTCCCTGAGCCGGAGCTGCTGGCTGCTCAACCTGGGCATTCCTGCCTCGGGGTGCGCGTCTTGGAGGCATCTAAAATGAGAAGGAAGTTTATTAGTCTAAAGTTATTAACAAATCTCGAATAGCTGAAGACGTAAGCATAAATACAAGAATACAACAGTCCTAAAAATAGGGCTCTATATCAAGGACTCTAAGCTGGAAGCGAAATAAGGCGTATAGATCCTAAAGGACACTAGAACTTGATGCTCTGATACCACCTGTGACACCCCGCCTAATTAAATACCGGGTGATCATTGCTTTATTAAATTAAAAATCAAGGTGAATGGTTGGTTCATTCTTAGCATCACTGTCCCAAAAATAAATTTCCAGTTTAAACACCCTAAATAATTAAGATAAGTGTCAAAACAATTTAAACCTTATTTCTATTTTAATTAATTCTATTATGAAAACCTTTTCAATAATTAACAGTTTAATAATCTCATAAATGTAAAAGATGGAAATACCAAGTTTAAAACTACAAATGAAATCATCCTGACACGAATTACATCCCAAAGAGTACCAAATACTGAAAATAAATGAACATAAATTTTTGACAAATCCAACTGAATAGGGAAAGGAGCGACACATGTCCTAACTAATGAGGACTAAAATAAGTGTAGATTCAACAACGAAGTCGTCTAAGCAATGGCTTGCAACTCCCACATAGGTTGCAGTGCGTCCGTTCCAAGGAATCTAAGCATGACGCCCCTGTGACTGGGCACCTGTAATATATACATATATACAAGAGAAAAGAAATAACAGGAAACAGGTCAGAGCCCGAGTGTAAAACAGTGTAAAAATAGTTTAGCAAGTATTTAAAATACTTACCGACTGAAAAAATAACCATGTTAGTATGCGACACTCTCTTGAGAAATTCTCACCTCTCATCTAGTGTGCACGCCTACCGTACTACCAATCTCAAAAGTTTATTTTAACTTAACATTCCCATAAGGTTTCATTCCAATAAATATTATGGTTGAGATAATTAATTTCTGAAAATTAAACTCTCTCATATATCTTATGTTATTTAAAATAACTCAGTGATGTCACAAAATTCCTAAACACTTATAATAAAGTTAGAGTATTTATTCATTACTTAACTACTTTTATGCACAGTAAAAAGTTTCCATATTTAAGTGTATATATATATATATATTAGTCACTCATATAATATATATACTACCGGCAGCCCACATAAAATCTATGGTGCTGGCATACTCTGCTATCAAGTCCCCTTATCACTTGTACTAAGGGAAAAGCTAGTTCGGAATCACTCTCGAACTGCATTAAAATAAAACGCATACAATTGGAGGTGAAGTATAGTTCCAAGTCACTAAGAGGTCAGCACATACCCTCACGTCTCTTAGGACCATCTGACTATCACTCAAATAGCATGTATCAAGGATACTATCTTCTAGGGTACAAGTCGTTATCCCCCATAAAGGCCCAATCGATATAAGACTGTCCCAGCGCGAAAACCCCCGTGATTGCAAGTAGCTCGGGTATGATTTTTACATAGATATATAATATATGCATAATCACACAATCATATATATAATTAAATGTTCACATTTCTAAATTTGGTGCGCCCACGGCCCATAATTTTAATTATCCGTTCTTAGCACATTTTACTCGATTATCTCGCATAACGGACTCGTCACTTTTATTCTCATGTATAAGTTACTCCATACTTACTTCTCATCTCTCGAAGTATTGTCTCCCTAATTATAATTTCACTAGGCACTCTCACTTATCTTCTAGTCTAACTTACTCACGAGTCTCGATATTTTATTAGACGTACGCACGATTTCGTATATGTGAATAACTCTCCGTTAACCCATAATTTCATACTACATTAAATCTCACTCAACGGGGCCTACCTAGACCCTATTGGTCCTCTTTATATCCAATTATACTCTAACAATAACAATCAAGGGTTCCTATGAATTTTAACCAGATTAAATCAACGGACGAAAAATATGCAGTTTTTCAGGAGGGGTCGATCAATCGAGGAAAGGGGGTCGATTGATTAATCATCGATCGATCGATATTCTTGGGTCGATCAATCGATCAAGTAGTTCTTGCCCACAAACTGCCATTAAAACCTACGAATTTCATCTTCCAAATTTCTCCAAAACGTCATTAACGACTCCCAAACTCTCAAATAACATTACTACTAGTTCTATATACATATATGCAAGATTTCCTACGTGAAACATGTACAATTTCAACAACGGAATTGAATTAAAGGGCCAATTTATTTTAATTCTCAAGAACCCTAACTTTCCACTAAACTTCCATTATTTTATTTCTTTTTCCAGATTTCTCACTTCTAAATTAATCAAATTTCATGGGTAATCCTCTACAGTGTTTATTTATTTTCTCTACAACATGTGATTGGGTTCTCTAAATCCTTGATTTCTTCCATGAAACATAGGTTCAATCATCATAATCTAACACGGTGTGACATTTAACTAAAAGAGAAGCAAGATATATCCTTGCCTGGTATTTGAGTTTTTTATTTGTGGACGGAAGAGGTACGGTTGCATTCCTCATTGCGCGATCTACGCTTTGGTGGTGGTGGCGGTGCAAACGGGTGAGTCTTTGGCCTTGAGTTGCTTGGAAAAGCTCTCCAACTCCTTCTCTAATGGTCGTTCTATGGTTTTATGTTTGTTAACCCTAGAATACAACTCCTAAAGGCTGATATATCCTTAGAAATTTTGTGGGTTTAATTTACCAAACATGTAAAATGTCTATAATACCCTCTCGGGATGCCAATTAGGCTTAAACCCCCGAGTACATTATTTTGACTATCTCGACCCTTCCGGACACATTGGGGCATTTGAAATGACCATACGAGCGACTTATAATTTATTCACTTTCAATAATAAGAATTTAATTCTGACACGACACAGGCGCGTCCCAATTTAATTTCCACAATTATCAAATTATACACTCATGATAATTTTAATAAATTCGTTTACACATATTACTTTACCCCTTAAGTAATATTCAATAATTTATCAATAATTACTAACTCTCGTCACGCTAGTAAATATTTAAATTAATTTTAGGATTAATATTAAATTAATATCTCAATTTAAATTTAATAAATCCCCAAATTTAAAAGTCATAAAATACGGAGTATTACAGATAAGGGCAATTATCCTTGAGATTGAGAAATATTCAAATAATAAAATTCATTATGATGCGATCCATTCTTGTTCCTTGATCGAATACTGGTGTCTTATCTAAACTCGGTAATATGTTAAATAATTCCTCAAAAAATTCTTAACATCATTATTATATTGGTCACTACTGATATTCCTCCTTTGCATGATATGTTTTTTAAGTTTCTAGAGTGTATCATGAATCTACAACGATGAGCTTTTGGTGGTATCTCTCCACATCGAGGGGCTGATAATCTATTTCTAAGTTATAGGCTCATTTTCCTATCATAAGATAACTCTTGGTTCTCATTCTGGTTTGTGTTTTGTCACAAAGGAATATTAGAGACTTCCATTCTAAGGTTTGCTTTATCAGGTTCGAATAGACAATAGTGTTGGTAAAATTTTAGAAAAGTGCCGATTTTGCTAAAGTCCACATGTTTCTTTGGTGTGAAAAACATTTTATAAGTTAAGATGGTTAATTTTCCTTGTAAGATCACGAATTTAAGTGTTGGCTATAACGTTTATCTTTTTGGATAATTTGGATTATATCCATTATAAAGTCCATTCGGCATTTATACTTCCAAATCGAGTTCTATCGGGTGAAGAAATATTTCAAACCTGGGTATACTCAAGTTACTTGGAATTTCTTATTATCCACTAAAAGATTGAGGTCTCCTATATGTATCCAAAAGGTAACACAACTATAAAATTTAGAGTGTACTCTTAGATGAGGCTAGCTAGATATCTTAAGCACGAGTAATAGGATGAACGTAAATTGATGTAACGGAGTCGAAATCGATGATTCTCTTAATTTGGGTAGGTACGGTACCTTACTGATAACGAAACGTGTATAAATTTTAGATGCTAAAGGGTTTAGTTAATGTTTATTCCTAATCTGTCCGTGCTTTTGAGTTCTGAAAAGGTCATAAGGGTACGGTGTTGAATAATCATTCTGGGATACCTGATAAATATTCAGAGGAAATAATTCTGAAATTTAGTGGGTCACTAGTTCAACTATCTGTTAAAGGAACTTACATACATTGCAACTAATTAAACCATACCGAATAATGGTGTTGGCTAAGCTCAAGTTTATCGTAACGTAATAAGAATACATATGTTGTACGTAACTTATAGAATGTCTTCATGGGATCTGTATGATTAAAGCATAAGGTTACGATACATTTCTATGGATTTATTTCTTGAACTAGTAATTTATTCTTTAATAATTCAAAGTAACTTAATAAGAAAGGAATAGGTAATCTGGAACAAGGGATTTTTAGATACTGTAAAACTCTGGTCGAGTAAAGTGAACAACTATTGATTCATGCAAAGCTTAGGTCATCTTGTTAATATATTCCAAAGTCATTAACACTAATGGTTAACATTCACATGGTTTAGTCATATTTATTCCCACGTAAAATGATAAGGGAAACTATATGTCTTCTTAATTACCTGTCGGAATGAAAAGTCATATTGTCTAATAAAAAAATTATTTGCTTTCCATATTAGGGTTCCTTTATGAAAACATGGTTTTATAAGGGAGATGAATCTAGGATATCCAAGTCATGTAGGGGTATTATATAAGATTTCATGTAATTACAAACTAGACATGTTATATAGGATAAGAATTATATTTTTCTATGGAGCCCATAGTGTTGCTGGAGATAGGAATTTCAATAACATTCTAAGTTGTGGTAAGTTAGGGAAATAACAGTGGTTATGAGGCATATGGTATTAGTTAAATAATCTAAATTCATAACAAAGTTCATATAAAATTAAAGAAATTTATAAGCATGGGATAGGATCCTGTAAGTAATACCATTACGTTCTAAAGAGTAGAACAGTCGGTCATAATATTTCTAATACCCTCAAACTTCCTTTAAGAAAACTTTTGATATCGATTAACAATTCTTTGAGTGTTTGCTTATCTAATCCTTCATAGGTACCATTCTAACATAAGTAATACTTCTCGTAATCTAATTGGAATAGTTTTCAGTATAAAAAGAATGCAATGAGGAAGCTGATAATAAAGTTCAACAGGGAAGTGAAATAACTTTCAAAGATGAAAGTTTTTATAATTCCAACTGAAGTAAATCATTTTCAAGGGGAGAATCAATTGAATAATGTAGACAAAAGAACAATGTTGTACGTACAGACTTATGGAGTATAGTGTATACATTCCCTTCTTAATATAATTCTCTTAGTATATTACTAAATCCTCAATCACATCGTTAATGATTTAAAAATTCGTAACGATTCAATCAATCACGTATACTCTAAATATCGAAACTCATAACATATCTCCAAATCATAGTTCAAGAACTTGTTCTTGCAATCCCTAAATACATAGCGTATGAATATCCATTATTCTTTAGATCACCCAAAACCCTTTCCTAACCAATATCCTGGTATTTCACATATAATGTCGAGATCGATTTCCTCACTCAAGTCTAAACATCTTATTCTCACTGTCCTTGCGGTCTAAATTACTCACCTGATATTAATGCTCAACTTACGTCCCGTATAAGCAACTTAACTTGGTTGGGCTCTGATGCCAACTGTCACATCATAGTTATCCAAGGGTGAGGGTTAACCTGATAATTGTTGAATCATAAATAAATTTGAATACTGAAATAAGTGAGGCATTTATTGATTCTCAAATGTGTTACAATAGAAATCTAGGAACAATACAAAAGTATCTCCCCTGCTTACTAGGCACCTTTTCTTCTAACATGACCTTTCTTTTTCTCTATGTATCAGCTGATCTCTACACTATTCATCGTGGCCTATTGGTACCGGTGAAAAATAACTAAAAAGGAATGAATAAGTAAAACTTTGCCTGGTAGATAATTCTAGTTCTATAACAATGAAAGTATGGGAATCTGTTTAAATCGCATATTTAGGTTTGAAATTCTCCAATATAAAATAGAGTATGGCAATCTGCACCAAAATGAAATATCAACAGAACTAAACAGGGGTATACTGAAGTCAACGATATATGTGAAAGAACTGTATGGTGATTATAACCGGATTTGGTTTTTATCGAGTTATAAATAAGGTTCAAAATATAATACAATAACCCATAAATCATCGTCTATAGGGGTTGCAAATGCGTAGACATACCAAGATTATATCGTTCAAGACATAAAATGCACTTGAATAGGTAATCCCAAATAATTGGAGAATAACCAAATAACTCGGCACACTTAGCTAGAGCTGCACTCATACGTAACGTAAATATAACAACAAGGCACTCAACATCTGAGTCCTTCAGGACAATTAGATTTACCGGGGGTTTATCGGGTCAAATCCCTGGATTATGCTACTGAAAGTTTCATTGATAAAAATTATAAAATGGCAGGCTATGCTACAAATCAGATGATTGAAACCAAAGTTTAATAACATAAATAGTATACTGAAATAGGGTAAAACATTTTAAATAATTTTCATAATAGGATTCAGTGGTGTACTGCAATCGGAATAATTTACCAAAATTAAATAGGTTGTCAAGATTGGGGCTGGCTTGAGTTTAATCAGATAACAGATTGAGCCAATAATTACGGTACAATTGAACTATCAAAAAAGTTCATAAATGATAATACGAGTTCAAAGCTATCACATAGTGATATAAACAGCATTAATGTCAAAGACATAAGTTCAAGGTATAATAGTGAAATAGAATCACCTACCGGTGTTAACTATCTTTTCGTTGTTATTCACCAATCTTTCATTATTGCATTCTAATTCTCGTAGTTATTGGCTCGAGGGTTTAAATGAGAGTGGTTATATCGGTGTTTTGGAAAAATGGTTCGGGTTTATGATATCTGACGTCGTTTGGTAATACAAATAAAGCTTATGCTATGAGAAGCATAAATATAGGAATTTTGTATGTAATTCTAAATTACGTTTTTCAATTCATTGACGAAATAAGTAATATTTCGAACTTAGAAAATACATTTATATGGCAACTCGATATTTGAATAATACATTTTTTGGGGGAAAAATATTCTTTATATAATAAAAGGATTCGATTTGTTTGAATAAGCATCTATTTTATATTTTGTTAAAATATTAATAGGGTCAAATAAGCGATTTGACTATTTTCACAAAAATTGTCGTTTTACTCAAACATAAAGATATTTTATTATTTCGATATGTAATTCTAAAAATAATTTGCAAAGTTGATCCAGATTAATTTTCGTAACAAAATCAATTAAAATATTAATTTTAAATTCGATTTAGTGTTGATGTTTATGATTTTCCGTCTGCCATATTTTATATTAGTCGAGTGTCAATATTCTGTACAGGTAGTATCATATTAATGTTTGTGAAATAAAATTAAAATAAAATCCAAAACTCCCTTCCTTATTTTGACAATAAACCAGTGGCCGTGCCACTTTCAAAATTAATCAAGACATCACAAAAAAATGTCCAACACCTGCATAATCACAATCTTTAATAAATATGACTCGTAATAGAGTCTCGAGTTATAAAAATGACATAACCTCGAGACGTTTGGTGTCGTAACTTATTTTAAACGTACTTTTAAACATAAAGTGAGAATTTTACTAGAAAATCGAGAACGAGTCCAAATATACATTTTTAGAAAATATACAATTACTCGTACATGTTCGAGAGTTCACTTTTACGGCATTTCTATATGTAATCAGGTTCGTGGATAATTAATTAACCGAAAATCAATAACCAACAATACCCACTTGAGACTTTGTTTTTAATGTATAACCATATATAAATAGATATATAAAAAATAATAAAAAATAAAAGGGAAACAAAAAAATGAATCGTAGTAGGTATACCAAACCCAATATGAGGTTTATGATCGTTGGTCGTCCACCACCATGGAAATGGGTGGTGGTCGGTTCCAAACCGAACACATATTCACATAAATACATACATACGTTTATATATAAAATTTCAGTAGAAAAGATCAATAAATCTAAACCCAAAATGGGTTTGTTACTGTCGGCCACCTCCATGGAAGAGGTGTGGTCGGCCTTTCAAATCACATGCACACACACGCACACCTAATATATCCATGGCAGCAAGAAAGTAAAAACACAAATTAGACAAAGGAGAATGAGGAAGAAGTTGGTCAGCGTGGAGGAAGGAGAGAGGAAGTCAGCAGTGGCTCGGGGTGAGGAAGAGAGGTCGGGCGGAGGTTGGGGGTAAGGGAAATCGGGGCTAGATTTTTTTTCCCTAGAGAGAGAGAGATAAGTATGAGGAATGAAATATAAAAAGGGGTTGGCCCCAATTTATAGTCTTTAGTCTAGGTACAGTCAGCGTAGGATAAATATATAAGTGAGTGTACTCGTATATGATTTTTAGCGGGTATTAAATTTTTATAATTTTTATAATTTCATCAAATTATAAATTTGTAGTGGAGTGCGTCGGATGCGTTTCTGTAATTTTTTTAAATTGACATTACTATTGGATAACGCTAATTTATACACACTATAATTTAAATAATAATTAAAAATAATATGCTATATCTTCATTTTATATGAAAAATATTCTATTTAGAACGAGAGAATAGATGTGTCGACCCTATTTTCATGTTACAAAACATATGAACGGGTAATAAATGTCGCAAAATTTATAAATAGCTCGTAAAGGTTATTTTGACGCAAAAAAAATCAATTTCATTTAAAATAAAAATCGGGATGTTACAAAAATACATTAGTATCACATATTTATTCCTAATATAACATGATATGGAAAAATATATTGGTTACGTTAGTCCCAATCATTAAGATCGTTATTTATTTTATTGTTTGGGATTATTACAAAGATTTACTCGCGGCTAAAGTCAATAATATGGGTTTTAGTAACTGGTAAAAGAACTACTATGAACCATTGTTGTTAATTAAATTAATTTTTTATTTCTATTGAATCATAAAATAATTAATTTTATGACTCGATGATAAATTAACAATTATTACATGGTATGTGTATTGAACTAATAGTTTATTTTTGTTCGTTGTTGTTAACATAATAATCTAATTTACACATACGTCATCTGGGATATGGCTATTTCATCAATGAAATTTTTTTACTGATTAATACAGTCACTAATTGGGTTGTAATGACAGTTATATTATCAAGTCCGAATTACTTATTGTAACAACCCAGACTTTTGGGCGACTATTTTATATTATTTTGCCTGATGGGCTAATTTTGTAAAATAGGGAAAGTTGGAGTAAATATTATTTCCCATGATATTAAGGGATAATATTTACTATGTTTTGGCTATTTACCGTTATGAGAAGGTAAATAGCATTATATTGTGTTTTATTGCGTCGTTATATGTAAAACGACAGTTATGACCTATATTTAAAGTTGGGTAAAATTAATAAAGCAAAATGAAATGGGAACACAAAAATAGTTCACGTTATTTCAACTGCCAAAATAGGGGGTGCGGTTGTTTTTAGGATAGTCGAGATATTCGAAATAAGGGCCCAGTTGTAATTTTTGAGATTCGAGCAATTTTAAAGGGTTATGACTCAATTATGTAGATACGAGTCATTTTAGTGGTGTATTAATACTTAAAAGAGGGGGATTATGTTTTAAGACCCGTATAAGTTCTCCCCACCCCTTTTTATTTCTCATTTGTGTTGGAAACCGAGAGAGAGAGAGAGAGAGAGAGAGAGAGAGAGAGAGAGAGAGAGAGAGAAGAGTGAGTTGGGAGAAATGGAGAAAAGATGGAGAAATGGAGATTTGAGGCCAAAATCCGTTGCTACCGGAGGAGGATCAGAGACTACAACCTCGAGGCAAGTTTCTTACTTGCTAGATATTGATTTAATGTGATAAATTGCATGTATATTTAGGTTTTTGGAGGTTTAAACCATTAATGGGTATTTGTTGATTTTTGATGATTAAACCCTTAAATCTTAGTTTTAATTTGATTTGAGGAGATCATTTTAGTTACTTGATGTGTAAAAATGATTGGGTAGCATTTATTGTTGTAGTATTGGGTTCGATTAAAAGATAGAAGCTTGGAGGCTTCGTTAATGGCCGAAACATCTTCTCGGGGAAGAAGCTATCCGCCAGGATCGATCGATCGAGCCCATCGATCGATCGACGGCCAAGGGTCGATCGATTGACCCCTTCTGAAAAGGTGAGATTTCTCCTAGTTTGTTTTAGCCCTTTTCTTTTAGGTTCGAGGTTTAGGAACCATCCTTTGGGAAGTAAAGGGGGGTCCTAGAGGGTGGTCTTGGGTAGACTAATGTCCTAGGATAAAATAGGATAATTGGGCTTACCCCGAGGGCTAGTTTGTGTAGGTTAATATCCGTATGAAATAGGAGGTTAACCTAAAAATAAATTGGAGATAAAATAATAATGTGGAGACTTTTGGGAGTCTATTGTTGAGGGAGACTCACTTTGATGGTTTATGAAATTATCTGAATTCATGGAGGCTAGTTTGAGGATAATAGCGCTTTGGGTCTTAGGTCATTAATAAAATATGACATTAAGAATAAAAATTGCATATTATAAAATATGGTACTAAATGAATAAGTAGAAATGATTTTTGAGAATGTAAAAGTGGATGTTTTCAAAATGGAAAAAGGTCAAGATTTTCATAAATGTTAATTTATGATTACACACCTCCCTAAATCTCTATCATAAGGGAAGTTGCGCGCGCGTGGTGAATCCCACTGGCTAATGAATGCAGGGTGGATATAGTCCCTAGGCCATATGGGCGTTTATTATACTGCGCTGGTTAGGATATTCTGGGTGTGGTCTTGACTTTCCCGCAGACATATGGCCGCTTCCCGACGTTTGTTAGGTTCCTAGGTTTTTTTATTTGATGGGCCCTGGAAGATGATAGCCATTTAGGGCGCATCCAGTGGGGAAACCCGGAGGGGCGTTCTTAGATTTTGTTAAAGCATTTTATGATAATAAAATGGCTTTATTTACATTTCCTAGATGGAAGAAGGGAAATGGGTTAAATATATTGGCTTCGGATACATTTCCCGGATGGAAGAAGGGAGATGGAAGCATATGGTATACAAAAGTATTTTTATGATAATAAAAATGACTTTTGATTACATTTCCTGGATGGAAGAAGGGAAGTGGGATTTTATGAAAAAGGTAAAGCATTTTTATAATAATAAAAAGGGCTTTTAATACATTTTTCGAATGGAAGAAGGAAAATGGGTAAATATGTTATGAAATGAAAGAAATGCATTTTTATGTTAATAAAACTTTCTTTTAAAATATGTATATTTTTCCTAGATGGAAAAAAGGAAATAAAATTGGTTAAGAAAGAATTGAATTGAGATTAAATTGTTAAACATTTAATAAAATGAATTTACCATATATGTGATTCCTAAAGAAATTAGGAATGGTGTCATTAGATGGTGATTGGATTTACTTATATCTCCTTCAGTAGCTGTAGATGTGACCTCCCATGCATACATGCGTATACATATTAATTTCATGATAAGGATCTAATGGATCTCAACGATCAACCTTGCCTAAGTAGTAGTGTATCGGGGGGTTCCTTGTTTGGATTTCGCTTTGCGAGACACCCCACGCACGAATAGGGCATAGGTTTGAGAATGGGGAGAAGTTAGCCCTTAGTACTTGTGTTATCTAGAGCATCATCATTGATATTGCGCTAGGTTGTGCTTTTAGAATGAGAGGTGAGAAATATTATTTTAATTGCGAGAGATTTATGCACTTAACTGTCATGCATTTTAGTCACATGGGAATCATATCAAACCAGACCCTAACCTGTCTATATTTCCTTATTTTTGCATATACTCCTTTCCGTACAGGTGCTCTGCCGCATGGACACCGGTATTTACATTTCCATTCCGGTTGTCATGGAGCTACAACATATTGCGGATGTTGTAGGTTATTTGTATTAGACACTTCTTCCCATTGTACTCTAGTTATGTTCAGTTTATTTATTCGGGCGTGTTGCCCAAGCATTTCATTCATTTATTATTACTGTGATATTAAATTGTAATACTCAGTGTAACTATTTGTATTGGTCTGTTCACCGACAGCTTATTCGGTGATTATTTATTATATTGTCATTCTTTATCCGTTGATTTTTGATATCCACCATTTTTGCAAATTGGATTGTCTAAGTGTTTTTCTTTTACTTGTAAATTCTTTTTAAATTGACACTTCGTTTTCTAAAATGATTGGTGGTTATCTCATATTATTATTTTAATCGATAGTGATGCTGGGAATGGACCATCTATGATTCCTTTGACTATTAGAGTATTGGGTTGGCCACCTATTATTTTAGTAGGTGGGTTGTCACATATGGTATCAGAGCGTCGGGTTCTAGAGTCCTTAGAAATCTGTGCGTACGTATTACGTATTTTGCATTTCTTTTGATTTAAAATAGAGCCTTAAGATTAAGATCGTTGATTTCTCTTGTGAGATTTCGTTCTTCTGCTATGTTACGAGAACCCCGAAGATTTTTTGCACGTTCGTGTGAGATTCGCAAGTAGTATGATAAAGGGCGTCTGGGAAGTCCGTTGTGAAGGCATCATGAGATGGAATTACTAAGAGCTGTAACTGGTAGTCGGTGATGAGGGCCGCTTTAGAGGTCGCTCCCTTTGTAGCATTATTTTATATTGCTACCATGACCACTGAGTACAGTAGACATAGTTTTCCAAGTACCGCTGCCAATAGAGAGTGGTGCTATGCTTGGGATTCCAAGCGATGTTAATTTGAAGTTGGGAAGTCCTTGACAAGGACTACATGTTGAAGTGTGGTCGGATGGAGGAAGTGTAATCTTATTCAGTGAGAACATAAGGCCCAAGAGTTTTGGCCTAGAGGGGGGTATAGAAGTGCCCAGGTGCAAAGATTGAAGAAAAATCTTTCACCTATTAGAGTGAGATTAAAGTGGCGAATATGGTAGTCGCCTCATTTTGGGTGGAACGGGAGGTTTTGCCCATAGAGAAACCCGTTAGATATTTTCAACAACGAGTTTCTCTGGGATATCTGGAATGATGAGAAAGTAGATTCTCAAATATTCCCGTGGGGTTCGATCAGAGGCCGACAGTGAATAAAGGGTGTTACGATTAAGGAAGTTGTGCACCGAAATAAGGTTGGTACAAGGGAGAGAGAGAGACTTCAATGGAAACGATAGGCTCACAAGTAAGTGTTGCTAACACTTTTGGAAAAGTAGTGTGTATGGGACCCTAACGGTGGACATCCACCCGGGGAAGACTCATTGAACTAAGGCCGGGGAGGGCGGTAGAATGTTCTCCTTGTTGAAGAAGCTAGGGGAACTACGCATTTTGATCTTGTCGATTGAAGACAACCGATAAGAATAGGGTGCCTGGTTGGGGCATAGATGGAAGTAGCTTGGTTCGTCTAAGACTAGAATATTGTGTATAGGAACCATTGGTAGTGGCCAGGGTGATTGGCAAGGATGTTTGTGGGAATTCCACCTAAGTTAAGGGCGGTGCATTCCTTATGATAAGATGAAGTAGTATTGTATTTACCCTAGATTCGGTTGTGTATATTGAGTTTGTGGCACTATTGGTGTATTTATATGGCTTCCGTAGAAGGGAAGTTCTATATTTTCCTCACTCGTTATAAATCGGGTGTTGGCAATTTATATATATATATGTGTGTTAATTACTACTCGCATTATATGTGTTATACGGGTGGGGATATCAATGGATTGGATGGTGCGATAGCAAGCGAATAAATCACGAGGCTATCCTATTTCTAGTTCTAGAGAAGGACTAGTTGTTCTATAATATCTCTCCTGGATACAGGTTGAGACTTTATAGAGGTGGTTTACAGTATGCAGGTGATTTTTTTTTATTACTTGTTTTGTTTGTTTTATTTGATTGCTTACTTTCTTTGCTTGTGTATGATGTTGCTTTATCTCCACGACCAACAAGTTAAGTGTATTGTGTCGGAGGGGTTTCTTGTTTGGATTTCGCTTTGCGAGACACTCCGCGCATGAACCTTAACGACGCTGGGAGTGGAGACATGATATATTTATTTTTTCTTTTTCTTTCCTTTCTTTCTTTTTATGGTTGAGTGTTGGGTTGGAAAATTTAGCCGAGAATCATGTAATTGAGTGATTGAGGGCTGAGTTAAAGTGCGAGATATGAGCACTGTAATAGTCCTTCCCTCTGATCGATGTGGGGGAAACTTGGATAAGAAAGTCGGATTGAAATTTATGGTTATGCCTTAATGAGAAGGCCATTTAAAAAGATGTATGTATGTATAATGGGATAAAGCATTGGTGGAATTTTACGAAAATTAAATGCCAGGTTAGTTAAATTTTAAGTTAACTAAGTTGGTAGAACTTAGAAGTAGAAGTACATTAGTAGGGTTACTAGTTAGAGCCTTAGCGATCCCGATCATGTGTCTTAGACTGTTACTTCTTGACAACCGACGATGCGAGATAGTAGTGTAACGGGAGGGTTCCTTATTTGGATTTCACTTTGGCGAGACGTCCCACGCATGAACTCGAGCGAATGTCGAAAGTTGAGAAAGGACTTGGACACTAGGGATATAATTAGGATAATACCTATACGACTTAGATAGAATATATATCGACTTTAGGATTCTTAGGACGCTAGGCCTTTAGGGCATGTGACGTTATTTTAGAAAGGTGGTAGGTAGTTGACCACAATAGGTTTGTGGGTTAACTCTAAGTAGGATTTGGTCCCTAGAATGAGAAGTATGGGATCTCGAGTGATTTGAAACATTAGGCCATAGATGGTGGAGCCTCTCTTAGATAGAGCGTTATGTCGGTAACCTAACTTTTGGAGGAGTTGAAGGATGAGCTGACTTTTACTCCTGCACTCGTGTTGTTATGATCGAGAGTCGATTTAACGAATGAGTCTCTGCCAGGAACGAGAAGTATTAATACTGAAGTATGAACCCATTGTTTATGTGTCTCAAAAACTTAAATTATGTGCGAAGCATTATCCCCCGCTGGATTTAGAGTTCATAGCAGTAATATTTGCCTTAAAGAATGAAGGCACTACTTCCTGGGTAGGAATTTGGTCTTTTCACGACCAAGAAGTTGGAGTTCATGAAGGACTACCAATTGGATATTCCCTTTCGCTAAGGAATGCGAATGGGATTAGTAGATGCGCCGAGTAGAAAAACCCGTGATTGGTTGAAGTTAGCTTGATGCCGAAAGGTATACCTCGCATGGAGGTGTTTGCCTTAAAGGTAGGTTTGGAGCAGTAGCTTTTATGGATCGAAATTTTCGTACAATATTTCGGATCATTTTCTAATATTATGGTGCCGTGTGTGTGACCTAGTGTAGTCGACTGAGAAATTTCTTGTTCGTTGGAATGGAACTAGCGGACAATATATTTCTTGGGCTTGGAGTGGTCCGAGAATATTTCTTTAACGATTGGGCTCATTGAGCCGCATAATTTCAAGGGCTACACCAATACGAATAGAAGTAAGTAGTGTTGGGGTTGAGCAATGTAGTGTTAGTGTGGTTATTCCCTAGTAAGGGTATAACGTAATCTGGGAATAAAGGCAATTTGTGCCGTGATGTGTAGGTATCTCCTTCCGTAGTAAAAGGGTAGGATCGATAATTCATGACGAACGGTTTGATGCTATGTTGGAGCACTAAGAATGTGGACTAAGATCGAATAGTGATGACCTTAGCCCAAGTCCAATGGGGACGCCTCACTCCCGAGGAGTTTGCTAAGAATGATAGAACGGTAGTTTAATATAGTATACCCTTATATGGTTATACTGTATGCCTGAATTTTGAGGGCAAAATTCCCTTCTAAGGGGGGGAGTATGTAACAACCTAGACTTTTGGGCGACTATTTTATATTATTTTGCCTGATGGGCTAATTTTATAAAATAGGAAAAGTTGGAGTAAATATTATTTCCCGTGATATTAAGGGTTAATATTTACTATGTTTTGCCTATTTACCGTTATGAGAGGATAAATAGCATTATATTGTGTTTTATTGCGTCGTTATATGTAAAACGATGGTTATGAGCTATATTTAAAGTTGGGTAAAATTAATAAAGTAAAATGAAATGGGAACACAAAAATAGTTCATGTTATTCCAAATGTCAAAATAGGGGGTGAGGTTGTTTTTAGTATAGTCGAGATAGTCGAAATAAGTGCCCAACTGTAATTTTTGAGATTCGGCCATTTTTAAAGGGTTATGACTCAATTATGTGGATACGAGTCATTTTAGTGGTGTATTAACACTTAAAAGAGGGGGATTATGTTTTAAGACCCGTATAAGTTCTCCCCACCCCTTTTTATTTCTCATTTGTGTTGGAAACCAAGATAGAGAGAGAGAGAGAGAGAGAGAGAGAGAGAGAGTGAGAGAGAGAGAGAAGAGAGAGTTGGGAGAAATGGAGAAAAGAGAGAGAAATGGAGATTTGAGGCCAAAATCCGTTGTTACCGGAGGAGGATCAGAGACTACAACCTCGAGGCAAGTTTCTTACTTGGTAGATATTGATTTAATGTGATAAATTGCATGTATAGTTAGGTTTTTGGAGGTTTAAACCATTAATGGGTATTTGTTGATTTTGATTATTAAACCCTTAAATTTTAGTTTTAATTTGATTTGAGGAGATCATTTTAGTTACTTGATGTGTAAAAATGATTGGGTAGCATTTATTGTTGTAGTATTGGGTTCGATTAACGAATAGAAGCTTGGAGGCTTCGTTAATGGCCGAAACATCTTCTCGGGGAAGAAGCTATCCGCCAGGATCGATCGATCGAGCCTGGGGGATCAATCGATCGATCCCATCGATCGATCGATGGCCAAGGGTCGATCGATCGACCCCTTCTGAAAAGGTGAGATTTCTCCTAGTTTGTTTTAGCCCTTTTCTTTTAGGTTCGAGGTTTTGGAACCTTCCTTTGGGAAGTAAAGGGGAGTCCTAGAGGGTGGTCTTGGGTAGACTAATGTCCTAGGATAAAATAGGATAATTGGGCTTACCTCGAGGGCTAGTTTGTGTAGGTTAATATCCGTATGAAATAGGAGGTTAACCTAAAAATAAATTGGAGATAAAATAAGAATGTGGAGACTTTTGGGAGTTTATTATTGAGGGAGACTCACTTTGATGGTTTATGAAATTATCTAGACTCTTGGAGGCTAGTTTGAGGATAATAGCGCTTCGGGTCTTAGGTCCTTAATAAAATATGACACTAAGAATAAGAATTGCGTATTATAAAATATGGTACTAAATGAATAAGTACAAATGGTTTTTGAGAATGTAAAAGTGGATGTTTTCAAAATGTAAAATGTTAATTTATGATTACACACCTCCCTAAATCGCTATCATAGGGGAAGTTGCAGGCGCATGGTGAAGCCCCCTGGCTACTGAATGCAGGGTGGATATAGTCCCTAGGCCATATGGGCGTTTATTATACTGCGCTGGTTAGGAGATTCTGGGTGTGGTCTTGACTTTACCGCAGACATATGGCCGCTTCCCGACGTTTGTTAGGTTCCCAGATTGTCTTGTTTGATGGGCCCTGGAAGATGATAGCCATTTAGGGCGCATCCAGTGGGGAAACCCGGAGGGGCGGTCTTAGATTTTGTTAAAGCATTTTATGATAGTAAAATGACTTTATTTACATTTCCTAGATGGAAGAAGGGAAATGGATTAAATATATTGGCTTCGGATACATTTCCAGGATGGAAGAAGGGAGATGGAAGCATATGGTATAGAAAAGTATTTTTATGATAATAAAAATGACTTTTGATTACATTTCCTGAATGGAAGAAGGGAAATGGGATTTTATGAAAAAGGTAGAGCATTTTTATAATAATAAAAAGGGCTTTTAATACATTTTTCGGATGGAAGAAGGAAAATGGGTAAATATGTTATGAAATGAAAGAAAAGCATTTTTATGTTAATAAAACTTGCTTTTAAAATATGTATATTTTTAATGGATGGAAGAAAGGAAATAAAATTGGTTAAGAAAGAATTGAATTGAGATAAAATTGGTAAACATTTAATCAAATGAATTTTCTATATATTTAATTCCTAAAGAAATTAGGAATGGTGCCATTAGATGGTGATTGGATTTATTTATATCTCCTTGAGTAGCTGTAGATGTGACCTCCCATGCATACATACGTATACATATTAATTTCGTGCTAAGGATCTAATGGATCTCAACGATCAACCTTGCCTAAGTAGTAGTGTATCGGGGGGTTCCTTGTTTGGATTTCGCTTTGCGAGACACCCCACGCACGAATAGGGCATAGTGTTGAGAATGGGGAGAAGTTAGCCCTTAGTAGTTGTGTTATCTAGAGCATCATCATTGATATTGCGCTAGGTTGTGCTTTTAGAATGAGAGGTAAGAAATATTATGTTAATTGCGAGAGATTTACGCACTTAACTGTCATGCATTTTAGCCACATGGGAATCATATCAAACCGGGCCTTGACCCGTCTATATTTCCTTGTTTTTGCATATACTCCTTGCCGTACAGGTGCTCTGCCGCATGGACACCCGTATTTACATTTCCATTCCAGTTGTCATGGAGCTACAGCATATTGCGGATGTTGTAGGTTATTTGTATTAGACACTTCTTCCCATTGTACTCTAGTTATGTTCAATTTATTTATTCGGGCGTGTTGCCCAAGCATTTCATTCATTTATTATTACTGTGATATGAAATTTTAATACTCAGTGTAACTATTTGTATTGGTTTGTTCACCGACAGCTTATTCGGTGATTATTTATTATACTGTCATTCTTTGTCCGTTGATTTTTGATATCCACCATTTTTGCAATTTGGATTGTCTAAGTGTTTTTCTTTTACTTGCAAATTATTTTTAAATTGACAGTCCGTTTTCTGTAATGATTGGTGGTTATCTCATACTATTATTTTAATCGACAGTGATGCTGAGAATGGACCATCTATGATTCCTGTGATTATTAGAGTATTGGGTTGGCCACCTATTATTTTAGTAGGCAGGTTGTCACACTTATGTCAATTAACTAGTAGGTTAAATTCAATATTAAATTCACATTAAAATATATATTGAATTAAGAAGGTCAATGACGTAAACTAATTTACTATATTAATGACTGTTACGCTCTCTAATGTGTTATATATAAATTATTAAAGTAGCTACTTTTGGATATAGTAATTGTAAATGTCACTAATAATTATTAATCCATTTATTTCCATTAATATTCTAAGAGTATAAAAAATTCCATATTTATTGTCAATAGGAAAATAATGTGGCAAAAAATATTAAGGGGTAAAGACAAAATGGTAATCAAGAAAAGGAAAGAACTATTGAGATTTCATCTCCAACATAAGAACAAAATTTCAGTGAAAGATTGAATGAAGCAAGAATGAAAGAAAAATGGAGATAGATGAAGAGATTGACATTGAAGTGTAAAATAAAGAGGAAAAAAAATAATGGAATGTATAACGAGATGTTACATAAAGATGAAGTTGAGAATGAATGTTGTAAAGAGATGAATTTAAAAAAAAATTGAGCTCGGGGAAGAGATGAGAAAGATGAAAGAAGGTAATATAGCTCAAATTAAGAAGATAGGGGAAGAAAACTCAATCCATACACAAAGAATAACAAGTGAGAATAGAAATATGGAAGTTTGGTATCTAAAGCATTTATAAAGTCTCTCACTTTAGTCAATATTGTGAGGAGTTAACTATTTTTTCTTTTTATGTTGTTGATAAAAATAATGAAATCAAGAAGTTGGAACAATAAATAAAAATGTTTAATCCCCAAACAAGTGTAGAAAAATTATTTAAATACTAGTTAACCTGTAACTCGTCTCCAACATTCAAAATATTGGACCAAGCTCTATGACTAAACGGTTAAAGGTGAGGGCTAATAGAATTCTATATGTCAATGACGATTACACTTACGAAAAAAATAAAAGAAAGAGGGTGGGTAAGAAAGAAAGTGTTGTGGATAAAAGTCTAAAGCAGTAAGAGAAACCCAATTTGACAGAGTAAAGGTTTGATGGAGTTGATAAACAGAATAACCGTGAAAAATGTGAAATTCAAATTCATATTACAAAGGAAGAAAAAAAGAATCTTAAAAAAAATTGCCTGATTCAAATGTTTAATAACTTTAGCTATGAACCTTTTTTTGTTCATTAGAATTGAATAATACAACAATCTTACTTTTTCAAATTACAAATATTTTCAGATTTGAGTGTATCTTTGTAAAAGAGAAAAATCATTCATTCTGAAAAGGCTAGCAATTACAAGCCATGTAAGTACAAAATGTCACTTATTAAGTTTTTTATACGATAACTGCTAACGTTACATGCAGTTTACTGTTAAATATCGTATTGAGTATTATTTTATGATCAAAGACGTTAATGTTGTATTTTCTAACTCTTAAAGTTCTTAATTACTTATACACCTGTTGCTACCATCACTACTATAGTCTTCAATCAGTATTAATTCATTCATTCAAGTGACCTAAAACTCACGAAGAATTTATGTTCTGGAATATACACATAATACTATAACATGATACAATCACTATTCATTTTCAAATTTCACCCTTTTATATTACAAAATCTAATTCCTGATACTAACATCATTTTTCTATATAGTCCATTGATGCATATGCCGAATTTCTTTTG
Organism: Sambucus nigra; assembly: GCA_949130495.1. Taxonomy (NCBI): domain Eukaryota; kingdom Viridiplantae; phylum Streptophyta; class Magnoliopsida; order Dipsacales; family Adoxaceae; genus Sambucus; species Sambucus nigra. The sequence goes on along the minus strand of OX422209.1, from coordinate 185,069,876 downwards.
AAGAAGATTCTTCAAGGTGATGCAATTCGATAGAAGTCCTTATCACAAGTTATTCTCTGGTAAGTTATCATACTTGATATTATTTTTAAAAACCTATAAAGGGAAGAGTGAACCCAATGTGACGCGGCCTCACTAAATCTTAATGGTTGAATCCTAACTGCTAAAGTCACTAATTTTGTATCGGATGAATCTTAAAGTCGTTAGTCTTGTATGATGATGTATATAAATAAATAAATAAATTACTTGTATAATCAATGAATCACCTAGTATTCACATAATTCATGGAGTTGTATTTGTAAATTTTACTATGACATAAAGTACTCACAAATTAATTTTTACTTAAGCACTTTTATTTTTTATAATAGAATTACATGCAGAACGACAAAACAATTGCTTCCAACAATAAAAGTTTTAAAATGATGTTAATGTATATTGGAAGTGTGAGATTTGTCTTCTTCCATATATTCCATGATAAGTCGGGACATTTCACTCACTTGCTATTTGGCAAATAAGTCAACACAAGGTGAATTATAATTCAACCATATTTGGAAGTCGAGGAAATCAAGGAAATATTTTGAGGACGCTCTCTAATTACTAAAAAAATAATCTAATTACTTTCGTAATTTCAAATTTATGTATCGCTCATTTTTTTCAATTGATGTCGATCAAATGAAACACATTGAAAAATGTGTAAAAGAAAAGAAGGTTCAAATGAAACAAAATCCAATAACGAAGATAGCAAAGCCTCTGAAGAAAAAGGCATCATCTTCAAATTGTTCAACAATAGATTTGAACAATGATGAGAAATGGATACATTCATATAATCAAAGCAAACTCGAACCTACTATAATTTTCCCCCAGCAAAAAGAAGGATCATAATTTTTTATCCTTTGAATTAAGAAACTTATTTATCATCAAATATTTATATTAAACTTGAATGTTTTTTTAAATAAACAAGTATAATTGTGGCATGGAAGTGACCTACTACATGAAAAAAAATAAGGAGAGAGGGGCTAAAAAACAAATATGTGGACAATACAATGGATGCAATGTGTGCGAGGATGCTTATCGAGTTTCTCAATTCTACCAAACATAAAAAAGATCATTAATAATGAAAATTACAAATGATAGGCATTTCTAAGATTTGATATTTTACGTGTTACTTTCAATGAGTACAATTCTTTAACTCATATTTTTATTATACTTGACAATTTTAATCATGTTTGATAAATTGAGTAGAAAGTTAAACTATATATATTCTTTATGTCTCACATTTATGTCCAATGAATAAATGTTGTCTGATTTAAATTAATTATTTATTTTTGGATATTACAACAATTGTTTATTGCTTCAGTTTCAAATATAACTGAGAATGTTACAATAGAAGCTAAAAATGTGGGTGTTGAAGTAATAAATTTTGTAATAAATCCCTCTGAAAGTCACTATTTTTTTCCCATTTTATCATAGTTAAAGTCATTGTATATGTCATTACTAAATTCACGTATATGTCTTTTGCCATTACGAAAGTAATTATATTTGCCTTTTATAACTGTTTAAATTCACTTCCTATCTATATAATGAGTTAATAAGTCACTATATTTATCTTTCGAACACTTCTAAAGCCATTACTTTTCAAATGTTTTACTACTAAAGTCATTGCTTCTTCCCTCTAACTATTAAAGTTGTGCCACGATAGATTGTTAAAGTAGCTGTTTAAGTGTGAACACTTCTTCAATAAGACTAATAAAGTAAATAATCTCATTTTTTATGGTTAGTAACGTAACTATTTTAAAAATAAACAACACGCAAGATATAATTGGAAATGATAAGACTTCTTAACCACATGACACCTACTACACTTAATAGGCCTTCGATAGGAATAATTGGAAATGATAAGACTTCTTGAATAATCAACAGTGAAATACTCCTTAGCATACTAAAATATATCTTTAATATTTGATTGTATTGCAACCAAAGAATGTGATCATGAGAACCCAGTTAATTTTCATTTGTAACAAGTACAAACATGTTCTAAGAGATTTACAATATTTGGTTTCTCGTTATAAATCTGAAAAATAAATTCATTGGATCGAGTAACATACCACCCCTATCAACTGTTAATAATTCATTGAAACTCTTGTTCATCTCAAGGCACAATATCGTTTTTCCCTTATATTCATCTTTATATATTTTCAAAATTTGGTCCATCGTTTTAATTTGATTACTCTTAGCCAACTGTGTGATTGACAAATACCTAACATCTTTAATCTAAGCATTGAATTATTCAGTAGCATTTGAATACGTCTCCCCATACCTAGATCCATTGAAAAATACACAGTACCAATGTTTCTCTAAACAATTTTTCCAATAAATCTTTCATCAAATCACGTCCCTCATTTAGTAATGCACTCAAATGATTCCCAAAAGACTCTATAGTCTTACCAAATGAACACAATTTCAGCACCACCACAATTTTTTTCTTAAATATTTTACCAAAGGCACGATACATATCCCACAAATTATTTTTAAGATGGTAAAGACAATAACCATGTGCAAGAGTATCGGAAATTCTTTCGAACAACATCCAAAAATCCTTGATTTCGATTCGATATAAATTTTATCCATAGGTTAATAAACCCCACATCTCCTGCCCATAGGCAATAATCATATCCATAGGTTTTAATAACCTAACATCTCCTGAATTGCATAGCAACACAACATATCTTGACTTTTATAAAGCCATAACATCTCAACATCTCTTGAATTTTAATAATCCATAACATCTTAACATCTCATGACTTTTAATAAGCCATATCATCTCAATATATAATACATACACATCATATCCATCATCAACTCAGTAAGTACACTCACATTGGGTTGTCAACTACGTATTCACGTTTCCCTCGGGTGGAGCTGAACTTAGTTGATTTGACCTTACACCTGTTAATCCAACTAAATCAGTACTGAATCTCAATCATAAGTATTATCTTAATATATCTATGTAAATTTCAATGACTATACAATAACAATATAATTCTACTCAAGTCATATTCCATGAAACATGTGTAAAGACGAAACAATGGTATATATGTTGATATGGTCATGAACATTAAACCCTAGAAACTACCTACTAAGGAATTTATAACTAAAATCAAGTAAACATAAAAGTATACTTCTCAAAATACGTACACATGAAACATGTACTCAAAATACCCAATGGGAAGGAGCAAACAAAAACATTCCTTCATGGGGTATCCAGTATGGCCTCAAATTATTGTCCTCCATACTTAACCATCCCATATTCATAAATTGTACATATAAAGGTGTCCAATATTATCAATATGAAAGCATATATAAATATAATTTCCATTACAAGTGACGGTGAAATTTTTCGAGCTTCCTAGAGCAAGTTATGACCATTTATTTACAACCTATTAAATCTTCCCCAAAAGCTCCTCTATTGTTCCTTCAACTTCCAAGAATTTTCATAATTTTTCTACAGCATAACTTTCCATGATTTTTCACCCATTTTCAATAAACATACTTAATAGTACATAATTAAAGTTTCATAATTTTTATTTGCTATGTCAAAATCTTGACAAAACTCAGGACATATCGAAATTAAATATCCAAACTTCAACTATGTACCAACTTAAAACCATCACCAAGGCCCAACCACAAGGAGTTAAATTATAATTTTTGGATATGATATGAATATGTGAGTCTAGTTTCATATCCAAACGTAATTTCTCAATTCCATTAAGCACACAAAAATATAAGCAAGTTTGAATACAAGGGGTTTCAATAATAAACAATACGAGCTACATACATTACTTATCTCACATGTGAACAAATACTTATTAACACAAAGGAGGATGGAATTTTAATCAATCATTTATAATTTATATACTTTGAAATAAGTATAATACCAGATTAAAACAATATTAATCACATAATTATACCTTGGAAACAATTTAAGGATTTTCTTGGAATTTTCCTAGCTTATCCTGAAATCTTTTATTCCTTAAACTTCCACTTTCTCTTTCCTTAAGCAAAAACTCTCCAAAAATGAACCTAGGGTTTTATTTGCTGAAGAAATATCTTATAATAAGAGTTTTAAGTTGGAAAAGGTTGCCTCCCATACCAACCAATCAAATTAAAACATTTGGTTTATTAAAAGACAATTTACCACTTAAGGGAATCTACAGATTTGCCCCTTGTTAGTAAATTCGACCTAACTTCTTACTCGGACATCCGTTTGATAAACCGTTTATTTTGACACAAATCTAACTCATATATATACAACTATATAGTTTTCAACTTGAGTCAATTGTTATATTATAAAGGTCAAAACTAGTCTCCAACAGGAATATTTCTACCGAAAATAACAAAATCTTGTGTTTGGAAATAATTCGACATTTCATGATTTATGAAAGTAGGATTATACTAACAATGACCTCTTAACATTAAATATAATAATAACACACTATTGATATCATATAAAGTAAGCATGATTTAAATATAATCTATCATAAATATATCCGGGTTGTCACATCTTATTCCCCTTTTCTGGAATACACCTAAAATCATTACCCTTGCGTTTGCTCCCGAAACTACTAGGCATCTGACTACGTGAGACTCTGGATCCACCCAAGGCTCCCATACACCCTATATCATGTACATATTTTCACAAACCCACGATCATCACCTACGTAACATACTTGTAGCACCCCGTATTTTTGAGAACCTAAATAATTATGTGATTAATTATTATTGGGGGATTAATTAAATTAATATGCGAGAATTAATCGGTAAATTAATCCCAATTTAAAAATAATTATTAGCTAGCGTGACAAGGGTTAATACTTATTAATGAGAATTATTGAATATTACCGAGTGAATAAGTAATATGGAATTCTTGAATCTGATAAATTGTCGAGAGTGAAATATACGACAGTTTGGTACATTATGTCGGGACACGCGTGTGAGTCGTGTCGGGACTGATTGAATGGAATATAAAATTAAATTATTTTTAAGTAACTCGTATGGTAATTTCGAGTGCACTGTTGAATTCTAGAGGGTTGAAATAGTCAGAAAATACTACCCGGGTAATTTATTTAGACTCCGGAAGATTTTAGGCCAAATCAGCACCCTGCAGGGGTAATTTTGTAATTTTAATTTTTGGAGGAATTAAATGGACGACAATTGGGAGTTTATTTTATTATCCACGAGAGGTTGATTAGGGTTGAGAGATACAAAAGTAAGGAACGGCTACAAAGTATGTCATGGAGAACAAATTCCAAGAAGGAAGGCCCAATTAGCACAACCTCGCACAACCACCACTACCATCATGTAGATCGGAACGAGAGAAACATACCCATACCAACAACTTCAAGAAATCAGATGGTTGATTCGAGGCAAGTGTTTATTACTTGCATGTTTTAGTAATAATTTTGTTCATGTTACAGTAGGTGATAACCCATTAATTATGAAAGTTAATTTTGATGAAAATTGATGTTATGATTCGTATATTGGGACTGAGATTTCAAGAGATTAAATCCGTTCATGTAGATGGGATTACATTCATGAATTGATGATAATTTTCCATGAACAAATCTAGGTTTAATTTGGAGTTATGCTCTTAATTTAAGAACTAGGGTTCTTGTTAAATAAATTTGGGGATTTAATTGATGTATGGTGAGGATTTAATGATTCTAGGTTGTTAGAAATTATCTAAATATGTTAGAACATTAATTGGGTTTGTTGTTTGGGCGTTTGGGAAAGAACAGTAGAGGTTTTAGAGGTATTAATGGTGGAAAAACTCAAAAAAATTGGGGAAGTTGACGAAACAGTACGTTTCGCGCGAAGTCACGCGAAGGGTCATTCAAGCGAGATAGGCATATCGTGCGAAGTCGCTCGAGGGACATGGGGCAGTCGTTCAAACGACGTTGCCATCTGGTTCGAGAGATGGGGTAAATTTTTGGAATTTGTCTTAGAGTCCAGTTTTGGAATTTTCAGTTTATTAGAGTGAGAGAAATTTCCAGTTAACAATTTAAAATGATACATGTATTCGAATAAGTGTGTGAGATTTATACTTTAAATATTTCGAAAAGAAGACTTACCTTGAAGATTATGAGAGAGTTATGGTAATCTAATAATTTTATACAATACATGAAAATGAGAATAAAATACGTATGGTAAGTATGCAACTAGGTTGGGGGAATACCTATAAATTTTAATAGGATGTGTGTATGACTATTATTTGATATTTTTGTAAAAGTGCACTAATGGGTAATAACCCGGGGGTGCAAGGTTATGTTGGTTAATACACTAAAGGGTGATAACCCGGAGGTGTAATGTTTTTATTCAGCGCACTAATGGGTGATAACTCGGGGGTTCAAGGATATTGTATTAAGCGCACTAATGGGTGATAACCCGGGGGTGCAAGGATATTCTATGAAGTGTACTAATGGGTGATAACCCGGGGGTACAAGATTATTTTATTAATAGCACTAATGGGGTTTAAACCGGGGGTGCATGATTGTTATATATATATATATATATATGTTTAATTATAAGAAATTCTACTCAAAGAAACTAGTAGTTATGGCAATGAAGATAAATAGATTTAATCTTAATGAGATAAAGACTTAAATATTCATATTGAACGTGATAGGTAGTAACATGTGATAGACTACTTATGGGGTATTGTATGGGCGATACGAGAATACTATTGTTGGATGTAGATAGTGTTAAGTGGCTTGAACTAGTTATCTTGGGTAGAGTTACTAGTACTAAATAGAAGATGCGTTAGGATTTCACAATAGAAGAGAGGTGAGATCTTCATGTGAGAGCACGAATCTAACATGCACATAATACTTGCTTCAAGGCAGTTTTAAATACTTGCAAAAACATATTTTTACACATCGGGCTCTGACCCGTCTCTTGCATCTCTTTTCTCTCTTGCTATATATATATATATGTATGTATGTATTATATCAGGTGCTCAGCCACAGGGTCGCCAGATTTAGAGACTTGGTTTGCTTGGCGTGCTGCAGCTGATGTGGAAGTTGTAGGTCTTTGCTATAGACGCTCCTATCTTTGCTCTCAGTTCATCTAGACTCTTCATTTAGGGAATGTGTCACCCATTCCTTAGACATTTTTATTAAATATTGTATTTAGTTTACTTTCCATTCATTCTAGTTGGATTTAGTTTACTGTGGTTCTTGGGTTTAAGGATTTGAACTGGAATGTTTAATCCAGTCGTATTTCTTTCAGTACGTGATTCAGATTTATTATTTATCTTTGTGAATGTTGAATGAGTTATATTTAAATTCTTAACTTTAAATAAAATATTTTTGGTTACAATTTAAAGAGGAAAAAGTATTTTGACACCAGCTTAATTTAAATTAGGTGATTGTTAAAGTTAATGTTTTCGACAGTGATGCTAAGAATGAACCAACCGAACATTCTGTTTTAAAATTTTATAAAGGACTGATCACCCGATATTAAATTGGGCAGGGTGTCACAATACTTATCTAGAGTTCGGGCCCCGCATTCTCGATGTGGCTATATCATCCGAGTATTTTTTATCACCCCACCAATTTACATTTAATTCTTCCCGATATTGCCCTGCCCATCAACTTATGGTGCAAAAGTCCTTCCTGGTGTTTCTTTTGCAACACCTCCCGACTCCACCATCCCAATACCTTAAGAGCTCTCCACTCAAAGCCTTTTCTCCACACGTTCAATAATTATCATTAAATTTGATGTCGTAGCAGCCAATTACATTTCTCCATTCCGTTCATTTATTAAGCCTTATGTGTATAACATCTCACAACAAAGCCCAAAAGAACTTTTTCCAATTCACTATTACTCAGCATTGTCGGTCTTCGATTGTCGAAAGAACCGAAAGCATACACCTGGGACACTCAAACCTTGTTCATATACTCACAAGTCTAATCATTTACTTCTACGTTTCTAAAGGAGTCATATACTACTACGTTCTCAATATCACTAAGTCCTCAACGATAAATTAATAAGGAGCTAAATCTCTTCGCTCCACGGTAACCCGACATACCCTGAATCTCATCAGTAAGAGTCCCTATGCACTGGGATCCATTATAACTAGACAATTGTACTCTCTGAGGTCTACTTCACAAAATACCGTCGCGAGCTCGACCCTCTTTCAGGTGAGACATCACAAAAATATACTTCCTATCCTGAAACAACGAACACGATAGTCTTGCGATAACCGCCCACCATCGGTAACCCGTCCGTACTCAGGATAAAATAATAAGCGCAGAATCACCTCTCATCATGGTATTACCTTGAAAAATATATCCTCTCAGTATCCACACCCGCTCCCTTGCATGTGGAACTAAAGAAATCCCCGTTACACAATGGTAAATATTTACAACTATAGTACTATTAATGATACCTCTACCAAACCCGTATCACATGCGAATTTAGTACTAACAAACTACTGTGACTCACTCATGTCACCCAAAATAAGCCCCAATCACTCCGGGATAAAACTTATAGCTTCAATCGGCCAAAACATTTGCAGCTCAAACGGTTCCTGGATATGACACTCCCGTCCTAACCAAACCAAAACTTCCATTATTGTTTCCCCTGTTAGGCATCCTTCTCTTGTCCCCTGATTCGCTGCGAACAAATCCACACATGTGTTTCTACTCTTTACACTTAAGACACCTCGCTGTGCCCTTCCCCTTTATTTGGTCCCATTGGCAATGTCAGGGTTGTCCTTCTCGCGGACCTGGTAGTCTTAACCATGATTGCTACTCCCATTGTTACTTTGGCTCCTCTGGTCCCTTGGGAATTATTGTTGTTGACGGCCCTAACTAAACCCACCATCACTTAGTAGCAATTATATTGATCTCGATCACTATTTTGGGCCCTCTACTGGGTATCCCTTCCCTTGTTGCCTAACTAGCACTAAAAAATCCAGTCTTGCCCTACAATTAGTTTCTCTAACTCCCTTAGCTCCCTTCTCATGAGAGCATTGGTGTAAATTTTGTAAATGTATAACCTTGATGACAACGACACCAGTCATCCTAGAAGGATCTCCTATCCATGCATTTATATTGTACCCATGGGTTTATTATCAATTTACGAACGCTTTTTTATTCTTCGTATCCCTCTCATCGAGTATGAATTTTGCGAATTTCTTCAACTTCCTTCACATCCGGCCACATCTCGTCCCTTCTGGAAAAATTACTAAAATCTCTTTTTCCTCTCTATTTAAGCAACTAGTGAGAGAATTCGTAATAATCCGCACTCCAAATTTCTCGTCATACATGGTAATTTTCCCATAGATTTGGTGACTGACTCCCATCACCCTACGTTGTCCCCATGATCAAACATCTTTGCCCGAAATTTTGACTTGAATGTCACTACACTCCCCCACATGTGATCCTAATTGGATCTTCTTCATCCACTGATAAATCACCTTTTCGCACCTTTCTCGACTTCTAGCGGATTCTTCTTTTGAAATAAAAATCTTCTTTGACCCTCGCCCTTTGTTGTCTACACTTAGGGTTTTAGCTTTGTGCCATCATCTTTTTCGATAGTTCTACGACAACTACTGTTCCCCAACGGTCACTCTAATGTCAATTGTTCAAACAATATTTATGGTGACTCCTATCGCATCACTGTTCCCAGAATACTTTATGGCTTCTGTTGAATCCTCAACCCTGAAATCCTTCTAACGTCCCACGCTTATCATTGTATAATGTTCGATCTGCCATGCTCAACCGAAATCGTATATGAATCACATCAACCATACTTAATAGCAAGAGAACATAAGTCTCATACATAAAAGGAATACAACAATCCTATAATACGGCTCTTTATCAAAGAACGCTAAGCTGAAACGTGAAAAGCCGCACAGATCCGAAGGACAGTAGAACCTGATGCTCTTATACCATCTGACATACCCCGCCTAATTAAATACCGGGTGATCAGGCCTTTATCAAATTAAACAAGATTCCCATCCGGTACATTCTTAGCATCATTGTCGAACACATACTAATTACTAACCACCTAATTATTAATTAAGTCAGTATCCAAATTTTCTTTTTAAATTGCCAAGGTATTAAGTACAATAAGAGACAAAATAGAACCATAACAATAATATAGAGTATAAGCATTTCCAAAAATATTTGAATCAAGTACTAGATGAACAAACATCGACTAAAAACATCCAAACCAAAATAAATCTGACAGGTAAAAGATAAATCCCATATAATTTGAACTGAAATAAACTGAATAACTGCAGTGAGCAACATGCTCGAAAATACAACTGAGATAGAATTCCTAAACTAGGAATGAATGAAAGAGGCATCTAATCCAACTCCTACAACACTCACATATACCATAACTGCGTGACCCTAGAATTGAATCAAGTCGAAAATCCCTGTGGTAGGACACCTAAAAGGTTTTGAATTTTATAACAAGGGTGAGAACCCAAAATATTTTGAAAATATTTAGCAAATGAATTAAATTGCAGTAAATTAAAATACATGAATGCTCTTCATATTTAAGCTAGTGTTGCACTCTCTTTAGGATATGCTCACCCCTCAACCATTGTGCACACCTAACATTTTCTTATATAACCTACCTAATTATCTAACCCGTAACTAGTTCTCGATAATATCCTTCCTGGCGCACTACACTAGCCCGAGGATGTTTAATGTATGATTTATAAGTTATTTATCGCATTAACTTAACTAATCATTTTTCATTTGGGATCATACAACATTCTCATGTGTTATATATAATCAACAAAATTCACATCATGTATTTTATCCGTATATAATTATCTACACCCTATATAAGTATCATCATATTACAACATTCACACACATGCCGTAAGTATATAACCATCCTCTTGAGTAGACACTCACCGAATGTTCTCTACAATTCTATCACTCCAGGTATACTCATCCACTCGGACACCCTGACACGGTTAGCTCCCCGAATAAGTGAAACAAAATAAACATAGCGGAGGCGGTCATAGTTCTCTCCGAAAATGAGATCGAATCATACCCAAAACATCTCACCCCTAACTACGGGTGCTATGACTTGGGGACTATACTCGTCCTGCTCCTCAAGCCAGGCGATTCATCCACATTGCGCACCTCCTATGATAGCACTAGAGGGTATGCTTTTTACCAAATATCTAGTCACCGATATTTAATAAAACCACACATAATATATATATATATATATATATATATATATATATATATGTGTGTGTGTGTGTGTGTGTGTGTGTGTGTGTGTGTGTGTGTGTGTGTGTATGTATTTATACTATCACACTACCATATATATACATTAAATTTAATCCTGACTATACCGTGTACAAAACCGATAGCACTAGCCTAAAATATACATGATTCTATATTCCGACTCCAAATTTAATTAATTACACATTAATTAATTTATATCCTTGTTGTCCCTCAACCAATAACCCGGACTCTCTCACTTGGCCCGAAAATATAATATTTATAATCTATCATTCAAAATTCTTTTTAATAAGTTTGACACCCTTATTAATTTAATGTTCCTTAATGTTCATCTTCCCATATTAAGTTTAATCTAACACTGACATGAAGCTCTAATAATCTAAGGTGAAGAAGCATACTGTACAACTGTAGAAATCCTCAAATCCTTCCCAAACCAAACCCCCTATCGTTAGAACCAAACCCCCCATCATTCGAACTAAACCGCTGTCGTTCGAACCAAACCCCTGTCTTTCGAAAGACTCTGGGCGTCGCTTGAACCAAATCCAGGTTGTTCGAACGACCCTGGATCTCCCTTGTTCATCTTTGTCACACAGTTCTTCCGCCATAGGTAAGAAATTCAACCTAAATTCCAAGATTCTTTCACTGTAAAACCTTTCAAACCCATAACAAGCATACACCTAGGTATCAAATTAAATATATTTCTCCCCAAATCCTTACACTTAATAGATATTTCCTAATCTATTAATTACTTTCTCATCAGTACATACAAATTAATAACTTAGGGCTTCTTAAATGAGTTATGGCTGACACACCCTCTCACTTTTAGGGTTTATTAAGTCAATACCATTTTTAGGCTTGTGGGCATTATTAAAAGGGCCCAAGCACTCTTATGTGGGCTTGGTTATGATTAAAAATGCCCCGAGACCCATTTACTACCCCTGGATACTCTTTTTCGACTATTTCGACCCATCCAGATTCAATCGTACACTCAAAATTGTCATCTGGATTATTTTACTACAATTTCTTATCCCAACCCCAAAATAGTCTATACCTGACTCCCTGTTAGGATAAATGAATGCCACGTCGCTATCACTCGTTATGACGTAATTAAATTATCACTATTCACTTAGTATATTTAAATCCTGTAAATATTAATCGTTTACTCACCAGATAAATATTTAAGCAAATATTAATCATTACGATACAAGTAATTTAAAATTATCCGAATTAATTAATTAACAACTGCCCAAAAAATAGGAGGTGTTACATAGGAAAAATATTTTTTTAATAATTTTAAGATAATAAAAAAACATCAAAACTCACTAATTTGCAAAACACAATGAATAAAAATTATAAATAGAAGGATTAATATGATGTTATATACTTTGTTTATCATTTTCAAATGTGGCATCCAGTAATGATCCTTTGTTTTCACTCTACAAGTATATCCCAACTAACAATAATATCTTTATATAATATTTAAAGCCTTTTACACATTCACTACTTGACTTACGAACACGGCTCCAACAAATACGCATATTATTCAATGTTCGAATATAGAAAAAAATCATTTGCACGATTCACCAATGCATGAACAAATCAACTACATTTAACATCCTCATCTTTAACACACCGAATAGTCACTCTAACATTATCATTCTTTATATACTTGAATTTCAATATGATCCCCCATTTCATACTTACGTAATGTTGTACGAAACTCATTCACATCCACTTCAAATTTTTGTCCAACTTCAATAATTATATGTGCCCAAGACTCTAATAAAAAAATCTTTAATCTTGATGATGCAGATTCAACCAAATACTCATCCATAATATCAAATGTATTTGAAGTTAAAGAATGATAAATGTCAATTAAACCCTCCTCAATCTCACATAATTCACTATTAACATACTTACAATCGTCTACCTTTATTTCAAAAAACTCATATTTTGATTTCTCGTAACAAAGCATCATAAATCTAAAATATCCATCGTATTCCATAATAACTCTTAAGAAATTTCCAAACAAATATGAAAACTTAGCACTTTCTCGTTCCAAAAACATGAAATTTTCACATACTTCATTGACAAATGAAATATATGAACTTTCAAGTTCAAAGCTCATAGCAGTTGACATATGACCATACGTATACATGAAAATAAGTCTATGATCCATCACACCGCAAAATACAAAAAATAGTAATACACGTCATATTATAATAAAAACTCATTAAAATTGTAATTATCAAATACTCAATTAACGAAATATGAATAATCCAAGCATCACTATGTAAAACAATCAAATAACAACATACTTAACACCATATAATCACAAAGACAGGAAATACATTCAAAAACAGGGAAACACATAAAAAAATTAAGAACATAGCATATACAAATGTATATACTTACAAACAATATTCAAATTCATGGATAAAACCATACAAGTTTCAAACAAATCCTAACTCTCATACTAAACAATACAAAGAAAAATACTTCAATTAATCAACTCGTATATACTTTCATTACAAAATCAAACAATAACATTAAATATCAACTTACGAATGAATATATATCACTTGTGATTTTAATATAAGCCCTAACTGATTAATTTCTTATAAAACCTAGAAAAAGAGCATCTAAATACCTATAACTACATATTACATAATTTAATCACAACTTACAACCATTAATGACGCAACAAAAACTTAAACTGAAAATCGAATCTCAGAAATAAATTACCTAATCTCACAAATTTAACATCAGATTGAAAATAAAATTTTGTCAATCAATTAAATATACAAATATATGCATATAAAAACATATTTGAATCAAATCGAGAAAATGAATAGCAAATATCTTCGAATTTGAAATGGTAATTGGATCGATAATCGTTTTTTATTTTAGTTAAGATGAGAACTCTCAAGTTGAAAATTGAAGACGAGATTGAACTCGTTATAGTCAGTTTTCATTTTCATTAACAGGGAATGACATCGTTGGAACAACTTACCAGATATGGCACCAAAAAATAGGAAGGAAAAGTCAACTAACAATCCTTCCAAAAATGCTAAGGTTAGTTTTAAAAATATAAAATTTTAATTATATATATATTGAAGGACTAAATGGGAGACACTAAAAACAGTTGTATTTTAAATATATATATATATATGAATTTATATTGGGGAATATATATTTATTTATGTGGGGAGAATTATATTTTTAATTTTGATTATCTAATATTAAACAGTGATAGACAAATATATATTAAAGTAATAAATTAAGGAATGCCACCCCATTAGACATAATATATATTATAACTTTATGTATCACTGTATTTTAAATAAATACAAACTTGTTAAAATTATTTTAAATAATAATTTTCCTTAACATTGTCAATAATTAAATAATATTAAAAGTCACATTTGGTTTATTAAAGTAGTACTCCTAAATAAAAACCGATAGTTAATTTTGTAATGAAAGGTTTGTTGTGGATGTATATACACGGAATAAAAATTGCAGTTATGGATCTTCGATTAATCAAATATAGGAAAGAACTAAAACCAAAAATGAGGTTTGGAGAACAAACCTAGGGTTTAGGACACAATACCTTTGTGGATCCGATTGTAATATAATGGGAAAAAGAGTATTTTGTTAATTGATGTAGGGTTTTCATTTTTTACATCTCCAAAACTTTTCTAAAACCTTCTGAAAGCTAGAATCTTCAAGTGTATGATCCTCTCCAAAGTCAGGTAGGCGGGTGAACATCTTTTGACATAAAAATCTTTGCTTATATTTGAGATATGGTGGTCTCTTTCTAGACATCTTCACAAAAATCTGAATATTATTTTCTCTCGTCCCTTTCAAACCCTAATGATGAGTAATAATGATTAAAACTCATTCCTGTACCTTTGTATACAAGTACGAAATTGCAGTTACTTACGATTTGTTAAATGTTTTTATTTAGAGTTTATTGAATGTTGTTATTTAGTAGAATATTATTAGGTTTTGAAGTTGATTAGGAATTGTTGAAGTTGATTAGGTATTATTGTTATTTAGGGCTTGAAGTTGATTAGGTATTGTTGATATAAATTGAGTAGCCAGAAGTTTTTTTTTTTATTTGAAAATGTTGGTATTTATGCATTATGGTAGTATAATGAAAATTTACATCAAATAAATAAAAGGTTAAAATTTGAGACATTCAACTCCGTGTATATACAAACATCATTTCGAAATTCAAATCTTTATAAACATACATATTTGTTGTAATAATTACATATTATTTTTAGTGGTGCTGGAATGATTACAATTTCAGAGTTTTTGTAATTTTACTTACATATAGTCTACAATTCTTCTATATTTATTTACAATTAGTAAAGAATAAATGCACTTCATGAATATGTTAAATTCATTGGGTTATCATGAACTTCATCAATATATTGATGGATTTAATATAAAATGTTATTTGAGGCAAAAATAGATAAGTTTGTTCTTTTGTTGCGTTATATTCAAACTTATAGCTAAAAGTTTGTTGAATGTAACCATATGTGGTGGAATTATAAGCGGTGATGGGACAACACCTCCACTAAGAGTTTGTTATTGTTATTGAACTAATGAGTCCAAGTTTTGAAATTATTTTTGTTTGTAAAATAAATACTACATAATTTCTTACTTAATATGTCAATTTATGTTTGATGTCTTGCATAAATTTTGTTTTAGGCACTTTTGTTGGTGACGTGTAAAAAATTTAATGGTTACAGTCTAGGTCTGTGACCAGATGCCAGTACATAAATTTATAGTATATTTAGTAAAATTAAATACAACTTTATGCCTACACTACCTATTACATGGCTAAAAAGAACATAGAGCCTTTCGGTCATGCGATATTCTAACCAATTCAAACTTATATTAACAAAAATTGAATAATTTTCTACAATCAAATTTCAACAATAAAAAAAATCACATCACCTTTTAGTTATTTGTTTAGTAAATTGGTGAAATTAGCCATTTAAAGTGTTGCAGTGGTAATTTTTTGTCAATAATCAAAATTGTGTGAGTGACTAAGGTTGATTGATTTCGGGTTTATAACTTGATACCTTTTATGTTATGGTTATGTGACCCTTTTGGGTGTATTTGTGAACTCCAATTTCAGTTCTGGAATTGGATTTTTCAATCACACCATTGGTAGGGTGAATGCAAATAGGCAGAAGGATGCATTAAAATTTAGGATTAGACAAAATAAGATAAACTTAAATTGCATTGATTGAAAAACAATAACTAGTTAGTGAATAATTTGAGTCATTACTTGTAGGAATCATACATACACCCTCGTATATTTTTCTCAAGAAAAAATGAGGCCCTGTGATAATCACTGGCAAAAAGAATACTAGAGGTTGCAATTGAACGAAACTTATACATCTTTTATTATTCCACGTCATATAGAGGGTAATGCTATTTACAAGTATGGTAATAAGAAGATTGAAGAGTTTAACTATCTTGCAAATCGTCGAGTTCATCTCTCGCAAGAGTACTTGCTCAAGCAAATTTTATTTTTCTTACCAGAAATTTAGATTGAGAATGCTATGTGATATTTGATTAAATTGAATTCGCAAATTCCAATTGTAAACTTATTTAATTAGAGCCAATTTTCAAACCAATTTAATTCAGCCCTAAAACATACAACTACATGGGTAAAATCAAACCAACATAACTAAATTGCTGACACATAAATTTCAGGAAAAAATCAAAAGGGAAAACCATTTTATTTCACTATGTAAAATAAATCGCAACTTACATACACAATGAAATCTACAATGAATATCACGTAGATACTCACATAGACACGCAGCCAAGAGTCATCAATGGATTAACCGCAGCAGCCCACAAGAACACGCAATCCTGAATCAACAAGGAACATCCACGAGTACTCCCAAATGACACGCAGTCATCAGTCGTATCCTCTCTACACGAGAAACTTTGCAAAAGATGTATCTTGGGTTCCAAAACAATTAACTAAACTATTGGGATTTTTGTGATTTGAAAAACAAAAGGTTTGAACCCTAAATTGAAGAAGACAAAAGTATTCTGTTGGTTTGCAGTTTGTGCCGAATGAATAACGTCAAGTCTCCTTCAGAAACAATGATCATTTAACCCGCTTTATATAGAAAAAATTGAGTCGACAAGTTGCTCGAACGAAGTTAAAATGTCGCTCCAACGAGAAACGATGTCGTTTGAACGACATACTTATGTCATTTAAATGACATTAGCATCAAAAATTTCTTTGCCTCAACACTTAAAAAAATTCCATTTGACGAAAAATAATATCTCAAGTGATTAAAAACAGTTTAGAAAAAATTTCCAACGCTTAGATAAATTATCTCAATATTTTAAATGAACCGTAAATGGACTTAAAACACAACCTTACCAAAATTCATCTTGTAGAGGCTTTTTTGTTGAAGAATGTTGATATTCAACATATAGTAATGTAAACCTTACCAAAACCGTCTTGATGCATGATAGGTCTTGAATAATTCTTTAACGGTTGTAGCGGTATATGACATATAATAATGTAAATTAGGGATAATAAAATATGTTCTTACAAAGATGAGGCATTAGAAAATATATTCCGCCTACATAATCTCGACGTAACCTCGACATTACTTACACTATTAGGTAACGCATAATAAAAATTCACCATTATGGATATAACTACGTAAAGAGAACATTGACCAAGATTGTGATGTCTCACGACATATGCACATTAAATTAAATCTTTCTAATAAGTTGGAGAAGAAAGTATTTAGAGTTCATGTCACGAACATATATACAACAATCATTGATTCGCTTTATGTTAGTTGGCCACGTGCAAAAATCCATAGATTATAAAAAATTAATGCCAAGTGGATGGATATTAGACACATTGAACATATTTTAAAGTCCTGTTATGAGAAGGTATATACATATATAGTCATAAACATGATTAGTTAGTCGTAAACATATTAGTATAATTAATTTGTTGAATATTTTTTTTATTGTAGATTATGTCGAATAACAATAAAGATAATATACCAAATTATAATGGGATGACTCTTGGATTCTCATCTCCTACACCCCAACCTGGATTCTCATCACCACTGGGTGAACAATAACCTTATCCACCAATGGTTAACTCTACCACTCCATCTACAAGTAGGCAAAAAATGCTTGTTAATCCAATATCAACACAACCCGCTACCGACACCTCCTGAGAAAATGAGAAGAAGCCCACTGGGTTCTCCCTTCTAGGGAATAATCCACTGGAAATAAAAATGGCATCTACATATTTAAATCCCATTTTTTATCGCTCAGGAAAATAAATGTGGGAGTTGGGGCAGTAGATAACTGGAACAAGGTTGATCAAGCCATCAAGGATGACGATTTTGAACAACTTTGCAAGAGTTTTTCATTTTACAATCGCTAAAAGAAAAAGTTTCTTTTTCGGATTGATGAACAAATCAGAACATTACGGTTGGGTTCTGGGGGATTTTTATACTAAGTGTAAACCGTAGGAGGGCATGAGAGTCATTTTACCTGAGGGGAATAACCTTAATCTGAGTTTAGAGAGTTTAAGGATAATATTTCATCAGGGTGGATAGAGAAGGGTTGCAATCTATCCAACCAAAACGGCTAGGGTTTGTGAGAGAGTGAGAAAATAGAAGAAAAAGTGAGAAAAGAGGAAGAATAAAGGATCTTTAGATAAAATCAGTCCGTTAAATTATAAGTAAGGTAATATTTAGATAAAATCGAGAAGTCGGATTAGACATTGGGATTTGGTAGGCTAGTACTACGACAGATGTTGTGTACGAGTGTGACCAGTATATATATGTCTATGTGTGATTGATTTTTATATGAACATACCTACTCTAATATGCTATCGTTGGAGGTTGCGCGTAGTGGCAGTCCACTCTGGCATTAACTAGTAGGTGCTAGATTGTTTCTCCTGGTCATAGAACTATTGCATAGCCACTATCCGTGTGTGAGGATAGGTGTTGGTTTCGAGTCCGGTTGGGTGTATTGAGGTATGATTACGACCCACGGATGTATATTTATGATCGCCACTTCTATGTGTTTACATTTAGGGATCGGTGATGAGATTCCGAACTGGCATCCCAAGAGTGGTACGTGATGTATATGGTGTCTAATAGCATACAAAGGATGCATTCGGAGCTCTCGCTCATAGGAGGATATGTATATACGTATAAAGAGTGATATATGTATATGTGCTTAAATGGTTATGTGAATATTAAGTTATAGCTTATATGTTAGCTACGTAATATATAGTATGAATTATCATATAAGCGATACATATCGGCTATATGTTTAGCGGATCATAGTATGCTAAGGATGGTTAGACTAGTTACGAGGGGTAGCATAACTAGCATATATGGTAGCATTTTCTTGACCTCCACTCATTCCATCCATCTAAGCAACACAACGACATTTTAAAAAAATCACAAACAATGCTTATTAATTATTGTCAATCCAACTGCCACATATGAAATAAAAGAAATAGCATCTCAACATTGAAAAAGGAAAAGCAAAGAAACAAACTAACAAGAAAATTTCAACAATTAAAATAAAAACGAGTTGTTAAATACCAAATTAGTCTCAACAAGTAGTTCAACTTGAGCAGATGTGTCACCCTCATGAACTGGGATCTCGGGTTCCATCAGATATCCTTAAAATCGCAGAGGTCAATCATCAAACATTCAGACCACAAGAACAGTGACACGAGCTTTACACAACAATAAACATCATAATCAATTGAAAAATAATCAGTTCAAAATCATTTCACACTTCAATATTCTTTCATTTAAAAAAATATTAAGTTAATAGATCAATCGATATTACTTCAGTTTCAAAAGAGTGAGATTTAAGTTTTTTTTAAAAATATTACTTTTGTTTCAAAAAAAAGTAGATAAAGATTTAAGTTAAAAAAATAAACCTATAAAACAACAATATTACTTATGTTTATCAAAAGAGCGAGAATTCCATATATATATATATATATATATGGGGGGGAGGGGGGGCGCTTACTTACACAATATTTAATAGCAGATAGTCGTCGTGACTGAAGAAAAAAGAGCCGATGTCATGAGTTGAGAGCAGAGAGCCGTCGGCATGACTAAAGAAAAAAGATTAGGGAACCGATATGAACTCAGTGAGGATAGAGATCATAGAGCCATTGTGAAGAGCCCAGAGAGATCAGAGAGCGGTCGTCTTAACTTTGACAGAGGGTTGAGAGAATGGAAATGATTTTGAGATAGGATGGAAATGATTTGGAGATAGGGTTTGAAAGAATAAAGCCCAAATATTTTGGGTTGGATGGACGGGTTTTATATTTAGATAGGTTGTAACACCCCACGCATTCTGGCGTCATCCGCCGCCAAACTATATCGGGTATCACTAAATAAAATATCATTCTCAGCATGTGACAGAAATATAAGACATTTAAAAACTTGAATCCCCCAAGATAATATTCAAAGTTATCCATCCAATAAAAATATTCATGCAAATTAAAATCCATTACCATGATATCTCCAAAATAAATCCAACTTCAAATTATTAAAACCCAAATGAAACAATACAACTATAAATATCGGACCGGAACCATAAACAACTGTGGAACCGATTGGCCAATATAATTCATAAATGAAAGTCTCATAATAAAAAATGACGGAATGGAAAGATATGTTAAACTACTAAAGCAAATAAAATAAATCTCTAGTAGCACACCCAAGATCTCCAATCCATCCTATGCAGCTACTCCAACACTATACCTGAATTATCAGTCAAAGCGATGGATCAGAGCCCACCTCATGAATACTATCTAATCCTCCGATTTAGGGTCCATAAACCTAGATATAAGTATTATACATGATAAACATCATAATAGAGTATTTTAGTTTAAACAATATATACTGTCATGCGAGTAAATCCATATACTACTATCTACCCACATAACTAAGCCACCCTACTAGCTAAATCCAATTATGTTATTTCAACATTTAATTATGTTAAAGCTATTCATTAAATTTCCACAATTTAATTACATTAATTCAATTCATTTTATTTATGCAACACCAC
This sequence comes from Sambucus nigra, assembly GCA_949130495.1. Taxonomy (NCBI): domain Eukaryota; kingdom Viridiplantae; phylum Streptophyta; class Magnoliopsida; order Dipsacales; family Adoxaceae; genus Sambucus; species Sambucus nigra. The sequence goes on along the minus strand of OX422209.1, from coordinate 185,048,478 downwards.
TATAGTTAGTTCACCTTTTTACGAGTCCTGAACATATTACTGGTACACCCAAAGTTTTACACCACATACAATCCCCTCACTATAGCCAGTTGCCCAATTTCGTCATCCCTGCATATATTGGAGAGGTTCCACGCGTGACACGTCATTATAGCCAGTTCGCCCAATTTTGTTAGACCTGCACACACTGGTGACGTCAACACACACCCACGTCACTATAGTCGGTTCACCCCTTATTATTGGCCTTGCACATATTGGCGACGCAAACACACACACATGTCGTTATAGCCAGTTAGCCCCTTATTGTTGGCCCTACACATATTGGCGACACAAATCCATTTTAATATCCATTTATTATCTTAGGCATTAATTTCTCATTTTTATCAAGTTCATTATTTTCTAATAGCCCCACCCAATATTCAATCCTTAAATTCTCAAACCATCCATAATTCCATACCTTGAGATCTCCAAACTACAAGTGTACCCTAGCCTAAAACTTAGGGAAAATACCTACCAAAACTATCACCTAGTCTCGTATTTAGGCTAACAGAACAACGTAAAAGTGTATTAATTAGACCCCACCCCGAAAATACCCACCCGTCAAAACTTACACTCACTACAACAAAGGCCTACCTACTAATCCCATACCAATCAAGTAATCTAAAATAAAGTGAAAGAAAAGCTATCCCAATAATCCTGTCGTCCTCGCAGTGTCGAATATTTACATAATTAACGAGTCACGTAAGGCATATTTTCAACCTATCACAACAATTCCTTTAATTAATCACGAGATTACTACTTATCCAAATTATATTCGTTTAATTTTAATATTAATTAAACAATTTATTTTCCGACCACTTATATAACTTATACTCGCATGCATATTTCGGGGGCATACAACAATAAACTTTTACTATACAAGCAACGCATATATAACATGATTTTTACGAGTCGAATTCAATATAGAGTCCATACTATTTATTCTAACATGTGAACGTCCATATATTCTAACGGAATCCCAACCTCTAATCTAAGCACAGAAGAGTTTTGAGTCTTAATTTGTATTAAAGATTTGAATAAAAAGAGTCCAAACTTTAGTTTTCCTTTCCCTAATTAGTATCTCTAATATATTTTAAGAAAAACACAATTATTAATGTTTAGGCAACATTTAAAATGCATAATACTAAAGGGGAACAATATAAGTATTCATGTCTGTAAAAAGTTGCTTGAAGGATCTGATTGGATGGTTGCGTTCCTTTCGAGAAAATAATAAAGATGCATCCTTGAACGATCTTGAGAAAACTTGATTTAGCTCTTCAAATCTTGGGTTGAAGGTTGATATAAATGGGGTTTAGGTTTAATAGATGAGAGGAAGTATAAATATGGGAGGTTACTTCTTTTTCAGAAGGTTAAAATATGTTTTGAAACCCCTAAACCCCGACCTGTTATTTTAATAACAGAAAAGAGTTTGAGTCCTACACAAACACTATAAAAAGAACTCTAGTTTCTAACCATTGTTAGATGAACCGGTTCGGATGTCCTGACAACCGAAGTCCCCCAATTTTATATAAAAAGTTGTAATTTCTCGAATTAAATCATGATTTCAATTCCGATTAAAACCTCATTTTACTTAAATCAAAATCAACATTTTCAAGTACAAAAATTAATAAATTTCAAAATTTTATTTTCCTTAAAATTTTAATTTCTAAGAGATTTTACATTTTTAAAATCATGGGGTGTTACATACTCCCCTGATACGCCCAAAGTGCACCGTCTTACTCAGAGTAACTAACCTCGGCCAGTCTCACAGTCGAGGTGACAAGAAGCTCTTGAGAACAATCAGCAAGGTCATCTTTTATAAGGTCGGCCCCCTTATACACCAACCTCGGCTGGACATTAGCCGAGACCAGAAGAGCCAACATCATCGTCTGTTTCAGCCGACGTTACAACCACCTCATACCTAACCTTGTCCAGCCCTCCCGGTCGAGGTCATCATGGATATTGACAAGACTACGTCTGACTCCACCAACCTCATTCTCGTCCAGGCCGAGATTACACCAGTCAAGGAAACAGGGCCGAGCATTTACTAGCACATGTAAGGTTTGGAACACGTGGACAAATCAATTATAACTGAATCATTCCCCTCACATGAGGGAATATTGAGGTCATCATTATCTACATAAGATTTTCCAGGTATCATCCTCATACTGGTTCGATCCTCATGCATATGCTCATTGCATGCTTTGGGGGTACATTACACCCCCCAAGCACTATATATAGGGTCATCATCTACCTTGTAAAGGGATCCATAATTGCAACCTTAGCTAAAACTCTGTCAGTTTACACAGTAGAGAGAGAGAGATTGAGAGATTGTATCTATGGCCATTAGTGCCTTCATCTAGTGATATTACTCGTACACTCGCAGTGGACATAGGCCAAATTGGCTGAACCACTTATATACTAGTGTTCATCCTCTTCTCCTCACCTCATTATATTATATATATATATATATATATACACTCTTATGCTGCCATTGTTGTCACATACCTGGTGGTTCTAATTACGGCATCATCATTTTGGCGCCATCTGTGAGAATGAGAAGATTCATCTCTTCCTCTTTTGTTGCTTAACCTCACTGGAGACTCTGGTAGTGAACCAGGCCTCACCCTTCGTGTGAAGTTGTATCACCATTGAAAGAGGTCCTTTAAGGTATCAAGCTCTCTAATATTTTCATTGCAAGCTCTTCAGTATAAACATATGGCACCAGAGTTACCACCACCTCTTCCACCATCTGGTGTTGGAGGACCCAGTTCTAGCAAAGCACCACCCCAGTCCGAGATGGCTAAGGTGCAGCCTTGAAGTCCTTGGCTGCCACTCAGCAAGTGATGCAAGAACAATTTGCCCAGCTCAACCAAAACATAATGAGGCCGGCTGGGGTCTCACTGGAGATGATTACTCCGACGACTACTCAGCTCCAGCATGAAGCTAAGCCCCAGGAACCTATAAAGGACCAACCTGCTCCTCAACTGAGGAAGGATGTTGCTAACCCTAGGCGTCTACGCCTAGAGAGGCAAGGAAATCCTTACCCTAAGGATAGGTATGACGATATTGAGGCAGAAGATGCTCCTACTGACTGTTAGGAGCCGTATGAGGTCTCAAACAACACTATACGTCCTATACTGCAGAGTCGAGGTCAGTGTGAGAGACAAGGTGGTGATGCAGAACAAAGAGGGTCAGATTTTGATTGCTTAAGCAGAGGGTTAGCCTTTGAGAGGCTTGGCCCAGTTAATGATCTAAGGCAGAGGCTATCCAGGTCAAGGAGCATAGCCAGCTCACAGAATGGAGGTGACGAACATCGGCCTCATCATTGTCGACCCCCACATGGTCGAGACTGTGGTCAGGGGGAAGTCAACAGCCGACGTTTCCCTACTGCAGGAGAACCCTCGATCCATCCCTTGGAGGCGGATGGGGATAACCTCAGCCAAGCCGACGTTACAAGACCCTGAAATGATTCCATCCAAAGGCTTGAAGAGAAGATAGGTAACCTCATAAAAATATGAGATCCACTACAAAGGGGGTTCTCAGAGGGATCCCCATTTGTGGCAAGGATTATCAATTTCCCAACCCTTGCCAAATTTAAACCACCAATGGTGTCTCCAAAGTACGATGGTAGTACCAACCCAGTGCATCACATTGAGACATAACACTCTGCAGCAGGCATTTACTCAATCCCTGATGAGATGAGGTGCCAAGATTTCTCGAGCACTTTAACGAGAGATGCACATATTTGGTTCACTTCTCTCCCTAAAAATTTCGTTGAGAACTTTAAGGGTTTGGCAGAGCATTTTATACACAAATCTGCTTTGGGGTAAGATCTCATAAGAAGACAACCCATTTGCTCTATGTAAAGCAAGGCAAGAATAAAAGCCTTAGAGACTACATCGTAAGGTTCAATAAGAAAATTTAGAGATTGAAGATTACGAAGAGAGCATAGCCATGACAGCTCTCATTATAGGACTTCAGAAGGGAAAGCTACTTTGGACGCTTAATGAAGACCCTCCTAAGTCTATGGTCGAGATGTTAGCGACAGTTGGAAAGGTCATGAACGCAGAAGAGGCAATGGTTGCAAAGTTTGAGTATGAGAATAGAAGTAGTAGTGGAAAATTTCAAAGGAAGACGGATGGAAAGAAGAGGGTTGTAGACGAAAAGTTTTCACACTATACTCCTCTAACTGTGAGTTGCGAACACGTCCTCAATGAAATAAAAAATGATAGATCCCTAAGATGGCTGGAGAAGCTGAAGGCCCCTCCGCATAAGAGAAACAAGAACTTATGGTGCGAGTTCCATCAGGACCACGATCATCTGACTAACAAGTGCTTCGCACTGAAGGACGAGATTGAGAAGATGTTAAAGTCTGTAAAGCTCATAAAGTATGTTGATGGTAGAGCCCGTAAGGGGGAGAGATGACCCAAAAAAGAAAAGAAATGACAGATACTGGGATAATGTCCCTACTAGAAGAGCTGAGGACTCAAATGATGATGACGATGACCCTGACCTCCCACCAAAAAACGATAATGTCCCAGTGAAGAGGTTCGGTATGATTTCTTCATGTGTGAGCACCATCTGTGGAGGACTAGCAGGACGTGGCACAGAGGTCGCTGATCGCAAGGCCCACGTGGCAGAGGGCAAAACGGTTACTAAGGCTGAGGTTGTGAACTTGGCCTTTGAAAAGGCAAAACACGAGAAGAGGAAGAAGGTAGATATAAACACCCTCATAGTTGGCTTCTCACGACTTGAATTCAAAGGTATCTTAGCTCCTCACGATGACCCTCTCGTAATCACCACAAGGGTGCATGGGTGTGAAGTTCAGAGGATACTCGTTGATGGTGGTAGTTCAGCAGACGTTATGTTTTGGCCCTGTTTTAAAAGCTTATGCCTCGGCAGAGCTAGGCTTGTCCCTTATCATCATCCCTTGATTGGCTTCAGCGGTGAAAAGGTTCATCTATTGGGAATCTATGAGATGGATGTTCGAATGGGAGATGAACTGGCTAAGAGGTTGACCAAAAAAGTTAATTTCTTTATAATGGATAAAAACGTCTTCTCATCTTGCAACCTTCTTATAGGACGAGTAGCCCTCAAGCAATTTGAGGTCATGCCTTCAATGGTCCACTAAATGCTAAAATTATCGACTCTCTATGGACTAGGGGAAGTGCAAGGTGACAAAACATAGGTACATGAATGCTACTTCCACTCTGCAGAAGAGAGAGAGAGGCTTATAAGAGGGCAATAACCACATACAACATCGACACACTTGATCCTAGAGATGAAACAAATCTCAAGAAGGGAGAGTCCACGAAAGAGGTAGAATACATCGTCCTCAATGAGGACGAGCTGGAAAAAATCATACAAATCGGCAAAGCCCTAAGACCTGAGATCAAGGAAGAACTAGTAAGGCTGCTGAGGAAGAAATAGAGCATCTTCGCGTGGAGCCATGCAGACATGCTAGGTATTGATCCTGAGATTATGTGCCATAAAATTAATATTATAGAAGATGCGAAGCCCATCAAACAGAGAATAAGAGTGATGTAAGGGAAATCGAGTGTTCGTGTAGGGACATTGTCGTTGATTTTGGCTCCCGCTCTACATGCAAAAACCTAAACTACAACTACACTTGACAAGAAAGCACAGTGGTAAGTCGGGTATTGTAAGAAATCCACAAGGAGTGATTGAATTTTAGATTTTAATTGCTTTAAAACTTCAAGAATAAAAGTGTAAAAGGTGATGGGTTGAAATGGTGAAAAAGGGAAAAAATAAGAAGTTAACGCTAAATTACAACTAAATAAAACGAGAGTCGGTATCGCGTACCCATCATGGGCTAAACAACTAATAATTAGAGTTTCGGTTCAAAAACATTTAACCGAGCTTTTTTAATTAATCATAAACATCACACAATAAGGAATTTAACCCAAAGTTGCGAGATTAAATATTTAATAAAAAATGGTCACACGCGGATTAAATTCGGATTATCGCTATAAACACTAACGTTGCATGACAAAGAAAGTTAAACGCATAATAATCCGACTTTAATATGCGAGGTTTCAATTAAATAAAATTTTACACAAAACCTAATTTTCGGAGATCGACGCCCATCAATGGCGGACACACGACCCAAACTCTATGTAATTACTCACTACACATGATTAATCTAATTAAACAACTAATTATTAAACAAAACAAGAAATAAATAAACTAAACTAATTTATCTAGGCAAGAAAGTAAAGAACAACAAAGAAATTAAGCTAAAATAACTAAGTACAAAGCTTGAATGATAATGAATAGTAATATTAACATACAAAGTGGGCAAAACACCCATGAAAATGGAGGAGAGGGAAGCTCCACAAAAAATCCCCAAAAATATGATTTTCTAACCTAACTAATGTAAAAATATGATCTCCCAACTTAACACAATGTCTACATATAAATACCCAACCAAAAACCAACTTAAAAAATGAGATATGCGGACTTTTAGCTGAATCGATTCGCATTGTCCTAATCGATTCGCCCCTGCGAGTGTTGAATTCTCAACTTTGTCCAACTTTACGGAAAATGCGGTAACTTCTTCGTTATAACTCGGAATTAGGCACGGTCGGAGGCTACGCAAAGATAACTCTGAGGGATAAAACATCAAGATGACATTAGGCTAAAAAACCAAAATATGAAATGACTAAAATGCCCTTTAATGTGCCCTTGAGTGTGAATTTGAAGTAAAATCCATCCAAAAATGCCATAACTCCTTCTATACAACTCGGATCCATGCACCATAGGTGGACACGCGAATAGAAATCAAAGGGCTTCAACTTCCGTGAAGAGCTCCAAATTCAAACCCGAATGATGAAATTACTAAAATGCCCCCGAAGCTGCAATATTTAATGAAACTTTTCCGAAAAGCGACCAAACTTCACGCTAATCACTTTAATACCTACAAAAGCTCAATTATACGTCATATAGCATGTAAACATATAAAACAGAAGTTGTCTGGTTAACGAGCATAAATATAGGAATTAAGATACCCAAGGGGGCTAAAATGCATAAGTATAAGGGGTGAAAAATACAATATTCGTGCCAGATCAAATAGTGTACTCAAGGGAGAAGTATGATGTCATCAGACAAGAGATTAGAAAGCTTAAAGAGGACAAATTCATCACAGAGATCATATACCCGGAGTGGTTATCTAATGCTATCATTGTGCCAAACGTTAATGGGAAATGGAGGATGTGTGTAGATTTCACTGATTTGAATGAGTCTTGCCCAAAAGACAGTTTCCCCCTACCTCGTATTGATCAGATGGTGGATGACACAGAAGGACATGATCTCATGAGCTTCATGGATGCATATTTTGGGTATAATAATTTTTTTATGAACTCGAAAGACTCAAAGAAGACAGCATTCATCACAGACAAGGGGACCTATAGCTACAAGGTCATGCCCTTTGGGCTAAAGAATGCAGGCGCTACTTACCAACGCCTTATAAGTAAGATGTTCGAGACTAAATAGGCAAGCCCATGGAAGTGTATGTGGATGACATGCTAACGAAGAGCCTGAAGGCCGACACTCATGTGATCGACCTTGAAGGAACTTTTGACACCATGGACAAGTAAAAAATGAAGCTCAACCCGGTCAAATGTGTCTTCGAGGTAGGAGCAGGGAAGTTTTTGGGATTCATTATCAACCAAAGGGGAATAGAGGCTAACCCCGAGAAGATCAAGGCTTTGCTAGAGATGAAGATACCCAAAACCATCAAATACGTTCAGAGGCTAATCGAAAGAGTTACTGCACTTAACAAGTTCGTCTCGAGGGCTGCAGATAAGTATCTTCTTTTTTTTAAAGTTCTTAGTAAGGCCTTATAATGGGATGAGGAATGTAACAAAGCTTTTAAATAGCTCAATTCCTACCTCGGATCCCCTCTACTCCTATCTCGGCTAATTCTGGGTGAGAAGCTATATGTATATCTAGCTGTCTCAGAGTTAGCCATTAGTGCTGCAATAGTAAGAGAAGATGATGGAGTGTAGAGGCCAATGTACTTCAATAGTAAAGATCTTCAAGGGTCTGAACATAAATATCCTCAGATTGAAAATTTATCTTATGCTTTGTTACATGCTTCAAGAAAAATGAAGCCATACTTACAAGCCCACTCCATGGTCGTCCTCACTAACTCCCCACTCAGACAGGTCCTTCATAAACTTGAGAAATCAGGCAGGCTAATGACCTGGACCATCGAGTTGTGGGAATACGATATTGTCTATTAACCTAGGGTTTCCATCAAGGGGCAGTCACTTGCAGACTTTGTAGCAGAGTTTACATGGGAAGAGACCAAGGTTGAGATTAGTCAAAAGGCTGTAGAAGAATCGAACAGAAGCGTCTTCCAAGATTAGGACGAGGTTGAGTCAATCAAAGCCAGAAAAGAAATTATTAAGAATGATGAAGACGGGTACCTCTTCAAGGAAGGAACCCTATTGAAGGGAAACTTCTCTTTAGATACAATAATTTGGAACGTCTTCGTTGATGGGCCATCTTGTGAAAGAGGAAGTGGAGCAGAGCTGATAGTGTCAGCACCAGATGGTACCGACATTGAGTATTCCTAGAGGTTTAAATTCAAAGATTTCAATAATGAGTCAGAGTATGAGGCATTGATAGCAGGTCTCTCTTTGGTAAAGTCCCTTAGTGTCAGCCGACTCCTAGTCCACAGTGACTCAAGGTTGGTTGTCAACCAAATCTTGGGGGTGTATGAAGCCAAAGATGAAGGATGGACAAATACCTGAAGAGGGTGAGAGGGATGCTAGAAATCTTTAAAGAAGTAAAGATAAAGAAAATACCTCGGCTAGATAATAACCGAGTCGATGCACTCGCGAGGTTGGCCTCAGCAATAAGAACACACATAAGGAGAACAATACCAGTTGAGATTCTGCTCAAACCGACCATCGAAGAGGAAGAGTTTGCTAGAACTTGCCTGAACCTGAATCTGGGAAAATCATGAATGGACCCTCTTATCAGATACATCAGAGAGGGAGAGCTGCCAGATTCGAAGTCAGAAAGGAGAAAGCTGAGGTTCAGAGTTACTAAATTCTCAATTATAGGAGATGTCCTGTATAAAAAAGGGTTCCTACTCCCTCTCCTTCGATGTGTTCATCCTTCAGAGGTTCTACACATCTTACACGATATGCATGAGGGATCTTATTTAAGTCACATAAGAGGGAGGTTGTTGGCTAAGAGATTAATCACTCAGGGGTACCGGTGGCCGACCTTGGCTAAAGATGCAGCTGCATATGTGAAGAAGAGTGATAAGTGTCAGAGATTCTCTACCATACCTCATCAGCCACATCAACCTCTTACTTCTATCAGCTCCCCTTGGCCATTTGCAATATGGGTGATTGACTTGGTAGGACCTTTGCTAAGAGTTATAAACAACTATCGGTTCTTGATAGTGGTAATTAATTATTTCTCCAAATGGGTGGAAGCTAAGCCAGTGATCACAATCATAGAGTAGAAGACCTTCCAGTTCATCTGGAAGAACATCATATGCAGGTATGGTCTTCCAAACACCCTCATCTCAGATAATAGAACCCAATTCAAGAATATATCCTTAGAAAAATACTGCGAAAGAGTAGGGATCAAGCAGTTCTTCTCTTCTCCTGGTCGGCCCCAAACAAATGGGCAGACCGAGGTCACAAATCAAACAATCCTTGATGGGATTAAAAAGAGGTTGGAAGAGTCCAAAGGGAGATGGACAGATGAGGTATATGTCGTGTTATGGGACTACATGACGACAACAAGGATGCCAATAGGAAAAACTCCATTTATGCTAACCCATGGCTCAGAAGCTATCATACCAACAGAGGTAGGACTTCCCACTCATAGAGTTCAGACCTATGACCCTCAGAAGAATATAGAAGAGAGAAGACTTGATCTTGATTTAATTGAAGAAAGAAAGGAGGATGCAGAGATAAGACAGGCAACCTACTAGTAAAGAACTGCGAGATTTTATAATCAAAGGGTGAAGTCAAGGCCCATAGTTGTGGGAGACCTAGTCCTAAAGAAGACATGGCAAAAAGAAAATAAGCTCCATCCTAATTAGCATCGTCCTTATAGGGTAGTTAATGAGGTTGTGCCCGGTACCTACCGGCTAGAAAATCTTTAAGAAGAACCTTTCTCCAACTCTTGGAATGTCGATCACTTAAAGAAGTATTACATATAATGTTATAGTTGTTCTTATCTTTTTGTAATACATGTACCAGTTTATACAAAGGATGTTGATGAAACGATATCAATGTTGTCCTGATACTTGTATTGTTATTAAACATCATTAGTTTGGTGAAAAAATATGAGGTGGAATATCATAATATGGTGACCTCAGACCTTAAACATCATTAGTTTGGTGAAAATTTATGAGGTGGAGCATCATAATATGGTGACCTCAGACCTTAAACATCATTAGTTTGGTGAAAAAATATGAGGTGGAACATCATAATTTGGTGACCTCGGACCTTAAACATCATTAGTTTGGTGAAAAAATATGAGGTGGAACATCATAATATGGTGACCTCAAACCTTAAACATCATTAGTTTGGTGAAAATTTATGAGGTGGAACATCATAATATGGTGACCTCAAACCTTAAACATCATTAGTTTGGTGAAAATTTATGAGGTGGAACATCATAATATGGTGACCTTAGACCTTAAACATCATTAGTTTGGTGAAAAAATATGAGGTGGAACATCATAATATGGTGACCTCAGACCTTAAACATCATTAGTTTGGTGAAAATTTATGAGGTGGAACATCATAATTTGGTGACCTCAGACCTTAAACATCATTAGTTTGGTGAAAATTTATGAGGTGAAACATCATAATATGGTGACCTCAGACCTTAAACATCATTAGTTTAGTGAAAATTTATGAGGTGAAACATCATAATATGGTGACCTCAGTCCTTAAACATCATTTAGTTTGGTGAAAAAATATGAGGTAGAACATCAAAATATAGTGACCTCAGACCTTAAACATCATTAGTTTGGTGAAAATATGAGGTGGAACATCATAATTTGGTGACCTCGGACCTTAAACATCATTAGTTTGGTGAAAATTTATGAGGTGAAACATCATAATATGGTGACCTCGAACCTTAAACATCATTAGTTTGGTGAAAAGATATGAGGTAGAACATCATAATATGGTGACCTCGGACCTTAAACATCATTAGTTTGGTGAAAATTTATGAGGTGAAACATCATAATATGGTGACCTCGGTCCTTAAACATCATTTAGTTTGGTAAAAAAATATGAGGTAGAACATCATAATATGGTGACCTCAGACTTTAAACATCATTAGTTTGGTGAAAATTTATGAGGTGAAACATCATAATATGGTGACCTCAGACCTTAAACATCATTGTTTGGTGGAAAATTTATGAGGTGAAACATCATAATATGGTGACCTCAGACCTTAAACATCATTATTTAGTGAAAATTAATGAGGTTAAACATCATAATATGGTGACCTACGACCTTTAACATCATTATTTAGTAAAAATTTATGAGGTGAAACATCATAATAAGGTGACCTCGAACCTTAAACATCATTGTTTGGTGGAAAATTTAAGAGTTAAAGCATCATAATATGGTGACCTCAGACCTTTAACATCAATAATTTAGTGAGAGTTTAAGAGGTAAGACATTCAAGCATGACATCGTATGAAGCAATAGAATCTGAAGAAGATTGGACTAATGATTATCATTAAAAATATGAGTTACAAGTCAGAGGCATCAAGAGGTCATCAAAAGTTCACAAAAATAAGAGATACAGATAAGGGAAATCAAAATTACAACTTTGAAAAGATTCACAAAAAAGGGCCTATGTCTCTGCAGCTAAAGTGGTTTCGTCACGACCGATGTTTGTCACCTCAACTCCATCATCATGATGGGTAGCATCTTCAGTTTTAGTGACCTCAATGGGAGAAATCTCGGCTGGAGCAGCGTCAGCCTCCTCAACTTCCTGCAAGGCCTGAGCAAAAAGAGGATCTCCAAAGTCGAGACCCACAAAGTCTGAAGCGGTCAAGCTCCTAGACTCTTTTTCCTTATTGGTTGTCCATTTATCAGTTGTTTTGATACCCCTCTCTAGGTATTCAAAACCAAAGCTGATAAACTCGTCGGAGACCTTGTAGTCTTTAATGGTCTTCTCAGCAGCATCTTCAACTGCAGCCCTGATCGCAACATCTACCTTGGACTGATGGGCATCATCCTTGGCCTTTAGGGCTAAGTCATTGTTCTTCTTGAGCTTATACATGTCATTGTCTCTCTGCTTGACAACCGCATTTTGCCTTTCAACCTCTTCATTCAAAGAGGCTTGAACCTTCTCAGCCTCTTGGCCCTTCTCTATAAGGGGAATTCTCTTTAGAGTCCAATTAACAAGGCGATGGAAGGACAAGACACCATGTAGAAGAAGATCAGATGTAAGAAAATATGAGCCATAATAAGCCAAGGTTAAATAATTAGGAAGAATATTTTAGCTATAATTTCTAAAAAGTCGAGGTTACACTTGTGAAGAGCAAGTGATCATATGAGCAAAAATTAGTACATGAATTGACTTATGGAGGGTGAACTCGGCCAACAACGGGACGTTCAAAGAGCATAAGAAACGCTTATCCTCTTCAGTCATTATTTTGATGATAGCATCAGTAACCTTCAGGCTATTTCCAATGAGGCTATCACTGATTTTTAGCTGAGTTGGACGAGCAGCTAAGGCATCATCTGTAGAGATGGGGATAGCACGATCCCGGGCCTGAGGCTTACTTTGCCTCGTATGCTATGGGTCAGCCGTGGACTTCCTCTTTTTTGTAACATCGGCCTTGGAGGTGCCGACGTTCTTCTTGCTAACAGGTGGGGGTACATATTTGCCACCCCTTTTTTCCATCAACTTCACAAGCCCTGTAGGAGACATTTCCTAAAGGTCGCCTGATACGCCTGTTGGATGATCTGCAAAAGACAAGTCTCTGAGTTAGTCAGTCTGAGATATAAAACATAAGAGGTACAACTTATTAAGAAAGAGTGAGACTTACGAAGCCCTTCTAAGGGACCACCCCCTAAACCTGTCTGAGATAGGTAGTAGGGGGCCATCAGATGCTCGTATTTAACAAGCCGACCCTTCTCACCCTGACTGCAAAGGTCTTTAACATTTTATAGTTGTCCTGGATAAGTCTAAGGTCGGATCTGGCAGCAAGGGAGACCTTCCCCCACCTCAGAGGGATCCTTGGAACCGACGTTCCAGAGGCCTCATTGGAACCAAATTCCCATGCCCCGGAAATAAAGAAATACCGAGGTTTCTAGTTATGGTTCAAAGTTTGGGTAACTAACAACATTTTTTTTCTCTGATTTCATGACTAAGAAGTGGTAATATCTAGGGTGGTTTTTAGCAGAGGAGGGAACATAACAACCAGTGAAAACCCTAACTGGAAGGTCTGAGTGGTGGGCAGCCCTCCAAAGGACGATGGCCCCAATCATAACCCTCCAGGTATTGGGGGATAGTTGGGAAGGGTCAAGATTTATATGGGAGAGTATAGCTCTGGTGGAAGGGTGGATAGGAAGACAAAATACTAATTTGAACATCTGCTCATAAATGCAGATCTCTCTGTCTCGGCCATCAAAGGCCCTCTCATCCCTCAAAGGTCTCCTAAGGGTGATGGAGGAATTTATGGAATAGAGGTGCCTAAAAGAAAGAAGGTCATACTCGCTGACGGTAATCTCATACTCATACACCTCATATGTATCAAGATCACTCTCCTCACCGTCATCACCGTCCCCATCAACATCGGCCCGGGCAGGTGTTGGAGCACCATCTGGAAACCTCTTAGCGAATTTGGCCCCAGTGGCAGCTGACGGGGGAATGGCCTCAATAGGAGGTGGAAGTGCCATGCTTGGCCCTATGATTTCAACATCAGAAGACCTGTGGGAAGTGCTAGCACCTCGGTGGGATGAGGCACGGATCGAAACCTTGGATTCCTCAGGAACCTCACCTTGCTTAGGAGAATAATCCATAGCCTCTTGAAAAGAGTCTACAGACATGGGGTCTGAGGAGGACGACTCAGACATTGGTGTTGGATCCTCAAGAACCTCTGCAAGTTCAGCAGGCTCGGCTGGCTCAGGGTATATAACCTTCAAAGGTGGAGGAAATATGGGTCTGACAGGAAAGTCCTCAGCCCTACGATCTTCCTCTTAAGCTAGCTCTATTTGCCTAATTTTCTCGAAAGCCTTCTCACAAAGAGAGGGTAACTCTTCTATGAGTTGATACAAGGGTCTGAGCATAAGTGAGACGACACTACACTTGGGACTCAAAACACAAAACGGTACACAACTTACAAGAACTTAAACTCAAGATCAAAAAGGGAAAGTTGGAAAGTTTCAAATGAAGAACTTTAAGAACTTTCAATAACAGGGTCGCCGAAAAAGGTGATCGGAGGTTCACCGGAAACCTAAAGAAGGATTATTTGTCGCTAAAACAACCTCGGAGCTACCTACAAATATCCCAAAACCACTTAATCACTACAAGCCTAGCCTAATAACCACCGGGCAGTGGTGTAAAGCTTCGCTGGAAAAGCAAAAGTTCATCGAAAACTTAGAAATAATGATGTTGTAACTAAAAATGGAAAAGAGAGGGGGGAAATAATACCTGGCTAGTTGCGACAGAGAGAAGAAGAGATTTGGGAACAAAGAAAACTCTGAATCACAGCAGAAACGGAAGGCTTGAAGAGAGAGGAAGTTGTAGAAAGCCTAGGCGGGAGAAAACAGGAAGAAGAAAGAGAATGAGGAGAGAGAAGATTTTTAATCCTACCTAATGATGGGGCGCGAGTCCCTTTTTTATATAATAGTTTATTTAGATTTTCTAATTCAAATTTTATATTATGTAGTTTAGTATTTATACTATCTAAAAGTCCTTTTATATAGTCTTGATTTTCTTCTAGTCTTTTAATTCTTTCTATTATATTATTAGTACTACTACTCATATATTTATCCTAGTCTTCCTTTTTCTGCTAATATTCCTAACCTAGTTTCGTAAGCTAATATTTCTTTTTCTTGTTTATATATAAAGTTTTTACTGTCTTCTATTATGTTATCGTCTCTTGGGCTTTTTAGTATTTCTAGAAATTTATAAGTAATATCTATTAATTTTCTTCTAAATATTATAGAATTTTTAATTCTTCGTTTTTCAGTTATCATAAATTATTAAAATCTTCCTTTTTCACTTAAAACTTCTAATTCTAACTTATATTGGTGAATTTTTTTCGTTTGCTATTTTAATTATCCACTTATTGATAGTTGCGTTTATATGATCCTTATTTTTTATATTTTCTTTTCTTCTTATTAGAGCGTTATCTAAGATTATGTATTCCTTACGTAATTGGTCTTTTAAATATTCTTTTTCGGTTATCATTAATTAACCTAAACGTCCTTTTTCTCCTAGGAATTCTATTTCTAGTTTATATTGATTAATTGTTTCTTTTATATTTATAATTATCCAATCAACTACTAGAAATCTTGGAAAATCTTTTTGGTTTTTATATTGTATTGCTCTATTAGTATAAAAATCTAAGTTTCTATATTCTGCACGTAATCTAGCTCTTAACCACTCTTTTCTACTAAGCATATAAAGTTTATATTTTTATGAGTTGTAAACTTATGATTTGTAATTCCAGGTTAATTAATGATAACCGAAAAAGAATATTTAAAAGACTAATTACGTAAGGAATACATAATCTTAGATAACGCTCTAATAAGAAGAAAAGAAAATATAAAAAAGGATCATGTAAACGCAACTATCAATAAGTGGATTATTAAACTAGCAAACGAAAAAATACACCAATATAAGTTTTTTAAAAGTAAATTGTGCAAAATGTTTAAAAGAATGTAAAGAAATCTATTTATGTGAAATATGTAAACAAAACCTATGCGTAAAATGTTATGATGAAGAAATAAAAAATAAACCTAAAGAACAAATAAATAATACTAATAAAATAGCATTAATAACATTTCCTACAAAAATAAAATTTGCAAATAAAACTATAGAAACTACTGCAATGTTAGACACAGGAGCAACAAAAAGTTTAATTCATGTAGACTTAGTAGAGAAAGAATATGCTAAAGAATTAAATTACCCGGTATATATACACCAATTTAATAAAGACGCAATACCCATAACACAATGCATACAAAATATACCTATATATATAAACGACGGACAATTTATTTTACCACAAACATACATAACTAATGTAAAAAGCCATCACCCTTTTATATTAGGATTAAATTTTATTCAATCACTAACTGGAGGTTTTATGTACACACCATCGGGAATACAATTATTTAAAAAAGGAACACATATTATACCTAATAATCAATCTAATATATTAAAACAAGAAAATAAGATAATTCTTAATAATAACATAATATTAGAAACAAAAGAAGACCTAGAAAATAATAATATAGATATTGAAGAAGAGTACTTAAAAGATTTCCCCGTCATTTCCCTAGGGAAACCCAAGGGGCACAATCAGAATCATCACATCTTGGGGAGCACGCTACTCACTTTGACGAGTGACATGTGTTAGGGAACCATTGCACCCCCCAAGGCACTAAAAGAAATTCAGCCTCGGCCTAGCATACCCCTCAATCACCTACTCACATAGGTGACAAAGGGCTAGGGGTGATTCATATGCCCAAAGTCCACCCTCTTACTCAGAGTAACTAACCTCGGTCAGTCTCACAGTAGAGGTGACAAGAAGCGCATGGCAACCATCAGCAAGTTCGTCTTTTATAAGGTTGGCCCTCTCATACACCAACCTCGGTTGGACGTTAGTCGAGACCAGCGGAGCCAACATCATCGTCTGATTCAGCCGACATTACAACCACCTCATACCTAACCTCGGCCAGCCCTCTCGGTCGAGGTCATCACGAATATTGACAAGACTACGTCTGACTCCACCAACCTCATACTCATTCAGGCCGAGGTTATTTCAGTCAAGGACACAAGGCTGGGCATTTACAAGCACCAGTAAGGTTTGGAACACGTGGACAAATCAGTTATAACTGAATCATTCCCCTCGTATGAGGGAAAATTAAGGTCATCATTATCTATATAAGATCAGCCAGGTGTCATCCTCATACTGGTTCGATCTTCATGCACATGCTCATTGCATGCTTGGAAGGTACATTACACCCCCACCCCCCCCCCCCCCCCAAGCACTATATATAGGAGTCATCCTCTACCTTATGAAGGGATTCATAATTGCAACCCTAGCTAAAACTCTGTCAATTTACACAATAGAGAGAGGGAGAGCTTGAGAGATTGTATCTATGGCCATTAGTGCATTCATCTAGTGATATTACTCGCACACTCACAGTGGACGTAGGCTAGAATGGCTGAACCACTTATACACTAGTGTTCATCCTCTTCTCCTCACCTCATTCTATTATATATATACACTCTTATGCTGCCATTGTTGTCATAAGTTTGATCTTATCAACACCTTACCTGGTGGTGCTAATTACAGCATCATCATCCCCCACTAGTACAGGAATTTTGCCCTCGAAATTTGACAAAGTGTAAACGGCAAATATAAATCGACAAATAAAATAAGGCTTACATACACCTACCCATAGAATACCATGATTGGATGCCCATACACCCAATCCTACACGCACCTACCCTATGAGAAAAATAAAATATATATCCTAACTATATATGTACACATAAATATAAAAATAACGGCGTACCACGCTCTCCCATGAATCACGACTAGATTCTATCTTCAAAAGTCATCGCAACGCATAAATCTTCAAATCAAATCACATCACTGCATCGATACAAGATATACTCATGCAAATTAAAATCAATTACCATAATGTCTCCAAAATAAATCCAACTCCAAATTATTAAAACCCAAATGAAATAATTCAACTATAAATATCTGACTATAACCATAAACAACTGTGGAACCAATTGGCCTATCAAATCCATAAATGAAAGTCTCATAATAAAAATGACGGAATGGAAAGATAAGCTAAACTACTAAAGCAAATAAAATAAATCTCCAATTGCACACCCAAGATGTTCAATCCATCCGATGCAGCTACTCCAGCACTATACCTGAAATGTTAGTCAACGCAAGCAATCAGATCCCACCGCATGAATACTAGCTACTCCTCCCAACTGGGGTCCATAAACCCAGACATAAGCATTATATATGATAAACTTCATAATAGAGTATTTTAGTTTAAACAAGATATATAATAATGCGAGTAAAACCAAATACCACTATCTACCCACATAACTAAGCCACCCAACTATCTAAGTCAAATTATGTTATTACAACATCTAATTGTGTTAAATCTATTAATTCAAATTCCATAATTTAATTACATTAATTCAACTCATTTTATTCATGCGACTAGTATAGCCAGTTCACCCTATTATGAGTTCTGCATATATTGTTGGCGCACCCAAAGTTTTACACCACACACAATCCCCTCACTATAATCAGTTTGTTCAATTTCATTAGCCCTACACATATTGGTGAGGCTCCACGCACGATACGTCACTATAGCTAGTTCGCCCAATTTCGTTAGACCTACATATATTGGTGAATCCAACACAAATCCACGTCGCTATAGCCAGTTCACCCCATATTGTTGGCTCGGCACATATTGGCGACGCAAACACACACCTACATTGTTATAGCCCGTTCGCTCCTTATTGTTGGCTCTACATATATTGGCGACGTAAATCCATTTTAATACCCGTTTATTATCTTAGGCATCAATTTCCCATTTTTATCAAGTTCATTATTTTCTAATAGCCATACAAATTATTCCGAGTCTTATACCTAGAGATCTCTAAACCACAAATGTACTAGGCTAACACTTAGGAAGAATACCTACCAACAATTATCACCTAGTCTCTCATTTAGGCTAATGGAACAACGAAAAAGTGTACTACTTAGTCCCACCCCAGAAATACCCATTCGTAAAAACCTACACTCACTAGTCCTATACCTAGAAAATGTTAACAACAACGAAGGCCCACCTACTAGTCAATTACCTAGCAAGTAATCCAAAATAAGGTGAAAGCATAGCTACCCCAATAATCCTGTTGTTCTCGCGATGTCGAATATTTACATAATTAACGAGTCACATAAGGCATATTTTCAACCTTTCACAATAATTCCTTCAATTAATCACGAGATCACTACTTATCCAAATTATATTCATTTAATTTCTATATTAATTAAACAATTTATTTCAAACTACTTTTATAATTTTCATTCACATGCATATTTCGGAGGCATACAACAATAAATTTCTATTGTACAAGCAACACATAAATAACATTATTTTTAGGAGTCAAATTCAATTTATAGAGTCCATACTATTTATCCCAACATGCGAACATCCATATATTCTAACGGAATCCCAACCTCTAATCTAAGCATGGAAGAGTTTTGAGTCTTAATTCGTATTAAAGATTTGAATAAAAATAGTCCAAACTTTAGTTTCCCTTTTCCTAATTAGTATCTCTAATTTATTTTAAGAAAAACACAATTATTAATGTTTAGGAAACATTTAAAACGTATAATACTAAAGGGAAACAATAGAAGTATTCATGATTGTAAAAAATCATTTGAAGAATCTGACTGGATGGTTGCATTCCCCTCAAGAAAATAATAAAGACACGTTCTTGAACAATCTTGAGAAAACTTGGTTTAGCTCTTCAAATTTTGGGTTGAAAGTTTATTAAAATGGGGTTTAAGTTTTATAGATGAGAGAAGGTATAAATAGGAGGCTACTACTTTTTGAGAAGGCTAATGTGTTTTAAAAACCCTAAAACCGTGCCTTTTATGTTAATAAAAGAAAAGAGTTTGAGTCCTGCACAAATACTACAAAAAGAACTCTAGTTTCCAACCACTGTTCGAGCGAACCGGTTCAAATGCCCTCACATCCGAAGTCCCCCAAATTTATATAAAAAAGTTATAATTTCTCAAATTAAATGTCGATTTCAATTCCAATTAAAACCTCATTTTACTTAAATCAAAACCAACATTTTCAAGTATAAAAATTAATAAATTCCAAGATTTTATTTTTCCAAAAATTTTAATTTCTAAGAGATTTTACAATTTTAAAATCACGAGGTGTTACATAAGTTATATTATGTATATAATATATTACAAAACATATATATATATATATATATATATATATATATATATATATATGATGTGTAGTAAATAAATGGGTCTGTCTGGTCTAGACCGAATTTTAAAATGCATGGATCGAGACTGAACCGAAAAATCAGGTTAGTGTGTTTTTTTAACCGAATTACAAAAAGATCAAAAATATGGATTCGGTCCGGTTCGGTCAAAGCGGTCCGGTCTATTTTTTGCTCGCCCTATTCTTATATATTACGATTTTTTCATATTCGTTTGACTTTGACTTGGGACAATGATCATGGTTGATGTACTTAGGGTCCGTTTGATGATTATAGTTGATCCTTATACTTATCTGACCTTGTTCGTATAACTAGGGGTGACAATTCGGGTTATTCGTGTCATTTTTGGGTCGCGTTGATTTTTATTTGAGTATAAATTTTGGGTACTCTTAAATCCATACAAGCTAATAGTGTCATGTTCGGGTAATTTTGGGTTATTATCGTAAACAGTTATCGTGTCAAAAATTACTAGCCCTATATGTAACACCTGTGCCTGATATTTCTATTCATTCATTGTAATATGTATGCCCTTGGCCATGAACTGTAATTCATGGATAAATATTAAATTTGGGCTATCCCTCTGGCCTTTGTGAAATTTAAATTGGGATGCAATGACCTAAGTTTGTTTGCAAAATTTTGGTTGTCGCTAGAACGAGTGGCCATGTTGTTCGAACGAGAAAGGGCATTCGAACGAGGTTCGAACGACCTTCTAACAACTAGGACCTGAACAATTTCCATCATTCTCTGGAATCTCGTTGAAATTCCCTCGTTCGAACGAGGTGCATTATGGTTCGAATTATGGGTAATTTTCTGTTCGAACGAGCTGGTGTCTTTTGCCCTTTTAAGCCATGTTTTACCTTCGTTAGATCTCTCATTGCAAATCTCGTTAGAATAAGAAGGGAACTCATTCGAACGAGGCTGAAGTCATTCGAATGACCGGACGAAAATCTAGATTTTCTGCATATTTTAATGTTATGTCACGGCGTAAAGCGTTGGATTTGATGAGTTGTCGATCTCCTAATGGCTTAGATCAAAACGTGGGTTTAACCCTTAGTTAATGGGTTAAGTGTTTTTAGGTTTAAATGGAGGTGAAGGGATAGAGTCCATTTCTTATCAGATTCTTGGAGCTCACTCTCTCTCTCCAAGCCATACTATTCAATTCTCAACCCATTTTCACCATTTTCCAAAGTTTCTCCTTCCACCCCAAGCACTTTCTAAGCTTTTCTAAGGTTAAAACACTCATTTTAAGTCTAATTCAAGAACAAGTTGGGTCGAAGAAGACATTATTGGAGCTCTCTTGAAGAATTTGGAGCTTTCTTAAAGCTTTAGGGTTTTAGGAGCTTTCAAGTTATTCTCTTTAATTTCTCCTCTTCAAATCCATGGTAGGATTTTCCTCCAAGTGCTTTCAAGATTAAAAGTTATTAGGATGCATTCTAGAAGGATTTATTTTTGAAATAATATTTTCTAGTATGTTTATTTAGAATTTTTTTTTGGCAAAAAAAATGGATTTTTTTAGAAAACCAAGTATAAATGGATTTTTTTAATCTCAAAATATGATGAAATGAGCACAAAAATATATTTTTATGTTAAAACCATATTTGGTTGCATATTTAAGGATTTATACACTTGAAATCCTCTAAAAAAATGTGTAAAATATTGTAGTATGTTGAAAAGGGACAAATAAACATAATATATGGAATTAAAAATAAATTTCTTAATGAAAGAAAGGAATTAGAAATATTAGCCCAAGATATGCTGTAAAATCGTGGTAAAATGAGGAAGAAATGAAATTTGATAGGACATATGTGAATAATGGTAAAGAAGACAGTTTGGTAAAAATTGTCTTTATGACATTAAATATGTTTCTTCAAAGAAATATAAAGAAATGGGATTTTCTTGGAAAAAAGGGATAAAGTGTGGTTTTGGAACATAAAATGATGATTTGTGATGCCATAATAAAAAAATATATGTTTTTCACAAGGTTTTGGTAAATGAAGTGTAAATAGGGTAAATTTGATAAAATTAGAGGGTCCTAACAGTTAGACTTCCTCATTTGACCTTGTCGGTCAATTTTGTGAAAAAACGAATGAATGAATTGGCAAGAATGGTAAAAGTGAAGGAATAATGTGAAATTGGTAAAAATATTAAAACACATTAATATGGACTCGAATGAGATCAGAAAATAATTAAGAAGAGCCCCGAGCCCTAGGGTGAAAGACCCAAATTCACTAGCTAGAGCATATGGTAGCATAGCAGATGGTGTAGAGCTCGTTAAAGTATGCGGATATTGAATGATTCCGAGAAAAGATTATGAAAATGAAAATGAACTTGGTTGTGCTTAAGGATGTAAATAAGACAACCTAATAAAAATGGATAAAATGAAGACTAAGGAATAAAATACGATTAAATAGTCTCTAACCCGATAAATGGTGGTATAAAATTGTTAAGTGTGATTATGAGCACATCGCTCGGGTGCATTGCATAGTAGTTCATTAATGCTGGCTAAGTTGATAAACGTTTTCGAAATTTTTTAAAATACATGTTATAGGTATAGTATTTTGATAGAAAATGTATAGCTTAGTATTTCCCACCCTACTGAGCGTTCACTCACCTCTGCTTTTTATGTAAAAAACCCCACCCCCAGTACATCGAGTAGGAACATTGACAAGGACTCGAATAAGCCCCTGAGGGTAATAGTCACTATTAGATGCTCGACCATCATATTTTAAACCTGTGTTTTTAATAACATTTGATTTGGAATATTTTAAATCATTTTATTCGGGCCTTTGGCCAAGTGAGGTAATAATATAGGAAAAATCACGATTTATTTCTTATTTGTTAAGCATTATTGGATTCAACGTGCTTTCATAAAACCTTATTAATCAACCTAACTACATAAAGTCATCACTATTTCTCAAACTACAACCGGTAATTTAACCATTATAAAATGGTGCGATTAAAGGGTTTTTCTTAAACAATAGAATTGGACTTTTTTCCTCCCCCTTTAACTCCTTGACTCGGTGCGAGTTGACCTGATGGTGTCAAGGCATTATAGTTCGATTCATGTTCCGTGATACCATCAGTTGTGAATTCCAATCTCCTTCATTATTTTACATATACAACTTTCAATACAAAAATTCCATTAGCTCTTTTAAGTATATTTTCATTTATTTACACACACACAAATAAAATGAAGCGAGGATTTTAAAAAAAATACTAATATCCTTTGAACAAAAAAAAATGTGTTTTTTAATAATTTTTCATACTTCAAAAAAATATACCATACAATCATAAGTATTGAAGCGTTGTCATTTGCCCGCCTATGAACCCGCTAATATTTTGTGTGGATGATCCCCATGTCCTTTTACGGACCAAATTTCTTGCAAACACAATTACAAAGTGACCACAATCCTTATCCAAATGGGCTCATCTTCATTGATAAAGTCGTGTATTTGTTAACTACTTCTTCCTTGTCCTTGTTCATATCTATTACGATTTTTTCATATTCATCTGACTTTGACTCGAATCGATGATCATGGCTAGGGCTGTGTTTTTTTTTTCTGAACATTCTGATTTTTCCGATATCCGATCCGATATTTTTCGATTTTGGAACGTATATAAGGTTTTCGATTTCCGATTTTTCCGAAAAAAATCGGATCGAAAATTGGAAATAATTCTGAAGTTCCGATTTTTCAATTTTTTTGATCCGATTTTTTCGAATTATTTTCGATTTTTTTCGAAATATTTTTCGATTTTCAATTTTTCTAATTTTTTTTAAACATTCTCATGTGTCCCACATCCGCTAGGAGGAAGAGAGACCCAAAAAAGTCTTCTATAAAAGGAGAATATCCCTCTATCCTCTACACAAATGAAAAAAATGATTAAATTCTTACATATTTACATGTTGGGTTAAATCTTTTTTTCAAGTTCTTTAAAATGAGAATTTCGAGTAATCGAAAATCCTATATTAATTTTTTTGAAATTTCCAAAATTTCTGAATTTTTAGTATATTTTTTAAATTTTCGAATTTTTTTTCGATTTTTCAGAATTCGGAAACTTTTTTGATTTTCTAAAAAAATTGGATAGGAAATTGGAACAAATATTTTATTTTCGAAAACATTGAAATTTTTTCCGAAAGGTCATTTTCGATATTCGGCCAAAACACAGCCCTAATCATGGTTGATCTACTTAGTGTCCATTTAATGATCAGGGTTGATCCTTATACTTGTCTGACCGAGTTCGATTCATTTTTCGTGATACCATTGGTTGTGAGTTCCAATCTCCTTCGTTATTTACATATATAACTTTCAACACAAAAAATCCATTAGCTCTTTTAAGTATATTTTTATTTATTTACAAACACACGCACAAGATGAAGCAAATATTTTAAAAAATATTAATATCTTTTGAACAAAAAAAGCGTGTTATTTTTGCATGCTTAAAATAATTGAAGCGTTGTTATTTACACATTTCTCTCTCTTAATTACAACCAACCAACCAACACCCCCCCCCCCCCCCCACAAACACCCACACACCCCAAAACTAAAAATATTGTTGGAGCTCCTCGCCGACAAGAGGGTGCCGCTAGTGAGTACTGGATTTAATTAGTGTTTAAAACATTATTGTCTAGATTTTAGAGCCCAAAAATTGCTTACCAGAAATACTTACTTTTAAATGCGAAAAATGTTCCATGCTCTTATCATTTCTCATGGAAAATTGCCCCCATAGGTAAGACCAAATGAAATCTATCTTTTAAAATCATTTGACTTCTCATAAAATGACCTATTATTGATCATTTTTAACTTTGTAATCAAACATGCCCTTAAATTTTTGGGATTTTCTATTTGAAATTTTGTATCTACCTAATTCTTCAAGTGTCACCATGAATTAACTATACATGTACACACGTGTATTAATACGCATACACGCAAGTGTATAAATGCATTAAATTTTTATTCTAATAATTAATGAAATGCAGATTTAAAAAAGGAATATTTATTAACCGGTCCTATTTGCTAATTATGTATAAATTTTTTTATTTGCTCCAATAGATTCCATTACAAGTGATGTAATAAATATTTGATACATGAGCATATATGATCCAATGAGGAAAATTCATTTTAATGGAACCAATTAAGATATCTCTTATATGAAAACATATAAACAAAGACAGCTCTAGCAAGCTCCCTTGACATGAAATGAGAATGGTTCCTAGAATAATAATTGATTTATACAGATATGCTACTTTATTAGATATTAATTATTAGTTCATCGTTGCATAGGAAGCCTTTGGAAGATCATAGAATAAAATCATGTGAATAGGCGGCTGCAAAATAATTGCCAAAAGTCAGAAAAAGGACAAGACTGCCACATTAAGCCACTAACATTGACAGAGAGATTCTAGAGGGCTTTGCAATATTATATCTTGGGTTCATCCAAAATGTTTTATCAACAGAGCACCGCTAAAAGAAATGCGTAATTTTGTTACCCAATATGATGATAAACTGATTGCTGCTACAAACACTAAAACAAACTATATATACAAACAATTGGTCTCTACGACGTACCTTCTACTAACATATCTATAAATATATTTATTTCTAAAAATAATTAAAAAATATATATATTTTCCAATCAAATTTAATATACATATGATCTCGGAAATTCTCGAGGGAACCAGGACAAAACGAACAACATTTATCAGTGTCAAAAGCCATGATAAATGCACTAATTCATCTTTTTTAGTTATGGGAAACAACATTTGTCATGGCTTTTGACAGTAACAAATCCTATCCATTGTTCTCACTCCGTTTTAGAGAATTTCGATATATATATATATATATATATATATATATATATATATATATATATATATATAAGAGATCATCTAAGCCTGTAAACGGATCGGATTCGGATCGGACAAATCCAAATTCATATCCGTTTATGTTAAATGGATTCGAATCCGATCCGATTATCAAATTATCCGTTTATGTTAAACTTGATTTGCAACATTTTTATTTTCAACTTTTATTTCATAAATTTATTTTGCAAATGTTCCAAAAAAACAGATAATGAAATGAAGAACTATTATAATAGATATTTAAAATATTATTAAATACAATATATATTAATTAAAAATATATTATATATATATTACAATAATATATATATATATAGGAGAAGGATCACAAGTGGACCAAAAGAATGGACTTTTTAATGGACTTAATAAAAAAGACCAATAACCCACTAATAACCGAGACTTATTAGTCTTTTTTGTTAAGTCCATTCTTTTGGTCCACTTGTGAACCTCTCCCTATATATATATATATATATATATATATTAAAAATATTAATCGGATCAGATTATTAACGGATCGGAGTATATGAATCCAAATCCGCTCCATTTAATAAACAGGTAATCGGATAATCGGATTTTTGGCATGATCCATATCCGCTTAAATGGATCGAATTCGGATAAAATGCGATCCATTAACAGGCCTAAATCATCCATTGGTAGTAGAACGCATTTCTGGTGAATTCCGAAATGCAAGGACTTCCATTGCCAATTAGTAGATTAATATGAAAAATATAAAATAAAAAGTACTCAAAACATACATGAAAACGAAAATATTTTATTTGAACTTTCACCTGAGAATTTGGAAACAAAGGTTATACAAATTCAGAGAAACACATTGACACTTCATCCAAAGTAAAGGATGGTAGAAACAAAGACAGAAAGAAGGGCACAAGGCCAAATATGAGCTTGTTACAAGTTTCTTGGTTTCAACAAACTACGTGGACATATGAAAGTTGTCCATGTTTAAAAATATATACAAATTACATAAGCAATCAAACAAATTTAAAAAGATTGTCAAAAAAATATTTATATTTAAGAATATAGAAATAACTAATATAGTGGTACATATTCTTTGACAAACAATGACAATCATCAATTGTCCTTGCAATCTTTAGTAGGTCGCGCTTCTAAGCCACCACCTGCTCTCATCTCTATGGAGTAAGGCATATACGTACCAAGGATCCTATCCCACATAACGAAAAACGGCTGCGAAAAGTTATATTTGCTGCCGTAAAGCTGGTGGTGAATATCATGATAGGCTGAGTTGTTTCTGAAAAAGACATGGAAAAGGTTACCAGGCAGCCACAATCCGCAATGGTCGTCGACTGTTTTGATGGTGGCGAAGGAGAAAAAGAAGATGGAAGCTCGAGGGGTCATGCCCGATAAGAGGAAAGAGAGGGCCCCGCCAATTGTGTCGAGGATGAGCCCCTCTAACGGGTGGTTGTATAGAGCTCCAAACGCATAGGGGACAATGAGGCGATGGTGTTGAGAATGAATATGGCGGTACAAGAATTTGTTATGATGCATATACCTGTGCATGAAATATTGCCAAGTGTCTAAGACCAACATTGCGATAAAGAATTGTCTGGCAATAACAAGGGACGAGTGTTGACCTACACGAGCATCAGTATCACTTCCAGTAATCTGTATAGAAACAAAAGTTAATAAGAATTCAGTAAATCAAGTACTGCCATCAGGTCCATATTATCACAGCTGCCATAAATTGAAAAAACTTCCGTATTGGTGGGCTGGAAGCCTGGATATCAAATCAATATCACTGTATATCTATAATATAGTAGAAGTGTTTAAACATTTCTAACGATCTACCATTACAAGTTCATAATTTAAGTTTTAAGACAACGACCAACTCTTAAGTTAGGTTTCAACCAAAAACTATATTGTCAACAAACAAGCCAATATTTAAGGTGGCATACTTTCATTTTGGTTTGTTTTATATTTTGAATTCTCATTCCGTTAAAAAGATTGTGTATCTAAAATACTCCCTCCAACCCAAATTAGGGGTCCACTTTCCACGACGACAGTCAGGGGCGGAGGCACACCGTGCCGAGGGGGTGCAACCGCACCTACTGAATTCCTGATTTTTTTATTTTTTTATTTTTTATATAACTATGTGTAATAACTTAAATGTTAAGGTTAAAAGTTGTAATTTCTAAAACTTAAGTCCATCCTTACAAACCAGCCGCCCTAACAGATAAGTCCATTCCTTACAAACCAAAGCCAAGTTTCAAGTTTGAGACAAGTTTCAAGGTTAAAAGATTTATACTTTTGTTAGAACCAAAGCCATTACCGCCGGCCCGCCACGGTTGGTAAGCCTCTTTTATACTTCTTTATTTTTTTATAGTTTTTATATTTTCTCTCCATTCAAGATTTGTTGAACTGTTAAATTAATTCTGATTTAATTATGTTATTGAGCTGTTAAAATAACTCTGAATTAATTCAAGTTTTTATATGCCCAATATAGTTAAGGGGGTTTTGGGAAAAGGTTCTTATAATGCTCAAAGTGTATAAAAATAGGACACTCCATATAATTTTATAAATTTAGTCCCTGTACTAAAAATAGTGAAAAATAGTACCGCTGGCGCGGACCAAAAAAATAATTGCAATTGAACCACAGGGACTAGATTTATAAACTTAAAAAGCATTGTCCTAAAAATCGAAATATAAGAAGGAACATGACATTTACCTTAATTCTCTATATAGTTAACATAACTCAAAAAAAAATTCGCCTCGGGGGCTCCCGCCCCCGAACCCCCGGGATAAGTACAGTTTCGCCCCCGCTAAGTCACAATCCTGACGACAGTTGATTGAGACTCCCTCCATCCCAAATTAAGGGTCCACGATGATTACAAGAGCTAATCTTGACCGTTGATTGAGTATCTTAGATTACACATTCTTTACAAAAACAAGGGTAGCCTACTTTTAATTAGGAATTGAGGCTTTTCTTCATGTCTCATGGATTTCTTTAATACTTTTCAAATTTTACACAGTTCCAGCAATGCCAAAACTAAATATCTGAGATTACTCATTAAAAGTTCAAGGTTTGTTCCCCCTAATAGAATCTCAACTGAACAGTTAACAGAATCCAAAAGTAAAGCAGTGGAGGCATCCACTTTTAACCTATTCCCTCCTTCCCAAATTAAAAATCATGTTTCTCATTAAATATTTTGTGACAAGTCCTATGGCCCTATGTTTTGCCAAAAATTGTTTTTTTTAGTTGGCCGTCCTAGTGGGGGGTTATGCTCATTTGTAGATCTAAAATCCAAGCAATTTTGATGCATTTCAAAACCTAAAAAAGTTACTAGTCCACTATACCATGTGACATAATCTTACAACATTCTAATCAACTAAATTATGAAATAGATTCTATAAAGTCTCTTTTACTATCATTACTAGTGTTTTAGTTTTAGGATCTCCCCTGGTAACAAATGTAATTTTTTGGGCACAGGTTCAAATATAAGAAAAATAAAAGACAAACGTACTAATAATAATTTAAAGAAACGTTACGTACGGTGAACAAAAGAATAGCAACGGCAGCCTGAAGAGCCTGTTGAAGAAGAACGCCTTTAATGACAGTGGGCTTGGAGACCAAATTCTTATCATCCTCCTCCTTTTTTGAATGCAACCGATAATCATCGAGGGATCCAAACATCATATAAAAACCTGAATATGCCCAATACACCACGATCGGCATAACAGTACCTAACAACTCGTCCGATAGGCCGAATTCCATTTGTTGGGATAGTATAGTTTTATGAAATGTATGAATGGAAGAAGATAGGGGTGATGGTTTTATATTATTTGTGTAGGGTTTCAACGGCAACGCACCCAAAAGAGAGGGTCGTTGAAACCTATAGATGCAATTACGAATTAAGAGATCTTCTGTTTTGGTATTTTTGTTTTGTTGGGAAAGAAACTAGGGGAAGGCTGTGATATAGCGTGTTGGACTCTGTGGTGAAATTGTGGAACGCTGTTGATTGGACCGTAGATGGTTTGATGTGTGGTGACGTGGCATTAGATGATGTATGGGAACTCATTACGCGTTGTTTTTCTTGCTTTGGTGGGTCGTCGATAAGACGCGGGTTTTGACCGATGTGTTTGGTCAGCTTATGCTGTGGGCTGTTCTGACTATTATACTCCTCCTTGCTCTTGTTTTACTTTTTGGCTTTTTTATCTAAGTAAATTATATTAATGATCATTTTTTTTTGGATAATATAACGTTTTGATTCTTGAAAAAAGAAATTGTAATAATTGTGTTCATAAGCTGTGTTATTTTATCACCGGTGGTTCTTTCGTTGGATTAATTCTTTGGATATAGTTGTGAGTGTAAGTAATCAAAAATTACTTATTCTAATAGTAAGGAAATTAAAGAGCAAATAATATCATGACGCACAAAATTTATGTAATTTGGTAACTGTCTACGTCCACGGACGGTTTCTCAATTTGCTATTAATTCTTTTAGAGTTTTAGAATTACATGCCCCTTTGCCCTCGGATAAGGGTTTTATTTATAATAATAAGAATGGTTGAGTTGTGTTTGAATTCTTTCAGTTGTTAATTGGCTCGCTGGTTGATCCACGTTTATCTCCTTTGAGATTGTAGATAACAAGAATGAGCCTCCATAATTATCCACGTGACACTAATTCGACTTGAGCATCACGTTGGACGTGTTTGGACTGTCGGATGTTTGGGTCGTTATGGTTTTCACCCCACAATTGCCCCTAAAATTCTTTATCAATGATGGGCTAAAGGATTTTACATGTGGTGTTGCCCCAAATTATAAGTCCAAAACATGAGTCTGCATATGGGCATGCCTTGTAATTATTTGAATAAAGCAAGAGTATGTTGGTCCGATGTTCAAAAAACGAACCGCCATTTTCATTCTTGGGTTCTGTTTCATATGTTTAACCTCTTAAAATTGGGCCTTCGCTTGTTTTAAACTTTGTACTGTCATTTTGCGTACTCTTTCCTTACTCAAAAAGACTACTTGAAGCTTCCATCTTCATAGTCTACTTTATAAGTCTTATTCGTCCTTGTTTGTTCCTCTAACTTTGCAACTCCTTCTATTTATTTTTATTGGATAGCATATTCTCTGATGCTTTTCTTCTTCGAAAATGGTATACAGTATTAATGAAAGGACCTTGGGGGAAATTAAAAAAACATACTCGATTTCGCCTTGGGTAATAATTGAGTGTGCCCTAGTGCCCAAAAATTGAGTTGCTATTGCGGGTGGTCATTGGATCCATATGTAACACACCGTATTTCTAAGTATTTAAAATTTAATTAATTCGATTATTTTAAATTACATGTGTGACGTAATTTGAATGAATTAAATATTATGTGTTGACTAAAATATTAATCAGGAGAGATAAAGAGTAATATTTATAGAATATAATTACTAAGAGAATAGTAAATAATTATTTTACGTCATAACGAGTGATAATGACGTGACGGTGTTATATCTCAATCGGATGTCGTTTGTAGACTGTATGCGATCGAGATAGGAAATTATTATAGAGTGACTCGAATAGTGATTTTAAGGTCACGGTTAATTCCAAAAGGGTCGAAATAGCCGGAATAATATACTTGGGTGTATTATTTGGGTCTCGAGGTGATTTTAGACCAATTTGGCACCATATGAGGGCGTTTCAATCATTTGGGAGACTAGAGTTGAAGGAGCTATGAAATTTTATGGGTTATATCAGCCAATAGTTGGGGGAGGCTAAGGTTAGAACCAAAGAAAACCAATAGAGGCCACAAGATAGGAAGAAAGAGAATTCTTGAAGCTTTCGACACCATTCTTGCACCGTTTTTCCTATCGGAGTGTGAATCGAAAGAGGAAGAGCATATCTCCATCACACAAAAATGAAATCATACCTGCTACTGCAAAGGCAAGTGTTTATGTTTCTATTTATTTAAGCATGTTATAATATCCATGTAGTGTAGGTGTTTAAACTACATGTTTAGGGATGAATTCTTGGGAATTGGATGGGGTTAATCCATGATTTGATATAGGAATGCATGTAGAATAAATTCCTTTATGTAGAGGATTCGAAATTAGATGATATGTGATGAATAAAATAAAATAAATCTGGGTACTTTGATGATTACACATGAAGAACACTATAAACTAGGGTTATGGGGGTTTGATCTGT
The DNA here is from genome assembly GCA_949130495.1 of Sambucus nigra. Lineage (NCBI taxonomy): Eukaryota > Viridiplantae > Streptophyta > Magnoliopsida > Dipsacales > Adoxaceae > Sambucus > Sambucus nigra. The sequence goes on along the minus strand of OX422209.1, from coordinate 185,016,142 downwards.
TCTTAGATAGATTTCGTGTGGATTTAATGTGTTATTTACGTTAGAAATCGTCCATATACATATATTTGATATTTAATAATGTTGGTTGGGAGTTTGGGTACGATCCATAGAGGTTACATTTGATAATAATGGAAGAAACTCGTAAAAATGCAACGAGGAAGACGACCTGCACGTCGTGAATCGATTCGGTCCCTTGGCCGAATCGATTCGGCTGCCCAGATTTGGCCAATTTCTTTACTTTATGCCCTGAATTCACAAATAATTTACGGGGAGACTTTTGGGATATAGTAAATTCCAGTAGGCCTGTGGTAGTTGAGGTTTACCCAAATGAGAGGATTAAGGCTAGGATCTTTTCGGCATAATATGAAATTTAAAGAATTACAGGAATCGAAACGGGTTTCGGAGAGCATGAATAAACCCAAGTTGTGAACCAGTAGGATAGAGGTATATTAACTACTGATATTAATTAAAGGGTAACTAGAACCCATCGGGTAGTGAGTGATACTCGATAATATATGAAAAAAGGTTATAATTATAAATTGAGAGTACGTTGAGTATGCGAGAGATATATACTACGTACGGGTTCATGTGATGGGTTGTATGTATACCTACTGAATATATGTATATATAGGTTGGGTGAATACCTATTGTTATGATTTGATTATGTGTGTGAACATACCTATGTTGCCTGCTATCATGGGAGGTTTCACGCAGAGGGAAATCCCACCTTGACGATTCTAGTGAGGTCTAAATGTGTACCCCAGAACATAGAACTTAGGGCGGCTCATTATGTGTAGTGTATTAGTAAGATCGATGAGTCTTTTGCGTACGTTAGGAATGTGTGTATCCCAAAGGTTTAGAGCTATGTTCACCTCTATTATGTGTTGTTTGATTTATGGTTCGAGGAAACATTCTGAATAGATAGTCCTTGATTTGGTACTAGAGGTACATGGACATGATAGCAGAGTATGCAAGCATCGCATGGGTCATTCTGAAGGATGCTATAGTTGTATATATTAAAGTGTGATAAATATATACAAGTTTGATTAATCTACTTATATGTGATGGTAGAACCGATAGATTGTGTGTATTTAAAAGTAATTTAAGTAGAGAAACTTAAATAATAATTCAATGATAATATGCAATTGATATTAACTATTGGTAGTACAGTAGCGTATAATATGGGCAGTACGAAATAGCTAGACCTTTAGTGGTTAGTAGATACGTTTGTCTAGTTAGGCGCATAGCTAGGCAGGAGGCGTTAGGTGTGCACTTTATATTAAGAGGTAAGGGTATCAAGGGAGTGTACGTGGAACTAACATGTTGTGACACCCATCCCAATTAAATACCGGGTGATCAGTCATTTATTCAATTTAAAACAAAGTGTTCGGTTGGTTCATTCTTAGCATCGCTGTCGAAATACATTCAACATTAATAATCACCTAATAAATAATTAAGCTAGTGTCAAAATATTTTTCATTTTAAGTTATACCCAAAGAATCCATTAATAATTTCTGAGAAGAGGGCGCGTATGTTCAAATAAGGAAGTTATTTAATTAAACTCGGTTTTTATCAATTAAGTCCTAAACATGCATCTAGGTGTGATTGATGATGATAAGATCAAGCAAAAACATTCAAACACACACAAGTGAGGAAAAATCCCCCAATGGGGAAAAACCTTTTATTTTCACTATAATTTTGTAAGAAAATGGCTTACATGAATTACAATGAAAATATGTGACACAGAAATACCCTCGGGTGTCCGTTCTGATGTCGTCGGCTGGAACTATCCCTTTCTAGTAGGGCAGCAATAAAGAAGAGAATGGTTTCCTCACAAATCACTCCAGATGAGTAAATGATCCTCTTGAAGGTTTAAAGATTCACACACATATATGGGAATGATTTTGTGAATCAAAAAGGTTTAGAAAATCTTAAAAAGATGAAGTCTTATTCTGGACTGTTTTCGCAGAATTTTGAGATTGCAGAAAGACTTAAAAATCGTGTAGAAGGTGTACAGGTATTTATATGAAAATCGAGGTCGTGGATCGTTCGAAAGAGATAGCCATGTCGCTCGAACGAAGGACAGAAGTCATTCGAACGAGATCACACGACATGCCTATCTCGCGCGAACGATAGTCAAAGTCGTTTGAGTGAGCTCGTCGTTCAAGGCACTTCGCTTCTACACTTAAAAAAAAATTCTACTTTTGATAAAAATCAATCCAAACTTCAAAAATAATTTTCAATAACATTTCCCAAATATTTATGCAAATATTAAAGCTCCAATAAACCATTTTCCCGATAAAGTGTAGTGGAGTAGTGGGAATGAGCTGAGCAGCACGTCGCATTTAGCATGATGCACGTGAAGATAATGGATGCATTGAATTCGGATAAAGGCCGTCGAGGATGATCGTGTTGACGTGCCGAATGTAGCGGTATCAGACATACAAACTGTGATCTAGGGAAAAATAGAAAATTCCTAGATTCTACCCCGGACATTTATAAAATTATGTCCCTACAAATCTCTCCCTATGTCTATGCCGGTACATACATAAAAAATCCGAATTATACAATCAACTGGCATACAAGATAATATCCCCATTAAACCCTCAACTGAGAATACTAAATGACATGTCTTCCAAATCTTCAGCTCTTCAGAAACTTTCAAAGCTTTTATCATCAGGGTGTGTAATCGAATAATGAGCAATGTTGTACCTACACACATGAGATAAAACAAATACCCATGACAAGCAACAGTTTGAAATATAATGATATCCAAAAATTAATGATCAATTAAGCTTAATCAAATCATTCATAAATCAACCAAACACCAAAACAATTCTCCCCCATAATTCTTCTCCCCCTTTTTATGATATCCCCAAATAGACAGATATGAGAAGCATAAATGAATGCACATGGAGAATGACACACGGGAATAAACTGCTATTTTTGTAGTTTTCAAAAATTTTCACACATAATATACAATAAATAATCACACGATGAAAGAATACAAAAATAACCAAGTCGATGATAGCATAAATGTAGGGGTGTGATCAAATTCGATAGGAAAATCAATGCATACAAACATGACATATGTGCACGATGAATATCGGATACTCCTAATGAATGAACAAAAAATCTTCCTTAGGTGTAAAAAGGTTATATTATGAGACATTGACTCAATCAAATCAACAAATTAAAGCTCAAATTGATTTCCACACCAATAACATCCAAAACTATTTCATATTTTTTCAGGACTTTCAAGGAAGTGCAAACCCGTTTATATTTTCCAACCAAACTCCTGTGACACCCCGACTAATTAAATACCAGGTAGCTACTACTTTATTAAATTAATTCAAAATGCCAAGTTGGTCCAGTTAATAGCATCACTGTCGAAAACATTTTAATGATTACTAACCACATAGTATTTAAAAAAGTAAGTTGCCAAATTTTAATTTAAGTCTGATTAACATGCAACAAGTGTAATGAAGAATAATAACACCATTCACCATAATGAAGTAGAAAGAATAACCATCACATAATGAAAATAAAGTCTGGAGGAAAACTCCTCACTACAAATCCCACAACTGAAATAAGTAATTAAATACTGAATCAATAAATGACAAAGTCTGAAAACTGAAATGGAAAGATGTCTCTAAAAGAAATGGACAACATGCCCTACAACTGATAAATACTGAATCAGGAATCCAAACGGTAGAAGCGTCTAAAAGCAATTCCCTGTAGCTTCCACAAACAGCTACAGCTCGTCACCTGAATGAGTATCCTATGCTTGGTGTCCTTGTGGCTGGGCACCTAAAATGGTTTTACAAGAAAAATAGATTTGGAAGCAAACGGGTCAGAGCCCGAATGTGGAGATATTTTAAAAACCTGCAAGTGCTTTAAAAAAACATTTAAAGCATTAAATGCAAAGTACATGTTAGGACGTGCACTCACATGATATTCTCACCTCTCGTCTAACTGTGCACTCCTAACGTAAGTACCCATCTACAACGACACAAACCACTAGCTAAGTGACATCATATCTAGCTAGACTGTCATAGGTCCTACCCTTATTACTCGGTTCAATTAACATTATAACGCTCGTAATTAACTAGGGGTTTACCGTAAACTCAGATGCTCAATATGCAATATTTTACTCTATCAGCTAACCCGTTATGTTTTTTTCTCGAAACAATACCGTAATTATTTTCACAACATTAACATGAAGATTAAGTGTATATTATCCACATCATAAATATACAATACAAGCACCCCGAGAACTAAGCTGCGGTGCACACATACTCTGCTATCCATCCCGATACATCACGTACATAAGGATTACATATTCCGAATCTCTCAGGAATAGTTCACAAATAACAACATCACAAATAATGGAGGCGAACACAGTCACATCACATGGGTCACGTACATACCTACGCTCCCACGATCAGCGGACTTATTAATATCCCAATAAGTCTTTCTCTGACCTATGTTCATCGAGGTAACCAGTCTAAATCCGGGCAACACAAGGATTAGAGGGCCCTAAGAGAACGCAAACCTCCCGTGATAGCAAGTATGGTAGGTATGTCATACACACAATTCATATACCAATACTAAGTAAACACACGTCTTAGTAATCCCGTAGTTTAATTATAGTACTATTCTCATTCTAGTACCAATATATAATTTATACACTTTATATGATTCCGGTTTATAATCACACGCGCCATAATTTATTCTCACGTCGTAGTAGACACTCACGTCTCAACCCAACTATCCCTTTAATTTAAATCGCTCATATATAATTTATTCCTCAAAATAACACAAACGTCCCAAACCTATCAATACATCATCAAAGGAAGGTTATCTATATCCTCGAACAAGATTACGGGACTCCCAAAATCAAAAAAGGCCTAAACTGCCAGCTCGTTAGAAGTCTCGTTCGAACGAGGCTGTTCGAACGAGATTCCAGTTCGTTCGAAGGAACTGTACCTTCTAACGACATCTCGTTCGAACGAATGTATCGAACGAAATACAGTTCGTTCGAACGAAGGTATTGAACGAAGTCTCCCCTCGTTAGAAGCGACTGGTCAACTCGTTAGAAGCTCGTTCGAACGAGCTCGTTCGAACGACCTGGGAAGGTCTTCTAACGAGGGACCAGTTTCGGCCCAAAATTTCTTACTTACGATTTTCATCAATTCTTACTCCTCAAATCTCCTCTAAAATTCGTTCCAACAATGTTTTAAGTTCTCTAATCATCCTAAAACATGCTAAGGTCATACACTAACATCTTTTAAGGGATTAATACATCCTAAACATCATTAAATCACAAGTTTCTACATTTTTCCCCAATTTTCTTTAAGAACATAAACCCTAGATTTTTCTCATCATAAATTCCCAGAATTTAATCCGTTGTTACCTCACATAAATATGAAATCTCTGAATTCAATCTTCAAACAACGTTTCTACATGCAAACCTATACCCAAAATTAAACTAATAACTTCCAATTTCATGGGTTTTCCTTTAACTCTTAAATAAGATTGATTATCAAGATTTCTAACATGGAAGAAGCATCCACTCCATAAAGAATGTAATTTAAATCACTTGCCTCGATTGTCTTTGAATTTGGTGTTGATTTTGTAAAGGTTTTCTGCAGAACTCCTTCTCCTTCTCTCCCTCTCTAAGCTTTCTTCTCCAAAGGTGGCTATGGTGGCTAGGGTTTTCTTTGGGAAAGTTGGAAACCTAAATGATAACCTCCGTAGCTTATTGGGTCATTAAGGGTTGGTTAGTGGGTTTAGTGGGTCTATTCCCAATCAGATTTACTTCTCTAATTTTCGTCATTTTTAATTCCTAAAAATACGAAATTACCAAAATACCCTTTATATTGTCGGTATGGCCTAAAAATACCTCGGGACCCAAACTACACCCCCGGCTAGTGTTTTCTGACTATCTCGACCCTTCCGAACGCGTTGACGCACTCAAAACGACCATACGGTTTAAAGAATTTGAATTCACTTTTATAAATAAAATAATTATATCCCGACGCGACTGTCACACGCGTCCCAATAAAATGACCAAATTGCCGTATATCAATCTCACGACAAATTTCATAATTCAATATTCATATAACATCATATATACTCAATATAGTCAAATACCAACTCACAACTCGCTAGTATTTTACCCGGATTAATTTCCAAATAATTCACATTTAATTAATTAATCCCAAAAATAAATATAGCCAAAAGTACGGGGTATTACAACTCCCTCAGATTTATATTTTGTATAGAGGCGATATAAATTCTCAAACTTTGGAGAATTGATGGTGAAACCTAATGGCCCATATTTGGCATATATTGATTTTTATTGCCTTTAATTTTTTTTCAGGCTCTTTTAACCTCTTTGGACCCCGGATAATAAAATTTCTCAATTTTTTAGGTCCTTTTTAACGGTGGCTTAGAATTTCAAAGGCTAAATGAACCTTTCGCAACCCTTTCTCATTTTCAAATAAACACACAGTCTCACCAAAACGGTTTTTACATGCATTCCAATCTTGTCAAGTTTTATCGCATATGGTTTATTGTATAGATAGAATTGAGATGGAAACACTCAAGCCAATATGTGATAGACAAGTAAAATAATCAAATAAAGTCGTGCATGTGTGCAATAAAGGAGATAGGAGTTAAACATGTAGGAAGATATCACTAATCACATCTCAAAGACTCCAATCAATGTAAAGCACATGGATGAAATGATGTAGCATCTCAAATCTCTATCAAACAGTCACATGGATAAATGCAACGAAATGGTGACTCGGCTATCTTAAATGCTCATCCATAAAAGGTGAAAATAAAATACAAAAATCTTTTTGAGCTTTTCTAAAATTTTTATAAAAGAAAAACTTTTTGGATTTTTCAAAAAAAAATAAATATATGTACAACAAGGTAATAATACATATAAAACAAACTATCAATAAGAAGTATATGATATGAACATGAAAAATCATCATATCCTAGACACAGACCAACCCCTCAGTCAACTGTGCAAATCCCCAAAGACTTCCTAAGACTTTCAAATCTAAGGGCATCTAAAGGTTTCGTGAAAATAATGGCTAACTGATGGTAAGTGGGTACGAAACTCAGGGATATGACTTTCTCCTCAACTAACTGACGTATAAAGTGCTCACGTATCCCGATGTGCCTTGTGCGCGAATGTTGGATTGGATTGCGGGAGATGTGTATCGCACTCGTGTTATCACGAGAAATAGTCATGTTGTCCTGTGAAATCCCATAATCCTCCAACATTTGCTTCATCCACAAGAGTTGCGTGCAACAACTCCCGGCGGCGATGTACTCGGCCTCTGCGATGGATAAAGAGATGGAATTTTGCTGCTCGCTCATCCAGGAGACAAGAGCATAACTAAAATAGAAACACCCACCATAAGTGATCCTACAACCATCTACATCCTCGACCCAATCGGCATCCGAATAGGCTGACAAACGATCATCGATATCAAAGGAATACCAAATACTGTATGAGAGAGTTCCACTCACATATTTGATAATACGTTTTAGATAAAGTAAATGTGAGTCTTTCGGGGATGCCTGATATCGCGCACAGACTCCAACACTAAAGGCTATATCGGGATGACTGGCAGTCAAGTAGAGAATACTACCTATCGTACTCCGATACAAGGTTTGCTCTATGTCCTTGCCTGAAGTGTCCTTACTAATCTTGGTAGTCGTACTCATAGGTGTACGTGCATTCTTAGTGGAGTCTAACTCAAATTTCTTCACTAGGTCTCTAGCATACTTATATTGGGAGATGAACATCCCATCCTCTAGCTGACGAACCTGGAGACCAAGGAAGAAAGTAAGCTCACTAACCATGCTCATCTCAAACTTACTTTTCATCTCCTCCTCAAAGTGATGAGCATGTTAGGAGCATGTGGATCCAAAGACTATGTCGTCCACATAGACCTGGGCAACCAAAATAGCACTGTCATCTCTCCTGACGAACAACGCCATGTCAAATCCCCCTCTCTTGAAGCCACGAGTTAAGAGATAGGAAGTAACCCTCTCGTACCACACACGGGGTGCTTGCTTCAAATCATACAAGACTTTCCTTAGATAGTAGATGTGCTCCGGGTGCTTAAGGTCTTCAAACCCTTTCGGTTATTCCACATAAACCTCCTCCTATAGAATGCCATTCAGAAAAGCACTCTTGACATCCATCTAATATAACTTGAAGCGCAGATGACATGCAATGGCGAGTAGTAAATGGACGGACTCAAGCCTCGTAACAGGAGCAAATGTCTCCCCAAAGTCTACACCTTCTATCTGTGTGTAGCCTTGAGCGACCAACCTAGCCTTATTTTTTATTATGGTACCATTTTTATCCATTTTATTCTTGAAAATCCATCTGGTACCTATCACATTAGTCTCAGTAGGTCGGGGGACAAGTTCCCAGACATTATTCTTTTTAAACTGAAGCAACTTATCATACATAGCAGATATCCAGTGTTCATCCTTGAGTGCTTATTTGTGATTCTTGGGCTCGACTTTGGACGTGTAGCAAAAATATCTAACAACGTTCTCGAGCTGAGCACGAGTCTTGACCCCTAGAGTGGGATCACCAATAATGGCAGAAGGGTCATGACTCTTACGAACCCAAGAAGGTGTGTTCCCTAACACAGGAGTAGGGTCTACAGAGTGTGGGTGAGGTACAAGTAAATTACTACCAGAAACATCATCATCCTCTCACTGAAGACTAGAATCAATAAACGTCGAAGGTTCGTCATCTTGTACGGTGACGTTTATTAACTCCATAACCTTAGATCTCTTCAGGTTAAAAACTCGGTACGCTCTACTATTTGATGAATAGCCTAACAGTATTCCCTCATCGCTTCGGGAGTCAAACTTTCCTAATTATTCTCTATCCCGTAGGATGTAACATTTACTCCCCAAAACACGAAAATATGCAAGGTTGGGTTTCTTGCCAATCCACAACTCACAAGGCGTCTTAAGTGTGTGTGGACGCAGGTAAACCCTATTCATCGAGTGGCATGTAGTAGACACTGCCTCTGCCTAAAATCTCCTAGAAACCTTACGACCTAGAAGCATAGATCTAGCCATTTCCTGGATCATCCTATTTTTTCTCTCAATAATCCCATTTTGCTGAGGATTCTTCACTGTAGAAAACTCATATTTGTTCCCAATGCTATCATATAAAGATCTACCTTTGCTTCCTTAAATTCAGTATCGTTGTCACTACGTATCCTGTTAATAGTGACTCCGCGTTAATTTTGCAGGACACGGCACTTAGTCGTTAAAAACTCCACAGCATCAAATTTCTCCCTCAGAAAACCTACAATCGAGTATCTGGAGAAGTCATCCACCATCACGAGGATATATCTCTTACCACCCAGACTCTCAGTATGAGTAAGACCTATAATATCCATGTGAATAAGCTCAAGTACACGAGAGGTGGTAATGGAATGCAACTTCCTATAGGGGCTACGAATTTATTTTCCCAACTGATAGGGTCCACAAACCGTTGAAGTTGGCTTTCCAAGAGATGGTAAGCCACGTACTAGGTCCTTTTTAGCTAAATGAGTTAGATCTCTAATGTTCACGTGACCTAGACCTTGGTGCCACAGATCCATAGGAGTGATCGTTGTGTTGTTGCAGACAAGTGAGGACGTGGGCTTAGTCCCATAGAAATTATCCTCTGTCCTCATCCCTTGCACTAAAAGTTTTCCGACTTGATTATTTACATTACAAGCATCCCGGTCAAACTTTACTGCAAAGTTATCGTCGCACATCTGGCTAATGCTGAGAAGGTTTTCTTTTAAACCTTTTATGTACAAAACATTCTCTAGCTTAGCAAATCCTGGTAACTCTACAGTACCACGTCCTATAATGCTAGACTTGCTACCATCTCCAAAGGTGAATCTACCGTCCTTATAATCCTCAAGATAAGTAAAAAATAAGGCATCACCTGTCATATGTCTGGAGCACCCACTATCAAAATACCAGTGTGAGGTATTATGTGCTTTGAGAGCAACATGAACAACAAAGGACTTTTTATCTTTCTTAGGTACCCAAGAAGTGGTGACCTTTTGTTTACCTTTGTTGTTGTTGGTTTTAGTCGGAATGTGAGAAGCATTCACTGACGGCAAAGACATCCGTCAGAATTCCTCCATCAAACTCTGTGATGTGGCAGCTAAAAACTCAACTCGCTCTCTCAGACTGATAAAATCATCAGTATGCTATGGTGGAGCAGTAGTACGTCGTATCCGACCCATACTATAGCAAAACTCCCCGAGGTGGCCTTTTCTTTTGTAATATGTACAAAAGAACACAGTCAAAGGCGGACATTGGTTTGCTTTTCTTAGTCAAACTCTCCTTCGAGGTTTTTGACGATGGCCATAAGGAGTTGTAGTAAACTCAGGAACTGGTCCAGGTACAATTTGAGACGTGGAAGCACCATCATAACCTATTCCCTGCCTATACCCAAACCTTAAAGCGGGGCCGAGGATCATCTTTCCCATCTTCCCAGATCTGTCCTCAATTTGTACCTTGACTTCTCATGCTCTCTCCAGATCATGAGTAAGCTGGGCTATAAGGGCTTCAAGTTTCTTCCGAGTCTCCATAGAGGAATGGAGCTCACTCGTAAGACTATCCACTTGTTTAGTCAAGTCCCCTCTATTTTTCTCAAAATAAATCTCTCTCTCTCTAAATAAACTCTCTTTCTCAACACTGGCAGACTCTCTCTCTCTTAAGATAGTGCAGGTGGAGGACTCTCTCTCTCTCTGTCTCTCGCTTTTCTTAAATCTTCCTCTAAAGCGGTGATCCTAAGAACTAACGTTTTGTTACGCTTTTTAGTTTTAAATGACTCAGAATATAGTTTGACGTAGGCGCGTTGAAGATCACTCTCGCTCTCACTGGCGTCATCCTCCCCCTCACTTACATCGATCTCACTGTCGAGGTGTCCCTGTGAAGTAGCATCCTCATCGTCGTGAGGAGCACTAGAAGTACTCACATGACGAGCCATGAATGCGGTGAAGTTACACTCATGCTGTGACTCATCTCCAGAATCCACCAACTCGACCTCACTATCGTCACTAAGGGTAGCATTAAGGACAGCTTTGCCATTTTCTCTGTTCAGCCTAATATCACACTCAAAAGCTCTATGACCCCTACCGTCGCACTCAAAGCATCTCTCACTTTCTTTCTTAGGAGGATCTTTAAAATCTTTTTTATTTTTCTTTTCAAACTTATTTTTCTCAAACTTCTTTTTATCTTTAAAATTACCATTTTTCTTGAATTTGAGAATTCTCTTGAAATTTTTAACAAATAGGGCCAAATCATCTAAGTCAAAAGTACACTCAGAATCTGACGTATCTGTCTCTCTTTTTCTAGATGAATCTCCCCTCTTTATTATCGATCCCTCACTCTTTCTCTCCTGGGCATTATGTGCAATTCCCTTATCTTTAAACTTGTCAGGTTTAGGAAACATATCAATTTCATACGTTTGCACGTCTCCTGTAAGTTCCTCCAATTTAAGGGTATTTAAATTACCCATAGAATTTAACACAGTGACTTTAGGGATAAAATGCTTAGGTAGTGATCTAAGAATCTTTTTAACAACTCTAGCATTAGGAATGTGTTCACCAAGATTAAAGCTAGTGTTAACAATATCAGACAGTCTAGCATAAAATTCATCAAAACATTCAGATTCAAGCATGGTGATTGTTTCAAATTGAGTTGTTAAATTTTGAAGTTTAGACTCTTTCACAGCATTAGTTCCTTCATGGGTAAGTTGCAAAACATCCCATGCCTATTTTAATGTGGTGCACGTCATTATGCGTTTGAACTCATCAGGTGTGACAGACCCAGAAATAGCACTTAAACCCTTGGAATTAAAAGATGACCATTTAAATTCTTATTTAGTCCATGTAGTAACAGGTTTTAAATTGGTCACGTTTTCAAGAGTGACAGAGGGAGGTGTCCACCCTCTTTCAACCAAAATCCAGACTCGTTCATCAATGGCTTTTAATGCAGATCTCATGCGGGCTTTCCAGTATGTATAGTTTATCCCGTCAAAAACTGGCATTTTATTATATAACTTCTCCATTATGAACACACTCGTTTTCAAAAATCAATTTTTCAGAAAATTAATATCTTAGAAAAATTTTACGAAACATTACATGGTAAAATTGTGTAACTGGCTCTGATACCAATTTGAGAAGAGTGCGCGTATGTTCAAATAAGGAAGTTATTTAATTAAACTCAGTTTTTATCGATTAAGTCCTAAACATGCATCTAGGTGTGATTGATGATGATAAAATCAAGCAAGAACATTCAAACACACACAAGTGAGGAAAAATCCCCCAATGGGGCAAAACCTTTTATTTTCACTATAATTTTGTAAGAAAATGGCTTACACGGATTACAATGAAAATATGTGGCACAGAAATAACCTCGGGTGTCGGTTCTGATGTCGTCGGCTGGAACTATCCCTTTCTAGTAGGGCAGCAATGAAGAAGAGAACGGCTTCCTCACAAATTACTCCAGATGAGTAAATGATCCTCTTGAAGGTTTAAAGATTCACACACATATATGGGAATGATTTTGTGAATCAAAAAGGTTTAGAAAACCTTGAAAAGATGAAGCCTTATTCTGGACTATTTTCACAAAATTTTGAGATTGTAAAAAGACTTAAAAATCGTGTAGAAGGTGTACAAGTATTTATACGAAAATTGAGGTCGTGGATCGTTCGAAAGAGATAGCCATGTCGCTCGAACAAAGGACAGAAGTCGTTAGAACGAGATCGCGCGACATGCCTATCTCACGTGAACGACAGTCAAAGTCGTTTGAGCGAGCTCGTTGTTCAAGGCACTTCGTTTCTACACTTAAAAAAATTCTACTTTTGATAAAAATTTATCCAGACTTCAAAAATAATTTTCAAAAATATTTCCCAAATATTTATGCAAATATTAAAGCTCCAATAAACCATTTTACCAATAAAGTGTAGTGGAGTAGTGGAAATGAGCTGAGTAGAACGTCGCATGTAGCAAGATGCACGTGAAGATAATGGATGCATTGAATTCGGATAAAGGCCGTCGAGGATGATCGTGTTGACGTGCCGAATGTTGCGGTATCAGACATACAAACTGTGATCTAGGGAAAAACATAAAATTCCTAGATTTTATCCCGGACATTCATAAAATTATGTCCCTACAATTTCTAAGTATTAAAACATCAACTATTTACCATTTACAGGAATATAATAAATATTGGATATAACTCAACTGCTGAAATAAATAAGACTGGATAAAACATTCCAGTTTAAAGTCTCAAGTCAATAAACCATAAAATACTCAATCCAACTTAAATGAACTACTAAAATAAACTGAGTACAATCTCTCGGATAAAATGACTGAGAATGGGCGACACATGCCCTAAATGAAATGTCTGAATAGAATTGAAAGAAATGATAGAGGCATCTAAATGCAAGTACCTGCAACTTCCACAGCCGCTGGAGCTCTCTAAACAATCCAAGCGTCTAAGTCTGGTAACCTTGTGGTTGTGTACCTGATATAATACATATATACAACAAAAGATAGAAGAATAGCAAGAGACGGGTCAGAGCCCGAGTTGTAAAAATATTTGTTTTAGCAAGTATTTAAAATTTACAATAAAGCAAGTATTATGTGCATGATATCTTTTCGAACTCTAGCATGAGATCCTCACCTCTCATCTATTGTGCACGCCTAACGCATCTTCTAATCCCCACTGGCTATGTTAGCCATCCTACTAGTTCGAAATCCCAATGTCACTCTCTACATTCACCAGTAGTATACCCGTATCGCCCATACAATACGTTACTAAAAATAGTTTATCCCAGATAATCACATTTCATAAACACCGTTCGAATAGTTAATCTTTTATCCACTAAGATTATTTTATTTATCATCATTACCATATCTACTAGTTTCACACAGTACAATTATTCACAAGTACATATATCTATATAATAAAGTAGGAAAGTTATGTATGTCATAAGATGAAAAGATGATGTCATCTAGATAAATTTTTCTTGCACTACCAATTTTAACCTTCAAATATTTATTTTCCCTCTCTTTTGTCACACACTAATTTGTTTCCCCCTTCTCTTCATATTTCAAAAATAAGGGTACAATAGGGTTATACCATTTTTGTCTCATTTTTCTCCTTCACTTTTTTCTCTCGCTCTCGCATCTCACTATTTTGCCCGACATTCTATCTTCTCTCTCTTCAGCTTCTCTCCCAACATGCTTCTCTTGGAGTTTTACAGGTAACGCAACTCTCTCATTATTCTTTTCCATTTTCCATTTTTTCATGTAGTCTTTGTTATTTGTAATTTTACAATTTTGTATTAGGTCTAAAAGCACGATTTGGTGAGTATGTTAATTTGTATTGTTCAAGTTCCAGTTCGGTTAGGTGATTTTTTTAAGCACGATTTGGTGTATCAAAAATCATGACTTGTTGTTGGCTTTGTAGTTTAGGGCTTCGAATGTTTGTTTAGGGTTTCCTGTAGGCTTTGTAATTTGGGGCTTCGAATGTTCCTCATCTCTTGATTTTGATTTCTCTATATTTAGGGTTTTATTTCATTTTCTTAGACTACAACAGTTGGACTATCAATATATGATCTGATTTTGAGCTAATTTATTTTGCAGGTCTAATAATCAGTTCCTCGATCTTTATCGGTCACTTCCTCTTCTAATTTTTCACTCCTATGGATTTTTTTTATTCACCACGTCACAGTTGAAATCAGGTGTACCACTTTGTGATTGCTGAGAAAATTTCTGGCATTTTCATATTTCAAGGGTTTTTAGGGTTCATGTAATACTTTGTGACCAAATTTCAGGTATACCACTTTGTGATTACTGAGAAAAATATTTATTTGGGTTTTGTTCCTCTTTTTGTATATTGTTCCACTCTACATAATTCATGAATGATGTTTGACAAAACACATATTTGTTACTGGATGCATTTTTGAATGGATGAGAAAGAAATAATTTAGCAACTTAGGTTTTGGGTTGTACATGTTTTGTCCATTAATAAATCATTTGGTTCTCCATGCAATGATTTGTTTTTTAAACTTGAGTATTCATTTTTCATTATTATTTTTTGTTTGTGAATAACCTTAACTGTAATTTTTTGTCTCCTTAAACTTTTTTGAAATAACAATTGTTTTCTAATTCTAAATTGAGGACACCTTCTAAGATTAATGAGGGATTCAATTTGGAGCTAATTTGAATCTTACGAGAGTATTTCTCTGAACTCAAGCTGCAACCAAAATCAAGGCAATGCTGGGCAGGTCAATTACAGTACTACAAGGGGGAGTGATTGGCTTTACAAAAAGTATTGCAAAAGAATATGCAAGTAGAAATGCTTGGTGAAGACATCGAAAAGAAAATCCTGCAGACCATTCCTTTAGGGCGTTACGATCAATCAGAAGAAACTGCTGGATTAGTGGAGTTCTTGGCGCTTAATCGAGTACTGATCGGTGCCCATCAAGGATTTCAATTAAACTCATCAGTGGTATTCAACTCCACCTTTTTAATCCATTCGTTTTCATAAGAGCTCATTCAATTAATCATGAGAACTAATTCTTACCATGCATATTATTTAGTTCCAATGTAGCAGGTTGTTTAACATGATGAGGACATGTAATGTAGGGAAATTATTTACATTATAAATATGGTGTTGAATACCACTGATGAATTGTAGTAAATTTGGAAAGTCATATGTAGATCTTTGTAGTATATATATATATACAACGATGTTTGAAGACGTTTGAAAAGATTTATTTAGTACATATACATGAAAATGCAAGAAGATGTTTGAAAAGTGCCAGGGCGTTATAGTATATTGATACTATTATAAATATTTATCTTTCTTTTTTGTTGCTCAACCGTAGTTATCTATATGTATATTTATTCATTACTATATATTATAGTGATTCGTCACTTTTATTGTATTTTATACCCCGTTAATTTGTACATTCTAGCGTTCCTGTGCATATATTTCTCGGTTCTTATACTCATTTACTGACTAACCCCTGAATTCATCATAAATACTTTGTATGTGTCTTTATTGAGATTTTATAGGTCTCGGGAATGCATTTTGTTTTATCTGAAAAAGTTCCGTAGACACTTGCACAGTCGGGGGCATTTTGGTAATTTCAGCACTCAAGTTTTGATCCCGATTTCTTCACGGAAGTTGTAGAACTTCTTCTTATCTTCGCGTGGCCTCTGACGGTGCTTGAATTCGATCTCAAACGAAGAAGTTACGGAAGTTTCGGTGAAACATGGGAGAAATAATGCCAAAGTTGTTCTTTTTTAGCAGGCCCGAATCGATTCGCAATTCAGCCGAATCGATTCGGTATCAGACAGGGGCACATCTCTACACTTCCGAATCGATTCAGATTTGGCACCGAATCGATTCGCACCTGCATTTCCAGCTTTCTTCTTATTACTAGTTTGCCATTTTGGTTGTATTTTTGGAATATATCCCTTGTTTTTCCTCCTTTGTAGATATAGATTAATTTTGTTAGATATTTGGTGATATAGAAAAACACTCTCTTCTCTCTCCTAGGTCAAGTTCATTTATGGTTTTCACCCACTTGTAAAGCTTTGATTACTAGTTGAGTTGTGGTTATTAATGCAAGAAAAGTTCATTTACTTCTTCTCTACTTGTTCTACTAGATTTAATTTGCATTTAATTCCATCTCTTGTATTGGTTTGTGTTTAAGCTAGATAACTAACTTAATTGTGTTGTTAACTAGCATGTGTAGTTTAGTTTCAATTATGAGTAGCTAGATTTATGATTGGGGATCATAATCCCACCTTGGATGATTGAACTTCATATTTAGGGTTTGGTTTATAATTTTTCTAATGGAACTTCATGTGTTGGTATTGGAGTATCATAGTTTCTTAACTTCTCTTGTCATGCAAGGGTTAGTGTTTGAAGCTTTACTACAAACCCAACCCATCTAGCAATAACTAACTAACCCCTAATCCTCCATTGTTGAGTTTAGTCTCTACATGGTTGATGTTCGGACTTAATTAGTTATGCTCGATTAGAATTAATTTCAACCAAGCCCTATAATCCCCTTCTTTGTGAATCCGAGGTGGGAGAATGATCCTCAATCCCTTTAATATCTTGAACTCAAGATTATCTTAGTTCTTTTCATAGTTCCGTAATTTTTAATTAATTAACTGTTCATCAATAGCATGTTAGTTTAGAGATTACCCTCAATCACTTTTCCAAACTATTAAATCATCTTTTACACTTTAACTTTTGTGACGTTTAGAGAATCCCTTTAACCTAATCCTGTTCTCTTAGGAGTGTTTCAATCCCTGTGGATCATGATTCCGTACTTATCGGATATTACTTGTTGCGATAGATTTGCACTTGAATCATAGGCTTTATTTAGAGCGCACCAAGTTTTTGGCGCCGTTGCCGGGGATTGGCTACAATTCTAGGGTTAAGAAATTCTCTTTACACTATCGTTCCTTGTGGTCACCGTGACATCACCGTTTCCAAAAATCAATCCAAAATTCTGTAAATGCAAGACGTGAGTAGTAGCAATTTAAATCCTATTCGTGAACCATCGTCTAGTGAACCCTCGGATTATTGGAGACCTTTACCATCAATTTCTCGTCCTAGTTTGGTCTCGTCTTCTTCTTATACCTGGGCCCACTCCAATTCCACGACCATGGCCAACAATGTTAGTGAGCACGGTAGTCAAGGGGTAGCATCCGAACCTCCTTATAGGACCATGTGTGATTATTTACAACCGGAGAGGACCACCTCTCCGTCTTGTATCATTTTTCCATACAATGCTGCGCAATTCCATTTTCGTAATGGAATGATTCAATTACTTCCTACTTTCCACGGCATGGACAGTGAACAACCGTACCTTCATGTTAGAGAGTTTGAGGAGGTGTGCGCTACTTTTAGCGATCAAAACTATCCTCTAGATGTCACACAACTCAAACTCTTCCCGTTTTCCTTAAAAGACAAGGCCAAAACTTGGCTTTGGTCTTTGGCTCCTAATTCCATCGGGAGTTGGCGCGAAATGCAAGCGCAGTTTTTGAAAAAATTCTTTCCAACTCATCGCACCAACTCTTTAAAGAGTCAAATCCAAACATTCGTTCAAACCGAAGGTGAATCATTCGAGCGATGTTGGGAGAGATTTAATGAGGTACTTCATAAATGCCCACATCATGGTTTCGAAAAGTGGATATTAATCTCATTTTTTCACAATGGGCTTACACTTAATGCGAAACAAATGGTGGAGACAATGTGCTCCAGTGAGTTCTTTGGTTTAGATCCTGATGATGCGTGGGCACATTTTAAATATTGTGCCGAGACCACCCAAGCGTGGGATACCTCGGATCCGAACAAAACCAATTCGCGACATTCGATCCCGTCCTCGTCTAACCCTGGTATGTATCACCTCACTAACGAGGATGAGATGAAAATGAGATTAGATAAATTATCTAAGAAAGTTGAGGAGCTCGGCTTAAAGGGTCGAGATCCCGTTGTTAAAATTCAATCTGTAATTGAGGAGTTGTGTGCCATTTGTGACACAGATGCTCATTCGACCCAAGAGTGTCCCACTATTCCGGCTTACAAAGTGATCCTCCATGACCAAGCGAACGCTATGGGAGTTTTTAGAAGAACCCAAAACGTTCCCGACCAAGGGTTTAATCCATCTTTTGGTAACCAACTCGGTTACCAATATCAATAATATCGTCTTCCCCGCCTCAGAATTACCAACAACCGTACAACCAACATCCTCCTCCCCAAGTTGTAATGCAAGGTCCCCCTCCGGGACCACCTCCACCAATTATACCTACCTACGCGCACCCGAACAAGAGAAGTCTAGAAGAAATTTTTCAATATTTTGCGACTTCTCAACAAGCCACAAATGCTAGGCTCGAAAAAGAAATTTCTAAGTTGGCCGCTTCTTTGAGTGTGCAAGAAAAAGGAAAATTCGCGTCACAGCCTCATGGGCCCGTTGGGAAAAATAGCATGAATTTCGATGTTTCTACTCCTTCTTCCGCTCAATGTAGGTCTATGGAACATGCTAATTCCATCACCACTCTTAGGAGTGGAAAGGTGATTGAAAATCCACCTCCACCTTCCCCGAAAGAATCCGATGAGGTCACAATAACTCCCCGAGAGAGTGAAGTGACTCCCAAAAAGAAAAGAGATAAGTCGCCGACCAAGGAGCCTGGAATTGCAGTCCCTTGTCCATTTCCCGCACCCTACCCTCAAAGGCTCCTTCCCATTGTTAAACCCAACAAAGATCAAGAGATCATGGAGACGTTCAAACAAGTAAAAATCAATCTCCCTCTCCTTGACGCGATTAAGAAAATCCCTTCCTATGGCAAGTTTTTGAAAGATTTGTGCACCTTTAAGAGAAATCATGTTTCTCGCAAAAAGGTGGGGTTGACTGAACAGGTTAGTTCCATTTTCCAACACAACACGATTCCAAAATTTAAGGACCCAGGGTGTCCAACTGTTTCATGTGTGATTGGAAACTTCGCCATTAATCGCGCTCTTCTTGATCTAGGAGCTAGTGTGAGCCTCTTGCCGTATTCGGTTTATCTTCAATTGGACTTAGGAGAACTTAGTCCTACCAAAACTAAAATTCAGTTGGCCGACGGCTCCACCAAAATTCCACGGGGCGTCTTGGAAGATATTCTCGTCCAGATTGACACAGTTGTGTTCCCGATCGATTTTATCGTTCTTGATACACAACCTATTTTAAGACCCAACAATCAACCTCCCGTCATCTTAGGACGACCATTCCTCGCGACCGCGAATGCTTCGATAAATTGTAGGAATGGTGAGATGAACTTGTCTTTTGGAAATATGACATTAGATGTCAATATTTTCAATGTGTCGCCCCTCTCGAGTGATGAGGATGAGTGTGTTAAGGAAGTGAGCTTCGTTGGAATGGTATGTGTAGAAGACGATCAAATTGCGAGAGAGGAAATTGAATGGAGTGTGTTAGATGTGTGTTTTGACATGCTAGGAGAGGTTGGCGTAGGTGAAATCCATGAAATCAGGGATAAATTAGGCAATTTTGATTTCACTCCGATTGATGACTCTATCATATCCGAAATTGACATTTACATAGAGTCATCAATCCCGTGTAAGGAGAGTTGCTCGGAGGAAAACAGGGTAGATGATGTTTCTATCGATTTGTGCACCGACCCACCGATCCGTCACTTTAATAACCCATGGCCCCCTCTTTCAAATATTAATCCGGTTTCCAAAACCTAACACTGGTCAAACGGTCGGGGTGGTCCATTTTTTATAGGTATCATGTCTTCCGATCTAGAACCCGACATAATTATTAAGTGTGTGAACTTTAGTTGGAACGAAGTCGAAAGAATGGGAGGAATAGGTGTTCACATTGTGAATTACGTCCTAATAATATCTACGGATTTATAACCGGACATCGTACGCAGTAGCCCCGTTAGCAGGGTTGATTAGGTTCGGTAAATTCTTAATTTTGGTGCCGAGCATCCCCCGGCACGTGTGGGGTTGCATTTTTAGGTTCCGGACCTGTTACATACATTAGATATACCATATTGGTCCAAGAAATCCAGTTGAAGGTGGCCCAATGATCAAATTTCATGAGATTTAGGAAATCAGCAAAGCAGAATATTGGATCCCATCATCCGAATCGATTCGGTTTATCACCGAATCGATTCGACCCTTCCCAATAGCCAATTAAGGGTTTGCGAATCGATTCGGATTACTTTCGAATCGATTCGACAAACCCAAAGTGTCAGGTCTCTTCATCCGAATCGATTCGGATTATCACCGAATCGATTCTCCCTTAGACAGTGTGGAATTCGATAGTAGCGAATCGATTCGGTTTAACTACCAAATCGATTCGGTTCACCAGTTCACTTAAAATTTCCTCACTTATTTTAATTCACTTCTCATTCTCTCTTCTCCCTTAACCGAAGAACTCCACCTCTCCCATATCAATTCCCTTTCTTCCATTCATCTTCACCTTCATGGCATCCTCATCCAGGGCATCCTCATCTAAGGTTATTAATTCAACCCTCTTAAATTTTTTTCAAATCTTATTTAGTATTCTTTGTATGAAAGTAGGGTTAAATGCATTCTTGTAAAATCCACATTTTCTGCAGGAAACTCCATATTTTCTCATTGTTTGTGATGTGAATCCAACAAATACAACTTGTTTATGTTGCTTTGATGATTAAGTTGTATTTGTTGGGGTTGTTTCACTTTGAAAATGTCATTTTCACCATACTTTCTACACATTGCACACTACATGTTCGATGAAATGCTTCTATGAAGGTTTTGTGCACTAAAGCTCCATCTTCGCACCTTTTATCGCACATTCTTGTTGAATTATCCTTGTTTGAGTGTGGTGTGCGTCGGTTATGTCTACTAAACCAATTTTTCCCAACGCGCACCATCTGAAGCTAGTTTCCCCAAATTTCACCATTACTTTGATTTTGTGCATCGCACTTATAGTGTGTGTATTGAATTGATGTTTTGTAGGTTCCTTCGATCTCCAAGCCCACATCCAATACAATTTCGGGTCGGGGAGGTTTCGAATCCTTTCGCTCAAAGCAGGAAAGGGACCGGTTCTGGGCTAATTTTCCTTCGGGTCGCCCAATTTCTATTGAGAGGCCTGTGCACCTTGAGGATCTCCCCGCCTCTGTTCGTCGGAATTTTCAGAAGTTTAATTGGGAAGCCCGCCTTGTAAGGGGGGTGATGTCAATAATGAGCATGTTCGTCGGTTCTATGCGTCTCTCATCCCATCTGGGGATGGAACTTTTAAGGCTTACGTGCGGGGTAAGCGAATTCCTATTTCAAAGCCTCTCTTGGCTTTGCATCTGACTGGGGCCGATAACCCCGAGGATTTTGATTCCCTTGCTCCGACGAGGGGAGGCTGTCGAATGAGACCCTGATTGCGCGTCTGGCGCCAGGTAATGTTTGGGCTGGGGAGACTTTCCCCACATCTCTTATTCCCGACAACCACCGTATCATCCACCTTGTTGCTGTTAATTCCATCACGCCGACCCAAACCAAGGCTGTTCTTCGCTCCGCCCAGGCCCACTTACTTTACCATCTCTTGGACGCCAATTCCATAGTCAACCTTCCCACCTTGGTACTTCAACGGATGCTGAAGGCCACTTACTGTGATAAGGGTACCACTACCCTCCCGTACGCGTGGCTAGTTTCCCGAATTTGTAGAGACGCTATGTGCGAGGTGGCGGGAACGGATAACATTCCTAGCCTCCCCAAGTTGCTTGGCGAAAAGGCCATTGAGAAGAGTTTGGAAAAAGATTATTGGGAGAGGAGGAAAAAGCGTATGTTGGATGCTCGTGATGCCCCTGATGCTCCTATGCCGGATATTCCAGATGTGCCTCATCCTGTGCCACCTCTTGTGCCACCTCCTGTTGACCCCATTACTTATCTCGGGGTGTGAATGGATGAGTTGCAAGCTGATTTTACTGAGTTTCGGGGCACCTATATGGCGAACTTCGCATTGTTGCAGGCTGATTTTACTGAGTTTCGGGGCACCTTTATGGAGAACTTCGCATCCTTACTGGCTGACTATCAGCGAGATACTTCCATGATTGCCCGGGCACAGATGGATTTGTTTGCTCATATTCGTGGGGGTGAGGCTGTTGTGCCTCCTTAACTTTATGATCCCTATGCCCCTCGTGACCCCATCGCGCCCGAGTCCCCGAGCCGCCATCCGGACCATTTGTAGGGCGCTGTCATCCCTCTTTCTCTGCTGCTGACTTTTGTGGTTCTTTATTTTGATTTTTTTGGATTTGTAACATTTTAGTTGTGTATTGGTGTGGGGAAGAGAGAGTACATTTAGTGTATTTTCTAATTGTGGTTTTTGTGCCCCATGTACACAACTTGTGATTATTAATGAAATTACTCATTTTCATTTTCATATTTGTTCTTGAATATCTCTCCTCTGTATATAGTGGTGTTGTGGTACTAACATTTTAACAAGCATGCCGTTGCGCGTTTCTCGAGTTACTCCTTACGGGGTAACTATTTTCTAACCCCTTTTACTTTTTTTTATCCCTACTAACATTGGGGACAATGTTTAATTCAAGTTAGGGGGTATGGATTACATTTTTGATACCGGTTATCATGTTAGTATTTATTTATTTATTTATTTATAAAAAAATAAATAAAAATAAATATATATATATATATAATAAATTTCTTTTTCTCTCATATCTACTATGATTACTTATATGATCGACTTATCCTATTGTATAGCTATGAAGCATGCTTCGAGTTATTGATTTATTACCCTTTAGCCCATTATTGTTTGCATTGTGAATAGCATCATTAAATTAAACTGTGAAGCTTTGAGCATATACACAAATAACTATTTATGATTTGGTTTAAAGCGTTTCAAATTCGTTAATTTTAGGCGCATGCTATACCCTTACAAAAGTGAAAATTGAGACTTATCGTCATTTGTGAGCGTATACATCCACTCTATCTCTTTCTTGTCAATGAATTCGTTGTAAATCTCATTTTCTTTTCATTTGATTGCATATTAATTGATTTAACACTTGAGCATGATTTTCAATGGTGTTTAGTCCCGCGAATCACATGAAACTTTAAGAAAGGATTATAGGCCCTCTTTGTTATATTACCCATATTAGCCTTGACCTCACCATATATGTTTCCCTAGTCAACCCCTTTGAGCCTAAATATTAGCCTTTCATTGCATTACCCAAAATTCCATAACTAACTCCAAATTGGAGTTATACACCATATATATTACCTTACATACCTTTGTTTGGAATGTTGCTTGGGATTGAATGATGTTGTATAGCGTGGTTGCAATTTGAGCATGTGAGAGTAAGTAAAGAAAAAAAAAACAAAAGAAAAAGTGAGAAAAAGAAGAAAAGAAAAGAAAGAGAAAGTTGTATATGTTGTGTATATAGTTCAATAAGCTTTGATTACTCTCCAATTGTTATATCTAATGCTGTTTGGAAATTATTTTCCAATTTTGAAATTTCCCGCTATTTTCCGTTATCCCAAGTTTTTCATGTCCGAACACCTTTTGTATCCGTAAATACATCCTTTCACTTCATACCCCTAACCCCAAGCCTACAATACAACCCAATAAAGTCTTATTTGATCCTAGGGTGATGTGATTCAAAGGTCGAACATTAGCGATAATCTGTTTAAATGCTTTTCTCTTGGTTAATATGCGATATTCTTTCATGAGATTGTATTTTTCACTTTTATATTGCGTTCTTCATTGATGACATGTGCGTGGCCTAGTTTCCCCTTACAATTACTCTTTATGCCCGCATGTCCCGAGTGTGTTGCATCCCATTTCCGAGTGTTTCATTTGTTGAGTGTAACAACCGGAGAGAACTTAAGTATGCATGCCTTAGCATTTATATGGATTTTGAAAGTTTTACCAAATCTAAATTACCACATGTGTCCTCTTATTTCGCATTTCCATGGTTTCGATTTTTATTGAAGTTATTTGTTTGATGCCGATAATTGCCGTCTTTTGTGTGAGCTTTGTTCACTTTATTGATGAATTGTGCTTCTTAGATATTTGTTGAGCTAAGCATTGGTTTTTACCGTATCATAGTATGAGTTGATTTGATGTTTGTGGGTGTCATCCCTGGAAACCCTCACGAGACCTCACTCGTCCCCTAGGGCCACCTAGGAGTTTAAAACGGCTTATTGCATACGCTAAATGTAATCGTGCGTCCGCGAGAGTGGCATTTTCCTTCTTTGTACATATTTCTTCTATTTTGGTTTTGTTGATGGCCCTTGTTTCTTCATACTACATTGCTCGGGACTATCAATGTATAAGTTAGGGGGCGTGATTCGTCACTTTTATTGTATTTTATATCCCGTTAATTTGTACATTCTAGCGTTCCCGTGCATATATTTCTCGGTTCTTATACTCATTTATTGACTAACCCCTGAATTCATCATATATACTTTGTATGTGTCTTTATTGAGCTTTTATAGGTCTCGGGAATGCATTTTGGGAAGTTTGGTTTTGATCCGGAAAAGTTTCGTAAACACTTGCACAGTCGGGGGGATTTTGGTAATTTCAGCACTCGGATTTTGATCCCGATTTCTTCACGAAAGTTGTAGAACTTCTTCTTATCTTCGCGTGGCCTCCGACGGTGCTTGAATCCGATCTCAAACGAAGAAGTTACGGAAGTTTCAGTGAAACATGGGAGAAATAATGCCAAAGTTGTTCTTTTTAGCAGGCCTGAATCGATTCGCAATTCAGTCGAATCGATTCGGTATCAGACAGGGGCACATCTCTACACTTCCGAATCGATTCAGATTTGGCACCGAATCGATTCAGACCTGCATTTCCATCTTTCTTCTTATTACTAGTTTGCCATTTTGGTTGGATTTTTGGAATATATCCCTTGTTTTTCCTCCTTTGTAAATATAAATTACTTTTGTTAGATATTTGGTGATATAGAAAAACACTCTCTTCTCTCTCCTAGGTCAAGTTCATTTATGGTTTTCACCCACTTGTAAAGCTTTGATTACTAGTTGAATTGTGGTTATTAATGCAAGAAAGGTTCATTTACTTCTTCTCTACTTGTTCTACTAGCTTTAATTTGCATTTAATTCCATCTCTTGTATTGGTTTGTGTTTAAACTAGATAACTAACTTAATTATGTTGTTACTAGCATGTGTAGTTTAGTTTCAATTATGAGTAGCTAGATTTATGATTGGGGATCATAATCCCACCTTGGATGATTGAACTTCATATTTAGGGTTTGGTTTATAATTGTTCTAATGGAACTTCATATGTTGGTATTGGAGTATCATAGTTTCTTAACTTCTCTTGTCATGCAAGGGTTAGTGTTTGAAGCTTTACTACAAACCCAACCCATCTAGCAATAACTAACTAACCCCTAATCCTCAATTGTTGAGTTTAGTCTCTACATGGTTGATGTTCGGACTTAATTAGTTATGCTCGATTAGAATTAATTTCAACTAAGCCCTATAATCCCCTTCTTTGTGAATCCGATGTGGGAGAATGATCCTCGATCCGCTTATCTTAGTTCTTTTCATAGTTTCGTAATTATTAATTAATTAATTGTTCATCAATAGCATGTTAGTTTATAGATTACCCTCAATCACTTTTCCAAACTATTAAATCATCTTTTACACTTTAACTTTTGTGACGTTTAGAGAATCCCTTTAACCTAATCCTGTTCTCTTAGGAGTGTTTCAATCCCTATAGATCACGATTCCGTACTTACCGGATATTACTTGTTGCGATAGATTTGCACTTGAATCATAGGCTTTATTTAGAGCGCACCATATAACATGAAGCAATAACTAATTTTTTCACCATTAGACGTATTTAAGAATAATTTTCTTTCTTCATCACTAAATGCATCGAAAAGGTGAAAAATATGGTCACTACTTCCAAGTCTTAGTTTATTTCTTTATAGCAGGTCCTATCAAATACCCAAAAACTGTGAAGCGTGTCCTGTTTTCTCTTGATAAATAATTGAGTATCAATTTTTTATATATTCTACACATTTTTTCCTATATAGTTTCTTTTCCATTTTCATTTTCAAACACAACTTACCGCTTCACAATCATGATTTTTCTGCGATTACATAATGTAATTTCTTATCAAAGTATGTTATAGTTAAGTAAGCAATTGATGAATTATGCAGGTGGTCTTGGACAAATAGAGTGGATGAGATCTATCCTTCAAAAAAATTCAAATTAGAACCACAATGTGTTTCTAGTTCCGGGATACTTATCATATGCAGGCCCAAGATTGCTGAGTACCATAGATTATGCTATATTTTTCCTCTCTTTATCAGCTTCTCTAAATCACTCTCAAACCAAACAAAGGAGAACACCTATAGGACAACCCCACAAAATGAAACCATGCACCAAAGGCACCAAACAACAAACCAATAGGAGACCAAACACCTATTACCAATGTCGGCCATAAAAAACATCTAACAAAATCTCTCAAACAGATACAACTATTTTGTGCCCTGTTATTAGTTACTTCTTTTATTCGTTGTGTTTGGGTCTTTAGGGTGTTAGAGTGTGGTCTGCGAAGAATCGGTGTGCCTATGGTAATGGCTTTAGAGAGTTTAAAAATGGGCCAGTTAGAGAGAGAATGGTTGATTTTGGTTCGAGGAGTTTCATCGTTGTGTACTCTCTCTCCCCCTATAATATCAAACATATCTATGTAAACTAGGCTACGATAATTTTATTCTATTTTGCCATTTAGGTGTACTTTTTTGAATTAACAGCTTTGTAAACTGGAACAGCCCATGGTCCTATTTTCTATGGATTTTTAGTTAAATCGGATATGATTATGATGCCTAATAGCTATGATTTTGGTTTCAGGCTTAATTTGAATTGAAATATTTTAGAGGATCACATAAAGCTTATTAAACGCAGGAGATATTCATGTTTTTTAATTAAAGGGACTACCTCATCTACCTGAATTAAAATATGC
This sequence comes from Sambucus nigra, assembly GCA_949130495.1. Taxonomy (NCBI): domain Eukaryota; kingdom Viridiplantae; phylum Streptophyta; class Magnoliopsida; order Dipsacales; family Adoxaceae; genus Sambucus; species Sambucus nigra. Next base: position 184,988,550 of record OX422209.1, on the reverse strand, counting down.
GAGAAATGTCCCTGTTGCAGCTGCCGCGACTGTTGTTGCATCTTCAATAGTGGGTGCTGCTTCGAAGACCACCACTGATTCAAGCCTTGAGCTTTCTGTAGCCGCTACAGCCACCGCTACAACCGTTGTTGTGGTTGCAACAACTGCAATTATCGACAAGCAGTATGATAGCTTGGTACTAACGTGCATATCATCTTATCTGTTTTATAGGATAAAGTCATTGGTTTTTTTAATTATTATGTTGTCACGGAGATTCATTTTTGTTTTCGTTTGTTGGGCTATCTTTTTTATTACAGTATCATATGGGAAATTCTATCACGAAGATTCATTTTTGGGGTTTTTTAGTTGTTTATACTCATTAAGTTCTAGGTATAATGATCTTATATTGATCTTGATCGTAATTGATTATCATTGATGTTAATTGAACTTTGAAGTGCTCATTTTAGATCTTCTTCCGAAAATCTAATCACAAATCTTCATTTATGTTTGTTCCTTCATTAGCTACATTTTTTTCTGTTAACGGAGCTTCATTAGCTGCATTTTTTGTTTTAATATTTATAGCATTTTTTCACTACTTTAAAGGTATCATGATATTGTGGCCTCCTGTTAGGAGCCCTACAATCCTTTATGTATCTAAAGTGGCTCTTGATTTTTATTCTGAAAGAAAAAAAATATCGGTTTTCTCGCGAAGATTGAAATAGTAGATTGATTGATTGTATCTTGGAAAAGCATCTTGGAAATTGAAGGAGCAAGTCAATTGATTGTTGTACAAATGACTACAAAAAATGCAAATATTGTGAGATGTTCAAAAGATTCGACACGAAATTGAAGGAATTCGGGAGATTTCCATTAAAGTTATTGAGGCAGAGATCGATAATTTGATAAGGTAATATAAGTTTAAAATTGAAATTTTAATTATTTTTCATTACGAATTTGTTCGCTTATATTTGTTTTGTGATTATATTATTACAGTCCAAAACAGTAGTATTTGCTGCTATATGTTTGTAGTATATGTTTCTATTATTACAGTCAGCAGTAGTATCTGTTGCTATATGTTTGTAGACTAATATAGAACACTAACTACTTGAATGTGATTACAATCTTCTCCAAATGAGTACACTTTATTAAATTAATATTTATGTTGTGAGTTATATTTTGTTATTTGCATCACTAACGAGATAAATGTGACATGTTGTAGAAATTGTTCCTCCATGACTGTCGTCGCTACCCCCACACATGTGCAAACTCTCTCTTTATTTCATTATGAAAGAAATTATCAACATAGAAACAAATTGCTTTGATTTATAGCAGTTTAGATATATAGGAGTTGCCTAATTGCTTTGAAACTCCTATAGCAGTTTAGAACTTGCCTAATTGCCTAATTGCATTGAAACTCCTATATATAGAAGTTTGGGATGTCATGATGGTTTTGATTTTTAAGGTGCATTTGAAAATAAGCGTTCCATCTCTTATATTTATTTATTTTCTTCTTCAAGTCTTTGTTTATTAGTTTGGTTTCTTTCATTTCTATTTTTTCAATATAATACATTTTCACTGATTCGTTCCAAATGCATCACTAATTCTCTCACTGATTCGTTGTAGGTTGTAGGGTGCACTCCTCTTCACTGATTCGTTCCAAAGGTATAACTAGAACTGTTTTGATATAATACCTTTTAATAGTTCTTAGTGCAAAACTTAAACAACTAAGTTTAATGTTGATGTTTGAATAGTGGTCGGACCCGATAATGTTGGTGACCCCTTAACAGATACTTCTCACATGACAAATGCCAATGGGTTAACCAACATTGGAGGAGCGACTAACGAGGCTGACTTGGGGCCTTAGATGTTGATATAATTTAGGTGCACAAAAACAGGGACAAAATAGTATGGCACTACTCGGGGGCAAAACCAGCGTGCTAACAATAATAGATTTAATATATTTAATGACAGAAACCAAGAAACAAATGCCATGGCCCCAAGAAATGTGGGAGTAATCACATAAAAAGTTACAATTTGAGGTTGTCTCGGGTCTGATGGAGGCAGCGAAGATCAGCCTATTGACAATTTGCAATTTTGGGAAACAAAGGTAGTGGAAGAGATAATTGTACCATAAGCTGTATGATTTTTTTAAATATAAAGTAATACCAGTTATTTTTCAAATTTGTGCATTGTTCTTGAAATAAGCACTGTAATGGAGTGAACGTCTGAAATTGTATAAGTGGATTCATGATTAACAAATAATTGACATGATTTATGATTGAAGCATATTTTTTATTTCTTATTTTTGTATTCATTTCCCGTCGTATATCAATTGTAGTATCTACAAATACGAATTGATAAGTGGCATCGATTATATTTTACCAGTTTATTTTTACAAATTAGTGTTTATTTTGTCTAGTTTGAGCCATGGAGGTTTTAGATATCTCATCTAAGAGAATTGTTTTTACGGATTTGGTAAACGCTAGGCATACTTTTTTGTGATAGATCTATGTTTAACCATCTCATGAATTACAAAATGCATTGTGTTATTTTTTACTCATTATTGGATTATTTTTTATTTATTAAGCATGGCGGATATATACTAGCGTATGCCCGTGCCTGAAGGCATTTATGTGTCGTAAAAAACAGCCTTTTTTTACTTAGTTATATAAGATTCAACACCACTTAAATTTACACGATTCAATACTTTGAAAAATTACACTTATAATATATAAAATATTTATTATTTAGATTATACACGACTTAATAGATTTCAAAATTATCAGCGTGTCTTCAGGCACTGGCATACAGTAGTATATATATAGTCACATCATCCCTATATATATATATACTAATCCTGCACCCTTAGGTTAAGACCACTTGGCGCAATGCATACTATGCTATCATGTCCCAGTGCATCACTCACTGCATGAAGGACTGCTGGTTCAATCTCTCACAAATATTGGAGGTGAACATAATCCCCAACCAAATGGGTCACGCACATACATACGCTCCCAATCAGCCGTGGAAACTATCCTACATCTCAGATAACACGTACCCAAGTTCATATGCGCTGGGTATAAGTCAAATATCCCCCCAATGGGCAACACAAGATAAGACTGTTGTGACACCCCGCCTAATTAAATACCGGGTGATTATTTCTTTATTAAATTAAATCAAAATGTTTCGTTGGTTCATTCTTATCATCACTGTCGAAAAACAATCTTTCTTTATTAAATACCTAATAAGTAATTAAGCTAAGTGTCAAAACATTTAGTCTCGTAGATTAAGTCCTATTGTTATGATTTAATATACGAAAGCATTTTCATGGACACAAATAATAATATTTAAAACCAAAACATCCAAATGGAATAACCAGGCTAGATTAATCGATCCAAATAAAATATCTCACAACAGAGGACAACGTAATAATTAAAACAATCCCAACTAAAAACTGAAGTCTGAAATAATAAAGAGTACAAGTCTCTCTGAACTAAATAAAAACTGAAAATGTGCGACACATGCCCTATGTAAAATGACTAAGTGAAGAGCTGAGATGATAAGGATGAACTCGTCTAAATGCAAAGACCTGCAACCCCCACACTAGCTGCAGCATGTCAACAGTCCAAAGATCTAAGTTTGATGTCTTTGTGGCTGGGCACCTGTAATACATATATATATATATATATATATATATATATATATATATATATATATATATATATATATATATATACAAGAGAAAGAAGAGATGACAGGAAACGGGTCAGATCCCGAGTGTAAATTAGCTTTAAAAATAGTTGAACAAGTATTTAAAATGGCCACCAGTTGATATTACATACATGTTAGTGCATCGTCTCTCACTTGAGAATTCTCACCTATCAACTAATGTGCACGCCTAACATACTACTGAACTAATCTAGATAAAACTAACCAAGTTATCTAGTCTAACCCAATTTCCCCTCACCAATCCTGATTCAAGTAATCGCATGACTATAGTTTATTTCTGATAACCTTTTCTTATGGATTTAGTAAGCCATCAGTGTACATCTCAATACAGTCTTAAGTTCTCAACCACTTAATTCATTTAATATTAATTAATCAATTTTATTCACTTACAATCTCAGTAGATGAATCACAGGTACATATATTTATCACTCGTAATATATATACTAATAGGGCACCCCATATTAATCTATGGTGCCGATAAACTCTGTTATCAAGTCCCCGTATCTCTCGTACAAATGGAAATGAAATACTAGTTCGGAATCACTCTCGAACTGTATTAATAAAAAATACACATATTGGAGGCGAAGCATAGTTCCAAGTCACTAAGAGGTCAGCACATACCCTCACGTCTCTTCGAAACGTCTGACTATTATACTCGAATAGCCTATACCAAAGATCATATGCTCAAGGGTATAAGTCAATATCCCCCATAAAGGTCACATCGAGATAAGATTGTCCCGGCGCGAAAACCTCCGTGATAGCAAGTAGCGCGGGTATGATTAAACACAGATATTCAAATAACATATATACATGCACTCGTCTATATATATACATTAATCAGATAGGTATACCCGCGACCCGTAACATATTCTACCCATATATCGTCACGTAATACCCGAATTCTATGTGTAATTAATTTATTCTTTTATTTTCTCAATACCGCAAGTTCTCCCGTACTTCTCGACCCTCGAAGTGTATCATTCTAATAAATATAAGACCAGTTTATTTACTCTCTCTACCCTACTGGCCTACGTTGTCATTGACTCGCCCAATCCCCAATTTAGCACACACGCAATCATAACTCATTTTATACCCTCGTAACTCCACAGTTCAGTTCTATATGAAATCGTTCTACCCGGACCTTACCCACAACCCTACTGGTCCTTCTCAAGCCCTATTATAATATTTAAGTTATGTCTAAGGGTCCTTAAAAATTGGGTTTGGATTAACATTCAAAAAGAAAGAAGATTCAGTTTCCAGGAGGAGTCGATCGATCGATGAAAAGGGTCGATCGATCGATTCAGTCAATCGATCGAGTAGTTATTGACCCAGTTTATACAATTCTTTGCCTACGGGTTTCATCAGCTTAAATCCTCAAAACCTCTATTAATCCGTACCAAACTCCCAAACAATCAAACCAAAAGTTGTACTATCCTAAGTACATGATTTCCAACGTAAAACAAATACAAATTCATCAAGGGTCCTCAATTAAAGGGTTAATTCAAGCTAATTCATCAAGAACCTTATTTTATCATCATGTTCAATATTCTCATAATTGTTACAGATTTCAATCTGTACTAGCATCAATTTCGTAGTTAATCTTCTACATATATGAAGATAGTTGTCCTAACATGGTTTCTCCTCAAAATTATAATATAAATCTCCCAAACAACATTATTTTTACATGAGAACATGAAATTATATCTCTTATACTAGCATAGATGTATTATCAACTCAAGAACAACAAGATAGATACTTGACTCAAGAATAAAGGTTTGAATTCTTGAAATTTGATGATGTGGTTGAGTTCCTCTTCCTCCGATCTACACTCCGGCAGTGTTTGCAATGAGAACGGTGTAACTAGGATGATCCTAGCCTTGGGAAAGCTCCTGATTTCTCTCATCTAATGGCTTATGGGAGTTGTAGTTATTCTAACCCTAGAAGATAACCTCTAACAACAGATATAGCCTTATGACTTTCATCATTAATTAAGGCCAAAAATTGGAAATTACCAAAATGCCCTCCCGGGTCGCCGATTAAACCTAAAAATGTCCCGAGATCTAAACTAAACCCTCGGGTATACTTTACTGACTATCTCGACCCTTCCAGACGCATTGGCTCACTCGAAATGATCATATGGGTGACTTAGAATTAATTTACTTCTTTTATCCCATTAATTTAGTCCCGATGCAACTGACGCGCGTCCCGACTTAATTTCTATAACTGTCGTATTATTCACTCGCGACAATTAAATAAATTCAATCTCATATATTACTTTACTCATTTAGTAATATTCAACATAATTCTTACCAATAATTACTAACTCTCGTCACGCTAGTAAATATTCAAATTAAAATTCGAATTAATATTAAATTAATTTATCCTAATTTAATTTAATTAATCCCTTAATTAAAGGTCATAAAAATACGGGGTATTACATACTTCCCCCCTTACAATGGAATTTCATCCCGAAATTCGATAAAAGTATACCAGATAAGAACAACTCAGCTATATGTCGTGCATCGCATCCTCGCGCTCACGAGTAAACTACTCCTTATCGCCCATAAATTACGCTAACAAATACCCTTAATAATGAACACCTCACGTATGTTTGTTTTAATTCCAGGTTACCCTGTCACGTAGGTTCTTGTCCAACCCTTATCTTTTAAGTTTCACTACTTAAACTTATTTAGATATCCGTTATCTAGCCTTCTACTATTTGCAGCTTAGTATATTGATCGTTCTTTAGATACAAACAATCTCCTCTTGCGGCAATCGCACACAAGTTGGTCATTTGGGTAGTATATATTTTACACACATTATATACTCTAAGTATCAACCCATCTCTGATTTTCGCGATAGGACTTGGTCCCCCACATTTATCTAACAAGTAGGAAAACGACGAGGCTTACCGTGCCATACCTTAACTGATACTATGCCTAAAAGTGAACTTATATGAGTTATTGTACACAAACTCAACTCGTGGAAGGGATTGATCTTGGCCTCCCCTAAGGTTCAAGGGTACTCATATAATTAATTTTCCTAATATCTTATTAGTCTGCTTGTTCTGCCCATTCGTCTGCGGATAAGAGGTGGTACTATGGATTTTCCTAATATACTATGGCCCCGCAAACACTCTTCCAAAATCAGAAGATAAGTATCTTGTCCCAATCGGACATAATATTAAACGGTATTATAACACCCCATCCGCCCGGGGAGAGCGAGCGGAACGCCACTGTCGATAAAACTAAAAAATTCCACAATAACAAGGTATAGAGCATCTAAATCCCAATATAGAAAATAAACCACTAATCTCAATCTCTTCAAATAATTCCACTAAAAGAAATATGGGGAAATACACAATACGACAGAAAGATGCTCAACAAATATTAGCGATGAATAAAACGTAACAATACGAATATTCAAATCAAACGCGAATCACAATAGCAATTATATCAATATAATTTCTCAACAACACATTAACCGAGTCACCAGGCCTCACCACCGTACCGCGCCTATGCATTTTTCTAGCATATCTGGAAAAAGGAATATTTACGGGTGCCCAACTTCAGTGCCATATTAAAATCTCATGACAACATGCACAACACAAATATAATACCACATGAATCGAAATTAGATTCCAACAAATATTTCCAGATTCCAATGAATTTAACAATTCAATTATGAGTCAATAATCACAAGAAAACAACGAGAGTAATACTCGCGAGATTTAGGAGCATATTGTGTAAAACCCCATACCTCAAACCACCAAAAGATACCATCAATAATTCTGCCCAGAAACGCTTAAAAAGCCACCAAAAATATGCTCTCAAAGAACACCAAAAACACCTCCAAGAACAACCTCAAAATTGCCCCAAGAACATTTCCAAAAAACTAAGGTTGAATGCATAAAACAAAGGGCTTGTTTGAGTATAATAGAGAGGAATTAAAAACATGTTTGCTGCCAAAAAGTTGTACCAAAAAGGGTCACCCACGACCTTATTTTATAAGGCAAAGAATGAGAGTTATAAAGAAACAAAACTCTAAAAATTGCTTGCAGCGCACGTTTTCTGCTGGGGTCGATCGATCGACCCCAGGTGTCGATCGATCGATCGCCCAGGAAAACGGGCAGTTCACCTAAAAAAATGCCTATAAGGTAAAATATTGTAAAATCAATATAAAATCCGTTTTAACTCCGTTTTCTAAACCGTTTGACATTCTCGACTTTAAAAATAATACCCAACAAGTTTGAGTAATAAAAATAATTTTATCTCAAAATTTATTTTTTCTCTTTATTTCGAAAATACCCCAAAAACTACGCGGGTTGTTACACTTCCCCACTAACAATGGAATTTCGCCCTCGAAATTGTCGAATACCTAACTCTCAAAAATCAGGCCAAGAATCTCCAAAAATAATCTCATCACCAAAAATAAATATCTCACATCTAATCTAGATGCCTAACGCGAAACGATTCTCTAAAAATTTCTATCTCCAAAATACGCGCCACAAAAACGCAACAGATCCAAAACCCAAGACCCGAGGAAGGTCATATTCCTAAGCTCTGATACCATTCTGTAACACCACGCCCGCCCGGGGAGAGCGAGCGGAGCACCACTGTCGATAAAACTAAAAAATTCCACAATAATAAGGTGTAGAGCATCTAAATCCCAATATAGAAAAGAAACCACTAATCTCAATCTCTTTAAATAATGCCACTAAAAGAAATATGGGGAAGTACACAATACGACAGAAAGATGCTCAACAAATATTAGCGGTGAATAAAATGTAACAATACGAAGAGGAATATTCAAATCAAATGTGAATCACAATAGAAATTATATCAATATAATTTCTCAACAATACATTAACCGGGTCACTAGGCCTCACCACCGTACTGCGCCTATGCATTTTTCTAGCATATCCGAAAAAAGAAATATTGGCGGGTGCCCAACTTCAGTGGCAAATTAAAATCTCATGACAACATGCTCAACAAAAATATAATACCACATGAATCGAAATTAGATTCCAACAAATATTTCCAGATTCCAATGAATTTAACAATTCAATTATGAGTTAATAATCACAAGGAAACAACGAGAATAATACTCGCAAGATTTAGGAGCATATTGTGTAAAATCCCATACCTCAACCACCAAAAGATACCATCAATAATTCTGCCCAGAAACGCTTAAAAAGCCACCAAAAATCTACTCTCAAAGATCACCAAAAACACCTCCAAGAACAACCTCAAAACTGCCCCAGGAACACTTCTAAAAACCTAAGGTTGAATGCATAAATCAAAGGGCTTGTTTGAGTATAAAAGAGAGGAATTAAAAATAGGTTTGATGACAAAAAGTTGTACCAAAGAGGGTCACCCACGACCTTATTTTATAAGGCAAAGAATAAGAGTTGTAAAGAAACAAAACTCTAAAAACTGCTTGCAGCGCAAGTTTTCTGCTGTGGTCGATCGATCGACCCCCAGGTGTCGATCGATCGATCGCCCAAGAAAACTGGCAGTTCACCTAAAAAATGCCTATAAGGCAAAATATTGTAAAATTAATATAAAATCCATTTTAACTCCGTTTTCAAAATCGTGTGAAATTCTCGCCTTTAAAAATAATACCCAACAAGTTTGAGTAATAAAAATAATTTTATCTCAAAATTTATTTTTTCTCTTTATTTCGAAAATACCCTAAAAATTACGCGGGTTGTTACAGGTACCTTATATAACCTTATTATCTCGATTATAAAGATCTCGCATATTGTCCCGTGGTATGATCACTCCTAACTCCCATAATGTGAGCTACTTTGGTCAACCGATCCACTATCACCATATAGTATCGTGACCCCCTTCGCGATAAAATCCTTGGGAATTCTTCCCATTATTACTTAGGAATTCCTAATGTTTGAAGAAAGCCCAGCTGGTTTTGGATGGTCCACCCTTTACCGAAAGACAGGTGACCCATTATCAAAAGGATTTGAGCAATATTTCTCATCATTAAATCCCATTACCGCGGCATTTATGACATGATACATCTTAGTTTCCCTCAAATGTACCTCAAATCTTGATCCATGTGACTCTGCCTCACCGCGTGTTACAAATCCTTCCCCTTATTCTAAAGATAGTTTCTCGTGAAACATAAGCCTCTGACAAATCTTATTGAATAAGCTTCAACTTCCTTAGCAAAATGTTATCGAATTCACACGACAATTATCATCTACTGCCTGATATAAAACCATCCTCGTGGACATTTGGGGAATGATGGTCATAACTGATATAAATGATCAGATAATGAAAGGAGCTACGCGGCGTGCTTTTACGATAAAAGCTAAATTAAAACCGTAATTAATGGGTACAGAGCATCTAATTTCCACGATTTAAATACAAGTTAATAATCCTTTTATTCTCACAATAGTGATTACAATAAAGTTTCTCTCAAAAATAAAATTCTCCAACTAAATTTACACCACTAAATTATACATCAAAATATCTGCCAAATTCATGCTCTAAAATAATTCTCCAAAATAGTCCATAGCGTCCCAATCTACGCCAACCTGCCCTCTTATAAGAAAATACGGTAAAGTAACCAATATAACACGAATAGATGCTCAAAGATAATTATCACGATGAATAGATCACAACAATACGAATCGCATGTACAAATCAAATGCGTAACTCAAGCATTATATCAATTTATTTCTCAATCTCTATATATACCTTATCCCATAATTTCCAAATGTGGACAAAATCAAGATTTAGTCACTTAGGGCGCCCATACACCCTATGTCTCGCGCATTACTACGCAATTAAAATATAATTCTCTTAAATCAATCTCCACATCAGGATTAGGCGACTCTACTGGCCTTAAGTCACAGTAGAATTATCAATTCTGATTATATCCTCGTTTATGTACATTAGCCAAGGTACGAAACACATGTACTAATATCCAAACATCTCTCCAACTCCCGATGTTCACTAGTTTCATGAATAGAGTGTCTCGCAAAGAGAAATCCAAATAAGGAACCCCCCCGATACACTACTACCTAACATTGTCGGTCATCGAGGTCCGTAAGGTCCTCCGTCCATAAGATGTACCTTCCCACAATCTCCGTATGTTGACATACAAGTCTACGCTTCCACTCTTATATCCCTAAAAATAACATGAAACATGGCGTTCTCACTATCCCAAGTTCTCAGCGCTATATATAACGAGTTTTGTCACTTACTCAATATAGAACATGATATATCTTGAGTCACATCTAAATAAATCCCTATGCACTGGGATTGCGTATAACTAAGCAACTTAATCACCGAAGTCTACGATATCATGAAATTTTCATATATATATATATATAGGACCCAACCCTATTTCAGGTGGCACCTCACTAAAGTAATATTACTCATTGGGAGTATCCAGCACGATAGTCTTATCACTCAATCTTCTATCGTTCAAGCATTCGATAATTAATCACTACACATTACCATAATAAGCCTGACTATGTTAACTCAATGCAATAATGATTTATAATGATAAAATATGCCTTTAGTTCCCACCCGGCTCACTCACAGGTGACATCTAAAAGCCCCGTTACCCAAGATACATATATTTATAACCAGACTGTTAAAACCAACGTACCCACTAAACTCGACTCGTACATGACTTTTAGTGTTAACAATTAATATATGTATTAGGACACACCCATGTTATTTGGCATAATCCTTTTCTCGCGAGGATGAAATAAAACTTCATTAGTCTTCACCCAATCGTAGGGTCCCAGCACGCGGCTGTCAACCCGACCCATGAGCATCTGCAATCATTATGCATCTAGGATTTCATCCAATAGTTACCCCCTCCTCGTAGTGGGCAATATATTCTGCTCTTCGGCTTACATGCCCATCCCTGAAATGTTGGCTCAAAATTTCTAGGCCTCAATTACGGCCTTACTAACCTCCCTTTTACTTATTGGACCCCGTCGAGCCTGAAATACGGTATGTTACTATTACAGAGGACTCCATTGGTCCTGCCTAAATTCATCACTCTCGGGTTGTAAATTCCTGGGTCCAACTCTCTGGACCCACTTCCTCCGCTGGAGATCTCACTCCTCCCGTTAATATGCCTACTACCACAATTTATCATTCTCAATCTTATCAATTTCACTTATCAATGTGGACACATTCAACACTGGTAGTTGCACTCTCTACACGTGGGGAAACTTTTCAAGCCATTTCCCGTTACTGGTCCCACTGACCATTTTGGAATGTCCTTCCCTCGGACTTGGCAGTCTTAGCTCCCAATTGCTATTTTCGTCATTCCATTGGATCCACTGGTCCCATGGAGCACGTTGTCGACCCCGCTGGTCTTGGCTGAATTCATCGCTACTTAGTAAGAACTTAAATAGGTTCCTTTACTGGGTATACCTTTCGGTAATGTTTCACTATTACCAATGAATTCAATAGTGTCCTTCAGCTAGGTTTTCAACCCTCCGGGCTTCCCTTCTTTTGGAGGCGGTTATAAATTCCTTGACGACATTGACCAAATCGTCTTTGTCATATATCTCACCCACTTTTGAGCATTTAACTTAGGTACATGGTAATCCTCGGGGCGTAGGTTTTGGGTTCATTGCGTGGTTAGCAATTTTTGGAGATAGAAAATTTTAAGTGATATTCGTAATAGGCATCTAGATTAGATGTGAGGAATTTATTTTTGGAGACGGAATTATTTTTGGAGATTGTTAGCCTGATTTTTTAGAGTTAGGCATTCGGCGAATTTCGAGGGCGAAATTCCATTGTTAGTGGGGAAGTGTAACAACCCGCGTAATTTTGGGCTATTTTAATTAATTTCTGAAAAATGGAGGAAAATAAAGTTTTTGATAAAATTATTTTTATTGCTCAAATATGTTGGTTAATATTTTTAAAGGTGAGAATTTCAAACGGTTTCGAAAACGGAGTTAAAACGGATTTTTAAATGTTTTTAACTCTTGGAATTCTAAATCGGAAAAATTCCTGAAGGATTGATCGATCGATCCTAGAAGTCGATCGATCGACCTCCCTAGATTTCATGAACATTAAGTAATTTTCAAGAGTTGTTTTGACTTCCAACTCTTCATTTCTTTGCCTTATTTAAAGGAGTCGTTTGGCTTCCAACTCTTCAGTTCTTTGCATTATAAAAGGAAGTCGTGGGCAACCCTTTTAACCTACTTTTGGCACAAATTTTGGCAGCAAATATATTTTATATTCCTCTTCTTTTTATATACACATTGGCCCTTGAGATTTGTGAGTTCCAACCTTAGATTAGAGGTATTCTTGGGGCTATTTTGTTGGAGGTTCTTGGAGGAGATTTTATAGATCTTTTGTGTTGATCTTGAGGATGTGATCATTTGTTTCTCATCATGGTTTGAGGTATGGGGTTTTACACAATATTCTCCTTAAATCTCGCGAGTGTCATTCTCTTTGAATTCTTGTTTAATTGAACTCATATTTGAATTGATAAATTCATTGAAATCTGGAAAATAATTGTTGAAATTATTTTGATTCATGTGGTATCATTATATTGTTGTTGAGCACGTTGTCATGAGATTTTAATATGGAACGGATGTTGAGTACCCACCAAAATACCTATTCCTGGGCTATGGCTTGATAAAGCATATGCGGATGGGGTGAGGCCTGGTGACCCATTGATGTGTTGTTGAGAAATTATATTGATAAATGCTTTGAGATTTGCATTTTGATTTGAATATTCGTACTCGTGTTGTTACATTTTATTCATCGCTAACATATACTTGTTGAGCATCTTTTTTGTCGTATTGTGTACTTCCCCATATTTTCTTTTAGATGGCAGGTTAGCGTGGATTGGGACGCTATGGACCAATTGGAATTATTTTAGCATGGATTATTTTGGGAAGAATATTTTTGGAAGATTTGTATTATTCATTTTGTTGTATAGAGCATTGGAGATTTGTATTTTATTTTCGAGTTAGTTGTTGTATGTAATTCGAGAGACTTGGTATTTATTTGAAGAAATTGAGATTTGTAGTTTCTCTTTTGTTGTTGTGGGATTTAGATGCTCTATACCTTGCTATTTGCGAGTTTGGTTAGTTTTATCGATAGTAGTGCTCCGTTTGCTCTCCCCGGGCGGGCGGGGTGTTACAAAGGAACTCTTCTTATTTTCTACATTCCCCTTAGTCGCTGGGTAGGGAGTTCGCTAGGTAAGTTGACTTCCCTCTCGCGTTAAGCTTTCTTTCTTTCCCATAAGAAATATGTTTCGAAATTCCCTTTATAACCCGATCAAATGGACGATTTCATGATCGAACCATTCCCAAATTTCACATTTAGCTTCACACATACTTCTTCATATAAGGTCTTACTCTCATCACTTTAGAATATCCCTATGAGGAAAATTTCGTCCAAAATCTTCAAGTCATGGGTGTTACTACACTTCACCCTCCATAATGGCTTTGGATTCTTCCTTCCCAAAAATCCTCTTGACTCCCTCACCCTTCATTAACAGCGTCGGGTGAGTTTGGAATGGCACAAACGTCATCTATGGTGGTGTTTGGGAAATTAAAACTCCCGAGCAATATATTTATTATCCTCAACCTGAACAACAATTTTGGTGAGTTCTATCTCAATCACCATTTTCCCTAAACCACTTTATATCTTTGGCCGAGTCCGCCTCCTGCTGTTCTTCTAACGACCCTCGCTAGTCATCAATACTCACCTAAGTTATATTTCCTGGCAAGAGTATGTAAGTCGTAATACGCAAAGGGATACAACATGTTAATAATAGGTCTCTACATCAAAGAACGCTATGCTGAAACGTAGAAAGCCATACAGATCCTAAGGACACTAGAACCTGATGCTCTGATACCACCCGTGACACCCTGCCTAATTAAATACCGAGTGGTCAGTCCTTTATTAAATTAAATCAAAGTTTTCGATTGGTTCATTCTTAGCATCACTGTAGAAAAATAATTTTCTTTGTTAAACACCTAATAAGTAATTAAGTTAAGTGTCAAAACATTTAATTTCATAGATTAAGTCCTATTGTTATGATTTAATATACAAAAGCATTTTCATGGACACAAATAATAATATTTAAAACCAAATCATCCAAATGGAATAACCAGGCTGGATTAACCGATCCAAATAAAATATTCCATAACAGAGGACAATGCAATAATTAAAATAATCCCAACTAAAAACTAAAGTCTGAAATAATAAAGAGTACAAGTCTCTCTGAACTAAATAAAAACTGGAAATGTACGACACATGCCCCATCTAAAATGACTAAGTGAAGAGCTAAGATGACAAGGATGAAGTTGTCTAAATGAAAAGACCTGCAACCCCCACACTAGCAACAGCACGTCAACAGTCCGAAGATCTAAGTCTGACGCCCCTGTGGCTGGGCACCTGTAATATATATATCTATATATACTAGAGAAAGAAAAGATGACAGGAAGGTTAGAGCCCGAGTGTAAAATAGCTTTAAAAATAGTTTAGCAAGTATTTAAAATGCTCACGAGTGGATATTACATACATGTTAGTGCCTCATCTCTCACTTGAGAATTCTCACCTCTCAACTAATGTGCACGCCTAACGTATTACTCAACTAATCTTGATAAAACTTAACCAGTTGTCTAGTCTAACCCAATTTCCTCTCACCAATACTGATTCAAGTGATCTCATTGCTATAGTTTATATCTGATAACCTTTTCTTATGAATTTACCAAGCTAGCTGTGTACATCACAATACAGTCTTAATTTCTCAACCACTTAATTCATTTAATATTAATTAATCAATTTTATTCACTTACAATCTCAGTAGATGAATCACTGGTACATATATTTATCACTCATAATATATATACCAATAGGGCACCCCACATTAATCTATGGCGCTGGCATGCACTGCTTTCAAGTCCCTGTATCTCTCGTACAAAGGGAAATACTAGTTCGGAATCACTCTCGAACTGTATTAACACAAAACACACATATTGGAGGTGAATCATAGTTCCAAGTCACCAAGGATACTATGTTCTAGGGTACAAGTCAATATCCCCCATAAAGGTAACATCGAGATAAGACTATCCCGGCGTGGAAACCTCCGTGAAGTAGCGCAGGTATGATTTAACACAGATATTCAAATAACATATATACATGCATTCGTCTCTATATATATATACTAGGGTGTACCCGTGCCGATGGCACGGTTGTAAACGTTTCAAATATTTTGCAATAGTGATTATGTATGAAAAAAATAAGACACACGCGATAACATTTAACGAATTGACACGAAACTATAATTTAATGTGTAGACCCTTGATAATTTCCCATCATATCATCACCAAATCAATAAAAATTGTTATTCAGTTACTCTATTCTTACAAACCCAAAAAAAATTGGAAGGAAGACGTTTATATATTCACATATCTCCCATCTAAAATCCAGTTCCACGAATGCAAAATCATTAACATATAAGCTTGGTTTGATTTATTGGTTATAAATAAATCATTTCAATTGAAGTGTAATGTTAAATGAAATATTATTATAAAAATCCGTCAAAATGACTCATATATTTGTTGTAATAAAATAATTTCGTTGCCATGTATAGGAAGTGAAAATTTATTATATTATTTTCTCTAAACCTATGGGTAACTTTTGCAAGGAAACCTCGATAAATCTTATGTTTGGATTTGTTTATTGGCATTTATGATATGAACAGTCATTTAATGACTCATTCTTTCGTATGAAAATATGACATAGGAGAATAAGCCTACAACTTTACAATGTTAGAAATCTTAAGGAATCTTCATCTTTTTAGAGTGATCAAGTATGTGGACCTACTACCAAACAATTATGACACCATGTCAGGTTGAATATCGAGTTGTGTTCTATTTAATAACACAACAATGGCTATGTTTCTACATTATTGCATAAATACTTTAAAGTTTACATATTGTATACCACAATAGAATTTACATATTAAATATAGTAAAATTATATTTTTAATTTTAAGTTAATTGTCACTTTTTAATTTTGAATTAAATTTTAATTGCAACTTTGGACAAATAGCATGAAAAATGCATATAAAATCTTCATACAAAGCTTCATCTTCAAGACCGAATTTGCAACACAAAATTGAATAAATATCTAATGTAAAATCTGATGTGAAAACATAACTGACCCGAGATAGAGAAACTTTGATTTCCTGCTAATCTGATGTCACGCGATTAGTTGCAAAATCTGATGTGTAAACTTTGATTCACGGGCTCATTAGATCTGAGATAGACAAAATTAAAAAAATCTGAGATAGAGAAAGGTACAAACCTTCACTCGTTAAATCTGAGAAAGAGAAAACAAAACATACCCGAGCTCGCGTTAAACCCGCACCCGACTTTCATTGCAGTTGGTTGGAGACCAAGAGAGAGAGACGGTTGAGGAGAGCAAGAGAGAGAGAGAGAAGGCTGTGAACTCCGGTGGAAGGCTGTGACCCAAGGAGAGTAAAAGTTGTTTACCAGAAGATACATGCCCTCTTTCAAATTCGACGGAACATAGACCCACTCAGTTTTTAGCACGACCAAGGTGTTTTACCAGAGAGAGAGAGATGATATAATATGCGTGTAAAATCCACTTCCAAATACTTTCTCGAGCCACGCACATCGACCCACTCACAGCTATCAAATCGGATGAAAGAGATTCTCATATTAAATTATTATATTATCCCTAAAAATGACTCTCTTCCGTGGAAGAATATGAAACCATTAGATTAAATTTGAAAAGATTTAATCTGAGCCCTCAATTGATAAAGACCAAATCCATCAAATTCAATCTCAGCCATTAGTTGGGGAGGACAAAAAAGTCCATCCTCCTTTATTATATATATATATATATGTATATATATTTACGTTAATCAGATAGGTACACACGCGACCCGTAACATATTCTACCCATATACCATCACGTAATACCCGAATTCTACGTGTAATTAATATATTATTTTATTTTCTCAATACTGTAAGTTCTCTCGTACTTCTCAATCCTCGAAGTGTATCATTTTAATAAATATAAGATCAGTACATGTACTCTTTCTACCCTACTGGCCTAGGTCGTCATTGACTCGCCCAATCCTCAATTTAGCACACACGCAATCATAACTCATTTTATACCCTCATAACCCGACGGTTCAGTTCTATATGAAATTGTGCTACTTGGACCTTACCCACAACCCTACTGGTCCTTCTCAAGTCCCATTATAATATTTAAGTTATGTCTAAGGGTCCTTATAAATTGGGGTTGGATTAACATTCAAAAAGAAAGAAGATTCAGTTTCCAGGAGGAGTCGATCGATCGATGAAAAGGGTCGATCGATCGATCCAGTCGATCGATCGACATTCTTGAATCGATCGATCGATCAAGAAGTATTGACCCAGTTGCTGCAATTCTTTTCCTATGGGTTTCATCAACTTAAATCCTCAAAACCTCTATTAATTCATCCCAAACTCCGAAACAATCAAACCAAAAGTTGTACTATCCTAAGTACATAATTTTTAACATAAAATAAATACAAATTCATCAAGGGTCATCAATTAAAGGGTTAATTCAAGCTAATTCCTCAAGAACCTTTTTTTTATCATCATGTTCAATATCCTCATAATTGTTCCAGATTTCAATCTCTACTGGCATCAATTTCGTAGTTAATCTTCTACATATATGAAGATAGTTGTCCTAACATGGTTTCTCCTCAAAATTATAATATAAATCTCCCAAACAACATTATTTTTACATGAGAACATGAAATTATATCTCCTATACTAGCATGGATGTATTATCAACTCAAGAACATCATGATAGATACTTGCCTCAAGAATGAAGGTCTGAATTCCTATAATTTGATGGGTGGCTGAGATCCTCTTCCTCCGATCTACACTCCGGCAGTGTTTGTCATGAGAACGGTCTAACTAGGATGATCCTAGCCTTGGGAAAGCTCCTAACCTCTCTCCTCTGATGGCTTCTGTGAGTTGTGTTTGTTAAAACCCTAGAAGATAACCTCTAACAACAGATATAGCCTTATGATTTTCGTCATTAATTAAGGCTTAAAATTTGAAATTTCCAAAATTCCCTCCCGGGTCGCCGTCTAGGCCTAAAAATGTCCCGAGACCCAAACTAAACCCCCGACCCCCGAGTGTACTTTTCTGACTATCTCGACCCTTTTGGACGCATTGGCGCACTCGAAATGACCATACGGGTGACTTAGAATTAATTTACTTCTTTTATTCTATTAATTTAGTCCCGACGCGACTGACACGCACGTCCCGACTTAATTTCTATAACTGTCATACTATTCACTCGTGACAATTTAATGAATTCAATCTCATATATTACTTTACTCTTTTAGTAATGTATAACATAATTCTTACCAATAATTACTAACTCTCGTCACTCTAGTAAATATTCAAATTAAAATTTGGATTAATATTAAATTAATTTATCCCTGCTTAATTTAATTAATCCCATAATTAAAGGTCATAAAAATACGGGGATTACAACTGTCCACTATGCAAAAACCTCCTCCTGATAGCAAACAGTGTAGGTATGATATACACATAATAATAAGCATATAATAGGCACTCTCACATCCTATTAAAATAAATAGTATTCACCCAACCCGTACATATATTTTCCATACGTAGTATTCTCTCATTACTACTTATAATATAATTATTTCGATTACGCTTTCTCAAAATTTTCATGGTTAACTTACTGTTCCAATATTTAAAGTATTATTTCCCAAATACTTCCCAATAATTCTGCACTGTGCTAAATTCATCAAATAACAGTTTTCCTCGCTCAAATTAACTGTGTAACTCGATTTGGGTCAAAAATAGAAACTCCCAGATTTTGAACCTGTCATTTGAACCAGAAGCTATCTCTTTTGAATGAGATCACATGTCGTTAGAACGACATATCACGCGACATGGGTTCCCATTCGAACCAGGCTCCATCTCATTTGAACAAGATTGAGCAGTTTCGTCCCCATCCTGCACCTGCTATATTTTTCCACCATTAACAACTCTAAAACCTCTACTGCTCAGTCCCATACACCAAAACAGCAGCCCAAATTGATATCACAACATGTTTAGATGATTTATAGCAAACTATAATCATTAAATCTTTATAATACAAATATGAAATACCCAAATTTAAACATTAAAGCCCTAGTTCTTCCAAATTTCAATTCAATGACCATTAAAAACCAGATTCGTTTCTCAATCACAACGTATAATTTCGGGATTACTATTCTACATGCATAGGGGTTCAATTCTTCATCAAAATAACTCTTAATCTATTATTTAAATTCTTAAAATTCACCCAATTCAATTCTAAATCATATGTTTGATTCTTATGCTAATATGAGCACAATTATTGCTAATAGAAAGCAAGTAATAAACACTTGCCTCGATTGTGATGGTCTGATTGACTGATGAAATTGATAGAGACTTGTTCTTCGTCTTCCGATCTACGCTTTGGTGGGATTTGTGGTGTGAGTTCTTGAGTTTTGCACCAAAAACACCTATGGACTTTCCTTCTTCCTCTCTCTCTCTCTCTCTCTCTCTCTCTCTCTCTCTCTCTCTCTCTCTCGTAGGTTTAGAAACTGAAAAACTCCTTCTCACCCACGTACACCCATCTTTAATTATCTAATTTTCATCCATAATAATTTCCCCAAAATTCAAAAGAACAAAATACCCCTACGGGGTGCCAATTAGGCCTAAAAATATTCTGGAGTCCAAATAAAATACCCAGGGAGAGTTTTTTTACTATCTCGACCCTTTCGGACTCAATGGTGCAGTAGAAATGACCATACGAGTTACTTAAAAATAATTTACTTCTTTAATCCATTAAATTAGTCCCGACACGACTCACACGTGCATCCTGACTTAATATACCAAACTGTCGTATTTCCCACTCTCGACAATTTATAAAATTTCATAATTCCATATTATGCATTTACACAGTAATATTCAATAATACTCATCAATAAGTATTAACCCTTGGCACACTAGTTAATTTTAATTTTAATTCGAATTAATTAACAATTATTTTCTCATATTTTTAATTTAATTAATCCAACAATAATAATTAATCCTGTAATTATTTAATATCATAAAAATACGGGATGTTACACAAGTGTATCTAATAATTTCTTTAAATCTGTGATTTAAACGCTTGCAAAATATTTTCAAAAGGTTTTGGGCTCTTACCCTTATCAAATCTATTTTCCAAAATATTTTAGGTGTCCAACCACAGGGACATGCAGCGTGATGACTCATTCCAGGGATGTGTAGTTGTAGCAATTGTGGAGACTTGTAGAAGTTTGCTTAGACACTTCCGTTATTTATTCCTAGACTAGATTTACTTTGTAGTATTTCATTTGGGCATGTTTCCCCTTCAGACGATTTCGTGTTTCAGATATTCAGTATTTATCAGACTTTATTCAAATTTAATTTTATTTACCTTAGACTTGTAGTTGGATTTTTTTTGGGGAACCAATGGTTTATTCGGTATTATCTATTCAACTATTTATTATATGATTAGTTCAAACTATTATATTGCATGGATGGTTTGGTTATTTTATTTTTTGCATGTTATTATATTAATGCAAGATAAAATTGGCATCGGCTTAATTTAACATAGGTAGTTAGTAAATTAAAAAGTTATCGACAGTGATGCTAAGAATGAACCAAATGGGATTCCTGTTTATTTAAATAAAGGACTGATAACCAATGGTTAAAATAGGTGGGGTGTCACACCATACTCTCTCAGTAGCTGAGGCGGGAATAACATTTCCCCGAAATTAACTATTCTTGAGGTTTTGTGAATTCTTCAATGTAGTTCCCGACCAATGTCTCTCAAAAACATATCGGATTGTGAATGGAGTTCATTAGATAAATGAACTATCTGGTACCAATATAGGAATTCCATAGATTATATGTTGCTACTCCCGGTCCCATACTACAGACGTTGTTTTATATCTTAAGGCAAGGAAAGATGACAGGGTTTTAATAGTCAATCTCCTAGATTTCAATAAAGGGTACTGGGATTAAGGCTTTATTGATCGAAATTGACAACATCCTCCTCTTTCGCAAGGCGATCAATATCCGCTGTTTATGTACCCGGAGTAGGGAAGTGACATTGGTAAACATTTTATTTCTTCTTACTAGAGCTCTTACTTGGTTACATGATTACTGTTGAATTTTTTATTTTACCATCTCGATCAATCAAGAAGGAACCCTCTCTTTTCCTCATCAACAGAGAGAAACTACTCAAAGTTTGGAACCTAAGGAGGCCTTTGGTTTAAGGTGGTGAGAATCCCCGTACTGACTCCTTCCTTCTCGAATATAAGAATTTTACCAGCTGCTCGCCTGGTAGATACAATTCTTAAGGTTCCACTTTTTTCAACAAGTTAGGAAGCTTATATTTCTTCTTCGTTTGAATCTTTGAGCATTGAGTCCATCCCTACTGTGGAAGAAAATTAAATGGCTCTCAAAAAGAGGACTCTGCTGATGGACGATGATGATATGAGTCCTGCCTCCCCCAAGGCCAAATCTTCTAAGAGGACTGAACAAGAGGCCCTTCTGCCCCTAAATTAGACTCATTAGTCCGAAATAAGGGGAGGAAGGAAAAGGACCCTTCCTCAATGTCCTTATTTTCCTCTAAGAAGGGTTAAGCTAACATGTCTGGGAGAACTCGCTAGGTGATGTCAGTGGCCAAGAACTCCTCCTTGGCTTTTAGTTTGCTGAAGAGGGGAGTGTTCGCGCTTGACCGTGAGCAGGTCAACTAGCTGTCATATGTTCATCTCTCTACTCATACTACTCAATCATTATCTCTGGTAAGCCAAATTTCTTTTTATTTTGCCTAGATTTATTAAACTTTTTATTCTTTATTTTGAAATATTCTTTGTTTCTATATTTGCAGTTTGTGGCAAACTTCATTACTATTTTGGAAAATCGCTCTGACGAGTACAAATAAATAACAATTTGACAACGGACTTTGACAAGTCCAAGGGCACTTTTACTACTGCCCAAAAGGAATATAATGATGAGAAAAAGTACACCAGTGCGGTTATGAACGTGATGAAGAACATACGCGACCAGCTAAAGGTTGCTCATGACCAACTGAAGGTTACAGCATTCTAGCCCTTCTTGAAGTTAACTTCCTAATGAAATCCAACTATCATTTGGCATCGTCAAAGGATTTAGTATATCCCTTGTTGTATATAGCCTCTTTAGCTGTAGAAAGATCCTCGCATTTATTCTTTAGATGATCGTGTTCAACCACAAGTTGATCAAAATGCTTCTGCCAACCAAGCTTCCTCTGCATCTACTAAGGGCAAAAACTAGGAGACCCAAGAGTAGGTAAAGGGAAAGGAGACTAGTTATAAATAATTAGCCTATGAATTCTTGTATTTTTTTTAGGGGGGAGGGTCTTCGTGTGTAAGGGCCTTGTCCATTTTGGTTATTAATGAAATAATTCGTTACAAATTTTAATCATGTCTTGTATTATTATTGAATTTACCTTTTCGATGCTTACTTTTAATAACATATCAATGTTCTCGAAGAGATACCTTCTTGTTCCCGTAATGTAGATGTCATTATTGGTCAGAAGGCTAGCGCTATTACTACTTGGAAAGCTCTTAAGAAGATAACTGATGCTTATAAAGGTCAGTCTTCCTTAGTGGCTAAAATGAAGGATGTTATGAACAATTTGGGAGATGTAGGCACCCTTATGGAGAAGGAGGTAAACTCCTTGAAGAAGCATCTTATTGAAGCCAAGGACATCGAGGATGTTGGGACCCTTTTATAAATCGAAAATAATTCCCTTAAGAAATAACTTGTTGAGGCAGAAGATGATCGAATAAGGGCTTGTGTTGTGATAATGGGCCTTAGCCGTGATATACTCAATCTGTTTTACCTCTTTTGGATGGATCTTAGGGCAGCGTGGTCTGCTGGTTACGAGGAAGAGTGGATGGATTCCCCCATTAAGCTAGACGAGTCAAAGCAACTATCTTACAAGCACGGTTGGCTATATGACGTGGGAGTCTTATAATTTTCCAAGGACTCTTAACTCTGGTACTAGTAACAAGTTGATTCTCCAATGTATAGGCATCCACCCTTTGTAAGTGAAGAAAGTTAGGTTCCAATGAATATCATTGCTCTTCAATTGGCCAAGAGCTATATATCCTCACATGAGAGTGATGATGAATTCCGAGTAGATTTAAACGATAGCTGAAGATGAGCTATTATTGTCGTTCTTGCTCGCCAATGAAGATTATTGTTTATTTTTTCCCTTCATTATTGTAAACAGAAATTTTGTTAATTATAACTCTTTGTAACAATAAGTGGTTATGTAATATCATTATTCTGCATTCTTCCATTCCATTATGCCAAGTATGTATTTTATTGATTTATCTTACCTTTTAGGTTGTGTCATCACACTACCTTAGGCCTAGAACAGACTATAGAAAAAATGCACATGGTTTTAGGGTCATCCAACCATTCAAGATTTTTATCCAATCAAAGTCGGGTACATTCAATGCCTAGGGATCCCCCATAGGTATTTTTTTTGCCTGGGCAATTCATGAGGTTTTCGTGTTTTTCATGACGAAGACTTTTATACCTTAGGTTTAATTGCAATTAACAACTTTTAATTAAAATTAGAATGAGGTGGTGGTGATCAACGCTATGACCATTAATTAAAATGTAAGCCTACTATTTTGGAACAATGTTAATTAACTAACTGACCCGTTTGGGCTTATACTTATTAGAATCGATAGATCAAACTGCGAGAATCATAAGTTTGAATCACCCTATATCTTTGACTCACTTGAGTCTATATTATATAGGTACTCATCTAGTTTGAAAATAGTGACAAAATTGAGTCATATACTTTTCAACCAATAAGCCTTCAGACTCTACATTATATTTCCTCTAATAGTCCAAAGGTATAAACTCCAACACCACACCTAGGATTATTTATGTGTTGCATATGAGATTGCATTCTTCATAATATGGGTTTGTGTGAGTTAAATCCCATCAAAATAATTTTTCCATAATTTTTGGGATATTTTAAATAATTTTTAAGATTTTTAAAACAATTTTTAGAAATTCAAAATTGAAGTTATTAAGTTTGTGGGTTGTTTTGTAATTATTTAAAGATGTTAAAATCTTGCTTGGGCAGAAACCAAATGCGCTTAATAATTGTGTGGGTACAAATTGTATTTCTAAAATATCAAAAACACGCGTTTTATACGCCATCTCAACCTTACACGTGTTAGACTCATAACAATTGAATTTGTGTCTTCTTGCCCTCACATACCTGTATTTGATTGTGAACCCTTGGATCATTTTAATATAAAGCCTGCATGCGTTCTTACCTGATCCTTGTGTTTACATTTAAACCAATCAGAGTCTTTATAATTACGGTGCATTGGTAGCCATCAGATTTACCTCGATCTCTTAAGACTCAATCCTCATTATTCAATTGCTTTGAAGTTCCAGAGGCTTTCATGGCTTAGTATAAATAGATGCCATACGTGTTGCGATTATAATCTTTTGTTCACCTCACTTTTGAGAGAAAATAAAGAGATAAGGGAGAGAGAGAAAGAAAGAAAGAAAGAAAGAAAGAAAGAAAGAAGAGAGAAAAAATAAAACCCTAACCTAAACTCCAGCCAAATCTCAACAGAAAATCATTTTTGAGAGTGTGTTAGTTCGAGAGTTGTGAAGATCATTCCTCTTTTATTATTAATCTCTTTCCAACTTAATCACACCAGTTTGATCTCATATTCTTTCATAGAAAACTGAGCTTGAAATTATATGATACATTTCACATCTATCTCTCTTAGTTTTGATTTCTTATTTTGAGAAATCATAGTTTTGTTGGCTATTTTCAACTTTTATGTTTTCAAACCCTAAACCCAACAAAATAGTTTTTGATTTCAGTTTCTTTAAATATTCAGACTTAGATCTAGTTTAAGATCTTGATTGGGGATTTACACTTTCATATATTTCACTTTTTATGAAATAGTCTGTATATTTTCAAAATAAGAAAGTGTTTGGGATCTTGGCTCGTGTATATAGCAAGATTCCCTCTTGATCTATGGATAAATTGAAAGATCCAAAGTCTGATAGTTTTGATAAAACTAATTTTGGAAATCTTTACATATTTGTGATATGTTTATAATTTGATTAGCATCCTGTCTGTAATTAAGTGTGTGTAAGTTGCTTGCATATGATTTAGAGCACATCACCACTTACATTTTCACACTACTACACTAAAAAGTGTTGGTATTGAGATTTTGGGCTTTTGAGTCGACATAAAGCTAAAAGAAGTGGAGTTACAAAGCTGAGAGAACATCAACAACATTAGAGCCTTGAGAGAAATGACAAAATCCAATGGAGTTGGTACATTTCTGAACTTAGAATTAGGTATGATTGTGTGTCTTGATTGTTAAATAGTTTGTAACATATTACTCTATTTTAGTGAATTTTTACTTTTCAGGTGTAGAGGCCTCTGTAGATGTTTCCCCAATTGGGTGGGGTTTTACCATGTTAAAAATTGTAGTTGTATACTTCCTCTTCCTCTCATCACTTTCTTGAGGCTGTGTCGATTTAATTTCTTTATAAGTTTTGGTTTTTAAAACTGGTAAACCTATACCTTAAATAACTCGTTCATACTATTTTACACATCTTGTGTTAAGAAATTTCTCTTAAGAAACGAGTTTCTTCGACAAACTGTTCAGAGCCATTTAGATAGTTTAATCTTGTATTAAACTAATTAAGTGGTATTTTTTTCAATTGGTATCAGAGATTTGGTTTTTCAAAATTATTTAGATCATGTGTTTCTGAAATTGTTTTCTTCAAACAAATTATGGACGAGAAATTTGAGAGATTAGGTAACCTGTCCAGGCCCCCTCTCTTTGATTGAACCAATTTTCCTTACTGGAAGGTAAGGTTGGTTGCTTTCATCCAAGGGACATTGGTAGATAATGTATGGGAAGCTACTGAAAATGGTTATACTTTACCTACTAAACCAACCGCTAAAGGAAGTACTGTGAGGATTTGAAAGTTACTAAGTGAATTCACTAAAGAAGAGAAATAGACTTCCCTTAACAATAACAAAGGCAAAAATGTCATATTTTTTCTATCAATGAACAGAAATTTAAGAGGATATCATTTTCTTCTATCTCTAAGGAAGCATAGGACACCCTAGTGACTGCACATGAGGGTGACACCAGAGTTAAAGTTGTTAAAACACAAATATTAATCCAGCAGTACAACTCCTTGATCATGACTGAGACTGAGTCATTTGATGACTTCTATATTAGATTGACAGACGTTGTGACTAAATTACATGCCAATGGGATTGTTTATGATAGAAAGGAAATTGTCTCAAAAATACTAAGATCACTTCCACAAAAATTTGATAATAAGAGATATGCAATTGAGGAGATGGATGTTCAAAATCTCACACCTGAACTCCTCAGTAGCATATTAAGAACTGAGTATATGGAATTAGAATTTAAGAAATAATTAACCCAGTTCCAAAAGTGACAGTCTGCCTCCAATCTTATTTTTTCATCTAAGTTGACCACACCTGAACCTAGTATACCTGACATTGACTTAAACTCTGATGAGGACTATAATTTAGATAGTTTGGATAATCATCTCGCCTTAATGTCTAAACAGTTTAAGAAAATTATCAACTTTCGAAATAAAATAGCAAAAAGACAAGCCAAACCTACTTATCCAAACCAATCCAATAATAGGCCTCATAAGAGAAGACAAGACAAACACCAGACTGATAATCACAAGAGACCCGAGAGAGACCTTATAAATGTTGAATGTTATATATGTGGGAAGTTAGGACACATAGCTAATGACTGTAGAGTTAACTTAGACAAAATTCACAAACATAATAGGGCTCATATATGCAAGACTTGGGATGACTCAAGTGAATCTGAAAATGATAAACCTATGTCATCTAACACTTTTGACCCTTTTATGTCATTCTTTGATAAGATAATCTACAGTGATGATGAGGAATCTGATCATGTTATGTTAACTGATACTATGCCTACTGGTTTATCTGCCTTATTACTTGAGAATGTTGATGATGCTTCAAATGTTGTGTGTGTGAGTCAAATGGAACACTCTATTATGATGTCAATGGGTGTGTGAGTCCTAAAAATGAACTACTAGGGGACCCTGTACACTGCACACTTAGCGACTCCGACAACAATGACCTTCATGAAATTCACACATTGTACACAAATACTCTCAAGAAAAGCACTAGACTTGAAAATATTGTCAAGGATCTTACCCAGAGGATAGAAACTCTAAGTTCTATGATAAAATAGAATGCTGAAGAGTACACTACTCAATGTATAACTCATGAGAGTGAGACCAAAAGTTTTGAACAAAGGCTGAAAGATTTATCTGACTCAAATGAAATTTTGGAAAAGATATACAAAGGAACATTGTTAGAATTGGAACAAACAAAAGAAAAGGCATCAACAATCTTCAAAAAATTTACAAAATTTAAAAATAATTCTAACTGTTTTGAAGATTGTGTTGGTGAAAGTAAAACCAATTCTGATGACAGAACTAGAATAGGATTTAGTCCCAACTCTAAGATGCTAACTCAAAACTTTGAAACAAATAAGTTTGTGTCTGGTGGCAAAAGACCAGTTGAAATTTGTCCAGACTTTCAAGGTTTGAAAAATGAGTTTGATATAAAACAATAGAAGTTAAACATTGGTGAATCAAGTAACTCTAAGCATAATTTTAAAATAAGGCTAAATACGTCTGCTCCCCCTATTTTATAACTTGATTCATCATTTCATCATGTGCCACCTAGGAATAAGACAAGAGCTCAAAACCTAGACAAGCCTTTGAATAATCATTTTCCTAAGGTTTTGAGTTCTACGCGCCATCTTTACTATTCCTATTATGATGTCTATGGACATTCCCTTGATGGTTATTATTCCAAATGTCTATGTAATCCAATCTATAACTCTCTTTTTTACCATAACTTCAACTATTCTATGAGAATCCGAAACAACTATGTCCTTCTTAGACAGCCAGACAAGAATTATAACTATTAAAACAGAAAGAGAAGGACTAATATTAAAAGACCATCAATAAGAAGGAATCCTAGATTCTTTTCTAAAACTAATTGCTCAAACTGTTTATAATACTAATAAATCTGCGTAAAAATATTTTTAAAAAAAAGACAGAAGCTCACAAGTTATATCAAATATGAGCTAATAAGCGCAAATTGAAAACTAGAGCAATTTGGGTCAGAAAAGGTTATATATTACCCCAGTTGAAATGCAACATTGTGATCAGTTCTTTTAAAGATGAATACACAACAACTGGATGGTATTTAGACTCTGGATGTTCCAAACATATGATCGGGGATGATTCCAAACTTTCAAACAAAACTAACTTCTTCGAAGGAAAAGTCTTGTTTAGAAATGGTGTATCAGCCCAGATCATTGGTAAAGGAACACTCCATGAATAAGGATTACCCATTCCTGAAGATGTTCTCTTGGTAAAAGGTCTTAAAGCCAATTTACTAAGTATATCACAGTTTTGTGACTCAAACCATATTGTCACTTTTTCAAAGAACAACTGCAAAATTTTAAATGAAAAAGGTGAATGCATTATTACAGGACTCCGTACTCCAGATAACTGTTACACGGTCAATCCAAGTATAGAGGTTTGTAACATTGCTAGAATGGATGACAATGAGATATAGCATAATAGGTTGGGTCACATTAATTATGATAGTCTTAGCAAATTATGCTCCCAAGAGATAGTTAGAGGTCTTCCTAAGATCAAAATAATTTCAAACATCATATGTGGTCCCTGTCAATAAGGAAAAATTATTATGGCTCCCCACAAGAAAATTAAAGAAGTTATATCCACTAAACCTCTTGAACTCATCCATATGGACCTAATGGGTCCTTCTTGTACTGTTAGTCTTTACGGAAATAGTTACATCCTTGCTATGATTGATGGCTTCACTCGATTTACCTGGGTTGACATTTTAAAACACAAATCAGAAACCTTACGTAAGTTTTTGAAAATCTTAGTTCGTATAGAAAATGAAAAGGATTCCCATGTAGATAGAATTCGTAATGATAGAGGAGGAGAATTCATAGATTCAGGTGTCATTGAATATTGTGACTATAATGGTTATGAATATGAATTTAGTGCTCCTAAGACACCTCAAAAAAATGGAATTGTTGAGCGTAAAAATCTCACTCTTCTAGAAATGGCCCGTGTGATGATTCATATAAAGAACCTGCTTAAATATTTTTTGGTAGAATCCATTCGTGCAGCCTTCCATATAATTAATCGTGTTTACTTAAGGAAAAATACCAAATAAACATCCTATGAGCTTTGGTATGGGAAGAAACCAAACCTAAAATACTTTAGAACCTTTGGTAGCACCTGTTATGTCTGTAAGGACTGAGAACATCTGTCTAAATTCGAAACCAGAGGAGATAAAGCCATTTTCTTAGGATATTTTCCAAATAGTGGAGCCTACCATGTCTACAATCTTCGTACCAAAACCATGATGGAATTTATTAATGTGGTTGTAAGTGACACTAATGTAAAAAGTAAGACCAAAGAACCAACTATTGTGGATGAGTCCAAAAACAATTTAAATTATGACTCTCCAAAAATAGTTGAATTTGTACCAACTGAGACCCCTGAAGTACCTAACTAGGTTTCCAAATATCATCCTTTAGATAGTGTAGTTTGTAATCCTACTGAGCATGTTCATACAAGATCTCAACTTCGTAACATTGCTCATTTTGTATGTTTTGTGTCTCTTATTTAGCCAAATATTGTAAATGAAGCCATAAATGACTGTGGATAAGTGCTATGCAGGAGGAACTTCTTCAATTTGTCATTCATGATGTATGGTATCTTGTACCTAGGCGTAAAAATAAAAGGGTTATTGGCACACGTTGGATTTTTAAAAATAAAACAAATAAATCTAGGATGATTATTCGTAATAAAGATAGACTACTTGCCTAGGGCTACTCTCATATTGAAGGAATAGATTTTGAGGAAACTTTTGCTCCTATCACTCGCCTCGAACCTGTTCACCTACTTTTTGCAAAAGCTTGTCATTTGCACTTCAGACTATATCAAATGGATGTTAAGTTAGCCTTCCTTAACAAAATTTTAACTGAGGAGGCCTATATAGAACAACCCAAAGGGTTCATTGAGCCTCATCATCCAAATTATGTCTGTTATCTTAAAAAAGCTCTTTATGGGTTAAAACAAGCTCCTACAGCTTGGTATGAACGCTTATCCACCTTCCTTTTAGACAACGATTTGAGGGAATGATCAAACCTTTTTTGTCAAACATTTTGACCATAATATTACTATAGCCCCCTAATTTTATGTTGACGATATCATTTTTGGATCCACTTCCACTTTAGAAGTTAAGACCTTCTCAGACATTATGCACAAAGAATTTTAAATGTCACTTATGGGGGAGTTACAATTGTTCTTAGGACTCCAAATTAAATAAAACTCAGATGGCTTATTTGTATCGCAATCTAAATACGCTTTAGATATTGTCAAGAAGTTTGGCCTAGATACAACAAAAGAAGCTAGGACTCCTATGAGTACTTCAGTCAAACTTTTAAAAGATGAGAATGGCAAAGCCCTTGCTTCCACCTTATACCGTAGTATGATAGGAAACTTACTTTACCTTACTGCCTCCCGTCCTGACATCATGTACTCTATCTGCGTGTGTGCCCGATATCAAAATAATCCTAAAGTGAGTCATCTATTATGCATTAAAAGAATTATCAAATACATTAAAGGCACACTAAATTTAGGACTTTGGTACATTAAATACACTTTTAGTACTATATTAGGTTACACTGATGTTGATTGGTCTGGTAGTCCCGACGATAGTAAGAGTACTTCAAGAGCATATAACTACATTGGTAACAATTTGGTAGGATGGAGTAGTAAAAAACAAAACTCCACTTCCTTGTTTACTATCGAATCCGAATATATTGCCGCAGGAAGTTGTTGTGCTCAATTACATTGGCTAAAACAAATGATGAAAGATTACAGTATAACTGAAGATAAGTTACATCTCTATTATGATAATCAAAATGCGATTAATATTTCTAAAAATCCAGTTCAGCACTCTCGTACCAAACATAATAAAATCAGATATCATTTCATACGCGAGTTAGTTGAATCTAATGAGTTATAAATTAATTACCTACCTACTAAATTGCAATTAGTACACTTATTTACTAAACCATTGGATTGTCTTAGATTTGAATCTTTGCACAAATCTATTGGTATGGTTATGGCAGAAAAATGATTTACTGTTTCATACTTATTTTCTTTACCCTTTGTCCATTTGAGACAAAATGGGGGAGAAATTAGAGTCTTCTTGGATATTCTTGCTATATTCTCAACTAAAAAGCTTGATCTTAGTTATCTTATTTTCAAGAATCAGTACCTTCATTTACTTCAGATTTTTTATAGCGTATTGGTCAGTAATTAGTTGAGTTCTGTAATTTTTCTTTTCTAGGATATTGGGTAGATAGAATTTTTGTATAAGAATACGTTTTCTTATTTCTTTTGAATCCCTATAAGTCCTCGATGACTCAAAGGAGATTTTGTCTCATATTTCCAAAGGGGGAGATTGAAGCACCCTATATCTTTGACTCACTTGACTCTATATTATATAGGTGCTCATCTAGTTTGGAAATACTGACAAAATTGAGTCATATCATTTTCAACTAATAAGCCTTCAGAATCTACATTCTATTTCCTCTAATAGTCCAAAGGTATAAACTCCAAAACCACACCTGGGATCATTTATGTGTTGCATATGAGATTTAATTCTTCATAATATGGGTGTGTGTGAGTTCAATCCCATCAAAATAATTTTTTTTTATAATTTTGGGGATATTTTAAATAATTTCTAAGATTTTTATAAAAAAAATAAGAAATTTAAAATTGAAGTTATTAAGTTTTTGGGTTGTTTTGTAATTATTTAAAGCTGTTAAAATCCTTCGTGGGTAGAAACCAAATGCGCTTGATAATTGTGTCGGTGCAAATTTTATTTCTAAAAGATCAAAAATACGTGTTTTATATGCCATCTTCGCCTTACACGTGTTAGACTCACAACGGCTGGATTTGTGTTTTCTTTCCCTCACATACCTGTGTTTGATTGTGAACCCTTAAATTTTTATTTTAATCTATGGCCTGCATGCGTTCTTACTGATCCTTGTATTTACATTTAAATCAATCAGAGTCTTTATAATTACAGTGCATTGGTAGTCATCAGATTTACCTCGATCTCTTAAGACTCAATCGTGACCATTCATTTGCTTCGAAGTTCCAGAAGCTTACATGGCTTAGTATAAATAGATGTCATATGTGTTGCGATTACAATCTTTTGCTCACCTCACTTCTGAGAGAAAATAAAGATATGAGGGAGAGAGAGAAAGAAAGAAGAGAGAAAAAAGAAAACCCTAACCTAAACGCCAGCCAAATCTGAACAGAAAATCATTTCTGAGAGTATGTTAGTTCGAGAGTTGTGAAGATCATTCCTCTTATGTTCTTAATATCTTTTCCAACTTAATCACACCAGTTTGATCTCATTTTCTTTCATAGAAAATTGAGATTGAAATTCTGTGATACATTTCATGTCTATCTCTCTTAGTTTTGATTTCTTATTTTGAGAAATCATAGTTTTGTTGGTTGTTTTCAACTTTTATGTTTTCAAACCCTAAAACCAACAAAATAGTTTCTGGTTTCAGTTTCTTTGAACATTCAGACTCGGATCTAGTTTAAGATCTTGATTGGGGATTTACACTTTCATATATTTCACTTTTGTGAAATAGTTTGTCTATTTTCAAAATAAGACAATGTTTAGGATCTTGGCTCGTGTATATAGCAAGATTCTTTCTTGATCAGTGGATAAATTAAAAGATCCAAAGTCTGATAGTTTCGACTAAACTAATTTTGGAAATCTTTACATATTTGGGATCTGTTTGTAATTTGATTAGCATCATGTCTATAATTAAGTGTTTGTGAGTTGCTTGCATGTGATTTAGAGGACGTCACCACTTAAACTTTCACACTACTACACTGAAAAGTGGTTGTACTGAGATTTTGGACTTTTGAGTCAACGTAAAGCTAAAAGGAGTGGAGTTACAAAGCTGAGAGAACATCAACAACATCAGAGCCTTGGGAGAAATCAGAAAATCCAAAGGAGTTGGTACATTTCCGAACTTAGAATTAGGTATGATTGTGTGTCTTGATTGTTAAATAGTTTGTAACATATTACTTTATTTTAGTGAATTTTTACTTTTGAGGTGAAGAGACCTATGTGGATGTTTCCCCAATTGGGTGGGGTTTTACCACGTTAAAAATTGTACTTGTATACTGCCTCTTCCTCTCATCCCTTTCTTGAGGTTGTGCTGATTTAATTTCTTTATAAGTTTTGGTTTTCAAAACTGGTAAACCTATACCTTAAATAACTCGTTCATACTGTTTTACACATCTTTGTGTTAAGAAAATTCTTTTAAGAAAAGAGTTTCTTCAAAAAACTGTTCAGAGCCATTTAGATAGTTTAATCTTGTATTAAACGACTTAAGCGGTACTTTTTTCAAAGTTCCGAAATAAAAACTTATGAAAACTAATTAAGCTAGAAATAACTTAAACAAGAGAGAATTAAAAAGTAAAAATTCTTGATATTGGATGCATTCCAAGCCCTTGGTATCTCCCTGCCCTTTATTGTTTCTAACTGGTAGGCTCCTTTCAAATCGTCTCTGATAACCTTTAATGGTTCCTCCCAGTTAGGTCCCAACTTGCCATCTCCATGTTTTTAGCGCTACAGAGGACTATTCTGAGGATGTTGTCATTGATATGGAATTTTTTCAGATTGACACCCTTGTTGTATTGCTTGGATAACTTTTTTTGGTAAAAGGCTAGCTTTATTATGGCATGCTCCCTTCGTTCTTTTGCTAAGTCAAGTTCAGTGCTTACGGCTTCATCATTCAAACCTTTCTCGATAATGGTTGTCTTCATGATTGGCAGGACAACTTCCACAGGAATGATAATCTTCATACCATATGTTAGAGCGAAGGGTGTTTCTCCAATAGGCCTTCTGGGCGTAGTGTGATATGCCCACAAAACATGTGGAAGCTCGTCCGCCCAATCTCTCTTTGCTTTCTCTAATATATTTGTTATGCCATCGAGCATAATTTTATTGGAAGCCTCTGCTTGCCTGTTGCTTTGGAGGTAGGCCATAAAGTTTAAATTGTGTTTGATGCCATAGTTATCGTAAAAATCCTTAAAGGGTCCACTTTTAAATTGTGTGTTTTTGTCCGTAATGATTGTCTTGGATACCCCAAAATATGTCATGATGTTTCTCCAAATGAACCTGATCATATCAGTATTTCTGATGTTCGCCAGTGGTTGTGCTTCAAATTATTTTATGTGGTAATCTGTGTCGACTAACAAATACTTGTGGTGTTCTGGTGCTATTGGGAGTGACCCTATAATTTCTAGTCCCTATTGGGCGAACGACCATGGATAAGTTAGTGACTTCAAGTCCCTGGCTGGATGATGAAGCATGGGGGATAACTTTTGACACTTTTCACACTTCTCGACATAAGAGGTTGCATCTTTCTGTAGATATGGCCACTAGTATCCTTCTTTGATTTCTCCAAAGGTAATGTACCTTCCTCTTATGTGGCTTCTATAGATCCCATCGTGCAGTTCATAAAGAACTTGGTCGACGTCACTTGGATATACCCATTGGAGGTAAGGACTTGTGAAGTACCTTCTATAAAGTTTTCCTTCGGTCTCTAAGTAAAATCGCACAGCTTCAACCCCAACTTGGTGGGCTTACTTTTTATCGTTCGATAAAAAGTCGTCATATAGATAAATAATTGAGTCCATCCAGTTGAGACTTTTTTGCACTGTGAGAAAATGCTCGGTTATCACTAGCCTTGTAAAGCTAGGATTAGCGGGGAATTCCACTTCAATTGTTTTTCTTAGAACGGAGTCTACTGCTGAGCTTAGGACTGCTAAGGCACCAACATGGCTATTATGCCCCAGGGGAATTATTGAATGTGAACTTCCTTAAAATTTTGACATCAAATCGTGAGCCATATATATGTATGCCGCCATTCGTTCATCCTTAGTGTTCAAGTATCATGTTACTTAGTTGGATACCAACTTTGAATCGCAATATACATCGAGGATATTTTCTCATAATAAGTGAGCTTTAAATAATCCGACTATGAGGGCTTTGTATTCAGATTCGTTGTTGGATGCTTCAAAGTAAAGACTAATTCCTTGCTCGATCATGGCATTCTCTAGTGTGATGAGGGAAATTCCTACTCCATCCCCTTTAAAGTTAGAAGCGCCATCCACGCATAGTGCCTATTTTCTGGATTGATCAATCCCATTGTATTTTAATTGATCAACAATCTGTTGATCACTCTCTTAATTTTCCCCCATAAATTTTACGATAAAATTAGCCAACACTTGTCCCTTAATCATTATTCTTGGTCGGTGGTGCATATCAAACCTCCCAAGTTTAATCGACCATTTGGACATTCGTTCAGATAGGTCAGACTTTCGAAGAACAT
This sequence comes from Sambucus nigra, assembly GCA_949130495.1. NCBI lineage: Eukaryota > Viridiplantae > Streptophyta > Magnoliopsida > Dipsacales > Adoxaceae > Sambucus > Sambucus nigra. The sequence continues at coordinate 184,952,121 of OX422209.1, read as the reverse complement.
TTTTAAAGGGAAAAGATACGATTATTTTAATTGAATGAGCTTCAAAGTAGTATTTTAGTTTGCGAGACGTAAAAACCAAAGAGTATGCCAATTTATCTAGTAGGAGGTAGCGATGCTCGACATCCAGGTGTGTCTTGCTAACGTAGTAAATAGGGGATTGTCGTCCTTACTTTTCACAAAATAAGGTTGAAATGATCGCATGGCTTGAAACTTCTAGGTAAAGATAAAATGGATCTCATGGGTTTAGGATAGTTACCAAAGGGGATTTGCTCAGATAGAATTTGATTTCCTCAAGGGCCTTTAAGCATTCGTCATTTTAAGAGAGGAATTTCTCTTTCTTCAGCAATTGAATTAATGGTCGACATCATTCGGAGGACTTGAAGATGAAACGGTTTAGGGCTGCCGATATCGCTAAGCGTTATTGATTGCTACTATTTGGTGAGGGTTTGCCTCAATCCCCCTTTTGTTGACTAAGTAGCCTGGGAACTTTTTGGACTCACCCCATAGTAACATTTGCTTGTATTGAGTTTCATCTAATAACGTCTAAGGATTTCAAACATTTTTGTTAAGTCCTTTAGGTGATAGTATTTGATTTTTCTTTTGACAAGCACATCATCAATGTACACTTCCATTGCTTATCCCAACTGTTTATTGAATGTTTTGGTGGCTAATCTTTAATATGTGGCTCTAGTATTTTGTAGACCAAAGGTAGGACCTTATAACAATACAGGCCCAGGGGAGTAATAAATAAAGTTTTTCTTGTTCTAGGCCGAACAGGGTAATCTGTTCGTACCCCAAGTATGCATCCAGAAAGCTCATTCGCTAGTGGGTTGTTATGGCGTCGGCCAACTGATCTATCTTTGACAGAGGGAAACTGTCATTAGGAGAAGCCTTATTGAGGTCGGTGAAATCCATGCATACTCTCCAGTTACCATTATTTTTTCATACCACCACTAGGTTTGAGAACTATTTTAAAATTAAACTTCTCTGATGTACCTTACCTCCAGAAGTTTCCCCACTTCAGTTTCTACTGCCTTGACCTTTTTTGAGGCTATGTGGCGAGCCTTTTCTGTGATCGGTGGAAATGTTGGGTCAATGTGAAGTTGATGGAACATAATTTTAGGATCTATCACAGGCATATCGTATGGTTCCTAGGCAACACATCAAAATTTTGCTTCAGAAAAATAGTTAGTTCCTTCATTTCCTACTTGGACAGTGTGGTGTCGATCAGAATATTTTTTAGTCGATTTTCATCAAAAAACTAAATATTCTAGTCATTTCATGACTCTAACTACGGGGTTAACTCTTGTTTCTTCCACCCGTGGTCTCCTATACTTTAGTTGCTATTTGGATGGCGTAGCTCCGTCTTGCGACGTTTCAGATATGACTTATTTCTCTTTCTTATTTTCCTACTTAGGCATGACGGCAGCGATGAAACACTTTCGAGCAATGGCTTGATCATCCCTGATCTCCATTATTCCTTATTCTGTAATGCACTTTAGTTTTTGGTGATAGGTTGAGGGCACTGCCCTCATGGTGTGCAACCATTCCGTTCTAAGGATGGCGTGGTAGTGCAAGTCGATATCTACCACCAAAAATCATTAAGTTTAGAGACGTTTCCTTCGCTACCTATTCGAACCACTTTCCCCAGTGGCATGGTTATTTTTCCAGCAAAATTGACCAGAGGGACGATCACTTACTCATATTTGTCATCTTCAGTTTGATCTTATGAAAAATCTCCAGGTACAATACTTCAGAAGAACTCCCGTAATCTACGAGTAGCTTATAATTGTCCTTGTTTGCAATCCTGAGAGTAATTACTAGTGTAATGTGGTTTGGGGTCCTCACTTCAATCAAATTATCTTCGACGAATACTATGTGCTTGATGTAATCCACACCCTCTGATTTCCTACGTTTGCCATCTTTGCTTTTAGCGGGGTCAATTTTAAAGGCCTCAATTACTATCGTGACCTTCTTGAGTTCCATCTGAAATGCATTGCCTTAAATCTACATGGGGTCTGATGCTCCATGAGTAACAATAAATTGTTACCCCACTTATTCGTCTATAAATTATCTAGTTTTGGGTCAGCACTGGTGGCGACCTGATCAACTTTCTTTTCTATGTACTCATTTAAATGTCCCGCCTTGGCTAACTCTTCCATATGGGACTTGAGGGCCTTGGAATTCTTTATCGTGTGTTCATTTTCCTTATTATAGGCACATCCGAATACATTATTCCTCTTGCTCAGATCACTGCCCATCTTCTTCAGCCACTTGAGAAATTACTGGTCCTTGATCTTGCTTAAGCTTTTATAGACGGGCTCTTTAAAAATAATACTAACTACCTGGAATGCCTTGCGAGGGTATACTTTGCTCACGTTTTCGAATCCTTCATTCTGCTTTTTCCCCCTTTCTTGGGAGTGTTCTCTTTGTCGTTTGCCTTGGCCTCCTTTATGCGATCGTTCTCTCCTTGGATAAGGGTGGCCATATCTTTCAGTTTAGCATACTTCTTAATGCACAACATGAGATCATAGATTGTGTCTGCCTTCTTTGTGGTGAGGACTGATGCAATATAGAGTTATAAGGTAAGCCTATCTTGAAAGATGCTTCTGAAACCTGTTTCGAGAAGTCTTCAACCTCATTAAAGGGTTCCTAATAGTGTCTGGCATAATTTGTAAAGTCTCCTGGGATTCTCTCCTCTTGGTGAGGAGAGAATTCATCCTCTTCGATTGTGAATTGCCTGTTATAAAGCGAGTTATAAAAGTGTCTATAAGTGACTTTGAGATCCTGACTGACTTATAGGGAAGCCTTTTGAACCACTTCTAAGCAATATCTCATAGGTTGGATGGGAATATACGACACATGAGTGCATCGTTGTGGTTCCATAGAGTCATTGCTTGCCTATACTAGCACACGTGATATATGGGAATATTTTTTCATCATATATCTTAAACCTTGGGGCTGCGAACTTCTTTCGAGGCTCCTCTTCCTTAATTTCCCTTGAAAGGGGGGACTGCATCTCAGTGATGAGTGCTCTATTTTCCAACTCTTTTGTGGATCTAACCCACGATAAGCTAGGTGTTGATCCATTTCTCTTCAGATTAGACTTCGTATATCATGCTTATGGAGTTCTTCATCTTTGTTTCATTTTGTCAAATGACTCCCATGCGCTGAACGATCATGTTCACGACTTAAACTCCTTCCTCAGCTGGAAGTTTTTCACGCCTGAGGACTAGGCGTTCGACCATGGCATTTGCAATTTCCCCCACGGAGTTCTCTCTCCATCTTTTCCATACGTCACCGGAGGCACGCGTTTTCCTCCACTCGGAGGCGTATTTATTCCTCTTATTGATGGAGGTATTCATTATAAGTGTCGACCAGCTGGAAGATCTGTATTGATTTGGGTTGCTCATTGCTCTGCTCAAAAGGCTGTTATTGCCAGTGAAATTACGGATTTATGTCTCGAAGAACCTTGAATCTGACTCTCAGTAATGACAATCCAGCTTGTAAGTCACCAGTAATGGGTGCACTGTGTGGGTGAGACATTGTTTCACTCTTTGGTTTCAAGTTGAAAAAAGAATCTTTTCCCACAGACAACACCAAGTGTGAGTATAAAATAACCACAATTGTTGAATTTAATATGAAGGAATATAATGAGCAAATAATATCTTGACATAAATAATTTACGTTATTAGGCAACTGTCTACATCCACAGAGGGCTTCTCACTTTGCTATTAATTCTTTTAAAGTTTCAGAATTACATGCCCATTTGCCACGGGGTAAGGGTTTTATTTATAATGATAAGACTGGTTGACTTGTGTTTGAACTCTTTCAGACGCGGATTGGCTCATTGGTTGATCCATGCTTATCTCTTTTGAGATTGTAGATAATACGAATGAGCCTCCATAATTATCCACATGGCACTAATTTTGACTTAAGCAACACGCTGGGCCTGTTTAGCCTATCGAATGTTTGGTACGTTATGGTTTGCACTCCAAAATAGTAATCACGTTGATTAATTTCATTGGTTATGGTGATCACATTGATTAATAATGTTGATTAAATATAAGGGTGGTAAATAAAATTTATGTATTGATATAATAACCACATTGATTAATTTCGTTGGATTTAAAGGAAGAATTTACATAAGGGTCACCACTACAAACATAACAAACTTTGGGAGCTTAAATATTACAAAAGAAAAGTTTAAGAGTTAAAACATTACATTGCCCAAAGTTTAGGGCCACTAATGTAATTTTCTCTTGTTTTTATGTTTGAATTGATGTATTTAGAAAAAAAAACTCAGATTAATAGTTCAGATTCAGGATTAATTTTACCTATTAATCATTCAAAGGTAAATATAGTTGTTAGCAACTTCTTAATCATTTAAAAAAAACAAGCACTATTCGGTACCTCTTAAGTTTAAATGGTTCACATTTAGACTCAAGATGCAAGAACAAATGACTATTCCGTTCTATTTTTATACAATGATCTAAAATTGCTGTTTTATATTGGGTTGTGCTAAAGGCACTCCCATTTTTCTTTCCGACATCACTGTACAACTTTTTGAAACACAAATGTACAATAATTTTAAAGCATGAATATAGTTGTTAGCAACTTCTTAATCATTTAAAAAAACAATAATAGGTAAAATTAATTACCTCACATTACTACAAGTTAGTTACACAATCATGAACAATAAGTGAATGTAAGACAATAAATATTAACATTAATTATTATACTACACGATTGAGAGGGTAAAAAGTAAACCCTTTAATGATGAGAGAAAAGAAACGTGAGAGCACTTACTATGACTATATATTAATGAAGGTGTAATAAGTGCACTAATTGGCATTAGTGTGTTCAATCTTATAGTATAATGTAGGGGTGTGCAACGAAACAGAAAAAAATGATGAACCAAATCAAATTGGGTGTATTAGGCTGCATTGGTTAAATTTTATTTTCCCCAGATGGTTCGATTCCGGTTCTAAAAATTGCATAACTTGTTTTTTAGTTCGGTTCCCGATACCACCACTAAAACAAACTGAAACTGAACTAACCCAACCCGATTCGGAATATAAATAAGAACCTAAGCCAAACATGAACGAGTCTGATCCTAACATGTTTTTTTAACTTTATAATTTTTATTTATGAATATGTTTTTTTCTCTTTTAAAGGTTTTAAATTAATTTAACTTTTAGGATTTGGATTGCATTTATAGTGTTTGCTTAAAATGTATTTTAAGTTATATTTGAGGAATTTTTTTTGTTTTATTTATTTATTTTAATACATTTTTGGAATTGACAACTAATCTGAACCAATCCAAAAACCGTTGATTCGAATTGGTTCGGGTCTAGACATAATCGATTCCACTTTCAAAATATGTGGAACCGATCAACCCCAGTTCAGGTTTCGGGTTCGTAATGGAACCGAACCAACCTGAGCCGTGTGCACCCCTAGTATAACGACCATATATGTTATGCATTAACATTATCCTATAAATCTTCGAGTGAAGTATATTATTTATAGGCTCATTACATTAGTCCGATTTGTCCTATTGTAGTGTTGTTAGAGATCGATAGTATCAGGGCACCGATTGTTTATGTTTTTTTGGAAATGTTTGCTTATTTTCCATCATTAATCAAATTAAAATGGCATTCTCTTATTCTCCATCCACTACCTAATATATTACTACCACCATCTTGATGATAGTTATCCTCATCCTTCCTCCAACACCCTTGCTAGTAGTTCTGGCATTACTATAATCGTTATTGTTGCCGCCTCCATAATTTCCCCAAAAGCCCATCCCCTAGATCATGTGGTGAGTGTCTTGAGATCTAAGGTTATTAAATATCAATAACAATTAGCTGAGCAATAATAACATAAGGTGTGACAGACTGTAAATTCTATATTTAGTGTGATAAGTCTTAAATACACAATTATGACAATCAGACAGTTAATAACATTCTCATCATATGGGATAACATAATATTTTTAATGGATATGGATAATCTCAATCCATATTGATCTGACACCTCGCCTAATTAAATTCCGGGTGATCAGTCCTAAATTAAATTAAAACAGGTTTCTCAGTTGGTTCATTCTTAGCATCACTGTCAAAAACTTTTTAATTACTAATCACCTAAGTGAAATTAGACCGGTGCCAAATTTTATCTTTCATTAACCCGAAAAAATTACTCATGAGGAAAATAATAATTAAATAATCACAATATATAATAATTTAAACTATCTCACAATATATAAAGAATAAAGTCTTGTCAAGTCAACAATCGGCTGAAATCCAAAACTGCTAAATAAAACCAATAGAGAGTACTAAAATGAGATCCTACACTAGATTTGAATAAATGAATTGTCTATGCAAAATCCTTCTAGCCTCCACAATGCTGCAGCTACGAATCCCTAGACTGAATCCTCAAGTCTGGTGCCTTGTGGCTGGACACCGAAAAGGTTTTGAAAATATTTTGATAGCAAGAGTTAGTACTCAAAATGTTTTGAAAATATTTAGCAACTGTTTATCACAATAAGATGAGTTATTGATTACACATTTTAAGATTCCGTACACTCTCCTGAGTTACCTCACCCCTCATCTATAGTAAACGCCTAACATCTTATACTTAGTCCACCTAGATGTACTACCCAAGCTAACTAGACTATAGTATTCAACTGAACTTATATACACGATTAAATTCCCATACCACCCATACAATATGTTAACAGTAACACATCTCATATGTTATGTACTCAGATAACTTGTCACATCTTGTTATCTTTTACTTTTATAATTAAGTCTTACTACTTAATTTATTCTTAAGATAATCATTATCTATCTTTAATTTTTCTAATTAAGTCTCTTTACTTAATTAGATTATTATACAGTATATATTTCACACACAATATATACTTATAAATTCATTCATCACTAATATGTCCTCATAACACACATCGAGGACTTGGTTCAGAATGGTTCATCGACACCAAGTAGAAGGATTGGTTCGGAATGTCAACTAGACCCCAAGTTTATTTCATGTATTGGTTCGAAAAATCACCTCGACCCCTCTGATGAAATTTTATAGATATATTGGTTCGGAACACTTTCACCACGCCCCCAATTTACTATTTCCATATATTAGTTCGGAATCCTACCTCGACCCTAATATAGACAATTATACTTTAGGTATTCTTTCCACCTAAGTATTTATACCCTTCGGTAGGTATACACACAACCTAATAATTATGCTCATACGTAATATTTTTCTCTCGGATATCCACCGTAATTTTTAGTTTACGATTTGTCTCACTATCATATTTATCATCTTCATATATTAGTTCGAAATATCGCATCGACCCTAATATAATCAAGTATACCTTAGGTATTCACTCCTCCTAAGTATTAACATAAATCAGTAGGTATGCACACAAACCCAATTATAATAATCTCGTACGTAGTACATATCTCTCCCATACTCACCATACTAGATATTTTACGATTTATCTTCCACCGTATTTAAATGAGTTTTCACCCAAACTCTAAAGGTACTAGTTACCCCTCCATTTATTTCAGTAGTTAAACTATCTCTAACCTACTGGTATATATATATATATATATATATATATATATATATATATATATATATATATATATATATATATATATATATATATATTGGATTGATGCTAACCCTCCTCGTAACTCGAATCCATAATTCCAAATGCACAACTCAATCGGTTTATCCTCATCGGTTCATATCTCCAAACCTTACCCTCAAAGATTATAACGAACCTCCACGAAATACGTATTGGTCTTCCCTCAGTCCCTAAATAGGTACAATATCATCCCTAAGGTTCCCCTCAAACATTGGCAATCGATTAGAACTCAACCAATAAAAGAACCTCGAATTAGCCTGGGTTAATCGATCAACATTCATCAGTCGATCGATCGATCGATCACGTACAGAGTTTCCCAGCTTTGTTTTTCTACGTTTTCTCACCATATTAAAATTTTCAAACTCTCATGGTAACACATCAAACTTTCAATTAATTATCCCTGACCATTCCTACATACATTAGGATGATTTCCAATGATTTACACATCACAAATCCTCACAAATTCAGCCCAGAATAATTCAAATTCACTAATTATTCAAGAACCCTAATTTAATATGTTCTTCCCATATCTTCAATCATAATTCTAGATTTAATTCGTTTTAATCATCAAATCTTCTATGATTTCAAATCCTCTATAGGTCTAAATCATTCTACATGCAAACCCCTAACCAACATGCATTTTATTCGATTATTTTTCTCCAAGAATATTCATCAAATCATATTATTCATAAATCCTACACATGGATATTATAACTCAATTTAATTTGCAAATAACAACTTGTCTTAATTACATTAGGGTCTGATTTCATGATTTTTGGAGGGTTGATATTCTTCTTCTCCTTTCTTTCTTCCTCATATGCTTGTGGTGGAAGAACACGCTCCAATCTTCTCTAAATCTCTCTCTTAGGCTTTACAATAGCTCGCTATCTCTATCTCCAATGGCTTTTGTGAGTTTTTATCTCCTCTAACCCTAGCCTCCAACTCTTATAAACTGATTTAGAGTTTGTAATTTCGTAGGTCTACTCACCCCCATATGCCAAAAGACTAAGACGCCCCCGTATGGTCCCTATTTAGCCCAAAAATTCCCCGGTACCCGACTAGTACCCTTGGGTATACTATTTTGACTAATTCGACCCTTTCGGAATCATTTGTGACTTATAAATTATCATTTGAGTCACTTAAAAATATATTTCCTATCTCATCCTCAATTTAGTCTATACGTGATACCTGGTTGAGATATAATCAAGTACGCCCATATCACTCGTTATGTCGTAAGAATTAACCATCGATATTTACTATTCACACTTAGTAAATTTGAATCATAATATTAACCAGTGTCTATCTCTAGATTAATATTTAATAATCACAATTATTATTTAATCACTTAATAATCATAATTATCATTAAATCGCATTAAAATTACTTCACTCGCGTAATTTAAATATTAAATCACATTAAATTACTCCACTCACGTAATTTAAATTAAGTCATATTTTCCTATTTAATTACTCAATTAATTAAGTTCTAAATACGCAGAAATACGGGGTATTACAATTGAAAGGATTGTGAGTCGGGTTGTCCACAAGGGATTACACATGTAACCTAAAAGGTTTTGCATTAATATAAATCTAAGTTGTCTGGAGATCATGGATTATATAATGACGATCTTCCCAAAGAATAGTGATGGTGTGATGAGATACAGTCTTGCTTTGATTTAAATATCTAGAGAAATAAGGCTAATGGAAGAGACTGATCAAATCAGAAAGACTCAAGCTGGTAGTTAACATAAGTTAGGACTTTTGTATCTATAAATTGAATAACCCTAGTGTAGAAAAGAGATGTAGCATAATCTTTACCCATGGCATATGAGCTCTTAACTATCATTCTCTAGCACTCCAAACCATCATCTTCCCTATCTAATAAAATCGTATCTCCATTTTTCTATATGGACGTAGGTAAGATGACCTATCGAATCACGTTTATCTCCGTTCTCTTGTGTACTTTATTCCTATCACATCATATTTGTGGGTCAATTTGGTAATTAACATTATTGTAGGATTGGATTCCTTATAATTTGGCATCATCTGTGGTAAAATTTGAATACCACCACTTGTGAATATTAATATTCAACCATAATAAGTGTGAATCAATCTTATCGTTCTCATGCTAGGAACCATGTACAAGAAGAAGTATGAATCGTAAGTAGGAAAAACTCCTTCCAGGTCTCCTCCTCCTCCTGGTGACGCTAGATAATGTGGACGTACTCCTCATGGATCTAGTCTCAATTGTCTCTATAACACTTCATCTATGGAGCCTCCCGTGAGGAATGCCACGTTACTGCTCGTCAATCTTTATGAGGAATGTTTAAATTGGCATGACGAGGAAATCACCAAGTTAAAGAAAAATTAACGGAGTAAATTAAAGGGGGCGTGGTGCAGTTCCCACAACATTAAATGCAAAAAATATAGGAGAATTCGATCTACCATGACTCCTCCTATAAATGACAACGGCAGGGTGGCTAGATCCAGAAGTCCGTGTGTAGATCATCCTAATCAGACCCAACCAGAGCACTCCTATGTTTTTAGAACATTAAACCAAGGTGATCAATTAGCTTGATCAATTAAATCGAGTCACAACAATAGTTCAGTTAAATCCCAGCCTTATAGGAAGAATGTCGCTTGTGATGACCTACGTGATTTTATTAAGAAAGAATTTGCGGGGTTCTTGCACCCTAACCTAATGCAAACACCAAAGGATCAAGATAAAAAAGCGCGTGTGTGACGACCCGGATATAATTATGATAAACCATGTTCAAATCATGCTTACCGTATGGGATGGGGATAATGTGTTATTAGAATATATAATGTTAAGTTATTGTGTTTAGTCTAATCTAACCTTCATAACTTATGAAATATTGAATTACTCACAAACACAAATTTGTGAAGTCTTCGGTAGGAATGTCCAAGTTCGGGACTAGTTTGGGCCACTATAATATGATAATTGACTTGAGGTGAAAACTATATAGTTGTAGCTATATGAGTTAAGTTTGTAACACAATAAACAGTGTGTAAAACAAAGGTCTAAGGAAGGAGTTATGCTGAAATTACGAACAGGGGGTAATGTAGTTATTTAGCTTCAAAGGATAGTTTGTCTTATATGGCGACACAAGACATGTTTTAGTTGGACCAAGGGGGGGTGACTTATGCCGACTTATAACTATTGAAATAAGATCTTCCTTCAGCATATTTCAGAATGGAAGAGTTTTAGCCTAAGGTGAGAGAGTCGGAAACTTCGAGAAGAAGAAAATGAGGAGAAAAGCTGAAGAAAAATCTGTAGAAATTACGTAAACGTCCCTTAGGTAATTCTTTCCATAAATCTTGTTTCTTTTTTTTATATTAATGATTGAAAGGATATAAATCATAAATTTTTTATTAAAATTTCATGCCTTTGTGGGTATGCATGGATGGATACACGTTTAAAGAAAGTTGAAGGTGTAAATCATTTATATGGCCTAGTTTAAAACCCATGTGTGTTCAAACTTCTATACCTTTGTATATATTTGTTGAATTGAATATTTACATTTGAAAATGGAAATATACTCATATATGTATAACATATCCAAAAATCATATGAAAATACCAAGAAATGAAGCTTTGGTGATAGTTTGAAGTTCAAGTAGAAAATCTGCCCCAAAAGTGTAAGTTCGCACACCATGTGTTCGATGTTTTTCTTGACATAGCAAAAAAGCCTTAAAATTTATGAAACTTTTAAATTTTTATTTTTCAGTATGTTTATTGATGTTGGGTGAAATATCATAGAAATCTATGATACAAAAAAATTATAAAAATTCCTGAAAGTTGACTGGATGATAGAGGAGCCTATAGGGCAGATTTGCTATGTAGTAAGGAAATGGGCATATCTTGCTCTAGGAAACTTGAAATGATATTTCGTATTTTGGATTTAGAACCCAATATTTTAAGGATGAAACTACTAAGAAGAAATTAAAATAAATTTGGCCTATGATTTGGGCATGGTAAATATCTTACCATGAAGTTAGATTGGACTTCATTTACGATATATGATTGGAATGGGATTATATGATGATTATGAATTAGGTTAAGTTTAAGTTTTCTTTGGATTGTTAACATCCTTATGATGATACTAATATTGTAAGAATGAATATGTGTAAGGGAAGAAAAACCGGTTGAACCAGTGCCAGAAAAAGGCAAGGAAAAAACACATGAAGTGGCCAAGGTGAGTGTACTCACTTGAAAAAGGTATTGGTATATTGGTATGGATATGATCATGATGTTATGAATACGAAACTTCTCTTTTCACATGGTTACGGATATGATCATAATAATATTGAATATGAAATTTTTCATTCAATTTAACGAAATGTGAGGTTACTCCACAACCCAGAGTGGGTGAGAATTGTCTATTGTAGACAGGATATGTGAATCATGATTCGAATAAGTTGGTCATTCTTTATGAATGATCCGGATAAGTATATAATTTGTCATTCTTTATAAATGAGCCAGATAAGTATATGATTGGTTATTCTTTATGAATGAGCCGGATAAGTATATAATTGCTCATTCTTTATGAATGAGACGGATAAGCATATAATTAGTAATTCTTATGAATGGAAGAGATAAGTATGCATATATCATCATGGGGATATGACTTGTTGTTGTCAATTTTATGCAATAGTGTAGTAGTGATGCATTTGCTGAGCTATTTTGCTCATGGTTCCTATATTTATATTTTTTAGGTATTGTGATATCACGGCCAAATCTAGGAGGTCGGTGGGGTTAACAAGGGATGCATAAACCAGGATTTTGGTCCAACGTAAATGGGGTAATTTAATCCCGCTTATCTTTTTAGTAAGTTTGAATAAGCCTAATTACCTTAAAGTTGTGTAAGGTTTTATTTTTATTGATTTATGTTAATAATTCAAAAAGGATACTCGTGATTATGGTTTGGTTAAGGTAATTATGATTTGACTCACTTTGACTTTCTAACTTAATTATAAGTAACTAGTTTGGGGTGTGTCAACTTTGGTATCAGAGCATAGGTTTTGGAGGTTCTGGGGTGAAGAGCGCCTAGATTTGGCGGTAGAAGTAGAAATTATGTTGAGTCATAAGTAAATTAGCTTTTGTTGACTAACATTTGTTAGTTATATATATATATTGTTGTGCGAGATGTAAAATGTAAGGATCTTGCAGGAAAGGAAATGAGATGTTAAGGTTTATTCGGGGACGACAGCGAATACAGATATTTTAATATGAATTATTGCATTATTTTATTTGTGGTATGGATAAACATGTCAATTAAGGAAAATTTTTAAAGACAAAATGTGGTATACGAAAATTGTGAAATATTAGAAGTAATCTCTTCTTATACTGGAATATGTAGACTTGAGTATGTCATTTATTAAGCCATGGTTTGGTGTGTGCCCATTTGTGTGGGAGAATGAGGTACGGGAACCCATATTCCGTTAAAGGATGAGATGGTAAATTTTTAGAGTGTGAATAAAATGAAGATTCACATGGTAAAGGTGAAGTGAAAAGATTAATAGTTGTATATGTTTAAATTTAATATGTGAAATGGTCAGAAATTCAATTAATAGTCAAAATATCACAATTGATCCGAATATGGGTTCATACTGAATTATGATAAGTATAATAAAAGAGTAATAAGAATTGAGATGTACTTCTTTAATAGTTTGAGTATATGTAGTGCATATTACCCTTATGATGTTTTGAAATGCTTATATGAATAGTAAAGTTGAGGCGAGGTATTAAAGAGTTGGAAGTTTAAAAATATTAAGGAGCCCTTTTAAAAGCATGTGTTTTGTATGAGTATGGGAACGATGCTAATTGAGTTGGAATATGGACAACTGGTTTGGGTGGATATTGAGTTGTATTTGTCATTGTACGTACGTGTTATCACGAAGATTATAACATATAATCAATATGATTGATGGTATACCGAGTCACCAAGAAGTATGTGTAAGGATAAAATGCTATGTGAGATACCATAATATGATATATTAAGGTATTTGTACAGGTTATTTAAAAGAGATACGGCATATAATAAATATATAAGTATTATGGGGCTGGTAAGTATGGTTAAAGTTTTAAGTGGTGATGGTACGTTTAAAATCCATGCTATCGAACGGGTAAGATGAGTGTATTAATGATATTGCATAAGAATATCATGTTAATAAACATTGGGATATGATTATGATTGTAAAGTTATTGTGTTGGATAGATGACTCGCTAAGGTCATTCGGTCCCCTAGGGATATGTTAGTGGTACTTCTCTATATCTCTCTTTAAGTGACCAGGTCACTAGTTATGGGAGGAATGATTTTTCTTCCTATTATGTTGTATTCTATGCATTTGCAGGATGTTGGTGATGTTGGCTATGCTGGAGCCGTCATTCTGGGCTTGATTTCAAAATTATTATTGGTGATTGGGTAATTGCTGGTGGACCCACAACTCCCAGCTATTGCTTCTTGGATATCGTGCCATCAAAATCCTACGGTGGTGATACTGGCAGAGACTCTAAATGGCCTGGATGCACAGTGGGAAGACCGTTTTGACTTCCTGAGGGGTAGCCCCGTAATGCTATTCATGTGGTTGTCGAAGAGATTCCGTATGGGGATCCCACCTAAGTATCCTTTATCGATTGTGCCAAACTTTTTTCACGCTACTTTATCAGTATAGGCCTGGACATTGAGAGCTGGGAGAACTAGTTTATGGAGCACGGGGCTCGAGGCTTGCATTGGTCAGTGCCTTGGTAGGGGGAGATGCTGCCCATTCTGGAACTGGGAGAATACCAGTACGTTAGGTCGATTAGACTCAGACATACCTCTTTTTACTTTCCATGGTGGCTCTTATGCCAATTTGGAAGGGAACAGATTATGCCACCTCGAACACTGGACTTTTTTTTATGGAGGACTTGATAAAGCGTATGCGTATGCGGGTGGGCTCTCCGTGGGAGGATTGTTCCCCATCAACCCGTCCATGGCAGTCTATTGGTAGAGTTTAGTATATTTCCGGGAACTACAAGAAGTGGTTGTGGAGAACAGTAGTTTCCAAGATGATGGGTGTGTAGATCGCGCAAAGGTGGTTCACTATATCTGACACCATAGAGGGTGTTGTTATTTTCCCCAGGCTGGTCGGAGCTTATCGTTCCATGGAGCGTCAGTAGCACTCTATTCAGACAGAGGAAGTTTGGGGACCTCAGGATGTGGATGATGATGGGGTCGGTTCCTCGGACAACTGCGGGTAGGATCCCTGGGGAATCTTTATTTTGTGAAGCTTTTGTATGGTGCATTATTTTGGTTGTCTTTGAGGAAGGTTATTTGTATAGTAAGGGCATTTTTAGGAGTAGTTGGTTTGTTTTTGGTGGTTTTATTTTAGGAAAGTAGGGGTAGCTTGACAACGGAAGTTGTTTGACTCCCCTATGCCAATGTAATCGCAACGGAGTTTTATTAATAGAATAAAGAAAATTTTAATTATATTGTTGTGCCTCTTGATGAGCTTTGCATTTGAATTATCTATACCAATCGCTAATGCATACATAATCCTTTTATTCATGTACATGATAAAATTAACTATCATTCTTGGGGATAAGAAAATAATAACATTTTATGAAAAAATAAGGGGGTCATGATCATTTGAAGCATACGAGTTGCCTACGTACCTATGGGGGGTTTGAAATTTTTTTGAGTTTCATTTATGAAAGCGAAAAAGATTTCTAGAGGATCAGACCCCACGTAGTTCTGAGTAAAGGGAAATAAAGAGTTTTTTTATACAATAGAAGGGAGATGAGAAGAGCCATAGTGATTCGAGATTAAGGACTAGGGGTAGAATTTCTTGAGACGGTCTAGGTTGACAGGATGAGCCATCTCTTCCCCGTCAAGGTCAGTGAGCATAGTGGCACCGCCTGATAAGATCTTCTTCAAAATGTAAGGGCCGCTCCAATTGGGCTTGAATTTCCCTTTGGGGTCCCAGATGGGCTCTATAATCTTTTTAAGTTCTAGGTCCCCTTCTCAGACACCATGGTCCTTGACTCTCTTATTGAATAATCGTGTTATTCGATGATGGTACACCTGTATGCGATACAGAGCCTTTAGTCTCCTTTCATCTAAGAGTGACAACTCATTATGATGGCTCTGATGCCAGTCTTCCTCACTGACTTTTCTTTAAAGCATGATACATAGTGAAGGAATTTCCATCTCCACGAGTAGGACTATTTCATGCCATATATTAGAGAATAAGGGGTAGCTCCATGGGTAGGACTGTTTCATGCCATATGCTAGAGAGTAAGGAGTAACCCCAGTAGAGGTTTTAACTGAAGTGCGGTATCTGCAGAGGGCGTAAGGGATCCGATCGGCCCAATCTCAGTAACTTTCAATCATCTTGCTAATGATGGATTTGAGGTTCTTATTGGCGACTTTGACTGCACCGTTGGTTTGAGGTCGGTAAGGAGAAAACTTGTGCCTCTGAATCCCATACTCGTCGACCATTTTTGTGACTTCTGCCTCGAAATGCAACCTATTGTCAGACACTAACTCGTGTGGGACCCCGTATGACTCGGCTTCGACCCATTTGGTGAAGTAATCAATGGCAACTAGGTTGAATTCATGCCCATTAGAGGCTTTGGGTGTAACCTTCCATATGATATCGATGCCCCATGTGGAGAATGGCCAAGGAGAAGTCATGTTGTACGATTCCCACGGAGGCAAGTGCTAAAGGTTGGAAAACTGCTAGCATTTAAGACATCTTCGAGCATAAGCGGTGCAATCCTGAACCATGATAGTCCAGTAGTAACCCTGTCAGATGATTTTTTTGGCGCATATGGACATTAATGTGGGGTCCATATTCCCCCTGTGGATTTTTTGTATCATCTCTTCAATGTCAGCCCCTACGATTCAGTGCAAATGGGTTCCCTCAAAGTTTTTCTTGAATAGTGCTTTATCGCAGAAAATGTACTGGGCATCTAATTTGTGAAGAGTTGCTCGATCTTTCTCATTAGAATCTTGGGGATACCTACCATGCTTAAGGAGGCGCTAAATATCATAATACTAACAATTGGCCATTTTAGGATCCTCTTTTATGATAAGCTCAATATGATAGCAGTGGGTTGGTTTATCTGGCTTTTGAACTAAGAAAGGGGCCATTGTTATTCATTAGGGCATGCAAATCATGGAGGCTAAGGTAGCAAGGGCATCGTCTAGGTTGTTATTTGCTCGGGGCAGGTGGTGGAAGGTGATTTCTTGGAATTGGGATGCTAGCTCTTCTAGGTGGGAATGGAAGGTTAAGATATTCTCGTCCTTGACTTAACATCTTCTGAATACTTGATCGATGATGAAGGCTAAATTCTCATAGACATCTAGGTATCGAATTCCTTTCTTGAGAGCGACTTTGAGGCCTACCGTGCACGTCTCGTATTGAGTCATATTGGTGGTCCAAGGAAATTCCAGCTTGATGGCAATAGGAGTATCTCAATGCCATACCCTTTCTTGTTGGCTGCGACATCAAAGAACATTTGCCATCAGAGATCCTCCTAGGAGGTATAAAGGATATTCTCATCTGGGAATTCATAAATCCAAACGTCGGTTTCTTCCACACGGTAGCAAGCGAGATAGTCAGGGGTGACTCTTCCTTTCATGGCTTTCTGCGTGACATACACAATATGAAATTCGGTTAGTATCATAAACCATCGTGCCATTTGAATGGACATGACAGGTTTCTCGAGTAGGTACTTGATAGGATCCATTCGGGATACGAGTTTGATGGGAAATGCGAGTATGTAGTGCCATAACTTTTAGGTGACCTAGACAAGGGCGACACATGCTTTCTCCAAGGCTATGTAGTTAACTTTGTATCCAGCCAACTTGTGACTGGCATAGTGTATGGCTCTTTCTTTGGGAGATTCTTTAAGGTATTGGACTAGCAAAGCGCCAGCTGCAGTGTCAGTTACAGTCAGGAATAGGAGTAGGGGAAAATCAGGTTGTGACGGCATGAGTACCGGAGGTCGGCTTAGGTATTGCTTGATTCGGTCAAAGGCTTCATGGCAGGCTTTGCTCCAAACTATAATACCCCGTGATTTTAATGACTTTTAAAATGGGTTATATTTTAAATTAATGGATTAATTGGATTTTATTATAAATTAATTCATTTGGGTTTTATCCGAATTGTGGATATTAAAATGAATGAATATGAATATTACTTAAAGATATTTAGGTAATATATGAATGTGATGTTATTGATATGGCTATGTGATATTAATTCAGTAATTTGAATTTTTAGTCGGACACGGTATGGGACATGTCGGGACTAATTTGTTAAATTAAAAAAGAAACATATTTTTATATCGACCTTATAGTCATTTAGAATGCGTCGTTACATCCGAAGGGTTGAAATAGTCAAAAAAGTCTATTTGGATGTTGGTTTTGAGTCTCGGGTCATTTAGAAATGAAAAGACAACCCAAAAGGGCATTTTGGTCATTTTTATAAGGGGGTGAATAGTGATTTTGGATTTTGTCTTATTATAAGTATTTGGAGATTAGTTGTACGTGGGTTATTCATCTCTTCAACACAAAAATTGAGAGGCATCTTCTCAGAGAGAGTGAAAGGTTGCTTGGGAAAAGAAAAGCTTGCTTGGAAAGGAGGAGAACTAAAGGTTAAAGGCTACCACCACCAGAAGTGATCGGAAAAGAGGAAAGCCACCTGTGTTATACAACCCCAAAGGATCAGACCTTCATTAGAGGCAAGTATTTGATGATTGTAATCTAAATTTGTATATTTTCCATGTTAGAATAGTTATAAAAGATGATATTTTTACATGTTTAGAAGATAATGAAGAGTTGTTAATGGATTTCTGAAAAATGGAAGTTTATAGGAATCAAACTCATGTTGGGGTAGATAGTAATCCACGAAATAATCATAAATTTGTTGAAGAAATGCTGAGAATCAATGGTGTGTTCTTGAAGATATCATGTTTATAATTTTATGGAAAAATAGGATAAAGATATACTTTTAATTCAAACTCTTGATGATTCTAGGATGTTTAGAGTATTAGAAATCATTTACATATGTTGATATATCATGTAGTAAGGATTATAAGGAATTTGGGTTGTTAATATGAAGGTTTGAATGATCAAAAGTGATGAAACCTGTTAAAGAAGACGAACAGTGACATCTCGCGTCGCGAAGTCGCTCGAACGACATGTGGAAGTCATTCAAACGACAACCCTTCTAGTTCGAGCGACAGGGAGAATTTTTGGGGATTTTCTCAAAGTCCATTTTTGAGTTTGTCGGTTTATTGGAGTGAGAGAAACTACCAAATTGTAAATTCAAATAGGAAAGAATTTTGGGAAAAGTATGTGAGAATTCATACTTTAATTATTTCGGTATAGAGAGAATGTACCTTGGATATTATGGGACTTAAGGAAGATCAGTAAGTCCTAGATAAGAATCGAATTCGTGTGATTGGTATTTAATTGATTAGAATTATGATAATTAAATTGAACGAAATTTTGGTTGCTAAATTCAAGTGTTGGATTCTAATTTGTATGCATGAGGATTAAGGATAGGTCCAGTAGGGGATATTGTTATAAATCACCTGGGCTGCCTTAGGTTTACAAGAGGGTTTAATCCTAAGTGATAAAAGATGTATTTTTTTTTTATAGATTAGAAACTATCGGTTATAACCCTATTTAAGGGAGACTTTAATTCGTAGTAATTCGGGAGATAAGATGAGATGGACCAGTAGGATATTAGTGATGTCTTACTGAATAAATATAATGAGGAGAAACCTATTTAAACCTCGAGTAATGAGGGAGACTCGGGGATCATTAAATTTAAGAAGTAAAGTCGTAATATTTTAATACGTAGGATTTAAACAGATGTAATGCTACGTATGAGAATTATCTAAGGGTAATGTGAGTACCTTGTTAATATTATATTATAGGTAGATGATAATGCCTATTTTATTGATTGATGATTTATGTGTATAACATACCTAGCTTACTTGCTATCGATGGGGAGGTTTGCGCATGAGGGCAGTCATATCCTGATGAATCCATGGGATCTTTGATTTGTCGCTCAAGAGCATAGGTCTATGAAAGACTTATCGGGGAGTTGATAAGTCCGCTCACTATGGGAACGTATGTATGTGCGTGGCCCATGGGTATGAGAACTATGTTCGCCTCCAAATTTTTGTGTTGTTGTTTGTGGTTCGAGGAATCCTTACCGAACCTTTAGTCCCCTATTCGGCGACCATCGATATTGGTACGTGATAGCAGAGTAATGCATTGCACCGCAGCTGTGTCTCGGGGTGTCGTATTATATATGTATATATAATGGATTAAATATATGTGTATATAGTGGTTAAATAATCTACTGTGTGATGATTGTAGATAACAGTGAATTGAGAAAAAGAATTGAAATAAGTTAATGAATATTTATTGAAGAGCTTAATTCATATTAATGAGAAACGATTCACGTTAATGGGAAACGTATAAGAATGATTGTACTACGTATGGTATGGGACATACGGGGTTATGATATGGTATAGAATCATGTTATGGAAACTAATTAAGAGGAACCATTAACTAGGAGGTAAATAGGAAACGTTAAGTGTGCACTCTAGATGAGGGGTGAGAATTGCAAGTGAGAGTCTGGATAATAACATGTACATAATAAATGCTTAATTGCACTTGTTAAATACTTGTTGTTTTAAAAATCATTTTCACGTCGGGGTCTGACCCATTTCCTTGCATATTCTCTTTTCTATTGTATCTTCTATATCAGGTGTCTAGCAGCAGGGACGCCAACCTTAGCGGATTATGACGAGCTATGGAGCTATGGAGTATTGCTTAGATGCCTATCTTCATTTGATTCACAGTATTCTTTTAGTTAGGGCATGTCGCCCAAAGGAATTCAGTTATCTCTTTCTATCTGAGTCAAATACTATTGTATTCGTGTCATTTTAATACATTTGTTATTATTGGGATTACTGTATTGGATAATTATTTGGGAATGTTTATTCCAATTGCATTTAAATTATTTTGTGTTATCTGTTCGGTTATTAGTGTTGTAGAATAATATGTGTAGTGTTATTCATAAACTAAAAATGTTTTTTGTTGAAATTAAAATTTGGAAAGTTTTTAACACCAGCTTAATTGGGTATTGGGTGATTAGTAAATGTTTTCGACAGCGATGCTAAGAATGAGCCAACTGTATATTCTGTTTTAATTTGGTATGCGACTGGCCACTCGGTATTTAATTAGGCGGGGTGTTACAGGTGGTATCAGAGTATCAGGTTCTAGTGTCCTTTAGGGTCTGTATGGCTTACTGTGTTTCCAACTTAGCGTTCTTTGATGTAGATCCCTATGTTTAGGATTGTTGATTTCTTTGGTAAGATTCCGTATATATTAGTGAATATTATTTGCGTTCGGACGTGTTCGTGCAAGAAGTATGGCAGATGAGGGCCATTGGACGGATAGAGGAGGTCGTACTTAGGAGGTTATAAAGTATGTTTGAGTATGATGACCGTAGTCGAGGTCACCCCTATAATGGAAGATTGAGGAGAGTCAACGGTAGAAAAACTAGAAATGCGAGAATTGGGTGTGGTACCCAACGAAGGCAATATATTCAAAGGCTTGGGCATATAGTGGAGTGTGGTTAACTAGAATTGAAAATTTGGGGTAAAATTTTTCTTGACTCATCGGAGCAAAGTTATAATAGTGGGAGTCAACAACCACCACCCGCGAATGAGGGTTTGTTTTCTATCTAAGGAATTTTGAGGCGTATATTGATTTTTGTAGCAATTAATATAGTATGGGCAAAAGGGTTGCTAAACTTAGCCTATAGTACGGTTATTTACATAGGCTTATCGAGGGGTGTGGGACACCTACATTTTTCATGTCATTACGTGGGTTTAATTTTTATCATGAAATTACTTACTTTAGGCATGTCCGAACATGATGTGACTATCGAGATGGTTTGACTTGTGGTATTTGAGAGCATGTGTACTACTACTAGCAGCGTCTTGTCTTTAATAAGAGAGTAGATGAGTAGACTTTATTTGTAATCGATAAAACCTGTAGAGAAGTTATATACTATTGACTAAGGACCTGAGGAGTTTTGATGACCGACTACTTTAGGTAGTAGTGTATCAGGGGGATTCCTTGTTTGGATTTCGCTTGCGAGACGCTCCACGCATGAAACTAATAAACGTTGGGAGTCGAAATAAGTTAGGTCTTTGGGATATGAGTTTATAACCTTTGCGATAAATATTATAATAAAAGTTGTACGATAGCGTGTATGGGCGCCCTGGATGGTTGGATTGTAGTATTTCTCATAATTGTGAAACAGTAAGTATTTTTAGATTACGGAACGTAGAGGTTGTGACTTCAGGATCTATTTTCTTAATAAGTGAGGACCATTTTTCCCAAACTTTGTCACGAGGATGGTATAGGGAAGATTGGGTATAGTTTAAATTTGATTCAATTGGAACTATATGGTGAGGCTTGGCGTATAACATCAGTTGGATTTTTGATAATGTACTGTATGGGCGGTACGACTTAGATTACTTGCGATGTGAGATTAATACTCAGAGTTGACCTTACCAGTATGGTTTATATTCCTGAATTTCGGGACGAAATTCTGTTATAAGGGGGGAAGTATGTAATACTCCGTGATTTTAATGACTTTTAAAATGGGTTATATTTTAAATTAATGGATTAATTGAATTTTATTATAAATTAATTCATTTGGGTTTTATCCGAATTGTGGATATTAAAATGAATGACTCTGAATATTACTTAAAGATATTTAGGTAATATATGAATGTGATGTTATTGATATGACTGTGTGATATTAATTCAGTAATTTGAATTTTTAGTCGGACGCAGTATGGGATGTGTCGAGACTAATTTGTTAAATTAAAAAGGAAACTTATTTTTATATCGACCTTATAGTCATTTTGACTGCATCATTACATCCGAAAGGAATGAAATAGTCAGAAAAGTCTATTTGGATGTTGGTTTTGAGTCTCGGGTCATTTAGAAATGAAAAGACAACCCAAAAGGGCATTTTGGTCATTTTTACAAGGGGGTGAATAGTAATTTCGGATTTTGTCTTATTATAAGTATTTGGAGATTAGTTGTACGTGGGTTTATCATCTCTTCTACACAAAAATTGAGAGGCATGTTCTCAGAGAGAGTGAAAGGTTGCTTAGGAAAAGAAAAGCTTGCTTGGAAAGGAGGAGAACCAAAGGTTAAAGGTCACCACCACCTACCACCACCGGAAGTGACCGGAAAAGAGGAAAGCCACCTGTGTTATACAACCCCAAAGGATCAGACCTTCATTACAGGTAAGTATTTGATGATTGTAATCTAAATTTGTATATTGTCCGTGTTAGAATAGTTATAAAAAGATGATATTTTTACATGTTTGGAAGATAATGAAGAGTTGTTAATGGATTTATGAAAAATAGAAGTTTATAGGAATCAAGCTCATGTTGAGGTAGATAGTAATCCACGAAATAAACATAAATCTGTTGAAGAAATGCTGGGAATCAATGGTGTGTTCTTGAAAATATCATGTTTATAATTTTCTGGAAAAATAGGACAAAGATATGCTTTTAATTCAAACTCTTGATTATTTTAGGATGTTTAGAGCATTAGAAATCATTTACATATGTTGTTATATCATATAGTAAGGATTATAAGGAATTTGAGTTGTTAATATGAAGGTTTAAATGATCAAAAGTGATGAAACCCGTAGAAGAAGACGAACAGTGACATCTCGCATCGCGAAGTCGCTCGAACGACATGTGGAAGTCGTTCAAACGACAACCCTTCTGGTTTGAGCGACAGAGAGAATTTTTGTGGATTTACTCAAAGTCCATTTTTGAGTTTGCCAGTTTATTGGAGTGAGATAAACTACCAAATTGTAAATTCAAATAGGAAAGAATTTTGGGAAAAGTATGTGAGAATTCATACTTTAATTATTTCGGTATAGAGAGAATGTACCTTGGATATTATGGGACTTAGGGAAGATCAGTAAGTACTAGATAAGAATCTAATTGATGTGATTGGGATTTAATTGATTAGAATTATGATAATTAAATTGAAAGAATTTCGGTTGCTAGATTCAAGTGTTGGATTCTAATTTGTATGCATGAGGATTAAGGATAGGTCAACTAGGGGATATTGTTATAAATCACCTGGGAAGCCTTAGTTTTACAAGAGGGTTTAATCCTAAGTGATAAAAGATGTGTTTATTTTAGAGATTAGAAACTATCGGCTATAACCCTATTTAAGGGAGAGTTTAATTCGTAGTAATTCGGGAGATGAGATGAGATGGACCAGTAGGATATTAGTGATGTCTTACTGAATAAATATAATGAGGAGAAACCTATTTAAACCTCGAGTAATGAGGGAGACTCGGGGATTATTAAATTTAAGAAGTAAAGTCGTAATATTTTAATACGTAGGATTTAAATAGATATAATGCTACGTATGAGAATTATCTAAGGGTAATATGAGTACCTTGTTGATATTATATTATAGGTATATGATAATGCCTATTGTATTGATTGGTGATTTATGTGTATAACATACCTAGATTACTTGCTATCGATGGGGAGGTTTGCGCGTGTGGGCGGTCATATCCTGATGAATCCATGGGATCTTTGATTTGTCGCTCAAGAACATAGGTCTATGAAAGACTTATCGGGGAGTTGATAAGTCCGCTCACTATGGGAACGTAGGTATGTGCGTGGCCCGTGGGTATAAGAACTATGTTCGCCTCTAAATTTTTGTGTTGTTGTTTGTGGTTCGAGGAATCCTTACCGAACCTTTAGTCCCCTATTCGGCGACCAGCGATATTGGGACGTGATAGCAGAGTAATGCATTGCACCGCAGTTGTGTCTCGGGGTGCCGTATTATATATGTATATATATATAATGGATTAAATGTATGTGTATATAGTGGTTAAATAATCTATTGTGTGATGATTGTAGATAACAGTGAATTGAGAAAAAGAATTGAAATAAGTTAATGAATATTTATTGAAGAGCTTAATTCATATTAATGAGAAACGATTCGTGTTAATGGGAAACGTATAAGAATGATTGTACTACGTATGGTATGGGACATACGGGGTTATGATATGGGATAGAATCATGTTATGGAAACTAGTTAAGAGGAACCATTAACTAGGAGGTAAATAGGAAACGTTAAGTGTGCACTCTAGATGAGAGGTGAGAATTGCAAGTGAGAGTCTGAATACTAACATGTACATAATAAATGCTTAATTGCACTTGCTAAATACTTGTTGTTTTAAAAATCATTTTCACATCGGGCTCTGACCCGTTTCCTTGCATATTCTCTTTTCTATTGTATCTTCTATATCAGGTGTCCAGCAGTAGGGACGCCAACCTTAGCGGATTATGACGAGCTATGGAGTATTGCTTAGATGCTTATCTTCATTTGATTCACAATATTCTTTTAGTTAGGGCATGTCGCCCAAAGGAATTCAGTTATCTCTTTCTATCTGAGTCAAATACTATTGTATTCGTGTCATTTTAATACATTTGTTATCGTTGGGATTACTGTATTGGATAATTACTTGGGAATGTTTATTCCAATTGCATTTAAATTATTTTGTGTTATCTGTTCTGTTATTAGTGTTGTAGAATAATATGTGTAGTGTTATTCATAAACTAAAAATGTTTTTTGTTGAAAATAAAATTTGGAAAGTTTTTAACACCAGCTTAATTGGGTAATGGGTGATTAGTAAATGTTTTTGACAGTGATGCTAAGAGTGAGCCAACTGTATATTCTGTTTTAATTTGGTATGGGACTGGCCACCTGATATTTAATTAGGCAGGGTGTTACACAAACTTTGGTAATGTGTCCATCCCGATTAAGATCGCACACCACTTCCTCTTCTCAGGATTCTTCCTCCCAAAAAGGGGGGATGATAGATGGAAAGGAAGGGGGTCGAAAGGTCTCGCACCCCACTTAGGAACGCTTCGATGGTCATCAATGTGGGGGGGATGTAAATAGATGGAGTCACCAGCCTATTTTGCACATAATAGGAAAAAGAACATGTTGTCGCCTCGAGAGAGCAGCATCAAAGACAAACTGAAGCATACAAAACTCATAGTTCGAATGTTCGGGGGCTAAGTTACGGAATGGGAAGGTATTAGGCACTCATCCCGCCCTTTTGATCTCTTATGAGCTAGTGTTATTATTTTCCTGTATTACTCCGTGAAGTGTGTGTTCATGTATATATAATGGCTATCGATATCACCCAAATCATACCATGGAAGAGATAGAGTGAGGTCATCCATATGAATGTTACCAAAAAAATGATTTATGCGTTTATCGCGATATTAATCATTATAATGGAATGATAATATGTGTTGGATGAAACGATAATAAGAATCAAAACACAATATGTATCTGCAAGAATATGAAAATGGGAGATTTAGGAAAATTAGAGGATTTAGAGAAATTGATAAATTAGAAAATCGAGAAAATTGGAAAATTGGACTCAAGTCTCAGGTTTTAATACAAACTGCCTACGTAGCCTATAAAGGCATCAAAGTCCACGTAGTTCGAATGCGACATGGGGGGTATGGTTTATCCCATAATTTCGAACGAGATTTTATTGTGAGTGTGTGTAGAAAATAGGTTTTTAATTTTGAAAAAAATGTGATGCATAGTTCCATCTGAAATTCATGGGCGTAACCCTCTTTTTCTTTTTCTTTTTTTATAAAAACAAAATTATTTGCAATATACTAATAAAAATGTAGATATTAATGTGTACGAACTAAAGTATGGACTAGATTATGAATCTAATGAAATTTATGCAAAAATAAGGAATTTAAAACGAGAGGGAAGGATTTGGACCTTCTATGAAGCTTAATCTTTGATCTTAGATGAACTCCCTTGAATGTGAAATGAATGTTGGATGAGAGAGAATGTGATTTTGCCAAATTGATTATGAAAAGGATGGGAGTGTAAGCTTCAATGGAATTTCACATGGAGGAACTTCACTGATTGCGAGAGAATGTTGCTAAGATCACTAATGCTGATGGATCTCTGGTGTGCTTAAGGAGTGAGGTCATGCCCTCTATTTATAGGGTCAGGGGTGGTGCCGATCGGCCTTGACCTAGTCCTGCCAATCGACATGTGACCCTAGACACATTACCGATAGCCAGGGAAGTGAACCTGCCAATTGGCAGTCTTGTGCAGATTTTCTAGGAAAACAGTCATAGAATGTAATCCTTTGATCTGAATTGTGCACAGGGCATACTGTTATAAAGGTAATTTTGATACCTTAAAGAGTCCTTTGGACCACTCCCATGTCCGAGAGTTGACTTTAGGTCAAATATGGCTCAGAAGCACACGTCGGTCCTTTGAACGGGAGATCATCAGACAAAAATGGATTGTCTGTCTGCATGGTAAGCCAGAATCGTGCACGGGGTAGACCGTTGGAAAGGTTACGAGATGTACTTCAAAACTACAAAGAGATTCGCTCGATACAGAAATTTAACTTTCGTTAACCGGGGCACGAAAGTGACGTGTGACCTCTCGGAGTAAAACGGATCGTTCATCCGCATCGTAAGTCAAAATCACACACGAGATAGACCGTTGGAAAGGGTATTTAGGGACCTTTGGAGATTCAGTCAGTCTCGTTTAATATGAATAGTTAACCATGGTCAAACGAAGTCTGTGAGCACCAAGTGACCTCCAGATCAATTTTTTAGGGAAAACTGAACGTTTGTCCGAATGCTTATGTCGTTTCGCACATGGTGTGGACAGTTGGAAAGGGGTTTTAGTGCCCTTCGATGTTTAAAAGGTCTTTTGCTCTGATGATGAAGTTGATTGGGGTCAAATTGGGGCCAGGTGCGCCCGGTGGCCTCCAAATTAATTTTCAGTAGAAAAAGGGTCCATTTGTCTGAACCGTTATTCGTGCACGAGGTTGATCGGAGCACTCTGAAGATTTAATGAGCTTTTTCTCTGACAATAGAGTTGATCGGAGTCAAACCAGACCCGAAAGTACCCGATGGCCTCTAGATCGGTATGTGGAGTATGACTTAGGGTTTGTAGTGAAATGGGGAGGCGCTAGAGACTTAGGGGGTCCTAGAATGTGGTGTCTATAAAGCCCCTCGACGGGTGAGATTGGAATAAGTGAAAGACGTCGAATAGACACCACATGATATTTTTAGAAAGAGATCGATTATGCGGACCTAAGGGACGAGGGTGATCGATTCAGAGGGTCGAGGTCGACTCGGGATGGCCAATTTTATGGGTAGTGATCAATTCTGACGTAAAAGAGGTGACGACCTAGGGGCGAGGTCAATTTTGATCTAAAAATAGGTGACGACCGAGGGTCAAGGTCAATTCTGACCTAAAAGAGGTGACGATTGAGGGATGAGGCCAATTCTGACCTAAAAGAGGTGATGACCGAGGGCCGAGGTCAATTCTGACCTAAAGAAGGTGACAACCGAGGGTCGGAATCAATTCTGACCTTAAAATAGATGGCGATCGAGGGCCGAGGTCAATTTTGACCTAAAAAATGTGACGATCGAGGGCCGAGGTCAATTTTGACCTAAAAAAGGTGACGATCGAGGGCCGAGGTCAATTCTGACCTAAAAGAAGTGATGACATGGGGTCTAAGTCAATTATTACCTAAATGAGGTGACGAACAAGGGCCAAGATTAATTCTGACCTAAAAGAGGTGACAACTCGGGGTATATGGGTCAATTCTGACCTAAAGGAGGTGACGACTGAGGGCCAAGGTCAATTCTAACCTAAAAAAGGTAACGAACCGAGGCCGAGGTCAATTCTGACCTAAAGGAAGTGACGAACGAGGACCAAGGTCAATTTGACCTAAAAGAGATTGACTAATACTGTGGGTCGAGACCAATTCTGAGGGTTGAGGTTGCAACTTACTTTGGGGAAATTTGGAGACCCCACTGGGGATATGTATCTTGCGGTTTCGCTGGGGATTTAGGGGAGCATTTAAGTTCCGTTGGGGTACAAGGAATGATCCGAGGGTTGGATGTTTCTCAGTTAGGGAAATTTTGGTTTTTGTGGTGTCCTTTGGAGATGTTTTTTGGGAATTTCATGGGGGATACAAGAGTTCCACTAGGTAGATGAGTGTGGTAAAAATGAAAGGTTTTAAAATTTATTTGGTATTTTTCGAGGATTTTTCGAGATTTTCTGGCATTTTTTGTACGAAATTTTAGAGAGGGTACCGACCGACATAATGTGAGGGGTGCCAAACGGTAATGGAATGATCTTTTGGGGTACCTCAAGCAGGTGGAAGGATAGTTTCGATCGGTGGTTGGCAGGGAGATGCTGATCGGCATGACCCGTAACCTCCTATAAAAAGGGGGCGGGGTTTCCTCATTTTTCCCAGCTTTCTGACTTGCCTTCTTCTGCAATTCCCTTCTGCAAATTGTTCTAACATTACAAAGTCATAAGATAGTTGATTTCTCAAGTATCACAACGCACGTGGCATGGCTCAATGCTAACAATTGGGCAAACTTGGAATTAGGGCTAAGGTGCCCCTTGCTCTGGGCAGCGAAAACTCTTTTGAATCATTCGAGCCAGTAGCGGATGATCGGATGGGCCCACTTATACGAGCCGATGCGTCATCGCTCTTCCAGGGTAGTGAACCCCGGTGGCTATGTAAGTAGTGATGACTTTTGGTATTCTTTTCTTTTACTTGGTGATATTTCCTTATTTCTTTATTTTTAACAAGGGTTTTTTCCTTTGTGGTTTTTTGACAATCTGATGTTTCTACAGCAACTCTGCATGACCGAAGGATGATGGGGCTTAAGGATGTTTGGGAGCACCTTTTTCCTGTAGTGTGCCGGATGGTATCTTCAGCCGATTTTAGGAAACGAGGATCTACGCTGAACGGGACGCCTCGTTCTGCGATCGTTCTTTGTGATCTGGGGGAGAGGTGATGGGACACCACCCACACCTTTCATTTTGATTTTCGGGAGATGACGCTGACTCCAATAAACGTGCAGCAGCTACTGGGGCTAAATTATTATGGAGTACAAATTGAGGTGGATAGGACATTTAGGGTGATGTCGGAGGCGATGACGGCGGCATTGGATGTGTGGAGAGGGTGGTCGCTGGGGACTCTCTTCATTTGTCTCTTTTGAGGGAGTTATTACTGAGGAGGAAGATTAATGAGTGACGGGCGACAAGTGCAACAGATGTACCGTTTGTTTATTCTACTGGTGTTGGGGGTTTCTTGGTGGCGATGCTATTCACTTGTGGTTTTTGCCATTTCTGAGGGTGTTTCGAACATCCCTCTTTATGACTGGGGGGTTGACTTTGGCAACCCTTTATTCTTCTCTTGATGCGTTCAGCTGCTGCTGTCGGTAAACTTTTACTGGGGCCACATATCTTCTTGATGTATTCTTTATTTTGCGCATTTTTCTTCATGCGTTTATTCTTGATTTCTTGATTGTTGACCTTTTGTCTATTGCAGACGCGGTTCTATGAGGTGATTGGGTTTAACACACAAATGATAGATTTGAAGGACAAGTCTATTGGGGACTTTTGTCAGATGTACCAATGGCGAAAGTCCAATCGGCAGTCGAAGAAGTCCCTCTCTCTGGAGGCGGTGCGTCAGGTCTTGAATGGCTTGACGAGCTAGTGGGTAAGTCATTTTTTCTCATATGAGACCATTTTTCCTTTATTATATTTTCTTGATATTAATTTTTCTCTATTGGGGAATTCGCAGGTGACATTCTATTTCATGGCGGACGGCCATCCATCACACAAGGGTGACTGGGAGAAATGTGCAGATGCAGTATTTGTTGGAGAATGAGTTTGGCTACTCTTGGTACCTCTAGGAGAGAGTAGCCCGACATATTATAGAGGATGAGTTTGCAGTGCCACCGATGAGGCCCCTGGTATACATGAGGCGAGTGAGGGAGATGTCGGATGATGTGCGGGTAGCAGATATGATGGGTGAGCCTTACTCATCATATACCGACACGGTGGTGATGTATGACTATATGAACTTTTTATTGAGATGGTTAATGGCGCTAAATATATATGACGTGATGCCTCTTCCTCGTGCGGGTTCGAGTCGGCCAGTGGGCTTCTCCCACAGCGCAGGTGGTGCGTTGACATCGGCGGCAATGACGACCTCGGAGGTTCCTTTTATATGGATGGTCGCTCTTACTTACAATATCTGGCGGGCTAATGGAGGGTCGGTGCGTATGTTGTACCATCCTAATGCGATGGATCTGGAGGATTTGGGCTTAACAGAGGAGGTTCTCCGATCTGAGGTATAATTTCCATCTCTTCTTTATATTTTTGATTTTCTGTTTTCTTAATTTGTCTCAGACTGACGATTTGCTCTTTTTTATTTTTCTTTGCAGTATATCCAGGTCTCCACCACATAGAGGAATGATATTAGGGATTGGATATGACCGCCCACGTTCGAGATGCGATTTCGATTCTTTCTTATTTGGTGTTGTCTGCCTCATTTGAGGAAGGGTCAAGCTCGGGGGAGTGGAGGTACATCATCTCGTCACGGAGGGAAGAGAGAGTGCCACATGGAAGGAGGCTCGAAGAGAGAGAAAGAGAAGGAGAAGAGAGAGAGAAAGAGAGAGGTTGCATGTAAAGAGAGAGAAAGTGTTGGTGGGTTCGGGCTGAGTCCCGTTGTATTTTCTTTATTTCTTGCAAAATGGATGTAACACAGCAAAAATTCATGCAAATAAAATGAACTTTTTGTTAACTTTCGTTTTTAGTGACTAATGTGCATGCTCTTTTTACTTTACTATTGAGATCGTAAAAAGAATTAAAATGATTGGAGAAAGATTTTATTTTAAAATGGGATAAGTAAAAACATAAGGATAAGGAAATTCAGAATTCTCTTACAATAAAAATTATTTTATTGAGTTTTCTGATATTGACAAAAAAGGAAAAATGGGATTTTCCCCAAAATAGGAGGTTGTTGATCGGCATGACCCCTGTCCTACCTATCGGCATATCAGTTTAGTCCAATCAACCCAAGACTTTGATTGCACTTTCTTCAATTACTTGGTACTTGGTGGGGTAAGTTTCACTCCAATTTTTGCAGGGTTCCTTATTTTTGTTTGAGGATTTCCAAGTATAAATAGGGGTGTGGGTGGAGCATTTTCTTCACACCTTCACATTCCCTCTCTTTTACATTCTTCTTGCTTACTTATCTTCTTATTTTGTGATATGGCTCTCCCTGGTAGTGTTGAATTTACAAACTACCTCAAAACCTTGGAAGCAATGTGTTCCTATAATGTTCACTATGACGCTTTCAACATGCGACGAGTCTCTTTATGGCACAACCGTCCCATAAAGTTGAATTTGCTGATGGCAGTGGTTACATTTTGGTACCTCGAATACCATGTCTTTCACTTCGGATTGGGAAAAAATTTGTCCAACTTATGAAGAGTTTTCTGCCATGTTGGGAATAAATCCCAGTGTTGCTATGGCTATGCCTGAGTTTTCTTGGTCCCCTAGGGAGCTGTTAGCGAGATTTCTCCATATCTCGCTTTCGGGGGCCAGGTCGTTGGTCACGGGAGGAATGATTTCTCTTCTTGCAGTGCTATATTCTGTGCATTTTCAGGATGTCGGTGATGCCCGCTATGCTGGAGCCATCATTCTGGGCCTGGTTTCAAAACTTTTGCTGGTGAGTGGGGAAATATTAGTGGACCCACAACTCGCAGCCGTTATTTTTTGGATATCATATCATCGTAATCCTACGACGATGATACTGGCGGAGACTTTGAATGGTCTGGATGCCTGACGAGAAGGCCATTCCAATTTTTTGAGGGGTAGCCCCATAAAGTTGTTCATGTGGTTGTCGAAGAGATTCTGTGTGGCGGTCCCACCTGAGTATCCTTTGTGTGTAATACCAAACTTCTTCTCAAGCTATTTTATCAGCATATGCCTAGACATCGAGGTCTGGGAGAATTAGTTTATGGAGCACGGGGCTCAAGGCTTGCGTTGGTCAGTGCCTTGGTGGGGGGAGCTGTTGTCCATTCTGGAACTCGGAGAATACCAATATGTTCGGTTAGTTGGCCTCAGGTAGACCTCTTTCAACTTTCCCTGGTGGCTTCTGCGCCAATTTAGTTGGGAACAGATTGTGCCACCGCGGACATTGGACTTCGTTCCTATAAAGGATCTGGCAAAGCGTATGCCCATGCGGCTGGGCTCTTTGTGGGATCTTCGGCCATCAACCCGTCCATCTCAGTCTACTGGGAGAGTCTGACATGTTTCAAGGAACTACATGAAGTGGTTATAGAGGAGAGTAGTTGTCAAGATGCTGGCGGTGGAGACTAGGCAAAGGTGGGTCGCCATATCTGACACCATGGAGGAAGGTGTTGTGTTTTTTTCCACGCTAGTCCGGTCTTATCATTCAATGGAGCGTCAGCGGCACTTTCTTCAAGCAGGGGAAGTTTGGGGACCCCGGGATATGGGTGATAATGGGGCTAGTTCCTTCGGCAGTTTTGGGTAGGATTTTTGAAGTTTTTGTAATGGGTGTTTGGTTTTATTTGGTTATTTTGGTTGTATCTGAAGGTTATTTTAGGAGTAGTGGGGCTTGTTTTTATTTGGAAAGAGTAGATTGGCTAGGGAAGCTTTTTGACTCCTTATGTAATTTGTACTAAAATTTCCCATAAATTAAATAAAAAAGTTTTTGATTATCTAGTTGTGCATCTTGATGATTTTTTCATTTGAATAATCTATACGAATCGCTAAGGCATACATAATCCTTTTGTTCATTTATATATTAAGATGAACTGTCATTCTCGAAAATAAGAAAAGAATATCATTTTGTGAAAAAGAAGGGGGTCATGCTCATGCAAAGTGTACGAGCTGCCTACGTACCTCTGGGGGTTTTGAAATTTTTTTGAAAGTGAGAAAGATTTTTAGAGGATCAGAACCCATGTAGTTCTGAGTAGAGGGAAGTGAAGATTTTTATTCAGAATAGAAGGTGATGAGAAGAGTTTTAGTGCGCCGAGATTTCAGACTAGGGGTAGAATTTCTTTAGACGGTCCAGGTTAACTGAACGCGCCATTTCCTCCCCATCAAGGTGTTACACCCCGTGTAATTCTGACGTCGGACGCCACTAAAACTAAGTCGGGCGTCAGTAAATAAAATACAATTCTTAGCATGAGTCAGATATGAGACATATAAAATTAATCCACAAGATAAATGATAATCAATCCCAAAAGATACACTATCCAACTAAGCGATAAATGATCCATCTCCATGCTAAACTCAAAGTAAATCCAATCTTTAATAATATGAAATTGAATAATCTCCTACTAAATCCAGTGAAATAACTGAATAAAACCCATAACAACTTTGGAACCGAATGGCCCAATCAAAATCATAAACTGTGTCTCAACGAAGGAAATAAAACTAAACCAAACTAAACTAATACGCATAAAGTAAATAACTCCAAATGCACTTCCAAGAAAGTCTCCAAATAATCCTAGGCAGCTTCTCCAGACTTATCCTGAAAAAGTTAGTCAATGCACGAGGTCAGAGCCCCGAGCATGAATAGACATTACCCCCCTTAAATAGGATTCGTAAATCCAGACAATAACATTTTACGCAATAAATATCACAATAGAGTATTTTAATTACGAATATAAGTAAATGCGGGGAAAGATAAATTACTAACTACCCCCAAAGATTCTGATAAAAACACACCAATATCATTTTAATTATCCCACAGCCCCAAAGCGTTAATTTAATTAAAGTATCCCAAATTTATTGTTTTTCTCATTTTTTATTATGGCGGTCCTCCCGCCCCGGTTGGTAATCCACCAAAGTGTCACACTTCCCCTTGTCATTAGCCAGCCAAATCTCCACAATATGCCAAGGTTCCACACATGACACGACATACGTCGCCCAAGCTGACCCGTTTAAACTTTCGGTCCCTAACACATTATGTCGCCACAAATTTTAATACCCGTTTTTATCTTAAGCATTAATTCTCATCTTCTCAATTTATTAAGTTATCAAATTATCCCACCCTTTTTTATAGATGTGAGATCCTCAAAATACCCCTTAGTCCCATACCTAAGGGTCCCCAAAGTACATATACGTCCTATCCTAAGTATAGGGTGAATTTCCAACCTTTATTCGTCCTAGTCTCGTACCTAGGCTAGCGTGACGACGATAGAACATTAAAAATCTTCCCCACCCCAAAATATGAAATCCGCACGAATCTACACTAACTAGTCTCATACCCAGCAAGCATAAATTATAACCAATGCATACCCATTAGTCCCAGACGTAGTAAGCATACTATAATCAAGGTGAGTAATGTAATACCCAAAAACCCCTCGTCCCCGCGATGGAAAAAATGAATAAACCAATTCACACAATATCACAAATCATAATCACAATATGTCACTTCAAGCACAAATGTCACAATCCAATTTAATTCCATTAATAATATAATCGTCGTTTTCAACATAATTATTTACGTTCAATATTTGTTAATTTATTTAACATGCAATATTATTCAATATGACATAATTGTTCTCATTTATAAATCTTCTCATTTTTATAAGTGTGTTCACGTCCCACATAAACATATAAATAATCCCATAACTTCTACATGCGAACCTACACCCCAAAAACCATAAAACCCCAATAATCTAACTTACGCACCTAAGCGTATCAAGAATTAAATCATATTAAAAAGTTTCATCAAAACAGCCCTAAAATTTAGTGTCCACTTTCTCTAATTAAGTTGTTAATTGATTTTAATAAAAAACACGTGATTAAGGAATTAGGAGACACTTAAAACGCATAATACTAAAGGAAAGGAATAGAGTATTCATGTCTGAAATTAATCGGATAAAAATCTGAGTAGTTGGTAGGATTCCTCTTAAAATATTAGCAAAGAAGTGTTCTTGGATCCTCTTGAGAAAACACCAATTGAATCTTCAATTCTAGAGTGAAAACTTGTTAAAAGTTGGGGCTAGGGGTTGGAGATGAGAGGAAATATGTTTGGATAACCTTACCGGATAAAAGTTTGAGAGAAAGTGTTTTAAAAGTCCCGGCCCCGTTTCAGTTTTGGTATTTAAAGGGTTTAAGAGATAAAATACAATTAGGACTCTAATTAATCCGCCTCACCTGTCGCTCGAACGACTGAAACATTCCGTTCAAACGACATGCGATGTTGTTCGAACGACATACTGTGTCATTTGAACGGACCAAAAAGCTTTAAACTCCGCCTTTACACTTAGACTAAATTTTATTATCTCAACAAAAGCGTACCTGCTTGTTAAAACATATTAAAAATCATTTTAACGTTCTATTATAACTCCGAATTAATTCCAATTGAAAATTTACGACTCAAATATAAAAACCAACATGTTTAATTATTAAAAACCATTAAATCCAAAATTTAATTTTTCTCGAATATTCCAATTAATTAATTAATAAAAACACGGGGAGTTGCACAAGGTCGGTGAGCATAGCGGTGCCACCTGACAAGATCTTCTTTATGATGTAGGGTCCACTCTAATTGGGCTTGAATTTCCCTTTGGGGTCCCCGATGGGCTCTACTATCTCTTTAAGGGCTAAGTTCCCTCCTTGGACACCACGATCCTTGACTCTCTTGTTGAATGATCGCTCTATTCGGCGATGGTATCCTTGTATGTGATATAGAGCTTTCAGCCTCCTTTCATCCAAGAGTGACAGCTCATCAACACGGCTTTGATGCCAATCTTCCTTGTTGACTTTGCTTTCTAGCATGACGCGCAACGAAGGGATTTCTAGCTTTTAGGGTAGGACTGTTTCCATATCGTTTACCAGAGAGTAAGGGGTAACCCCAGTATATGTTCGAACTGAAGTGCAGCATCCCCAGAGTGTATAGGGGATCCGGTCGCCCCAATCTCGCTAACTCTCGGTCATCTTTGATAGAAAGAACTTTTACGTATATGTTTTCGTCGTTTGTCATTGCTTGAAAAGTCCTTCTAATCAAAACCTTAAAATACTTACAAAATAATATCAACTCAAGTGTAGAGGTAAGTAAGGGTATCAATCCACTTTCAAGGTTGTAAAGCAAATGGAACAAATTCAATTGTAATTCACTTTTTATTTTCTTTTTGTGATTTTTCACTTTTCTAATTTTTTTTAGCTTTTTCAATATTAAAACAATAGGGTGAGGTGAGGATGAGTTAACTAATAACTTAAATGAAAAGGGTTAATCAAACTAAAATAAAAGTATGAAAAATATAAACTAGTGAGTGAGATGTAACTAAATCGGAGAAAATATTCAAAGAATGGAAAATCCACCCTCAATTCATACAAATTTATCTAACTTGCACTATTTTAATTTCATCAATTTCCAAAATATTCATATAATTAAAAAGCTAATTCTCATTACACTAATGAATTAATTGAATATTCTTTTAGAAAAGTAAGTTTAATCCCCACAAGCACTACTCTAAATGAATTAAAATCAATTAAATAAATCACCCGCTACGATCGATTTACCAAACTAATTTTAATTAGATAAAGTAAAAACAAGAGTGGATAAAAATTATACTAACATTTAAATCAAGTGATAAGTCTATCTCTAGTTTGAATCAAATGATCAAATGACAATACAATTTTCATTCCATTCTCAAGGATGATTTTCCATTTCTCAATGTGAAAATAAGTAGGAATTAAATTTACTAATCAAAGGAAACTAACAAAATTAGAATTGACAATTAAATCAAATTGGATTCATGAGGGTTTCAATTCATCCCTTGTATGGGGTGATTAGCCCTCCATAATCATCATCCAATAAAAATAAGAATCAAATAAGAGCATAAAATGAAAATTAGAGGGGAGTAATCAAACCAAAATTGCCTTCAATTGCATTAATTATTCAATTCTTCCATCATCTCAATTAATTACAACACTCAATTTATTGAATTTCTTTTTTTTGTAATCTAAAAAAAAACTAAACTACTAAAAAATAAAAATGGTGTTTCTCTATCTATTTCTCTCTCTAGGGTTTCTCTACTCTTTATTCTATATTTTTCCTTAAAATGGTCTTCAACTCTCTTTAAATAGTAGGTGCCATGGAGCTAGGGTATTTTGGGTAGGTTTAATGGTGTAGGATAAAATGGGGAGAGGTTTTGGAATAAAGGTGAGGGTAATTTAGGAATTAGAAGGGAGCATGTGGTTATGGTGAGGTCATGTGGGAAGGTGGGGGAAATGAGGTAATGGTGATAAAATCAGATTTGGTTTATGAGGGTATTTTGGGTAAAGGTTAGAAGAGGTTAGTTGGGGTTATTATGGGAAAAAGGGAATAAAGGGGGTTTAAGTGGCACATGGGTATTTTAGTTTTGGGTTTTTGGTCTTATTTTATGCAGGTGGTAAAATCGTGAGATGGAAGAATGGGGTTTGAAATGGGTATTGGGTTGGAAGAATGGGGAATGGGTTTAAGGTGGAGCAAGTGGGACGGGTTTGCGGGATCTGATTGGGCCGACGTTGTGGTCCCCGACGGTGGCAGAAGGAACGCCGGACGGAGGTGAGCGAGGGTCCGATCGGAGGGGATTAAGGTTTTCTGGCCGGAGGTGGGGTTTAGATAGGGATGTCGCCGGCGCCCTGGGTGTAGCGCCGGTTTTAGGTTACGAAGGTGGTTGAGGGGTAGAGTCACCGGATTGGGTTGGATAGGTGGAGAGGAAGGTCAGCAGCGCCGAAGGTGGCGGATTGGGCTGGAGTTCGGGTTGACTTAAGGAGAGAGATAGATGGTAATGGTGATGGATGTGGGTTAATGGAGGTTGGCAGGAGAGAGAGTATTGGGAGGTTGAAGAAGGGTATTTTTGATTTGGTGTAGTGAGGTTTAAGTAAGTTAGTGTGGGGTTGGGGGTTTGTGTGTATGTGAGGTGTAGGATAGGGGGTGTGTGAGTGGGTTTAGGATAAGTGTAGGTGTGTTTAATTTGGACCCTTAAAATAGTAAACACTCAATTAAATTAATAACACTAAAAATAAAAAATAAAATCTAACTAAAAATAAAACAAATTAAAAACAAATAAAAATATTAAAACTAAAATAAAATAAAATCCTAACCCTATATAAACTAAAATAAAACAAAAGACATAAAAACTTAAAATCTAAATTAAAACTAAAGTCCTAAAAATATAAACTATAATAAAAAAAATTGAACTCCTAAAACTAATCCTAATAAAATAAGACTAAACTAAAAGCTAATAAAAATCAAAATAAAATATAATTATACTAATAAAATATAAAAATAGTAAATAAAACCTAAAAATCTTAAATAAATCAAAAATAAATCTTAAAAGTAAAAATGACTCAAACTAAAAATATTAAAAAGGGACAAATTAGACACACACGGGGTTCAGGGTAGGTTTAGGGTAGGTTAGGGTTACGGGATAAGGTAATTAACTCCATTTCGTACACAATTGTCTTGATTTAAGCGTTTGAACTCTGCAATGCACAATTTGACCTACAAAATAAACATTTAAGCGCATAAGATCCATATTGTCGAGAATTAACAACTAAACTACATCTATTCAGGGTATAAATTGTACAGTTTTGGGTGCTTATCAATCTTGCTGATGATGGCTTTGAGATTCTTATTGGCGGCTTGGACTGCTTTGTTGGTTTTAGGCCGGTAGGGAGAAGATTTATGTCTTTAAATCCCATACTCGTCGAACATCTCTGCCTCGAATGCAACCCGTTGTCGAACACCAACTCATGTGAGACCCCATATTGGCAGATGAAGTTTTTCTTGATGAACTTGGCAACCTTCTTGGAATTCAGAACTGCATATGACTCGGCTTCGACCCATTTAATGAAATAATCAATGGCAACCAGGATGAATTTATGGCCATTTGAAACTTTGGGTGTAACCTTCCCTATGATGCCAATGCTCCATGTAGATAACGGCCAGAGAGAAGTCATGTTATACAATTCCCGTGGAGGCAGGTGTTGTAGGTTGGAAATTTATTGGCATTTGAGGCATCTTTGAATGTAGGTTGTGAAATACTAAACCATGGTAGTCCAGTAATAACCCTGTCGGATGATCTTCTTGGCGAGCATATGGACATTCACGTGGGGTCTGCATTCCCCGCTGTAGATTTTCTGCATCATCCCTTCAATGTCAGCCACTATAATGCATTGCAAATGGGTTCCATCAAAGTTTTCTTGAACAATGCTTTATCGCAAATAATATACTGGGCAACCAATCTGCGGAGGGTTGCTCGGTCTTTTTTGTCAGAACCTTAGGGGTACCTACCATGCTTGAGGAGGGGCCAAATATCATAGTACCAACAGTCGGTTATCTCAGGATTTTCTGTGATAAGCTTAATGTGGTAATAGTGAGTTGGTTTGTCTTACTTTTGGACTACGAAATGTGCCATTATTATTCCTTCAGGCATGTCAATTATGGAGGCTAAGGTAGCAAGGGCATCGGTTAGTTTGTTCTTTTCTCGGAACAGGTAGTGGAAGGTGATTTCTTATAATTAGGAAGTTAGCTCTTCTAAGTGGGCATAAAAGGGTAAGGGTTTCCTATCCTTGATTTTCCATCTCCGAAATACTTGACCGATGATGAGGGTTGAATCCCCATAGACATCTAGGTATCGAATTCCTTTTTTGAGGGAAACTTTGGGGCCTAGTATGCACGCCTCGTATTTAGTCATATTATTGGTGCAAGGAAAATCCAACTTGATGGCAATGGGATTGTGAGAGTCATCAGGGCCAATTAGGAGTATCCCAATGCCACACCCTTTCTTATTGGTGGCGTCATTAAAGAACATTTGCCATCGAAGATCTTCTTGGGAGGTATAAAGGATATTCTCATCCGGGAAGTCGAAAATCCAGACATCGACTTTTTTCATAGGGTAGTCAGCGAGATAGTCAGAGATGGCTCTTCCTTTCATGGATTTATGCGTGACATAGACTATATAAAATTTGGCTGAAGCATCAACCAATGGGCCATTCTATTGGACAAGGCAGGCTTCTCGAGTAGGTACTTGATAGGATCCATTCGGGATATAAGTTTGATGGGAAAGGCGAGCATGTAGTGCCGTAACTTTTGGGTGACCCAGATAAGAGCAACGCATGCTTTCTCCAGAGCTGTATAATTAACTTCGTACCTGGCTAACTTGCGACTGGCGTAGTATTGGCTCTCTCTTTGCGATATTCTTTAAGGTATTGGACTAGCCAAGCCCCAGCTGCAGTATCCGTTATGATTAACACTACACCAAAATGGGAGATTTGTGAGTGTTGTTAGCACTCACAAATGACCTTTATAACTGCTATTTACCGTCATAATTTAGGGGGTGACAAAAGAAAATTTATAACTCCTAACAGCAGTCATAATTTTTTATAACCCCTATGGAGTTATGACTGGTGACCCCAATTTGTAACTGCTATTCGTAACTGCTGTCAGCAGTTACAAATATAACATTCGTAACTACTGTGAGCAGTTACGAATGTTATATTTGTGACTACTGACAACAGTTACGAATCATATATTTATGACTGTTGTTAGCAGTTACAAAATTGATAGTAGTGGCAAATTTGTGACTCCTATTAGGAGTTACAAAATTAAATTTGTTAAATGTTGTAAAAGCTATTACAAATATCTTTATATTTTCACAAAATGATGAAATAATGAAAGTAAAATAAATATCATGATAACAAGTCTAAAAAGTTTGACAACATTTCATTTATATTTCTCATATTCCAAATATCCAGTACACATAAAATTTGTTAAACTTAATTTAACATCAAACAACCCCTAAGTGGGCGCCAAGTACAAAATGAACATAGAATAAAAAATAAACTAAAAAAGTAACGACACAACACTTCGATGACATGGAATGCCATGAACATGTAACAAATCATTCTAAATCTAGACCAGGAGTCACCACGCAGTGGATACAATTCGTGAAGTCTAGGTATATCAGCCGTGGGGGGTATTGATGCGGTGACATCCTCCCTCGTGTACTCGGAGTATGCCTGTTGAGCAAGTTCAATGGACTCAAATTTTTTGAATACGGCGCCTCGGTATCCATTAACTTGTGCTTGTGTTGCTTGCCACGAAGTGTAAACACCTGGATTTAGGCCTTTGAATACTACGTATGCCGGATATGCCATGTGTATGCCTGCAAATAATAAAATGTGATTAATATATATATATATTTATATATATATATATATATATATATACTAGCGCATGCCCGTGCCTGAAGGCATGACGAAAATTGCAAAAAAAAAATCGTTACCCGACAGCAAAGTGAAATAAATGTACAATATTTATGTTCTAATTTTAAAAAATTTGGGCAGAGTTCCCTTTATTTATAGGACTATCCACCCTGTTTAAAAAAATAAAAATACTCAACAACGGCAATACTACAATACTCGAGGTCCATATTGGACCTCATTTCAACCACTTCATCAATTTAACAATAATATTGACAACTATTGAATAGGATGTTGAGTCAAGAACCGCACGCATCACCGTCAAGAAACGCACGCATCACCGTTCAACTACATAGTAATCCCAAAACTTTGAATCTACAAATAACTACAAAGTAATCTATATAAGGGGTGGTGGTGGATATGATAGGAATGATGCAAACAAACAACTTCCCCAAAGTTGGGTAAACATATATGAATTTCATTACCATCATCTTACCTTTTCTCGTCGTTAAATGATAGCTTCACTTATATCTTACCTACTCCTTCACCTGAAATAAGACATGTGAATTGATAATTAAAAATGATATCACAACTTGAACCAAAAACCATCCATTTTACTTGAATATAAAAATCATTGTAAAACAGAAGCATTCTATGCATGGGGCACAAAAACAAATATAAAAATGAAAATGAGTAATTTCATTAATAATCACAAGTTGTGTACATGGGGCACAAAAACCAAAATTAGAAAATACACTA
Source organism: Sambucus nigra (assembly GCA_949130495.1). NCBI lineage: Eukaryota > Viridiplantae > Streptophyta > Magnoliopsida > Dipsacales > Adoxaceae > Sambucus > Sambucus nigra. Next base: position 184,909,485 of record OX422209.1, on the reverse strand, counting down.
AATGTACTCTCTCTTCCCCACGCCACTACACAACTACAAAGTTACAAACCCAAAAATCAAAATAAAGAACCACAAAAGTTAGCAGCAGATAAAGCGGGATGACAACGCCCTACATATGATCCGGATGGCGGCTCGAGGACTCGGGCGCGGTGGGGTCACGAGGGGCATAGGGATCATAAAGGTAAGGAGGCACAACAGCCTCGCCCCCACAAATATGAACAAACAAATCCATCTGTGCCCGGGAAATCATGGAAGTATCTCGCTGATAGTCAGCCCGTAAGGATGCGAAGTTCGTCATATAAGTGTCCCGAAACTCGGTAAAATCAGCCTGCAACGATGCGAAGTTTGCCATATAGGTGCCTCGAAACTCAGTAAAATCAGTCTGTAACTCATCCATCCGCACCCCGAGATATGTAATGGGGTCAACAGTAGGAGGCACAGGAGGTGGGACTGGATGGGGCACTTCCGGAATATCCGGCATAGGAGCATCAGGGGCATCAGGAGCATCCAACATACGCTTTTTCCTCCTCTCCCAATAATCTTGCCCCAAGCTTTTAGCAATGGTCTTATCATTAAACACCTTGGGCAGCCTAGGTATCTTGTCGCTGCCCAAGACCTCACATCCGGCATCCCTGCAAATTCGAGAAATCAGTCGCGCAAAAGGAAGAGTTGTGGCTCCCTTCTCGCTGTAGGCAGCGTTCACTATTTGATGCAACATGAGGGCGGGAAGACTGATGACCATGTCATCCCTTAAAAGACTGTATAAGAAGAGGGACAGCTTGTAACGGAGGATAGCCTTGGTCTGAGTTGGAATGATGGAATTAACGGTGATGAGATGGAGGATACGATGTACATCGGGTATGCCCAAAGTGGGGAAAGTCTCCCCCGCCCAAATCTTGTCGGGTGCAAGACGCGCAATAAGTACCTCTTGTGGAAGCTGAGGCGCATCTGCGAGGACCGGGTAATGATAGAGCTCAGGGTTAGCATCCCCACTAAGGTGCGCAGCCAAGATGGGCTTAGAAATAGTAATCCTCCTCCCTCTCACATACGCTTCATACGTGCCGCCGCGCGTAGATACTAGAGAAGCATAAAAACGGCGCACGTGGTCCTCGTTGACCTCCCCTCTCATGGAAAAATGGGCCTCCCAATTGAATTTGGCTAAATACCGTCTTACAGAAGCCGGCATCTCATCTAAAATCACCTCCTTCTCAATAGCAATCGGGCAACTGGTTTTGAACATGGCCCGATACCACTCCATCTCATCCTTGGAACGAAAAGATTCAAAACCAGCGCCTCCCCGTCCAGTAACTGCATTGGATGATGGCTTGGTGATCGAAGGAACCTACAAAACATTAATTCAATACACACACCATAAGTGCGATGCATAAAATCAAAGTAATCGTGAAATTTGGGGAAACTAGGTTCGGAGGGTGCGCGTTGGGAAAAATTGGTCGAGTAGACGTAACCGATGCACACCACACTCAAACAAGGATAATTCAACAAGAATGTGCGATAAAAGGTGCGAAGATGGAGCTTTAGCGCACAAAACCTTCACAGAGGCATTTTATCGAACATATAGCATGCAATGTATAGAAAGTAGGGTGAAAATGGCATTTTCAAAGTGAAACAACCCCAACAAATACAACTTAATCCTCAAAGCAACATAAACAAGTTGTATTTGTTGGATTCACATCACAAGCAATGAGAAAATATGAAGTTTCCTGCAGAAAATGTGGATTTTACAAGAATGCATTCAACCCTACTTTTATACAAAGAACACTAAACAAGATTTGAAAACAATTTAAGAGGGTTGAATTAGTAACCTTAGATGAGGATGCCCTGGATGAGGAAGCCACGAGGGTGAAAATGAATAAAATAAAGGAAATGATATGGGAGAGGAGGAGGTCTTCGGCTAAGGGGGAAGAGAGAATGAGAAGTTGACTTAAACAAATGAGGGAATTTTAAGTGACCAGGTGAACCGAATCGATTCGGTAGTTAAACCGAATCGATTCAAAACTCTCGAATTCAACACTGTCTAAGGGCGAATCGATTCGGTGATAAACCGAATCGATTCGGATGTAGAGACCTGACACTTTTGGTTTGCCAAAATCGATTCGGAAGTAACCCGAATCGATTCGCAAACCCTTAATTGGCTACTGGAAGGGGTCGAATCGATTCGGTGATAAACCGAATCGATTCGGATACTGGGATCCAACTTTCTGCTTTGCTGATTTCCTAAATCTCATGAAATTTGATCATTGGGTCACCTTCAACTGGATTTCTTGGACCCATATGGTATATCTAATGTATGTAACAGGTCCGGAACCAAAAAATGCAATCCCACACGTGCCGGGGGATGCTCGACACCAAAATTAAGAATTTATCGAACCCAATCACCCCTGCTAACGGGGCTGCTACGTACGATGTTCGGTTGTAAATCCGCAGATATAATTAGGACGTAATTCACAATGTGAACACCTATTCTTCCCGTTCTTCCGACTTCGTTCCAACTAAAGTTCACACACTTAACAATTATGTCGGGTACTAGATCGGAAGACATGATACCTATCAAAAATGGACTACCCCAAGATTGAAGCCTATCTAATGGCCCAATATACCATTTGTATATATAGAAGTTGTATAGCAGAATATAAAGAATCACTGACTTTATCAATTCATCCCTATCAGCTACGGAGAGAAAATGATATTAATATTCAACCCAACATCAAACACTACTAATATTCAAAACAGATAGACACTGGATACATTCAAAACAGATTACTAATTGATTCAAAATAGATTACTAATATTTAAAATAGAGTTCAAACACTAATAATTGTTCACTTTGACAATTTGTTCAAATTTCTCAAGACAAATTACTCTGGATCACTTAAGGATAAGACAAAGCAACGGCCAAACCACCCAAGATTTCTCGACATCCTTAATAGTGTCCACCCCATGAATTCGACGATACAACGGATGATTCTCTTCTCCTGGCTCAACACTACTAACGTAAACCTTACGTTCAAATATCAGCAATTGATGGCCATGCACCACCGATTCAGTAGCAGCTGAAGCAACAACTTATCCACTTGCAATCTTTCTCTGATTTGAAAAATCTAATAAATCGACATATGGATCATGTGGAGGATCAGTTAAATCTCCAAAGTTTGGCTCAGTTGAATCTCCAAAGTTTGGCTCAGTTGACGGGGTCTAGGAATGTAATCATGGGGACTTGAATGCGGAACTGGAGTGTAATTACGAGGACTTGGATGTGGGACAGGAGTATAATTGCGAGGACTTGGATTTGGTATTTTCAATCCATTCGATTCAAAAGCACTTAAAAGCATGGTAACGGATGATTTGAGAAATGCCATATCCTCATCATGTTTTTCTTCTCGTGTCTTTGCTCTAGTCAACTGTGATACTATAGGAGAAATTGCCTTAAGTTTACTTTTGGACACGGGTCCAACACCACGAGTCGCCCCCCTAGTATCTTTTCCTCTAAAGGCAGTCAATGCATCTGTATCAATACTATTTTGGCTTGAAGAACCTTGACTACTTCTCAGCTCACTCAATTTTTACTGCAAAATTATTTATGAATCGATTAAAACCATTGAACGACGAAACTTGAAGGAATTTAATTATTACAACTGAGATTACGAAACTCACCATATCATCAGCTACCTTTGGGTGAAACTCCCCAATTTTCCGCCTACGACTTTCGAGATACACTTCCGAACGATCAACAGGTCGTTTATTGTTAAGCACCTATAAATTACTTTTCCATTAACTATTTGAGCAAGACATATAATATATATACACATTAAAATAAGAAAGGGTTTATACCATCTCCTCGGTTTTCTCAGCATACGACATCCGACCAAGACAATGGACGTCAGTCTTTTTAGCCCTATTCACCCGGCCTTGGTGTCGTTGTTTTAATTTTGCCTCAGATGCTTCGCGCAATATGAATTCATTCCACTCACGAACAGGGATATGCTCTTTCTCCAGTACTTGATCCTTCAGGGCCTTTATCCCATCACTGTCCAATCCCTTAAAATAAGTCGAGCGGAGGTTACTTCTAAAAGTCTTCAATGGAATACCAATGGCATTCATGGACCCCTCCTTCTGGTCGGCCAAAAGATTGAACTCTTTTATGAGCGTATCCCACAAGTCGTCCTTTTTTACTTGCTCAACCGTATCCCAACTCTCATATTTTAAGCCAATACAAGATTTTAACAATGACAAGACTCGAGCTTTAAAAGGATTCTTGCCACCTATTGGCAAACCAAATAGGTTAAGGGAAACGTTAGCACGAGAATCAATGGCAGAATGTTCATCGTGACTTGAACTTTCTGGCCTGGATGATGGAATTGTATTCTCGGACGCCATTTTCAGCATTTTTATATTTATGCATTAGGTATGTTCCACCCATGATCTCGCAAGTAATTGCATTGTTTGATTTTTCGATAGCCATGCCGATAAATTGACGTGTTCTCTATAAAAGACTTATTTTGAAAATCGTTGCATATATATAAAATATATGACATCCTAGAAAAAGTAATAATAAACTTGTGGACAAAAGTCACTATGAATACAAGCTACGAAATAATTGAAACATGCCATTATACATAATTTTCAAGTCAACATTTAAAACAACATAACATGCCACAATTAAACATCTACTCCTCTAATGCGTTTAATAATTTCTTTAATTCTGGGTTGTCATCCATAATAGACTGAATCTCGATAGGTGCCTCTATATCGTCTACCGATGTAGTCAAGCGCTGAGGAGAATGTAAAACAACAGACCATGGATCATTGTTGGGGCTCTTTGCATAAAACACTTTCTTTAAGTTTTGGAATGCACAAACGAATGGCTCATCATTAACATTGTCTTTACTCTTCAACTTGGCCAAATCAACCTTCACCATGTGGGTGTCAGGGTCGACCATACATGCATTCTTATCCTCCACTCTCACCCAATCACAGAAAATACAGGTATGCAGAAAGATATATAATCTAATAGGATAATTTGTTTTATAATCCCATAATACGTCATCTCAGCTTCTATCAAGTTTTTATCTTTCGCACTTACCCTGAAATGAGTTAATGCTTTATATGAAATGCCGCTGTTTTGTTTTCCAATGAGTTTTAACTCGTGTGTGCTTGAAGAGAACACAAAACCATTGACACGATATTGTCCAAACTCATTGGCTACAAAACTAGGCCCATTTGCTAGACGTGCAAGCCTCGTCGATACTTCACCAGCTTTCAATAACTGAAACCAAGAAAGTATTTGCATTGTGAATATGTTGCAAGCCTCTTCCATAATGTACTCCTCAGCAATGGACCCCTCAATGTACCGTGTATTCTTAACGTAATCTTTAAAAGTTTTCATTAATCGTTCGAACGGATACATCCATCGGTACCTTACTGGTCCACATAAAAGTGCTTCATCGCACAAATGCACTAAAAGGTGGATGCTTATGTCAAAGAATGAGGGAGTAAAGTGCTTCTCCAAAACACATATAGCCTCGACCAAAATTTCTTTCGCTGCCATTATGTGCGTCATGTTGATAACTTTCTCACAGAATAGGGAGAAACATAAGCTAATTTTTAGAATGGCCCTTCGAAGATCCTTGTGTTCCGAAAAACAGTGTCCGAACAACAGAGGGATAAGTTGCAATATCACATGCCAATCGTGGGACTTGCACTATTTCAAATCTTTTGTTGCGCCGCAGACAATCCTGCGTAAGTTGGATGAGAAATTAGAAGGGACATTCAAGCCCTTTTAATGTTTCTAAGAACATATTTCTTCCTTCAATGCTCAAAGTATAAGATGCAACTGGCATATGCTTTTTTCCAGTGTTTGTATCTTCTTTCAACCATAATGATCTTTTAATCTTCAAATCACGAAGATCTTCACGGGCTTTTTCTCCATCCTTGGAATGAGAACCACCAATGCATGTGCTTACGAGATGCTCAATGATATTTTTCTCAACGTGTATTATGTCTATCACATGTCGCACAGGATGTTCCTTCCCATATGGCAAATCAAACATTATTGATCTCCTGGACCACGCCGTTTTCACATCAACATCCTTTTTTTTACGCTTTTGGGCCAAAATTATGGGGTGTTTTCCCCTCAACTTTTGATCAGCCTTTAATGACCTTTCTTTAATTTCCATACCAGAAAGTCTTGGTGGAGGTGGTCGCGTCTCGGTGCCTTCTGGGAGAAAATTGCTTCGTATTGACCTGAATTTGTGACTTTGGGGCAGAAATCTTCGATGACTATGATAAAAAAGTTTACCACTTTTCTTAAGCCAGCTGGCTTCAGTCTCCTCTCCACATATAGGACAACCTAGGTAACCATGTACATTGCACCCAGATAAGGTCTCATAAGCAGGAAAATCATGAATTGCCCATATCAACATAGCTCTCAAAATGAATTCCTCCTTTTTGTATGAGTCGAATGCTCTCACACCTTCAACCCATAACTCATTCAATTCATATATTAGTGGCGCTAAGAAAACATCAATGTCACTACCCGGTGCTTTTGGACCTGGTATCAACAACGACAAAATTGAAAACTCCTTTCTCATGCACAACGACGGGGGCAAATTTAAAGGCGCCGTAAACACAGGCCGTATACTCTTATCTGTGCTCAATTTGCCAAACGGGTTAAACCCATCGATTGACATTCCGAGGCGAACATTGCGTATTTCTGTAGAAAAGTCCGGGTATCACTGATTTACAAATTTCCACACAAATGAATCAATCGGATGTCGCATGATATTCTCACCCACCTCCGCTCGACCATGCCAAGTCATTGCCTCTGCTATCCAAGGTATAGTGTAAAGTCTCTTTAATTGAGGACCTAAAGGGAAATACTTTAACACCTTCTTAGGTATTTGCGTATCTACTTTCAACAAACGTTTATTATGTACTATTATCTTTTGTTCATATCTAGGTTCCTTACGTACAGGACAAGCCCGTTTATCCTTATGCTCCTTATAGTATAAAATGCAGTCATACTTACAGCAATGAATTGATTTGTATTTCATACCCAAACCTTTCAAATTATCCGTCATGATCGGATAATTGACTGGCAGTGTATTTTCTTTGGGGAGCAAATCTTTCGCCCAGAGGAGTATTGCCGTCACACTTTTTCCCGACAAGCCAAATTTGCTCTTTAAGTTGTGCAACCCAACCATGGCATATAACTTTGTGTGATCGGGGTTGGAGTTATGGTATAATGGTGTTGCGGCTGCTACTTTTAACCGTATATAATCCTTAACTTGATCCGTATCGTTGCCAACATAATCCTCACATCCTAAAGCATTCCCTCTACTATCTTGCTTTTCTTGTGCTGCGTGCACTTCATACGTATCATTTATGAGATCGTTTAACCTAGCATGTACTAAAGGTCACCATTTGTGTGAACGGTTTCATTGACAAGTATTTCTTCTGGAATATACTTAAATTCCCTCTCCCCATGGAAATGCCAAAACGTGTAGTCAGCTTGCATACCCCAATGAAACAAATGTACTTTTACATCTACCCCTTCAAGCGTTTCCCATTTTTACAACGATTGCACGGGCATGGGATAATATTAGTTTCGAGATTCTTCATTGCATAATTCACAAAGTTTTTAACCCCATTAACGTATACTTGCCCCACTCTACAACTTTCACCCATCCACTCTTTATATTGTGAAAACCCCATTAATTCTACAATACAAACAAATAAAACTCAGTAAATTATAAAACTAAATGAAGTTTGAGCTAATATTTAGAACATAATCTCTGACTTATCATTGCATTAAAACTCACAGGAAAACCCAACCAAGCACAAAATGTCAAAACTTCAACGAGCACAAAACAATGGTTATTTAATTAATTTTTAGATAAAATAAATATGAATAGTATAAAATGATTATTGAAAAAAATCTAACATATTCCCAAACAAGATAATATTCAAAAAACGAAAGAGGTTAAACGATGTGTAGATATACTCACAACAAAACAATCAGATTTGATTATATTTTGTCTAGAGAACGTTGACCACAAAGCTCGAGCAAAACTCTTAATATTAAAATTCCATTTGATTATATTTTGTCAAAAAAATATAATGTCTAGAGTTTTTGAATAATATTTTGTCAAAAAAATAACCTCAATACAATTTCTAGGGATTATTAACATAAAATACAATTTGTATATAGATACACTCATAAACACACATATAAACAGAAATCTATACATACACATACATACACACACATGTAAACATAAATTTATACATACACACACATATAAACAGAAATCTCTACATACACACAAATATACACACATACCCACACATAATAAGAATCGAAATGCGCACACACACAACGAGAATTGAAATTAGGGCTTTAGACATAAATTAGGGCTTTAGACATAAATTAGGGCTTTAGACCAACCTATACAATAAAAATACCCAAAAATATACCTGTTTGATTCACAGAAATTAGGGTTTTAGAATCGCAAATGCTTCTTCACATCAACGGCTTCTTCACAGCTAAGAAAAATTTATACACATCAACGGCTTCTTCACATAACAAAATAGCAGTTACAAAATAGAGGTTTTGGCAAATGAAAGAGAAAGGGAAATTAAAGCGGGAGCTCTTCACGTAAGATAGAGGGAAATTAAAGTAGGTGAAAAATTTTGTGACTGCTAAATTTGTGACCGCTAATAGCAGTCACAAATTGAGTCTAAGATAAAAATTTATGACTGTTGGGAGCAGTTACAAATTTATGACTGCCAAAAGCAGTTACAAATTAAGTCTTAGACCAAAATTTGTGACCGCTAATAGCAGTTACAAATTTGTGACCGCTAATAGCGGTCATAAATTAAATCTAAGACTAAAATTTATGACTCCTCATAGAAGTTATAATTTCGTGACTGCTCATAAGAGTCAAACTTATGTCTACTAATAAGCTTGTGATAGTTATAAATTTGTGACTGCTTATTGGAGTCACAAATTAATTATATGGTAACATTTGTGACTCCCATTAGCGGTAACAAACTAATTGGCTCAAATTTTTTTTAACCAATTAATTTTATCACCCCTAATGGCAGTCACAAATAATTTTGTGACTGCTCCTGGGACTGACTAGTTTGTCACCCCTATTGGCAGTCACAAAAAGGTAGTCACAAAATTAACATTTTGGTGTAGTGTAGGTATAAGAGTAGGGGAAGGCTAGGTTGCGGTGCCATGAATACCGAAGGTTGGGTTAGGTATTATTTTATTTCAGTAAAAGGCTTCATGGCAAGCTTCCTTCCAAACCTTGGACGAATCCTTTCAGAGGAATTTAAAGATGGGCTAACAAATGGAAGTCAACTGGATGATGAATCGGCTGATATACTGTAATTTTATAAGGAATTCCCGAACTTCCTTCTTCATTCTGGGCGGTGGAATATCGAGTATGGCTTTAAATTTGGTAGGATCTGCTTCTATCCCTTTCTCACTAATCATGAATCCCAAGAGTTTTCCTTTGGTAACACCGAAGATACATTTTTGTGGGTTAAGTAGCATCTGGTATTGCCACAGTCGCTCGAAGAATTTTTGAAGAGCAAGAACATGAACTTCCCTAATCTTAGACTTGATAATCATATATTCCACATAGATTTCAACTTATTTGTGTATTAGATCATGCAATATGGTTGTGGTATCCCCTTGGTAAGTAGTCCCTACATTTTTTTTATCAAATGGCATAATAATGTAGCAAAAGGTTCCCCAAGGGGTGATGAATGCACTTTTTTCTTGATGATCCGGGAGCATTTTGATCTGGTTGTATCCGACAAACCCATCAACGAATGATTTGAGAGTGTGAATGGTTGTATTGTCCATAATTATATCGATGTTGGGTAGCGGGTAAGCATTCCTTGGAGACACCTTGTTCAAGTCTTGGTATTCAATGCACATGCGAACCTTCCTTCCTGATTTTGGCACGGGTACGATATTAGCTATCCATGTAGGATATTCGATCACACGAATGAAACCCATGTTCAACTGTTTGACCATTTACTCCTTAACTTTGAGCGACCATTTGGTGTAGAGCTTTCATAATTTTTATTTGATTGGTTTGCATTCTGGGAGAATAGGAATATCGTGTTGAGTTATCTCGAAATCAATGCCTGGAATATCATCGCAGGACCATACGAAGACATCCATAAATTCCTTCAGTAATTCCTCGAGTTACACGTGCTTATGCTCATTAAGGGTGGCCCCTATCCTAATCTCGTGCAGTTGGATACTATAATTGAGATTAATAACAATAGTTTCATCATCATTAACTTGAATACAATTATGTTATTTGTTATTAACCTTATTTAGATCAGTTAAGAATTATTCATTTATAAAATCATCATCATCGTCAAGAGTTTGATTAGAATCAAGAAAATTAATGTAAGCCACAATAAGATGCTCAAAATCTTCGTTTATTTCATTAATAGGAAAAACAACATTGAAAAGCTCATCAAAGGAGGTCTCGATTACATCAGAGTAAGGAAGAACAACAAGTGAAGAAGGAATGGGATAAATATCTGGGTTGGGTTGAATATTAGTAGGTGGAACAAGAGTATCATGCTAGTTAACGAGAGGCGCATTAGCTGGGAGGGATCCGATGATATATCCCCTAAGTGGATCATACAAAATGTTACCCATAGTGTCTGCAAATTAAATGAATCTTTAGAGTCACTTCCCTCGAAATCTCCAGTATCGGCTCTGGACTTCTCAACGAGTGGTTGCATATGATGATAGGAACTTTCGGCTCATGAGTAGCTATCTTGGACAAATATCTTCATTCCTAATTTCATCTTCTTATCTACGTGATCATACCACAGTTCAGGAAAGCCACAGAAGGGGAAATCTTAACCCTCTCTAATGAATCTTTCGTCCAAAGAATCTCTAGAGACAATCTTAGCACTTTCTGACCTTCTCTTCAATCGAGGTTGGCGGATCATTATGAGTTCCTCTACCGATGGCTGATAACCCAGGTCATAAGGAGGAAAATATTTTTTTTTAACACAATGGGTTCAAGTACCCCTTGTTGTCTTCGTCCCAGTTCGGGCATAAAGTGCATATTTTTAACATCTGGATCACATTGACGTTGCCATGGGGGTTATACTCTAGATAAACCCCATCTTTGAAATCGTCCCCTACTGGGAGTAGAAGTGGCTCGAATCGGAAGCCTGAAAGAAGCATATTATTCACCCCATGTTGTATCTCAAGTACTGGACTACTAGTGTTAGCATTCTCGTCATTGTCGTTGTCACCTATGATGGTGATGACCTTCCCATTGGAGAAGAACTTTAGTTTCTGATAAAAGGAAGAGGACACACCCTTGATGATATGGAGCCACGATCGTTTAAGTAATAGATTGAAACATGATGGGATGTCGATAACTTAGAATTTAATAACAGGGTTTATAGGGTCAACCCCTATTATAAGCTTTATGGACCCCATAACTTCTCGGCGGGTATTATTGTAGGCACGTACTGCGACAGAGGTTGGAGCAAGGTCGCTCATTTTTAGTACCAAATAATTAATGGTCCTTAACGGGAAGGCATTAAAATTTGATTCATTATCAACGAGTGAAAGTGGGACGGTCTTTCCCATGACTTCAATAGAGATATTGAGAGCATAATTATGGTTTGGCCTACTTTTTGGGATTTCTTCTTCGAAAAAGGATAGCATTATAGTGGAGGTTAGGGAAGACATAAAGAGTCCCCACAGAGTGATGTTGGCTTGGGCTTTCTTTAACTGATCGAGGATCTCGCTTTCCTCGAGGGTCATTTCTAGCACAAGAAGATTCTCGACACCCTTTCCTTTGTCGCTTGCTGATGGCGGTAGGCTTGGAACTTGGTAGTGACATCCTAACTTGGTCATATGGTTCACATAAGAGGGGAAAAATAGAAAAATCATTTCCCCATCGAACTCGAGTTATTCAGGCATCTTGTGTATTTCTCCTAGCAGCTCTTTAAATGATATCATCCCACATATGTTGACTATCGAACTAGTCTTTTCTGGACCTTGCTCTTCATTTGAATCATCGAATTCGTCCACCCATTCGATAGGAACGAAATTATCTTTTTATGAAAAGTCAATACACTCCACAACCTCAATGGCTTCTTCGTATAATTCCTCCTATTTGACGGGGAGATGTAGAAGTGAAGGGACCAGGTGCCCTTATAGTTTTAAAGAATCAAGTAGCTCGGATATACTACAAATATCACCAGTCTATCAAAATAAATCCACCATGATTTGGACCACCTTATTTAGACTGACTTCATCGATCGGTACACCCAATTTTCTAACTCTCGAGCCCATTTTTGAGCTTCTAAAAATAGCACACTAAATCTCTGGCAGTCAATGGTCATCTGGGAGGGAAATTTCAGCCAAAACTCTAGGAGTTGGTTTAACACTTCAGTCAATTCCATATCTTTACCTCCAGAACGGGTACGGACAGCGATGCACGCTCTGGTAAGGAGTGACAGGGCCTGATCGACGAAGCTGGTATGGTGTAGGAGAAAATATGGGCATACTTGGAAAGGTTTGGGAGAATATATGAGTATGATTGATGATTTGCTTGGTATGATCTGGGTAGATGGGTCAAATTTTGGGGGGATCCTCTTCTAGAAATACGTCATTTTTATGATTTGGGAGTGGATTGTAGGTAGTGTTTAGTTTAGGATTGGCTGGTGAGGTAATAACACCCAGTTCAAGACCTTGGATCATATTTCGAAGGTGAAAACACTAGTCGGTGGTATGGTCGACAGTAATGGGCATTTGTTTTGAAATTTTTAGGAAGTGGATTTGGTAATGGACGAGGGTCCAAGGGCTTGATGAGGTTTCGACTTAAGAGGGCTTGGTAGACTTTGGAGAGAGGAGCGTGAAGCTCGGATTCGATCAACCCAACCATCGAAGAGTCTAATTTGATATGGTCCATCATAATTTTATAGAGGGATCAATTAAAACCTTTGAAGATTGATCAACAGTGAAAAACCCATCCAAAATGGGCAGAGAAAGAGTAGTAGGGTCTTAAACAAAAGTACATTTAGTAAGACTGGTTATATCCCAAATACCCCATGGCCTATTTCTCTTCACATTATAGCGTCGAAGCGATAATAACAACCACCCAAAGATCTTTACTATCATTTGTGATATTTGAAGTTGAGCCAAGTTCAAATTAGCTTTTGGGGGTTTCATTATTGTTGTCATTGGAAGCCATTGTTAACATAGATGATATGGAAGAAAAGGAGACAAGAAACTAACATTAAAGGACTAATGAGCTGTAATATAGATCTTTTCACAGCCAAAAGACATATATTTATGCACATTTACCACAAAAAAAATAATGACTAGGACGTGGGATAATGCGTGTGAAGTTTAACAGTCCACTAATTAATTTTTATTAAAAATCAATTAGTGCGAGGGGTATGTTTACACCACGTATTTATCGGACAATCATATACAACCACGTGGAATTCAAGACGATAATTATAATTCAGAATGTGGTAAAAAAAGTTTAACGCAAATGTCTACGCGAGCATTTGACCCTTATCAAGGCTTTGAACATGAACACTTAAATATCAATTATAGGGGCGTGAGTGCACCTAGGAAGGAATATTCAATTGAGTAACCACCCAGCAGTTACAAATAGTTGTTGCATGACAAGGAACTCTATAAATAAAAAGCCAAATGCGAAGTAAGAGAGGACTCCCTCAATAAAAAGGTACCTTTACTCATTTTACCTCTCCTTTTCCTATTATTTCATTTTATTTCATTTTTTTACTATTTATTTACAAGTTTTCCTTTCTTCGAAGTAGTTTGTAAGGTAGATTGTTTTTCTCTTTACATTTTATGAAAAGTTCCTTTTGCCTTTACATTTAGCTTTCTTTACATTCCTTAAAGTAACTTACTTTACATTTATTAGTGTAACTGTTTTCTTTTACTCTACTTATCTTACTTCATTGTGTTACTTAGTTTGAACTTTCTTTTTATCTCTATTCATGCACTTTACATCTTCTTCCTTAGATTCTATTTAAGTAAAATTATTTAGCATTCACAATAATGTCTTCCTTAATGGAAGTACTAGTCTTTTTAATTGAAGCATCGGAGGGCACATAATCATGTGATTATCAAAAGGCTAAGATAATTAATTGGTTGGTATGCCCACAATTTTTCCTAAGACGTCCACACACAACCAAACACACAAACTAACTAAGCCTGGCCAAACAACGCTCAAGGGGTGGTGAATATTTTTCGTTGACACAATACCCCCCAGAGTATGCCCTTGGTCTTGTTCTTCATCACTACCACCTAACGATGGTAATATTTTATATATTTTAATTGAAAATATTTCATTTACACAACATTTAATATTTTGATATGTATTGCCTTATTTTGTTAATGCACGAGGATCACGTTTGTGCGACCACGTCCTACGCGAGCATAACTCGAGAGAGGGGAAGTATAACCAGATGCAAACCTGATACCACCGCATATAACGTGTGCAAGGGGAATTAAGGTAGACTATGCGAGATTTTACTACCATGCGTAGACCTAGAGTCGATCCAAATGGAGCAAGGCATTCTGTAATAAATGTTCAACAATGCGAAAGACAATAACCAGGTGAGCCGGATTCATTAGCTCAAACGAGACGACATCGATCGCACCGTAGTAGCCAGCGCAACACATCCTAGCTTTTTGTAAGGACAAATTTCCAATCGAGAAATTTTTTATATATTTTGACTCTATTTTATTTGGAAAAAACTGTCACAGCCCCGATCCAAAATTAGTAGTAAACGAGTGTCTTGACATGCCAACAAGCCATTCAATATTATGGCTTTAACATATTTCCTAAAATAAATGCAACGGAACTACATACACATGGTCATGAATCGTAAACTACTAAAATAAAGGTATTAAGTCAACATAGCTTTCTAAAAGAAAATTTCTTCATATATATTAGAAGTATCAAGGAGTTACAACTTAAGCCAAAATTAAAAGCCTATGACTATATAGCTAAACATGCTCTATTTGATAAAAAAACAAAGAGCTCCTTAAGCAAAATCTTCAACATAGTCCTTTAACGTTCCATCTTCCGGTCTAATTATTTCCTGAAAAATTATTATTTATACAACATCAGGTAAAATCAAAATGAGATTTAATATCCCGATATTCCAATGCTTTCAAAAAATGGATACTTATTTATGTCAAAAGTGAAGGCATATACATATACGGATAAGAACTTGCAGTAATAAATATATAAATTGAAATAACAATATATATATATCACAAATGAATAGCTCCAAATAAAACGGATAAGACAAATCAAATTTGTTATCTTCATTTTTCAATCATTTCATTTTAATGTCCAAGTACACTCTAATACCGTGTTCTTTTACCATATTTTATTTCCTTATAATTGAGGTTCAATCTAACTAGTTTGTCACAATGCCTTATTCAGGGCACACCAACAATAACCTAGTTGGGAAGGTCAGTTAGAAAGAGAGGTACCTTAGGCCAAATCTTATTTCCAATATTCAATTGAATCTCATTTTCAATACTCATTTCAATCAGTATGTCTATATGTAGAGATATAAACATATCACAAATGAATCAATCATCGGTATCATATATATTTTGAGAATGAAAGTAGCTTACAAAATACATATAGTTTGCATAATATCATATAATTGAAATGCATGAGAAATGGCGTAAAGTACTCACCTAAGATAGCGGTTTGAAAATACAGATATTGAGTTTTGGACCACACATTAATCTAATAAATACAATAAATGTTTAATTACATAATATAAACAAAGTCCAATTCTAAACATTGTGTTTTAATCCTAAAATAACTTATTGCAAAAGTTTATAAAAAAATCATTTTCTTAATTTTTAAAATTCATTTATCGTAATTGAATAATTCAAATCATAGTTCTTCCTAATTAGTCGGTTCCCATCCAAGATGGTGGGTCACAGGTATCCACTTAAATACCATCTCATCTCAAAAAAATATATGACCATGCCTGAGTTTGAAATTACTCAAATGGGATTCCATAATAAGGAGCAATTACATTAAAAAATCATTTTGAAAAGCGTGATATAATTTCGAACAAGTTTACATATTTTGAAAATAAAATCAATTTAGATTGTTTCCAAATTTTAAGTTTCATTAGTGGAGCCTTTAACGTATTTTACAAGCATAACTACTAACTAAAGCTATAAAACAAAAAATTATAACTATTAAAAAAATGCATTACAACATTTAAATAAAAGAGTAATGTTAGACCGACACATGATTTCGACTCATTTTGAGCGACACACTGACGTATCGTGTCCACATTGGTTGGTATCTTGAATAATAATTAGTGGACCCCACACAACAGCCAATGCGGACATGACACGTTGTTGTGTCGCTCAAAATGTGTCGGTATCATGTGTCGGTCTCGAATTATTCTAAACAAAATCATACCTACGAGGTGAATTTCTCTTCAAACGTATAAAATTATTTCTTAAAATTTTTCCCAAGCTCTCTATCACTCTTTCTTACTATAATTCTCAAGGAATTGGTGTGAGTTACAAATGATCCCAAAGACCCTATTTATATGTTTTTAAAGATATTACAATGTTGACACATGTCTAGGTGACTAAGCTTTTACAGTGGCGAGTCAATGCTAAGGTGTCGCATAACAGAGTAGTCTTGCAGTATTAATATCATCAAATAGTGACAAATGTTTTAGCTATATATCTAAAGACGACACGTGTAAGGTGGAGGTGTTAAAATTGAAGCACAAGGTGGGAAAATGTTAATGGTATATGGGTAATTTTACACTTGGAGGGTATCTTGATCATTTCACAATAAGTTATTTTTTAAATTTTATTAGTAGTCCATGAAAATATTTTATTTACAAAATGGTCCTTTTATATTTTTATTTTAGTCCTTGAAACTTTCGTCATTAAAACAAAGTCCCTAAAGTTTCATAAAATTATAGTTTTTCCCTGAAACTTATCATTTACCTTAGGATATGTCATAAGACTTCGATTTGATCCAATTTACAGTTGACTATTCATATTTAAACATGGGGTTTATTATATTAAGAACCCAGAATACCACATATGTAATAAAATAATGTTTATCAGATAGTGAGTAACTCACAATTGTACAAACAATCTATATATGAGCATATAAAAGTGGGGTCATTACATCCTACCCTCCTTATAAAGAGTTTGGTCCCCAAATTTGACTTATATTAATTTTCAAATAGGTATGAATATCGATCCTGTTGTTTCATATTCGCTCACATGCGTTGCTTCTTCAACAGAATAATTACGCCATAATACTTTGACTAGTGGAATTACCTTAGTTCATAATATTTTATCTTTATGGTCCAAAATTTCTACCGGATGCTCAATACATGTCAAATCTTCTCTGGCTTGAAAAGTTTCATGAGTTAAGATATGTGCCAGATCTGGGACATATTTCTTCATCATTGATATGTGAAACACGTTATGTACAACAGAGAGTTCAGGTGTTAAAGTTATTATATACACAACAACTCCTATATTTTTTAGAATTTCAAAAGTAACTACGTATCTTGGGCTCAACTTCTCTTCATTGCCCCCAACTTGTAATTGAACTTTCAATTCCCTTAATTCTAAAGGTTCCATGCGCTAAGGTGGTTTTGAGATTGGTATAATTCAAATAATAAGGTCAAATGTAACTTTTATTTCGCTACCAGGAGGTAGATTGGGTAAATCATCTAGAAAACATCAGAAAAATGTTTATATATAGGAATATCTTCTTAACTAGGCCCTTTTGTTTGCAATTTAATAACACTCGCAAGAAATCCTTTACATCCCTTCTTAAGAAAACTATAAGCTTGCATTGCAAAAATAATACACATTGGAGATATGATGCCAATTCCTTTAAAAGTAAATTCTGATTGGTTAGGAATTTGGAAAGTAACCCTCTTCTCAAAACAATCTACCTTAGCATTATATTATGCTAAAAAAATCCTTCCCCAAATGACTTTAAAATCTCTTATGTTTAAAACTATCAAATCGACGAATAGTTTATGACTACTGACATCTATAGGGCAAGGCTTATATACTAATGTACACGTTAATAAATCAATAGAAGGAGTAGAAACATGTATGTTATGATTTAAGGGTTCATGCATATTATGAAAGCGATTAACAAAATGTACAAAATAAAATGAATGGGTAGAACAAGGATCTATTAAAATTTGAAAAGGTTATATACATATAGCAAGTGTACTTCACACCACTGCATTAGAATCCTTGGCATCAGAAAGCGTAAAAATTCTACATTATTTGCCATGATCGTTATTGTCATTAAAAGCCTTTGTGGAGCCTTCCCTTTGTTAGGGTAATCTCTTATTTTATATCCATTTTGGCCACACCCACAGCAAATTCCAATATCCATGTAACACGATTGTCTTCTATGAATATTACCACATCGTTGGCATCTATCAACATTAAAGGTTTTGTTTACAAAAGATCTCCATGTATTGGGTATAGTAATAAAGGGTTTATTATTGGGTTTACTTCCTCTTTATTCTCCAAACTTCCTATTCCAATCCCTAACATGTTTATATTCCTTACTGTCCTTCTCAGCTATCGTTGCCCTAGTCACCACGTCAATATATGATGCCAATTTTTAGGATGGAAACTCGACTACGAATATTCAACCTTAACCCACGTTCAAACTTCTTGGCTTTTGAAACATCAGTTACTATAACATGACATGCAAAATGGGATAACTCAGTAAACTTCGCCTCCTATTGACTAACTGTCATATATCCATGTATTAGGCTCATAAAGCCAACTATTTTTTAGTTCTTGCACCGTTTTAGGAAAGTATTTTCTTAGAAGATCACTAATAAGTCATTCCAACCTATGGGAATATTTCTTTCCTCGTGCATTCTATTAGTCATTCTCTACCAATGTTCAACTTTACCTTTTAAAATAAACGTTGCAAATGAAACCCTCTGTTCATCTATACAATTAAGAACATCGAGTATCTTTTTCAATTGTATCACGCAATTTTCTGCTTTAGTGAGTTAGGAGTATCTTTAAAATATGATATATTTAACTTCTTAAATTGTTTAATAATACATTTACTTAGTTGAGGATTCCTTGGTACTATATTATTCACCTAATGCTCCACAATCTTTTCTAGACTTTCAATCGCCTTGTATGCACCTTTCAGTCCTTCCATACTCGAATCACTAGTTCCCGAAGTTGATTTTATCTTGGTTATTTTCTAAAGTCATGGCCAAACATAAGGTGGACTATACTATCCCAAGAATTCAAATTAGAAGAACAATTATATAATGTGACACATATGGAGGGTTATCACATAAGTCGAATATTTAATCTTATCTCCTAAGTATGGAAACATAAGATCTACAACATTTGAAACTTATATTCAATAGTCTACGGGTTTATAACCTATGCTCTGATACCTCCTTTGTCACGACCATGACCCAAAAATAATACGAAACAAGTGTCTTGTCATGCCACCAAGACATTCTATACTATGGCTTTAACATATTTTTTAAAATAAATGCAATGTAACTACATTCATACGGTCGTGAATTATAAACTACTAAAAATAAAGGGATTACGTCATCAAAGCTTTCTAAAAGGAAAGTTCATATATATTAAAAGTATCAACGATTTACATCTTGAGCCAAAATTAAAAACCTATTACTAGAGAGCCAAACATGCTCTATTTGATAAAAAAAATGTTCTACTTAAAATTAACAAAAGAGCTCCTTAAGATAAATCTTCAACATAGTACTTCTACATTTTATCTGCCAGTATAATTATTTGCTCAAAAATTGTTATTTATACACCATTAGCTAAAAGTTGAATGAGATTTAATCTCCCGATATTCTAAGGTTTTCAGAAAATAAACACCTATTCAAGTCAAAAGAGAAGGCATATACATACAAGGGTAAGAACTTGCAGTAGTATATATAAAATTTGAAATGACAGTATGTTTGTATCACAAATGAATAGCGAAAAATAAAACGAATGCGAAAAATCAAATGTGTTATCTTCATCTTTGAATTATTTAAATTTAATTCCAAAGTACACTCTAATACGGTCTTATTCTGCCGTATTATTCTCAGATAATCGAGGGTCAATCGAACTAGTTCGTCACAACACCTTATTTAGGGCACACTAGCGATAACCTAGATCTGAAGGTCAGTCAGTAAGAGAGGCTCCTTAGGCCGAATCTTATTTCCAATATTCAATTGAATCCCATTTTCAATACTCATTTCAATCAGTATGTCTATATAAAGAGATATAAACATATAACAAATGAATCAATCATCGGTATCAGATGTATTTTGAGAATAAAAGTTGTTTACAAAATATATATAGTTTGCATAATATCATATAATTGAAATACACAAGAAATGGCATAGAGTACTAACCTAAAAAAGAGGTTTGAAAATATAAATATTGAGTCTTGGATAACGTGTTAAATTAATAAATACAATAAATGTTTAATTACATATTCTAAACAAAGTCCAGTTTTAAATATTATGTTTTAATCCTAAAATAACTTGTTGTAAAAGTTTACTAAAAATCATTTTCCTAATATTGAAAATTCATTGATCGTAATTCAAGAATTCAATTTATAGTTATTCCTAATCAGTTGGTTTTCAGTCGAGACGGTGGGTCATAGGGAACCATTTAAATATCATCTCATCACATAATATTTCATCGGGCTTGGCTTTGGAATTACTTAAATGGGAATCCATAATAAGGAGCAATTACTTAAAAAATCATTTTTAAAAGCGTATATATAATTTCGAACAAGTTTACATATTATGAAAATAAAATCAATTCAAATTGTTTCCAAATTTTAATTTTTCATTAATGGAGCCTTCACTTATTTTACCAACATAACTTCTAAGTAAAGCTATAAAACAAGAAATTAAAACTATAAAAAAGTGCATTACAACATTTAAACAAAAGAAAATTCTAGACCAACACATGATTTTGATACCTTTTGAGCGATATACTGACGTGTCGTGTCCACATTGGTTGGTGTCTTGAATAATAAGCTGTGGACCCCACAAAAAAAATGAATGTGGACACGACACGTTAATATGTTGCTCAAAATGTGTCGGAATCATGTAGCGGTCTAGAATTTTTTTTTAAATGATGTAATGCTTTTTTTTTTATACCTTTAATTTCTTATTTTATAACTTTACTTAGTAGTTATACTGGTAAAACACACAAAAGGCTCCACTAATGAAAACTTAAAATTTGAAAACAATATAAATTTATTTTATTTTCAAAATATGTAAACTTGTTCGAAATTATATATACGCTTTTAAAAACTATTTTTTTAAAGTAATTGCTCCTTATTATGAAATCCCATTTAAGTAATCCCAAAGTCATGCCCGGTGAAATGCTCGGCCGATCTTTGTTAAAACGATTTTAGTATGTTGGTTTGAACGAGATTTAGTTTGTTCAAATGAGAATGCTGAGTTCGTTCGAACGACCTTAGCGTTTTCATTTGAACAAGATTTCTCAATTTTTGTGTCTGCTCGTTTTTCATGTTTTTTATATATAGGAGGTTGTAATAAGTTTTTAAGAAGAGGATTTGTGAAAATGATTTTCCAAAATAAAGCCAAGAGCACCAACCATTTGATATCCAAGTTTCATTCTAATATGCTAGTTTGGGATCTCGTGTTTGAGCATCAAATTTGGTTACTATTTATCTTTGATGATTACTTTTTCATACGGTGGATTTCGTATGTGTTCCGATTTGAAGCGATGGATTCCGTGTCTGTTTCGTTGATGGTTTGTTAGCAAAGATCGATCGATATCAAAACATGTGAGTAGCCAAGATCGGTGAATTCATGTGTGTCATCGCGGAGAAGGTCCAAGGAGCGGAGATGACGCGACCACAATTGTGTATCTAGTGTTCGTGCTGATATAAGATCAAGTGCAAGCCTGTCGCATTAGTAATAAACCCGGTAAGTCGAAATCATTTCCACGGGGAAATAGGACGATGAAATCATAACGACGTTGAAAAGATTGAGAACCCTAAATCAACTCTAAAAATGAAACAAAAAAGATGATTTAGGATGGGAAGTAACTACAACTAGAATTAATGAGAAAATCTACCTACTAAATCGAGAGATTACTACTGAAATTCTTTTTAAACTACTTATGAAATTGGGCTTTTAACTGAAAAGATTGCTAGTGAGAAAGATAGGTTAGGATACAATCCTCCAACCCTAGTATATTTACTAAAGATAAAATCAAATATTGAATTGAAATAATTGATAAAACCCAGTCTTTATTAATCTCAAGAATTGTATATATAAGGTTCAAGCCCGCATCATATATAATCAAGAGTAAGAATAAATCGGTGTCGTTGTAGCTAGCATTGCATTCTTAAGCGTCCCGGTTACCTAAGGCAAACGAGATCAAAAGATCTACAACGGTTGTGATTACCACACAACACGATTGAATCTATTATTTAATTTAAAAATTAATTTTACATATTTGTAAAAGACATCGGGTTAGATTCATGCATCCCAACCCTTAAAAAATTAACTAGATATGATTAACTTAGAGAAAAACATGGTTTTCAAGAAATAGAACATTAAGTCCAAAGAAAATAGATGACAAGAGAATTGCAGAATCAAACCAACAATCAAACTAATGAGCAATCAAAAACTTAAAGGAAAGATGTTACTTGAATTGCAGAAATTCGATTCAAATCCTTACAGCAAAATCTTCTTATGGAAAACTAGGGGTTTTTACTACAAAAATCCTCCACTCCTAATTAGCAACCTAAAAAATAAAATTCCTATTATTGTGTAATAACCTAGCATAAATAGCTCTGAAATTTTCAAGAGATTCACCCGCTTAAAACTTTGAGAAAAAGAAAAGAAAATTCGAGGAAATCCCAAGCGGTCCGGATCCTTTTTGGATAAAAGGTCCGGATCGCACCCCTTTTTCATTCAGGGACTTTTTAGCCATGCGGTCCGGATTATTTTTGAATAAAAGGTCCGGATCGCCTGCGTTTTTCATACAGAACTTGCTTAGTACCCGGTCCGGATCCTCTTTCAGGGCAGTCCGGACCACCTGCCAAATTCATGCAGGGATCTTTTTTGGACTTTTCTCATCTTCAAATGCTCGTAACTTTTTCATCGTAGCTCGAATTAATGTGTTGTTTCTTTCAATGTTCTTGTGATTGAAATATCTTCAACTCTCGAGTTGGCCTCGCTTCCAAACTAAGGCTCCAGAGTTACGAAATTGCCCTTTAACTTACTTATTTGATTTCTTTCTCTGCTTTTCCATTTTCGTTCTTCCTCAATGCTTTAAATACCTGCAAAACTCATGAGAAATACACGAAACTAGATGTACTTATTAGAAGGAGTCAGTAGCAAGGAAATACAATAATTCAACTTATTTTGCATTAATCGAGATGATAAGAGTCCCTAAATTAAGGGGATAAATTCAGAAGAATTTGATCCTAATCAGAAGATATCAACAATGCTTAAAGGATTCGAGTTGGTTTTGTAAGTCATATTTTTCCCTTATGTAATTCCTAGATTATATTGAATTTACGTGGTTAAGTTACCCGAGTTTTTTTTATTGTGGGTTTCCTCGTACATCGACGTGTTGTGTGATTTCTTTATTTTACTCTTCTTACTCATCTAGATGTATGTTTGGGGCAAGTTAAAATTTGTAAACTATTTACATAACATTCGATTTAATTGGTGCATGATTAATTGGGTTAATCGTCTAATTAAAAATAATAAGTTAAAACTAGTGTTTGTTTGGCAATCCATATAGCCCTTGCATAGAGCACTTTCAACTTACTATCAAAGCGAGTGTTTATAAATTTTTAGGCATGAATTGGGGATCTTTTATATGAAGGGTCAATCGACATATAGACCACCTTTGTTTGATGGGTCAAATTACGCGTACTAGAAAGTGCGTATAAAATTTTCACTTAACTCCCTCACTGAGCGGGTCTGATTAGCCGTAGTAAGGGGGTGAACCCCACCCACAACACTTGTAGGTAATCTTAGTGTCCCTAAACCCATTGAGATATGGAGTGAGAATGAACATAAGTTGTGCAACTACAATTCTCGTGGTTTGAATGCTTTATTATTATGCGGTTACATCATAAGAGTTCCGTTGTATTATGACATGTGAAACATCTAAATAGTATTGGGACATACTCCAACTCACCCATGAAGGAACTAATGTTGTTAAAGCTTCAAAACTCCAAAATCTCACCACTAAGTTTGAAACTATTAAGATGGATGAAGGCTAAATCTTCGATGATTTCTATGCGAAACTTTCTGATATTGTAAACTTATCTTTTAACTTAGGAGCGAAAAACCTCGAAACCAAAATTATGAAGAAAATTTTAAAGTCCTTACATGAAAGATTCATTTCGAAAGTCATTGTATTGAACTCGTGGGAACCGTTGACTCAATAAAACTCAAAGATCTTATGGGTGACCTTCAAACCTATGAACCCGACTATTTCCTCTCCACAAGAAGAATAATGATAACGATATTTCTTTGAAATCCCAGAAGGAGGAAACACATATTTCTTATGAAGAGTCTGACATTGATTCTGATGATAAGGTCTTGTTAATCAATAAATTCAAAAAAAATTCATGTTTGAAAAACATAAATCTAAATTTGATGGGAAGAAGTTTGAGAAGAACATATTTAATAAGGCTAAAAAATTCCATAACGATCGTGGCTTTAAAATGAATGGAAATAAATTTTTTTAAAGGGATGAATGTGACAGAGGCTTTAGGTGTGAGGGTTATTTACATAGGGCAATTGAGTGTCCCACTAATCTTAAGAGACATGTCAAGAATAAAAATGCTTACAATGCTACTCTTAGTGATAGTGTGTCAGAAGAGGAACTTTCCACCGTGGAGCACAACTACACCGCTTTCACGACCAGTCATGTGAGCCTTAATGAAATGTTTTTCGATGAAGATGATTTTGTGCATGATGGTTCCAAGATTCGGTTGTGTGCAGCCCAAGATAATAGTGATATTGAAGAAGGAGAAAAAGATGAGGAAAGTGGACTTCAAGTTGCCTTCAGTGAGTTGTATACGGGGACATTGAAATTAAAAAAGGCAAACTTTAAGTTGGAAGTTAAGTTAAAATAACGTGCCAGTTGGAATGATGACGCTAAATTGATTGAGGATTTGAGGGCACGTGAGAAAACTCTTAGGAATAAGTTTTCTTACATTGAGGGGGACGAAATAACCTTTTAGAATTGGTTGAAAATATGAAGAAGGAGTCCCTAAAGTTTGAGGAGTCTATGTTTTTGTTTTATTTTAGGAATTTGAAGTTAAAAGATGATTTAAGAGACTCAAGTAATGTCAAATTTGATTTGGAATCTAAGTTAAAAAAGTTAAAAATGATGTTAGGAACCATCCCCCAAAATGACAAAGTTGGTATTGGCTTTGATAATCTGAATACTTCTGCTGCTAAAGACAGGACCAAGTGTTTGATAGGGTCAACCATAACCAAGGGCGTTAGAAAAGGTTAACTCGAAGGTAACATTCCTTATCGTGTCTACACGTGCACACATTGCAGTAGTAAAGGTCACCTTAGGAAGTTTTGTTATAATCTTCTAAAAGGTTATAGAAAGTCTAAGTTGAGTGTCGACAAGCTTCCCAAAACCCTAGATCATCATGTTACACCTATAATTAAGAAATCATATTTGGAGGAGCTTAATGTTAGGCTTGTTGACTCTTGCATGCTTGCACATGATTCTTCTCATACTATATCTAATGGTTGATTATGTTTGTATATTTTCACACACTATCTTTTGTGCTTCATGTTATATGTTATTTCTAGTTGTGTGATGTTCTTTTGTATTTTGATTTTTCTTTTGTTGGGTCTTATTGAGAAAAATAAAAAAATATATTATTTGTCTTTTGAGTTATTTTTTAAAAAATGTTTAAAAACTTAAGAAGATTTTTGTTTTGTCTTATATAATTTGGGTTTATACATTTTTTGTGGCATATCGATGTATTTGAATCCTAATCATTCCATGCTTTTATGTGATTACGATATTTGATTATGGTTTATGATGCTTTGGATTGTTCTTAATCATTCTTACATAGAGTTGTTTGAACTTGATTTGCTTAATGAATTCACTTTGCATATGCCTCTACACACACTTGCACTAGATCTCTTTTGGTATTCAACTACCTATGTTGCATGAGCTAAGTGAGGTGTTCTTTTATCAATCTTGTCATATACATATATATTTGATTGAGAAATTTGTGCATGTAAGAACCATTGACCAACATTTTATTTTTATTTGTCAAATATGAGGGTGCAATAGAATAGCGATACAAAGAGTAAATATGCTTCGCGCGAGAGGCCACTATTGACAAAAGCTTAAAAGAAAATAGGGGAAAAAAGAAAAGAATTTCCAAGTCCATGTTTAAAAATTGATGCTTCAAAATTGGTATCTTAAAAAAAAGAAAAAAAAATGAAATATGCTTATTTTTTAGGGTGGTAAAAGTTAAAGATCAATGGGTTTGCACAATGAGTCCTAGTTAATCTCAAATATTTGATGCTATTGATTTGAAAATCATCAAGATTTTTAGGCTAGTGTGTATTGCGTATGTTTGTCTATTTTGAATTCATTATTTGTCCCTTGAGGCTAAATCGAAG
The DNA here is from genome assembly GCA_949130495.1 of Sambucus nigra. NCBI lineage: Eukaryota > Viridiplantae > Streptophyta > Magnoliopsida > Dipsacales > Adoxaceae > Sambucus > Sambucus nigra. The sequence continues at coordinate 184,882,695 of OX422209.1, read as the reverse complement.
TTTGATAAATTAATGCAGTCAAATAGAACTCCTTGGACCATCTTGACTGATTGGGACATATTTCTTTTGTTTCCAGTTCTCCCCCCTTCACTCCGTACCACATTTGGTTTAGACACATTTATGACATACGAGTGTGGATATTTTATGCCTTTTGTGTCTTTTGTGATGTTTATACCTATATATGATTGTGCATTATTGGTATATCTGTGTATATATATGGTATGTTTATTTTGAGTATTTGCGTTGCATTTAATCTATGTTTGTCATATTATTCATAGTTGTATTGAACTGATGTCATATATGATCATATTGGTATCTTTCGTTTAATTATTTCATTCGTAAGATTTGTTAATTGTTTGGATTATTCGTGCTTGTGTTGGTGAGTGTGCTTGTCGTTGTCATTACATTTCACATCATCGCATGATATACTTGATTTCCTTTTTATGTTCACATGTGTTACGTTTTGGGGGATACGTTGGTTATAATATGCACTTTACATTTGCCTATTTCCGAACAAAAAGAGGGATAAGTCAAACATAAGGGGGATCATACTATAAGGGGGAGATGTCGAACAAAAGGGGAGTTTTGATTTTTCATATGTAGTTTATATGTTATATTCTCTTTGCATGTGAAAGGTGTATTTAAGTGTGTACGTGTTCAAAGATGCGGCAAAGTGAGCAAAGCTACTCAAAGTTTGCGTATGTCAAGTGTCTGCACTTTTTCCTTTTGGGGTTGGGATTGAGTCTTAGGAGAGTTTGGCGACCCATAGATTTTTATTTTGGGGTTTTGTCCAAGAATATCCAAAGGGGAGGTTTTGCAAATACGATTTTTCAAGATAAATCCAAGAGCCTACAAACCCTTGTTTACACCCAACCGTTTGAGATTCAAGTTTCATTCAAATATTCTAGTTCGAAATCACATGTTTGAACACCAAAGTTTGATTACTCTTTATTTTTGTCAAGTACGGTTTCATACGGCGAATTTCGTGCGCGTTGCAGTTTGAAGTGGTAGGTTTTGTGTTTGTTCCGTTGACGGTTTGCTAGATAAGATCGATGGATACTGAGACGTGTGAGGAGCACATGTCGTGGCAGTTTGTGGGTAAATTCCTGCGCGTCGTTGTGAAGAAGGTTCAAGGGGCAAAGATAACATCAAGGCCTGAAGGAGTCGAGTCAGTTGTGTAAGTCGTCTGTCGTCCTTGTGTAATTCCCAGATCATAGTGAATTTGCGTGACTTGATTGTCCGAGGTTTTTCCTGTTGTACGTTTTTCTCGTACATTAGTGTGTTATGTGATTATTTATTTTACTCTTGTTATACGCACCTATATGCATGCTTATGCAAGATAAAATTTATAAAATGTTTACACAACATTCGGTTTAATTGGTGCACTTTTAATTGAGTTAATTATTTAATTAAAATTGATAACTTAAAATTGATATTTGTTTGATAATATTTTTTTTCCATTAAAGGTTGTGAGATAAACAATTGTTTTATATTAATGTATTTCGATATTTTGGTTTCGATTGGTATAATATTATATGTTTGTTTCATTTTTGTAATTTTTCAAATTTAACTCCAAATAAGCAAAACTAGAATTAGAATTAGAAAAAACAAATTGAACTTGGACAGAATTTAATGAGAAATAGTAGTAAAAAACCAATGTAATATTGTAATTAGCAGACGGTTGATTTTAGCAAGAAGCAGGTTGAGGGTGTGGAGAAACGATGATGGAAGCGTGTCCTCTGATGAGAGCACTGAAACCTTTGAATATGAAGGTGGCCAAATCCTTTGGCGTTAGATGCTCTTCTATTTCTACTACTGTTCACACAGGTTGAGTCACTCTTTCCTTTGTGTATAATTTTGATGATGTTACCCTTTATTTAATTTTATTTGTGTTTTGTGTTGTAGGAAGGTTGGGTAATAATAGAGCATATGATGCATTGTTAGTCGATGCTGGGGGTACCCTTTTGCAGTTGGCCAACCCTGTTGAACACACGTACGCCGCTATTGGAAACAAATATGGTTGCTTACTTTTCTTTATCCCATTTCCCTGTTTCATGACCTCAATTTTGTGCGTCTACTTAGGGATCTTTCATGTAAGATTATACTAATGATCCAAAAAGAGTATACGAGCATTCTTGAAATAGGTAACCATCAGGATAATAGAAATTAAAATAAGGGGCATATACCAAATAGTCCCACAAACATTTTTTAATACACGTTTAGTCCAAGCCTTTTTATTTTGTTTTAAAAAGTCCTTCACGGCATAAAAACACTCCATGTGTGCCGTTAGCGCGGACCTTTAATAAGAGAATAGTGGTTAAATGGGTGTTTGAGGGACTTTTTGGAACAAAATAAAAAAGATTGGACTAAATGTGTATTAAAAAATATTTGAGGGACTTTTTGGTAATTGATCCTAAAGATAAACTAGCAAACCAAGATAAATCATATCTCAAACTAAACTCCTCAAATCCTTCTAATTGCCTAATCGGCATTATTAATTACTGGGAAAAAGTAGGAAATAAGATTAAAGTAAGAATTTATACATACATTTATATATATTGATGTACATGTGTTAAAAGGCACCAAAAGAAAAGCAACCTACCAAGAACAAGCTTTCTCAAATTATGTTGAATGATTATTCTCAAATAAAAATATTGTGTTTTTAGTGCAAAGTATAGGGAATATCCTGTTGCATATCTTAGCCAACTTGGGAATGTTCTAATATTTGTGAGGTCATGGATGAAGTTAACTTAAGGGTGACATGCATATTGTTGTAGGCCCTTGGCTTCCTCATGTTTGGAATCCTCCTCAGTCACAACCAATACAACTTTCTTCTTGCGCTTTCGGCACTCTGCTACCCGGTAACCAATCTATCCACTTTCGAACTACTTGGCTTTTGTCGGTGTCGTGGTGCTATTGGAAACCTAAGGAATCCTACCTTGGAATAGATAATCCTCTACTCTAACCGCGTTCGCAATCGACTTCTAGAGGGTAGGATATGTCAACGGCCTAACTTATGATGTAAACGAGGTCGGGCTTGTGGATGTTGCACGTATAATGCATTGATCCTCACTATCTCACAAGGCTATACGCGTATCTCCGTGTAATGTCGCCTTGACAATGGCTCTAAATGCGAGCAAAAATGTCTCGTTTGAATAAAGTGGATATAAAGGCAGCTCGAAGACGTTTCCTCCTATTGGGCCAAGTGTGGATGTATCGTAGTTCTTGTTGCTTCCTATTTTGGAATATGTCATTCCACCTTGATTTTGGGTCTGGGCATGCAACCTTGGATTGATGTTGCATATTCAACTCCTCTTGTTGCAACTGTAACTGCTGTTTTCTTGATCTACCTAATCAGTCAAGGAAGTTTTTCAGATGATATGCCTCTAGAAAACAAGAACGAATCCTAGGCTTGCATGCTTAATGTTGGAGATGCCCTTCTGTTCAAAGGCTCAATAGATACTAGTCATATTTCCAAGGAATCGGATTCCAAATGCCCGTTAAAGGTGGCCCCACATTTACTAGGATATTGCCATGTAACCTCTTTAGAAGAGATGGATAACGCGATTCAAATAATCAGAATTGCCATTGTTCGAGTCAGGCTCAGGTTCCTCTTCGTCGTCAAATGAAATATCGATGGCCCCAAGGGCACATGGCTGGCGACGAGGTTGGAATGCAGACGTGATCATGGTCAGCACGTGGGTTTTCCATCTTCAACGTTTTTTTTTTGGGCATTTCATTATGAGATGACCCTTGTTGAAACATATAAAGCAAGTATGTTGCTCCATAGGACAAAGGGATCGATGAGTCGGGACCTTAATCGAAAAAAAAATCATTTGGTCTCATCCGTCAGTGAGGTAAGGTTCAAACACGGACGTGTTATCATCTTCCCATCCATCATCAGGCTCGTAATTATATTGAGTACCAATGAAATTTGTGAGAAGGACAGACGAGCTAGGCGATAGTGGTGATCGTTGGGGGCAATCTCTTAAATGGTGGCCCTTATTGCAATGGAATGATTGTGGTCAACGAGGGTTGAAATCGTGATTGTGCATCGGAGCTTAGTCAAAGTTGCTCTTCAGTTAAGACGACATCAGGATGCTTAGCAGCTCGTGTCGATTGTTTGGGGTGAGGAGGTAAGTTGAGGCGGGGGCCTCGATGGGGTGCGAGGGTTGAAAGACTATGGACGCTGACAATATCAGACCCTTGCTTAGGGTTAGCAAAGTTTGGTGGCTAGCTTCAATCAAGCTTGGTGAAGGTTGGGTTGGAGTTGTAAGGGCCACAAGAGGTGGCGATAGAGTGCACAACTAAGGGTGGCATTTCGTGCTTTGGGTCGTGTTTTGGCCTAACACGCGACGAGATGATAAGAGCCATTACGACATAAACATGACTCGACGCGAATATGTTTTTTTTTTTTACGATACATGAACACGAGATGATTAATAATCTTTACGCTTAATTAAGCATAATTGCACTTGAAAACACGAATGGCACGATATAACACGATTCATAATTTTGACATGAATACGACACACTTTCGCGTAAAAAAGTCTTGACATGAATACGATATATTGTATTAATTTCGCATCATTATCATGTTATTTTGTTTCGTGTTACGTGTCATTTCTAAGATTGTCACCTTTATTCTCAACCCAATAGAGGTTGCATTTGATCCCCTGGTGTGGTGGTGTGGTGATGAAGGGGTTGGTGACTCAGTGATGGTTGGCATAACTGTGTTACACAAGCCAATATCAGCAGTTAGAGGTTGTCGTTTGGAGCAAATACCTAGTGGTATTCAATTTTTCAAAACATTTATGAAGGCCTCAAGCCTCAAGCTTGGCAGTGCGTCTTTCGCTTTTGGGCTAGTAGCCTCTCCTCGACACCATTCATAAGGTGTGACATTTTAAGGTTTACACGCAAACACTATGGGGGAGCGGATCTACCAATTGATTGCATCAAAAAAACATTTCCAAATTACCAAAAGGAAAACATCCTCAAAGGGATGTTACATTTACCCATCGGACTACTAGTTGATGCATTTGCTTGGGTTAAGGGGGAGGGGCCGTCACAACTAGTTTTCGGAATGGGGCAACACTCTCACTTCGGTTGCATACTCAATGTCTTATCTTAAGCTCGTAATATAGCAAAGCTCAAGATCACTTTGAATGTGCAATTGAACCCCTGTAATGAAACCTTTTGCAATTTTTGTTCCACTCTCTCCTAAATCTTGGCACATATACATAAAATCTTTTATTGTTTAGAATACTCTTGAATCGACATTATCCCCTGACAAATCCCTTGAAGCTGCTTAAAGAAGTCTCTCTCTTAATTATCTGGAAGGAAAGCAACTCCTAATTCATTCTTCGTCTCTGGCCAACTTTAGACCGGGGGTTGGTTGTTTGCCTCTCTCCCCATAAGCTCATCCCATAAATCCCTTTGTCAGAAACAATTTGACACTTGAACCCCTTATATTTTTGTAGTCAAATTCAAAGTCAAAGACCTTCTCCATTGAATCCAACCAATCAACAAAAGTATCCCATGTCATTTGGCCATTGAAAGCGGTGACATCAAAGCGTCACCTTTTTAAGTATACGGATCATCAAATTCATATATTTACTCACTTGGTGCCGCCTCATCCACCGCATCCTTAACTTCTCCCAAAGCATCATCACCCTTACGGCACCCAAACTGCATAGATTCTGGCCTATATGGGTGACGATGTGCTGCTGTCCAAAATTGTATTGTATAGACATTGACTTACTACATGGCCTTTTTGGTACATTGAAAACATCCCTCATCATCTCTCGGAACAAGCATGGACACTTCATCATACCCTGTGGTAGATCGTCATGGTAATCACCATCCTTGCAGAGTGAGAACCGAATGAGGGGAACTGGTGTAAACCAAGTCTCAAAATATCATTTAATTGGAAAATGATTTGCCCCAAATGGTGTGCAATATTTATAGGCTTGAGAGAAGATCCTAGAGGGCACCCAATCCATTAAAGGAATATTCTAGCATCCATGTTATGTCGTGGGCCATGGGTGACCTCACTAAGGATGTTCCTCTCCACGATAGCACATGATCTAGAATTTCCGTATTACATTATGTACTAAATTTGCCCCCACTAAACCTAATAATGACAACTTAATATTGGAAAATAATAAAAGGTCAGATTAAAAATAAGAAAATGCCCAAAATCCTTGAAAATGCAATTCACATCGAGAACCCTTTAATGTTCTCAAATTGATGGTCACCGGAGTTGATTTATATGTGTCTTTAAAGGCCACCCAATTCTAGTGGATCCTGGTGTTGTTTGTGCACCCACTTAAGCACTTGTTATGCATTGTCTATTAAAATATAAGACGGTTACCGGAGTTGATTTATATGTATGTATGCCGTTTAGTTGTTTTCTCACCTTTCGGAGTGGCAGGCCTTCAATAAACACGACCTCCACATTCAGGTTCATAGATTGTTTATCGTGGCCTTCTCAATTCGACATCCCTCTCTTGCCACTAACTTGTCGTCAAAGGCCTTGACAAGAGCGGGTATGGTTCGCTCGCCCTCCACGCTTTCTTCAAGACGGTGCTTCCAATGGGTCGCGGATTGTCCTCCATACCACATGTAGTCGAACCCTCCTCATTCACCAGTGCATGTGCGGGGTTGTGGGCTAGTTAGGATTTGACCGTCGCGCGTGGTTCCTCCGTGTGGTGACCAATGTTTACAAGGTTCATGGTGAGGCGTAAGCCTCAAGGTGAAATGAGGCGTAAGCCTCGACTTGAAAAAAATACCAATATATTATAGCAAAAATTACAATAAAATCATAAAGTATTATCATCACAAAACGATCCATACCCAATGCCACCAACGTAATAAATAATGTAGCATAATCACATCATTAGACACATGCCGAGTCTGTGCTTCATAGGTATTTAGTATAACCTAACTTGTAAAAAAAGAGAGATAAAAGAATAATTTCTTTTTATATATATATATATATATATATATATATATATATATAATATTTATATCTATATACACCAGCATAACATAATTTGATTTTTTTTGTTTATGTTTATAGCATAATTTGATCCAACATAGTAGATGTACTTTAACCAATATATTATAATCATACCAATATATTATAATCATAATATATATAAGACAGTATGTTTAATAGTCTTTATATTGATTGGTATACATATAAACCCTCCGTCCCAAATTAATAGTCCTACTTTTCTTTTTGTGTTGCCCCAAATTAATAGTCGCTTTCCTTTTTGGACATAGCCAACGGATTAAATTCCACCATAGTGAAGAAGGCTTAATCTTAGCCAATAGATGAGTGAATCATTAAAAATCGTCATCCTCAAATATTGACTGTTAATCTGGGACAGAGGTATTATATTACTATTTATATATGTATATATTGACGAAGTATAGATACACCCGATTAAACTTAGTATATATTCGACTGAACAAGACAAGAAAGAGAAAGAAATAAAATAAAAGGTATTGAATTACCCGAGCTCAACTGTAGCACAGGTTGGTTAAAAAACCTAAGGTTTACGCCTCATAAATCCTTGAAGCGGACAGTCATGAGGTGTAGCCTCAAATAAAGACCGTGAAGTGTAAGACTTTCTTCCACGTCGGCTATTTGGGACGTCATATTTTCCATCATAGAATAATATTGTTTGAGACTTAAACACATACCAATAACAAATGATGCTCAAATACCAATTGATGTGAAATGCAATGAAATTTTCATTCACATAAAACCACAGAAGTTCCAAACGCTCTTAATATAAAATATTGAACAAATGAGATTACAAGCATTTAAAAAGGCAAATACTAGAGTCCCAATCATAATAATGAAAATTGAGATGAACTAGGAAACTACCAAAAGATAACTCTTATCCCAAACTAAACTCCTTAAATCTCTCATTTGTCCTAATCGGTCTTATTAGTTACCGAAATCATGAAAAACAGAAGAAAAAAAAGAAGTGAATCAATCAATTTAAAATGTATATATATATAGACATATATATTTATATATTCACGCCAATCTTATGAAAAGCAACTAAGTCTAATATTGATCTTGGGTTAGTTTAAGCAATAATTTGGTGGTGTTGACAGGGTTGAGTGCGACTTCAGCTGAAATAAAGAAGGGATTTAAAAGAGCCTTTTCAGCTCCGTGGCCCAAAAAGCTTCGCTATCAGGTGAATAAATCTATTTGAGTAATTCTCGGCCGACATAGTAGTAAGACACAATTTGATTAATACAAAGATGTGCACAGGTGTATTGATCATTTATACTTGTTTAATCACGAGGACCCCATAACCAGTGAATTCATGACACCCTCATTTTGTTAATCAAATGTGTCCCGAAACTGTTTCAGCATAGAATAATACTATTCTCTTAGGCTGTTAGTGCAAATAGCACGGTTAACAGTAACATCAACTTCAAAGTAATTATTATTTGAAGTAGCATGTTTTTTGGGTGCATCTTAGGCTCACTTTTAATGATTTTCAATCTTTGCATCATATGGTGACATTATACATGACCAGAGCAAAGACTTTATATCTGTGATATCTAGAAATGAAAAGGATAACAAACGTAAAAATGATGCACGAATATTGAATGCATGTTTGTAAAGGCCTAAATGATATATGCAAAAGCCTGTTTACATAATTTTTGTTTGAATTGTCGTTTTTCCCCAATGTGGTTTCCTTTTTGTATGTTTGGTTGAAGATTAAGCGTCATATATTCCTTTAGTTTTTCTGTCCCTTAATTATTACTCCCTTGTCCTAAATTAAGAGTTCCTTTCCAAAATTAACAATATCTATGGAAGTATTTTTTCCCCAAATTTACATGGATAGTGATGCTCGATTAATACCAACTTGTAAAGTTCATACATATGAAATAACTTAATGGTAAGATTAAATTTCATGCTATTATATATATACTTTTTTTGGAAACACGACTCTTAACTGGACACCCCCAAAAGAATACAACTCTTAATCCTGGGATTGATAGAATAATAAATTTGGTTGGGGCTACACCCAAAACACGAAGAAAAAAGAGCTCTTTCTGTGTGTTCACAGCTCTTTTTGCTGATGTAAACTACTCGTTAATGGCCAAGAAAATAAATCAAGCCCTAACTTTTAGAGAGAGAATCAAGAGATTTCTTATATTTCAAATGGAGAGTGTCCCCAATTGAGGAATACAAGGGGGGTATTTAGAGGGGAGGAGTAGCTTAGGTTCTAAGTTATGATTCTAATTACAAAAATACCCTTAATAGCCCTTGCTACTTCTTTCCCTAAATATCAAGCAAGCAAATACTAAAAAAAAGAAATACAACCAAATAAAGAAACTAAAAGAAAATAACAAAAAAAATACTAAAATTGCTAAAAGTGGCCCATAAATTCTAATTTCCATCATTCTTCCTGGCTTCGAAAAGCTCGTCCACGAGGGTAGGAGATGAACGGTAAGAAAGCAAGGCAACCATCAAAGAGCTCCTCACTATGAAGAAGAGTCGTCCTCGAAAACGCCCCTTGTACCGGCTTGCAATAAACCTCGGGAGAATAGGAACTCAATCCAGACATGACTGACCAACAAAATTGCGACCCGAGATTCCCATGATGAACCTCCTTAATGCTACGTCGCAGAAAATTTCCTCTGAACGCCGGACAAAAGCTACCACGAATGAGTCCACATACCCACCACCAAACATATCACCTCCAACCTCCAAATCAACTCCAAGAGAGATAACCTCCGACCCAACTTCATCAAAATCATCATTCCCATGCCCAAAGATTGGAAAGAAGTCGCTCAAATAAAATGTTTCCGGCTCGCGAAAGTGCGTGTGAGTCATCCACCCATCCTCATCGAAAATGTCATAAAAATCTCCAATACACACAACCCAATTTCGTCGTTTCGGTCTTTCTTGCAATCAACCATCTTGGGAGGGGACTTTTTATCGTTGATTTGACCCGATTGGAGGATTGAGGGATGAAGAATGATTGGGTGAAGCAAGCAATCTTGGACTAGCCGCCGACAATCTTGAATTGAGCCTCGGGAGTTAATCGTGGCGGAAACGTAATTTTTTTGTTGTTTGGGGTTTGAAAAATTGGTGGTCGGTTGGGGGATTTGGGTTGGTGATGGAGGAATTTTGTAGGGTTGGAGGTTAGGGTTTGTAAATTGTAAATTGGATTGTAAAATGGTAGGTGAAACCCTAGAAATGGGTTATCTTGATCTTGAATGGAGGGTTTATGGAATGGATTTGGGTTTGGGGGGAAATTAGGGTTCAAGATTTGGGTTTTTGGGGTGGTGGGTTTGGTGTAGAGGGGGGGGGGGGGTAGGGCAGGGGTTGTGAGTAGGGATTTCTAGGGTTAGGGTTTTGAAAATGGATATAGATTTGTTGTTGTGATTGTACCCACTCTCCTGTTCGTTTTTGAATCTCCTCATATACTTGTTCGGATCTTCATGGAGCCATTGTTTGTAGCGTACGATTTTGATAAAAACACAATGATACTCCAAACACCAATGTTAGAGCGACTCTTGGCTCTGATACCAATTTGACGTAAACTACATGTCAATGGCCTAGAAAATAAACCATACCCTAACTTTTAGAGAGAGAATCAAGAGATTTATTATATTCAAAATAAAGAGTGTCCCCAATTGACGAATACAAGGGAATTTTGTAATGGGGAGGAGTAGCTTAGGCTCTAAGATATGATTCTAATTACAAAAATACCCTTAATAGCCCTTGCTACTTCTTTTCCTAAATATCAAGCAAACAAATACTAAAAAAAAGAAATACAACCAAATAAAGAAACTAAAAGAAAATAACAAAAAATATACTAAAAGTGGCCCATAAACTTCTAATTTCCATCATTTGCACTCGTACATAATCAATATAAGTTCTTTGTTTATTCCTCCCAAAGAACAAGGTATGATATATCATGGGGTAACGAGTAGATGATTTAAAAAGAGTTTTCTATGCTCTATTGCCCGTTAACCAATTCAGAATTCGGTAACTTTCAAGTTTTCTCTGCTAGCTATGTCCTTTATTGTTTTCCAGACAAGTTCCCGAGTGTTTCAATCTGTAATTTGAATGAAGAGGCCGTAGATAGGAATTACTCTCAACCTGCACCTTTAAATCAGTCTTCATGGATATTCTATACAAATTATTCAGGAACGAAAGCATATTTCCTCACATATTCACAACACATTTATTAATCATATTCCTTGTGGATCCATATTATGTGTGTTGGCATATGTAGTCAGGTGTAATCACATGACATCGATAAATCTCAAATAAAATATATGGCATTAATGTTAAATTCAGTGTGTCCAACCAAAAATTGATTGTATAATGCAGTGCAAGGCTTTTTTATAATGCGGGATATTATGTTGTCAACATGTAGACTCGCGTATCGTAGGATTTGAACCAAACACATGGACTAATTATATTGCCGTGCAGTACGTGGACGGTTGGGCCATAGTACGTGGGTGGTTGGGCCATATAATATAACCCGCATTGGTACCATGTTAAATATGGTGCATTTACCCCCAAATCAATTGATGATGATGGAGGGGCCTCGTAATTTTATATGTTTTAGTGCAAGGCTTTTATTTTCCAATATAGGATACTTTCTCAATATCCAACAATCTAATCTTTTATTTAGTGCTTATTTAAGGAACACGGCCATTCTTTAGCAATCTTTATCATAAGAATGAGAGATTAGAAATGCCCTCTTGGAGTGTGAAAGACGAAACGCGGGGACCAAATGGATTTTCCAAGAGATTATCAAAATGGATATTTTGAAGGTGTTAAGCGAATTTTACAAAAGTGGTGGTGAATGCACGCACTAAGGTGTTAAGGGAATTTATATAAGTGAGTTCGGATCTGTTATGTAGGCTGATGAATAGGGCTTATAAAAATGGTTTGAAAATTGTATTTGTTGCAGGTAAAGAGCGAGGGTGGAGGTAATAAAAAAAATTTGGGACTAAGAATAAATATGTTTAAGTGTAATAGTTGAGAATGCCCTTATGTTTATGTGCTTTAGGCAAAGACAATCTTTTTAAAATTTTCTCAATTTTATTATGCACCAAGTATGTGAACCAATTTTAGTTAACCCAATTTTATCTTCTTAATCCTAAACATGCATCTAGTGAGATTAAGCAGATAAAGTAAAGCAAGTTCACAACGCCGATGTACGAGAAAACCGCTAAGGAAAAAACCTCGGATGGTCCAGCCAGACAATCACTATGATATGGAAATTACAAAGGAAGAATACAGTCTTATGCAATGACTCGATCGCCACAAGCCTTGATGCCTTTTCTTCTCTTGAACCGCTGCTCCACAGTGCAACGTAGGAGTCCATCTACGCAAGGTCCACAACACACGAGTCCATGTATGCATTGGTATCCACCGATACAGCCTCAGCAACCGTTTACGATTCAAGACACAGAGTCCACTGATTCTTCACCGTAATCAGCACGCACGGAGTCCACTGCATGAAAACAAGTTCTTCTAAAGATGAAAGAATCAAGCAGTGGTGCAAACTAAGTTCTCTATGACATGGAATATGGACTAAGTTCTCCATGACATATGGAATATGTAAACTCGGATCTTGAAACAAGGAAGGATGATTATGATTTTAGCTTTTGAAAACCTATGTAAACAAACTACAGAAAACGTATGTCTATCTGTTATGTTTTGCTTGCGTTTTTTTGAGTCAAAGATGCTTTAAATAAGAAAACACAATTTTTAAGGCGACGCGTCGTTCGAACGAAAATCATGTCGTTTGAGCGAAATAAGCACTTCGTTTGAACGATGTAAAAAATTGTTTGAACCAAATAAAGTGTAAGACTTAGTTCATACAACTCTAAACTCGATTTAACTCAGAAAAGATTTATAAAGATCATTTTAAAAACAATTTAAAATAAAATAACATCCTTATAAAAAATTCCGAGAACCATAAATCATTATGCATTCATACATGAGAGTAGGCCTGTCAACGGGTCGGGTTTAGGGAGATCCAGATCCGTATAATCGGGTCTTCATCGGGTTCGAGTCCGGGTCTGGGTCTTCATCGGGTCTACAATATTGGATCCAGACCCGGATCCGTTCGGGTCTTCGGGTCTTGGGTTCGGGTCCGGGTCTGGCCAAATATATACATTTATTTTATATTTATTTTATTTTAAGCCTTTCTTTATTTTTTTTAATCCTAAATTAAAATATTTTGTAATGTATTATAGCATATTATTAGTATAAATAAAACATATATTACTTATATTTATTATATACATAAATATATATTTTTATATATAATACTTACATGTTATATTGATAAGATATATATATATATATATACATATATATATTTAGAAAATAATAATGTACAATTCGGGTCGGGTCTTTGGGTCCGGGTCTTGTATAAGATCCAGACCCTACCGGTTTAATAAACGGGTCTTCGGGTATTCGGGTCTTTGGGTCCCAAAAAATATGCTCAGACCCTATTATACGGATCGGGTCCGGATCGGATCCGGGTCCAGACCCTACCCATTGACAGCCCTACATGAGAGAATCTCGGATAACATGTGAAGACATAAAACGAGCACAAAAAATGCGGCATGATCTATTTTTTAAGCTTGGCCGCTACTTCTTCAACACAACGTCATAGGCTCAAGGGAATCGCGACACATAAGGACTGTCCTATGATTCAAAGTGGTTTTTGTCCGGAATAATGCCAAAACATACAAATTGACACAAGTTGGAAATTTGCCCTTACAAATCTCCCCCGTTGGCTATTCCGTGATAAAATAAAAAACAGTGAAATGCTAAGCCGGACCGTCAAGCTGAATGACCTATGTTCTATCCCATAAACCCAAAACGAAATATGTAGGACCGGTAAGCATGAGCTATCTGAATGTGATGTAGCCGAAAAATCTGAGCCTCTGAAAAAGCGCTACACACACGAAACAAACAGATACCAAGTGAAATATGGATGAATAAAAGATATATAAACAATATATATAAACAATATGATTAAATATCAAATCTCCTCCTACATCACATATCTATTTCTTCCCTTTTTGTCTGGAATAGACAACTAGTTGGACAAATAAATAAAGAACACAAATTCTAGCATGAGTATAGCATGTGAAGCATAACTAGATAAACAAAAGTAACCAGCTAATCAAAGATCAGAACATGCCAAAGCATAGTATGTAAACAGTCATATGAATAAATCATCACTAAACAAATGATGTGACTAAACAAACTATCATCCAATAATGCATCATAATAATCAAGCATGAATAATCCAAGTCAACTGCATAAAAACTCCCCACAAACAATCCATAAGTACCATAACAGAATAGCGGAAAATATAAAGCAAACAAGTACTGAAACTGCTTAAAAAAATTACGAAGATAAGCAGGTCATTCGAATGATTATGAAAGTTGTTCTAACAACTAAAAGATCTCGTTTGAACCAAAGAAGGCTCGCTACTAACGACCAGGAATTGTAAGCCCTCACGCGAAGCTCGTTTGAAGGGACCTATCTAACGACCAAATGTTGAAAGCATCTCACGGAAAGCTCGTTAGAGCCACACATCGAACAACTTGAAGAAGTCGTTCTAACGATAATGAGAAGTCGTTCCAACGACAGAAGAATTTCTCGATTCCAGCACATAAGAATATGCATACTCAGTCCAGAAAAATGTTCCACAGATATAGACACCTGACACTTCAAAAATAGAAAAAAATATGGCTCAAAAACATAAATGAGTTACACTTAAACACGGTATCGATGTGCCTAAACATGGAATGGAATGAATGGGTGTGATCAAACACAAATAAATCATAATTTAAACACATAGATACGTTCAAGAAGCTCTAATTGACCGCTAAATATCATCAAACTACAATTTACCCATATGTGACAATTATAAAGTGAACTTAATGAACTAAACAAACATCGTGCACACAAGTTTAGAATTTTGACGATTCTACCAAACAATAGCGTCATGACACGACTTTTTAAACCTAGAACTTATTATGTGAACCTGTTGATCTTCAACTAAACTTTCTCAAAAGATAAACATATATGATTATTCTTTTCTAATGCATTTTACTTTTGAAGTTTTACTCTCTCTTTTTAAGAAATTTCCTATTGGCCTCTTTTTGGCAAAATATGTTCATTTTATTGCCTTAATTTTTTCTTGGGCTCTTTTAAACGGTGAATTTCACGTCGAGTTAACCTTTCTCTCGCAGCCTTTTCCCGTGTACACTCATCATTTTTTAATAAGCAATAAATATCCTCACGGGCAACGGTTCTTACATGCTCAACTCTTTTAAGTCTAATATGCGCGTAGATGACAAAATTGAGAGGAGAACGTCTTACCAATCTCAAATGTGCATGAGAAGTCAAACATCCAAATAAGCTCGTGCATGCGTGTGATGACATATATATAGTCGAATGTAAATGCATGTCAAGTTCGAAACAACTCCATTAAACACATGCTTAAGATCAATCTAAGCATCCAAAATCATGACCAAATGAACTAGCCACTTGGAAAGAATGGAATGGAGGGGGGTCCAAGCACACCAATATGCTACATTATAAGTTTAAACTCAAGACACAAAAATCGAAAATCTTTGTGAGTTTTTCAAAATATTTTTGACCCTAAACAATTTGTTTTTTTGTATTATCAAAAATATATCAAAAACAAAATCTTTTTGCCTTTTTCAAAAAATAAATGAAATACAAAATGTTTTTGTATTTTTCCAATAAGACTTAATAAAGAAAAAAATACAAATGATACACATGCCATAACACTAGAAATTATAAATCATTATGCAAAACTAGCGTATGACAAACGTAACATGATCATCCGTAAGATCTATTATGGAAAGAATCACGTGTAAGAAAACGAGTCATGGAGTTTAATTCCTAAAGCTTTTAAGTCCCGATTTCCTAACCACAGGTGTGTAACGACGCATGGGGATTTTGGGAATCGAAACGACTTTATTCTTAAACTTCCTAGGAGCATTTTTAGCATCATAGCAATAACGCCTAAGGTGATCCTTCCTACCGCAATTTATACAAGTGTAAATACGGCGGGGAGTGTTACCAAAATGTGGATCTCTCCTAACGTTCCTAGTTGGCTCTCTCACGCGTGTGGTGTTGGCTTTGGGAATGGGATAAATACGATCATCGAAGCCAATTCCACACCTATTATCTTTGATTTGGACATTACCTAACATCCTATCCAACTTTTCTGACTTAGCCTCCAAATCGAACTTAACCTTACTCGAATCTCTCAATCTCTCCTCAAACTCATCTATCCTAGACTTAGGCAAACCCCTAGACTCCTCAAAATCTAGAATCTCTTTCTTCATAGCCTCCATCAAACCATGAATACTATCTCTCTCACCCTCGATGTATTCTAGTTTCTCTCGAAGAGTCTTCTCTCGTGCCCTAAGATCCTCAATCAACGCATCATTATTTTCTAAGGCACGTTCTTTCAACCTAGCTTGCAACTTCAAGTTAGCCTTCTTTACCTTCAGCATATCCTCGTACAAATCACGGAAGGCAACTTGCAACTCACACTCATCTACATCTTCATCCTCACTCGCTTGGGTTTTGGAAGTGTCATTCACATGAAAAAATGAGAAGATTTATCGTCGTCGCTCACATGACAAACCATGAACGCGGTGTAGTTGCACTCAATGGGGGAATCCTCTACCTCTTCCGGATCACTATCACTAAGGGTGTCGTCAAATGCAATCGGTTGCTTGCGCTCCTTCTCAAGTCTAGTGGGGCACTTCGCTACCCTATGGCCATAACCCTCACAACCATAACACCTATCCGACTTATCCCTCTTATCATTCTTACTCTGGTTCTTAGGGATGTGATCGACCTTGTTGTTCTTATTTTTCTCAAACCATTTTGCATCTTTCAATTGCTTTTGGGACTTGAGAATTTTTTTGAACTTCTTTGTCAACATGGCCACATCTTCGAAATCGGTGTCGGAATCATCATTCAAAACTTTAATTTCCTCCTTTCGGGCTTTCAAAGCAATGCACTTTTCTTTCTTTGGCACTTGCTTGGAGGTAAACATGTCGAGCTCATAGGTTTGTAGGTCACCTACAAGCTCTTCTAGTTTCGTTGAGTCAAGCATACCCAAAGAGTTTAAAACGGTCACCTTTGGATCAAATCTTTCGGACAACGACTTTAAGATTTATCTTCTCTCCCAAGTTAAATGACGAGTTGATAATATTGGACAACCTAGTGTAATACTCATCAAACGTCTCACTCTCTAACATCTTAATCGTCCCAAACTGGGTGGTGAGGTTTTGGAGTTTGAAAGCCTTAACAGTGCTAGTTCCTTCGTGGATAAGTGCAAGTATATCCCAAGCTTCTTTAGACGTCTCACATATCATAATGCGGTTATTCTTTTTTGGGGTGACAGACGAGGAAATGGCATGTAAACCCTTAGAATTATATTGTGCAAGTTTGTGTTCGACATCGGTCCACGACTCAACAGGTTTTAAACTAATGACCTATCCCTCTCTCGTGACTGGTGGTGTCTATCCATTTTCAATCGCTAACGAAACATGCTCATCTGTCGACGTAAGTGCACACTTCATACGCATTTTTCAATAAGCATAATTCGACCCATCAAACATAGGTGTTTTAAAGCCATCAAACATTCCGAAATTCATACATAAAGACACACGGGATCACTCACACGACAACCTAGTGTTCTAGCTCTGATACCAATATGAGAAGGCCCTTATATGTATGTGTTTTAGGTAAAGACAACCTTTAAAAAAAATTCTCAATTTTATTATGCACCAAGTATGTGAACCAATTTTAATTAACCATTTTTATCTTCTTAATCCTAAACATGCATCTAGTGAGATTAAGCAGATAAAGTAAAGCAAGTTCACGACGTTGATGTGCGAGGAAACCACTAAGGGAAAAAATCTCGGATGGGCCCAGGCCAGACAATCACTTTGATACGAAAATTACAAAGGAAGAATACAGTCTTATTCAACGACTCGATCCCCACAAGCCTTGACGCCTTTTCTTCTCTTCAACCGCTCCTCCACACTGCAATGTAGGAGTCCACCTACGCAAGGTCCATAACACATGAGTCCATGTATGCCTTGGTATCCACCGATACAGCCTTAGCAACCGTCTACCATTAAGAACACGGAGTCCATCGCTTCTTCATCGTAATCAACACGCAGGGAGTCCACCGCACGAAAATAAGTTCCTGTAAAGACGGAAGAATCAAATAGTGGTGCAAACCAAGATCTCTATGACATGAAATATATAAACTCGGATCTTGAAACAAGGAAGGATGTTTATGATTTTAGCTTTTGAAAACCTTTGTAAACAAACTATATAAAATGTATGTCTGTTCTGTTCTGCTTGCATTTTCCTGAGTCAAAGACGCCTTAAATAAAAAAAATACAATTTTTGAGGCGGCGCATCATTCAAACGAAAACCACATGTCGTTCGAGCGAAGTAAGCACCTCGTTTGAACGAGAGTACCATCTCATTTGAACGAGCTAACAATCTCTGTTTGAAAGATGTAAAAAATCGTTTGAACCAAATTAATTTACATCTTCAAATGCGAGAGCGTTATTATTATAGTACACAACAACTATTAACTACACAATAATAATAACAACAAATAAATTAGACTAGTGAAATGGTTTTCTTTCTCTCTCTATTCTCAATTCTCAATATTCAAGGTTAAGTACAAATGAGGGTCAAAATGCCTATTTATAGGAAGAGTTAGCTTGCTAGCCAAGCTATTACCCCAAACGACCAAAAATGACAACTAATACAAAAAAATGACTCATTAGTCCCAAACAAACTTGGAAACTAATTAAACACTAAAAATAAAGGAAAATTACAATAAACTTTAAACTGAAGCCTCTAAATAGAATCCTTTCTGAAGCAAATAGTCACCTAAAGCCTTGTTGTTTTGTTGACAAGCGACGTAAGTGGGACAAAACTGGACATTTGTCGGGTAGAGGACTCAGGCCTCATCAAAACCAAACACCTGACTGCATATGGTGACCGAGGCATATGTCTAGTGAGTGAGGGCATCAATAACTTGGTTCTCATTCCGAGGTTTATAGTGAAGATGGAAGGTGTACTGCTGTAGATATGTCGTTCACTTAGCATGGCAATCGGTAGTCCGATGCTGACTGGATAGGGCCTTGTGATCAGATTTAATACTCCTTGTGGAGGAGGTAAGCTTGCCAAAACTTAACCGCCTTAACAACGACATAAAACTTAAGGTCGTGGGTGGAGTAATTCAAGGTTGCCCTGTCAAATTCTAGCTAAAGAAGGCGTCCGCCTTCCCATTTTGGCCGAGGATCGCTCTTATGCCAGTTTTGCAAGCATCTTAAGAGAACTCAAATAGCTAGGTGAAATCTGGGAGTGCAAGAATCGGGGTGGAGGTTATTAACTCTTTGATGCGATGGAAGGCGTTTGTCTCATCTATTAGTTGAAACTTTGTGCCTGACGAGACGGACGTCAAGTCCGTGATGGGGGGCATAATCGTGTGGAATCATGAAATAAGACGCTGGTAAAAACCTGCGAGAGCGTGGAAACTTCGAACCTGGGATGCCGAAGTAGGTTCAGGCCAATCAACAATCGCATGTACCTTAGAGGTATCCACACGGACTCCCTCGCCGGATACAACGTAACCCAGAAATGTGACGGAAGGAAGCATGAATGCACACTTCTTTAGAGTGAGGTAGAGCCGCTCCACCCGAAGAACGGCTAGGACCTGGGCGACATGATCTAAATGCCCATCCTCTAATTGATTGTAGATGAAAATGTCGTCAAAATATACCACCTCAAAATTGTCCATGAATGGGAGAAGAATATGAGTCATAACTCGCATAAATGTAAATTGAGCATTAGGCATATAACCCATCCTTCGTCTTGAATGCTGTCTTCCACTCATCCCCGGGTCGCATCCTAACCTGGTGATAACCACTTTTTAAGTTTAATTTAGAGAAGATTCAGGCCCCATGAAACTGGTCTAATATGTCCTCCTCGAGCCAGGGAATGAGAAAGCGATCTTTAACGGTGATCTTGTTGATGGCACGACTGTCCATGCACATGCGCCAACTATCGTCATTTGGGGTGAGAAAAGCGGGAACGACACACGGAGACATGCTCTCCTATATAATGCTCGGGTCACACAAGTTTGTAACTTGGCGCTGTAAACTATAGGTGTTGGCACGTCTATTGTGCATGATCATACTGCCAGGACGACCGAGGAGCAATTGACACACCCTCATTTCAACAATTGTGCACAAAACCTCATCGATATAAGCACCGATGGAAAAAAAAAATACGACACTGACGGCTTGGGGCAATAGACCCGTTGTTACCGAGCCAACCCATACGGCGCGATCTGGGAATTGTCTCTGTGGGTAGAGCCAATTTATCCACCATCTCCAAGTGACCAATCCTCCATTAATGATAAGAGTGCAGAGTTGGCCCTTGGCCATGCAATGCATAAAAAATAAACTCGTGCGAAGCCAACTAGTATCCTCTGGAAGTTTCGACTGTGGGATGAGGGTGGGGGAAACCACCAATGTGTGCATAATGTCGGTAATAGCGGTCATGGGCAAACTGTATCCCGACGGCGACAAATAGAACGGGCATCCGGTAGCAGGAGAGTGTCCGGAATTGGTAAAATACCCAAAAAGGGACAATCGGGATATATGGGGTCAAGTGTGACATACTTGGGTGATAAAGAGGCCAGGGTTTCCTTGTTTTGGAAGTTTATGGACTGGTTCAAAGTGGGCTGAAAATTTTGGGGGTGTAGAGGGACTTCTAATAGCAGGGGTAGTGTTGGAGATTTGGGGGTTTATTTTAACTTTCGGGGAAACCCTAGATAAGGCTTGATTTCTGGACGGATATGGGGATGTATTTTCAGATCTGCTCTATTGGGGTTTAACCTGGGGAATTCCGACAGGATATGGGGTCACTGGACGGTCGGAGATGGCCGGAACTGAAGGAGGAGGGCCCGTGATTGGGAAACCAACACCACTTGGTGGCCTGCAGTAATGAATTGTTCAGGGGTCTGTCTTGGTGGTTTTGCTGGACCTCCGTTGTTGGAAAGGGTCGTCGAAGGAGGAGGGATAGTCGGAATGTTGGCTGGAGGTTAGTCGACAACAGATCCGGCATAGATGCGAGCCAGAATGGGTAAGGGGCTTCCGGATATGGCCAATATACACAAAGGGGTTAGTGGCAAAGCTGGATCTGGTTGGTTCTGCCCCTGGTGGTTAGAGGTGGTCCATTATCTGACTGAAAATCCATTTCGGTGGGGACGGCAGCTGATCTGGAGTACTGCCAAAAAGCCCTTCCGTCGGAGACCAGTTTTTATTAATGTTTCGTGCCTCGTTCGGGTATCACCAACCCGCTTCCCAATCAGCTACATCCATATACTTGGATACGCAGGAGCGAAGGTCGCTCTGATACCAATTTGATGTGTAATTTGATGAGAGGAAGCAATTTTTTTATTAACTACACAACAAAACAAAAACAACAACATAATGAAAGAAATGAACTTTCTCTCTCTATATTCGCATTCTCAAATTAAGCAGTGAGTACAAATGAGTGGCTAAGACCCTATTTAAAGGAGAAGGTTAGCTTGTTAGTCAAGCTAACCCTCAATAGGTAAAAGACTAAAAAGGGACAAAGTAATAAATGACAAAATAACCCCCAAACTACTATGCTCCGGCATCACCATCACTCCATTTATGGCCCACAATAGAGAATTTTCAGCAACCTCATGCTCACCTTGGGAATGGAATCCATGTGCATTAGGGCCTTAAAATGAGCTCGAATACTATGAGGACGATGAGGATGAAGTTGCTTCCCAAGGTTGGATTTTTTTTAACCATTTAGGACTTGTCTTGAAGCTTTTATACAAGAGTATGCAATGGGACATTCGACTTGATGTGCCCACATTTGATGGAACGATGGATGCAGATGCTTTCATTGATTGGGTGGATAGCAAGGAGAAAGTTTTTGATTTCAAAAACTACTCCGGACGTAAATGTGTCAAATTAGTTGCAACCAAATTGCAAGGCCTCGCAAAGGTGTGGTGGAATGACTTAGTCCGAGAAAGAGCCCGCTATGATCAAACTTCAATCCTTACATGGGCTGAATGAAAGAGGCTATGTTGGCTGAATTTTTGCCGTCCACATACGAGAGACCTTTTTGCTCTCATTCAAGCCTTGCGACAATCATCCTCTAGCGTGGGTGACTATACGGAAAGTTTCGCTTGTTGTGGACCTGTGTCGTATTAAGAGAGACGGAGGAGCATCAAATTGGTCAGCGTTGAGTATGGCATGCATGTGGAAGCTCATCTCCAGGTTGAAAAGTCTTCGTTCAACACGGTTGCCCTAAACAAAACAACTAGCATTTCAGCCCCTCCGTTTCCCATGAAGTGCTAAGAATGCAGCCACAAGATGACCGATTGTCCTCAGAGAAGAAGTTGATTTTAGTCACCACCAAGGACACGTGAGAGGAGGAAAATGTCGAAGAACCACGAGAAATCCATATGGCAATTGTCATCCACCTTGACCCCAACACCGAAGGAGAACCCCTTCGAGTTCGAGGACGAACTCTTTCAAAGGAGGGGAGAATAATGTAGGACAGGGTTTAGTATTTTGTATTGTTAATTTTTAGTATTAAATGTAATAAAAGGGATTTTAGTAATCTTTAGGAGATATTAGAATAAGTGAAGGGTATTTGAGACTTTTAATGCTTTTCTAGTTAGAGTAGGATTCCTAATAGTATAAATAGCTGATGATGTAATGAGAAATATACTTCTTCTTTGGTTGATAATACAATTTTCAGATTTGTGCTTGTCTCTCTCTCTTATTTGGACCCAATTGGTGGTGTTAGCATCAATATGCTTGTCTAAAGCGTATCACATGCACTCAAGAATATCAACTTTTTGAGTTCATATTCCTAATTAATTAGTTATAAAGGAGTGATTACAATCGTATATATAGGCCCAAGGTACTTGGTGCCCAAGATACCCTAACGGAATAAAATATGAAACTGCTCCTAAGAGCTAATCAAGAATACTCCTAGTTGTTATTCTTCTATCTTTTGCTAAGTTAAACTAAAAAAAGTAATCAAAATTATGGTCAAATCGTGTTCTTCTGTCCAACTCATATCCTTCATCATATACATCAATCCCACATAACAGTATCAGGCTTGATAACTCCAAAACACGTCGCGTGAGGTTTGGTCCTTTGTTTCTTCATATATTCTTTCTTCTTGTTCTTCTAAGTCATGGCAGTTTCTGGGATAATTTAAAGGACACCATTCTTAAAACAATCCTATACAAATCTTTATATGTAAAGTACAGAAAACGTCTATTTATAGTTGACAATTGGAGGTACGTTGTGTTATTTTCTGCAATAGAAGTGATATCTTGTGCAGCAAGTGGCATATTTTTTCTTCTTCTGTCAACTGTTAACAGCAAAATATTAGATGCTGAAGCCAGGCATTTCAAGTTGTTTTCTATATATGTCTATACTCTCTATATGTACTATATCTAATTTATTATATATATATATATATTATTGTTTTCTGTAATTCTGACAGGGTGATGGGAAGCCATTTTGGAAGCTTGTTGTTTCCGAAGCCACCGGTTGTGCCAATGATGATTATTTTGAAGAAGTGTATGAGGTGATCATTTGTAATCAAAATTTTGTTTCCAGGCAGAGTTTAGATTTATCATCTTGCTCAGAGATTCATGAAAGAATTTTATTCCTCTCGACTCTTACAAACCATAGAATAAAATGGATCAACCAACCTATCTATAACATGACACTTTTAACTCAAAAGTGTCGATGGTTTCTTTTGTCAGTATTATGCGAATGGTGATGCATGGTGTCTTCCAACTGGAGCTTATGAAACACTAGTAATTCTGAAGGATGCTGGAGGTCATATTTGTCACGTTTTCCATTATCTGTCACAACTGATGATTTTGAAACTCAAATTTTGTAACTGAACCGTGGCACAGTTAAATTGGCTGTTGTGTCCAACTTTGACACCCGCTTGAGGAAGCTATTGAAGGACCTCAATGTTGTAGAGTTGTAAGCATCAATTCCTGTTCCCGTTCCCGTTCCCACCTCTTCCTTTTGATCATTTTTAAGCTAATATTAATATTTGGATCTTGATTCTTTTCAGTACTTCTAATTTTAAAGGGGTTGATTTTATTCTGACCCACACCCACCCCGATGCCAACATTTAAGTTTTGAGTTGTTGCGGTTAACAAACAGGTTTTACCCAATTAGACCACCCCCAATTCATTCATACCTCCGCTAAAAACTGTTGCCCGGTATGTTTCCAAATACATTGAGAAATCAAAGTCATGGAATGTGGTGATGAAATTTCCACCGCCGACAGAGAGTTCAACAAAGATTACAACAGTGAGTTAATGGGTTTGGTTAAGAGAGACAGATATTATGAGTTTGATTTATGTCGTTGATTTTGATTTCCTACAGGATGAGTTAATGGGCTGATTTGCATTGATAACAGCAAGAGAGATCTTTACATTGTTGACATTGAGTAAATGTGTTTGATTTCCATTGTTGAAGGTGATTTCAGACGTCAAAGTTTAGATTTGGCAGAAAGGGAGTGATCTGGTCCCATGTGCTTGTATTCGGAGTTGGGAAGAGTGAGAGAGAGAGAGCATGGTTCAAAGTTGCAGTATCGGTGTACGACTCGGACTACCCAATTTTCAACTCAGTATCGGTCGTGGTATTATGTGATACGCAGCGATATTCAATTTAGAGATCCCAAAAACATATATAAAATTTCATAAAAATAAGAATAATATTATTGATTTATGAGATAAGTACAAAAGCATCATTTAATATACATAAATATTTCATAATAGCTTAGTAATAAGTAAGAAAAACGATCAAATTAGACACGAATTTTATAAATAAAAAATTAAATAGAAGTTATATATATTGTCATCATTAATATAATGAAATATTAATTATTAGTAAAGAAAATAATAATACTTAAATTAATTTATTCCATAATACATTTTTAAAAATATTTTGATTAAACAGAGGTACATTTTAAGGAGAGATAATAATGATATATATTATAATGTATTAAGTAAATAATGATACATTTTAGTAAATAAATATAAATAGATGATCAGTCATATGGCTTACATCAACCATAAATAGCATCACAAATTTAAGATAAGCGGTACAAATTTAATGACTCTTATAATTAAAATAAAATTTATAGTGAGTTGTCCGATATTGTTCGAGACAACCTAGATCGCGCCGATATTGTTTGAGTCAGCCGAAATAATGCTGATATCTTCAAGTCAATTGAGATTGCGCCGATATGGTTCGATTCGAGCCTTGATCTACTAATACTCAACTCGTATCACAGTATCAAAACGGTAGTTCACGAGACCGAGTCAACTCCCTGATACTTTGAACCATGAGCCATGAGAGAGAGAGAGAGAGAGAGGGGGCTGCTCCTCATCGGTTGTAAGGAAATTGGGTTTTTGGGCTGGTATGATCGGTATCTTTTGTGGCCGGGATGGAAGGTGGTAGATAAGTATTTCTCGTTGTCTTTTTTGTTTTTCTTTTACCCCGTCTAGTGGGGTGGGGAAATAGGAAATAATCCCAATTTTGGGGGGCCAATAAAAATAGGGTGGGTAGAAAAAAATAATGGGTTGAAATAAAGGCGCCCTTTCAAAGCCCTTTTTTTGAATTATTTTAGTCTAGTCTCACCCATGGTACTAGTTAATTTCTAATTACATAATTATATGTTGCATTGATACAAATACAAAATATTTGATTCAATGCGATATGCTATGGCAGTACATCAATTCCAAGAAAAGTAGAGTCATAATACTGCTAAGATACAAGGATAAAGTAAAGAATGCTGATATATTTATTGTTTTTTATTAGAGAGATAAGAATCACTGGCCTTTGTGCTTTAATAGCTCTATTTTGTATATAATTTTTCTTAATTTAGAACTTAGCTTTTAACATTTTAAAATTCTCCTTAAATCCCCCATTTTATGTATATATATGCAAAATAACCATAACCATACCCCACATTATATCTGGAAGTCAAATTGTTGGTTCAATCAACGGTAACTGGAGTGTCCTTTGAGTGCCCGACACTCGTGCAGCGCCTCTGGGGAAGTGTTCGTGCTTCATAGGATGCGTATCGGTATCGCATCCGAACCATATCTCTATCAAAATCGAATGTGGATTACACTTTATGTTGCAACTTTACCAGACTATATACTTCTTAGATGTAAATGTTTGTTAAAGTGAATACTTGTCCTTTGTTTCCCTTGAAGTTGAAGTACTCTTCATCAAAGCATTGGAAACTATAGGTGTGCTTGCATTCATACGAATTACACATTGTTATATCTTATTAAAATTTTCCAACTCTTTTAGGTTTGATGCTGTCATCATATCTTCAGAGGTTGGATATGAAAAGCCAGATGCAAAAATATTTGAAGCTGCTTTAGGTATGAATTTGAAAAACAGATGTGTTTTTTTTTTATATATTGGCGGTGCGGGCATTTCATCTCTATCTGCAATATTTCCCTTCATTTTTCCTCTTCAACTTGGTATATGCATCTCTTCTCTTGTTTAAACAACGCATTAACCCATTTACGAGTCTAGTACTGAACCATTTCTACTATGAATGAAAATGGATGTGAAATAATACAACCTTCTTAAATATCTGGCAATATGTAGATCAGATTAATGTGGAGGCTTGTAGAGCAATACACGTTGGAGACGATCAGAAGGCTGATAAGTCGGGGGCTGTTGCTGTTGGGATCCACTGCTGGTAAGTTGAGAGTGATTTGCATACAGAGACATTATTTTTGTGTAAAACATACGATGATTTGGGTAACATGAGTCTTAGATATTGTTTTATAAGCAGGTTATGGGGAACAGATGTTAAGTCATTCTCAGATATACAAAAACGCATCCTCCACCCAGAATCATAGCTTTCAAGTACAAAGACTACACTGCATATATTGTTTAGGGTAATTAAAACTGGCTTTGCACTCCTCTCGTTTGCTATCCTTTTTCCATTTCATGCAGTTTTCGACTTAGCTTTGATCTCGTTAAATGTGAAGGCATTTATCATTGCTTTTAAGAATCACTGTGGTTCTGACCTTGTTATGTAACTCGTGTTGTAGGATTTGGTTCTATTCGGTGCATAATACCATTGCAGCGTAGCTATTTGAATGCTCTTTGGGATTCGCAACAACTAGATTATGAACTTTGGTTTTGTTGGGTTATGATGGAATTTTCAATAAACGTGTTGAGTTGCATTGTTTTTTGGAATTTCATTTGAGTTTATTGTTTACCTGAAGTGCTTCAATCCGACCTTTGACTAATAAAGAAAATAATATAGTTAGTGTTGTTGTAAACTAAAGGGGACATAGAGAGAATTTAGAGGAAATAAATCTTTCATTTCATTAATATGTCAATACTAAAGAGGTATGACCCATATCTATAGTACAAAGTAAGATAATTCAGTAGACTTCTTAATAATTGCGGAATACAAGTGGACATCCACTTAATATACGTTTTACAACACTCATTGGATTTACACTATATACATCATTTAATGATTGTTGTCTCATTAAATCTTACTAAGGAAAAACTAAGTGGGAAAAAATCAAAGTGAAGAAAAAAGAGTGCAACTTTTGTGATCATTGAATCGGTGTTGGGCGCGCTTAGTGTTGCGTCGTGAAAACCTTTAACTGATAATCCAATGGGAAAAATATCTAGTTAAAAAAGAGAGTAAAATGTGCATATGTTCAAAATATCATGTTCTTAGATTCTCTTCTTGATCAAATGCTCCTCCTGATTGGATATTCTCTCCGATTATGATATCTTTACAATGATTCAGTCGACGTATATCAGTCTCGTACATAACCTTTTGAAATGTTGTTTTGACATGGTGAATAGATTTGTTTGACTGTTACTTCAATTTCATTTTTTTTCATAATCTTCACTTCCACAAGACTCGAGTGAAGAGGGATGAACATGTCACTTTATCAAATTTATTTTACTTCAATAGCATAACTCTTCTGGAGTTTATGTGTTGCATAACTCATCTTGAGTTCATCTATGTGGAAGAATTGAAATGTATTAATCATATCTCCCTAAACACATGATTAGATATAGAAATATCACATAATATAATTGATATTAGTTACCTACTTTGCTGGTTAAATGGCAATTATTTTTTGCAAAGAGATTGATTGAAATTATTATGTTCGGTATTATGTTATGTATAACAATATACTAATAACATACAAGTATGATACTTCTGGATCAAATACTATAATAACATGTTCATATGGTACTTCGGGACCAAATTTATATGGGTGTTTCTAAGGGCACTCCAAATAATACTACAAAACACCACTTAATTTTAATAGTTACTTTCAAATACCACAAAAGGGCTACCACATATTTAAAGGTTAAAAAATTATTTTACCCACTTTTTCTCCTCTCTATACATTCAAACCTCTCAACCTTTCAACTTCAAAACCTCT
This sequence comes from Sambucus nigra, assembly GCA_949130495.1. Taxonomy (NCBI): domain Eukaryota; kingdom Viridiplantae; phylum Streptophyta; class Magnoliopsida; order Dipsacales; family Adoxaceae; genus Sambucus; species Sambucus nigra. Next base: position 184,854,040 of record OX422209.1, on the reverse strand, counting down.
CAACTACAACTACAAATTAATCCCATTGTCTAAACCTCCAAAGTTTCAAAGATCATCATCATCCAACACCATACAAGCAAGATTGTAGTCATCAAAATGTGTCAATTTTTTGTACAAATAACGTTTAATACTCCTCATATGTTGAGAATACATCACATAATCAATAAACCCTAGCGTGGTTCGGTACCCTGACCCTGAGTAAAGGCCCATATTTTTTCATGCTTGCCCCGAATCAAATTATGAAAATTGGATTCAAACATCATTAGGTACAATTATCCCGAGTAGCGTTTAATTCGGCATAATTACCACGAATATATACATTTCATTCTGTATAATTACCCCGAATGAGACTTTTCAAAAAAAAAAAATATATACATTCCATTCAGTATAATCACCCCAAATATATGCATTTAATTCGGCATAATCACCCTGAATATATGTATTCCATTCAACATAATCATCCCTAATGAAAAATTTTCTTAAAAAAAAAATTAACTTTGATTCAGGATACTCACCCCGAAAATCATCATCTTCTTCAGGGGCCCGATATCGAACCATTGTAATGTTCCATTTTTCCGACTTTAATTTTTTCCAGGGTTAAAAATATATTTGTGCAGCAAAAAATCCCTCTAATATAATATTTTGGCAATCTTTATTAGTTTTAGAGTTGCCACACCCATTGTTAATACCTCAATTAGTTGTTGTAACTTCAATATGATAACTTCAATGACTGAAAACTCTAGTTATTATGTTGTTTCAATAATTAATATAGGAATTTATTGGTGAAGTTTGTATATTGTTTGAATGAGAAGTTTATGTAGGGTTATGAGTGATAGAATGGTTGAAAGAAAGTTGTCTTGGGAGAGAAAATATTTTGAAAGAATGATTGGGAGAAAGTAAAATATATATATATATATATATATATATATATATATATATAGAGAGAGAGAGAGAGAGAGAGAGAGAGAGAGAGAGAGTGGATCTCATGAGGACCTCTGTTTGCATACCGCTGGTGCGGATCAATTTTGATAAAGTAGTAAAAAAAATATTTTTGAGCTAATTTTTTTTATAGTTTTTAAACATTTCAGTAGGGCCATATAAAAAAAATCAGCTCAAAATGAATTTTTTTACTATTTTAAAAAAATCGGTCAAACTTTGTTAGTTTTTAACAACTTAAAAACAACTTAAAAACTGACAAAGTTTGACCGATTTTTTTAAAATAGCAAAAAAATTCATTTTGAGCTGATTATTTTTTTATGGTCCTATTAAAATGTTTAAAAATCATAAAAAAAAAATCAACCCAAAAATATTTTTTTTACTATTTTAAAAAAATGGTCCTCATTCAGGGTCCTCAAACTGGGACCTCACTTGATCATTTCCCTATATATATATATATATATATATATATATATATATATATATAGAGAGAGAGAGAGAGAGAGAGAGAGAGAGAGAAACTCCCGTGCACACTAAATTTGCACATGTGCTGGCGCACACCAATTTTTTTTAAATATTAAAAAAAATATTTTTGAGCTGATTTTTTATGTGATATTTAAACATTTCAACGGACCCATATAAAAAAAATCAGCTCAAAGAACCTTTTTTTGCTATTTTTAAAAAATCGGTCAAACTTTCACAGCTTTTAAAGTGCTTAAAAACAACGGAAGTTTGACCCTTTTTTAAAAATAGCAAAATAGGTTTTTTTGAGTTGATTTTTTATGTGGGTCCCTTGAAATGTTTAAGTATCATATAATAAAAATCAGCTCAATTTTTTTTTTACTATTTTAAAAAAATGATGTGCAAACTTAGTGTGCATAGGACCTGCATGTAACTGCAAAAAAAGTTTTTTTAAGCTGATTTTTTTATATGGGTCCGTTGAAATATTTAAATATCACATGAAAAAAATCAGCTCAATTTTTTTTAATATTTTAAAAAAATTGGTGTGCGCCAGCACATGTGCAAACTTAGTGTGCACTGGAACCTGCCTCTCTCTCTCTCTCTCTCTCTCTCTCTCTCTCTATTATGTGGTGGCCCTTAGCAAAAAAATCTAAAAATTGTCCTGTAGTATTTTGAAGCATTTTTTGTGGCACCCTTAGAAACACCCATTTATATTTGTCATCCTCTTTAGGATAATATGGATAATTTAATATCCAAATGCCGAAGACCATGGGTATACTAAAATTGTATGCATAATATCTGTTAAAGCACTGTAGGACTTTTCAATTTATATTACTAATGGATTTGAGTTTAATATAAACTGTGCCTGCTCTGCAAGCCTAAATAATAACTGGTTATCCCAAGGTCATTCGTTTTTGAATTCCTTAGTTATATATTTTGTATTTCAATTGAGCTCTTCAAGAGCACATCCATTTCAGGATAAAGACATATTTGCACATATAATTATTTTCATACTCTTCTTTAGACAAATATTTACTAAGACGATTGTACCTATATCCATTTGGACTGTTTGTTGTATAATTAAAGTCTTTAGTGTATTTGAGTATGTACTCCTTATCTTTGCTCAAGGCAAAGAAAATCCTTTTAGGATTTTTATATGTATTGTCTAAGTCTCGTATATATAAACAATTATAATATTCACAAGTCTCATATAATATATTTCAAAAAACTGCTAAGTTAGTCAGATATCTGAAAAATATTTACAACCTTAACGGGCTGGTATGTTCGTATAAAATCAATTTTGGTTTCTTCAGGAAACCTTGTGCCATAAATTATGCACTTTTTAGTGAGTTTTAACAATTCACATTCTTATAAACACCTATTTGTAACCTTCAGGGTTAGCGTCTTTTGGGATTTCTACTATAGGTCCAAATACACCACGTATATTAAGAGAGTCTAAGTACGCCACTATGACGTTTTCTCATTTTGGTCAATATATTCTTTGTTGACATTCATTCATAGTACATGAATTTGTAGTATCAATGCCCTTTAATTTTGTGTTGCTACAACATATTACATCATCGATGATCATCTTTGTTGATCCCACTTTTTTTTATATATGTATTAAACATAGAGATCTCATTAATATTGATACATTTGCCAACTTCACGAGCTTTATAATCACTCCAAGGACTTGTGTCTTTTTATAAACAATAACATCTTCTGGGATTTTAGAGAAAGTTGATGTTTTATTCATAACCTCTTTTGGAGCGTTATTTGAGCATGATTTTATTTAACCTCTACTTTTGGGGAGTAAGTAATTGGAACCTATAGTTTTGCCACACTTCTTGCGTGCAATATAAATTTATTTTCAACGGAATTTATTTTATCCTTCCGGGACAATGATTTTGGCAAACACATTTGCAACTAATCCATGTGACATTTGATGTTGCAGTATCATTTTTCACTTTATTTTCGCATTAAACAACATGGAGTATTAGATGAGACAAAGTGAAAGTATTCCATGATATTTCTCACCGTTCTTGAGGAACATACCGTTCTTCAAGAACGATTTGTACTTAACGTATGTTCTATCCTCCCCTAACGGCAGGAAAAGTGTCTGGTACGAATTATGTATAAAACTTCAGGTTTTTATTATTTGTATGTGATAACTTTTGGTTCTACAAAAATAGTTGAACTCAAGTTCAATATTACTAATATCGAAATACATTAATTTTTTTTAAAGAATCTTCCAAATCATTGCTAAATATTTTTATTAACTCCGAGCAATAATAATTCAACCCCTTTATTAAAAAATGAGGGGCTTAATTTTTTCACATTCTTTACACATTCTCAAAGATCTGATGTATATTAAATAATTGGAATGTAAAAGAGAGATTAAATTAAATACCATAAAAAGTAATTTAATACTCCAATGAAGCGAAACACCAAGAAGCAAACGCTTAATGGTGAAACTATTAAAATGATAGTTAAAGGAACACTTAACCATTAATAGAGTTTTTAAAAAGACATTTCATTAAATAAAAAAAAATAAAAAGATAATATATTAAAAAAATATGTTTATTACTCAAATTATTTTGAAACTAATCCCCCCCCCCCCCCCCCCCCCCCCAAAAAAAAAAAAAAAAATATTTTCTATAGCTTCAAGTCCAACTTATAAATAATTATTGTGAGAACTTTCAAAATTCATACCCAGTGAATAATCAAAATTTCAAGTTTTGATTTATGCTATATTTTGTTGGAGCTTCAGGTCCACATATTTTAGATAACTTGAGAGCTTCAAGCCTCATATTTTATATCCCAATGACAAATAATATTTGTGAACTTCTGGTCATAATAAATGATAATGAATCTTCATATCACAAATAAGAAATCAAGTTTTTCATGTCGTTTGTGTTTCCATTAAACAACAAATTTAGGAGTACTCGTACTGATAACGTATTATAAAATAAAGGGAACACATAGAGAATTTAAAGGAAGTTGATCATTTCATTGATATGCCAATACTAAAAGGGAATGATTCATATTTATAGTACAAAATAAGGTAATCCAATTAACCCCTTAATAATTACAGAATATCAGTGAACTAGAATACAAGTGGACATCCACTTAATATATATTTTATAACAAGTGTCTGATTATTAGCTGATGTATAGAATAACAATCTTACTTCTTGATGGCATTTCCTCTTTTCAAGCTAAATTTGGAAGGACAAAATTTGAATAAAAAGATATTTCTGTAAAGTTAGTGAATTTTAAATAGCAACTCTAAAATTTGGGACAGAGATTAATTTCCCTTATATTGAACTGTTTTTACCCATTGTAGAATGGAAGCCTTACATTTAACTGTTTTTACCCATTCTACAAAAGCCTCTTATGAACAGTTTCATTATAAACACTTCAACGCATACCGTGGACAGCGGGAGAGATCTCGATCCCATCCACCATGGATGTGAGCACCAATTTTGGTCAAATCACATAAAAATCTTATGGGATGCTTTCTTCCAATTATTATTTCTAGTATATAGGCTATATAATAGTCTTTTAGTTTTCTTTCTCATGTTGGAATACCTCGTGAAGGGCCTGCAGTTATGAAACCACCACCTGACCAGATTTGCGTCTGCCAGAGCTCACCTCGTTCACCTCTCTTCAGATTCAAAGATTGATTCAAGATCAGTCCAGTGTTGCTGGCCTTATGTGTGGAGACTCCTGGAAAATTGGACTTAAAGTTAGAATTAAAAAGCTATCCAGAATTTTCAGGACAGAATTTTGAGCAACTTTGAGCGCAGATTTAGGTGGGATCCACACTACGATAATTGTGGGACCATATACGAACGCGTTCTCCTCCGCAAGGAAATTAACGTAGTATATTCATATGTCCAATTTCAATAAGTTATGAATGATAAATATGTTCCCAAAGTGACTCACAAAACAATGAAAGTTAATGAATTGAGTATGTTTTAACTCTTGTTCCACATTGGAAGAGTAGTGGAAAGTTGATGAGTTAATAACACCCCAAGTATGGACTAAGGCTTGGATGCGTTGGGGTATCCCAACTATTTGAAGGGGAGATGGCCTACACTATGCATGTGTTGGGCTTGACCCAAAAGCCCACACGCGCACGCGTCGTCCGTCCGGCCAGCTCGACTTGGGCCGAATTAATTTAACTTTCTGGACTTTAATTATTAATTAATTAATTAATAAACTGTTGGCAGTTATTGCCACCAGTCAACAGTTAATTTCGTTTAACTATTTTTGTCAGTTATTGCCAACAATCACTTACTTTGCTATGAATTAAATGCTATTGGATGTTTAGATTTATACTTGTTGATTCATGTATGTGACAAGAGAATGATTTTTATCTATTCTCTAGTTGGGAAAACAAGAAATTTTTCGAAATATAAAATTCTAGGAAAACAAGACATAAAAAAGGTGCTCGAAAATGACTCGCGCCGCTTGCGAGAAAAGCGAAAATGTATATTAGTTTGAAACCAATGTATATTAGTTTTATTATCGTTTTTGATAATGTATCTTGAAATTGCATGTTTGAAACCAATATATGTTAATTGATAGCTAGATGTTTTAATTTAAAACTTCTAATTCACGAGTTTTCTATGTTGACAAAACACGACATGTTTACGGAGGGTCATTTGACACAATATACTAGACAAAGGAGCTATGTCTTCATAGTATTCTCGATGCAATTTGGCCGAATCAATTCATAGTGTTCTTAGTTAATTTTGAAAACGTACTGATGTGAAATAATAACACGTTGATATTAAGATTATAATTTTTTTGTTTTAATCATTCATATTTTATAGAGTTGGAGTATACTCATTGTATTTTTCAAACCCGACGCCTTATCCATATTTGTTAGAGGAATGGACTTTATCACACACCAGCAATTAAAGATCCACATGGAAACCAGAAAAGAAGTAAAAGAGTTTCCTCTCTCCAAAACCATTACACTAACTCTCGCTTCCCCCTTTTTTATGGGAATTGACAATCCATAGAGGATTTCCAAACTCGTCAGCTATTTCGATGATATTACTGGTATGCATTCTATCATTTCCAGTATCCCCAGGACAGTTTTTTACCTGGTAAACAAAGCTGTCGCCATAATTAGGAAAGAGCTATTGGAGATTATAGGGGAAAAGAAGAATGCTATGGATGAGGGTAAACCAATGCAGGATATATTGTCACATATGACTGTTGTCACAGACCCAACTGGATAGTTTATGCTGGAGGTTGAGATTGCTGATAAGATTATGGGTTTACTAATTACGGGTTATAGTACAGTGGAAACTACCATAAATTTTTTTATGAAGTTTGTTGGACATAATCCTGAGATTTACAATAAGATCAGAGCAGGTACTAATGCAAAGTTTCTAAATTAAATATACGAGTCTTAGCATATCATTAAAGAAAGGTAGTTCTTGCTTGAAATATACTTTGTGATCATTAAAAAATAAAAGTCCCTATCTTTCTTTATTTTATAGCTTTATAAATAAATGACTTCATTATTTTTATCCTTTATCCAATATGCAGAGCAAATGGAGATTGCAGACTCCAAGAAGGCGGGGGAACTATTAAACTGGACAGACATGCATAAAATGAAGTACTCGTGGAATGTGATATGTGAAACGATGAGATTGGTTCCACCACTTTAAGGAACCTTCAGGGAGGTTTTAACTGACTTCACCTACACTGGCTACACCGTTCCAAAGGGCTGGAATGTACATAAACCTAAGTGTTCCCTAATGAGCTTACTAGATGACTTGAAATCCAACTTTATCTCGCATAAGCCGCTTTGTTTGAACTGAAACTTATTCAACATTAGGAAATAACACTTTTGTGTTTTCTTTTTATCTTTTATACTCCAATAAAAAGTTATATGTACACTGAGTTTTAATAAAAATTTGCTCGACTTTTCTCCCTTTTATTTTTTTTAATTGACACCAATACATTTATTCACAGGCGTGGATTACACAGATGGCTTCTTACTTGAAATATATTGACTCTAATCACTTACTAAAGGCTGGTTTGGAAGGATTTTATGAAGATTTTTATCCTCGGAAGCAACATTTTAACCAAAATTTTTGAATTAGAACAAATTTTATAGCAAATAATCAGATCGCAGCCATTGATTTTGCTACAGTTCACTCATATCCTGATAAATGATAATTAACCAATGAGTATAATATAACAGTGGTAAACATGATCCTTGCCTTTCTATCATTATTGTATAATGTATATTGGCGGTCAATCACATATAAGGGGAGGGGGATCGACCCGTCCTAAAAGGTCTATAGACCGGAGTTGACTCGACTTTTGATGTCTGAACAGGGGCCTTAGTAAGGGGAGGGGGATCCTTGACTTTCTACCATTTTTGGACTTAATACAAAGGCCTTAGTAATATATCCAGAGTCCATATATAGGGATTGCGATAGGTATCGACATTTCTTCTTTTTACGACCCGAATAACACGAGATCACTGGTTATTGAGGGCATATTTGACTCTCTTTCTGCTAGAATTCTAGTCTACATAGCTTTGGGAGACCTAATTGCTGCTGGTTTCTTGAGTAAGAGAATGAGATGCACTCCGAGGCTACAAATATTATCTTATTTCATTCTCTTTCTTAGGGCTTGATTGATGTCATTACTTGCAATTTGGGCTTGATTATGTTCTTTTTGTGCATGGTACTTGATTAGGTGTGTGTATATATAGAATGTCTTGCAATCTGGGCTTGACTAAGCTCTTTATATTCATATTATTCTTATAGTTGACATTGTCATTTTATATGACATTGACCTCACCAATTATTCATGTTACAACATACTGCTAGAACAAACGATGAGTTTCAACACACACTTTGCGATGGGGGCACCATTGTACCTTGGGTATGGGAAAGGGAGTGGTGGGTACCAAACATTTGCAGTGTGTTATGGTGGGATAGTAGGAAATAATGGTAATGGCTATGGGTAAGTGCAACCATTGAATCCGGCATCCTCAAATGGGATGTGTGCGAGTTTGGATATGGGGGTGATGAGGGGAGGACGAAAGATAATTCTGGATGGTCTGGTGAAGAAGGTGGTGGAGAGGAGGCAATGGAGGATGATCAAGAATAGGGAGTCTGCTGCCAAGTCTAGAGCTTGAAAACAGGTATTGACAAAGCCATATCCCTTTGACCGTCCAGTGTCAGGATCAGTCACAACCTTGGCTCCTCTAACAGATGGATATAGAACTCTGAAGATTTCTTGCAACAAGTAATCTGTAACATTGGGTTTTACCACCAGGAGCAGCCCTGATATAATCTCACTTAATTTGTCCAACTTTCTTAATTCAATGTTATCCCAGATATAATCTCGCTTAATGTTGTTTGAATTTAATTATTTTAGCTATCTATGTCTAAGTTTCTCGATTCAATTTTATTCTATATCTAAGTTTCTCAATTCAATTTTATTCCATTAATCATTTCTCATTAAGTGTTGTTTGAATTTATTTATTTTAACTATGATTCAGTTGTTCTAGTACTTTCATATTTGAAGTCTTTAAAGCAAGAGGGGACATCACGCAACGATTATGTCGAACAACTTAAGTTGAATTTGGGTTCATACTATGGCTATAATGATTGGTCTTGGTGGATGTAATCTTTCATATCATTTAGTAATGTCGCCTATTTTTTATTTTATGAAGATTCTTGTCTACCAATTGGTATTTCTTATAGATGTTTCCAGTTGTTGAACTTATGGAACTTATTGAAGCTTTTGAAAAGCATCGACATATTTGCCTTCGAACAAACACTTTAAAGGTGAGTTGACTATTTATCATTCTGTTATATTATCAAGAATGGCATGTAACTCTTTCATAAATACGTGCAGGTTAGATTGGTTGTATATGACTCACAAGTGCCCATTGGTGCCTTCTTGAATATATGATTGGGCATTATATGGTATCTTGATGCGCTAGTTAGTACCCCTTACTTCATTTTTATTCTACTTTTCAATTTATGCTTATTGCCAACACCTACTTTGTTAACAACATCAAAGTGCAAGCTCTTTTTACCTGTAATGGCCCTTACCCTTCGGGAGAAAGAATGAATCGTTGACATGGCGTAAGTAATTGTATTGTTGCATTTCCTACCTGTTCAATCATTTTTGCATTCTACTATAAGAATAGTTTTTAATCCTGATTGTGGCCATTGTTGAGGACTTTGCTGTTATCTTCTATTGAGTGCGTATATAAGCAAATATGCTTATGATGACTTCACTATAAATCATACAGGTAAGGTCGAATGCTCAGATCGCTCTGTTTAAGATATAGTCTCCAGTTGGACAATTTCTATCTCAGATAATGGTTAGCCACCCGCATCTCATCCTTAATGCAGTTGAATAATAACTTGAATAACTTCAAACTAATCGTGATGCGAAGACACAGAAAGAACACCCTTCTACAACTGGCATTGACCTAGTTCTGTACATGTTAGTGTCACGTATCTGATGTCGTGCTTTCAATTTGTTTATTCCTTGATGAAACTAAGGTTGACAAAGGGCCGAGAAATATGAATTTATGTAGAAAGACCCTTCTTGGCTATAAAATAAAATAATATCCCTGATAGCCTCTATGCCATTGTGCATAGGAGAATCCTTACTGATTGACATCATCTTTGAAGTTTGTTGCATGTATGCCAATGTTATTACTAATTTAAGAATAAACACATATGCTAGTATGATATTTAATGACCTAGCTATGAAAAATTACATGGGCAGTCAGGTCTGCTAGATCTACGGTGATAATATTGGCAAGACTGTGGATGGCAAACCATTTGTAGCTTGCAATGTCTGTGCATTTCCTGTTTGCAGACCATGCTATGAATACGAGCAGAAGAATATGATATTTTTTTACCATTTGAAGGTGGGAAGCGCCTTGTTAATTGTTGATGATGTAGGCAAGAGTTAGTGTGGCCTGAGTTGGATTAGTTTCTTCAGGGCGAGGATGAATAATCTACTGCTACTCCCTACACCGCTGCTGATTTGGAATACCGGGTTGTATATCATGACAGAACAAATGCATCTGTGCTCGATCAGAAGTTGAGTAAATCAAATGGTCATGCTGTTCACGATGCTCAACATCTATACATGTACGATGTTTTGAACCTTTTTTTGTTTTATTTAGAATTACAATTTGTCTATTTATAAACTAACTAAGACATGCGCTTTTGTTTTCGTGGAGGGCTAATGTGGTTGTGAAAAAGGAACTTCATACCCCTGCATCTGATCATTCCTTCATTCATCTGGAGACTTTCGCAAGTTCCTCTTAAAGACAGTTATTGATGAATATTGACATCATAATGACTTAAATGCTTCTTTAATGCAATTATGGTTGGCGACTATGATTCTGATGTGGGAAAAATGGGTAAACATTATGAAGTAGACTATTTAGCCTAAAAAAAGTACTTTTTCAATGCAACTATAAGATTGTCTTATGTTTTTTTCATGTATGCAAGCAGATAATGTATAGACATATGCATTGGAGAAGATTGAGTAAATTAACCTTTTTGCCATATAAGATTGTGTAGGTAAATTAACCTTTTTGCCATGTAAGATTGTGCAAACAAAAAAATCTAATTATGTTGTTTTGGTAACATAATTAGAGTTGTGTACCCCCTAGCTTTTTGCATTTTGCCATATAAGATTGTGTAGGCGGATTAACCTTTTTTCCATATAAGAGTAGTGTACCCCCTAGCTTTTGCATTTTGCGACTTGATATCATTAAGCGACATCTCAAACCTATTGGTGCTGTGAGTACCAAAACACATTTACCTATCTCATATACGACTTCACTTATGTATGCTAATATATGCGTCAATATCTTTGAAAAATTGCAGATGATCGATTGTTACACACTTACCTATCTCATATATGACAAGAAGGGCGTGGTTATAGAAAAACGATGAAGATCGAGAGGCTCAACATCGACAAGACGATGAAGATATGCTCAACATCGACACGAGCTCAAAGAATTATAGATTCTCCACCAACAAACGCTACTATAGATAAAGTCTGACATGAGAAGCGAAATGCAGATTTTGTTTCAGAGTATTATCCCTCATCACGCTTCCATCACCTCAACGGTCTATACCGACTAGGTAATAACAAATCTTTATTTTTTTTATATACATGTATTTGATGGAGTGTTAGGTAGGCTATGTGTTGCAGCTATTCCGCCCTTAGTTTTTACAGTGTTGTGATTATTTTTGTCATTGTTTTTAAGTTAATTTTTATGCTTAAACAAATTGGTTTTCATGAATAAACAAAGGAGATTTTGCCGATTTTTTTCTAAAATATTAAGTGTTTTTAGAAGTAAAGAATATGAAGATATATAAATTTGGAACTATTAAAAAAGATTGTCATCTATAGGAACTATTAAAAAAGATTACTTCTTTATTTAAGGTAACTAACACTAAATAAAATTTATTGTAGGTGGAAATCTTTTGGGGGCAAGGCAAGACGCTGAAGTCGTTTTGTTGGAGGTCGTACGTTTCAAGACTACGAGTTTACTTTGCTTAATTCATTTATGTTAGGAGTAAATGGGTTTTTATGTATTTTTTCTAATGAGACGAGTGAAATTTTATAGAGATACTTAGGTTGATGGGCACGATGTTGAATTGTATTTTTTTTCTTTGTATGAACTCTAATTATAGTTGAATGAAAAATTGTATGTTATATGTGTTGAAATAGGATGATAAATATGTTATATATTGTTTTTAAGAGATTTTGTTTATAATTCTATAGAGTATATTTGTAACAACTCTTATCACATTTAACAAATTCAATTTTTGTAACTGCTAATAACAGTTACAAAATTTGTCACGACTATCAATTTTGTAACCGCTAATAGCAGCTACAAATATAAGATTTGTACTGCTGACACCAATTATAAATATTAGATTCGTAACTGCTGACAGCAGTTACAGCCAACAGTTACAAATTGGGGTCACCAGTCATAACCCCCATTAGGGGTTAAAAAAATTTGTGACTGCTGTTAGGAGTTACAATATTTTCTTTGTCACCCCCTAAATTATGGCGGTAAATAGCTGTTATAAATGTCATTTGTGACTGCTAACAACACTCATAAATCACCCATTTTGGTGTAGTGGAAGTACCTCAAGATGGTTAGTGCTATATGCTAAACTTTTGGGGATATTGTCACAATCTCCAAAAGTGATGCATTCTAAGGAGAAATGTGCTCGATTATAGGTGGAGTTCATAAATCACACGATGTTGTATGGATTGTGCGTGATTGGTTGATGTCATTTGGGTTAAGCTCGATGGTATATTTTTGGGAACAAGTTGCACAAGTGAGGACATCCTTCTAAATGCTCTCATTTACAACCGATGAGCGGGATGCATATTTCGATAGACGACGGTGAAAGAAATCATGTTAATAAAGGGGTGGGGTCTAGGTTCCTCTTCGAAGTCGATGGGTATATTCGACTGATTGCAAGTACATTTAGACATTGACTCGTGTGTTCAACTTCAGAAGATGTCCAAAAAGAGCCATTGAAATTGCAAGTTGCAAGGGGAATATTTGTAAGAGGATAATACTCCGAGGGCAATTTTCACGGATTATTTTTGGATCTTTGAAGAGGCATTGAATGTTATAAGGATATGTATAGCTAGTACAATGAAGCTCAATGGTGATTATTTTGGTGGCGTGGAAAATGGGAAGATTCGGATGGGAAAATTCTCATCGGATGGAGTCTCGGTTGTGGTTTGCAGTATTTCTCATCAAGGTGGAGAATTATTAAGTTTGGCTTAAATTTTGCGTGGGCAGTGTTCATATACGGAGTACTATTCATATGCGGAGTAACCGTTCCTACGCGATTTGTTGTTCTTACGTGGTTTATTGTTCACTTTTTTCTCCTTAATTAAGAAGGGTTTCAACCATGGTTCAAAACACACCAACACAACACAAAGCTAAAGACCGTATTCTTCCAAAGGTGAGGCTTTTTGGGTGAGAGGCGAGGAACACTACACCAAAATGCTAATTTTGTAACTGCCTTTTTGTGACTGCTAATTGGGGTGACAAACTTATCACTCCCGAGAGCACTCACAAAATTATTTATAACTGCTATTAGGAGTGATAAAGTCAAGGGTAGTAAAAAAATGAGTCAATTGGTTTGTCACTGCTAATGACAGTCACAAATCTTGCTACAAGCAGTCACAAATTTATCACTAAGCTTAAGTTATGACTCTTATGAGCAGTCACAAAATTGTAACTGCTATGAGAAGTTACAAATTTTAGATTTGTGACTGCTATTAATAGTCACAAATTTGTCACTGCTCGTAGCTGTCACAAGTTTTGGCTTAAGACTTAATTTGTGACTGCTATGAGTAGTCACAAATTTGTTAATTTGTGATCGCTATGAGCAGTCACAAATTCGTGACCGCTAGAAAGAGTCACAAATTTTAGTGTACGAGTTAACCTTTTTAGTAGAGGTCACCAAAATTTTGGCTTATCTTTAATTTCCCTCTTCTCTCTCCTACTTGGTCTTCAATCTCCCGATCCCTCTTCCATCCTTCTACAATCTTTTGCTCCCTTTATTGACCAAACTTTGAAGCTTGTGCTTCTGCTCTCTCTCTCTCTCTCTTCACTGTAAGCGACGAAAACAATACAGCTATGTGTGTTTTTTTATTTATTTAAACGTGTGTATGTGCAGTTTTTTATTGCATCTGAATTTTGAGGGTAACAATTGTATGTTTATGTGCCTTTTTTTATTGCATATAAATTTTTGATTTAGGTTTTCTTGTACTCTTTTTATTGGAAATAAGTTTTAGGTCAGCGTTTTTTTATAAATTTTCGATTTAGGTTGCCTTTCTAGAGTTTTCGATTCTTAGGCACTCACATATACACATTTACTGCCAAAATAATAGGGTTTGAGTTTTCAACCAGTGGCTACTTGATTAATGTTTGTGATAACTATTTTAGCTCCAAAATAAATCCGAAATTTTACTCAATTTACTTATTAGTTGATACTTGATAGTGAAGTGATTAACATTTATAGCTATTGTACAAGTAGAATGAGATGAGTGTGGTGAGAGAGATAAGTAAAGGAATTGAAATTTAGCTTAATGCGTGGATATGAGGAGTCATTCAAGCTTTTACAATACAATGTTGGCATGTTTTTGGGACACTAATCTATTAACTCTAAGCATGCCATACAATAAACGTAGGACTGACTCTAAATATTATTTAAGTGTGCGTGTGTGTGTGTTTACGACATTGTTTCTCAACTTTGTTTCATGTTTCAAACGTAGAAGGGAAATATTTCATTCTAAAAATATTATTCCTTAATTATCATTATTTATTCATTTTTTTTGGCAGGAAGACAAATTAAATGATCTGATCGACTGAGTTAATCTAGTCCCGGACATTCAAGTTATATTATCGTCGAATTGATATGGATAAAGGTAATTTTAATTCTTGGTCATTGACTAATATCATTAGTCTTTGTACTCGATTGATTTGTAGTGGTGATAGGAGGTTGAGGGTGAGCCAATTTAAAACCCGGACTGCCAATTGGTTGTTGTTGTATAGTTTGGAGATTAATTTATGAAAATATTTGTAAACTTGTTTGTGTGAATTTTTAGTTAGAATTATTGATATGTTCGTTTGTGTTTATTAATTAACGTCCTTCGTAAGTAGTTCATGTCATCCAAGTTAGAATTATTGATTGTCTACACTTGTTTATGTGACTTTACTATTCAATATGAAAGTAATTTAAGCGAAGTGATCGTCATCGGACTCCCGGTTTTCTGAAATTGGCTAGTTGACATTTGTTTTGGAATTAAAAATGGAACTTAGGTTGCGAAAACTCAAAAAAATAATCGTGTGACCCGGATAAAGGTACATACACCCTAAGCATTACAATGTAACTTGTAGGAAGTTGCGTGTCTCATCGGGTTCCTGATTTTTGAAATTGACTAGTAAGCGTTCGCTTTGGGGTTAAAATGGAATTTAGGGATGAAAATTGAAAATAAAAATTTTATGGCGAAAAAAGACCAACAAACACCCTAAAAGGTACAAAAGTAACTTACAAGAAGTGTGAGTGTCCTAATCAGACTCCCGATTCTAGAAATTGACTAATAGATGTTCGTTTTGGGGTTAAAAGTGGGCATTGGGGTGTGAAAATAAAAAACAATAATGAAGTGTCCCGTAAAGAGGCACGCATAATCGAGATGATACCAAAGAAATTTAAAGAAAATGGTCTGTCTAAATTAGAGTATCAGTTTTCAAAATTGATTAGTATATGGTCGTTTTGGGTTTAAAATGGGATTTAGGGGTGAAAGCTCAAAATAGCAACCGAATGACCCAAAAAGAGGTGTGCAAATCTTTATATGTACAAAAATAACTTGTAGGAAATGTTCGTGTCCTCATAGAACTCATGATTTCCCAAATTGACTAGTAAATATTCATGTTGGGATTAAAAGTGGGCTTTTGAGGGTGAAAATTAAAAACAACCTTGAAATGGATCGGATAGAGGCAATTCCAGCGTTCTCACGAAGCTCATGTACTTATTATGTCGTGTCTTCTGTGAAGCTCAATTCCAACTTGGATTCCCCCTCCCCATAATTATGTTGATGATTTATTGAATGCTTGATGGGAAAATTGACTTATCTATTTTTAGCGATGTCGGAGTTGTCGCGTTCTGCCAAATTAACCATAGATAAATGTCTTTTACTCGATTGATTTGTAGTGGTGATAGGAGGTTGAGGGTGAGCCAATTGAAAACCCGGATTGCCAATTGGGTGTTGTTGTATAGTTTGAAGATTAATTTATGAAAATATTTGTAAACTTCTTTGTGTGAATTTTAGTTAGAATTATTGATATGTTCGTTTGTGTTTATTAATTCACGTCCTTCGTAAGTAGTTCATGCCATCCAAATTAGAATTATTAATTGTCTACACTTGATTATGTGAGTTTATACTATCAAAAAGATTTGATACAGGTGCATCATAATCCTTATAAGTGACTTGATGAACCTGTATCACGCTCAGGATCATATTGCTTCTCTCACACGTTGTAACTCGCTTCCATGGTTACCTAGACATTGTTTACCTAGACATACT
Source organism: Sambucus nigra (assembly GCA_949130495.1). Lineage (NCBI taxonomy): Eukaryota > Viridiplantae > Streptophyta > Magnoliopsida > Dipsacales > Adoxaceae > Sambucus > Sambucus nigra. The sequence goes on along the minus strand of OX422209.1, from coordinate 184,837,490 downwards.
CATTTGAGGGAGGTAACTCAGTCCATGGAGATTTACCTAGACATTATCCGAGAAACCCCTGATAAGAGAAAATGGGTTAATTCATCTCATTATGATGTAACGTGTAATATATTCCACAGTCACTAGATCCTCAACAGTAAGTATATGGAAAAAAAATTGAGGTTGATCAGAATCATTAGGCCCTTTAGGTGTCATGTATTTAAGTTAGGTATTGTGATGATTATCTAGAGTAATGTGAGGTTTTGGTGGGGTCTCCACATTTCCATACACACTTATGTTTGATATTTTTAGCCATTTTCTTTTTTCCCCTATTAGCTGTAGGCTTTGAATGAACTTTCCCGTATTCAAAATCATCCCTCTATATAGACTCCAAACCATCATGGCCTTGCCTAGCACAAAATTGATAGTAGGCAGGGATGTTTTCGAATGTAAATGCTTGTCAGAACCCCTTATCATCACAACTAGTCCTAACATGGTTAGGGATTGGTTTTAAAAGATCAACCTCAATACACACCCGAGCATAGTTGGGTATAGCCGGTGTAGCAGTTGATTCATACTGCCCTTATTATTCTAAAATGGTCCACTACAGCCCTTACTATCAATGAAAAACTTTAGAATATGGTATTAATGATGCTACCGACCTTACTATCAATGGTCAAGATTATGCATACTACTGCAATTATTAATGATTTATCATGTATTTAATGATTTATAATGTTTGTATTAATGATTTATCATGTATTTAAGAACTTTTAATGTTTATAAATCAAGTCCATTGGAAGAGATACCTTCAAAGGAAGAGAAAGCATGAATTAAACTACCTTTATGATCTCTAATTAAGCCACAAGCTCCTAAGGGACTTGGATTCCCTTTTGAAGCCCCATCACAGCTTAATTTAACAAGACCTTCACTAGGTCTCAACCAATTGACCAATTGAATTATTCTTGGAGCAGATTGAATGAAACTGATCTTGAACAACTGAATGATGAATTCAAAGTCTTTTTAGGAGACTTGAATTTTCTAACTAAGCAGCAAGAATGAACCATTTCCATGGTTTGGACAATGTTAAGATTAGTCTTCATTTAGATACCTTGAAACACACTATCATTTTTTGCCTTCCATAACTCTTAAATGGTAGCAGTAGGAATAATGATGAAAAGAAACTTAATGAAATCTTATTTAGTCCTCCTCAACCACCAAGACATGAGAAACATATTAAGAGATGAAAAGGAAATCCGCACACAAAATAATTTAGCAAGATGTGACCATACATCATGAGCTACCAGACCATTTAAGAACAAGTGTTGAAAATTTTCAGAGGCAATGTAACAACAGTGGCACCTAGATGCCAGTATTTTGGATAACATCATCAAGAGGCACAATATGCATGAGAAATTTCCAAAGGATCAAAGAAATGTTTGGAGGTATAGAAGAATTCCACACTGCTTTGAAGAGGAAAGAAGATGGTTTAGAGTTGCTAATGAAATTCCATGCTGAATTTGAAGTAGACTACTTTGAAGAGGAAAGAAGCAGGTTCAGTCTCAGTAGTGGACATGAACCCTAAATGACACACCTATATTTCACCTTTACTTTATCATAAACATACTCAGCATATTGGGAATGTGTGTGGTTATCGTTGGACATATATGTCCCTTCCATTTCTCACATTGAAAATGTGAGTGGTTGTCAATAGTGCATTAGTTGATCTTGGATATTCTAATCCGTATTAAAATTAAACATCACTTCACAGTGGTTATCATCTTCTTAGCTTATGCATGATAGAGACGGACAACGCGACTTATCATCGCCTACTTCACAGTGTAAGGGCTTGTTTAATTCACGTGGCTACGTAGAGACATTGCATACAGAACTATAATTTTTATATATCATATCTTATAATTCAATAATAGTGATGAAACTATATTTACCTGTTCATAGAGGACTTAGAATTGTCTGCTTACTAGTGAATCAATTATATTTATTTCTTACTAATTATTTACTCTAGTCATAGTTGAGTTGTAATTTCACTGTATGTATTAGTATAATCTTCCTTATTCGAGAGAAATTTTGATATCAATTAAAAATTAGATACTAAGATTTAGTTTAATTATTAGTCATACTAGATCATTAACATACACCAAAAGGGATGTTGGACATAATCATAACTAAACCAAAGCAAGTTATATAGCTATGTTCACATAAATATTGTATCATCATCCAGTGTACTAATTATAGTTTTTGATAGTATTATTACAGAATTTTTCTAAGTACTAAATAATGTAAAGTTATTTTTTTTATCACTGTTTGTGGTACGCATGACTCGTCCCTTTAGAAAATCAAAAGCAAGTATTGAACGCAGCTAAGGATTGTACATTTAACATAAGGGATAAGGATAAAATACTCAATTGCATTTGAAATTCTATTTTCATTTATTCTGGAGTACATGCTTTTTTATCTAGTTGCTATCAATGGGAATAAAATAGTTCTTGACCATTTGGAAACATTTCGGGCTTCGCCCCTGTTTATAAAGTCAATATCTTTTGGTAACTTCTCATGGTCCGTTATCAATGGGAAATCCCATTTTCAAATATTTATGATGCATAGATACAAAATTTTCTGCATTTGCTTGTGTCAAATCCTATATGTCCTCTTTAGCATGGTCTATCATTACTACCAATGATAATTACTTTTCTATGGACTTTCTTATAACCTGTGCCTTTATTTTTTTTATATAATAAGACTGAATATATATAATTTAGATATGGAGATATGGACTTTCTTGATAACTTTGCTAGCAGATTTTGTCATTCTCTTATTAATAGCTACTGCCTTGCCTTTCTTGTTACTGACTTTTCTCACCTTCTCTATTGCAAATTATGAATCATTCAACTTTTTCCTCTTCAATATCAATTCTTTGGATTTTTTATAAGCTGACAATTTATTTGACAGTAAGTGATAAGCTTCCAACTGTTGACTGGAATTTCTTCTTCTTGGTTCTTGTTATCTATTTGCCCCTCTTGGTCCTCTTTCTTCTTTTCCTTTATCTTATAAATTTGATTAGCTGCTCAATTGTTGTTGATCTTCTTTACACCTTCCCTGCTTGTTGCTACCTCTTGCTTCTGCTGACCATTATCTTTCATATCCCTAGGCATATCTTGTTTGACAATGAAACTTTCATAGCCCTATTATGAGTATTATTGTGACTGCTATTCTACCTGATGCCATTCTACCTGCCACATCAGATGTTTCAGGTTCAGAGAGAGATCTATATAGGTGCTGATGATATGGATGCACCTGCAACTGATGCTCGATCGTGATATGGATGAGTTTGTTGCCTCTACTGTGTGATTATGCTGATATTTCTTCTGCCTACTGATAATAGTTTATATGTTTTGTTCATAACTCTTTATGTTATGTGTTGTCCTATTATGTTTCGTTATATTACCTCTTTGTGATGTTAGTAATCTTTGTTTTGTTCGTTTATCCATATCAAAGTTTTGTTCTAGTTAAATAAAGAAGGCAGATATTAATGAAAATGTTATTTATCATTGCGTTGTTTAATATCTCATCTGTGTTGGTGTTGATTAATTTAAGTATTTATTCAGAATTGCCTGCTAAAGCTCGAGCAGGTATTCTCGCTTTTTGCTTTAAATGCTTCATTATGCATTTATTTCGGTTACATTGGGGACACTGCAAGATTTTAGTTGGGGTGAGGGAGTATACAGTCACATTCTTTAGAATTATTTGCTTTGTGGATTATACTTAGTACTTCACTTGAAAAATTAAATTTTTTTAAAAATTCAAAAATATTTCTAGTTTTATGGCTTGTCCCAATGAGGACAACTTAGTTTAACTTGCTTAGATGATATGTCACTTATGACGCGTTCATTTTGAGATTTTATGAAATTAGTGTAGCACATATGATATGCTTGGCTGATATGTCACCTATGACGCATTCATTCTGAATGTTTAATGATGCTTAATTGCCGTGAAAACTGTATGTATTAGTTGGTAGTTATCTTAGACCTGCTGACCATGCTATATCCATGAAGTGAACACCGAATTTGAATTTGTATAGCCCAAGCAAGGTTTAGAGGCATTCATAATTCTGAGTGGTTATAAAAACTTACTCTTACAAATAGGAAAATGCTATTTTGTTGCCTAGTTTCATTTTTCATTGTTAGGTTGAGTATTAGAGTAAGTTAATGGTTTTCCCTTCTCTTAACTATTGATTAATATGCATAAGTTTTATACTCGTACTATTTTTACAGTGAATCTGTCGAGCTATGACCACTCCATTTGTAATAAGAAGAGCCGCATATTCATCTCTCAGTCATTTGGAGCCGCATAAATATCTTTCTTCTTCGTGGCCTGGTAAATCAGTTACTTTACTGGAATTATTATATTTGGTATTGAATGATTGTGCCCCACCTTCTTTATTGTAACTAACATAGTTACATTTTATTGTTTGCAGGCATACGTAGTATTCAAAGGCCTAAATTCAGGTGTTTACACTTCGTGGCAAGCAATACAAGCACAAGTCAATGGATACCGAGGCGCCGTATTCGCAAAATTTGAGTCCATTGAACTTGCTCAACAAGCGTACTCCGAGTACACGAAGGAGGATGTCATAGCATCAATACCCCCCACGGCCGATATACCTAGACTTCACGAAGCGTATCCACCGTGTGGTGACTTCGAGTCTAGATTTAGAATGATTTGTTACATGTTCATGACATTTTATGTCATCGAAGTGTTGTGTCGTTATTTTTTTTAGTTTATTTTTTATTTTATGTTCATTTTGTACTTGGCGCCCACGAAGGGGTTGTTTGATGTTAAACTAAGTTTAAACTAGTTTTATGTGTACTCGATATTTGGAATATCAGAAATATAAATGAAATGTTGTCAAAAATTTTAGACTTGTTATCATGCTATTTATTTTACTTTCATTATTTCATCATTTTGTGAAAATATAAAGAAATTTTTAATAGCTCTTATCACATTTAATACATTCAATTTTTTAACTGCTAATAGCTGTCACAAATTTGTCACTAATATCAATTTTGTAACTGCTAATAGCAGTCACAAATTTGTCATTACTATCAATTTTGTAACTGCTAACAACAGTCACAAATATAAGATTCGTAACTGATGTCAGCAGTTACGAATCTAATATTCGTAACTGCTGTCAGCAGTTACAAATAGCAGTTGCAAATTTGGGTCATCAGTCATAACACCATAGGGGTTACAAAAATTTGTGACTGCTGTTAGGAGTTACAATTTTTCTTTTGTCACCCCCTAAATTATGACGGTAAATAGCAGTTATAAAGGTCATTTGTGACTACTAGCAGCACTCACAAATCTCCCATTTTGGTGTAGTGGAATTTTCTCTCACCCATGGGTATTGCTCAAAGTTGGAAGATGGGTATGGGTATGGGTGTGAGTGTGAGTGTATGGTAGGTGTGCTTAAGATATAATGTGTGGGGGATTTCTCACCCGTTTGAATGGGAGCGAGATACACCGGATTGAGTACATAGAAAACACTTGAGGGCAAGAGATTGAGAGGATTCTTGACTTAGAACTTGGATTAACTTGGGTGGAGAGTTGCTGTACGATGTCTATTAGGGATTTAGGTAGGAGAGTAAAGGGTATGTGATTTATTCTAATATATTCTCTAATGTACATGTAATTTCTTAAAATATAGTGGAATCAAGCCTCTCCGTGGATGTGGACAAGTTGGTGAACCAGGTATATCTTGGTGATGTCTCTCTGGTTTACATATCTAATGTGCTTGTCATTATTACCATTTTATCTTGATTATATCCGGGGTGATTGATTGAAGAGTGCACCAACATTTTGTTCGGCCTAGCTATTGATGGCCGCCGCCTATTTTTTAACTTATCTTTGGCAGCTCCTAGATCGACCTCCCTCCTATGTCTTCTAGACATATCTTCCAGGTCACAAGGGACCAAATGGAATGGGAATTCTTCTGTGTAGCGGCATAACTTATTTCTGGCAGCTCCTAGATTGACCGACCTCCTTTGTCTGCTAGACGTATCTTCCAGGTCACATGGGACTAGAGGGAATGAGAATTATTCAGAGGTTTTCTTTTGCTTCAACTTTCTCCCAAGCACGACCAGAGATGGTGGCATCATATGTAAATAGTGGGTCAAGATCGTCTAAAAAGGAATCCATGTCTTCTTTAACTTCCTCATCCTGGTCAGAACTGGAGTCGGTTGAAATGATGTGTGGGGAAGATTCCCCCAGTAAAGACCCCTCGCAGTCTCACTAGGGATGAGGGTGACCTCCAACTCACTGGACCACTAACTAATGTAAAAACATACCCGTCATCGAATGACGTTTTTCTAAATCGTCGCATAGTCCAAATCCACATACACACTTGTGACTTCTCCACCCATTGGTATACAAGTCCCACATCAAGTGAACCTCGTAGATACCATAAAATCCACTTCACCGCATTCCAATGATTTTTGCCCGGATTTTCCATGTACCTACTCACAACGCTAGTACAAACTATGGCATACATCCAACTACCCATTGCACTTGCATACAAAATTTGAGCCATATACTCCACATCATCCTTAGTGCTCGGAGCCATTGTAGCCGAGAGTCTAAAGTGTGCAGCCAAGGGACTCTATTCACAGGTTTTGCATCCTGCATCCCGAACAGTGCTACAACTTTCTCTAAGTATTACCTTTGAGCAAAACTCAATCTTCCCTTTTCCCTCTCTCTACTAATCTCCATGCCGAAAATCTTCATGGATTTACCCAAATCTTTCATCTCAAACTCTTGACTCAATTGAGCCTTCATCTTGTCAATTTCTACCATGCTCGAACAAGCAATGACAAATGTCATCAACATACAAGAGTAAATAGATGAAAGTACCTTCCTTGAGCCGCTTAAAATAGACACAATGATAAAAATCACTCCGTATGAATTTCTAGCCGAACATAAACGTGTCAAATCGCTTGTACCACTGTCGAGACGATTGCTTCAACCGATAAAAAAACTTCCGCAATTTTCATACATGATCTTCCTTCCCAAAAACTTTGAAACCCTCTAGTTGAGACGCGTAAAACTCCTCCTCTAAATCCCCATGCAAAAATTCCGTTTTAACGTCGAGTTTTTCAAGCTCTAAGTCAAAATGCGCTACTATAGCCAATAGCACTCGAATAGAAATGTGTTTCACCACCGATGAGAACACTTCATTGTAATCAACACCTTCCCTTTGTGCAAAACCCTTGGCCACTAACCTTGCCTTGTAACGAATATCAGAATCTGGAGCCCCATGTTTCTTAGCATACACCCACTTACTCCCGATAGACTTCTTCCCCTTGGGCAACTTAACAAGCTCCCAAGTTTGGTTCTTGTGAAGATAATTAATGTCCTCACCCATGGCAACCTTCCACTCGTCACAATGAGTATTGCTCATGACCTCACGATACATAAACAGTTCATCACCATAAACCAATAATGCATAAGCAACTGTGTCATCATTGAAGCCATATCTTTTTATAGTTTTTTGAACCCTCGGTTCTCTTCTGCTTCCCAAAGATGGTTGTTCTTATCGTTGTTAACTAGGTCCCTCACCCAAAACATCCACCTTTTCACTTGAAGAATCGATTCGAGTATTCACCTCCAATTGCACTTTTCACTATCATTCGCCACCAAAAAATCTTCTCTCTCTACCTTTGGCATCTCGATCATTGACGCCTCATCAAAAGTCACATCCCTACTCATCACTATCTTTTAATCTTTCGGGGACCGTAACTTGTATCCCTTGACCCCATTGCTTGAACCCATAAAAATTGCTTTTCGATAACTTGAAAATGAGCTGGGCACCCAAAAACATGCACCGTCTCATAAGTTTTATAAGCAACTGCGATAGATGGCAAACGATTGATAATGAAGCAAGCATAGGATAAAGCCTCCACCCAAAATTGCTTCGACAAGCCCGCATTGAACAACATATACCTCACTTCTTCAAGTAAGGTTCAGTTTATCCTCTCTGCTACTCCATTTTATTGTGACATTTTTCAGATCTTAAAGTGACAAACAAAACCTTCCTCCTCGCAATGCTTCCGGTAAGTATCATATCGGTACTCCCCGCCGTTATTCAACCTAAGAATCTTGATCTTCTTACCGATCTGGTTCTCCACCATCTTCGTCTATTTAAGAAACACCCCAAAAACCTCATCTTTGTGTTTCATGGTGTAGACCCAAGTTCCCTGAGAGTAGTCATCAATGAACGTCACAAAATAGTGACTACCCCCAAAGATGGTGTCTTCAAAGTACCCCAAACATCCGTGTGAACCTAATCAAGTATGCCCTTCGTTCAAGGAATTGTCGTGCCAAAATTGACCCGTGTTTGCTTCCCAAGCACACAATGCTAACAAAACCCAACTTGCAACTCTTCGCACCCTTTAGCAACCATTTCTTACACAACATTGTCATGGCCTCCTCCCCGGCATGTCCCAAACACATATGACAAAGCCTAGTGGAATTTAGCTTTATCTCTTTTTTGTTATCAATAATCGAGGCATGACATGCTACCGTGCTCACTTGAAGAAAATATAAACTTCCCTCCTTCTTTCCTCTCATCACCACCAGGGCACCTAAAACAACTTTTAGCATTCCGCCCTCGAGTACAATCTTGCACCCGTTGGAATCTAACGCACCCAAAGAAATCAAATTCTTCTTCAACTCCGGAATAAAAAAAACATTCGTGAGAGTCCGAGTCACTCCACCATGCATCTTCAATTTGATCGTGCCAATACCCTTCCATTGACAAACATGATTATTACCCATAAAATCTTTACCTCTATCAACCTCCTTAAAGGTATGGAACAAATCTCTATTCGGGCACATGTAGTAAGAACAACCCGAATCAAGTATTCAATCGTTTTAGGAGCTTTCTCGTGAAGAAACTATCAACATACTCCCAAATTCATTGTCCTCCGAAGTAACAGACTTGGAAAATTTTTCCACCAGTTTCTTATCGTATCTTGCCTTTAGCTTAGCACAATCCTTTTTGAAATGTCCTTCTTCTTGCACTTATAACAAATGACATTTGCCAAGCCCTTTGTCCTAGACTTGGACGTAGAGCTTCCTCTTCCATCTTGCCTTCTCTCCTCGGTCCTACCCCACGCAACCAATGCATCGGACTGAGAATCACACTTGTCCTTTTTCTTCACCAATTTGGCTACATCCACGGATGATGGCTTCCTTTGATATAAACAACAAGAGTTACAACTCTCTAAAGCCTCACAATCCTCTCAAAGTGTATGCAAGGGCACTAAATGATGAACAATAGAAACTCTCTTTTATTTCTATGTGTTTTGAACTATGGTTAAAACTCGCCTTAAATAAGAAGTAAAAGTGAACAGTAAACCGCGTATGAATAATAAACCGCGTATGAACAGTGATCCGAGTATTAACAGTACTCACGCAAAATTCAAGCCAAAATTCACACAAATTGGGCATCAGGTCACAACAATTGGTATCGGAATTCTTGGTGCGCATTAGGTGTTTGTCAAACTCCAAAATGAGATTTAGTTGTCAAACCACTAGTACTTGGATTTCTTGGGTGTGTTCATTCAATCATGACAAGGGACATTGCTTCATAAGATTAGGTGGAGGGAGTTAATGGTAATGTGTGCTTCTCTCTCGGTGATTAGAGTGGAGTTGATTCTTATTCAATATGGTTCGTGTATCGGGGTTGATGGAAACCAGAGAAAGATGGAGGGTTTGATTGCTTGCCCAAAATGCAACGGAGAGGGTGTGATTGCTAGAGCAGAATGCAATTTGCAACGTTGCAATGGCCATCCGCAAGGTTTATTGATACGGTGTTTTATTTTCACCTCGAGGATGTTGTCATAGCAAGTTTACATCCAAGGACCAAGCATTACTACGTGTAGGGAGAATGGGTTATTTCTTGGTTCGGTATTTGTTCAAGAATGTTAGTGGCTCGGGAAGTACCTCAAGCTTGTTAGCGGTATATGCTAGAATTTTTGGGATACTGTGATAATATCCAAAGGTGTTGAATTCTAAAGAGAAAGGTGCTCAAAGATAGGTGGAGTTCATAAATCACACGATGTTATATAGATTGTGTGTGATTGATTAATTTCGTCTGGATTGATCTCGATGGTATATTTTGGGGAACAAGGTGCAGATATGAGTAAGACCTTCCAAATGCTCTCATTTACCGCCGATGAGCGGGGTGCATGTCCTGACAAACGACGATGAGAGGAATCTTGCTAGTGAAAGGGTGGGATCGAGGTTCCTTTGGGCATATTCGATTGGTTGCAGCTACATTTAGACATTGACTCGTGTGTTCAACTTCAAAAGTTGTCAAAGGAGCAATTGAAAATTGCAAGTTGCAATAGGAATATTTGCAAGAGGAGGAGCATACTTCGAGGAAAATTTTAACAAATTATTTGTGGATCTTTAAAGAGGTACTGAATAGTATACGAATATGTGTAATTGGTACAACAAAACTCAATGGTAGTTCTTTTGGTGGCGTGGTAAATAGGAAGATTCAGATAGGGGGAATTCTCATCAAGTAGACTCTAGGTTGTGGTTTGCGGTATTTTTACGCAAGCTACAGATTTATGAAGTTTGGCTTGAATTTTGCTTGGGTACTATTCATACGCGGAGTACTGTTTATATGCGGAGGTATTGTTCATACATAGTTTACTGTTCATATGTGGGGGTACTATTCATACGCGATTTACTGTTCACATATGTCTCCTTATTTAAGGAGGGTTTTAGTCATGGTTAAAAACACATCAACACAACACAACACAACACAGAGCTAAAGAGAGTCATCTTCCAAAAGTATGGGCTTTGGGGTGAGAGGTGAAGGATTTTCCCTTCTCACCCATAAGAATTGCTCAAAGGTGGAAGAAGGGTATGGGTGTGAGTGTAAGTGTCTCATGTACGGTAGGTGTGCATAAGAGATAATGTGTGGGGAATTTCTCACCAATTTACATGGGAGCGGAATACACCGAATTGGATACATAGGAAACACTCAAGGGCAAGAGATTAGGAGGGTTCTTGACTTAAAACTTGGATTCACTAGGATGGAGAGTTAGTGTACAATGTCTATTCGGTATTTTGATATAAAAGTAGAGGGTATGTGATTTATCCTTGTATATTCTCTATTGTACTTGTAATTTCTTCAAATATAGTGGAATAAAGCCTCTCCGTGGATGTAATCAGGTTGGTGAACCACGTATATCTTCGTGATGTCTCTCTTGTTTACATCTTTATCATGCTTACCATTATTACCATTTAATCTTGATTATATCTGGGGTCGTGGTTGATTGGAGAGTGCCCCAACAAATTGGGCATCGAGACATAACAAAGATCTGGTTCAACATTTGTCCAATCCAAACAGCGACACACAATGACATTCGAGTATGTGCACATATTTGTGCAGCTCGAAGCTACCTTACAGTTGCAAGAACTGATCGACAGGCAGACAACAAACTATATTTGTCAACCTGAAAATTTTGATTATCTTGCGAAGTTGAGGCCAAGGTAGACATCGTTCCTTCCAGAATAAAAATGGGGTAGAAGATTTGTTGGTTGTGAGAAAGGGCAATTAATTGTATGAGGCATTTTTGTCTTGAAATTTTTGTTCTCTTAGAAGTGTTGGGCTTCATGTCAAACAATTTTATACAAGTGGGTAAAAAAATACGAAACTAACATAGTTTGGTAGCATGTAGGTGTAGTTCACCGAAAACCAGAGTCACAACAAAGGAGTATGGGTTGAAGATGGAGAAACTTGATCTGGTCACACACTGCAAGTAAGCGGAGAACTTGGATGATGAAGTAGAAGTGAATTAAAGGGTTTTACAAATACAAAAGAAATCACCAATTCGCTATATCGAAATTAATAATGGAGTTTTTTTTAATTTAATAAAAAATGCCTTTTTGGCACCTTGAGTCTTTTTGGCCTTGCACCTTAACTCAAAATCATAGTTATTAATTTTGCAAGGCGCCTTGGTGCCCATGTCTCCCTAGAGCCTAGGTACAAAGCGTAAGGAAAGGCGCGCTACTACTCCAAGTGAGGCACACATTATACAAAACATGCAAAAATTGTATATCTATAATAATAAAATTATTTATGATATAAAATTTGAAATATATAGCATATATTACTATTACACAAGGTTATGAAGAGACACATAATAAGATATACCTAATATACCGTATGAAAAAAAATCAAATATTAAAATTTACATTTTTATTATTAAATAACTAACAAAAGCAAAAATATTAGTACATTTATATCAAATGTACTCCAATGAGTAAAAAGAAAAATCAAAATCAAAGCAACAATGCTCGAGTTCTTCTTGTTTCTTTTTCTTAAGTAAAGGAAAAGTTTTACCGCAACTTAGGCTTAAGTTTGGTTAGTTTTGGCCTGGGAAATGGTTCAATTCTCCACATTTCATTAGGGCATTTTCTAGAAGAAAAAAAAATTAACAAAGCGCATTCCTAGAAATTTTTTAACAAGGCACGCCTTAGGCGCATACCGAGTCTGAAGCCTAAGCGCACAAGGCACGCACCTTACTGAAGTGATGCGAGGCGTCAATATTGTGTCTTGGTGAGCCTAGAGCCTAAATGCGTGCCTAATCACGCTTTAAAAACTAGGCTCAAAATGCACGCACCTCATCAAACATGCCTCGCCTACGCAAGGCAGTAACCTTGCGCCCGGTTGTGTGCCTTGATCCTAGGTAAGCGCCTTAAACAACTATGGCCGAAACCTAAGGGGTGATGTATTATCCACCAAAATTTACCCATTTACGTTAGTGGAAACCTGAGTAAATATACATTCAAGTCTATCAATGGATATAATTATAGGCCGACTGCAAGGGAACATTCCCTCGGCCATTCAGAAGATCGAAGCTTCCTGTGGAAACAAAGGGTTTCCATTAAAGGAAAAATATCCCATGGTTCCGAACTCTTTAAGACGAATAGTACCTAGACAAGCACTCAATCGATTAGGCCCCTAAAATCTTATGACCGAAGGCTACTACTATAAATCATGGAAAAGGCATTAACATGGTAAAATTCAATTAATAAAAGAGTAGGTTGCACTCCACTTGATGAAGAAGGCTTTCTACTTCGACTACAAGTCTAGCTACAACAAGAAACATAGCATAAATAAGATTCCAATGAAGACTCTACCTTCCATGTATTCATTCAAACTAACTAGGACTTATCTTGTAAGATGCTCTACATAGACATCAATATAATTGTAAATTAATCATACACAAGCTCCTCGAAAACTTCATTGTTAACACATTATATTAATATAGTCAACAGTGGAAGAGATCCCACAGTTGACATAGGCACCAATTTGAGTTTGAGCTGCGCCACGTAAAAATCTTGGATTCTTTTTGTATTGCTTTCTTCCTAAAATTCTTTGTGCGTGGGTTAACTTTTTGCCACAACAGTTCTCATGGTGCAAGTCTAGGCCAGGGAGAATTTTCTCCCCATTTTCTTTCTTTTAATATTAAGAAATCACTAAAGTTCCTACCCAGTGATGGTCAATTCTGTTGATGGTGACTGCATATTCTCTGGCTAGTTATCTAGCAATCAACTGGGTCTCTGAGCAGTTTATCAAAATTTGCAAAACCTACTACTGATAAAAAGAGTAAAGTGAGAAGAAAAGGTTGGAAAATGAATATTTTTGTATAAGAATTGGCCATTAATTCAGAATAACTCAAGGCATAAAACAGCAGAGCAGTCAAGTAGCAATACATGAAAATTCATTGAAACTCGAAGAAACTTGGAATGATAATTTTCCACTCGCAAATTAAGGAGCTCTTTGACTCTAGACGCTAACCTGACACTAAGAAACAGGTAATCTGCTCAAGCTGTTGGCCAGGCAAGATATCGGTACAACCTTCTGTCTATAATATCCCTCTCCAAGAAATCCCGCTCAATAAGAGACTCAATCCGCTTCTTAATTTCTCCAGGGTTTGCCAGGAAACGAGGTTGCAGCTGCTTTGTGACCTCGCAATGATATTGGTATGATTTAATAATCTTCTTGCTTTCATGATCCTCACTACCGCAACCTCAATCTGAGGCTTTCTGTCCTCCTCCACTCTCTGCCTGGTCTCCTGTTTTTCAGGTTCTGACTCCTTTTGTGCAACAACGGTCCCTATCTTCACCTTGTAGAATTTACTTGCAAATTTGTCATCAATGAAAAATGCATCCTCCTCTCTGATATATTTGCTCATGGGCTCTTTTCGAATAACATTCTTTCCCTTCACACAAGCGAGTGATTGCAGGCACCTCTTCAAATCTGATAAGGGAATCTTTGTGGACTGCTCTACCTCCTTATGGCTAAGCCGGTCAGCATTGTTGAATAACATGAGGACACACATTTGATAAGTGGATACATTCAACTCATGTTTCTGGCCTTTCCCAAAGGTTGCCTTTAAGACATCGGTCCCCATGTTGGTTTGCCAAGACAATCTCCTACTTGTCCGGGTCCCGAGATAATATAACCGAAACTTCTCGCACAGAGCCGACATTTCATCTGGTAAATTGTAAGTGACAATAGCTGGATGGGCCAGGACCCCGTTGTCAAAACCTGGACGACTAATGTGGGCCCTTCTCCCAACTCAGCACCATGGTTTGCATAAAACCCTTGCATTGTATCCTGCGAGGTTTTCATATCTGTGAACATGCCTTCCAATTTCGACGTAAATTGGTACCCGCATTCTGTCTTGAGCTTAACAATCAGACTCCTCTCAGCATCATCTGAGATAATTTTTCCCGCTAGAAGCCGTTTTGCCAAATGCTGTTTATAGTATTTCTCGAAAACGTCTTTCTCCTGCAAGTAACGTAACGACATCATTACCTTGTCAAAAACAATCTCAATGTCCTCGTCACTCATGCCCTTCAGACTTTTATGCAGTTTGTCATCTGCAAACAACGAAATGAATTCAGGAGAATGTGGGTTCAGATTAATGAAGAATTCAAAAGAGGAATTCAAAGCATTATGGAATGTCTTGTCGATTTGAGTGCCTCCTTAATGATCTTATCGTACTTATCCTTTTTATTTA
Organism: Sambucus nigra; assembly: GCA_949130495.1. Lineage (NCBI taxonomy): Eukaryota > Viridiplantae > Streptophyta > Magnoliopsida > Dipsacales > Adoxaceae > Sambucus > Sambucus nigra. The sequence continues at coordinate 184,822,386 of OX422209.1, read as the reverse complement.
ATAGGCACTGCACAAACTCCACACGATCCTTCAATCTCTCAGGATCAGTAATAGGCTGTTTTCCTGTGTCCCTGAGATGAGAGGTCATCACGTCACGTATCGTCGAGAGACCATTGGGGACCCGGAGAAACAAATTGTACATTCTTCCCATGTCTTCATACTTATCATCAATAAGCATTTTGATCAGGCCCGAATTCTCCATGTGGACTAATCTCAGCATGTGGTTTTCAATCATTTCCTTCTCCACAACATATTTATATTGACTTCGGTCTTTGTATCCAAGTAGTGGGATACCCTCTCTATTTCTTCAGTTACACATTTTTCGGCTTTCTTTAGGTAGTCTCCACAGTCGCAACACTCGATAAACTCCTGAGACTCGACCCTGTAGAAATCAGCTGAAACTTCAAGAAATGGTATCTCAAAGTTTTCTTGGTAAACTGAAGGTCCTAGATCCATTAGCATCTTAATTATATTCCTCATCAGCCCTCGAATAATAACTTCACCATTCCTTTCTCTTCTCTGACAACCAGTTCAAGAAGGATGTTCAGAAGCCTCGCCTGAATTTTACTAGAATGGGCGATGTTGTCGCTCCAAAGGTTGAGGCCCAGCTCATGAAAGGGGGTTTTACGGTTACTTGGAATTTAAGTACAGTCCATGTACATCAGTATGTCGCGGATCATCTCTATTGCTTTATTGTGATCTGTCCATTTCCTATCAAGCTCTTCCAGAAACAATCCGCCTTGGGCAGCTTTTATACCTTTTGAAATCTCTTTTCGGTGGAAAGTCATAGTTGAAACAAGTCCTGTGTACAGCTTCTCCGCAAACTTGTGCAACACCATATTGTAAGCATTTCTGAATCCATGAAGATACTTAAAATCAGAGACAAACTCATTAAAAACACACAAAAACTTATAGCCGGAGGAAGTGACACAGGACTTTGAAAAAAAATAATCGCAATACTTCAAGTAACAGTCACACAAATAATAAATAAAACATATAAATCAAACAAACTGCTGCATAAATGACCAAGTGTTAAACTCACAACACATGATCGAAAGATACGAGTTATGTGAGGAATCAAGATAACCGACAGCAGCTACTGAGGCAAAAGACCAAAGTCAAAAACTAGAAAACAAGCATAAACCCCATTGTTCTGATACATCCTTTACACCAAATTCAATTCGAGCTGACTGTCGCCTAAATAAAAAATTACAAAAAACGACAGCTGATACATAACATACCTGACCCAATTGACCTAACCAATTGAATTTACAAACACAGATTAATTTCAGAATAGCAATGGAAAATAAGATTCCTAAATATTCTGATATATTTGAAAATTCCCCTTTTTCGGATTATTAATATTAGTATTAGTATTTGTTAACGCAAAAATTCTCCATTTACGAGGACCAATCAGAAAAGGACACATGTCATCCTACGTGGCAATATTCGACACCCGAGGAGATTTGGTCGGCATCCGAGGAGAGTTGGTCGACACCCGAGGAGTGTTAGTCGGCACCCGATGAGAGTTGGTCAGTACCCGAGGAAAATTAGTTAGCACCCGAGGAGTATTGGTCGGCACCCGAGGAGAGTTGGTCGGCACACCAACCAGGAAGATCAAAGGATAACTATGCATTTAATGTGCATTAATGAAGATGACAACGCATTTAATGAGCCTTAATGTACATTTATACTGTATTAATAGATGACAACACATAACATACCAATCAATTCAACAATTAGATTCGTTGAATGTAGACATAAATGTCTACATACAATGAATCTCTTTATCTCCCATCACTATAAATACATGTATCCCCTTAGCCAAAAGGGGGGAGATCGGAGGAGATCCGAGAGAACCTAGAAACCTCATACACAAGATACACATCCTTTCTCTCTCTACACCCTATGGTGCTATTGTAAACCTCTGGGAATAAAATAATAGTGGACGTAGGCTTTATTCATAGCCGAATCACTTTAAAAATCTTTGTCTATCATGTGCTTGATTGGATTGCTTTCATCTATTTATCTGTGATCATAAAAATGGGATTCGGTCCAGTTTTTTGCATCAACAGATTGGCGCCGTCTGTGGGAACGTGTTACAAGCGTTGTTCTTCATCAAAAGCTAATTTTTTATTTTCTCTACGTATAATCAATTATACATACATCTTTTGATTGAATCATGATTTTTATGTTTATATACATAAATTAATTGTCCAATTTTTAACTGCAAAATGTTGCATATCATGATTTTTAAATCATAACTGTTAGATTCATTCTTATTTAGAAATCTGAAAAATAGTGAATTTCATAAATCATAACTTTTTGCTTGATTCTCAAGTTTCAATTTTATATCATGGAATAAATATTTTAAATGATTTCATATACCAATATATATGACGGTGGTAAGATTTGGTAATTTTCATTATAAATTTTGTAAGATCTTTGATGTCTATTCAAATTCCCATCATATTTTTAATCAGAGAATGTGAAAAGGTTAAAGACAATAAAAAGTTTTCTCATGGAAATCATGACCCAGATCTACTTTCTCTCTCTTCAAGTTTGAGTCTCTTTGCATTCATTTTTATGAACTTAATTTGGTTCATCTTCCATCTATGTCAATAAAGTCAAATTGATTAATTTTTGATATAAATTTGGTAATAACTTCGATCATTCACCATATTTTTATCTCTCCAAATAGGGAATATGAAGGGACCAATATAAAAAATAATTTTCTCTCACCTGAAAAATCATTACCCACCTCTTGTAAAAAAGGATCAGTAAAACAAAAATCATGACCATATCAAGATTCTGGGCACAAATTTGATATGTTGGCCCCTTGTTCATCACATCACATGGTTTCTTTATCGGAATCACACGAGATACTGGATTAGATAATTATTCATTTAATTAACATTCTTAATGCTTAAATTTTACATCGAATGTTATTTTTTTGATCTAAGGATTCGAGATATTCTGGTCAGCCATCTATATTGTTGGTCGGCATCATCTTGGGCCATCTTTTATTAAAGGAAAGCTTAACCAAACAATTTTTGTTTGTCGAAGATAAGATTTGAAGATCCATTAGCAACGTTGAAATAATTTTATCCAACTACGAGGTATCTTATTATTGGTCGGAGCCCCATATTGTAGCTCGGTGGAACCAATTGCAGGTCGACGATCATCTATTTCTTGATCGGCGACATCTCAGTCTTGTTCGGAGGGTTCAATTTACTGGTCGACAACTATCCAACCATTCACTTTTTGGTCGGTGACATCTAATATTGTTCGGTGCTGTCAATACACCATTTTTGTTGATCGGCGAAATTGCTCAGCTGGTCGGGGACCATTTGCTTCTTGGTCGCCACCATATATTCTATAACTTGAGATATCCTTAAATGTTGGTCGAAAACATCCATGCCGTTTGTCGGCAGCAGTAAAATCTTGGGGTATTAAAAAAATGCGAAGCACCCCAGATATTTCTTTAAACACGAGTTCAGCTCGGGGACAAACAGGGGGCTTAAGTCTTTTTTAACTTGTGATCACCCCAAAAATATTTTTAAAACCAAGTGATAAATAATTTTCAAACAGCAACTTATACCTGATTAGTTGTTGGAGATTAAATAACTTTACAAAAAACTTTATGTCTTATTTATGGCGCATATCTAATAAAAATTTCTCCATCTCACACACATTTGACACAAAACATATTATTTCATATTTTGAAATTTTTATTGCCTTATGCTGATACACATCACATATTATTTGGCTGAATAATTATTTTCATGATAATAATTATTTTCTCTAGTCTCGACATGTGCTCGGGAAGCTTATTAAAATTTCATAGGGACGAGATTCAATCCCGATGAAAGCTCTCGTAAACCTCTAGAAAGTAGTATTGCTCGACATCAGGCAATTTTGCCTCGACATATCAGCCAACATATATTATTTCATTTTTTGAAATTAATATTTTTATTTCTCAAGCATATACATATTATATATTGATTGGATGAGTAAATTATTCTCACGACTAATCAATTCAGCCTACAAAAATGGTAGAGCAATATATTAATTTTTACAGGTACAAGACTCAACGCCGACGAATGCTCGGAAACAATCTGGAAACTATTATCATTGCTCAGCATTATGAAATTTCACCTCAGCAAGGAACTATATATTTTATTATTGCTTTGATTTGTGCTCAAGCACGAATTATTCTATATATCCGTTCGGATTCATATTCTATATTCATCTCTTCATGGAGCTCGGCGAAATACTTATTATCATATTCAGCTCCGAGGAAAAGCTACAACAGTTATTATATTTCACCCCCAACGGATAGTTGGTCGGGGCAATTCTCATTTATATTCAGGCCCAGATATCGGCTCAAGCACAAATTATTCTATATATCCCTTGGTATTCATATTCTATATTCATCTCAACATGGAACTCGACGAGATACTTATTATCATATTCAGCTCCGAGGAGAACTATAACATTTATTATATGTCACCCCCAACGAATAGTTGGTCGGGATAATTCTTATTTATATGTAGGCCCAGCAAAGTTCTCGACCATATTCTTATGTTCTGGAAAATATTATTCTTATTCGGCATTATGCAATTGTGCCTCGACAAGATACTTATTCAGCTTTAAGGAGAAATACAACATTCATTATATTTCACCCCCAACGGATAGTTGGTCGGATAATTCTTATTTATATTCAGGCCTGACAACTTTCTCGACCATATTCTTATGTTCTGGAAGATCTTATTCTTGTTCGGCATTATATAATTCTACCTCGACAGATCAACGAGGCACTTTATTATTTTTAATTATTCTTTATATCTATTTGGATGCATATTCTATTCTTATTTCAGCAAGGAGGTTTCTAACATATATATTATCTTATTCCCAATAATCTGTTGGTCAGTTCTAAGGATGTCTCCAACATTTATATTATCTTATTCCCAACAATCTGTTGGCCAGCTCCGAGGAGGTCTCCAGCATTTATTATATCTTATTCCCAACAATCTGTTGGTCAGCTCCGAGGAGGTCTCCAGCATTTATTATATCATATTCAGCTCCGAGGAAGAACTATAACGTTTATTATATTTCACCCCCAGCAGATGGTAGGTCGGGGTAATTCTTATCTATATTCAGGCCCGGAAAAGTACTCGGCCATTTTCTTATATTCTGGAAAATATTATTCTTATTCGGCATTATGAAATTGTGCCTCGACAAGATACTTATTCAGCTTTGAGGAGAATTACAACATTCGTTGTATTTCACCCCCAACGGATAGTTGGTCGGATAATTCTTATTTATATTCAAGCCTGACAACGTTCTCGGCCATATTCTTATCTTCTGGAAGATCTTATTCTTATTCGGCATTATATAATTCTACCTCGACAGATCAACGAGACACTTTATTATTTTTAATTATTCTTTATATCTATTTGGATGCATATTCTATTCTTATTTCAGCAAGGAGGTCTCCAACATATATATTATCTTATTACCAACAATCTATTGGTCAGCTCCAAGGATGTCTCCAGCATATATTATCTTATTCCCAACAATCTGTTGGTCAGCTCCAAGGATGTCTCCAGCATTTATTATATCTTATTCCCAACAATCCGTTGGTCAGCTCCGAGGAAGTCTCTATCATTTATTATCAAACTTGTATTCCTCCGGGAAGTAAAGCTACTTGTATTCCTCCGGGAAGTAAAACTTGTATTCCTTTGGGAAGTAAAGCTACTTGTATTCCTCCGGGAAGTAAAACTTGTATTCGTCCGGGAAGTAAAGCTACTTGTATTCCTCCGGGAAGTAAAACTTGTATTCCTCCGGGAAGTAAAACTTGTATTCCTTCGGGAAGTAAAACTATATATTCCTAAAAATGCCAACTTATGTTGGTTAGGAAGTAAATCTATTCCCAAAAATGTCAACTCAGGTTGGTCGGAAATAAGAAGCTGTCAACTACAGTTAGTCGGAAACAAAGTATGAGTATGTGAAAGCGATCAAGCAAAAAGCATTCAAAGTTCACATTCCACACTTGGGGGCTTCTATTACAGATACATTTGTTAATTCGGTGGCACATTCTTATAACATCATGCAGTCGAGCATCAGATTCAACTCCACAAACTCACACGGTCGGGGCCCCGACCAATCATCATTCAGGAGTTGTTTTTCTTGCTCAGGAATTATTTTTGATATTGAAGTTCAGGAGGCTATTGAAGTTCAAGAGGTATATTGAAGTTCAGGAGGTATATTGAAGTTCAGGAGGCATATTTAGGAGTTATTATGCACACACTATTGAAGTTCAGAAGTCAAATTCAGCATCTACAGCACTGAGATCTTTACTACTACTGTCCCGACCAACATTGAAGAAGAAGTTGTATGAAAATGTTTCGAAGTCCACCACTAGCTTGGTACTAATCAGATTGAAGAGTTGAGTTCAAAAGCTAGTATGTTACTCGACAAAGTATTCAGAGGATCATAAATAAGAAGAATCAAGCATGTGAAGTTAGCACTCAGTTGCTCGGTACAGGAGGTAGTTGGTCGGCTAGTAAACCAATCAACATACTTGAAGACAAGCTACAAGCTGCATACTATGGCATGACTGCATCCAAATTCCCAGGGGTGATACATAGCACACGGAGTTCCTCAAAAGAAAGATTAGCAACCATCGATCACCCTGCATCATATGTCGTCCAGGAGATAATGCACTTTATGTTGAACAAATCAAGAAGGTAGATCAAGAATTTTACGAGCACCGAGCAACACTGCAGAATAAATACTCCATCCTTTCAAGTAAACCATCACGCATGGAGCATTGGGGGCTTCTGTTAACGCAAAAATTCTCCATCTACGAGGACCAATCAGAAAAGGACACATGTCATCCTACGTGGAAATATTCGACACCCGAGGAGAGTTGGTCGGCATCTGAGGAGAGTTGGTCGACACTCGAGGAGTGTTAGTTGTCACCCGAGGAGAGTTGGTCAGTATCCGAGGAAAATTAGTTGGCACCCGAGGAGTATTAGTCGGCACCCGAGGAGAGTTGGTCGGCATACCAACCAGGAAGATCAAAGGATAACTATGCATTTAATGTGCATTAATGAAGATGGCAGCGCATTTAATGAGCCTTAATGTACATTTATACTGTATTAATAGATGACAACACATAGCATACCAAGCAATTCAACAATTAGATTCGTTGAATGTAGACATAAATGTCTACATACAATGAATCTCTTTATCTCCCATCACTATAAATACATGTATCCCCTTAGCCAAAAGGGGGGAGATCGTAGGAGATCCAGAAGAGATCCGAGAGAACCTAGAAACCCCATACACAAGATACACATCCTTTCTCTCTCTACACCCTATGGTGCTATTGTAAACCCCTGGGAATAAAATAACAGTGTACGTAGGCTTTATTCATAGCCGAATCACTTTAAAAATCTTTGTCTATCATGTGCTTGATTGGATTGCTTTCATCTATTTATCTGTGATCATAAAAATGGGATTCGGTCCAGTTTTTTGCATCAACAGTATTCATCTTTGAAAATATCCGATCAATATGGTTTTTCATCAAAACTACAGGGAGGGCGAACGAGAGAGAAGCGTGTCTTGACATTTTATTTGTATTTTATTATAGTAAGACTAGACCACACCATAAGTAGAAGCCTTTGATTTTGGTATTCAACAAGTCGAAGAAAAAAGTGGACAGGTGGCCTCTCTCAAGAAACTTAGAAACGCGAAAAAAATTATAAACGTTAAGAAAAAAGTTGAATGCGTGGATATTATCCCATAGTTGGACAATATATTATATCATTTCACATAGAGCTCTTAATGGATCAGATTTTATCCGAATTCGAATTTGAATTTGAATTCGATTTATTTAAGAGAATATGGATCATTCCTAAAATTCGATTATCTAATTACCCATTTATTAAATAGAGCGGATTTGGATTCATATACTCCGATTCGTTAATAATCCGATCCGATTAATATTTTTAATATATATATATATATATATATATATATATATATATATATATATATATATATATATATATATATATATATATATTATATATATAATACATTTCTAACTAATATATATTGTATTTAATAATATTTTAAATATTTTTTATAATAGTTTTTTATTTCATTATCTGTTTTTTCGGAACATTTGCAAAATAAATTTATAAAATAAGAGTTGAATAAAAAAATGGCGCAAATCTGTTTAACATAAACGAATAATTGTTTAATATGATCGGATCCGAATCCGTTTAACATAAACTGATATGGATTTGGATTTGCATAATCCGACTTGATTAATAAATGGATCGGATCCGAAAATGTTTAATATAAACGAATATGGATTTGGATTTGCCTGATCCTTTCAGAATCCGATCCGTTTACAGGCTAATTCCACATTTACAACAAACGTGGAGGCACACTCTTCCCATAAATTTGTTATCTATTGAAATTTTCTTCCCATTCTTCTTTACCCATCTGCTCATAAAAAAAAAAGTCAGTCTCTCTAAAAAAAGCCTAGCCTCTTGTAAGTTTTTTTCCCTCTTTAGCATAGGTTACTTTATTAAATTCTTATTTTTTAATTTTTTAAATAGTTGTATGTGAAATTACGAAAATTAATAATTGTGTCCCTTGTATTAATCTATTAATTGAATTGAATGATATGAACTATAAATTTAATTCTGACTACTTAATTACGAGTTTAACTTCATATCTACTTATATAATTTACTTAATTGCTAATCAATTGTTAATTTAATACAAATATTGATTGTTAATTAATTATAATTGTTGATTTTATTTATAATTTACTTATTTGTTCAATTATATTGATTGATTGTTGTTTAACTATTTATAGTATTATGTTTAATTATATTGTCAAAATCAATTAATTAAAAAATATAATAATTTTTATTTGAATTTTTTCAGTCATTATTTAATTTGTTTATGATTTTATGTTATAGAACCATATGGAAAAATCATGTACGATCGACTCATTTTTTAAGACGAAGCATGTCGAAAGTGAGGACGTGCATTTTCGACTATGAATCACATCAAATCTGAACTTCAGAACAAAATGGAGAATGAATATCTTTCAAATTCTCTTTTGGTCATCTTAAGAAATTTTAGTACTGATGAAATTATAGATGGATTTCATGATTTGAAAACACACCGAGTGCAATTTTGATAAAGTTTTGATATTCCTTTTAATAAAGATTTGTTATATATATATATACACATGACTGCTCTTGTGCGGATCAGTCTACATTTTAAGAGTGCGGACCGAACATGTGTTACCTGGCGGTGAGCCCAGAAAAGAGAGAGAGCGTATAATTTAGTCGATAATTTCTAGGCTCACTGCCAAGTAACACATGTTCAGTCCGTTATAGTTATATATATATAGAGGAATGTTCACCTACATCATGCACTATACATTACACAGTACATCACACCTAATTCCAGGCCCTAGAAAACTTTTTTTTCAACTTTTATGTTTTTTATTGAAATTAACCTTCCAATCAACCCATATAAAAAAAATTCGATCAAAATATATTTTGTAGCTATTTTTAAAAAATCCACAAAAAACAGCTGGCGTAGACCCTTATAAATAAAGTATTTTTAACAGTTTTTGTGGATTTTTTAAAAATTGGTGCAAAATGTATTTTGACCTAATTTTTTGCATATGGGTTGATTGGAAGGTTAATTTCAAGGAAAAAATATAAAATTTGAAAAAAAAAAAAATTTAGGGCCTAGAATTAGGTGTGATGCACGAGTGATGTATAAAGCATAATGTAATATAGCCTAACTCTCTCTCTCTCTCTCTCTCTCTCTCTATATATATATATATATATATATATATATATATATATATATATATATATATTATTTAGATTTTTATTTTCCCCCCTACAAAATTAAATCATGGCTTCGTCCCTGGTGAGTGGGGAGGAAAAGTTTGTGTATCATTTCTAGTTTTCCACCATAATAGCTTATATGTTAAAAGGGTGGTCACCAAATTTATATCCCACTACACACGATTGAAAAAAAACATCAGTTGAATTGTTACATTCACATTATATTTAAGAAAATAAAAATAAAAATAAGATCATCAAATCATTCTCATTCTCGCTCAAAGCCTGAGTAATCCTGTCAAACTCCATTGACACCTCAAGCAAATAATCTATGATTTTACTCATATTTTCAACTAAAAATATCGTAGAACTATTTAAAATTTATTATTATCCCATAAAAGTTATTTAAAGGTACATTTGAAGTCAATAGATCACCTACCAAAGAGGTTCAATAATGATAAGCAAATAGGGGATAAAATCCGAAGAAAAAGATCGAAACATGCCATCTAGAGGTATATAATCACTGCGCATGCTTATTTAACATTATCAAATATTTTTTAATCGAAATAGTAGAGCTTTCAACGGGTCGTGTTAACGGGTTAACGGGTCGTGTTAACGGGTGAAAATATCCTTAACCCGTACACGACCCGTTAAGACTAACGGGTCAAATGATAATACCCAAACACGACCCGTTAATATTAACGGGTACACGACCCGAACCGTTAACACCCGTTAATATTAACGGGTCTAAACGGGTAACGGATTGGGTGACCCTATATTACCCGTTAATACCCGTTAGTACCCGTGTAATATTGGTTCGGGTCACACGACCCAATAAAACCCGGTACCACTAACGGGTGATAATGGGTATAAACGGGTTTAATCGTGTAAGAGTACAAACCCAAACACGACCCGTTATGATAACGGTTCTACCGTGTTGACCCGTTAATGACCCAAACCCGATAAGACTAAACCCATTAACTTATAATTTTGTGTCGTGTCGTGTTATCGTGTCGTGCCTCATTTTGCCAGGTCTACGAAATAGAGGGAAAAAAAATTTACTGTTCATACCAAAAATTATCCATCTACCTGGATTAATCAGAAATGAACACTTGTCTCTTTACGTGGCAACAATCTATGTCAACCTCCATTTAATTAATCCCGGAGATAGTTGCTCGGCAGGTAGGCCGACCAACATGAAGAATGCCGATCATTAAAGTTGATAAATAGTCACCACCTGGGGAAACAACCAAGGGTTCTCCCACACGTGGTCTAGACTATCAACCATCACATTCATTATATACGGGTGTAAATACTTGAATATATAAAGGCATTCCAACCCTTGATTTCCGGGTCACTATAAATACATTGTATTTCTTTAATAAAAGGAAAGATATAATGGATTCTAGGTTATTCTTCTTAGCAAGAGTACCTAGATTTTTGTAATCCTTAAATCAATATAATAATAGTGAACGTAGGTTTTTCTTCATAACCGAACCACTTTAATATCCCTTGTCTCTTGTGAGGTTATTTCATTGCATTTTTTTATTTTATCTGTGATTAGAAAATTGGATCTAATCCATTTTTTACATCAACAGATTGACGCCGTCTGTGGGAACGTGTGTCTATTACCGTTCTATATCTTGTACGTCCTTGTTCAAGGGAAAATGAATGACCCTGAGAGTAGTACCAGAAATGAAGGTAACACTACCGTCCCATTTGCTCCACCTACAGCAACCGACTTGAATGAAATTATTGACAGTATTTCCAGGGGACACGATGCCATGCAGGACACGATGAGGCAATTAGCTTAATCATTACAAGCCAGGTCTCCAATTCTTTCCGGGCAAAATACAGTTCATTCTCTGAGGAGAGAAATGCCACCTCCGCCTCCAAGGCATGACTAACATAGCTATTCTAGGTCTTCACGAGATAGATCTTACCGTCCAGGAGTAAGCTCATCGCTCATATCCATAAAATTCTATAACGATCATTCTCTTTCTCCTAAAAGGCCAAGTGTTTTGGAAAGATTGAGCGAAGCTTTGCCTTTTGATCATTTGGATCCCCGAGCAAATAGGAATCCTCTTAGAGAATTATCCAAAGCCAATGAACACCCAGCCAAACATCGTGAAGCCTCAATTAAGTCCAGATCAAGCGTCTGGCGATCTGTGCACACCAAGCAGACTTCTCAGGACGAGAGCTTAACATAAACACATAGTTGGGATGACTAATATGCTTCGCATAGATCTAATACAAGCAATCCTTCATGGAAAGGATCAATTCAGCGATTAGAAGATCGTCTGGGAGAAATGGCTAAGGCAATTAATCCATTGCAGCGGAATTTTATCAATGGATCTCCCTTCATCTAGGAAATTGTTGATTCCACAACTCCATCCAAGTTTGAAACCCTAGTGGTTACCCCCAAATATTGTGATAAAACTGACCCAGTTTTCCACATTGAGCAGTATCGGGCTGCAATTGACATATACTCTGTTCTTGACGAAATGAGATGTGAGCTTTTTCAAGCACCATTACTGGTTCAACCCAAATATGGTATAACAACTTGCCCCGAGGATAAATTTCTAACTTCAATTAGCATGCCGAGCATCTCATCAGCAACTTTTATTTTTGGTCCAAGCTAGTTAAGAGAGTTGCCCATTACTTGAGTGTCAGGCGATAAGCAGGGGAAACCACCAGAGAATACATCACTCGTATTAATAACAAAGAAACTAGAAGTGGTTGATTATAAAGAAAAAACAACCATCACCTCTTTAATGAGTGGATTACTTCCAAAAAATCTATACTAGGATTTGGCAGAAGACTCATCCAAAACCATAACTGAGCTCATGGCTAAGGTAGGAAAAATCATGAATATCGAGGAAACAATGGCTGTAAAGCAATGTCCCGCCACTAAGACTGATAAGAAGAAGCAGAAATAGAAGAAAGATGATAAGTTCCAAAAGTAAGGAGCATATACTCCATTGATGGTCAGTATTCAGCATATCCTGGAGGAAATTAAGCATAATAAAGATTTACGATGGCTCGAGAAGCTGAGGGCACCACCCAATATAAGGGATAAATTTAAATATTAAGAGTTCCGTAAGGATTATGGCCACACGATCGATAACTGCATTACTTTAAATAATGAAGTGAAATCCTTCATTCGCTGAGAAAAGTTGAACAAATTTATTGATCGGCGTAAAAGGTGAGAAACCGAAGGAAGGCCAATTATCCCTGCAAACTTAGAGATGACATGAAGCGAAACCATGATGATGGTTATGAAGACGATCCCGACTTGCCAAAGAAGCCTAAATAACCATAATTTAAAGTAGATATTTGGTTCTTTTGATTGTCATATGATTACAGGTGGAGATGCAGGAGGGGGAGATCAAACTGCAGAGAGAAAAGCCTATCTGAATGAAGCACATGCTTGTTCAACGAATCAATATGAATAATGATAATCAGCCCAAGAAAGTCAACAAAGACAAACTGGTTATATGATTTTTCAAAAATGATCTCTCTAGAGTATTGTACCCTCATGATGACCCGTTGGTTGTCAAGTTTAGAATTCAAGAAGCCATCATCGCTAGGATTCTGATAGATAATGGGAGTTCAGTTGATATCATGTTATACCCCTGCTTTCAGAGTTTAGGACTGAAACTTAGTCAACAAGAACCATACTATAGGCCATTGATAGGTTTTTCAAGAGAAAAATTCTTCCCCCTTGGTAAGTCAAGCTAGAAGTGTTATTCGGCACTTGGCCAGTAAGTCGCACCGAAAAGATACTCTTTTTTATTAGGATTAAAATGTCCAGTATACTTACAATGTGATCTTAGGAAAGGTAGGACTAAAGAAATTTGAAGTTGTACCATCCACAGTCCATTAATGTTTGAAGTTCCCTACTCACTTTTGGGTTGGTGTCATGAAAGGTGATCAAAAGGTGGCCAGAGAATGCTTTTACTCCTTAGTCGAGTAAGAAGATTTGATTGATTTAAAGAAGAAGACCACCACATACCAGGTAGACACTATGGAGCCCAATAGTGAATCATAAGTTGAATAGAAGATTGTAGAAGCCACCGAAAGCATAATCTTAAATGATGATAAACCAGAAAGAACCACCCAGATCGGCTCCACATTGGATCCACTCTTTAAGCAAGAATTAATTGCAATCCTAAGGGAGCGAAGGAATGTATTCGCTTGGAGTCATGAGGATATGACTGGGATTGATCGCAACTTCCTTTGTCATGAGCTCAACATTAACAAGGATGCCAAGATGATCAAATAGAGGCGTAAGGTGTTCAGTTCGGAGAAAAACTAAGCCATACAGGAAGAGGTAGATAAACTACAAAGGCCCAATTCATTGAGGATGTTAAATATCCAGCATTGTTGGCTAATGTCTTGATGGTCAAAAAGAAAAATGATAAGTGGCGAATGTGTGTTGATTTTACATATCTTAATAAAGCTTGCCCAAAGGTCCACTTTCCTCTGCCCAGAATTAATCAGTTAGTATATGCCACAGCTGGACATGAGTTGTAGAGTTTCATGGACGCTTTTTCCGATTATAACCAAATAAAAATTAAACCAGAGGACAGGGAAACCACCACTTTCATTACCAACCGAGGTACTTATTGCTACAATGTAGTGACCTTTGGGCTTAAAAACACTAGAGCAATGTACTAGAGGTTGGTCAATAAGGTGCTTGAAGAGAAAATTGGGAAAAATATGGAGGTTTATGTAGATGATATGTTTACTAAAAGTAAGAAAGATTTAGATCATATCAAGGACCTCAGTCAGAATTTCGACCATCAGGAAAAACATCAAATGAAGTTAAATCTGACCAAGTGCATTTTTGGTGTGCAAGAGGGAATGTTCCTTGGCTTTATAGTATTCCAAAGAGGAATTAAAGTTAATCCTTCCAAAATCAAAGCTCTGATAGAGATGCAGTTGCCGACCTGTAAAAAAAATGTTCAAAAACTTACTAGTAGTGTAGTTGCTTTAAATTGGTTTGTTTCTCGAGAAACATATATGTGTTTACCATTCTTTGAGGTGCTTAGAAAGACCTTTGAGTAGACTATTGAGTGTGAAGAAGCATTTTAAGAATTTAAGTTGTGTCTGGGATCTCCCCTATTATTGTCCTGACCAGTCTTTGGAGAAAAATATACTTGTATTTAGCTGTTTCTGAGTCCGTTGTTAGCTCGACATTAGTTCGGTTGGAAAATGGGATCCAGAAACCACTCAACTACACTAGCACAACATTCCAGGGAGCTAAAATCAGGTATCTGCGCTTGTAAAAACTGACTTTAGCACTCATTGAAGCCTCTAGACTTATAAAGCCTTATTTTTAATCCCACACCATAGTTAGGTACACTGATCTACCTCTTTGGTAAGCACTCCACAAACCTAAAAATTTAGGAAGATTAATGTATTAGGCAGCAGAGCTGGGAGAACATGACATCATTTATGACCCAAGGTCATCGTAGAAAGATAAGATTTGGCATATTTCATTCAAAATTCACCTATCCAGAGGTTATCGACCAACAAAACTTGCCTACCGAGTAAACTTCTTCGGAAGAGAGCTCAGCTCAAAAGTAATCCAAAGTTGTATCTGAACAACTTGAATCATCCCGCACTCAAGAGATGGCTCAGAAATACACCGAGAAAAGTAAGAATATATTCTGCCACAGAGTTCTGTCTCTAAAAAGCTTTATCAGTAATATTCTATTGTGGAACTTATATGTGGATGGATCTTCATGTGCAATTGGAAGTGGAGCAGGTATCATACTTAATAATCCTGACAATATTGATGTTGAATATGCCCTTAAGTTTCAATTCAAGGCATCAAATAATGAAGTTGAGCACGAGGCTTTGACAGCCGGACTAGAATTAGCCCATTCATTAGGCACCAAGCAAGTAGTGGCGCACATTGATTCATAGTTGGTTATCAACCGAGTGCTTCATCTATACAGAGTCAGGGGAGACTTGATGACTAGATACTTAACCAAGGCAATGGAAGTCATTTCTAAATTTCCAAGCGTGTAAATGAACAAGATACCAAGGATAGCTAATGCCCGAGCTGATGCACTTGCTCGGCTAGCTTCAGCAATAAAAATAGAACTCAGGAGAAGCATTCCTTTTTAAGATCTTGGCAAGCAGGAGCATAGATGAGGATATGATGATCAGTTTCATTACTGTAGATTTGGGATCTTCCTTGATGG
The DNA here is from genome assembly GCA_949130495.1 of Sambucus nigra. Classification (NCBI taxonomy): domain Eukaryota; kingdom Viridiplantae; phylum Streptophyta; class Magnoliopsida; order Dipsacales; family Adoxaceae; genus Sambucus; species Sambucus nigra. The sequence continues at coordinate 184,806,276 of OX422209.1, read as the reverse complement.
ATCTGATCAGAGCTTACATCGAAGAAGGAACCCTACCAACTGATCCAAAAGAAGCAAAAGAGCTCCGATACAAAGCAGCCAAATATGTGTTGAATAAAGGAGTCTTATACAAAAGGGGATTTACTATTTCCTTATTACACTGTGTCCATTCATGAAAGTTGAGGATTTTATCAAAAAGGGCATGAAGGTTCTTATAAATCTTATTTGGCTCGTTAGTCATTATTCCAGAGAATCAACACACAGTGATACTACTGGCCAACTATGAGGGCAGACTGTAGGGCCTTCGCGAGAAAATGTGATAAGTGCCAGAAGTTTGTTGCAATTCACAAATCACCCAACACTACTTTAGCACCAATTATTTCTCCATAGCCATTCGCTGTTTGGGGAATCGACTTGGTCAGCCCACTGCCGACCACCAAAGGCAAGTTCAATTACCTTATGGTAGTTGTTGATTATTTTACAAAATGGGTGGAGGTAGAGCCGTTGATAGAGATGCCTTATGAAAAAGTATACCAATTCATCTGGAAGAGTATTATATGTAGGTATGGCATGCTTTATTCCTTTATTACTGACCATGGAACTTAGTTTGATAATGATGTAATCGAAGCATACTATGTTCAGTCCAAGATCCAAAAACTCCACTCTACACCAGGTCATCCACAAAGCAATGGTTGGACGAAAGTGACAAATAAAATATTGATTAATGTACTGAATAAGAGACTTGATGTTACTAAGGGAAACTGAATTAATGAATTACACTATGTTCTTTGGGCTTATAGAACAACACCGAGGACAACAACTGGAGAAACACCTTCTATGCTTGCGTTTGGGATAGAAGCCATGGTACCAACCGAGATAGGCCTACCAACTCATAGAGTGCGGAACTTTGATTCTCCCAAGAGCGACTTGATGAGAAGATTATACTTGGACATGTTGGAAGAAGGCCGAAAAGAGGCCGCTCTCAGAAATGCTGCATACCAATAAATGACTACTCGCTTTTAAAATAAAAGGGTCAAACCGACTAACCTAAAAGAAGGCGACTATGTCCTCAAAAAGGTCATCCAGAAGGGAAATAAGCTTGGGGCCAATTATCATGGCCCATATCGTATTTCAGTGGTAATTTGACCAGGGACTTTTCGGGTAGAGACACTTGGTGGGGAGGAATTCAAGAACCCTTGAAACGCCGAGTACCTCTGCAAGTCTTATCAGTGAATAAAGGCATTGGAATATATTTTTTTATTTTATGTTTAACACAACTATCTTTTAAGTTCAATAAAAATCTTGATTTTAGTTACCCCAATTTTTTCAATTTTTTTCAGAGTACAACGATATGCATCCCCCTAGAAACAACAAACAAATAATGTCTCTTGGTCTTCAGCGTTTTCCGATCAAGAGGATATACTTAATCAGGTTGAACTTATCAAATTTGAGATGCAGCAATAGCTTAATGCACAGTCATGTCTCGCCCGACTAAGTTATTACTTCATGTATGACTTAGTATTAACATGTCATGAAGAAGAAGTATTATATGACCAAGTTAAATAAAGGAATATATTCCTAACACACTTGGTCGTCATTAATAACTTACTTCATGTATGACTTCGTCTTTGGCAATCCAAGAACAAGAAGTCCGTAAAACTTCGTATACAACTCAAACTGTTAAAAATAAGTTTTACCGGACTAAGTTAATGAAGGTTTCTATATAGAGCACTCATAGGGTTTGTTTTTCGTATTGTAGCTATATAAACCTTCAACTAGTTGGACTTAAATTATGACAAAAAAAAATTGTAGTTAGGGTGAGTCTAGGTACCTACGCCAAGCTCCCTACGGAAGTTGACCCCAACTCAGCATTATTATTCCGATCTCCGAATCCATCCAGTCATGAAAGGTTGTCTCTCGCACCCTTAATCTATGTTTCATAAGATTTTAATATTCACATAGGACTCAACTCCACACTGCATCCAATTATATCATGTCTAATTATTGTGTTTTAGTTGGTTTAAGAAGAATTTTAAAAACTGCTCAAAAATAAAATTTGAAATTTTTTAATCTGATTAAAAAAAATCGGACTTATATTTTAACGCTTAATTTTTTTAATCTAAAATTTTGTTGGTGTAATAATATATGTATGTATCATGTCTTTAGCTATGTTGATACCTAATAATATGCAAATATTGCGTATTTCGTCCCTTGAACCTACGCATTTTAGCCCCCTCGGGTATTTTATTTCCTATATTTATGCTCGTTAACCAGACAACCTCGGATTTATATGTTAACATGCTTTGCAGGGGTTAATTGAGCTTTTATAGGTATTTGGATGCTAAGTATGAAGTTCAGAAGCATTTCGGCTAATTTTTGTACGCAATCGCACGTTTAAGGGCATTTTAGTCATTTTACAGTTTGGCTGCTAACGGTGTGCGAATCCGATCCCTAACGAAGAAGTTACGACGATTTTAGCGGAAAAAAAAAACCAAGTGAATCAAAGCAGGGGAAAGTAGGGGGCTCATACCTGTTTGATCGATCGATCGCTTCTATTTTCTAAATTCGTAGAAGGCAGTGGGCTGATATCTAATCGATCGATAAAAGGGGTCGATCGATCACCTATTTTATGCAGATATTTTCCTTTTTCTTTTCTTTTTCCTTTTCTTTTCTAATTTAATTCCAACTTACTATATAAAGGTTTTTTGTTCTAATAATCATATATATTAGATTTTAGATAGTTTAGGATAGGGTTTGGGGGTTTGAGAGCTCATCTTCTTCCTCATATTGGTTTGACACCCATTAGGGTTTGTAAGTTGTACTTTCATCTTCCCTCTCCATTAATTTAAGTTGTATTTCCTTATTTCTTGCTTTGTAGTTAATTTACATGCTTTCATAATTAGGTTTTCGTGCTTTCTTTTTGTGCTTTCTAGTGTAGATTTATCGCGTTTATTTATCGCTTTCATTTACCGCATTTTTAATATGCTTTCTATCTAAGTTAGTCTAGGTTGTGTCGGATTGAACTCATTTCGGGTTGACATGTTTCTTTACTTTGGTGAAGGAGTTTACGTGTCTATTTCGGGTGCGTTGTCCTAGTTATTACGCCTAGGAGATTTGACTAGGCATATCATGTATTCTCCGTGTTTACGACCTTGCGTGCGTAATTTCCGTGGTATTTGTCGACGCCAAAATCATATTAAGCTATTATGCGGATTTAGGGGCGTGACAACCCTTGATTCAATTAACCGTCGAAACGAGGCGCATTGGTAATAACTCGTCGACCCATGTAACCATTTTATACTAATTAACTCGGGCGAGGGATATTCGATGCAACCTATAGTTTTTACTGCTTTTATTAGTCTAGCTTTATTTTACCTCGCCTAGATTAATATTTCCCTTTCTGCATCTTTTCCTTTTTCTGTTGTAATTATCTTTTACACTTTTATTTCAGAAGTATTAAACCAAATAATATTCTAGCAACTCGTCTCTGTGGATTTTTGATACCCGACTTACCCGTATACTCACCCGTTGAGTGTAGTCATAGCTTAGGCTTTTGTATAGTTCAGGTGAGCCGAATTTAAAATGACCGGCGCGCAGGTGACTCTCGCACCACAGCGAAACTCTGCTTATCAACTGGCACCGTTACCGGGGATGAGTTTGTTTTAGAATTTATTTGATTTAGTATTTCTTAGATTTTCTTTCTATTTGTATTTTTTGGCTAACCTTTTTGCAGTACTTCTACATTTGAGCGCCAAAAAACGCTTGAATTCCCGCGCGCGTCTACTTTGTGGGATTCGCCACTTCGAGCCATTTTTAGGGTAAGCATATCGTATTCCAATTATTTCGGTAATCATTGTTATAATTCTCAAAATGCCCATAATCCTATGACTTTCGGTCAATACTTAGAGTCCTAAAAAATTAAAAATGACTTTGGGTGAGTATAACGAAAGTCAAAACTTGGGTTATTGGAATTTTGATGATGATGATAATGATTTTGGGCCTCTAATTCCTTATAATAGGAATTTTGAAACGAATTGCAATAGTTTTCAAAATTCTTATAATAATGAGTTTAAGTTTAAGTCCGTTGATAATTTTGAAAGTTCCCATTTTCTAGAATTCGCGCCTCGGCCTATGACTTTTGGCGAGGGCTTGCGTATGCTTGAGAATGAGAAAATTGAAAATCGTTATCGGGAAGAAAATCGTTTGTGGGAACATATGAATTGGATTTATTATTTGAATCCGACGATGATTTTTCTTTCGAGATTTTTGAAGTCGAGGAATGTTTTGAACCAAATGAGGACTTTGCGCCTACTTTGGAACAAATCATTGTCGACTTTTATCATTGCGTAATAGATATTGAAGGTGAGGATGAAAATGACGTAATATCTATTTGCAATGAAATGATTTATTCTTTGGCCCCCAAAGAAGAACATTTAATTGAAAATAATCTTATTTCCTTCGAAACTCAATCTTCAAGCGGCAATGATTCATCTCTTGAGTTTGAATTTCTTTCTTCCCCATTTTCATTCTCTGTTATCACACCGTCACAAGTACTCGATGAATCAGTTTCAAACTTTAATATGTTAAACCTTTTTGCCGATGAGGAGTACTTGCTTGAGTCGCCTTCCATGATCGCATCTTTGTCTTCGTGTGCGCCACCTCCCATTACAATTTCAAAATCCTTGGGAGGATATTCTGCTTTTCTCGGCCCCCACATATGTTTTTTACCCGTTCAATCCAAATCCCCCATCGTCCCTCCAAAACTTTTAGTTGACGATGGTTCATTTCTTCCGCCTTACACATGCCTTCCGTTTTCAAACGAAATTCATTTTTTTCGGAAGGCATGCTTGAGAGTGAGGGTACACCGGTCACTCTCCAAAGTCAAATCGTTTTCATGGTGGACCCTCAACTATTTAGGCTTCTAGTGTACAATTAGTGTGAAGCCCAAATAGTAGGTTGTATATAGTTAGCTTTTTATTCTTTTTATCTTTTCCTTCCTTTTTAATTTAGTCTAGTGTAATTAGTTATCTTTTTGTTATTTGTTCTTGCTATGCTCAGTACTAACTTATTTTGTAGATTCTTTGGGCTTGTTCTTATGGGGATCGCTCCAATTTTGGGTAATATCGCTCTTTTCCTCTTTTTAACTTGGTTCTCAATTCACATTGAGGAGAATGTCAGGTTTTAAGTTAGGGGGTGTGGGATATTCTATCCATTTCTTTGTTTAGTCCCTGTTTTTGCTCACATGTTAGTTACTTGGTATGCTTTTCTTAGAAAAATTCAAAAATTTCAAAAAGATTTTCGTTCTTTTTTTCTCCTTTTTTGGGCATTTTGCCTTTGTTTTCGATGATAAATTTCAATAATTTCCCGATCCAATAGACAACTCAACAATGCATGTTCTCAATTTTAGAAGTTATTAAACTGTAGTCCTCAATCATTGATATTATGAATTACTCCATGAATTAAACTTTAATCGCATGAGCACATGCACTTTTCTTGCTTTATTGATTTGGTTTAAGATTTTTATAACTCGGTAATCTTTTGTTGCATTGTATATACTTACACCGGGTAAGCTTTGTACCTTTAGTCATTTGTGAGTGTTATACACTATTCTTTCCTTTTTGAAAATGTTACAGTCGTTGGTAATCTCTCTATTGGTTCATTTGACCGTTCATTATTTGAGTTCATATATGAAATGTGTTACTTGAGCATGATTTTTTTAAAGTTTGTTTTGACTCAAGAATTGCATAAACTTTATGAAATTATCATAGGCCATACTTTTTATATCACCCATATTAGCCTTGACCTCACCTCATATGTTTTCCCTCGTCAACCCCTTTGAGCCTAAATTTAGCCTTTCGTTTCATAACCCCAAATCCCATATCCAACTCCAAATTGGAGTTTTAGCCCATATATACACTTTCCATACCTTTGTTTGGAATGTTACATGGGATTGAATGTTGTTATTGTGTTGCGGTTGCAATTTAGGCATATGAGAGTGTGAAAAGTAAAGAAAAGAAAGAAGTGAAAAAAGAGAAAAAAAGAAAGCAAAAAGAAAAAGAAAACAAAAGAAAAAGAAGAAAAGAAAGGAAAGAGAAAATTGTAAATGTTGTATATAGTTCAATAAGCTTTGATTTCTCTATAAATGATATGTCCAATGCCTTTTTTGAAGTTATTTTTTCTAATTTTTAGTATTGCCCGCATTCTTTCCATTATCCCGAGTTTTCATTTTTGAACACTTTGAACCCGTACATACATATCCTTCATTTTGTACCCTAGCCAAACCTACATTATAACCCTGTTCAAGTTCTATGTCATCTTAATATACATTTAATTTAAAAGTCATAATAGTTTTGATAATCTGTGAAAATGCATTTCGCCTCTTTTAATGTGCGATATCTTTCATTGAGATTACAATTTTTCATTTCCTATATAGCGTTCTTTATTTGCGACATGTGTGCGGCCTAGTTTCCCTTTACATTTACTCCTTATGCCCGCATGTCCGTCCCGTGTGTTACCTCCCTATTTCGAGTGAATTCACTTGATGAGTGTAATGCCCGTGAGGATTGAATATATGCTTGCTTTAACGTTTATCCGATTTATTTAAGTTTTTTCCAAATCATACTTTGCATGTGCTCGCTCCCCTCCCACATTTTAAGGTTTCAATTCTATGAGGTACATTCTATAATGTTAATGATTTCAGACTTTTGCTTGAATTCGTTCAATGTGCCAATAATGTGTATGAAATCTTTTTCATTGTTGTTGGGTTTGTCGCATGTTGGTTTGGGCATATTTTGAGGAAATTGTATGATGTTTGTGGGTTTCATCCCTTAAAACCCTCACGAGATGACACTCGTCCACTAGGGTAGCCAATGGGTTTAACGACTTATTGCATATGCTAAATGCAATTGAATCATCTGCGAAAGTGGACTTATGCTTTTTACTATATTTTTGTACTTGTATCCAACTTTTGGTTTGATTGTAGCTCTTGTTGTATCCTATCATTGCTAGGGACTAGCAATGTGTAAGTTAGGGGGTGTGATAATATGCAAATATTGCGTATTTCGTCCCTCGAACCTACGCATTTTATCCCCTCGGGTATCTTATTCCCTATATTTATGCTCGTTAACCAGAAAACCTCGGATTTCTATGTTAACATGCTTTGCAGGGGTTAATTGAGCTTTTATAGGTATTTGGATGCTAAGTGTGAAGTTCGGACGCATTCTGACTAATTTTCGTACGCAATCGCACGTTCAAGGGCATTTTAGTCATTTTATAGTTTGGGAAGATGGCCCAACATCTGCACGGAAGATGTATCCCTCCTCGTAAGCTTTGTGTGGTCACAAACGGTGCACGAATCTGATCCCTAACGAAGAAGTTATGACGATTTTAATGGAAGAGAAAACCAAGTGAATCGAAGCAGGGGAAAGCAGGGGGCTCATACCTGTTTGATCGATCGATCGATACCTTCTATTTTCTGAATTCCTAGAAGGCAGTGGGCTGATATTTGATCGATCGATCAATCCCCTGTTTTCTCCAGATATTTTCCCTTTTCTTTTCTTTTTCCTTTTCTTTTTCCTTTTCTTTTCTAATTTAATTCCAACTTACTATATAAAGGTTTTTTGTTCTAATAATCAGATATATTAGATTTTAGATAGTTTAGGATAGGGTTTGGGGGTTTGAGAGCTCATCTTCTTCCTCATTTTGGTTTGACACCCATTAGGGTTTGTAAGTTGTACTTCCATCTTCCCTCTCCATTAATTTAAGTTGTATTTCCTTATTTCTTGCTTTGTAGTTAATTTACATGCTTTCATAATTAGGTTTACGTGCTTCCTTTTCGTGCTTTCTAGTGTAGATTTATCGCGTTTATTTATCGCATTTTTAATATGCTTTCTAGATAAGTTAGTCTAGGTTGTGTCGGATTGAACTCATTTTGGGTTGATATGTTGCTTTGCTTTGGTGATGGAGTTTACGGGTCTATTTCGGGTGCGTTGTCCTAGTTATTACACCTAGGAGATTTGACAGGGCATATCATGTATGCTATGTGCTTACGACCTTGCGTGTGTAATTTCGGGGGTATTTGTTGACACCAAAATCATATTAGGTTGTTATGCGGATTTATGGGCGTGACAACCCTTGATTCAATTAACCGTCGAAACGAGACACATTCGTAATAACTCGTCGACCCATGTAACCATTTTATACTAATTAACTTGGGTGAGGGATATTCGACACAACCTATAGTTTTTAACGCTTTTATTAGTCTAGCTTTATTTTTCCTCGCCTAGATTAATATTTTCCCTTTCTGCATCTTTTCCTTTTTCTGTTGTAATTATCTTTTACACTTTTATTTCAGAAGTATGAAACCAAATAATATTCTAGCAACTCGTCTCTGTGGATTTTTGATTCCCGACATATCGCTATACTCACCCGTTGAGTGTAGTCGTAATTTAGGTTTTTGTATAGTTCACGTGAGCCGAATTCAAAATGACCGGCACGCAGGTGACTCTCGCACCGCGACAAAACCCTGCCTATCAATACCTATGTGTGGATACATCGTCTATATTATTAATATATATGTGTGTGCAATGTGCCATGTATGTTTTCGTTGCCACTACATATTCAATATCTGTTGGCCGAATTGATCATGGGAGATTGTGTACCCTATAGGCCCATGGCCTTTATATTTATACTATTCTTTATTTTTGTACACTATCTATTTTAGCTTACCAGTACCGTTCCTGACTTCGATTAGACCTTAACCTTTAGTGGTTGCATTTTGATCATATCTGATCGGCGTGTACGTTTGCTATTACTGAGCTGACCTTTTCATGTATCTAAATGATGTCGCTACCATGGTTATTTCCAACAGTAATTTTCGAAATGGGTCACAACTGGCCTCTAAATCTTTTAAAACGTCGTCGTACTATATTTTTTCCAGCCCAAGGTTTTGTTAACAACCCGTTGTTTTATTCTTTATCGACCACGGTTTTTCACAAAACCAAAGTTTTTTTTCATATCGTTTAAAACGACTTCGTTTTATATAACCGTATGTCACGTTTATCATTTAGTTGATTACAACTGGCTTAAAATGTTTCTAATGTTTAGAGTATCACTTTGTGTTTCTTTCATGACCACATGATCTATTTTTATCAAAGGCCAAAAACGTTTTCGTGTTAATCCTTGTGCACCTAAATTACACCAATCATCACACACCCACTGACTCTATAAATTCAGCCCTTTGGGTCTCATTTTTTAAAATCGAGAAAAATATTTTTGCTCCCAAACTCTGCCAAATATATATATATATATATATATATATAGATAGATAGAGAGAGAGAGAGAGTTTACATCTTTTATACACTATTTTTGCTCTTGTGTGTATGTTTGAAGAAATAATCTCTTCATGGATTATTTCTAAAACTAACACTATATTTTTTGTGTATGTGTGTAAGTTTTTTTTTTAAAACATCTTTGATATGTTTTCAAAATTGTTTTAAACTCTCTCAGGGTTCATATATGTTCTTGAAAAAGTTTATCAAAACGAACCCTATCTGTTTTCACTATTGATATGTGCCAAAATTATTGATATAGTGAAATCTCTGTCTTCTTGTGTGTTTAAATTTGATTTTTAGTTCTTGTGTAAATAACTTGATATTTTTGGTGTATGTTCTTTATATTCTTGTTCCATCTCACAAAGCCCAGGCATATCAATAAAATACTTTAAAGGATTAAAGGAATTTGGCTACTTTTGTGTGTGGACATCCCGATCGAGATCGTGCTTCGGGCGGGGATAGAAAGGTCTCGCGCTCCTTTTCTTACTTAGGAACGTTTTGACCGTCGTCGGGGTGGGATTAATGTAAAGAGATGGAGTCTCCAACCTATTTTGCACAAAACAGTCAAAATAACATGTTACCGCCTCGAGAGAGCGGCATCGAAGACAAACTGATGTATATGAAACCAATAGTTCGGAGGTTCGGGGCGGCTAAGTTACGGAATGAGAAGGTATTAGGCACCCATCCCTCCATTTCGATCTCTCATGGGTTTGTGCTACTATTTTCTTTTATTTCTCCGTGAAGTGTGTGCGTGTGTATATATAATGGAGATCGGAATCGTTCAACTCGTACCATGGGAAAGATATAGTGAAGTCATCCATAGCAATTTTCCTAAAATAATATATATAGAAAATATGATTTATGCGTTTATCGTGATATTGATCGTTATTATGAAACAATAATATGTATTGGATGAAACGCTAACAGACATAATATGTATATTAATGCGAGAATATGATGAAAATGAGGAATTTAGTAATATTGGAAAATTAGAAAATTAGACTCGAGTCTCTGGTTTTAATCCGAACACCTATGTAGCCTATAAACGCATCAAAGTCCACACGGTTAGGATGCGGCATGGGGTGGGGTTTATCCCATAAATCCGAACAGAATTTTATTATATGTGTGTGTGTAGAAAAATATGTTTTAATTTTGAAAAAGTGTGATGGATAATCACGTTCGGAATTTATGAGCGTAACCCTCTTTTTGTTTGTTTAGTTTTTTTTTTTATAGAAAATAAAGTTTGTGCAATATACTAATAAAAAATGTAGATATTAATGTGTATGAACTAAAGTAAGATCTAAATTATGGATCTAATGAAATTTATGGAAAACAAAGAATTTAAATAGAAAGGGAAGGAATTAGACCTTCTTTGAAGCTTTATCTTTGATCTTGGATGAACTCCCTTGAATGTGAGATGAATGTGGGATGATAGAGAATGTGATTTGCCAAATTGGGTATGAAAAGGATGGGAATGGAAGCTTGAATGGAACTTCACATGGAGGAACTTCGTTGATTTCGAGAGAATATTGTTGAGATCAATGATGATGATGGATCTATGGTGTTTGTCTGCTTGGTAGTGAGGTAATTCCCTACTTTTATAGGGTCAGGGGGTTGCCTATCGGCATTGCCCTAGTCCGTCCCATCGACAGGTGACCCTAGACACACTACCGATAGGCAGGGAATTACACTTGCCAATTGGCAGTCTCGTGCATATTTTCCTGAAAAAATGGTCGTAGAACGTAATTCGTTGATCCAAATTATGCACGGGACATACCATTAGAAAGGTACTTTAAATACCTTCAAGAGTACTTTGGACCGCTCCCGGGTCCGAGATTTGACTTTGGGTCAAAGGTGGCTCAAAAGTGCACGTCGGTCCTTTGGACGAGAGATCTTCTGACGGAAACGGATCGTTCGTTCGCATGTAAGTCTGAATTGCGCATGGGGCGGACCGTTGGAAATATATGGAGATGTATTTTTACATTCCAAAGAGTTTTTCTCAGTTTGGAAAGTTGACCTTGGTCAATCGGGGCCCAAATGCACTCGGTGACCTCTAAGAGTAAAACGAATCGTTCGTCCATGCTGTAAGTCGAAATCACGTACGGGGCCGACCTTTGAAAAGGGTATTTAGTGACCTTAAGATATTCATTCAGGATCATTCAATATGAAGAGTTAACTTTGGTTAAACGGAGCCTGGGAGCGCCCGGTGGCCTCCGGATAAATTTCCAGGAAAAAACTGATCGTTTGTCTGAACGGTTATATTGTTTCACGAACGGGGTAAACCGTTGGAAAGGGGTTTCAATTCCATTTGAAGATTCAAAGATATTTCACTCTAATAATGAAGTTGCTTGGGGTCAAATCGGGGCTCAAGAGCGCTCGGTGGCCTCTGAATCGATTTCGGTAGTAAAATGATTTGTTCGTCCGAACGTTATGCGGATTCACGCATGGAGTGGACCATTGGAAAGGGGATTGTGACACCCCGCCTAATTAAATACCGAATGATCAGTCCTTTATTAAATTATAATCAAGGTGAACGGTTGGTTCATTCTTAGCATCACTGTCGTAAAAATCACTTTTCCAATTTAAACACCCTAAATAATTAAACTAAGTGTCAAAACCATTTTAGACATTACTTTCCAAATTTTATTTATAAAAACCAACATTTAAAACTTTACAAAATTCATAATTAAAGAATCACACAACAATTATCCTAGAACATATAATCCAAATAATTTAAACATTCAACAACTAGATTCCAACATTAAAACTTAGAGGAAAACATCCTAACAGTAATAACTCCCAAAGTGTAAATAAATGAATCACAATATCCAATAAAACAACTGAATAATAGAAAGGGGTGACACATGCCCAAATGAATAAAATAATGCTAGGAGTGGAATCAAATAAATGAGGTCGTCTAAGCAAGTGGCCTGCAACTCCCACCTAAGCTGCTTCCTTCCAAAGGATCCTATGCAAGACGCCCCTGTGGCTGGGCACCTGTAATATATACATATATATACGAGAGAGAAAAGAAAATGGAAACGGGTCAGAGCCCGATTGTAAAAACGATTTAAAATTTGTTTAGAAAGTATTTAAAATGTTTACTGGCCAATGCAACAACATATTAGTGCGGCATGCCCTTGAGAAATTCTCACCTCTCTTCTAATGTGCACACCTATCGCACTAACCTTCCCAACGGTTTAATTTATCTTATCTTAGGTTGCTCGTAAGACTTAAAACTGACAAATTCAATTGTTTAAGAGGTTAATTTCATTGGACAACAAAGTTCTCATTTAAACCTTATTTGCTAATAAAGTTTCTTAGTATCATATTGTACTTTTCAAACACATATTCCCCAATTGAAATAATTATTCATTTCTTTCTTACCATAAACACTGTAGGTAGTTCCCAAATTCTAGAATTAAAAATATATATATTAAATACTCATATAATATATATATTCTAACAGCACCCCACATAATAATTATGGTGCGGGCAGTATCACTCGTACTAAGGGAAATACAAGTTCGGAATCACTCTCGAACTGTATTAACACAAACACAAACAATATTGAGGCGAAACATAGATTCCAAGTCTCTAAGAGGTCAGCACATGCCCCCACGTCTCTTAGGACCGTCTGACTATCGATCCGATAGCCTGTACCAAAGTAATTCTATCTTCTAGGGTACGAGTCAATATCCCCCATAAAGGCACATCGAGATAAGACTGTCCCAGCGTGGTAACCTCAGGGTTAGCAAGTAGCGGGGGCATGATTTTCACACGTATATAGTATATGCATAAACACAGTCATATAAATATACTACTATTACCATATAAAGTTTAGGTACATACTCACGACCCATAATTATGATATCTGTCCTTATTACTCGTTATTTCGTTATCACATACAATGTTTGCCTCTTATCTTAGTTCGTGGGATTATCCCAACTTATCAAGTGACACTCGTGGATTTCTATCCTTCCAAGTATAATTTCAGTAGGTACTCATTTATTTTCCAACGTAACTACCTTACGCGTCTCCCCCTTTAATACATAATTCCATCGTCCCTTATATGTAAACATCCCCGAAAAATGTAAGTCTCGTCTTACATTAAAGGTTTCATATTTTTAATAAGTCCTACTCGTCTTCTTTATCTCCCAAAATATTTTTATAAGGATGTCCAAAGATTATTACTCACTTAAATTGAATTCAACTATTTAGAAGGGGAAATCTGAGTCTGCCAGGAGGGGTCGATCGATCGATGGCAGGAGCTCGATCGATCGATGCGTCGATCGATCGATACTCCTGGTTCGATCGATCGATCAAACAGGTATGGAGAATCTGTAGAATACCAGTTACGGGTTCTATCATCCAACATCATCCAAATCCAAATTTTTAACACCCAAACTCCCAGAATACCACAAACGTTCTAAACTCAAATGGACAATATTTAACGTAAAGCATGCGAGTTTTCATCAAGATTCATGGATTAAAAGTACCCAAATTTATACGATTCTTATGAACCCTAAAAATTTCTTTAACTTAATTCAAATCATTATTTCTCCAGAAATTTTACTTCCAATCCATCATAAATCCGTGGTTAAACCTCTACATATGAAGGGGATTTCCAGATTATGATTTATATCATTACTACATGCAATTTTCCTATCTCCAACATGGGTTTTCTTTCATGAAACTCATCATAATCAACCCTAAACTAATATGAAGGAAGCATTAATGAAATTAAGCAAGATAAATACTTGCCTGGGAATTTTTGGTCTCTGATTTGTGCTGAAATCAGTGTGTTTACGATCCTTGCGACGTGATCTATCGTTTGGCGGCGACGGTGGCGAAAACGGAGGAGTTTTCGGCCTAGAAATCCTTGGCAAGCTCTCTCCTTCCTTCTCCAATGGCCGTCACTTGTTTTTTGTTGTGTTAACCCTAGAAGGCAACCCTAAGCATCTGATATAACTTTATAATTTTCGTGGGTTTTCAGGCCTAAAAACGAAAAATGTCCAAAACTCCCTCCCGGGGTGTTAATTAGGCCTAAAAACGCCCAAACTAAACCCCCGAGTACATTATTTTGACTATCTCGACCCTTCCGGACACTTTAGCGCACTCGAAATGACCATACGGGTGACTCATAATTTATTCACATTTATTAATCAACATTTAGTCCCGACACGACACAGGCGCGTCCCGACTTAAATTTCCAAAATTGTCATTTTACTCACTCGTGACATTTAATAGAACCAATATTATATTACTTTGCTCATTAGTAATATTAAACAAGTTTCCAATGATTACTAACTCTCATCACGTTAGTAATTATTAAAATAATTAATTTCCGGATTTATATTAAATTAATAACTCACATTAAATTTAATAAATCCCCAAATTTAGAAAGCATAAAAATATGAGGTATTACAGGGATTTAGAGCCCTTTGAGTATTCAAAGAGATTTTGATTTGACGATAGAGTTGATCGAAGTCAAATGGGGCCTGGGAGCGTCCGATGGCCTCTAGATAGGTACTCGCTGTGCGACCTAGGGTTTGCAGTGAAATGAGGAGGTGTTAGGGACCTAAGGAGAGACTTAGGGAATCCTATAATGTGGTGTATACATAGCCCCTCGATACGTGGGCTTGGAATAAGCGAAACCCGTTGAATAGACATCAAATTATGTTTTTGGTAAGAGGTCGATTCTGCGGACCTTAAGGGACGAGGATGACTGGTTTAGAGGGTCGCAATTGATTATGAGGACCTAAGGGGATGTTGGGTATGGATGATTCTAAGGACCTAAAGGGGTTGATGGCTGATGTCAAAGGTAGGGAGCGACCAATTCTGTGGGTCGAGGTCAATTTTGAGGACCTAAGTTGTAGCGACCAATTTCGCGGGTCGAAGCCAATTCTAAGGGCTTAAGTTAGGGATGAGAAATTCCGAGGGACAAAGATAATTCTGAGGGCTTAAGTAGAAGGGACCAATTCTGCCGGTCGAAGCCAATTCTGCGGGCTTAATATAAGGGTGACCAATTCTGGGGGTCAAAACCAATAATGAGGGATTAAGTAAAAGTGACCAATTCTGCGGGTCGAAGCCAATTCTGTGATTTTAAGTTAGAGGTGACCAATTCTGAGGGTCGAAGCCAATTTTACGGGCTTATGATAGGGTTGACCAATTCAGCGGGATTAAGGTAGGGGTGACCAATTCAGAGGGTCAAAGCCAATTCTGAGGGCTTAAGTAAAAGCAACCAATTCTGCCGGTTGAAGTTAATTCTACGGGCTTAGGGTTGTAAATTTCTCTAGGAAATTTTAGAGACTCTATTAGGGATATGTATCTTGCAGTTTCGCCGATGATGGTTTTAGATTTCACCTTTGAGGACATCGTTGGGGAGACATGAAATTGATTTCGGGAATTCCGCTGGAGAGATAAGATTTCTGCCATGGAAATGAGTGTGGTAAAAATGTTTTTTCTTGGGGAAAATTTATTTGGTAATTTTGGTATTTTTTAGGGATTTTTCAGGATTTTCTGGCATATTTTGGGAGTTGTTGTGCGAAATTTTGAAGAGGGTGCGAACCGGCATGGTTGGAAGGGTGACAAATGACAGTGACATGATCTTTTAGGGTACCTCAAGCGGGTGGAGGGATAGTACCGATCGGTGGGTGGTAGGGAGATGTCGATTGGCATGCCCCTAGGCCTCCTATAAAAAAGGGGAGGGTTCTCCTCATTTTTCATAGCTTTTTTACTTGTCTTCATCTACAATTACCTTATGCAAATCATTATAGCATTCCCAAGTCAAAAGATGGTTGAGTTCTCAAGTAGCACAACACACATGGCATGGCTCGATTCTAACGATTGGGGATGCTTAGAATTGGAGGGCTAGGGTGCCCCTTCTTTAAGCAACTAAAAACTCTTTTGACTCATTCGAGCCAGTGGCGGATGATCGAAATCTCTTATGTGAGCCTTCGCGTCATCGCTATTTGAGGGTAGTGAACCCAGGTAGTTATGTAAATATTGATGACCTTTGGTATTCTCTACTATTTTTCTTGGCGATATTTTCTTATTTCTTGAATTCTGATAAGGGTTTTTGCATTTTGCTTTTTGCTTTTGACAGTTTAATGTTTCTATGTCGACTATGCGTGCCCAAAGGACGACGGGGCTTAGGGACCTTTGGGAGCACCTTTCATCTGTGGTGCATTGGATGGTGTCATCAACCGGTTTTGGGAGACTGGCGTCTACTTTGGATGAGATGCCTCGTTATATGGACATTCTCTGTGCTCTTGGGGAGAGGTGGTGGGACACCACCCACACCTTTCATTTTGGCTTTGGAGAGATGACGATGACTCCTATAGATATGCAATAACTGGTGGGGCTGTATTGCGAGGGGATGCAGATTGAGGTGGATATGACTTTGAGGGTGACGCCGGAGGCGGTGACAGCAATATTAGGTGATGTGGAGAGGGTGGTCTCTGGGGATTCTCTTCGTTTGTCTCTTTTGAAATATTTATTACTGAGGAGGAGGATTGACGAGAGTGACGGGCGACAGGTGCTGCAGATGGCCCACCTATTTATTTGCTGGTGTTGGGGAATTTCTTGGTGGCGACGAGTGGCGACGTCGTCCACTTGTGGTTTTTTCCATTTTTGATGGTGTTTTCAAACATCCGTCTTTATGACTGGGGGAGCCTGACCTTGGCGACCCTTTTTATTATTCTCTTGATGCGTTCAGCCAGTGCTTCCGGTAAACTTTTAATGGGGCCACATATCTTCTTGAGGTATTCTTTATTTTTTGCATTTTACTTTATGCATTCGCATTTCCTTCACGCGTTTTTTTCTTGATTTCTTAATTGTTGGCCCTTATCCTTTGTATATGTGGTTCTATGAGGTGATTGGGTTTAACACCCAATTGATAGCTTTGAAGGACGAGTCTGTTGGGACTTCTCCCGAATATACAGATGGCAGAAGTCCAATTGACTAGGGGTGTTCACGATCCGATCCAGTTCGATTTTTAGGATTTTTAAGGACCGGATCGATTAAACCGATCCTAAAAAAATGAACCAAGACCGGACCGATTGTATCAGTCACCTGACCCTAGTCGATTCGATTTTTAATAGGGTCAGTTTTGTATAACTTGTCGGTCTTAATCTTAGTAAATTAATTTAAACAAGTTATTATTATCCTAATAGTTTATACATAACATATGGTTTAAACTCTAATGATACTAAAACCAAGATCATGTTGTTAGCACTATAACAGCATAATAAAAACAAACATTAACTGATTCATGACTTTATACAACTATTATAGCATTTATGTTTATCAGAACATATTTGTATTTGAATCTGAGAAAAAAAAATATCTTTGTGTTATTTCTCAGAGATAGCTTGTCGTGAGATAGATTACTACCAGGCAGCGGGGCAAGGCACAAAAGCAGTGGCGCAAGTCAGTGGCAGCACAACGCAGCGGCAACATGAATGGTGGGTTTATTGTCAGAGAGAGCGTTGTGAGAGAGAGAGTGGTATGAACTTGGAAGAATGAGAGCGTCGTGGGTTTATTTCTCAGAGAGAGCACGAATGGTGGGTTTGTTTCTCAATTGTGTGTTACGCGTGTTTGTTTCAGACTCTCAACTCAAACAGCATAAGGCAACTATTACGGTTCTTTTTTTTAAGACAAGCGTACCCCCAATCCCAAGGACTTGCTTTGTGCATGTATTTTTTTATATAGATATAATTAGATACATATCCGGTCGGTCCAGACTGGGTATTTAATAAGGGGGACCGAGGACCAGACCGATTAGACCGATTTCTAAAAAAAACTTGGACCGAATCGATTAAAAATAAAAATCGATAAAAATAGGGCGGTTCGGTTTGGTCCGTCGGTCCAGTCAGTTTTCTGAACTCCCCTACAATTGACAATCGAATAAGTCCCTTTCTCTACAGGCGATGCGTCAGGTCTTGAATGGACTGACGAGTGAGATGGTAAGTCCTTTTTCTTTTTCTTTTAAGACTGTCTTTTCTTTAATGATCTTTTCCTGATATTAATCTTTTTCTTTTGCTGGGGAGTTTACAGGTGACCTTCTATCCCTAGGGGATATCCATCCAGCACATGGGGCCGACTGGGGGAACGCGCAGATGCGGCGTTTGCTGGAGCATGAGTTTGTCCACTCTTGGTACCACGGGGAGATGGTAGTCCGACATATTATGTAGGATGAGGTTGCGGTGCCACCGACGAAGCCCCCGGTATACAAGATGCGAGTGCGAGAGATGTCGAACGATGCGCGGGTAGTGACAATAATACATGAGCCTTACTCGTCATATACTGACACGACGGTGATGTATGACTATATGGACTTTATGTCGAGATAGTTTATGCTTCCCAGCATATATGACGTGATGCCTTTTCCCTGTGCGGGCTTGAGTCAGTCGGTGGGATCTTCCCATAGCGCAGGCGGGGCATCGACTTCAGCGACGACGACTTCGGAGGTTCCTTTTATTCGGCTGGACGCTCCTACTTACAATATTCGATGGGATGATAGAGGGTCGGTGCGTATACTACACCGTCCTAATGCAATGGATACAGAGGAGTTGTCCTTGATAGAGGATGTCCTTCTACCTGAAGTATACTTTTCATCTCTTTCTCTTTTTGATTTCTTGATTTTTTTCTTTGCCTCAGACTGACTGATTTGCTCTTTTCTATTTTCTTTTGCAGAACATCCAGGTATCCACCACCTGACAGAGGGATATTAAGGATTGAATATCTTTGACGACTGCCCACATTCGGGATGCGATTTTGGTTCCTTCTTATTTGGTGCCGTCTGCCTCGTCTGAGGAAGGGTCGAGCTCGGGGAGTGGTGGCATGTCGTCTCGTCGCAGAGGGAAGAGAGCGCGTCGTAGGGAAGGAGTCTCCTAGAGAGAGAGAGAGAAACGTGAGTGAGAGAGAGAAAATGTAGGTGGGTTCAGGCTGAGTCCCATTGTATTTTCCTATTTCCTGCAAAACTGATGTAACATAACAAATATCTATGCAAATGAAATGACGTTTTTGTTAATGCTTTTTTTAATGAATAATGGACATGCTCTTTTTACTTTGCTGCTGAGACCGTAAAAAGAATTAAAAATGATTGGAGAAATATTTTATTTTAAAATGGGATAAGTAAAAACATAAGGATAAGGAAATTCGGAATTCCCTTAAAATAAAAATTATTTTTATTGAGTTTTTTTATTATGACAAAAAAGGGAAAAAGGGATTTCCCCAAAATAGGGGATTGTCGATCGGCATAAACCCTGTCTTGTCTAATTGCATATCAGTACAGTCTAATCAACCCAAGGCTTTGATTTCACTTTCTTCAATTGCTTGGTAATTGATGGGGTAAGTTTTCCTTACATTTTTATAGGGTTCCTTGTCTTTTCTTGAGAGTTTTAGAGTATATATAGGGGTGTGGATGGAGCTTTTTCTTCACATTTCCACATTCCTTCTCCTTTACATTCTTTTTTTCTCACTTTCTTCTTATTTTGTGATATGGCTCTCCCTAGTAGTGTTGAGTTTGCAAACTACCTCGAAACCTTGGAAGCGATATGCTCCTACAACATTGACTAAGACGCTTTCAACATGCGGCGAGTCTCTTTGTGGCGCAATTAGCCTATAGAGTGGAATATATTGATGCTGGTTGTTGGGTTCTAGTACCCCTAGGACCATGCTTTTTGCTTCGGGTTGGATGAAATTTATTCGACTTATGAAGAGTTTTCTGCCATGTTGGGGATAAACCCCAGTGTTGCAGCGACAATGCCTGAGTTTTTTCGATCCCCTAAAGAGTTGTTAGCGAGACTTCTCCACATTTCACCTTCAGCAGCCAGGTCAATGGTCACGGAGGAATGATTTATCTTCCTGCGGTACTGCATTCTGTGCATTTACAGGATGTCGATGATGTTGGCTATGTTGGGGCCATCATTCTGGGCCTGATTTCAAAATTGTTATTGGTGACTAGGGAATTACTAGTGGACCCCTAGCTTGAAGCTATTATTTCCTGGATGTCTTACCTTCACAATCCTGCATTGGTGATACTGGCAAATACTTTGAATGGTATGGATGCCTAGCGGGAAGGTCGTTCCGACTTTATGAGGGGTAGCCATGTAATGTTGTGCATGTGGTTGTCAGAGAGATTTCATATGGCGATACCACCTGAGAATCCTTTGCCAACGGTGCTAAACTTCTTCTCACTCTATTTCATCAGTGTAGGCCTGGACATCGAGAGCTGGGAAAACTGGTTCATGGAGCACGGGGCTCGAGGCTTGCGTTGGTCAGTGCCTTGGTGGGGGAGTTGTTTCCCATTCTGGAACTTGGAGAGTATCAGTATATTCGGTTGGTAGGCCTTCGGTTGACCTCTTTCTACTTTTCCTCTTGGCTTCTACGCCAATTTGGTTAGGAACAGATTGTGCCACCATGAACACTAGACTTCTTTCCTGTGGAGGATCCGACAGAGCGTATGCGCATGCAGTTTGGCTCTTTGTGGAAGAATCGTCGATCGTCGGCCCGTCCATCCCAGTCTGTTGGAAGAGTTTGTCATATCTCAGGGAACTATATGAAGTGGTTATAGAGAAAAGTAGTTACTAAGATACTGGTTATGGAGACTAGTCAAAGGTGGTTCACCATATCTGACACCATAGAGGGAGGTGTTGTGGTTTTCCCCAAGATAGTCCTGTCTTACCACTCTATGGAGCGTCTGCGGCACTCTATTCATGCAGGGGAAGTTTGGGGACCTCGGGATGTGGGTGATGATGGGGCTGGTTCTTCTCTCAGCCGCAGGTAGGATGTGTGAAGCTTTTGTATTGGGTGTGGCTTTGTGTTTGGGAATAATTTGTGGGTTATTTTAGGTGAATTTTGGCTTTTTATTATTTAGTTTTAGGAAGGTAGTGATAGGTTGGCAAGGGAAGTCGTTTGATCTATGCCGATGCAATCAACCAAAATTTTGAATAATAAAATAAAGGAGTTTTTGATCATCTAGTTGTGCCTCTTGATGAGTTTTTCATTTGAATTATCTATACCAATCTCTAAGGCATACCTAATCATTTTGTTCATGTATACGTTAAAATGAGCTGCCATTATCGAGGATAAGAAGAAAATAACATTTTATGAAAAAGAAGGGGGTCGTACTCATGTAAAGGGTATGAGCTACCTACGTATCTCTAGGGGTTTTGAAAATTTTATGAATTTAATTTTTTAAAGCAAAAGGATTTTTCGAGGATCAGGCCCCACGTAGTTCTAAGTTGAGGGAAATGAAGAATTTTTTTTAGAATATAAGGGAGATAAGAAGAATCATAGCGCACCGAGATTTCGAACTAGGGATAGAATTTCTTGAGACGGTCCAGGTTGACTGGACGTGCCATTTTCTCTCAGTTAATATCGCTGAGCATAGCGGCCCCACCTGATAAGATCTTCTTTACAATGTAGGGGCCGCTCCAATTGGGCTTGAATTTCCCTCTGGGGTCCCAGATTGGCTCTATAATCTCTTTGAGGGCTAAGTCCCCTTCTCAGACACCGCGGGCCTTGACTCTCTTATTGAATGATTGCGTTATACGGCGATGATACCCTTGTATGTGATATAGATATTTCAGCCTCCTTTTGTCCAAGAGTGACAACTCGTCAAGACGGCTTTGGTGCCAGTCTTCCTCGCTGATTTTTCTTTCAAACGTGACATGCAGCGAAGGGATTTCTAGCTCTATGGACAAGACTGATTCCATGCCATAGACTAGAGAGTAAGGGGAATCCCTAGTAGTGTTTCAAACTGAGGTACGATAGCCCTAAAGGGCATAAGGGATCCGGTCGGCCAAATATCGATAACTCTCGGTCATCTTGGTGATGATGGCTTTGAGGTTATTATTGGTTGCTTTAATTACTCCCTTGGTTTGAGGTCGGTAGGGAGAAGATTTGTGTCTCTAAATCCCATACTCATCGACCACCTCTGTAACATCTGCCTTGAAGTGTAACCCCTTATCTGATACCAGCTCGTGCGGGACCCCATACTGACTGATGATGTTTTTTCGGATGGACTATGCCACCTTCTTGGCATTTAGCACTGCATATGACTCGACTTCGACCCATTTGGTGAAGTAGTCAATGGCAACTAGGATGAATCCATATATGTTGGACGCTTCGGGTGTGACCTTCCCTAAGATGTCAATGCCCCATGTGGAGAACGGTCAGGGAGAAGTCATGTTGTACAATTCTCACAGAGGCAAGTGTTGTAGGTTGGAAAACTGCTGGCATTTGAGGCATCTTCGAACGTAGGTTGTGCAATCCTGAACCATAGTAGTCCAGTAGTAACCTTTTCGAATGATATTCTTGGCGAGCATATGGTCGTTTATGTGGGGTCTGCATTCCCCACAGTGGATTTTCTGCTTCATCTCTCCAATGTCAGCCCCTGCGATGCAATGAAAATGGGTTCGATCGTAGTTTCTTTTGAACAATGCTTTATCACAAACAATATACTGGGCAACCAGTCTGTGGAGGGTTACTCGGTCTTTCTTATCAGAACCATGGGGATACTTACCATGTTTGAGGAGGAGCCAAATATCATAGTATCATTAGTTGGCAATCACAGGGTCTTCTTCCGTGCTAAGCTAAATGTCGATTCAAATAATAAATCCAACTCATGTTCCCAACAAAGATTTTCTTCCCGATTACGACTTTCAAGTTTCTCATTTTCAAGCACGCGCAAACCCTCACCGAAACTCATTGGTCGAGGAGCAGATTCTTGAAAATGCGAAATTTGAAAATTACCATCGAACCTAAACTTAAACTCATTATTATAAGAATTTTAAAAATTATTGCAATTCATTTCAAAATTCCTATTATAAGGAATTAGAGGCCCAAAATCATTATCATCATCATCAAAATTCCAATAACCCAAGTTTTGTCTTTCGTTATACTCGCAAAAAGACATATTTGAATTTGTAATTTTTTGGGACTCTAAGTATTGACCGAAAGTCATAGGATTACGGGCATTTTGAGAATTATAATAATAATTATCGAAAGAATTTGAATAAGACATGTTTACCCCCAAAATGGCCTGAAATGGCAAACTCCATAAAGTAGATGCGCGCGCGAGAAATTCAAATGTTTCTTGGCGCTCAAATGTAGAAGTCCTACAAAATTGTTAGGCAAATAATACAAACAGAAAGAAAATACTACGAAATACTAAATCAAATAAATTCTAAAACAAACAAGTCCCCGACAACGACGCCATTTTAATCGACAGGGTTTCGCGGCTGCACGAGTGTCAACTGCGCGCCAGTCGTTTTGAATTCGGCTCACCTGCTCTATACAAAAACCTAAACTTACGACTACACTCAATGGGTGAGTATAGCGGCCAAGTCCGGGTATCGAAAATCCACAGAGACGAGTTGCTAGAATTTATAGAATTTAATGCTCCTAAAATAAAAGTGAAAAAGATAATTACAACAGAAAAATGAAAAGATGCAAAAAAGGGAAATATTAATCTTGGCGAGGGAAAATAAAGCTAGACTAACAAAATGAGTAAAAACTATAAGTTGCGTCGAATATCCCTCACCCGAGTTAATTAGTATAAAATGGTTACATGGGTCGATGAGTTATTAAGACTGTGTCTCGTTTCGACAGTTAATTGAATCAAGGGTTGTCACGCCCTTAAATTCGCATAAAAGCCTAATATGATTTTGGCATCAACAAAAACCACAGAAATTACGTACGCAAGGTCGTAAGCACGGAGCATACATGATATGCCCCGTCAAATCTCCTAGGCGTAACAACTAGGACAACGCACTCGAAATAGACCCGTAAACTCCATCACCAAAACAAAGCAACATGTCAACCTGAAATGAGTTCAATCCGAAACAACTTAGACTAACTTAGCTAGAAAGAATGGTAAAAATGCGTTAAATGAAAGCGATAAAAACACGCGATAAAACTACACTAAAAAGCACGAAAAGAAAGCATGTAAACCTAATTATGAAAGCATGTAAATTAACTACAAAGCAAGTAAAGAAAGGAAGACAACTATATTAAAAAGCTTACATACATCAAAGTGGGCAAAACACCCAGAGTGGTGGAGTAGGGCAAAGCTCCATACAAACCCTAAACTAATGTAAAATGTAAGATCTCTCTCTCAAATGAGAGAAATGAGTATTTATACAAAACCCCCCAAATGGCAAACTTGTGAATAGAATGGCTGAGAAAAATAGGGGATCGATCGATCTACCCCTTTGGTCGATCGATCGATCGATCAGGATTTATCCCACTGTCTAAGCTCAAAGGATGAAAATTGAGGGATCGATCGATCAATCCTTCTGATCAATCGATTGATCAAGCAGGGCTGCATCAATCTTCCTCCTGTTTTGGTGTAGTTGGAAATCTCTTTCGCCAAAAGTGCCATAACTTCTTCGCTAGGGATCTGAATCGCGCACTATTCCCGGCCACGCGAAGCTCGCATAGAGGGCTACAAATTTCGTAAATATGTTGGTCCAGGTGCCCAAAATTTGGAAAGACTGAATTGCCCAAAATGTGAAAATGTACGAAACATAGCCGGAATGCATGCCAACTTCACACTTAATACCTAAATACCTAAAAAAAGCCTAATTATACCTCATATAGCATGTTAACAATATAAATTCGAGATTTTTTGGTTAACGGGCTTAAATATAGAGATTAAGTCACCCGAGGGGGCTAAAATGCATAGGTTCAAGGGATGAAATACGCAATATTTGCGTATTATCACACCCCCTAACTTACACATTGCTAGTCCCTAGTAATTAAATAGGATGCAACAAGAATAAAAAGCAAACCAAAAGCAGGATACAAGTACAAAAATATGGTATAAAAGCATAAGGTCACTTTCGCGAGCGATTCTATTGCATTTAGTGTTTGCAATAAGCCGTTAAACCCCTAGGTTACCCTAGTGGATGAGTGGCGTCTCATGAGGGTTTTCAAGGATGAAACCCACAAACATCATATGGTTTCCTCAAAATATTCCCCAATCAACATGCGACAATACCAACAACAACGAAAAATATTCCATACGCATTATTAGCACAATAAACGAATTCAAACGAAAGTCTGAATCATTAACATTATAGAATGCACCTCATAGAAAAGAAACCTTAAAATGTGAGAGGGGAGCGAGCACATGCAAAGTGTGATTTGGTAAATATTTATATAAATCGGATACTAAATAAAGAAAGCATATATTCAATCCTCACGGGCATTACACTCATCAAGTGAATTCACTCGAAACGACGAGGTAACACAAGGAACATGCGATCATAAAGAGTAAATGTAAATGGAAACTAGGCTGCACACATGTATCAAATGAAGAACGCTATATAAAAAATGAAAAATTGTAATCTCAATGAAAGATACCGCTCATTAAAAGAGGCAAAATGTATTTTCACAGATTATCAAAACTATTTCAACTTTTAAATTAAATGCACCCTAAGATCACATAGGACTTGTATAGGGTTATAATGTAGGTTTGGCTAGGGTACGAAACGAAGGATATGTATGTACGGGTTCAAAGTGTTCATAAATTAAAACTCGGGATAATGAGAAGAATGCGGGCAATATCAAAAATGGAAAGTAACTTCCAAACAAGCATTAGATATAACAATTGGAGAGAGTAATCAAAGCTTATTGAATTATATACGCAGCATATGCAAATTTCTCCTTGTTTTCTTTTCTTCTTTTTCTCATGTTTTCTTTTGCTTTTCACTTCTCTTTTTCATCACTTTTTTACTTCTCTTTTCTTTACTTTTTTAACTCTCACTTGCCTAAATTGCAACCACACTACACAACATCATTCAATCCCAAGAAAAATTCCAAAAAAAGGTATGAAAAGTGTATATATGGGCTAAAATTCCAATTTGGAGGTGGTTATGGGATTTGGGTTATGAAACGAAAGGCTACATTTAGGCTCAAAAGGGTTAATTAGGGAAGGTATATAAGGTGAGGTCAAGGCTATATGGGTGATATAAAAAGATGGCCTATTATCATTTCATAAAGTTTACGTAATTCTCGAGTCAAAACAAACTTTGAAAATCATGCTCAAGTAACACATTTCATATATGAACTCAATTAATGAACGATCAATGAAAGAATAGTGAGATTACCAACGAATTCAACGTTTTCAAAGCGGAAAGAATAGTGTATACACTCACAAACGACGAAAGGTACAAAGCTTACTCGGTGTAAGTATATACAATGCAACAAAAGATTACTGAGTTATAAAAATCTTAAACCAAATCAAAAAAGCAAGAAAGGTGCATGTACTCATGGGATTAAAGTTTAATTCATGAAGTTATTCATAATATCAATAATTGCGGACTAAAGTCTAATAACTACTAAAATCGAGAGTATGCATCATTGGGTTTTCTATTGGATCGGGCAATTATTGAAATTTATCATCGAAAACAAAGGAAAAATGCCCAAAAAAGGAGAAAAAAATAAAGAAAATATTTTTGAAATTTTTAATATTTCTAAGAAAAGCATACTAAGTAACTAACATGTGAGCAAAAACACGGACTAAATAAAGAAATGGATAATATATCCCACACCCCCTAACTTAAAACCTGACATTGCCCTCAATGTGAATTAAGAACCAAGTTAAAGAGAGGAAAAGTGCGATATTACCCAAAATTAGAGCAATCCCCATAAGAACAAGGCCAAAGAATCTACAAAACAAGTTAGTGCCGAGCATAGCAAAAACAAATAACAAAAAGTTAATTAATTACACTAGACTAAACTAAAAAGGAAGAAAAACTAAATAGAATAAAAGGCTAACTATATACAGCCTACTATTTAGGCTTCACACTAACTGTACACTAGAAGTCTAAATAGTTGAGGGTCCACCGTGAAAACGATTTGACTTTGGAGGATAATCAGTGTACCCTCACTTAAACGCATGCCTTCCAAAAATAAGAATTCCGTTTGAACAACGGAAGGCATTTGTAAGGCGGAAGAAATGATCCATCGTCAATTAAAAGTTTTGGAGGGAAGATGGGGGATTTGGATTAAACGGTTGATAAAATCATGTGGGGATCGAGAAAAGCAGAATATCCTCCCAATGATTTTGAAATTGGAATGGAAGGTGGCGCACACGAAGGCAAAGATGCGATCGTGGAAGACGATTCGCGCAAGTACTCCTCATCGGCGAAAAGGTTTAACACATTAAAGTTTGAAATCGATTCATCGGGTACTTGTGACGGTGTGATAACAGAGAATGAAAATGGGGAGGAAAGAAATTCAAACTCAAGAGATGAGTCATCATCGCTTGAAGATTGAGTTTCGAAAGAAATAAGATCATTTTCAATGAAATGTTCTTCTATGGGGGCCAAAGAAGAAATCTTTTAATTGCAAATAGATATTACGTCATTTTTATCCTCACTTTCAATATCTATTACACAATGGAAAAAGTCGACAATGATTTGTTCCAAAGTAGGTGCAAAGTCCTCATTTGGTTTAAAACATTCATCGAAGGCGCAAAGTCCTCATTTGGTTTAAAACATTCATCGACTTCAAAAGTCTCGGAAGAAAAATCATCGTCGGATTCAAATAATAAATCCAACTCATGTTCCCAACAACGATTTTCTTCCCGATAACGACTTTCAAGTTTCTCATTTTCAAGCATGCGCAAACCCTCACCGAAAGTCATAGGTCGAGGAGCAGATTCTTGAAAATGCGAACTTTGAAAATTACCATCGGACTTAAACTTAAACTCATTATTATAAGAATTTTGAAAACTATTGCAATTCGTTTCAAAATTCCTATTATATGGAATTAGAGGCCCAAAATCGTTATCATCATCTTCAAAATTCCAATAACCCAAGTTTTGACTTTCGTTATACTCGCCCAAAGTCATATTTGAATTTGTAAGTTTGGGGACTCTAAGTATTGACCGAAAGTCATAGGATTACGGAAATTTTGAGAATTATAATAATGATTACCGAAAGAATTTTGATAAGACATGCTTACTCCAAAAATGGCTCGAAGTGGCGAATTCCACAAAGTAGATGCGCGCTCGAGAAATTCAAGCGTTTCTTGGCGCTTAAATGTAGAAGTCCTACAAAAATGTTAGGCAAATAATAAAAATTGAAAGAAAATACTACGAAATACTAAATCAAATAAATTCTAAACAAACAAGTCCCCGGCAACGGTGCCATTTTTATCAACAGGGTTTCGCCGCGGTGCGAGCGTCACCTGCACGACGGTCGTTTTGAATTCGGCTCACCTGCTCTATACAAAAATCTAAACTTACGACTACACTCAACGGGTTAGTATAGCGGCCAAGTCCGGGTATCGAAAATCCACAGAGACGAGTTGTTAGAATTTATAGGATTTAATAATCCTAAAATAAAAGTGAAAAAGATAATTACAATAGAAAAAAGAAAAGATGCAGAAAAGGGAAATATTAATCTAGGCGAGGGAAACTAAAGCTAGACTAATAAAATGAGTAAAAACTATAGGTTGCGTCGAATATCCCTCACCCGAGTTAATTAGTATAAAATGGTTACATGGGTCGACGAGTTATTAAGACTGCATCTCGTTTCGACAGTTAATTTAATCAAGGATTGTCATGCCCCTAAATTCGCATTAAATCCTAATATGATTTTGGCGTCAACAAATACTCCAGAAATTACGCACGCAAGGTCGTAAGCACGGAGCCATGATATGCCCCGTCAAATCTCCTAGGCGTAATAACTAGGACAACGCGCTCGAAATAGACCCGTAAACTCCATCACCAAAGCAAAGCAACATGTCAACCCGAAATGAGTTCAATTCGACGCAACGTATAGTTTTTACTCGCTTTCTTAATATAGTTTAATTTTCACTCGCCTAGATTAATATTTTCCCTTTTTGCATCTTTTCCTTTTTGTTGTAATAATCTTTTTCACATTTATTTCTGAAGTACTAAACCAAATATTATTCTAGCAACTCGTCTATGTGGATCTTCGATACCCGACTTACCGCTACACTTGTATCACAAGTGCATTCGTAATTTAGGTTTTTGTATTGAGGCGGTGAACAGAAAACAACGATCGGCGTCTGACGCGCGCCGCTTCTCACACCCGATCAAAATGGTGTGAAAGCATCGCACGTCAAGCGCTGATCGTTGTTTTATGTTCACCGCCTCAATACAAAAACCTAAATTACGACTGCACTTGCGATACAAGTGTAGCGGTAAGTCGGGTATCGACAATCCATAGAGACAAGTTGCTTGAATATTATTTGGTTTAGTAATTCAGAATAAAAGTGTAAAAGGTAATTATACACAAAAAGGAAAAGATGTAGAAAGGAAAAGATTTAAACTAGGCGTTGGAAAATAAATCTAGACTAATAAAAGCGATAAAAACTATAGGTTGCGTCGAATATCCCTCACCCGAGTTAATTAGTATAAAATGGTTACATGGGTCGACGAGTTATTATGAATGCGTCTGTTTCGACAGTTAATTAAATCAAGGGTTGTCACGCCCCTAAATTCGCATAAAAGCCTAATATGATTTTGGCATCAACAAATACCCCGAAAATTATGCACTCGAGGTCGTAAGCACGGAGCATACATGATATACCCCGTCAAATCTCCTAGGTATAATAACTAGGACAACGCACTCGAAATAGACTGTAAACTCCATCACCAAAGCAAAGCAACATGTCAACTCGAAATGAGTTCAATTAGACACAACCTAGACTAAATTAGCTAGAAAGCATGGTAAAAATGCGGTAAATGAAAGCGATAAATAAATGCTATAAAACTACACTAGAAAGCACGAAAAGAAATCATGTAAACCTAATAATGAAAACATGTAAATTAACTACAAAGAAAATAAAGAAAGGAAGACAACTATATTAGAAAGCTTACGTACATCAAAGTGGGCAAAACACCCAAAGTGGCGGAGTAGGGCAAAGATCCATGCAAACCCTAAACTAATGTAAAATGTAAGATATCTCTTTGAAATGAGAGAAATGGGTATTTATAACCCCCAAAATGGAAAACTTGTAAATAGAATGGCTGAGAAAAATAGGGGAACGATCGACCGATCGATCGATCAGGATTCAGCCCACTGTCTACGCTCGAAGGATGAAAATTAAGGGATCGATCGATCGATCGATCGATCAAGCAGGGCTGCATCAATCTTTCTCCTGCTTTGGTGTAGTTGGAAATATCTTCCGCCAAAAGTGCCGTAACTTCTTCGTTAGGGATCGAAATCGCACACCGTTCACGGGCACGCGAAGCTCGCACAGAGGTCTACAACTTCCGTGAAGATGTTCGGCCAGGTGCCCAAAATGTGGAAATAATAAATTACCCTTGAACGTGCAGAAATGTACGAAACTTAGCCGGAATGCGTCCAAACTTCACTTTTAGTACCTAAATACCTAAAAAAAACCAATTATACCTCATATAGCATGTTAACAATATAAATCTGAGATTGTCTGGTTATCGGGCTTAAATATAGAGATTAAGGCACCCGAGGGGGCTAAAATGCGTAGGTTCGAAGGACGAAATACGCAATATTTATGTATTATCAGGCTTCTTAAGTAGGTACTTGATGGGATTCATTCGGGATATAAGTTTGATGGGAAAGGCAAGCATGTAGTTCCGTAACTTTTGGATAACCCAGATAAAAGTTACACATGCTTTCTTCAAGGCTGTGTAGTTAAGTTTGTACCTGGTCAACTTGCGACTAGCGTAATAGATTGCTCTCGATTTGAGAGTTTCTTTAAGTTACTGGGCTAGTAGAGCCCCAGTTGTGGTATATGTTATGGTTAGGTAAAAGAGTAAGGGAAGACCAGGTTGCGGTGGCATGAGTACCGAAGGTCGGGTTAGGTATTACTTTATTCGGTCAAAGGCTTCTTGGCAAGCTTCATTACAAACCTTGGTCGAATCCTTTCGTAGGAGTTTGAAGATGGGCTCACAGATGGAAGTCAACTGGCTGATGAACCGGCTAATATATTGCAATTTCTTGAGAAATCCCAGGATTTCCTTCTCCGTTCAGGGTGGCAGCATTTTGAGTATGGCTTTTAGCTTGGCAGAATCTGGAATCCTAAGATTTTTCCTTTGGTAAGGCCGAAAACATATTTATGTGGGGTAAGTCGCATCCGATATTGTCGCAGTTGTTCGAAGAACTTCTGGAGAGCGGGAACATGACCCTCCCTAGTCTTAGATTTGATAATCATATCATTCATATAGATCTCAATTTCCTAGTGTATCAGATCGTGAAATATGTTTGTGGCAACACTCTGGTAGGTAGCCCCAACATTTTTTAGACCAAATGGCATAACGGTGTAGCAAAAGGTTCCCTAAGGGGTGATGAATGCGGTTTTATCTTGATGATCAGGGTGCATCTTGATCTGATTATATCCGACAAACCCATCAATGAATGACTTGAGAGCGTGACTGAGTGTGTTATCCACAATCATGTCGATATTGGGTAACGGGTAATTATCCTATGGAGAGGATTTGTTCAAGTCTCGATAGTCGACGCACATGTGAACCTTTCCTCCTGATTTCGACATGGGTGCAACTGTTTGACGACTTCTTCTTTAACTTTGAGTAACCATTCGGTGTGGAGCTTTCGCAGTTTCTGTTTGCCTGGTTTAAATTTTGGGAGAGTGGGAATCTCATAGTGAGCTATCTCAGGGTCAATGCTAGGTATGTCGTCATAGAACCATGCGAAGACACCCATAAATTCCTTTAATAATTTCTCGAGTGCGCGCTCATGCTCGTCAAGGGTATCCCCTATCCTAATCTCACGCAGTTGGCTACTAGAACCGAGATTAATAACAGCAGTTTCATCTTCATTAACTTAAACACGGTTATGTTATTTATTATTAACCTTATTTATATCGATTAAGAATTGTTCATTTAGAAAGTCATCATCATCAAGAGTTTGATTGGAATCAAGATAATTAATGTAAGGCACAACAAGATACTCAAAATCTTCATTTATTTCATTGATAGGAAAAACAACATTGAGAACCTCATCAAAGGAGGTCTCGAAAACATTAGAGTAAGAAGGAACAACTAAGGAAGAAGAAAGGGGATAAACATCAGGGTTAGGTTGAATATCAGAAGGTCGTACAGGTGAAGCATGCCAGTTGAGGAGAGGTGCATTAACAACTATGATTAGGCGGGATGGATCCGATGATGTACCCCCGAAGTGGATTATGCATAGTGTTAGCCCCAGTGTTTATAAATTGAATGAATCCTCAAAGTCACTTCCCTCAGAATCTCTGGTATCAGCTATGGCCTTCTCCATAAGAGGTTGCGCTTGATGTTGGGAACCCTCAACACATAATTAGCTATTTTGGAACAAGATTTCCATTCCAGGTTTCATCTTTTAGTCCACATAATCATACCACGGTTCAGGAAAGCCACGGAAGGGGAAATGTTTACCCTCTTTGATGAATCTTCCGTTTAAGGAATCTCTCGAGACAATCTTGGCTCTTTATAACCTTCTCTTTAGTCGAGGCTGACGGATCATTCTGAGTTCTTCTATCGATGCTTGATAGCCCAAGCCATAAGGAGGAAAAGCTTTCTTCAACACAATGGGTTCAACTATCCCTTGATGTCTTTGTCCCAGCCCCAGAACAGGCATAAAGTGCATGTTCTTGAACATCTGGATTACATTAATGTTGCCATGAGGGTTATATTCTGGACAAACCCTATCTTTGAAATCATGTCCTGCTAGGAGTAGAAGTGGTTCAACCCAAAAATCTGACATAAGCATATCATTTATCCCTTGTTGTATCTCTAGTACTGGATTACTGGTTCTTACATTCTTGGTATTATCTTCGTCGCCCAAAATGGCGATGACATGCCCATTGGTGAAGAACTTCAGTTTCTGATGAAGCGAAGAAGACACCCCCTGGATGCTATGGAGCCACCGTCGTCAGAGCAGCAAATTAAAACAGGTTGGGATATCAATGACTTGGAATTCAACAACCGAATCTATATGGCTAGCCCCTAGTGCAATCTTTATAGACCCCATTACTACTCTGCGGGTATTATCATAGGCCTATACTGCGACAGAGGTTGGGGCAAGGTCACTAACTTTTAGTCCCAAATAATTGAGGGTCCTTAACGGGCAAACATTCAAAGTTGATCCATTATCGATAAGTGAAAGTGGGACGATCTTTCCCATGACTTCGATAGAGATGTAGAAAGCATAATTGTGGTTTGGACCAATCTTGGGGATTTCTTCTTTGGAGAAGGAGAGCATTTTAGAAGAGGTTAGAGATCCGACCAGATTCACTACTTCTTCTGGCGTGGTAGAAGAAGGAGCTATGGGTCTTGTCACTATCTTGATCAAGGCATTCCGGTGAAGGTAAAAAGACATAAAAAGTCCCCATAGAGTGATGTTAGCTTGGGTTTTGTTTAACTGATCGAGGATTTTTCTCTCCTCGATGGTCATTTCTGGCATAGAAATGGGACAGAGGTTGGGGCAAGGTCACTAACTTTCAGTCCCAAGAAATTCAGGGTCCTTAACAAGCAAACATTCAAAGTTTATCCATTATCGATAAGTGAAAGTGGGACGATCTTTCCCATGACTTCGACAGAGATGTGGAAATCATAATTGTGGTTTGGACCAATCTTGGGGATTTCTTCTTTGGAGAAGGAGAGCATTCTAGTAGAGGTTAGAGATCCGACCAGATTCACTACTTCTTCTGGCGTGGTAGAAGGAAGAACTATGGGTCTTGTAACTATATTGATCAAGGCATTCCGGTGAAGGTGAAAAGACATAAAAAGTACCCATAGAGTGATGTTAACTTGGGTTTTGTTTAACTGATCGAGGATTTTGCTCTCCTCGAGGGTCATTTCTAGCATAGAAAGATTCTCGACACCCTTTCCTTTATCGCTTGCTGATGGTTGTAGGCTTGGGATTTGGTAATGCCTCCCTGACCTGGTGATACAATTCACAAAAGAGGGGAAAAATAAAAAACCTGTTTCCTCCTCGATCTCGGGTTATTCAGCCACCTTATTGATCTCTACTAGTATCTCTTCAAATGATATCATCCCACATATGTTGACTATTAGGCTAGCATTTTTTAGACCTTGCTCTAAATCATTGAATTCGTCCCCCTATCTGGTAGCAACGACATTATCATTCCATGAAAAGTTAAAACACTCCACAACTTTAATGGCTTCTTCGTATAAACCCTTCCATTTGACGGGGAGATGTAGAAGTGAAGGAACTAAACGCCCATGTAGTTTTATAGCATCGAGTTACTCGAATATACTGTAAATATCACCGGTTTGTCACTACACCAAATCCTGTGAATGGTCACGCCCAGTGGGTCACGGCCCAAGTCCGTGACCAGCTAGTCGCGAACTTGGGCCGTGACCAACTCAATATTTGGCGTGACCATATTCATTAACACACTGAGTCATGGATGCTTTTCAAGTGGTCACGGACCAAATCCCTGACCACTGTGGGTCACGGACTTGGGCCGGTGCCAGGGCGTGACCATTTTGGCGCCTTATCTGTGCCAAAATTCCCTCCAAGCTTGGTCGCGGATGGGTCATGGACCTGGGCCGTGACCATAGGCATGATGAAGTAGAAAACACACACACTAAGGGTCACGGCTGAGGGCCGTGACCATTTCTTGGGAGGGGTCACGGCTATGGGCCATGACCATACGCAAATTAATGGGCTAGTATGATTTCATTAAATGGTTTTGTTGGTGGGTCACGGATGAGAGCCGTGACCAGGTTCAATATGAAAAAAAAGCGCGATGTCTGTATTATATTCCATTCGCTATCTTTATTTCTTTCATTTCCCCCAACGAAACCCTCCCCATATGTTGCCTTCATATCTCCATCTATCTCTCTCGCTCGCCTCCTCCCTCCGTCTCCCTGGCAGCATCCCCCTCTCTGCTCTCTTCCTCTGCACGGGAGTTTAAAATCGGGTTGAGTTGGTTTTTGGATTTGGATCTTGAGCGTCAGCTAAACCCCAGGTAAGGTGGGGTTTCCATCGAGGTCCAAGTTTAAGCTCTAGGGCAGGGGATTTGGTAATCGGTCGGAGTTAATGGCATGAAGATCAAGTTTTGCATAAGGTAAGTTCAGGGTTGCTTGCAGATGTCAGGTCGTTAGGGTTTCTGCAAAAACTCCTCCTCCTTCTCACGCAGCAGGTGCTCGAAGCAGAAGTTGTTGATTTATGGGAAAATAATATATAATCCATTTATTGGTATTTTGTTTCCCTCAAGTCAAGTGTCAAACGAGCCCCATCATTTTTTTGAATAGCTTAAGAAAAAGCTGGAAGCTTATAAACACAGTGACAGACGAAAATGGTTAAGGTTCGGATGAACACGGCCGATGTGGCCGCTGAGGTCAAGTGCTTGCGCCGATTAATAGAAAATGGTTAAGGTTTGATAGCCGTTGTTTGTTGAATTGAAAAGTTATTTGGTTGATATTTTTCCAGACTTATGTATTCAAGCTGATGAATAGTAGTGGAGTGAC
The DNA here is from genome assembly GCA_949130495.1 of Sambucus nigra. Classification (NCBI taxonomy): domain Eukaryota; kingdom Viridiplantae; phylum Streptophyta; class Magnoliopsida; order Dipsacales; family Adoxaceae; genus Sambucus; species Sambucus nigra. Next base: position 184,770,498 of record OX422209.1, on the reverse strand, counting down.
TGAATCTGGGGAGAGTGAGAAGGTTTTTTTGTTGATGGAAAGTGGTTTAAGATTGCATACCACTGAATACCTTCGGTAGCCCTCTCCCTCTCATTTAAATTCATCAATACTATTGTCAGAGATAGAAATTTCATAATTCAATTCTAAACTTGCAACTAATTATTCATTGACTCCCTGACTTGTGTGTTAATATTTGTAGAGTCTTTACCTCTAATTGTCACTTTCTTTTACATTTATAGACGAATTTTATGGGAAAATAATATATAATCCATTTATTGGTATTTTTTTCAGTTTGTTTTCTTATTTAATGTTTTTGAGTTGATGAAATTTTAAGTTGTTGATTTGCTCAATTTGAGTTGTTGCAGAAATTTGTTGCTCAAATTGGATATGGTATGAAATTTTATTAGTTAATTTATTGATTTGTTCAGTTTGATTTGTTGCTTATGCTCAATTTTTTCCTGATTTTTTAGGACAAAAAAAGATGTATAAAACTCAAAATAACCTTAAAAAATTGCCAACGTTCTCGATTTTTTGGTCTGTGAATTATTAAGACGTGTAATATTTTTAAGTTTGTATATATATTTGTTTATTAACAACGTTCTTGATTCGCAATTTGTGATTTTTTTTTTATTATTTTGCCAATAATAAATATTTGAAACACCTCGTACGCGTCAAACGTTACACGTAGCAACCGATGGTGCACTCACAAGACCCCCAATTTTAGGATTTGACCAAAAAAAAAAAAAAAATCGTCACGCATAAAAATGGGCCGCGACCATTTTTTTATTTTTTTTTTCACAGTTGTGGGTCACGGACTTGGACCGCGGCCATTTTTTTTATTTTTTTTGTCACGGTTGTGGGTCACGGACTTGGACTGCGACCAATTTTTTTTTATTTGTTTGTCACAGTCGTGGGTCGCGGACTTTGACCGCGACCAATTTGTCACGGATGAGGGTTGCGACCAATTTTTTTTTAATTTTTTTGTCACGATCGTGGGTTGCGGCCAAAGTCCGCGACCAATTTGTCACGGTTGTGGGTCACGGATGAGGGTCGCGACCCGTCACGGCATGGGTCACGGCCCAAGTTCGCGACCATTTATCGTGATCCCTCTCGGTCGTGACCATTTTTTGGTCACGGACTTGGGCCACGACCCATGAAAATGGTCACTCCCGAAATGGTCACGGCCCAAGTCCGCGACCCATAACTTTGGTCAGGGATTTTGGCCGTGACAATCTCCAGTTTTAGTGTAGTGTGTCGGAATAAATCCACCCTGTTCTGGATCATATCATCTAAACTGACTTCATCGGTCGATACCACCCAATTGTTCAACTTTCAAGCCCATTTTCAAACTTTTAAGAACAACATACTGGATCTTTGACAATCAACGATCATCTAGGAGGGAAATTTCAGCCCAAACTCTAGGAGTTGGTTCAATGCTTCTGATAATTCCATGTATTTACCTCCAAAACGGGTGCGGACAGCGATGCATGCTTTGATAACGAGTGATAAGGCTTAATCGGCAAAGATGGTAGGGTCGAGGAGAAAGTATGGGCATGTTTGGAGAGGTATAAGAGAGTATATGGGTATAATCGGTGATTTTCTTGGTATGATCTGGGTATATGGGTCAAATTCTGGGTTTTCTTCTCGGAAGATGGCATTTATATGATTCGAAAATGGATTGTGGGTAGTGTTTAGTTTAGTATTGGCTAGCGGGGTGATGACACCCCAGTCAATCAGGCCTTGGATCACATTTTGGAGGTGGAAACACTAGTGGGTGGTATGGCCGGCAGTTTGGTGAAAGTCATAATGGGCTTCTGGTTTGAAATTTTTAGGAAGTGGGTTTGGTAATGGATGAGGGTCCAATGGTTTGATAACATTTCGGATCAAGAGGGCTTGGTAAACTTTGGAGAGGGCAGTGTGAAGCTTGGTGTATTCCTCTCGGACTGGGTTAGGGCAGCTTTCTGGTGCCAATAAAGCGGCAGGCTAAGAGATGTTATTGATGGTTGAAACTGAGGTACAGAGTGGCTTTTCAAACTTGCTGGGAGCGAATTGTCCAAATACTTTATTTGGTTCAACTTAGGTCTTCGTAAGGCCTTCTTCCATCTCCACTCCTCCTTCTCGGAGGGCTCTAAATTGAGGGTAGTATTGTCCTCCCATCATCGCTCGGACATGGGGTAGGAAGTTCTTCTTCACAATGCTGACTTGCTCCTCTTCGAAAGGCCAGTTGGTCATGGTGGCCACTTTCTCTCTCCACCTTGCTATGAAGTTACTAACTGACTCCCCAAGATTCTGCTTGAGAAACTCTAAATCACGGCGGGTAACCTCTAATTCTTCAATGTACTTGTACTGTGACATGAATTCGTGAGTAACATCTTCCCAACTGCGAATTCTGGAGTACTCGAGAGATAAGAACCAACTGAGAGCATTATACTTCAAGTTCTGTTGGAATATTTGGGCCATTATTTCCTCGAAGGACCCTAGGAGAGTCATGGCTCGGTGATAGCTGCAGAGATGAACGATCGGGGGTTCGTTACCCCCAAATTTCTCGATGTTGGGCATTTTGAACTTTTCTGGTAATTGTGCTTTAGGATAGGAAGACATATGGGTGTAGTCCATGTAGTTTCCAAAGAGTCTGACTTTGTCGAATTTATTGGTCAACATCTTAAGGTTTTCCTTAACTTTGTTAAACTCTTCCTCCTTTAGATAAATGGTCACGGGTAAGTTAGTCCCTGGCCGGGTAAGAGTTAGCATAGGAAGCTGGGCTAGCAGTGGTCCATTAGCAGGAGGAGTACGCTAAGCGTGATGGTATTCCTTGGGAACCCATATAAGCTCAGGTGCAGGCAAACCCATAGCGCGAGGGAAAAGGACCTCGGGCTCTTCGGTAACAGGAATTCGATTTCATTGCATCTCATGAACCTCGATTTAAAGGTTGTCAATCTTGGCAGTGAGTTGAGTTAGGACCGTCATCAAATTCGGCTGCACATTCTGTACTTGGTTTGTTTTCTCCATGGAAAGCACAGGAATTCCGAACTCAGGGGAAGTGAGGAGACTAAAGGAGCTTCAGGTCGATTCGACTGAAGACCGAAGCCAAAAGGGAGCTAGGCCAAGGATATGCAATCGACCTGAGAAGGATAAAAATTAGGATTTATTTTTGGAGAAGTGGAAAGAAGGAAACATGTTACTGACATTTTTGGAAAAGATGAGGACCAAATGTTTTTTTTTGGTAAAAAGTAGGAAAATATGTTTGGTATAAGGAAGGAAAAATGTTTTTGGTATTTTTGATAAAAGAGGAAAAATGTTTTTGGACACTTTTGGAAAAGAAAGAAGGAAAAAATGAGAGACGAGTCTCAGTATGATTATTATTATGTTTATTATGTTCTCACTTGTATTAGGTTTACCTAAATGCCAAAAAAAATATTGGACAGGACCCGAGCCTGGAAAAATTAGGTTAGAAAAATATGTAAAAACTATGGTTGGACTTGTTACCAAGCTCATGGGCAGGGTCCCATTTTACAAATAGCACAAAAATTTGGGCAGCATGCCGACCCTTCATTTAGGCAGAGTTTCGGATAGAAACCGGTAAACTAAATATGAGTGTCCTAAGTTTTGACACCTATATACGGGTATGAAGTTGTTGGGTTAAGTGGAAGTTGTTCCACCCTTTGGCATGACTTCCACGATATACGTCTTGCTTTTGAGGGAAATCGGTACTTTTGGACAAGCCATTTGATATACCTGAGTGTACATTAATTGCCTCACTATATACCTCATGGGGATAATGCGTGTGATAGCAAATTCGATATACTCGATGTACGTGAACGAGTTCCCTATGATATACTTCCTTTCATGACTTTGGTCAAGCAGTACGATGTGGGGGGAACCGTTCGATGTGAGTCGAAGGTACTTGGCCAATGGAAGTTGAGATTCATATCGCTTAAGCAAATTACGCCCTGTCGGGCCAGTGCCCATTATGAAGTGGCCCCCAAGTTACGGACAAAATTTGATCAATATCAATGATCTTTGGTGATGCAGTATGCAATATGCATGATTCTTGATTAGTATCTTATGGAGATAGTATATTTATCGATGAACATCATGCCAAGCAGGGGATAATGTACAGGTATATAAATAAAAAAAATTGTACTAAGCATGGATTAAGTGAGAGTGAGTGGTGTGAAACTATCTCCAAGTGAGTGTGTGGTAGTGAACCTAAGCATGGATCAACTACAAGTGGTGTGTGGTAAGTGTGAGTGAGCATGGATATGTATAAGTATGATATGTGGAGGTGTGTGTTAGTGACACCTAAGCATGGATTTCTAAGTGGTGTGTGCAACATGTGGATATAAGTGATCTTAGGCGCACGTAGTGTGAAGTGTACATGGAGAATTTCTACAAGTGTGTGAGTGAGTAGTGATACAAGCATGAGGTATATATGTGCAAGAAATAATAGAAGAGAGAAAGGGTACATACAAGTAGGTGCATATGCGCACAAGAAAACAAAACACCCATGCATACAGAGTCTAGCCCTTTTATGAAAGAAATATCCCAGCAGAGTCTCCACTGTGGCCATCCCAATCGAGATCATGCGTCGGGCGAGGATTTAAAGGTCTCGCACCCCCTTTTTACTTAGGAACGCTTCGATCGTCATCGGTGTGGGGTTAATGTAAAGAGATGGAGTCACTAACCTATTTTGCACAAAACAGGCAAAAGAACATGTTGCCGCCTCGAGGAGCGGCATCAAAGACAAACTGATGCATACGAAACCAATAGTTTGAAGGTTCAGGGGCTAAGTTACCGAATGGGAAGGTGTTAGGCACCCATCCCGCCATTTCGTCTCTCATGCGCTTGTGTTATTATTTTTATTTATTTCTCCGTGAAGTGTGTGTGCGGGTATATATAATGGAGATCGAAATCGTTCAACTCGTACCATAGGAAAGATAGAGTTAAGTCATACATAGGAATGTTTCCAAGATAAAATATATAGAAAATATGATTTATGTGTTTATCGCGATATTGATCGTTATTATGAAACGAAAATATGTATTGTATGAAACGCTAACAGACATAATATGTATGTTAATGTGAGAATATGATGAAAATGAGGAATTTAGGAAAATTGGAAAATTGGACTCGAGTCTCGGATTTTAATCCAAAATGCCTATGTAGCCTATAAAGGCATCAAAGTCCACGTAGTTTGGGTGCGTCATGGGGGTGGGGTTTATCCCAAAGATCCGAACATGATTTTATTATATATGCGTGTGTGTAGAAAAGTATGTTTTAGTTTTGAAAAAGTGTGATGGATAATCCCGTTCGGAATTTATGGGCGTAGCCCTCTTCTTGTTTGTTTTGGGTTTTTTTTATAGAAAATAAAGTTTGTGAAATATACTAATAAAAAATGTATATATTAATGTGTATGAACTAAAGTAATAACTAAATTATGGATCTAATGAAATTTATACAAAACAAAGAATTTAAAGAGAAATGGAAGGAATTGGACCTTCTTTGAAGCTTGATCTTTGATCTTGGATGAACTCCCTTGAATGTGATATGAATGTGTCTTGAGAGAGAATGTGATTTGCTAAATTTAGTTTGAAATGGATGGGAATGGAATCTTAGTGGAACTTTACATGGAGGAACTTCGCTGATTTCGAGAGAATATTGTTGAGATCACTGATGTTGATAGATCTCTGGTGTTTGTATGCTTGGTAGTGATGGCATGCCCTCCTTTTAAAGGGTTAGGGGGTTTCCGATCGGCATTTCCTTAGTCCTACCCATCGGCGGGTGACTCTAGACACATTGTCGATAGGCAGGGAACAGGACCTGCTAATTGGCAGTCTTATGCAGATTTTCCTGGAAAAATGGCCATAGAACTTAATCTGTTGATCCTAATTATGCATAAGTTATGCCGTTAGAAATGTACTCAAGAGACCTTGAAGATTCCTTTGGACCGCTCCCGAGTCTGGGAGTTGACTTTGGGTCAAATGTGGCTCAGAAGCGCACGTCAATCCTTTGGACGACAGATTGCCAGACGAAAATGGATTGTTCGTCCGAATGGAAAGTCAGAATCGCGCACGAGGTGAATTGTTGGAAAGGTTAGGATATGTATTTCGACATTCCAAAGACTTTTTCTCTATTCAAAAAGTTGACCTTGGTCAACCGGGGTCGGGAAGCACCAGGTGTCCTCTCGGAGTAAAATGGATCATTCGTCCGCACCATAAGTCAGAATTACGCATGGGGTGGACAGTTGGAAAGGGTATTCAGTGACCTTAGGAGATTTATTTAGTCTCATTTGAGATAAAGAGTTTACTTTGGTCAAACCGTACCCGAGAGCGCCCGATGGCCTCTGGATCAATTTTGGGGAAAAATCGAGCGTTCGTCTGAACGGTTATGCCGTTTCACACACGGGGTGGAATGTTGAAAAGGGGTTTCAGTCCCCTTCGAAGATTCAAAGAAATTTCACTCTAACAATGAAGTTGCTTGGGGTCAAATCGGTGCCCTGGAGCGCCCGGTGGCCTCCGAATCAATTTTCAGTAGTAAAATGGTTCGTTCATTCGAACCGTTATGCGAATTCACACACGGGGTGATCCATTGCAAAGGGTATTCAGATCCCTTCGAGGATTTGAAAATATTTCGCTCTGACGATAGAGTTGACGAGAGATAAACGGGGCTCGAGGGCGCCCGATGGCCTCTAGATCGGTACTTGGAGTGCGACCTAGGATTTGTAGTGAAATGAGGAGATGTTAGGGACCTAAGGAGAGACTTAGGTGGTCCTAGAATGTAGTGTCTACATTGTGAGAACTATTTCACACACTAATTCACATAGTCGTATTAGGTATATCTGCCTAGATCCGTGATAATCCTCGCTACATGTTTTACATTTGTGCCTAGTTACACAAATTACACAACTTTTCTCGATTAATGTTTAAATATAATTTATTTCTTTAGATCCACCTTAGATCTGTTTAGTGTGTAAGTTTGAACTATATTGCAGACACAAATCATGACTGTGTGTATTCTGATTTGTGAACCTTGTTTCTAAGTTCATGCTTGATTAAAACGTGTTGTTTTAAATCACATCTAAAACGGTTTGGTTAAAATAAGGTTAGAACTATAAAAGGTTTAGAAAGTTAAACCTATTCCGCTTAAGGACCGAAATTGAAACAAATAAATATTGACTATCCTTATTCTTCTAATTGAACCTTACCTGACTTCGGACCAAGGACTTTAGAACATAACTATTAAGAACTTGCATAATAAGTTGATCGGATAAATCTTGCTTTAAACTAAACGAAAATTTTAAAACAGTTTTGTAATTTTGACTTGTACTTAAGTTGCTATATACTTTAGTCAAATATTGTGTGTATATATTTTATCTTAGAATATTTGTGTTCTTGATTGTGCTTGCCTTATTTGAATATATTTGTGGCACAACATTCGGTCACGCACTTAGAACGCCACATTCACGTAGGCACGAACTATTGTAAATATCTTGCTATATCTGATTGTTCTTATTTTTGAATATTTTTTTCTTCTGAAAATCAGTTTAAATCAAGGCAGCTTGATTTAAAAGAAAGAAAGAATATAAGATTTGTTCTTGATATCTAGGATATCCGAAATGTGTTGCATAGCATTCGGGTTGTATAATTAATTGTGGGTGTGTCATTTAGAATAACACACACCACACAAGTACTTCACTAAGAACTAGGACACAATAGGCACTGAGCCGAACCTGAGCTAAGGAGATAAGGAGGGAGAAGTTGGGCCTTGTAGAACACAAAGTCAACAAGGACAAACTAAAGGCATATCAAAAAAAGCAACCAGGGAGAACTTGGTCTAGGTGAGGTAATAACTATATATCTATCTACTTTACGTTGACTTGTTTGATGTTTGTATAATCGTTACTTTTTCATTTTGATTTCAGTGGAAGTAGACTAGGTTGACTCTTAGGAGAGTCCGTCGTTTTTTCCGGTGAAGGGTTTTTGAGACGTAAAATAAATACCGTGTGCTGTATTTTTTGCATGTATCTCCTAATAAGAAGTCAAATGATTTCACGTGGTATCAGAGCTAGAATTTAAAAAAGATCATTTTTTTAAACTATTGTTAAATTCATTTTACCTTGTTTTAATGGAAGATTATAGTCAGTTACTTAAGTTAGGTAATTTTATTAGACCTCCAATTTTCGATGGCTCAAATTTTCCCTACTGAAAAATTAGAATGGTAGCATTTATTCAAGGCAAATTAGGAGATGATGTTTGAGATTTGATTGAAAATGGGTATAAGCATCCTACTATTCCTACAGCAGAAGGTAGCACTATTTTTAGAAAACTTAAAATATTTGAATTAAGTGTTGATCAGAAAACGATAAGTAACTTCAATAATAAGGGCAAAAATGCGATTTTCATGAGTGTAAGTGAGATTGAATTGAAACGTATATGTCATTGCACTACTAGAAAAGATGCTTGGGATACTTTAGTAATTGCACAAGAGGGCGACGATAGGGTAAAGCAATGTAAAATGCAAATGCTGGTCGAACAATACAATATGTTAGAAATTAAAGAGAACAAACCATTCGATGATTTCTATATGCGTTTGACTGATACCATTACCCAACTGCATGCGAATGGTATTAAATATTCTGATAAAGAAGTGTGCGCAAAAATTTTAAGGTCCATTGCCCTTAGATTTGACAATAAACACTATATCATTGAAGAAATTAATGATCCATCTCTCACACCAGAATTGCTAAGCTCAAAATTGAGAACTATGGAACTTATATCAACCTTTAGGAAGATTGTTACTTCTTATGCTAAGAATGAGTTAACCAACTCTTCTAAAGTTGCTTTTAAAACTGTCTGTCTTAATAAAAATAAGCACAGGGTAGTTCAATAGCAATCTGAGTAGGGCAATGAATCTGATATGGATTCGGATAAAATTGACAAGATTGACAATCAACTTGCTCTTATGTCTTCTCAATTTAAGAAACTTTTGAAGCGTAGAAATTCTATTGCTAAGAGACGTATGCAAGCGAATACTCAGTCTAGTTAGTCCACTCGACCCCATAACAGAAATTCAAATCAAAGTTTTGATTATGATAGTAGAACTAGTAAGATTAACAAATCCAAATTGGTTTATCACAATTATGGAAAACTCAGTCACTTCTTTGCTCAGTGTAGGACTAAGCCATAATACAAGCATTCTAAACAATACAAGGATGACATAACTAAATCTTGGGATTAGTCTTCTGATTCTGAATCAAAAGAAGACCAAGATAATTCTGATTCAAATTGCCTTGCATTTTTAGGAAAAGTTTATGATTGTTGTGGATATGTGTACTTAAGTGGAATTACTGATTCCAAAGATGACAATGATTCTAATGATGTACTTAATTTGATTGATGTTTCTAAATCTTTGTTAGCTAGACAACCTTCTAGGCTTGAATTGACTGCTCCTTTGATGCAAAACGTGTTGTGTATGATACTAAATCTGATGATAGCAATACTTCTCACACGAATATTAATGATAATGAAAATTTTGTTGGATATGATGATTATTTAGAATTATATGTTGGAACCTTGCAAAATAGAGAAGAATTATCTACTTTGGTTAAACTGCTTAGTGAGTACCTAGAGAATCAATATAAGATCATTCAACGGAATTCCATTGAAATGAGCAATGTCAAAACTGATTTTGAAAATAGTCACTTCATTTTAAATATCAGATTACGACATTAAATGAGAATTTGATTTCTTTAGAAGAAAAATATAATGCAGCGCTTTTACAAGTTGAAAAATCTAAAGAAGTTTGTGAAACAGCTTTCAAAATGTGTTGTAGTCGTGATATAGAATTTTTTGACCTTGACAAACCGCTTTCTGAACAACGTTATAATGGTGATACTAGAGGGTTTGGATATGAGGGTCCTCTTAAAAAAGTTGATCCAAATAGACCAATCTTATTTATAAAAGCCCAAAAAGAAATGGATTTTTCGTTGGATAGTAAATTGTCTGAAAAGGCTAAAGGAAAACAAGTTTTAATTGAAAGTGATTATGAAAGTGACATTGATAGTTTCATTGAGAACTTTTTAGGATCATCTATGTCCATATAATTCCCCCCTCCAAGAGATTTTATAGACCTCCTAAGCCTATATTTCATAAAGATTCTGTTAAGTGTGTATATAGAAAACTCCACCATTCAGACCTGCCTTCCTCGAGTAAATTCTATACTAAGTGTGATGTTTTTGGACACCAAAACTGTGAGTGCCTAAGGGTTCATAAGGAAAATTATCATTTTTACTTTAACTCAAAAGTTAGGAGATTTGGTAATAAAACCTTGCATTCGTTTTATAAGCCTAGACCCAGGACTAATAGAAAATCAAAACCAATAGGCAGATCCCTTTCCTGATCTCAAATTAAGTCACAAAATAATTTTAAAACCATGCCTATTTGGATCAAGAGTGATGATCTAAGACCCCAGCTAAATCGTTTTCATTTAAAATCTTGTGTGTTCTTAACAGCCCTACGCTGTGAGATGCAAACTACTGGTTGGGACTTAAACAGCGGTTGTTCGCTCCATATGACGTGGGTTGTTACCAAACTAAAGGATAATGTCCATTGTAAAAGTGGCCATGTTACCTTTGGAGATGGTAAGACCTCCCAAATCATTGGTAAATGCATCCTTAACGAAGAGGATTTACCTAATGTCAATGACGTGTTATTAGTCAAAGGGATGAGAGAAAATCTGCTTTCTATCAGTTGGTTTTGTAATAATGATTGCCAAGTCAAATTTAAAAAAAAACCTCTTATGATGTGTTGATCGAAACGAGAGAGGATTACAAAAAAGGCAATCATACCGCAGACAACTTTTATAAAGCATCTGGTGCTTTGTCTTGTAATGTGACACTTTTGGATGATTCTGACCTATGGCATAATCGGTTGGGACACATCATTTTTTATACTTTAAACCATTTTTCACAAGACCTTGTTGGAGACTTACCAAAAATAAATAAATGCCCAACTGCTGTTTGTGGTCCATGTCAAGTGGGTAAAATTACCAAATCGCCTCACAAGAAAGTTAAAGATATTCACACCATCGCTCCTCTAGAACTTCTCAACATGGACATAATGGGCCCAACGAGAACTGTCAGTCTAAATGAAAATTCATACATTTTAGTCATTATGGATGATTTCTCTCGTTTTACATGGGCCGCTTTCATGAAAAATGAGTCAGAAACCTTTAACCATTTTTTGAAAATTCTGACTAAATTAGAAAATGAGAAAGACACCCAAGTAACATGAATTCGAAGTGATAGAGGCAGCGAGTTTAAAAAAATTGGAGTCATTGAATATTGTGATGCCTAAGGCTCATCAGTTTAGTGCTCCAAAAACCTCCCAACAAAACGGCGTTGTAGAACGGAAAAATAGAGTCATACAAGAAATGGCTAGAGTCTTTATTCATGCTAATAATTTACCACTATATTTTTGGGAAGAAGCATGCATGATTTCCCTTCGTATTAGTAATCGCGTTTACCTAAAAAAGAATACCAAAATGACCCCTTATGAGTTTTGCTTCAACAAAAAGCCCAATGTAAAATATTTTCGAACCTTTGGCTCAATATGTTATGTTTTCAATGATCGTGAAAATCTTTCTAAATTTGAAGCCAAAGGGGATAAATCATTTTTTTTCTATTCTCAGAATAGTATGGCATATAGAGTTTTCAATTTAAGAACCAAATCCATTGTTGAGTCCATTAATGTTATAGTAATTGACAGCATAGTAGAACCTGTTAGTAAAGATCCACCTGTTGAAACTGAAAATAACTCAATTATTTTAAATAGTCCAAATACAACAGAAGATGAATCTTTTCCAACACCAACCCTTGTCGTGCCTAACTGGGTTTCAAAAGATCATCCCTCTGCTGAAATTTTTGGAGATATCTCTAAGCCTGCGCGAACTAGGAACTAGTTACGTAAAGTAGCTCATATGACTGCTTTTGTATCCCTCGTGGAACCAAAAATAGTTGATGAGGCTCTTTGTGATTCTTATTGGGTTTATGCAATGTAAGAGGAGCTAGATCAATTTAAGGATCATGACGTATGGTATCTAGTTTTGAGGCCTAACGATATCAAAGTAATCGGTACAAAATGGATTTTTAAAAATAAGACCGATGAAACATGGATAATAATTTGAAATAAATCTAGATTTATTGCACAGGGTTACTCTCAATAGAAGGAATAGACTATGACGAGACGTTTGCCCCGGCAACGCATCTTGAATCAATGAGATTACTTCTAACTGTTGCGTGTCACTTACAATTTAAATTATTTCAAATGGACATCAAATTTGCTTTTCTTAATGGTATTCTATCTGAAGAGGTTTTCGTTGAGTAGACCAAAGGATTTCAAGATCTTAAACAACCTGATCATGTTTATAGACTTAAAAAAGGCCTCATATGGTTTGAAACAAGCTCCTTGAGCTTTGTATGAATGCTTAACTTTTTTTTTATCTTCACAAGGCTTTGTTAGAGAAGTTGATGATCAAACTTTGTTTGTTAAGAAGTCTAATAAAAATGATGTTTTAATTGCTCAAATTTACATTGATGACATTTTTTTTGGGTCAACCTCTCAAAATGATATTAAACAATTTTCAAAAGACATGAGCAGTAAATTTAAAATGTCATTTATGGGGGAGTTACAATATTTCCTAGGACTCCAAATAAAACAACGTAGTGATGGATTATTTATATCACAGTCTAAATATGCTAAGGATTTAATTGTTAAATTTGGGCTTGAGGATGCTAAAATATCGCCTACACTTATGGCCTTAAAAACCAAGTTATTAAAATCAAAAAATGGCTCAGATGTAGATCCTACATTATATCGTAGTATTATTGGTAGTTTGTTATACTTAACTGCTTCTAGGCCTGATATTCAATATGCTGTCGGTATTTGTGCACGGTTTTAATCCAGTCCAAAGGAGTTTCATCTTACTTCTGCTAAAAATATTTTAAAATACGTTAAAGGCACAGTTGAGTATGGACTTTGTTATACCAATGACTCATCCAGTGAGCTGGTTGGGTACTCAGATGCAGATTGGGGCAGTAGCACAGATGATTGTCATTCCACTTAGGGTGGTTGTTACTATTTAGGACAGAAGCTTGTAGGATGGTCTAGTAAAAAGCAGACAAGTGTTACTTTATCAACTGTCGAATCTGAATATATTGTTGTTGGTGAATGTTATGCTTAGCTAATATGGATTAAATAGATGTTATCTGATTATGGTGTAATTAAGTCCAAAGTTCACATTTACTGTGATAATGAGAGTGTTATTTGCATAGCTAAAAATCTTGTCCAACATAGTAAGACGAAACACATTAATATAAGACATCACTTTATCAGAGAGTTAGTAGAATCGAAAGAGATTAATATAGAACATATATCCAACGATAAAAAAACTCGTTGATATTTTTACAAAATCGTTAGATAAACATCGATTTGAAAGATTGAAACATATGATAAGAATGACAGTACTCGATAATTAGTTTGTGTTTATTCTGCATCTTGATTACTATATCTCTGAGGTTTTTGGATAAAGATATCTACTAATAACGGTGTCTCTTAAAACCATGTTTAATGTAGGAGACGTTTATTTTGTAGTTTATAAACATTTTTTCCTCTTACTATTGTCTAATTTAGCCAAAATGGGGGAGAGTTGAGTACATGTTCCTGTCTTATGTGTTGATATTCTTTCTTACATATTATCTTGTTTTATTTCAGCACATTTATTTCTGTCATTTAATAATTTGGGAGAGCAAGTGCTACACACTTGATTTCTCGACAGAAAGGTATTTATGCTTTGCAGGTTTTCTCGTTGGTCATCGTCTTGAGTTGAGTCTTTTCTTTTCTAAATTGGGTGGGTAGTTAGACACACTTTTGTATCTGAAATTTTAGGAATTATGTTTTTACCTTAGTATATTATTTGATCTACTCAAGGGTTTTATCAAAATTAGTCCAGTGGGGGAGTTTGAAGGTTTATATATAAAGCACTCCTAGGGTTTGTTTTCGTGTTGTAGCTATATAGACCTTCAATTAGTCAGATTTAAATTTTGCAAATATTTTTTTGTAGTTAGGGTGAGTCCAGTTACCTACGCCAAGCTCCCAACGGAAGTCGACTCCAACTCAGCATTATTATTTCGATCTCCGAACTCGGCCAGTCATGAAAGGTTGTCTCTCGCACCCTTAATCTATAGCTCATAGGATTTTAATATGCACATAGGACTAGACTCCACACTTCATCCTATTATATCATGTCTAATGATTGTGTTTTAGTTGGTTTAAGAAGAATTAAAAAACTGCTCAAAAATAAATTTTGAAATTAATTAATGTGATTAAAAAAATCGGACTTATATTTTAACGCGTAAATTTTTTATCTAAAATTGTGTTGGTGTAATAATATATGTATGTATCATGTCTTTTGCTATGTTGATACCTACGTGTGGATACATGGCCTATATTATTAATATGTATGTTTGTGCAATGTTCCATGTATGTTTTTGTTGCCATTATATATTAAATATTTGTTAGCTGAATTGATCATAGGAGATTGTGTACCCTATAGGCCCGTAGACTTTATAGTTATATTATTATTTATTTGTGTACACTATCTATTTTAGCTGACATGTACCATATCTGACTTCGATTAGACCTTAACCTGTAGTGGTTGCGTTTTGACCATATCTGATTGGTGTGTACATTTGTTATTAGTGAGCCGAACTTTTACTCTGACTAAATGATACGACACGAATATTGCATATTTGCGCCCTTTCTCTTTTTGCATTCTAGCACTTTTACGTTCTTAATGCCTATATTTATGCTCGTTAACCATACAACCTCGAATTTGGACATATATATCTTTTGCAGGGGTTAATTTTTCTTTTGTAGGTATTGGAATGCTAAAAGTGAGGATCGATTGCATTTCGGAGAAGTTCCGTCACCGGACGCTACTTCAAGGGAATTTTAGTTAATTCACACTTCATTTCCGACTCATGGTATTTCCACGGATGCGTAGTTCATTGAGTTAGCATCGCGTGGCCGCAAACGGTGCATCGTTTTGAGTTCGGACAAAGAAGTTATAGTCAATTCCATTTTGAAGCTTTCCTCCCATGTGAAGAACAAATGAAAGCACAAAATAGAGTACCGGTCGGCCGCGTCCAGGGGGTCGATCGACCGTGCCCAGGGATTTTTTCGTGCGAGGGAGACAGTGGGCTTGACTTAAAGGACTGGTCGACCGCTCCCCGATCGCGGTCGACCGGTAGCATCAGATATTTGCCAACTTGTTTCCTTTTCATTTATTTTTCCTTTATTTCTTTTCTTTTCTTGTAATTTAGTATAAATACAAGACATATCTCATTTTTTAGACTTATCTTATAATAATATATCATTTCCCATAGAAAGGGAAGCTAGGGTTTGGGGAGTGTGCCATTTTCTCCCTCTGAGGGTTTGCTCGTATAGAGGGGTTTGCTCGTCGAGGTTGTGTAGAATATTATCCCCCATCTTCTCTATCAATCCGAGTTTCCAATGTTTGTATTTCTTTATTTACCTCATTTTTACTCGCTTTCTAGTTTAGATTTATTGCGTTTATTTACATGCTTTCTAGTGTAGATTTATCGCGTTTATTTAGCGCATTTTTATCATGCTTTCTAGGTTAAATTAGCCTAGGTTGTGTTGGATCAAACTTGACTCATGTTTATCGTGTTGCTTTTCAATGGTGATGGAAGATACGTGTTTATTTCGATTGGGTTGTCCTAGTTACTACGTCTAGGAGATTTGACGGGGTATATCATGTATGCTCCGTACTTACGACCTTGCGAGCATAATTTCCGGGGTATTTGTTGATGCTAAAATATTATTAGACTTTTATGTGAATTTAGGGGTGTGACAACTCTGGATTTAATTAACTGTCGAGACGAGACGCAATCGTAATGAATCTGTAGAACCATGTAACCATTTATACGCGTTAAGCTGAGCTGCGGGATATCCGACGCAACCTATAGTTTTTACCATTTTTATTAGTTTAGTTTAAATACATGCCTAGATTAATCTTTCCCTTTTTTCATCTTTCCTTTTGTTTATAATTATCTTTTACACTTTTATTGAGAAGTGTTAAACCAATTAAATTCTAGCAACTTGTCTTTGTGGATACGATACCCGGACTGGACGCTATATTCCCTTATAAGAGTGTAGTCATAGTTTAGGTTTTTGTATAGAGTCGGTGAGCCGAATATAAAATGATCGGCGTGTAGGTGATGCTCGCGCCGCGACGAGACCCACCCTATCACTAAACGACGTCGCTACCATGGTTATTTTCAGCGATAATTTTTGAAATGGGTCACAGTTGGCCTCTAAATCTTTTAAAACGTCGTCGTACTATATTTTTACTGGCCCATAGTTTTGTTAACATCCCACTATTTTATTCTTTAACGACCACGGTATTTCTCAAAACCAAAGATGTTTTTTCATATCGTTTAAAATGACTTCGTTTTATATAACCGTATGTCACGTTTATCCTTTAGTTGATTACAATTGGCTTAAAACGTGTCCAATGTTTTGAGTATCACTTTGTGTTTCTTTCACGACTACACGATCTATTTTTATCAAAGGCCAAAATCGTTTCGTGTTAATCCTTGTGCACCTAAATTACACCAATCAGCACATACCCACTAACTCTATAAATTCAGCCCTTTGGGTCTCATTTTTTTAAATTGAGAAAAATATTTTTGCACCCAAAATCTGCCATAGATAGATAGATAGATAGATAGATAGTTTTTTCTCTTGTGTGTATGTTTGAAGAAATAATCTTTTCATGGATTATTTCTAAAACTAACACTAAATTTTTGTGTATATGTGTAAGTTTTTTTTAAAACATTTTTATATCTTTTAAAAATTGTTTTAAACTCTCTCAGGGTTCATATATGTTCTTGAAAAAGTTTAACAAAACGAACCCTATCTATTTTCACTACTGATTTGTGCGAAAATTATTGATATAGTGAAATCTCTCTCTTCTTGGGTGTTTAGATCTGATTTTTTAGATCTTTTGTGAATAACTTGATATTTTGGGTGTATATTCTTTATATACTTATTCCATATCACATAGCGCTGGTATATCAAGAAAATCCTTTAAATGATTAAAGGTATTTGGCTATTTTTGTGTGTGGCCATCCCGATCGAGATCGCGCACCGGGCGGGGATTGAAAGTTCTCGCTCCCCTTTTTTTACTTTGAACGCTTCTACCATCGTCGGTGTTGGATTAATGTAAAGATATGGAGTCGCCAGCCTATTTTTCACAAAACAGGCAAAAGAACATGCTGCCGCCTCGAGAGAACGGCGTCGAAGACAAACTGATGCATGCAAAATCAATAGTTCGAAGATTCGGGGGCTAAGTTATGGAATGGGGAGGTGTTAGGCACCCATCCCGCCCTTTTGATCTCTCATGGGTTGTGTTATTGTTTTCCTCTATTTCTCCTTGAAGTGTGTGTGAGTACATATAATGGAGATCGGAATCGTTCGCCTCGTACCATGGGAAAGATAGAGTGAAGTCATCGATAGGAATGTTCCCAAAATAATATATATATATATATATATATGTATATGTATATGATTTATGCATTTATCGCGATATTGATCGATATTATGAAACAATAATATGTATTGAATGAAACGCTAATAGACATAATATGTATATTAATGCGAGAACATGATGAAAATGAGGAATTTAGGAAAATTGGAAAATTGGACTCGAGTATCGGGTTTTAATCCGAAACGCCAATGTAGCTTATAAAGGCATCAAAGTCCACATAGTTCGGATGCGGCATGGGGGGTGGGGTTTATCCCATATATCCAATGGGATTTTATTATATGTGTGTGCGTAGAAAAGTATGTTTTAGCATTGAAAAAGTGTGATGGATAATCTCGTTCGGAATTTATAGGCGTAACCCTCTTTTTGTTTGTTTTGGATTTTTTATAGAAAATAAAGTTTGTGAAATATACTAATAAAAAATGTAGATATTAATGTGTGTGAACTAAAGTAAGAACTAAATTATGGATCTAATGAAATTTATGCAAAATAAATAATTTAAAGAGAAAGGGAAGGAATTGGACTTTCTTCGAAGCTTACCTTCTTTGAAGCTTGATCTTTGATCTCGGATGAACTCCCTTGAATGTGAGATAAATGTGGGATGAGAGAGAATGTGATTTGCCAAACTGGGTATGGAAAAGATGGGAATGGAAGCTTGAATGGAACTTCACATGGAGGAACTTCACCAATTTCGAGAGAATGTTGCTGAGATCACTGATGTTGATGGATCTCTGGAGTTTGTCTACTTGGTAGTGAGGCCATACCCTCCTTTTATAGGGTCAGGGAGCTGTTGATTAGCACTGCCCTAGTTCTTCCCATCGACAAGTGACCCTAGACACACTGCTGATAGGCAGTGAATTGGACCTGCCAATTGGCAGTCTCGTGCATATTTTCCTATAAAAGGTCATATAACATAATTCTTTGATTCAAATCATGCGCGGAGCATGCCGTTAGAAAGGTACTCCAGATAACTTCAATAGTCCTTCGAACCGCTCCCGGGTCCGGGAGTTGACTTTGCGTCAAATGTGGCACGAAAACGCACGTCGGTCCTTTGGACGGGAGATCTCCGGATGGAAACGAATCATTCGTCCACATGGTAAGTTAGAATCGCGCTTAAGATAGACTGTAGGAAAGTGTAGGAGATGTATTTATACATTCCAAAGAGTTTTGCTCGGTTCGAAAAGTTGACCTTGATCAATCAGGGCCTGAAAGCACCCAGTGACGGAGTAAAATGGTTCGTTCATCCGAACCGTTATGTGGATTCGTGCATTAGAAAGGGGATTTTGATCACTTAGAGGATTCAAAGAGTTTTAGCTCTGACGATAGACTTGACCAGATTCAAATGAGGCTCGAGAGCTCCCGGTGGTCTTTAGATCGGTACTCGGAGTGCGACCTAGGGTTTTGCAGTGAAATGAAGAGGTGTTAGGGACCTAAGGAGAGACTTAGGGGGTCCTAGAATGTGGTGTCTACATTGTGAGAACCATTACACACACTAATTTACATATTCGTATTAGGTATATGTGCCTAGATCTGTGATAATCCTTGCTACATGTTTTATATTTGTGCCTAGTTACACAAAATACACACAACTTTTCACGATTAATGTTTAAATCTGTTTTGTTTCTTTAGATCCATCTTAGATGTGTTTAGTGTGCAAGTTTGAACTATAATGCATACACAAATTATGATTGTGTGTATTCTGATTTTTCAACCTTGTTTCTAAGTTCATGCTTGATTAAAATGCTTTAAATCACATCTAAAAAGGTTTGGTTAAAATAAGGTTAGAACTATAAAAGGTTTAGAAAGTTAAACCTATTCTCCTTAAGGACCGAAATTGAAAAAAAGAAATATTGATTGTCATTATTCTTCTGATTTAACCTCACTTGACTTCTGACCAAGGACTCTAGAACATAACTGTTAAGAACTTGAATACTAAGTTGATTAGATTATTCTTGCTTTAATCTAAACAAAATTTTTAAAACATTTTTGTAATTTTTACTTGTACTTAAATTGCTATATACTTTAGTAAAGTATTGTATGTATATATTCTATCTTAGAATATTGGTGTTATTGATTGTTCTTGCCTTATTTGAATATATTTGTGGCACAACATTCGATCACGCACTTATCACACCACATTCACATAGGCACAAACTATTACAAATATCTTGCCAGATTTGATTGTTCTTATTTTTGAATAATTTTTTTTCTAAAAATCATTGTAAATCAAGGCTTATTGATTTAAGATAAAGAAAGAACATAATATTTATTCTTGATATCTAGGATATTTCAAACGTGTTGCATAGCATTCGGGTTGTATCATTAAGTGTGTGTGTGTGTGTGTGTGTGTGTGTGTGTGTGTGTGTGTGTGTATGTGTCATTTAGAATAACACACACCACATAAGTACTTCACTAAGAAGTAGGACACAATAGGCACTAAGCCGAACCTGAGCTAAGGAAAGTAAGAGGGAGAAGCTGCAACGTGTAGAACACAAAGTTAACAAGGACAGACTAAAGGGAGATCAGAAGAAGCAGCCAGGGAGAGCTTCGTCTAAGTGAGGTAATAGCTATATCTATCTACTTTACGTTGTCGTATTTGATGTTTGTATAATCGTTCCTATTTAGTTTTGGTTTTAGTAGAAGTAGACTAGGTTGACTCTTAGGAGAGTACGTCATTTTTCCCAGGGAAGGGTTTTTGCAATGTAAAATAAGTATCGTGTGCTGTATTTTCTGCATCTGTCACCTAATAAGAAAAAGTAGGAGTTAAGTCTAGAAACCTACTCAATAAAACTGAATTAATTATTATTTTGTAAATCACTTAGGCTGATCTTAGATAATACCCTGGACTTTTAATTGACTTTTCAAACTTAAATCTGTTTTAGTAAAGTTAACAATTCAAGAAAAGTTTGAATTGGTCCCTCCTAGAATAACCTATAAAATTCGTAGGTAAATTGCGTTTACTCCATAACTGTTTACTTCCGTGTAGCCCTCGCTCAAGTGAATTCAGTTATATGCAGTAAGACATATATACATTCCTAAACACTGTAATACATACATATATTCCTCATACACTTAGTGGCCACTTATAACTGAAGCTAAACTTGGATCAACAAAACTATTTGTAGTTTCATCTAAGTGCATTGGTAGAATCTATGGCCCTACAATCACAGTTTTATAATTCATTAATAAACGATAACTTAGTTAATTAATTGATTAACTAATCATAAGATGACAACATAAAATCATGTATTTTTATTCAAATACTAACAGTATTACATTCAGGATCAAATAAGTACAAATAACAGAAAAATTATTCAGCTGGACGTTTTTCTTGAGCTTTGAAAGTTTGTGGCACTCTCTCTTATTGCACTCTCTCCATCCCAGCAAGAGGATCATCCAGGGTATAAGGGTAATTGATGTAGTTAAAATTCCTCAGTATTTGCCTATTATTGTTGCTCGGTATATTGATCAGATGAGGAGGTCGAATTATTTCATGCACATTATGAAGACCGTAATATCCCAGGTATTTGGTGATTATGCATTTGAGAATGGTATCAGGACGTATCCATGATATGTCCAGCTTAAATGGAGGCTTGTCACAATCCAGCAATCCAGGTTCATTCCATTACCATAGCTCACGGTTCTGGTCATATTTCAGTAAGGTCAGCAAGTTGGTATATCCCCATTTGTAACCTTCACGATGACTCTGGGCAAAATGATCATGAACATGGCTAAGGGCCTTATTATAGCCTTTCATATAGACCTCCCTGGGTTGTTTATGAAATTAAAAGGTTAACCTTTCAACCTGATGTTGAAGTTTCTTCAGTACATCACTCTTTACTTTCAACTTGATCGGCGATGGCTTCATCCTTAGCTTCTAGTTGGATGGACAAGTCAGCAATAGCCCGACTCTTTGATTTCAACTGGGTAGCTTGGTCATCTAACGTTTTTCTAGTTCTTACCTAATTTACAATAGGTTGGACAACCTTTTATTGTCTTCAAGTTTGCCCAGGTTTGTCTCTCTACAGTGCTTTAAGTTCTTCTACTAATCTGCTCTTATCAGTTTCCAAGAAAAAAGCACCTTCATCAACACCACTAACAGACGATTTCTTCAGACTGTTTAACTCATTTCTAAGCTGAATTTTTTCCTCTTCAAGCAATTTGGCTACTACCTAAGCTTCATTCGCTTCTCGGTTCAGCAAGAACTCTTTTCTTATGTACATGGAGGCATACTCCTCAAGCTTCTTCTCAAACCCCCATCCTTCACTCAATGCTTTATACTTAGCTTCATAGTAGGCATGGAGTGAAGCCAAAGAAAACTTGTGGTCTTCTTACAAATCTTCAATCATCTCATAATATAAAACAATATTTTCCACTTCCCTGTCCAGCAAGCAATGAATATAGATGTATGATTCCTTAACTTGTTCGTACACATCAGGACCAAGCAAGCTGACTAAGTCTTCTTCAAATAAAAGAGCATGGCCAGATTCCAGAAGATTTCTACTTTGCCAGAGCAGGTCAGATTCAGTAGAAACTATGGCCTTTTTCTTAGAATCAAATTGAAAATTGCAAATGTGAGAACATACGTGTGATTATTAAGCAACCATAATACAAGGTGCGTGACATTATGAAGATAACTCAACCAAGCAAGAAGGCATAAGTATGGTAAATGCAATACGTTTATCTAAAAGGAAACGTTTTCATTAATAAACCAAACAGTGTTACATAATAATGATCATATTATAAGGCTGAAGAATAAAAGGAAAAACAAAGGAGTTAAACCTTCTCCTTATCCTGAACATTAAAACCAGAAGGTAACTCGGCAGAAGGGATGGATTCATCAATTGTCTTTAAAGAAGACTCAACAGGATGAATTGAAGATTCCCAAGACCCTTGTAAGGACATAAATTTCTAATTGAGTCCCTGCATTGTTTTGACTTAATTCCGTGAACAAAACTGTGTTTGTAATATATCATATGGAGATTTTATTTTGTCACGATCCCACATGGTCTATGATGTATTGAAGAAATTGAAGACGTTGCGGCAAAGCTTCAAAGAATTAATTATGTCGAAGTTTAATTGGTGCAAGTTTATTCGTCTTCAAGTTAACTGCATTCCGAGATCACACGGGTATGAATGCGTATAATTAATGGTGCTCGGAATTATTTTTATAAAAGATAAGGATGTAATTTTATAAGGAAAAATGTTTTAAAATGTTTTAAAAGTGTTTTAAGTGTTTTACACTACGTTTTATTCTGATAAGCTCGAAAAAGAGTTTGACTTAATTGGTTCTCTTTTGGAAGACACGATTTAAGAAAAAGTCAAAATGACACGCACATCGTACAAACGACAAGCTGGCTCGTTCGAGCGAGATAGCCATGTCGCGCGAACGACAGGTCGATCTCGTTCGAGCGACACTTTTTAAGCGGTGATTTTTTCCTATTTAAAGCGTGGTTTCGTCAGAGTTTACAAAGTGTGCATTCTGGAAAAATAGTTTACGATCCAGAGACCTGTTTGCACATATTTTTCTAAGGTTTCAAAGCTTAAACACATCCTTAGAGTTTGCAAAGATTCTAGTTATCATTACTATATGCTTATGTGATCTTGATGCAGCAAGAAGGTTTGTTCTATACTTGAACATATGAGTTTTGCAGTGAAGAAAAAAAAAGGACTTCTTGTTCGACATCGTAGACGTATCAAAGCCATTCGGTGGACACCGAGACATACGTGGACGCGTGTGTTGTGGACAGGTATCGTGGAAGGACTTTCTGTGTGGGCACTGTGAGAGGGGTGGTTGAAGATCAGAAGAGCGTCAAGACCCGTGGGGATCGAGTCGTTGAGTGAGTCTTTTGTTTGTTCGTTGTAATTCCACATTCATAGTGATTGTGTGGCTGGGGCCGTCCGAGGTTTTTTCCCATCTTGGGTTTTTCCTCGTACATTCGGCGTTGTGAGTATTGTTTACTTTACTTTACTTGCTTTAATCATTAGATAAACGTTTAGGACTAATCAAGATAAAATTAGTTTAAAGTAAAAAATGGTTTTTCACAAATTGGTTTGGTGCTAATTAAAAGTTGGATAATTTTTTGTGAAAATTGATTTGATTTGAAACACACGCTTAAGGACCACTCTTTCAAATTGGTTTCAGAGCTAGAAAACATAATTTATTTATTTTGTGATCTCGTGTGTTTTCAAAGATGAATTTTGGAAATAACGCACTTTTTTGAACTCCTATTTTTTATGGCACTATCTACACCTATTGGAAGATGAGAATGAAAAGTGCATTGAAATCAATTGATGAGCGTGTGTGGCTAGCAGTTGAGAAAGATTGGACACCCCCTATCACTATTTTAGGTGAGGTTACTAATTTAAAGCCTGTCGAGTCATGGACCGAAACTGAACACAGACTTTCACAATATAATTCTAAGGGCTTGCACGTTATTTCTTCACATGTCACACCAGAAGAATATAATAAAATTACGACTTGTGAAACATCAAAAAAGGCTTAGGATATTTTGGCACTCACTCACGAGGGCACTAGCATGGTTAGCGCGTCGAAACTTCAAAATCTTACTACACAGTTTGAGACCATTAGGATGTTAGAGAATGAGACTTTTGATGAGTTTTATGCTAGGTTATCCAATATTGTCAACTCGTCGTTTAACCTAGGTGAGAAAATTCCTGAAAACCGTGTCATTAAAAAAATCCTTAGGTCATTGCCTAGTAGGTTTAATGCGAAAGTGACCATTTTAAACTCCATGGGTAAGTTAGAGTCGACGAAACTAGAAGAGATTATAGGTGACTTACAAATCTATGAAATCGACATGATTACCTCCAAGCAAGTGCCTAAGAAAGAAAAGGGTATTGCATTAAAAACCCGGAAAGAAAAACTTAAAGTTTCGAATTACGATTCCGATTCCGATTCCGATTTGGAGGATGTTGCTTTGTTGGCAAAGAAATTTAAAAAATTTATTAAGTTTCAAAAGCAATCGAAAGATGCTAAGAAATTTGAAAAATTCAAGAACAACAAAGTTGATCCCAGCTCTAAGGATAAGTTTGAGAAGCCTAAGAGTGATGAGTCGGATAAGTGTTTTGGGTGTGAGGGGTACGATCATAAAGTTAAGGAGTGTCCCACTAGACTTAAGAAAGAGGGCAAGCAACCCATTGTATATAGTGCCACCTTAAGTGATAGTGATCCGGAAGAAGGAGAGAGTTCCCCCATTGATCGTAACTTTGTTGCGTTTATGGCATGTTATGTGAGCGACGACGATTATCATGTGAATGACACTTTCGAGGAGATTTTGAGTGAATTCCATGTTAGTGAGGGAGAAGAGAGTGAAGAGGAGGAGATAGATGTGAAAGAATTTCAAGTTGCATTTAATGAGCTGTATGCCGAGACGGTTAAGGTGAAAAAGGCACATGCAAAATTGCAAGCTAAGTTGAATGAGCGTGCCATAGAAAATAATGATAGTTTGATTGAGGATCTTAGGGCACGAGAGAAGACTCTTAGGGAGAAATTAGAGTATGTCGAGGGAGAGAGAGATAAACTCAGTGGTATGATGGAGTCTTTGACAAAGGAGATTTTAGAGTTTGAGGAGTCTAGGCATTTGCTCGAGTCTAGAATTCATGAGTTAGAGGAGAGATTGAGAGACTCGTCTAGAGTTAAGTTTGATTTGGAGGCTAGGTCGGAGAATTTAAATAAGATCCTACGAACCGTCCAAATTAAGGGAGATAGGGGAGGTATAGGTTTTGATGAGAGAGTTGTTCCCATTCCCCCCGCACGTGTGAGAAACACTAGGAAGGTTAGAAAAGGTCCACATATAGGTAATCATTCCCACTGTCATTAGACTTGCACGTTTTGTGGTAGGAAATGTCACCTTAGGCATTATTGTTACGACCTTAGACAAGCTCCTAAGAAGTTTAGGAATAAATTTACCCCGGTTCCCCAAATCCCCATGCGTCGTTTTACACCAACTTGGGTTAGGAAATCGGATTTAGTGGCTTTAGGAATAAAACTTCATGATTCTCGTTTGGTTTCACTTGATCCTTGCCATGCTAAATCTAAAGGATGATAGTGTTGCCATGTTTGTCATATGCCAGTTTGCTTCACGATATATTCATTGCTAGCATAATGACTTGTGTATCATTTTGTATTATAGTTTTTCATTTGTTTGAGTCCTATAGAAAAAATACAAAAAGATTTTGTTTTTGAGAAAACTTTTGAAAAACCAAAAAGATTTTACTTTTATTTGAGTCAAATTTGTTTGAAAAGCCAAAAAGATTTTCGGTTTTTCATTTTTCAGTTTACATGTTTGATGTGGCATATTGGTGTGCTTGGACCCCCCCCCCCCCCCCCCCCCCATCATTTCATTATCCATGTGGCTAGGACATTTGGTCATTTTATCGATGCTTAGAATGATCTTAACCATTGTTTATATGGGGTTGTTTCGAAGTTGATATGCATTTTGATTCGACTTTGTATATATTCCAACATTGCTCACATGCACGAGTTTATATGGATGTTTGACTGCTCTTGCATATTTGAATTTGGTGAGGCGTTCTTATCTCAATCTTGTCATCTATGCGTAAGTAGACTTAAGGAGAAGTGTGCATGTAACAATCGTTTACCGTGAGGATTAAAATTGGTACCTAATTGAAAAAATGATGAGTGATTCACGGGAAAGGGCTGCGAGAGTTCAAAATTAACTCGTCGTGAAAGCCACAGTTTAAAAGATCCCAAAAGAAAAGGGCAAAATTCTAAGAAAAAGGGTCAATAAGATTTTCTCTAAGTTGAGAATTCTATAAACCTCAAAAGAACTAGAACAAGTATGTTTATTTGGGAGTTTGGTTGGATAAAATTTAAACGGGTTCGCACAACTAATCCTAATGTTGAAACATTGCAATTTGACGCTATTGTTTGTAAAATCGTCAAAATTCTGGATTTGTGTGCATGTAGTATGTTTAGTTCATTAAGCTCACACTTTAATTGTCATATGTCTATGATAAAGTTTGATGATTTACCGCTATCAATTAGAGCTTCTTGATTGTTTCGATGTGTTGGAATTGTGACTCATTTGTTGTAGTTTCACGACCATATATTCCATGTCCATGTTTGAGCACATCGGTACTATGTTTGCATGTAACTCGTATTGTTAGTTTTTATGCATTTTGAGTAAAAAGTTTAATATTTTAGCACTATTTTGCTGCTGTCAGGCCCTTCGAATGTGGTTTTTCTGGAAATTTATTCACTGGGCAAAAATTTATGATATTTTTGGGAATCTGGGAAAATTTGGCCTATTGCGAGAAGTCGTTCTAACGACATCTCTCTGTCGCGAGAAGTCTCGTTAGAGCGACGTACTCATCTCAGTTGAGCGACGTCCCTAGATCGTTCGAACGACAGTCTGGCTTTTTTGCTTCGTTCTTGTTTGCAGTCCACTGGTTTATTTTGTGATATTTTTTTTGGTACTGCTGGAAGTTTTCTGGACTGACTGGTTTATATGCAGGTTTTACTGTCTCATATTGGAATTTTGCATATGATTCGTTTATCACACCTGATTAGATTGCTATATTCTTTGTGTGATTCATTGGTTTACTAGCTACAGATTTGTCATCTATTGATCATATTTAGCTGGTTGTTTCATGATTATCTAGCGATTTTTAATTGGTATATTCTCATGCTAGATACTTGTTTATTGGTTTATCTTTTCACCGGATTGTCTATTTGAGACAAAAAGGGGGAGAGATGTATGTGATGTAGGGGGATATTTGTTGAGCATGTTTTTTATTACATATTTTACAAATTGGTATCACAAATTGGTAGTACAAATTGATATCATTCATTTGCTCAATTGTTTAACAAATGATTTTTCAGAGTTTATTCATATTGGTATCTATTATAAAATTTGTATCATTTGGATATATATATATATATATATATATATATATATATATATATATATATATATATATATATTGGTTTCATTTGTTCCTCCATACTTCACTGAGTATTTGTTTGTCTGTTTCATGTGTGTAGGTATGCTTCAGATATTCGAGATTTCAAGCCTACATCACATTCAGACAGTTCATGCTTAGCGGTGCTACATATACTGGTTCGTGTCCTGTAATGTTTGACTTTGGGTTTATGGGATGAGATTTATGTGTCATACGGCTTGACGGCCCGGCTTAGGAATTTCACTGGTTTAGTTTTGTCCCCGAATAGTCAAAGTGGGAGATTTGTAAGGACATAAATTCCTAATTAAGTCCCTGTATTATTTTGACTTAATTCCGTGAACAAAAATCTGTTTGTAATATATCGTGGGAAGATTTTATTTTGTCACGATCCCACTTGGTCTATGATGTATTGAAGAAATTGAAGACATTGCGGAAAAGCTTCAGAGAATTAATCATGCCGAAGTTTAATTGGTGTAAGTTTATTCGTCTTCAAGTTAATTGCATTCTGAGATCACACAGGTATGAATGCGTATAATTAATGGTGCTCGGAATTATTTTTATAAAAGATAAGGATGTAATTTTATAAGGAAAAATGTTTTAAAAGTGTTTTAAGTGTTTTACACTATGTTTTTTATTCTGATAAGCTCGAAAAAGAGTTTGACTTAATTGGTTCTCTTTTGGAAGATACGTTTTGAAGAAAAAGTCAAAACGACACGCGCATCGTTCAAACGACAAGTTGGCTCGTTCGAGCGAGATAGCCATGTCGTGCGAACGACAGGTCGATCTCATTCGAGCAACACTTTTTTCGAGGCAATGATTTTTTCCTATTTAAAGCGTGGTTTCATCAGAGTTTACGAAGTGTGCATTCTGGAAAAATAGTTTACGATCCAGAGACCTGTTTGCACATGTTTTTCTAAGGTTTCAAATCTTAAACACATCCTTAGAGTTTGCAAATATCCGAGTTATCATTACTATATGTTTATGCGATCACTACACCAAAAACAGCAATTTGGCACACCCTGATGTTAAAAATCTGGCATAGTTTTAAACCGTGCCAGATTCTGGAACGGTTTAATGAAAATCTGGCACACTTTAAAACAGTGCCAAAATTTGGCACTGTTTTAAAATGTGCCAAAATTGAGTACACTTGATTAAAATATAAAAGACCCTAAAAAATTATTATGTTTACTTTCCCTCTTCTCTTTCCTCTCTCATCTTTCAATCTCCCGCTCCCCGATCTCTCCCTCCCCTCACCCGCTTATCGGCTCCAGCCACTCCGTCTGGTAAGGCTACACTCTCTCTCTACTGCGGCAAGGCTACACTCTCTCTCCCCTCTACTACGGCAAGGATACACCACCTCCAGTCGCTTCGTTTACTGCGGCATCCATCCACCCCGTCCGGATACGGTAAGTCACTCCAGTCTAGAAAGTTGAGTGGGCCTCCCAGCCCATCGTCACACGTTACAAACAAATTAGGTTTTTCCAAAACCGTAGCCATGTAAATACCAAGCGAGGGACTCTCAATCGCAACATCTAATTTTCTTCTTTTCGGAGAGAATTCGACAACCAGACCTGCTGAGAGAGAAGAAAACCAAGAGTTTGATCCAAGATGAGGGCTAAGGTAAGTCATAGTAATCTTGATTTCGATTAAGGAAATAGACATGAATATGCTGTGTTAGCAATTTTGAAATTGTTTAGTTATTTTGTACCTGAATAAATCATTTGTCGGTGTTTACAGTGGAAAAATAGGCGCATGACTTCTTTTCTACATGGTTCTGCTTTCTGATTTTGTAGCGATATAGAGCAGCTTTAAGGTTAAATGTTTTGAGTGAAGTTGTTTTAGTTTTGTTATCTTTATGTCTCTTGAAACTTTTAAGTTGCAAGACATATTTCTAAATTTGAACACCTTAATGCATTTTATGTTTAAATTCATGTCGTCCTTGCGTTATATTTTTATTTCTTCAGCATGCTACTCCTCCTCAATCATGTATTTTGTCCTGATTTCATGTATTTTGTCCTGGGTGATATGATTTTAACAATTTCTTGAGTTTTATTGCAAATTGATGTTTATTACACATCTATATTAGATATAGTTTATGTATGTATATATATATATATATATATATATATATATATATATATATATATATATATATATATATATATATATATATATTAGACGTTTATGGGTAGTTCTATATAATAAGGTTAATATCATAAAGAGAAATGATCAATTTGGCTAGACCAAGGTGAATGGAAATGCCTACATGTTTCATTTGGTAGTCAACATATAGACTTCGTTATCTTTTTTTCATGGCTGTTGTGTGGTTTCTGTTTGTGTGTATATGCCAACGATAAAGTTCTGTGAAAATTTTAAATATGATCAAAAGGGAACTTATATTTTCAATGGTCCTTTTTATTTTTAGCCCAAGAGCTGTAATTTGGAAATTATTGAGTAATATTGTGAGAAATTGCGTAAAAGGTGGATATTGATTAGACACCATTCGACTTTTTTCCATTCCTACAAATTGCGCAGGGGAGATTGATTAGCCGAGGAAGTCCTTCCTACTTGTTTTGCTTGATGATAACTGGATAACTGGAGATTGATTATACACACACGCACATACACACACACATATCATGCTTGATGATAACTGGATAAGTGTTTAGATCAAAACTCGGAAAGTTTTTTGCTTGTTTAGAAAGAAAAATTCAGATCTCTTCTTTTGGTTTGTGTATAATGGATTGTGATTGTGGATTATTGAAGTTGAGGAATATATATTTGCTGAATTTGCTGAGTCAGACTATAAACTTCATTGATTCATTGTTTTACTTTTTGTTTAAACAAAGGCATGTATAAAAAATAATTAAAGTGTTACTACAAGTGATAAGTAAGTGTGTACTTTGAAACTTTAATTAACTGGCAAAATCTAACGAGGGAATTAACACAATGATAATTTTCGTATTTACAGTTCTCAAATGAGGTAAGTCGCTCCCGTCCGGCAAACCTCCAAAATCTGCATTTTTTATTTTTTTCTATAGATCCAACCTGATTTCACGCTATCGCAGTGGAAATACCCGCTATTGGGGCTCGGGGTTCCTCTACCGCAGCTAGTCTGCAAACCCTAGTTCTCCCCATCTCGTCTTCTCCTAACAAGGCTACAGGTATGTTATTAAGGTTAAAGGTATTTTAGGAGTTTGTTAATTAGACCCCATACTCAATTTCATGCATTGATTTTACCCTTACTAAGTTTGATTTCAATTTATGTGTCACAATAATATTCTTGACATTGTGCATATTAGACATGTTTCACCCGCATTATCAACTAGTATGGTTTTATTCTTTCATGCATTGATTTTGAATTCAGGAGCATGTAACTGACGTGAGACCTAGCATCATGGAATTCTTCAAGACATCGTATTGGAGTAAAATAAAGGATGATTTGATGAATGATAAGTGCAATTTTCAGTTCTTTCCCCCTTTTATCCTTTTTGTATTTTATAAGACAAACATTCTAATATAAGTCTTCTGACACTTCAATAGTCACAGCACAGTCTCGATCTCATAATGAAGAGCTGAGAAACTTGAAAGATAAGATATCCTCTAATGAACAACTAAATGCCGCTCAGAATAGAAGATTTCAGAATTTGCAGACATTGTTGGACCAAATGGGATACTTTTGAGAAGTTATGGCACGAAGAGTTCATCGGTGGCTATCAAAATACAAATGAAATCTGGTTAGTCTCAAAGTCTCAAATTCTCTTTAAATGTTGCAGCATTAAATAAAAAAAATGGTCTGAAATAGCGGCAACAAGTAGCCAAACGTAAAATGGCTTACTTAATGAGCTTATTTAGCTAAATTGGTGGAAGGGATTTGCTCGTGGTTTGGTTTTGGAATTTGCTGTTGCTGATGAGTTTATTTTAAATGTTAAAACATGTTGGATTTAACAAATAAAAAAATGAAACTATGTGAAAAAAAATTTAAATCAATAAATATTCTAAATTGATTAAAAACATATCGTTAGATGATGAACATCCAAAACAACCTCCAAACAATCCCAAAGAGGCACGAACACCTCGTACGGGATCAATGTAACTTGAACGAACTGACAGTGTAGTTACGGGTCTCCAGGTTTGAGAATATAACGATAATTTAAAAATATATCGATTAAGCATAAAAACAAGCCCTTAAAGGGTGAAAACCCAACCCAACCCCAAACAGCCCCGTAAGAGGCACGAGCACCTCGCACGGGACCAATGTAACTTGTACGAACTGATCGTGTAGTCGCGGGTCTCCCGATTTGAGAATATGACGACAATTTCAAAATATGTCGATTTGGCTTGAAAACAAGCCGTTGGAGGGTGAAAACCCAAATCAGCCCCCAAACAACCCCGTAAGAGGCACGAACACCTCACACGGGACCAATGTAACTTGTACAAACTGACCGTGTAGTCGTGGATCTCCCAGTTTGAGAATATGACGATAATTTCAAAATATGTCGATTTGGCTTGAAAACAAGCCGTTGAATGGTGAAAACCCAAATCAGCCACCAAACGGCCCCATAAGAGGTACGAACACCTCGCACGGGACCAATGTAACTTGTACGAACTGATCGCGTAGTCGTGGGCCTCCCGATTTGAGATGATGACGATAATTTCAAAATATGTAGATTAGGCTTGAAAACAAGCCGTTTGAGGGTGAAAACCCAAACCATCCCGCAAACGGCCCCGTAAGAGGCACGAACACCTCGCACGTAACCAATGTAACTCATACGAACTGACCACGTAGTCCCCGGGTCTCCCGGTTTGAGAATATGACGATAATTTGCAAAAATAACACTTAGACTTAAAAACAGGTTGTTAAAGGATGAAAACCTAAACCAGCCACCAAACGTCCCCGTAAGAGGCACGAACACCTCGCACGGAACAAATGTAACTTGTACGAACTGATCGCGTATTCGCGAGTCTCCCGATTTGAGAATATGACATAATTTGCAAAAATCAACACTTAGACTTAAAAACAAGTCGTTAAGGGGGGGAAACCTAAACCATCCCCAAACGTCCCCGTAACAGCACGAACACCTCGCACGGGACCATTGTAACTTGTAGGAACTGACCGCGTAGTCACAGGTCTCCCAGTTTGAGAGTATGACGATAATTTGCAAAAATAATACTTAGACTTAAAAATAGGCCGTTAAAGGGTGAAAACCCAAACTAGCCCCCAAACATTCCCGTAAGAGGCACGAACACCTCGCACAGGACCAATGTAACTTGTAGGAACTGATCGCATCACAGGTCTCCCAGTTTGATAATATGACTATAATTTGAAAAAATAACATTACTTAAAAAAAGGTCGTTAAAGGGTGAAAACCCAACCCAGCCCTCAAATGGCCCCGTAAGAGGCACGAACACCTCGCACGGGACCAATGTAACTTGTACAAGCTGATCGCGTAGTCGTGGGTCTCCCGGTTTCAGAATATGACGATAATTTCAAAATATGTCAATTTGGCTTGAAAATAAGCCATTGAAGGATGAAAACCCAAATCAGCCCCCAAACGACCCCGTAAGAGGCACGAACACCTCGCACGGGACCAATGTAACTTGTACAAACTGATCGCGTAGTCGTGGGTCTCCCGGTTTGAGAATATGATGATAATTTCAAAATATGTCGATTTGGATTAAAATCAAGCCGTTGAAGGGTGAAAACCCAAACCAGCCCCCAAACACCCCCGTAAGAGGTACGAACACCTCGCACGGGACCAATGTAACTTGTACGAACTGACCGCGTAGTCATGGGCCTCTCGGCTTGAGATGATGATGATAATTTCAAAATATGTAGATTAGGCTTGAAAACAAGCCGTTTAAGGGTGAAAACCCAAACCATCCCTCAAATGGCCCCGTAAGAGGCATGAACACCTCGCACGTGACCAATGTAACTCTTACGAACTGACCACGCAGTCCCCGGGTCTTCCGATTTGAGAATATGATGATAATTTGCAAAAATAGTACTTGGACATAAAAACAGGTTGTTAAAGGGTGAAAACCTAAACCAGCCACCAAACGTCCCCGTAAGAGGCACGAACAACTCACACGGGACCAATGTAACTTGTAGGAACTGACCGCGTAGTCACGGGTATCCCGATTTGAGAATATGCCGATAATTTGCAAAAATCAACACTTAGACTTAAAAATAAGTCGTTAAGGGGGAAAACCTAAACCATCCCCAAACGT
This sequence comes from Sambucus nigra, assembly GCA_949130495.1. Lineage (NCBI taxonomy): Eukaryota > Viridiplantae > Streptophyta > Magnoliopsida > Dipsacales > Adoxaceae > Sambucus > Sambucus nigra. The sequence continues at coordinate 184,736,694 of OX422209.1, read as the reverse complement.
CCCCCCGTAAGAGGCACGAACACCTCGCACGGGACCAATGTAACTTGTAGGAATTGATCGCGTAGTCACAGGTCTCCCAGTTTGAGAATATGATGATAATTTGCAAAAATAATACTTAGACTTAAAAACAGGTCGTTAAAGGGTGAAAACCCAAACCAGCCCCTAAACATCCACGTAAGAGGCACGAACACCTCGCACGGGACCAATGTAACTTGTAGGAACTGACCGCATCACACGTCTCCCAGTTTGAGAATATGACGATAATTTATAAAAATAACACTGCTTAAAAACAGGTCGTTAAAGGGTGAAAATCCAAACCAGCCCACAAACGTCCCCGTAAGAGGCACGAACACCTCGCACGGTACCAATGTAACTTGTACGAACTGACCGCGTTATCGCAGGTCCTCGGTTTGAGAATATGATGATAATTTTAAAATATGTCGATTTGGCATGAAAACAAGCCGTTGAAAGGTGAAAACTCAAACCAGACCCCAAACGACCCCGTAATAGGCACGAACACCTCGCACGGGACCAATGTAACTTGTATGAACTCACCGCATAGTCGCGAGCTTCCCGATTTGAGAATATGACGATAATTTGCAAAAATAAACACTTGGACTTAAAAACATGCCGTTAAATGGGGAAAACCTAAACCATCCCCCAAACGTCCCCGTAAGAGGCACGAACACTTCGCACGGGATGAATTTAACTTGTAGGAACTGACCGCGTAGTCAGAGGTCTCCCAGTTTGAGAATATGACGATAAATTGCAAAAATCAATAATTATAATTAAAAACAAGCCATTAAGGGGGGGAACCTAAACCATCCCCCAAACATCCCCGTAAGAGGCACGAACACGTCGCACGGGACCAATATAACTTGTAGGAACTGATCGCGTCACAGGTCTTCCAGTTTGAGAATATGACGATAATTTGGAAAAATAACACTTGGACTTAAAATAGGCCGTTAAAGGGTAAAAATCCAAACCAGCCCCCAAACGGCCCCTTAAGAGGCACGAACACCTCGCACGGGACCAATGTTAACTTGTACGAACTGACCGCGTAGTCGTGGATCTCCCGATTTGAGAATATGACAATAATTTTAAAATACGTCGATTTGGCTTGAAAACAAGCCGTTGAAGGGTGAGAACCCAAACCAGCTCCCAAACGGTCCCGTAAGAGGCACGAACACCTCGCACGGAACAAATGTAACTTGTACGAACTGATCGCGTATTCGCGAGTCTCCCGGTTTGAGAATATGACATAATTTGCAAAAATCAACACTTAGACTTAAAAACAAGTCGTTAAGGGGGGAAAACCTAAACCATCCCCAAAACGTCCCCGTAAGAGCACGAACACCTCGCACGGGACCAATGTAACTTGTAGGAATTGACCGCGTAGTCACAGGTCTCCCAGTTTAAGAGTATGATGATAATTTGCAAAAATAATACTTAGACTTAAAAATAGGCCGTTAAAGGGCGAAAACCCAAACTAGCCCCCAAACATTCCCGTAAGAGGCACGAACACCTCACACGGGACCAATGTAACTTGTAGGAACTGATCGCATCACAGGTCTCCCAGTTTGATAATATGACGATAATTTGCAAAAATAACACTACTTAAAAAAAGGTCGTTAAAGGGTGAAAACCCAACCCAGCCCCCAAACGGCCCCGTAAGAGGCACGAACACCTCGCACGAATGTAACTTGTACGAACTGACCGCGTAGTCGCGGGTCTCCCGGTTTGAGAATATGACGATTATTTCAAAATATGTCGATTTGGCTTGAAAACAAGCCGTTGAAGGATGAAAACCCAAATCATCCCCCAAACGACCCCGTAAGAGGCACGAACACCTCGCACGGGACAAATGTAACTTATACAAACTGACCGCGTAGTCGCGAGTCTCCCGGTTTGAGAATATGACAATAATTTGCAAAAATCAACACTTAGACTTAAAAACAAGCCGTTAAGGGGGGGAAACCTAAACCATCCCCCAAACGTCCCCGTAAGAGGCACGAACACCTCGCACAGGACCAATGTAACTTGTAGGAACTGACCGCGTAGTCACAGGTCTCCCAGTTTGAGAATATGATGATAATTTGCAAAAATAACACTTAGACTTAAAAACAGGTCGTTAAAGGGTGAGCCTCCAAACGGCCCTGTAAGAGGCACGAACACCTCGCACGGGACCAATGTAACTTGTATGAACTGACCGCGTAGTCATGGGTCTCCCGGTTTGAGATGTTGACGATAATTTCAAAACATGTAGATTTAGCTTGAAAATAAGCCGTTTAAGGGTGAAAATCCAAACCAACCCCCAAACGACCCCGTAAGAGGCACGAACACCTCGCACGGAACCAATATAACTTGTACGAACTGACCGCGTAGTCGCGAACCTCCCGATTTGAGATGGTGAAGATAATTTCAAAACATGTAGATTAGGCTTGAAAACAAGTCGTTGAAGGGTGAAAACCCAAACCAACCCCCAAACGACCCCGTAAGAGGCACGAACACCTCTCACGGGACCAATGTAACTTGTAGGAACTGGCTGCGTAGTCATGGGTCTCCCGGTTTGAGAATATGACGATAATTTACAAAAATCAACACTTAGACTTAAAAACAAGCCGTTAAGGGTGAAAACTCAAACCAACCCCCAAACGGCCATGTAAGAGGCCCGAACACCTCGTACGGGACAAATGTAACTCGTACGAACTGACCGCGTAGTCACGGGTCTCCTGGTTTAAGAATATGATGATAATTTCAAAATATGTCGATTTGGCCTGAAAACAAGCCATTGAAGGGTGAAAACTCAAACCAGCCCCCAAACGGCCCCGTAAGAGGCACGAACACCTCGCATGGGACCAATGTAACTTGTACAAACTGACTGCGTAGTCCCGGGTCTCCCGATTTGAGAATATGACGATAATTTCACTCCTATATGTAATTTTTTTGTTTGAGTAAGCTTTTTTTATAATTTTCTTGGTTACTAATATCGTATCTTTTTTGAGTCCTATTTTTTTTTTTTTGCGGGATAACATTTTATCGTTAGCATTTATTCATGGGGAACACTCGGAGAACTCAATGGTTTACAACAAGGGGTTTATTCATGATTCTATTTTTTTGTGTTATGGTCGTGCGGGCTTTTGTAGTTTTATTGTAAACTTTAATATCCGTGCAGGCTTTTGTAAGTTTATTTTTTATATTTTGTGGTCGTGCGGGCCTTATGTTATCCACGTTTTATATTAGCAGGTTTTAGAATGTCCAGCAAATAGAGGAAACTCTGTCCAATTTTTTTTGCTCTGTGAACTACTAAGGACTTGTAATATTTTGAAGTTTGTATGAACATTAGTTTATCAACAACGTGCAAGATTTGCAATTTGTGAATTTTCTTATTTTCAAATATTTAATTTTTTTTTCTTTTTATCAAAAATTTGGCACAGTTTAAAACCGTGCCAAAAGTGTATCAAATTTTGGCACGATTTTGAACTGTGCCAAAAAATTTTCAAACTGTGCTCAATCTGGCACAGTTCAAAAATGTGCCAAAAGTGTTCTAGAAATATCAAATTCTGGCACGGTTTAAAAGTGTGCCAGAAGTGTTCCTGTTTGGTCAAATTTGGCACACTTTTGAGCCGTGCCAGAAAAAAATGACCATTCTGGAACACTTGATTCTGGCACAATTCAAAACCATGCCAGATTTGATCTGTCACAGTTTTAAACCATGCCAGATTCCTATTTTTGGGGTAGTGGATCTTGTTGCACCAAGGAGTTTTGTTCTATACTTGAACGTCTGAGTTTCGCGGTGAAGAAAAAAGGACTTCTTGTTCGACATCGTAGACGTATCAAAGCCATTCGGTGGACACCGAGACATACGTGGACGCGTGTGTTGTGGACAGGTATAGTGGAAGAAGGACTTTCTACGTGGGCACTGTAAGAGGAGTGATTGAAGATCAAAAGAACGTCAAGACCCGTGGGGATCGAGTCGTTGAGTGAGACTTTTGTATGTTCGTTCTAATTCCACATTCATAGTGATTGTGTGGCTTGGGTCGTCCGATGTTTTTTTCCGTCTTGGGTTTTTCCTCGTACATCCGGTGTTGTGAGTATTCTTTACTTGCTTTAATCACTAGATGCATGTTTAGTATTAATCAAGATAAAATTGGTTTAAAGTAAAAATTGGTTTTTCACAACTTGGTTTGGTGCTAATTAAAAGTTGGATAATTTTTTGTGAAAGTTGGTTTGATTTGAAACACACGCATAAGGACCACTCTTTCAACCCTTCCTCATCATCAAAGTCTTCCTCTAAGTTTAAAGGATATCCTGGATCATGCCTCTGGAACATTTCAGAGTCTTCAGCAGTGCCGACCTCCTTGAGGGCCTCCGACTAGCCATCCTTGAATGACTTCTTCTTAACATACTCAATTTGTACTGAGGCAGCCAAAACCGTTTTATCCTAACCCTTACTAAAGGAATCTTCCTTTATTTTCTTATTCATGGCCTTCTCTTCAACCATGTCAACAGTCATACCAACTATCTTTTCCTCGACAAACTTAAGAAGGGCTTGATTTTCCACCAACTTGTCTTCAGCCACCTTGGCCCTGTCATTAGAAGTTGTTAGACTGGTCTCAGTAGTCTTCAATTTCCCCTCAGCTTTAGTGGCTCTATTACTAGCCTTTTATAGCTCTTCTTCCCAATAGTTTTGCTTGGACTCCAATGGTTATCTTGAAGTCTCCTAATATTGCCTTAAACCTTTTAAGGCCTCTTCCACATCTCCTCCTGAAGAACGCAATTGATTGTCCTTCTTCATCAACTGGTTGAAGTTCACCACAAATTGCACAAAGGACAAATATCAAATTACAAGAAGAGAAACAAGACAAAAAAGGAAACTAAAAAAGAGGAAAGAGTTACTGAAGCCAAACTCTGGCAAGCATTTTCTGCCAACTTTAATCGTGGTAACGAAGCAACAGTTGCTCTATCAGTAGAGAGGGTACCAGTTTTTATCAATTTCTTAGCCAAGATAGGATTAATTAATAACTATAGAGGATGACCCTGGGATAACCATGTCCTCTTGAATTTTCTCGACCAACTCCTAGTCAGCAGAATTTTCTCAATTTTCTTCTCAAAAAGGCCTTTTTTCAACCTCTTGAATTGAGGTGTAGCATGATCAATTTCCTCATTAGTGATGACCTGAGGAACTTTTTGAGCAACTTTGGATGTTCTCTCTGTCACAACGGACTTCTTGGCATCAGCAGCCTTGACAGTTTTATCAGTGGCCTTCTTGGCAGTGGGAGATAAAGCTCCAGTCATTAAGTCAGGAATTTTCCTTTTGCCCATGATAGCAAGTGGGGAGGTGATAATCGTAGAAATGTCTAAATATTCGAAAGAGTATGAGGTTCCAAGATCCTTCTCTACTCCTGCAGACTCCTCAATTGATGAAGTGGAAACTGGTTCCTCTTACAGAGTAATAGGGGATAAAGCTGCAGCAGTGGTAGGCCTAGAAATAAAGGAGGTAATCGAGCTCCTATATTGTAATAAGTAGGAGGCTGCTCTGGGGTGTTCCTCACCAATCCTCTGATGAATTCTCCACAGGAATTTCAGTTCTCGAAGATTGATGTCCCCTTCTTTATGACACTTTTTCTTACTCTCGACTGTGCAAAACAAGACAAGAAACATTAGTCAACATATAATCAAATAGTTGGTCAGCGAAAAAGAAAAATACAGTAATCAAAATCAACAACCTATGCCATGTCTTACTTAAGGTAATTTAAGCCCGTCATACGCTTCTCCTCTTTGAAGAGGAGCATGTTACCAATTCTTTGCTATTACCCCATAATCAAAATAGTCTTTGTTGGAGTCTGGAAATTGACGACCAAGGCTCTATTGGCAAACCCAGTTTTCATATAATAGGTATTGTTACTAGTAACCCATTTGTGACAAAACATCAACTCAGGGATGCCAATATGGATTCTGTATATTGAATTAAGCCTATGTATCCCATGCACTACTCTTCAAGTATTGGGGGATACTCTAGCAGGGACGATATCAAAATATTGACAAAAAATCAGAAAGAAACGATTGGGGGAATAGTAAAGCCACACTCAGTTATGAATAATGAGGGAATCCAATGACCCTCTGGTAGTGATAACACTTCAACTGGTGGTATAGGCATTTCTAAATCTAACCAATCAGGGATGTTCCTTTCCTGCCTAAATTCGTCCAAAGAATACCCATGAACTATGTAAACCATGAGTATAGTAAAGAAAGAAATCGAAAAGAAAGGGAAGAAAAAATCTTACAGAGAAAATGGTAGCAAAAGAAAGGGTGGGACGCGAAGGAAAGCTCAAAGACAGAAAGCTTGGAGAAAAAAGAGAGTTTGAAAGCTTGAAAAGTTGTGGTGCAAAAAATTGGCAAAACTCTCGTCTCTTATAGCTTACCTAGAAAACTGTGCAGGTGATGATTACTTACATTGATGATTGACGTTATGACGGCTGCACAGCTCTAAAAGCGTGAAAATACCAACATACTCTTTGGTGGTTCGTTAACTTTCAAATTATTCACAAAATTACCACAACATAATCAAGGCATGGAAAATTTTCACAAGTACCACAAGTCGGCTTACGCCGACCAACTTTGAAGAAAACATACTCCACCCTTTCAAAAAAAACATCAAGAATGAAGTATTGGGGGCTTCTGTTGATACCAAAAATTATCCATCTACGTGGACCAATAAGAAATGAACACTCGTCTCTTTACGTGGCAGCAATCCTAGTCAGTTACCACTTAATTAGCCCTGAAGATTGTTGCTCGGCAGGAAGGCCGACCAACATGAAGAAGGTAGATAATCAAAGTTGATAAATAGTCACCACCCGAGAAAACAATTAAGGATCCTCCCACACGTGGTCTAGACTATCAACCATCACATTCATTATGTATGGGTGTAAATGCTTGAATATATAAAGGCATTTCAACCCTTGATCTTCAAGTCACTATAAATACATTGTATTCATTTCACAAAAGGCAAGATATAATGGATTTAAGGATATTCTTCTTAGCAAGAGTACCTAGCTTTTTGTAATCACTCGAATTAATACAATAACAGTGGACGTAGGCTTTTCTTCATAACTGAACCACTTTAAAACTCCTTATCTCTTTTGTGAATATTTCATTGCATATTATATTTTATCTGTGATTAGAAAATTGGATCAAGTCCATTTTTTTACATTAACAATGTTCCAGCTTCATACGGCGGTACAGTACTAAAACGATGATGGGTTTTTGCATTGTACAGTCAAATGAAGTTGTTATAAAGTGCAATATTTCATTTGATATTGTCGTAACGAGATAATTCATTTCTTTCAGTGGAAAAATGTCCTCATGTCATCACACCACAGAATTGGTAACGTATTGCCGAAATATCCCTATTCTCTTTGTAAATTGATGCTAAATAGAATAAATTTTCATTTTTATTACTAAATTTTATATTTGTTATGTAATACCAACCTATCTGGGATGACCCCGTGTTTGATGATGACACAATTTGAGAAGAAATCGATAAACTATGCTCAATTGGTTGTGCTAATGACGTGGGAAAGTCTTCTTCGATACCCGATGGCATACCAAAAGTAAACACACCTGATGAACATGCATTCAATGAAATTGTCATTATTAACGAGGTAGTACTAACGGTAGTTGATCACTCAATAGAGTTCACCACAGAGTAAGTTCTTTATATTATGTGATTATGTAATAAGTTTGTTATATTATATTTTCTAAGACATCCCTATTTAAGTATATAAATATTTCCTGACCGAACTACTTTGATGCATTGCGGCCAAGAGTGCGGCCGAAGAATCCATCACATAGAAGGAAGAGGGGGTTAATTATGGGTTGCGAAAAGGGAGAAATCTACCGAACGCATTATAAGAAAGGGACCAAAACACCAAAATCACAAAGGCCGAGAGACGATAAAGAATCATCTACAAAAAAGTGAGATTACCCATTTTCCCTAAAGGGTGTAACACTACCGGACAATAAGTTGAAGGTTGAAGTGGTTAGTGGCCTCCACAACCACAAGATTGCCAAGACACTAGTCATACATCCATATACCGTGAGATTAACTCACGAGGAATATGAACTTGCCAAAGATTTAATTGCCAATGGGGTTAAGTCGAGACAAGTTTTGAAGACTGTAAAGAAGAGATCTGTGAATAACTTTTCAACCATGCGCGAAATTTACAATGCGAATGTAAAGTTAAACTGCAAGGATATGCAAGGGAGGACCATGATTCAATAACTCCTCAAGCTCATTTCGAATAACCATTATGTATATTGCACAAATAAAAAGTTGAATGCCGATGAGTAAGAGGATTTGTTCTTTGTTCACCCCAAGTCCGTTTTCCTTGTGTGACGCCCCCTAATTTTTCACACTCATGTGATCAGGCCTGACACGAAATGTCAAGAGCGTTAAAATAATTTATATCATTCTCAGCATCACGATAAATTAAAACTTATAATAAATAAAAATCATCCACAATAAAATTTTAACAAAGGATTACAAGAAGGATAAATGAACTGAAATAACTAAACTTCAATAAATGAATCTACTTATATCAAATCTATTATTATAATTGCTCGACTAAATAAAATAGAGGACAACCAACCTCTTTTGAATACAACTCATGAACACATATGAACAACTACAATGAACTAGCGGTTCTAACTCTACGGATACCAAGCTGGATCACCACAACTGCATGTCTGACCACTCAGTCCTGTTAAACCCGTGTATAAAATAATAATGATTGGGGGGAAATATTTTATAAATTTGGGTCAGCGCCCGAAAGTTGCAAGAATATCTCCAATTTATCAATATAAATCATGAAATTAATTTGTAATAAACATGCAACCCTTCGTCATTCACATGCAATGAATACCTCACCTTTCATCTAAGTGCAAATAATGCACGCATGTCCTAACCTAAGGCATAATCAATGCTAGAGGTCTCCATCTCTAAATAATTAATTACTATCAGATAACAAACAACTAACGTGCAACGCTACTTATCCCCCAAATAGGATTTCACCCCAAGGCCTATACATATATTTTCATGAACATATTCACAGTCTCATAAAAATAATGCTTCTTTTGTTTTGATATCTTATTAATTAAACGAGCTATTCTCCAGACTATCATAAATGATAAACAACAACTATATATCATGTAAAAAGGATATAACTAACTACATGTGTAATAATACAATCCAAGTACCAACCCCTACAATGCCACTCACAAGGAAAATACAAGTAAACCGCATAAAGTATTTAACGTGACATAGGGTTCATTCTTAATTGTCCATCACTAGACTATATAAAAATTCTTTCTCTACATTTATTATCACATGAAGGCCACTAACTTCAATGTCCATCTCGTTCCTTCATTGATAAGTCCATAGGAACTCAGCACCTAACGGGCTTAAGAAAAATATACAAATAAATAATGGAGAGATCATTACGTAGTAACATTACTAACGGGCCCATACCCAATCCTACTAATGTCTCAAATCAACCAACCTTCTGTCATCACGAAGGGGTGACACTCCTGAACACATGATCCAAAATAATGACCGCCACTGCATCCTGCCCATCTCAACCGATGCGTGGTTCACGGTCTCGATGTCGAACGCAAGCCCCAACCGATAACCCTCTAGATTCTGGACCCTCTCGACCAGCCTGTTCTTCTCCCCAACCACTTTGTCCTTATCCACAGTGATAAGGCTATTGTTCATCTTCATATCGACCAAAGCCTTCACAGAGGCCTCCCTTTCCAGCTCGAATGTGTTTCGATAAGTAGCCAAGTCCTCATGGGACTTTTTCAGGGCTTCGGCCAGCTTCTGGTTTTTCCTAGATTGGTCGGTGTGACCATCCAGCAGAGTGGTGAAGTCCACCACAAACTACAAATGGAAACCAAGGTGTCAGTATAGGAAAGTTATACATTTGAAGATAACAAAAACGGGAAAAGAGAGGTCCATTGTTCAAAACACATAGAAAATAAGAGAAGAAAAATAATGAGAGGTTTACGGTTCTAAACTTAATTCCTAAAGTGAGATTTACGTGTATTTAGAGTTTGGGTTGAGAGTGAGTATACCTCTTGGATAATCCTTCAATTGAAATCTATTTGTTCAAATAGTGGAATTGTTCCCTCTCTTGTGGATGTAAGCAAGGTTTTTTTGTCGAACCACGTTAAATCACGTGTTCATCTTATTAATTTTTCCTTGTTTATATTTCCATAAACCTTGCATATATATTTCCCAAGGTTCTAAAAGGCGTCAGGCGTGGTCGAGGCGTAGAGGTCAAGCGTCAAGCCTTAGGAGCCTAGGCGCGCCTAGGTGTAGAAAGGCGTTTTTTCTTTTTTTATTATTTTAATTATTCTATGGCTAGTAATATAATAAAATAATACATACCTTGAATTTTGAAAATATATCCATATGTTTGGTTGCCATTTTTCTTATATTCATGATCTATAACTAATATTTGTCAACTAATCCTTTGTTTTAAAAAAAAAGTGTGCTTTAAGCCTTTTACCAAAAATAAGGCGTAAGCAATGCGTTTCTTTCAAGCCTCAAGCCTCAAGCCTAGGCGGGCCTTTTAGAACACGGATATTTCCTTATATTTGGTTGGTTGTGGTGCCTTTTAGCACAACAATCAGTATTAGAGCTTTGGTGCACACTTGTTGTTGGACAAAAGTCCTAAGAGGCTTTGGTGTTGAAACCACTCATGTTTGGAAGTCTTGAGTTTGTTGCTTCATTCAACCATGTCTGAAAATGTAGTTTCATATTAGAAGATGGATCGTATTGATGGAAGTGGTAACTTCCCTCTATTGCAAAGTAGAGTGAAGGATTTGCTCATTCAACAAGGATTAGCTATAGCGTTGAAGGGTAAGAGTGGGAAGCCAAAGAAGATGACGAATGATGATTAGGAAGATATATAGCCAAGGTGTTTGAGTATTATCCCACTCTATTGGTGATAATATTATCAACAATGTTAATGATGAGGACACAATGCCAAACTTGTGGAAAAGGCTAGAGTAGATCTATTTAGCGAAAAGTTTCATAACAAAGCTCAATTTTAAATGGGAGCTTTACCGGTTAAAGATGGTGGAGGGTGGGAACCTCATGGATCACATGGATGTATTTCATGGGATTGTGGATGTTGATGTCAAAGTAGAGAAAGAATATCGGGCCTTGTTGCTTCTTGCCTCTCTTTTGGATTTGTATGAGAACATTGTTACCACCATTTTGTATAGTAAAGATATTATAATGGATGAAGTGGAGTAGACCTTATTGTCCTATGGGAAGAGGAATTCTTCTGGGGATGAGAGTTTGGGCTCGGGTTTGTATGCTCATGGTGGGAATTATGGAAGGAATCCCAACCGGGGATCTAGTGAAGGTAGTAGTCGATCTAAATTAAGGGGTGGTGAAAAAGGTCGACAATGTTACAAATGCAAGAAGTGGGGTTCCAAAAAGCGGGATTGTCCTTTGAAGAAGGATGGAGGTGGCTCCGAGAGTGCATCGGTGACATATACAGAGGTTGAAGATTTTGGAAAGTCTCACACTTTCCAAAGGTAACTCTCTTTCTCAAAGTGAATCAATATTGGATTCGAGTTCTTCGAATCACGTTTGTTCCAAGAAAAAGTATTTTAGGATGTTCCAAGATAAGAAGAAAGGTTTCTTGACTTTGCCTAAAGGGAAGAAATGTGTCGGGGAAGGGGTGGGAACAATGAAAATCAAAATGTTCGATAGGGTGGAGGGGTATAACCAATGCCCCAAAGTTGCGAACAAACTTGATATCCATTAGCCAATTGGAATTTGGATTCCAAGGGTTGTTGTGTGTCAATAGAAAATGGAGTCTTGAGAATCACACGTGGTTATATGGTCCTAGCAAAGGGAGAAAAGTGAGGAGGTTTGTATTGTCTTAAACAGACTTCGACGAAAATGGGGAAGCGGTGTGGACAAGTTATCGGGCGCTCGAGGCATGTGTTGTTTATGGATAAAACGGAGACATTGATTGAAAATTTTCGGTGGCAGACAATGGTGGAAGGAAAAATCCTACTAAAGGAGAGGATGGCTCGTGGACCCTGTCCAGGGTCAACGAACGAATAATTTTGACTCGGAGTAGTTACACACATGTATTGGTCGTTGACGAATCAAAGGAGAGTTCAGACCATGTTTGATTCAAGGTGTGTGTAACTAGTACAATCAAGTCCAATGGGTGATTGTTTGTGTCTTAGCAAATAGTGGTTATTTTGGTGGCGTGGAAAATAGGGAGATTCGGATGGGGGTAATTCTCATCAGGTGGAGTCTTTGTTGTGGTTTGCGGTATTTCTTGTTAAGGTGGAGATTTTTGGAATTTTACTTGAATTTTCGCAGGTACCGTTCATACGTGGTATACTGTTCATACGGGGTATTGTTCATATGGGATTTACTTTTCATACGGGGGTACTCTTCATATGTGCTTTATTGTTTTCTTTTACCCCTTATTTAAATAGGGTTTCAGTCATGGTTTAAAATACACTAAAAAGAATAGGAAAAAAAAGAATTAGAGGTTTAGAGTTCTAAACTTGATTCCTAACGTGAGATCTGAGTGTATTTAGGGTTTGGGTTGAGAGTGAGTATAGCTCTTGGATAATCCTTCCAGTGTAATCTATTTTCTCAAATAGTGGAAATGTTCTCTTTTGTGGATGCAGGATAGGTGTTATTTTCGAACAACGTTAGATCATTTGCGTTCATTAATTTATGCTTATTTATATTTTCCTCAATCTTGCATATATATTTCCTTGTGTTTAGTTGGGTGTGGTGCCTTTTGGCACAATAATCTCGACAAGATATACTATAATGGTGGGTGAGGTACTCAATACTATCTGAAATGAAGAAAGTTCAGTGGAGTGGTTGGCCGCATTGTTGAATGCAAACTCATGTTGATTGATGACTATGTCCCAACATTGCTCGGAGTCTTTGAGGCAAGGCACTGAAGGAGATCACCCATGCTCATGTTGCTGACCTCGGTCTGACCAGCTGTCTAAGGATGAAAGGCGATGGATAATTGAAAGGAATAACAGAGAAAACTCTAGAGACTACACCAGAAATGACCTGTGAAGTGGACGTCCCTATCCGAGGTTATGCTGCGAAGAACCTCGTGAAGTCGGACAATCTTCTCAAAATAAAGGGTGGCCACATGGGAGGCATCGGATGTCATGGCGCATGGGATGAAGTAGGCCATCTTCGAGAAGCGGTCCACCACAACAAAGATGGAATCATGTTCGCGTGCTATGCGTGGAAGCCCAACAATGAAATTCATGGAAACATCCTGCTACGGCCATACCGAAATCAATAGGAGAGAGTAAAGTCATGCATTAGAGTGTTGGCCCTTGGTTGTCTCACATGTGTAGCGCTGGCTGATGTAGGCATTTGTGTCCCGCCTCATAGTAGGCCAATAAAATCGATTACACAGTGTGAAATGAGTACGGGCCTGGCCCAAATGACCAAATAGGTCCCCATCATGAATCTTGATAATAATCTTCTCTCGGAGGGAAGAAGCTGGAATGCACAGGGAGGTGCCTCTAAATAAAATCCTTTCTGAAGCAAATAGTCACCTAAAGCCTCGTTGTTTTGTTAACAAGAGGCGTAAGAGGGACAAAGATGGACATTTATCGGGTAGAGGTCTCAGACCTCATCAAAACCAAACACCTGACTGTGTATGGTGATCGAGGCATGTGTCTGGTGGATGAGGGCATCAACAACCTGGTTCTCCTTTTGAGGTTTACAGTGAAGATGGAAGGTGTACTACTGTAGATATGTCATTCACTTAGCATGGCAATCGGTAATCCAATGATGACTAGATTGGGCCTTGTGATCAGATTTAATAATAAACTCCTTGTGGAGGAGGTAAGCCTGCCAAAACTTAACTGCCTTAACGACATAAAACTTAAGGTCGTGGGTGGAGTAATTCAAGGTTGCCCTGTCAAATTCTGGATAAAAAGGCAATCGATTTCCAATTTTGGCTGAGGATCGCCCTTATGTCGATTTTCCAAGCATCTTAAGATAGCACAAATAGCTAGGTGAAATCTGGGAGTGCAAGAATCGGTGCGAAGGTTATTAACTCTTTTATGCGATGGAAGGCGTTGTCTGTCTCATCCGTCAGTCAAAACTTTGTGCCTGACGAGACAGACATCAAGTCCGTGATTGGGGGCAAAACCGTTCTGAATCGTGAAATAAGACGCCGATAAAAACCTGCGAGAGTGTGGAAACTTCAAACCTGGGATGCTGAAGTAGGTTCAGGCCAATCAACAATCACATGTACCTTAGAGGTATCCACACGCACTCCCTCGCCTCATACAAAGTAACCCAGAAATGTGATGGAAGGAAGCATGAATGCGGATTTCTTAAAAGTGAGCTAAAAGCGCTCCACCCGAAGAAGGGCTAAGACCTGGGCGACATGATCTAAATACCCATCCTCTAATTGGTTGTAGATGAATATGTCGTCAAAATATACCACCTCAAAATTGTCCATGAATGGGAGAAGAATGAGTCATAACTCGCACAAATGTAAATTGAGCATTAGACATATAACCCATCCTTCGTCTTGAATGATGTCTCCCAATCATCCCCGAGTCGCATCTTAATCTGGTGATAACCGCTTTTTAAGTTTAATTTAGAGAAGATTAGGACCCCATGAAACTGGTCTAACATGTCCTCAAGCGAGGGAATGAGAAAGTGATCTTTAACAGTGATCTTGTTGATGGTGCGACTGCCCATGCATGTGCGCCAACTATCATCCTTCTTTGGGGCGAGAAAAGCGGGGATGACACACGGAGACATGCTCTCCTATATAATGCACGGGTCACACAAGCTCGTAACTTAGCGCTGTAAAGTATAGGTGTTGGCACGTCTATTGTGCATGATTATATTGCCAGGACAACCGGGGAGAAAATAATACACCCTCATTTCAACAATTGTGCACAAAACCTCACTAATATAAGCACCGATGGAAAAAAAATACGACACTGTCGGCTTGGGGCAATAAACCCGCAGCTGCCGAGCCAACCCATATGGCGCGGTCTGGAAATTGTCTCTGTGGGTAGAGCCAATTTATCCACCATCTTCAAGCGACCAGATTACCATTTGCTCCTTCATCAATGATAAAAGTGCAGAGTTGACCCTTGGTCGTACAATGCATAAAAAATAAGCTCGTGCGAAGCCAACTAGTTTCCTCTGAAAGTTTCGACTGTAGGATGAGGGTGGGGGATACAACCAATGTGTGCATAATGTCGGTAAAAAAAGGCCATAGGAATTGGTAAAATACCCAAAGAGGGACAATCGGGATATATAGGGTCAAGTGTGACATACTAGGGTGATAAAGAGGCCAGGGATTCCTTTTTTTTAGGTTTATGGATTAGTTCAAAGTGGGCTGAAAATTTTAGGGGTGTAGAGGGACTTCTAATAGCAGGAGTAGTGTTGTAAATTTGGGGATTTATTTTAACTTTTAGGGAAACCCTAGATAAGTCTTGATTTTTAGAAGGATATGGGGATGTATTTTCATATATGCTCTATTAGGGTTTAACCTGGGGAATTATGACAGGATATGGGTTCGTCGGACGGTCGTAGATGGCCGAAACTGAAGGAGGAGGGCCCATGATTGGGAAACCAACACCACTTGGTGGCCTGCAGTAATGAACTGTTCAGGGGTCTGTCTTGGTGGTTTTGTTGGACCTCCGTTGTTGGAAAGGGTCGTCGAAGGAGGAGGGATAGTCGGAATGTTGGCTGGAGGTTAGTCGACTACAGATCCGGCTTAGATGAGCGCCAAAATGGGTAAGGGGCTTCCGGATATGGCCAATATACACAAAGGGGTTAGTGGGAAATATGGATCTGGTCAGTTCTGCCCCTGGTGGTTAGAGGTGGTCCAGGTCTGACTGAAAATCCATTTCGGTGGGGACGGCAGCTGATTTGGAGTACTGCCAAAATGCCCTTCTGTCGGAGACAAGTTTTTATTAACGTTTCGTGCCTCGTTCGGGTATCACCAACCCGTTTCCCAATCATCTATGTCCACACTTAAATACCGAGGAGCGAAGGTCGCTCTGATACCAATTCGATGTGTAATTTGATGAGCGGAAGCAATTTTTTTATTAACTACACAACAAAACAAAAATAGAAATATAATGAAAAGAAATGAACTTTCTCTCTCTCTATTCACATTCTTAAATTAAGCAGTGAGTACAAATGAGGGGCTAAGAACCTATTTAAAGGAGAAGGTTAGCTTGCTAGTCAAGCTAACCCCCAGTAGGTAAAAGGCTAAAAAGGGACAAAGTAATAAATGACAAAATGACCCCCAAACTACTATGCTCCGGCATCACCATCACTCCATTTATGGCCTATAATAGAGAATTTTCAGCAACCTCATGCTCACCTTAGGGAATGGAATCCATGTGCATTAGGCTATTAAAATGAGCTCGAATACTATGAGGATGTTTACGATGAAGTTGCTTCCCAAGGTGGGAACAATTCTAACCATTTAGGACTTGTCTTGAAGCTTTTATACAAGAGTATGTAATAGGACTTTTGACTTGATGTGCCCACATTTGATGGAACGATGGATGCAGATGCTTTCACTGATTGGGTGGATAGCAAGGATAAATTTTTTTATCTCAAAAACTACTTTGGACATAAATGTGTCAAATTAGTTGTAACCAAATTGCAAATCGTTGCAAAGGTGTGGTGGAATGACTTAGTCCGAGAAAGAGCCCGTTATAATCAAACTTCAATCCTTACATGGGCTGAAAGAAAGAGGCTATGTTGGCTGAATTTTTGCCGTCCACATACGAGAGACCTTTTTGCTCTCATTCAAGCCTTGCGACAATCATCCTCTAGCGTGGGTGACTATACGGAATGGTTTCGCTTGTTGTGGACCTGTGCCCTTTTAAGAGAGATGGAAGAGCATAAAATTGGTCAGCGTGGAGTGTGCCATGCATGTGGAAGCTCATCTCCAGGTTGAAAAGTCTTCGTCCAACACGGTTGCCCTAAACAAAACAATAAGCATTTCAGCCCCTCCGTTTCCCATGAAGTGCTAAGAATGCGGCCACAAGATAACCGATTGTCCTAAGAGAAGAAGTTGATTTTAGTCACCACCAAGGACACGTGAGAGAAGGAAAATGCCGAAGAACCACGAGAAATCCATACGGCACTTGTCAACCACCTTGACCCCAATACCGAAGGAGAACCCCTTCAAGTTCGAGGACGAACTCTTTCAAAGGAAGGGAGAATAATGTAGGATGGGGTTTAATATTTTGTATTGTTAATTTTTAGTATTAAATGTAATAAAAGGGATTTTAGTAATAGTTAGTAGATATTAGAATAAGTGGAGGGTAATGGAGACTTTTAATGTTTTTCTAGTTAGAGTAGGATTCCTAATAGTATAAATAGCTGATGATGTAATGAGAAATATACTTCTTTGATTGATAATGATTTTCGAATTTGTGCTTGTTCTCTCTCTTATTTGGACCCAGTTGGTGTTAGCATCAATATGTTTGTCTAAAGCATGTCACACACGCACGCAAGAATATCACCTTTCTGAGTTCATATTCCTAGTTAATTAGTTATAAATGAGCGATTACAATCGTATATATAGGCCCAAGGTACTTGGTGCCCAAGATACCCTAACTGAATAAAATATGAAACTGTCCCTAAGAGCTAATGAAGAATACTCCCAGTAGTTATTCTTCTATCGTTTGCTAAGCTAAACTAAAAAAAGTAATCAAAATTACAGTCAAATCGTGTTCTTCTGTCCAACTCATATCCTTCAACATATACATCAATCCCACATAATAGGATCAGGCATGATAGCACCAAAACACGTCGCGTGAGGTTTGGTCCTTTATTTCTTTATATATTATTTCTTCTTGTTCTTCTAAGTCATGGAAGTTTCTGGGATAATCTAAAGGACACCATTCTTAAAACAATCCTATACAAAACTTTATATGTGAAGTACAGATAACGTCTATTTATAGTTGACAATTGCAGGGACGTTGTGTTATTTTCTGCAATAGAAGTGATATCTTGTGTAGCAAGTGGCATATTTTTTCTTGTTTTGTCAACTGTTAATAGCAAAATATTAGATGCGGAAGCCAGGAATTTCAAGTTGTTTTCTCTATATGTCTATACTCTATATATATACTATATCTAATTTATTTATTATATATATATGGGCCATATACCAAATAGTCTCTCGAACTTTTTTAATATACGTTTAGTCCAAATCTTTTTATTTTGCACCAAAAAGTCCTTCACCATATCAAAAAGGCTTTACCAGGGGGGCCTTTTTTATATGGTGAAGGACTTTTTGGTACAAAATAAAAGCATTGGACTAAACATGTATTAAATAATGTTTGAGGAAATTTTTGGTATTTGATCTCTCTCTCTCTCTCTCTCTCTCTCTCTCTCTCTATATATATATATATATATATATATATATATATATATATATATATATATATATATATATATATTATTGTTTTCTGTAATTCTGACAGGGAGATGGGAAGCCATTTTGGAAGCTTGTTGTTTCTGAAGCCACCGGTTGTGCTAATGATGATTGTTTTGAAGAAGTGTATGAGGTGATCATTTGTAATAAAAAATTTGTTTCCAGGCAGAGTTTAGATTTATCATCTTGCTCAGAGATTCATGAAAGAGTTTTATTCCTCTCGACTCTGACAAACCATAGAATAAAATGGATCAACCAACCTATCTATAACGTAACGCTTTTAAATCAAAAAGTGTTGATGGTTTCTTTTGTCAGTATTATGCGAATGGTGATGCGTGGTGTCTTCCAACTGGAGCTTATGAAACGCTAGTAATTATGAAGGATGCTAGAGGTCATATTTGTCACGTTTTCCATTATCTGTCACAACTGATGATTTTGAAACTCAAATTTTGTAACTGAACCGTGGCCCAGATAAATTGGTTGTGGTGTCCAACTTTGGCACCCGCTTGAAGAAGCTATTGAAGGACCTCAATGTTGTAGAGTTTTAAGCATCAATTCCTGTTCCCGTTCCCACCTTTTCCTTTTGATCATTCTTAAACTAATATTATTATTTGGATCTTGATTCTTTTCAGTACTTCTAATTTCAAAGGGGTTGATTTTATTATGACCCACACCCACCCAGATGCCAACATTTAAGTTTTGAGTTGTTACGGTTAACAAACAGGTTTTACCCAATTAGACCACCCCAATTCACTCATACCTCCGCTAAAAACTATAGCCCGGTATGTTTCCAAATTTGAGAAATCAAAGTCATTGAAGGTGTTGTGCAGAAGCGTGTCAACAAATGATACTCACTGTAACCCAAAATAATAATATGGATCACTCACAATAAAAGTATAATGAGTATAAACACACACACACAAGGGAAGACATAATATTTAAGTGGTTCACCAATTTGGCTACGTCCACTGACACTCGGATCAATTCACTATTGCAAATGAGTTTCAAAAAGGGACTCTCATACTCCAAATGAAAAATACAATGTGTATTTTTCAACAAAAATGTGTATACTCAAAACTCCAAATGAATTCTTTCTCACTCTCTAACTCTTCTTGGTTTCTTTGTTGTGTTGATGTTTTGGTGTGTTTAACATCAGCAGAATTACTTCCCTTTTATAGAGTCTTGGAGGAGACAAGGCTCCTTAATTTAAGGGGCAAAATGTATAGAGTGAGATACCAAACAAAAGCCATTAGCCAAAAGCAAAACCCACTTCCAAAAGCCACCGAAAGAAGATTTTGGAGGATTTGTGTTACTTTTTCAACAATCTCTCCACCTTGGCAAAAATTTTACAGGTCGCTCTGTCAAACTTTTCCCAACCAAAAAATTGATAATCTCATCTTGGCATAGATATGCAAAGCTCCGCCAAAACACGTAACCATATATTATCCAAAATGATCCGAGTAGCCTCCAAATACGCTTATAGGCACCTACACCCGAAGGTGTTTAATACGAAGAATATTGATTAAGCTTAAACAGTGTTCAAACTTGATCCTAGTAACAATCTTCGTCAGCATATTCGCAGGATTATCCTCGGTGCCAATCTTATTGAGGAGAATACTCCCCTCATCCAAAATTTCTCAAACAAAGTGGAAATGAACGTCGATGTACTTTGTCCGTGAATGATAAACCTGGTTCTTGGCTAAGTGGATGGCACTCTAACTATCACAGAAGACATCCACGTGATCCTGAACAATTCCCAAGTCTGAAATCAAACCATGAAGCCAAATGGCCTCCTTAATGGCCTCTGTCGCTGCCATATACTCTGCCTCTATAGTTAACAAAGCCACCGTAGACTGTAGCATAGATCTCTAACAGATTGGGCCTCCAGCTAGTGTAAAAACATAACCAGTAGTGGATCGTCGTTTATTCAAATCACCAGTGTAATATGAATCCACATATCCAAACACATGCTAACGAGCATGTGAATCCTTCTCAAATTTCAAACCAAAATCTACAGTACCATGGATGTACCGTAAGATCCATTTCACAGCCTGCCTATGCATTTTTCCTGGATCATGCATGTATCTGCTCACCATACTAAGAGCTTGTGAAATATCGGGCCTCGTACACACCATTTCATACACCAAACTACCCATTGCATTAGCATAGAAAACATGAGCCATTTCTGAACGTTCCTCATCTGTCTATGGGGATTCCATTGCACTTAGCTTGAAGTGTGGGGCTAATGGAGTACTTACAGGTTTGGTTTTAGAATCCATACCAAAACGTTGTAATACCTTCTTCAAATACTGTTTTTGTGACAAACAAACAATGCCCCTGGAATAATTTCTGCTAATCTCCATGCCAAGTATTTTCCTCTCCTCGCCTAAATCCTTCATCCCAAATTCATAACTTAACTGAATTTTCAGTTTTTCAATCTCCACCTTGCTCTTAGAAGCAATCAGCATATCATCAACATATAAGAGCAAATAAATAAAGGATCCATCACGAAGTTTATGAAAATACACACAATGATCATAGTGGCTCCTTGTGTACTGTTACCTAAACATAAACCGATCAAATCGCTTGTACCAATGCCTTGGTCTTTGCTTCAACCCATATAATGACTTTCTTAGTTTGCAAGCCCAATTTTCTTTACCAGCAACCTTGTACCCTTCTAGCTGAGTCATATAAATTTCTTCCTCCAAATCTCCATGTAAGAATGCAGTTTTCACGTTAAGTTGTGCCAACTCGAGATCAAACTGTGCAATCAATGCTAGCAAAATACGAATGGAAGAATGCTTCAGAACCGGGAAAAATACCTCATTATAATCGATCCCTTCCTTCTGCGCGTAACCTTTCGCTACCAACCTAGCCTTGAATCTTACATTGGCTTTCTCCGAGGAGCCTTCCTCCTTGGCATATACCCACTTGCACCCAATGGCTTTATTCTCTTTTGGAAGTTGAACTAACTCCCAAGTCTAGTTCGTATGAAGAGACTGTATCTCCTCGTCCATCGCCTTCTTCCAATCTACACTTTCTGAGCTTCTTTCGGCTTCTTTGTAAGTAGATGGAATGTCATCTTCAACCATAGGTAGTGCATATGCCACCATATCAATAGTAAGCCATCCAGGTTTCCTTTTTTGTCTTTCTGGTCTATTAGGTGCAACAGAATATGGTTGTTGAGGAGACTCATGGGCAAGTTCTTCCACCTCATATGTACTTGTCTCATCATTTTTTGAATTTGTGACAAGTCTGGCTGGAACAATTGGAGTTTCAAGCTCTATATACTGTGGAACTTCTTTACTTTTGATCTCCCTAGGAGAACTCTTCAACATTGAAGATTCATCGAATGTAACATCCCTGTTATTTATGATCTTTTTTATCTCGGGGCACTTAAGTCTATACCCCTTCACTCCATCAGTAAAGCCCAAGAATGTGGTTTTCTTAGCTCTAGGATCCAACTTGCTTTCCCTAATATGGAAATATGCAGGGGAGCCAAAAATACGTAAAGAATCATAATTTGTAGTAGGTTTTCCCAACCACACCTCCATGGGTGTTTTTCCCTATTTGCAGCTGTAGGTAACCTATTAATGAGGTGACATGCATATGTAACAGCTTCAGCCCAAAATGCCTTACCCAAACCAGCATTGGATAACATACATCGCACCTTCTCCAGCAAAGTGTGATTCATACGTTCAGCCAGCCCATTTTATTGTGGCGTGTCTCTTACTGTGAAGTGTCGCACGATTCCCTCTTCATGGCATACTTGCAAAAATAGGTCTGACTTATATTCACCGCTATTGTCTTCCCTGAGTTTTCTAATTTTTCTGTCAGTTTGGGTCTCTATCATCTTTTTCTACTTTAAGAAAATCTTCAAGACTTCATCCTTATGTCACATGGTGTATACCCAAACTCGTCTGGATAAGCCATCCATAAAAGATATAAATAATGCTTACCTCCCAAAGATGAAACTTTAGTAGGTCCCCAAACATCTATGTGAACATAATCAAGAATCCCCTTTGTACGATGTACAGCTGTGCCAAACTTTACGCTTGTCTGCTTGCCCAGAACACAACGTTCACGAAATACAAGCTTACATGTCTTGGCACCTTTCAATAGACCTTGCTTCACTAATCCCTGCAAAGCCTTCTCTCCTACATGTCCCAAGCATACACGCCATAATCTCGTAGCATCAGATGCAACCTCTTCTGAACTTTCTGAGACTGTCGCTGCACCTGTAACTGTATTTTCAAGGAGAAAATATAAGTTACTCTTTTTCGTTCCCTTCATCACAACCAGGGCTCCATGTGACACCTTCAGACCATCGTCTTTTAGTGTGATATCATAACCTTTAGCTGCCAAAGCGCCAAGTGAGATAAGATTTTTCTTCAAGTCCGGTATATACTGAACGTCTTCCAGTACTCTGACTATTCCACTATGCAACTTTAGTCGAATTTTTTCTATTCCTTTTGTTTGACAAGCATGATCATTGCCCATCAAAACAGCTCCACAGTTTAGCTCCTTAAAGCTAGAAAACCACTCCCTATTAGGACACATGTGATAGGAACAACCTGAATCCAAAATCCATTCCTTGGAACTAGATCCAAATGGTGAAATAGACAAAGCAAATTCAGAATCTTCATCGTCACTCGCCGCAACGTTTGCAATGGGGTTCTTCGTGTCCTTCTTTAACTTAGGACAATCTTTCTTCCAATTCCCTTTCTGGTGATAAAAAGCGCATTCATCTTTTGCAGGATTTATCCTACCCGAAGTTGATGCTCCACCTCTCGATTTAGATCGAGATCTTCCACGATTGCCATTCTTCCTTTCATTTATTCTGCCACGAACCGTCAACGCATCAAATGTTGAGTCTTTATATACCTCCTTATCCTTCTTACGAACCTCATTATTCATTAAGGTATTGGAGACCTCAACATATTTTATTTCCTCCTTTCTGTACAATAGTGTGGTAATGAGATGTTCATACAAGTCAGGTAGAGAATTTAGCACTAACAGTGCTTTATCCTCATTGTCAATTTCGATATCCAAATTTTGTAAATCAGTAATAATTTTGTTAAAATTGTCCAGATGCTCAGACATAGAAATACCTTCTGCGTATTGGAATCGAAAGAGTTTTTTCTTCAAATAGAGCCGATTTTCAATGCTCTTCGTCATGTACTTGTCCTCCAGTTGCTTCCATAATTTTTGTGTCGAGGTCTCGCGCATGTAAGGATATTTTTTATCCTTGCCGAGATAAAGACGAATATGACCACAAGCCTTGAGGTTGATTTTTTTCCAGTCATCTTCCTTCATGTCTTCTGGCATATCTCCAAGAACAATTTCCAGCTCTTGTTGGACTAAGATATTCATAACTTCGCATTGCCATATGTTGAAATTTCTTTGCCCATCAAATTTTAGCGGTTCCCATTTTTGAAACAATCACGGTCACAAAAAAAAAAGCAAACGAAAAAAAATTTAAGTTTAGAAATTTTTCCGACTGTGAATAGTAACCATATGAATAGTACTATAAGTATGGTTATTTCTCCACAAAAAAAAATCCAAAATGCCTAGATCGAAGGACCTTGGCTCTGATACCAATTTGTTGTGCGGAAGCGTGTTAACAAATGATACTAACTGTAACCCCAAATAATAATATGGCACACTCACAATAAAAGTATAATGTGTAGAAAGACACACACACAAGGAAAGACATAATATTTAAGTGGTTCATCAATTTGGCTACGTCCACTGACATTCGGATCAATTCACTATTGTAAATGAGTTTTAAAAAGAGACTCTCACAAATACACTCCAAATGAAAAATACAACGTGTATTTTTTTAAACAAATGTGTATTCTCAAAACTCCAAATGAACTCTTTCTCACTCTCTAACTCTTCTTGGTTTCTTTATTGTGTTGACGTTTTGGTGTGTTTAACATCGGCAGAGTTACTTCCCTTTTATAGAGTCTTGGAGGATACAAAGCTCCTTAATTTATAGGGAAAAATGTATAGAGTGAGATACCAAACAAAAGCCATTAGCCAAAAGCAAAGCCCACTTGCCAAAAGCCACTTAAAGAAGATTTTGGAGGATTTGTACTGCTTTTTCAACAGCAAGAGAGATCTTCACATTGTTGACATTGAGTAAATGTGTTTGATTTCCAATGTTAAAGGTGATTTCAGACGTCAAAGTTTAGATTTGGCAGAAAGGGAGTCATTTGGTCCTGTGTGCTTGTATTCAGAGTTGGGAAGAGAGAGAGAGCATGGTTCAAATTGTCACTATCGGTGTACGACTCGGACCCCCCCCCCCCCCCCCCATTTTCAACTCGGTATCGATCGTAGTATTATGTGATACGCAACGATATTCAATTTAGAGATCCCAAAAACATATATAAAATTTCATCAAAATAAGAATAATATTATTGATTAATGAGATAAGTACAAAAGCATCATTTAGTATGCATAACATTGTATAATTGATTATACTGACACGTGTCATACTTATTAGCAGCAATATTCTATAATAGTTTATTAATAAGTAAGAAAAACGATCAAATTAGACACGAATTTTATAAATACAAAATTAAATAGAAGTTAAATATATTGTTATCATTAATGTAATAAAATATTAATTATTAGTAAAGAAAATAATAATACTTAAATTAATTTATTCCATAAAGCATTTTTAAAAATATTTTGATTCAATAGAGGTACATTTTAAGGAGAGACAATAATGATATATATTATAATATATTAAGTAAATAATGATACATTTTAATAAATAGATATAAATACATGATCGGTCATATGGCTTACTACAACCATAAATAGCATCACAAATTTAAGAGAAGCGGTACAAATTTAATGACTCTTATAATTAAAATAAAATTTATAGTGAGTTGTCCAATATTGTTCGAGACAACCAAGATCGTGTCGATATTGTTTGAGTGAGCCGAAATAATGCAGATATCTTCAAGTCAATTGAGATTGTACCGATATGGTTCAATTCGAGTCGTGATCTACTAATACTCAACTCGTATCACAGTATCGAAACGGTAGTCCACGAGACCGAGTCAACTCCCTGATACTTTAAACCATCAGAGAGAGAGAGAGAGAGAGAGAGGTGGGGGGCTCCCTATCGGGTGTAAGGAAATTGGGTTTTGGGGCTGGTATGACCGGTATCTTTCATGGTCGGGATGGAAGGTGGTAGAAAAGTATTTCTCGTTGCCTTTTTTGTTTTTGTTTTACCCGTCTAGTGGGGTGGGGAAATAGGAAAAAATCCCAATTTTGGGGGAACAATAAAAATAGGGTGGGTAGAAAAAATTAATCGGTTGAAATAAAGGCGCCCTTTCAAAGCCTTTTTTTGAATTATTTTAGTCTAGTCTCACCCATGGTACTAGTTAATTTCTAATTACGTAATTATATGTTGCATTGATACAAATACAGAATATTTTATTCAATGCGATATGTTATGGCAGTACATCAATTCCAAGAAAAGTAGAGTTCTAATACTGTTATGATTCAAGGATAAAGTAAAGAATGCTGATATATTTATTGTTTTTTATTAGAGAGACAAGAATCAATGACCTTTGTGTTTTAATAGCTCTATTTTGTATATTGTTTTTCTTAATTTAGAACTTAGATTTTAACATTTTAAAATTCTCCTTAAATCCCCCATGTTATGTATATATATGCAAAATAACCATTACCATACCCACATTATATTTGGAAGTCAAATTGTTGGTTCAGTCAACAGATATTCGATGTTCTTTGAGTGCCCGACACTTGTGCAGCACCTCCGGGGAAGTGTCCGTGCTTCATACGATGCGTATCGGTATCGAATCTGAACCATATCTCTATCAAAATCGAATATGGATTACACTTTATGTTGTAACTTTTGTAGACTTCATACTTCTTAGATGTAAATGTTTGCTAAAGTGAATACTTGTCCTTTGTTTCCCTTGAAGTACTCTTCATCAAAGGCATTAGAAATATAGGTGTGCTTGCATTCATACAAATTACACATTGTTATATATTATTAAAATTTTCTATCTCTTTTAGGTTTGATGCTGTCGTCATATCTTCAAAGGTTGGATATGAAAAGCCAGATGCAAAAATATTTGAAGTTGCTTTAGGTATGAATTTGAAAAACAGATGTGTTCTTTCATAGATTGGTGGTGCGGGCATTTCATCTCCATCTGCAATATTTCCCTTAATTTTTCCTCATCAACTTGGTATATTCATCTTTTCTCTAGTTTAAACAACACATTAACCCATTTATGAGTCTGGTACTGAACCATTTCTAATACAAATGAAAATGGAGGTGAAATAATACAACCCTCTTAAATTTCTAGCAATATGTAGATCAGATTAATGTGGAGGCTTGTAGAGCAATACACGTTGGAGATGATCAGAAGGTTGATAATTCGGGGGCTATTGTTGTTGGGATCCACTGCTGGTAAGTTGAGAGTGATTACGGAGACATTATTTTTGTGTAAAACATACAATGATTTGGGTAACATGAGTCTTAGATATTGTTTTATAAGCAGGTTATGGGGAACAGATGTTAAGTCATTCTCAGATATACAAAAACGCATCCTCCACCCAGAATCGTAGCTTTCAAGTACAAATACTACACTCTGCATATATTGTTTAGGGTAATTAAAACTGGCTTTGCACTCCTTTCGTTTGCTATCCTTCTTCCATTTCATGCATTTTTTTACTTGGCTTTGAACTCGTTAAATGTGAAGGCATTTACCATTGCTTTTAAGAATCACTGTGGTTCTGACCTTGTTATGTAACTCGTGTTGCAGGATTCGGTTCTGTTCGGTGCAAAATACCATTGCAGCTTAGCTATTTGAATGCTCTTTGGGATTCGCAACAACTAGATTATGAACTTTGGTTTTGTTGGGTTATGATGGAATTTTCAATAAACATGTTAAGTTGCATTTTTAGTTATTTTGGAACTTCATTTGAGTTTATTGTTTACCTGAAGTGCTTCAATCCGACCTTTAACTAATTAAGAAAATAATATAGTTAGTGTTGTTGTAAAATAAAGGGGAAACATAGAGAATTTAGAGGAAATGAATATTTCATTTAATTAATAAGTCAATACCAAAGAGGTCTAACCCATATTTATAGTACAAAGTAAGATAATTTAATAGACTTCTTAATAATTGCGGAATATAAGTGGACATCCATTTAATATATTCTTTATAACACTCCCCAATGAATGTATAGTATATACATCATTTAATGATTGTTGCCTCATTAAAATCTCCCTAAGGAAAAACTCTTTGAGAAAAAATTAAAGTTAAGAAAAAAGAGTATAACTTTTATGATCATTCAATCGGTGTTGGGCGTGCTTAGTGTTGCCTCGTTAAAACCTTTAATTGAAAAACCCAATGGGGAAAAACTAGTTAAAAAGAGTAAAACGTGCATATGTTCAAAATATCATGTTCTTAGATTCTCTTCCTGATCAAATGCTCCTCCTGATTGGATAATCCCCCAGATTATGATATTTTTACAATGATTGAGTCGGTGCATATCAGTCTCATACACAATTTTTTGAAATGTTGATTTGACATAGTGAACAGATTTGTTCGACCATTACTTCAATTTCATTTTTTTCATAATCTCCACTTCCATCAAACTTGGGTGAAGAGGGATGAACATGTTACTTTATCAAATTTATTTTACTTCAATAGCATAACTCTTCTGGAGTTTATGTGTTGCATAACTCATATTGAGTTCATCTATGTGGAAGAATTGAAATGTATTAATCATATCTCCCTTGATGTGGCATTTTTAATGGGGGTTATACAAAAACCATTATCTTCATAAGTAATAGTAGGAATATATATTGTTTGACGCAAGTCATAAGTGATTTGATTGTTCCTTGTGAGGATTCCAGAGATAACCCGCATCTGTATAATTGACTAGACACGTATGATTAGATATACAAATATAACACAATATAATTGACATTAGTAACATACTTTGATGGTTAAATGACAATTGTTTCTTGCAAAGAGATTGATTTCAATTATAATGTTCGGTATTATGTTATTGATAACAATATACTAATAACTTACAAGTATGATAATTCTGGACCAAATACTTAACATAATCATATGGTACTTCGGGACCAAATTTATATTTGCCATCCTCTTTAGGATGATATGGATAATTTAATATCCAAATACCTAAGACTATGGGTATACTAAAATTGTACGCAAAATATATGTTAAAGCACCGTAGGACTCTTCAATTTATATTACTAATGGATTTGAGTTTAATATAAAATGTGTTTGATCTGCAAGCCTAGACAATAACTAGTTACCCCAAGGTCATTCGTTCTTGAATTTCTTAGTTAGATATTTTGCATTTCAATTGAGCTCTTCAAGTGCACACCCATTTAAGGATAATGCCATATTTGCATATATGATTATTTTCATACCCTTCCTTAGACAAATATTTACTAAGACGATTGTACCTATATCCATTTGGTTTGTCTTCTATACAATTAATGTCTTTAGTGCATTTGAGTAGTACTCCGTATCTTTGCTTCAGGTGATTAGGCATAAATTCTTCACATTTATCCCCTTAATTTCGGTATTTTTATGATCTCGTGCATTGTAAATAGCTTGGATTTGTCTTATATTTATGCTACCAACCCTTTTTGGCAATTATTTCGTATTTTGTGTATCTCCTATGTATTTTACAGGTATTTCATGCAAATTAGTGCGAAAGAGAATGCAAAACAGTGAAAGAAAGCAAGAAATAGGGAGTTCAAGGGAATTTTCGTAATTTTACAGCCATATTCCGAAGGTGGGGAAAGCTAGAAAGTTGAAGAGCTCTAAATTACAAGAACATTGCAAAAAACAGCACCCCAATCCGAGTTATGGTGAAGAAGTTATGCCCATTTAAAGTTGAAAACAGAAAATCAAAGTTGAAATTAATTCTGGAAGCTGAAGAGTTTCAACTCTTGAAATTTCTTGTATAATCCCTTTTTATTAGTTGTAAAACGTGGAGAGGCATGGGAAGAGTCATTTTTTAGATATATAAAAGGTCAAACCCTAGTAGGAAGAAGAGAGGTTTGTTACTCACATTGTAGGAGGCTAGTAGTTAGTTTTTAAAGGATTCTTGTATCTAAGAACCCTAGTTTTGAAGTTTGGCTACTATTCAAGATTTAAAGATCTATTCAAGATTCATCATTCATCCATTGCAAGTAATTTTAATTTATTGTTTTTACTGCTTTCACAGTTAGTTTAATTAATTGTTGTTTTCTAGTTTTTCCAATCCCAATTCAAGTCATGTTCTCAATTTTCTAGATTTAGTTATGGATTCCTGCACTTTCAGTTTTAAGTTTTCTTTTGTTGTAATCATGTTAAGCTAAGTTTTTAAGGGTGTGGATGCATGAACCAACTCGATGTGGTATGCATAGATATAAAATTTGCCCTCTAAATTAAATAAGTGATTAGATCGTGTTGTATAGTTTCACAACCATTGTAGACCTTTTTTCCCTCGTTTGCCCTAGGTAACCGGGGTGCTTAAGGATGCAACACGAGTGAAATATTGCAACAATGCTTTACTCATTCTTTGATTATATATGATGCGGGCCTGAACCTCATATATGTAATGCTTTGGAGTACTAAAGACTGGGTCTAATCAATTATCTAATTTATGACTAATTTTGTACTGGCATACACACTAGGGTTTGGGGGAGTGTATTCGTAACCCATTTCTTCATTCATACTAATTCCTTCTTAGTTAGTTAATTTTGCATGCGTAGGTTAATTTAATTGAATTTAGTTAATTCATAGATAAAATCCAAAAATCAATCAACTTTTTCTTTTCTTTTATTTTGACATCAACTTTAGGATTAAACTACCTTACCTTTGTCGTCACGGTCACACGTCCTAACTCCATGTGGATTCGATACCTAGACTCACCACTAGGCCTGTAAATTGAGCGCCCGAGGCCCGAAGCCCGCCCGTTCGGCCCGCTATTTTCGGGCCGAGCTTTATTTGAGTTTGAGTCGAGCCGAGCCTGTGCCAAAATTTCAAGCCCGAATGAATTTCGGGCTGAGCTTGAGCCGAACCTTGCCAAGCCCGAATTGAGCCCCAAACCCGAACTTCATATTTCCAAATAAATAAATAAATAATTTATATAATTGCTCAAGTCACAA
Organism: Sambucus nigra; assembly: GCA_949130495.1. NCBI lineage: Eukaryota > Viridiplantae > Streptophyta > Magnoliopsida > Dipsacales > Adoxaceae > Sambucus > Sambucus nigra. The sequence continues at coordinate 184,705,986 of OX422209.1, read as the reverse complement.
TAGGCCTTTGTTAGTGATCAAATTTTGCTAAATGTATGAAATTTAATAGGCATTTGTAGGTTTTCACTCTTATTTCCCTTGTTTAAATTTAATACATTTCATAATTATATATTTTATTTCATGAAATATCAATTATGTTTTAATGTGTAATTTTTTCCATGATGGAAATACAAGAAAAAAAAAATTAATTCGAACTTTTTTAGCAAAAAAATTGAAATCGGGCCTGCTCGAAATCGGGCCCGAAGCCCGTAATATATATGAGCCGAGTTCGGGCCTAGGTGGAAAAAAATAATTCGGGCCGAGCCTGAGCAGCCTCAAGCCCGGCTCACCCAGCCCGATTTACAACTCTACTCACCACTATACTCTTTAAGAGTGTAGTTACAAGTTTAGATTTTTTGTATTGATGTTGGAAGCCGATAACAACGACTAGCGTATTATACAGACGCTTGGTACTCCGACTCGATCAAAATGGCGTCGTTGCCGGGGAATTAGGTAGACTTTAGGTTAGGTTGGTTAATCCCGAATTTGACCTTAAAAAAAATCAAAAATATGGGTGTCACATTCTTGAATTGCCCAATTTGAAATGTCTTACTTTAACTCTTTTGGTGGCTTTAATTGTTATGATAATAGTGAGGAGGAGGCGCTCAAGACTTATGAACATTGGATCAATATCACTAAAGACGAGTCTTATAAGTACAAGCCCAGTGCTAAGGCCATCCAAATTTATCAAAATGAATTGCTTGAAGAAGAAAGACTTGAAAAAGAATATCGAGAAAAAAATCGTTATTAGGAGCAAGAATTAGATGCATTATTTGAACCCAGTGAGGATTTTTCTTCCGATATTTTTGAAGTTGAAGAATGTTTTCAACCAAACGAGGAATCCGAGGTGTTAGAACCAAGGAAGCCTACTTTGGAAGAACTCTTGATTATTATCAAAAAGCAATCTGATGACCTTGCTGCTACAGAGTTGAAAATTAGAGCAACTTGCAAGGAGTTTAATGATTATTTGGACAACTTAGAGAAGGTCGAGACTTGCGCTTCACCTAACACTTTTGAGGATGAAATTATTGAGAGTGGTCCAAGTTCTTTTGAATATCAACCTCTTATAAATATTGCAAAATCTACTGAGGTTGAAGATCATTTGTCTCCTTGTGTACCCACTATTATCGAACCATTAAATCCATCACAATAACTGGATGAATGTCTTAAGGATGTTGATCCGATTCTTGTATGAGAATGTTATTTTGAGATGCTTAATCTTACAGGCCATATACTTAGACGTGTCACTCCACCAGATCTAGTTGAAAATTTTGGGGGAGAAGATTTTGAGGACAAGGACTCTATGCTTGAATTGTTTTCCAAGATGGACTCTTTCTGTTTGTGTGCCCCACTTCCCATACTACTTGAAAAATCTATGGGAGGTGATTCTATTTTTCTTGGATCCCAATGGGACTTGTCCCCCTATGCACCCAAATCCTTCATTATCCCCCTAAATTTTTTAATAGGTGATGGTTCATTTCTTTCGCGTTGCACGTGCCTTTCGTTTTTTAAACGGAATTCTTATTTTTCGGGAGGCATGCATCCTAGTGAGGGTACACCGATTTCAAGCCTTTCAATTTTTTATGAGTTTTTAAATCAATCTGGTGTGTATTAAACATAGAGATCCCATTTAATATTGATACATTTGCTAACTTCAAGAGCTTTATAACAACTTCAAGGACTTGTATCTTTTCATAAACAATAACATCTTCTGGGATTTTAGAGAAAGTGAATCTTTTATTCATAACCTCTTCTGGAGCGTTATGAATAACCTCTTTTGGAGCGTTATTTGAACATGATTTTATTTAACCTCCACTTTTTGGGGTAAGTAATTAGGACCTATAGGTTTGTCACGCTTCTGCCGTGCAATATAAATTTATTTTCTGTGAAATTTATTTTATCCTTTCGGGACAATGATTTTGGCAAACACATTTGCAACTAATCCATGTGACATTTGATGCTGCAATATCATTTTTCACTTTATTTTCGCATTAAACGACACGGAAGATTAGATGAGAGAAAATATTCCACAATAATTCTCGTCGTTCTTCAGGAACAGATCGTTCTTTAAGAACAATTTGTACTTAAGGTACGTTATATCCTCCCCTAACGACGGAAAAAGTGTCTAGTGCGAAACTTCTGTTTTTTATCATTTGTATGTGATAACTTTTGGTTCTTTAAAAATATTTGAACTCAAGTTCAATATTACTAATATCGAAAGACATTAAAAAAATTTTAGAGAATCTTCCAAATCATTGTCAAATATTTTTATTAACTCTGACCAATAATAATTCAACCCCTTTATTAAAAAAAAAGAGGGGCTTAATTTTTTCACATTCTCTACACATACCCAGGGCTCCGATGTATATTAAATAATTGAAATGTAAAAAAGAGTTCAAATTAAATTTCATTAAAAGTAATTTAATATTCAAATGAAGCGAAAACACCAAGAGACAAAGGTGTAATGGTGAAACCATTAATATGATCGTTAAAGGAACACTTGTCCATTAATAGAGTATTTAAAAAGACATTTTATTTAATAAAAAATAATAATAAGATAATATATTAAAAAAATATGTTTAAATACTCAATTTATTTTGAAACTAACCCCCCAAAAAATATTTCCAGTAGCTTCAGGTCCAACTTACAAATAATTATTTTAAGAACTTTCAAAATTCATAGCCCATGAATAATCAAAATTTCAAATTTTGATTTATGGTATATTTTGTTGGAGCTTCAGGTCCACATATTTTAAATAACTTGAGAGCTTCAAGCCTCATATTTTATATCCCAATGACAAATAATATTTGTGCAAAACTGGTCACAATAAATGATAATGAATCTTCATATCACAAATAAAATTGGGGAATGTTTAGTTTATATCCTGTCAATTAGATAATCAAAACTTCTTATTTGATTATTATATATTTTCTTTTAACACTTTAAGTCCAAATAATTTAGGAACTTCAGGTCCCAATATATAAACGGAAAAAGTTTCGACTTCCATATTTAATTAACTATTGGAAAACTTCAGATCTCAATTGTAAATAATTAAGTCAACTTCATATCACAACATTAAATGTTTAGGGACTTTAAAAGCACTTTCAATTATATTCAAACTTCAAGTTTGATAAAGAGAGAAATTATTTGGATATTCAGATCCAAAATATAAATAACCATTATTGGGCATTTAATGTCCTTACCTTTTAATAGAAATAATCAAAAACTTCATGTTTTGATTTAAATTATATATATTGAAACTTGGTGTCCAAAATTTATATACTAATTTAGAACTTTTAGTCTCAATTTTAAATGACTTGGAAACTTTTGGCCCCAAATCAAAATGATTATATCCGAACTTCAGGTTCCCAAATTTAATTAGCTACGTAACTTCAGGTCCGAAATCTAAACGAAACGGTGAAACTTCAAGTTTCAATAATTATAGAAAACTTCAAGTCCTAATATTTACTTGTATTTTTATATACAAAAAATTAGGTGTGATGTAGTAGTTTTTCACAAATAAATATTTAAAATGTGAATATGTAAGTTTTTATGAATAACTAAAATTATGGGATCAATATAAAAATAGTTAAAAGTATAAGCACCTATAATTACCTTTTGAGTTGTGAAATCGGTGTCCATATAAAACCACATCTCGCTCCTTCATATTCATAATGGGTTCTCATCGAATCATCCCTATGAACATTCACGTCTGTCAAAATAAGAAATCAAGTGTTTCATATCGTTTGTGTTTTCATTAAACAACAAATTTGGGAGCACTCGTGCTGATAACGTATTGTAAAATAAAGGGAACACGGAAAGAATTTAGAGGAAGTAGATCTTTCATTTCATTGATATGTCAACACTAAAAGGGTATGACCCATATTTTTAGTACAAAATAAAGTAATCCAATAAACCCCTTTATAATTGCGGAATACCAGTGCACTAGAATACAGGGGACATGAACATCCACTTAATATACATTTTATAACAAGTGTCTGATTATTAGCTATAGGATAGCAATCTTGCCGCTTGATGGCATATCCTCTTTTCAAGCTAATTTTGGAAGGACAAAATTTGAATAAAAAAATATTTCTGTAAAGTTAGTGAATTTTAAATAGCAACTCCAAAATTTGGGGGACAGATTAATTTCCCTTGTATTGAACTGTTTTTACCCATTCTAGAATGAAAGCCTTACATTTAACTGTTTTTACCCATTTTACAAAAGCCTCTTATGAAGAGTTTCATTATACACACTTCAACGAATACAGTGGACAGCGGGGGAGATCTCGATCCCACCGATTTTGGTCAAATCACATAAAAAATTTATGGGATGCTTTCTTCCAATTATTGTTTCTAGTATATAGTCTATATTACATAAAAATCACATAAAAGTCTTTTAGTTTTCTCTCATGTTGGAATACCTCGTGAAGGGCCTTCAATTATGAAACCACCACCTCCATTAGTCAGCCGAGTTTTTCATTGACGGTGAAATTAAAACCCAATCCAAATTTAAGGCAGCATCAAGGAAATTTATAGCCGCTCGCTAATGAAGTCAAACTCTGGCAGGTTCTTAGTAAGCTCGCTTTAAAGTCGAGCAATACATTGAAATGCCATATGTATTCAGAGGGGAAAAAAAAAACATGCCTTGCATATCTTACCAAAGAACGAGTCACCACCTCATAAGTTATATTCGTCACTTGGTGTGAAATCTGCAAAAATTCTATTTTGACCGAATTTTTGCCGACAAACTGACGTGTCGACTTGCTATTGGTTGATTTGTGGGGTCCGCGCCAGCGGGACCTCAAAACCAACCAATAGCAGGCCGACACGTCAGTGTGTCGGCCAAAATTAAGTGAAAAATTCAGGCTCTATAGAACTACTCGTGAAATCTGTCCTAATAAAGGGAAAAGGGATGCACTTTCGGCTTTCATTTTCCTCAAAACTCTTCATTAACTATTCACCCATTACAACAAGGCGGCGTGGCTTCAAGTATGAAAGCCATGAGATAATGGAACCCCCAAACACGACCGAGCTTGAGGATTCAAATTTTTAAGTGATACACTTGTAAAAAATTAAAGCAAAATTAATTTGAGCTTCAATTTGACACCCAAAGGCTCGAAGAGAATAAAAGTGTCACACTTGCCAAATTCAGTGACCTTAATATCAAATATTCTTGATATGTGAACACCAAAGATACACCTGGCAAGAAATATGCCTGAGGACAAATTTGCAAGTGTAACATCAAAAGAACATGCTAGCCTGCGCTTGAGGACAATCATGAAAGTTATTCAAGTTCCCAAACCCAAGCGACCCCAGGTAGTCCTGAATCCTCCTTTCCAAGCTGGGTTAAAGTTGAAGTGTGGACAGGCCGAAACCTAGGTCATAACCTAGATAGAACCCTTGGCTATTTTGTCTTGAGTTGTAGGGGCAGAATGAATGCCTGAAAAAAAAAATAGATTATGTACTTTTAAGACTTAAAATAATATTGATTATGGATATAGGACAATAAACATTTCGTTTCCATTTTTAGTCTCTATTTTCAAATTAAAAGGACGCGTGGCATGCTGTGATTGGTTGACGTTTTATGAATATGGGTCCGTGCCAGCGGCTTTATAAATAAAATGTTTGTTGTCCTATTTCCAAAATACGTATTACAATAGGTCTTAAATTTACAAAGCCCCCCCCACCCCCCACCCAAAAAAAAAAAAAAGCAAGTATGAAAATACGTTGGCAAGCAATTTATAAAACCGAAGATGTGCTGGTAACTGCTTAAAAATAATGGAATCTAAATACGAAGTGTTAAGAACTTGGGGGCAAGGGAGTGTAACTCATTACTCCTACATAACTCCAAGTCACCTACACTTTGGGAAAGATATTCTGACAAATTGCCACACGATCCATGAGATATTATAGAAACTGCATTCTCACTAAGCAGTCATAATGCTGCAGACAAGCTGTGTTACCAAGTAGACAATACAACTCACCAGACAAAATTATTATCGAGTAAGCACGATCTCAGGAATCTAATAAACCATTGGGATTTTTCTTAACCTAAGAATCACGAACACAAACACCAGACACGTGACACGTCACGTCACACTAACACAGCAAGATCTTAAAAACCATTGGTAGGTGTCTTAACCTAGGTGACACGAAACGACACAAAATTTAAAAAATATAGGACACGGGGTCATGCCAAACATATTATATTTTTTTTAATGAATTATGAGGAACACCATTCCGGTGACAATAAGAGCTCAAGTCCACAACTTACAAATGAAAGAACATAAATTATTGCATATTTAATTACTCGTCTTTTCATCAACAATTCAACATGTAACAATACAAATCTAAATAATAATAATAATAGTAGTACGATCACTTCATTCTTTCATTAATTCAATTTAAAAAATAGTTCAATTTAGCATATTTTGTACAACAAACTAATGCGAAAGGTTTAGTACGTTCAGTGTTGTATAGTAGACCTAGAGAAATAATCAATTTAAACACATTAAACATAAAACAACTACTAAAAAAATACACACATCTTCTCAAAAAAGAAAGAGAAATATATTAACATAAACGTTAAACATTTTATAAACAGATATATATGTAGAGAGAGAAAGAGAGATCAAGAAATATTTCTATTTATATAAACAATTAAACAAAGATTGAAACTTCTTTTGAGTTTTCCTCTGTTCGTTACCTTGACTTGCTTTAAAGAATTTCACTGTAGTGTTGTTTACACAATTAGAAAGTAGGCTTTATATATTTTCTTGTCTTTACACGTTCAACACCTTTTTTACGTGTCCCCGGCATGTTTGAGTACGACACGTGTCCGATTCTTACTCAAGGGCCTCGGGAGAGTGCCTGAAAATGTCAAGAATTAATATTAAAGCTTGGACGAACTCCCAGGAAGTCCTATACCCTCCCCTCCGAGTTCGGTCAACCTTGAAGTAGAGTAAGAATGTTGAAACCTAGGCATTAAACTAATGGAAGTTCTTTAAAGATAAGAGCATTGTATTAATACCGAGGACTTGGGTGCGTAAACCCAATGTTGGGGAATCTCAAAGAACGCCCTTCAGTTATACAACCCAACAAAAGTTCTAAATATCACGTGCTTCACAAGCCATCAGCTATTGCCAACAGCCAGAAAGCCCAAGGAACTATATTACTAATGTTAGGACAATGGCCAACATAATTAGGATAATGGTTAACATAGTTTGTCATTTCTTAGCCAACTTTATTGGCTAATAATTAAAGCCGCAGACTTGGGGAATTCAAGCCGAAGACAGGGCTTGGGAACTCCCAACAATTAAGATCTTCAAATAACTTTCAGGTACCTTAGCAAAGTGGACATCCTAAAGTTGAATCATACTTTGGCAACAGTACCACAGGGCTTGGGGACTTGTCAAGTCTTAATTTGCTCCCGACCTATCAGTCAACAGTGGGGCACTTGAGGTTTAGACCCCAATGTGAAAATAAATTTCAAGACTGCATTTTGGCTATCAACTAAAGTTGAAGCATCTCAAGGGATTGTGAAGACACGAGCTCATAAAGGATCAAGAATAATCATCGGCTAATGTGCAAATTTAGAAGTTCGGACACAGGTTATATAAGGTTATCAAGTTTCTTTTCAGTCGTCGTCTTGAAGCCGATACAATGAATACTAAATCGCAAAGCAAAAAATGCCCCTTTACCAACTGAAATTGAGCGATGGTAACAACTATACTCCTTAATTGTCTTTACGAGTGAGAGCCGACACAATCATATTCTATTTTGGCTCACAAACTTGAAGCCGAAGACCTTGGAAAACATTATTTGAATTAAATTTCCATGGATAAACTCAATTTTACAATAAAGAGTCGGAATATTAGAGACATAAATAAAAAAAATGGAAGTTCTATCTCTTCAGTCATTATATTAATCACACGAAATCTTGGAGGCATAATATTCCTGAAAAACAAAACTTCAAACAATCATTCGGGTACCTTTGAAAGTTAAGCGTTCTACGCAGGTACAAGACGAGAACTGACAACCATCGTTCGACTTTCCATCAAAGCTGAAGAATCAAAAGCAATATCATCCTGAAATATTCATGCAGAATCTCTTTTCAGCTAAAATTGAAAGCCAAAGTCATAGCTGTTTAGGCAAAAGTTGCAGCAAGGCGACAAGGTTTCCTGAAGCCTAGGTGTAAAGATCGAGGTGAAGTACTTAACTTATTAAAGCAAGACGCACATTTTAATACACAGTATATGTAGGGGTAAATTACTTTCTTACCTTCATAGTAAAAAAAATTAATCCATAACTATTCAAAGAACCCAATTGGGCATCTCTATTTAATTTAATTTGTAGTATGCAACAAGCAAATAGCAAAACGTTTACAATTCATAAAGCAACATGTAGATTGCGAAAAAATTATATAGTTAAGTTGGAGAATATATAAACTTTAAAAGGTACACAACTTTAACATATTATGTCGTTATGAGTAAAAAGAGACGGTTTATTATATTACGTTGATAGAGAGTTACATCCACGAATTTATATAATTTAAGGACGATGTGTACAGTACGCACGTGTCAGGCCCGGTTTATGAGATGATAGAATTTTTAGTTGGGTGACTCAGATGACCTTTTTGAGTGCACCGATGATCCGGAATGAGTCGAAATAGTCCAAAATAGGTACCCTGGTGTTATAGTCAGATTCCGGGTTTTTTTTAGACGAAGTAGGTCCCGTGTAGGGTATGGGTATCTTTTTACCTTAAAGCTACACTTAAAAATGGGATTAGGATGTGATTAGAGAGTATTTAAGGATTAGAGAGGTGGACGACAGCCTCAATTTTGGCCTCTGCATAATTGTGATTAAGGGAGAGATTAAGAGAAGAGAAAAAGGAAGAAAGGGATGAGAACTTGAAGAAGAGAGGAGAAAAGCATCTCCGGAATTCAAAATCAGATCCATAAGGCAAGTGTTTACTTGCTTTAAATTGCATGTTTTGCGGTTAGTTACATTCATAATTGATTAGGAATAAATCTGAGATTTAAAAGATGTAAACTTTGGGAATTAATTGAAGAGATCTAAGTTGTGTTTAACCTCTAATTTTATTTGAGAATGATTGATGATGAATAGATGGAAAATTCGTAATATTAATCTAGGTTTATGATTAAGAAGATGAGAATATTGATAAGTTGTTAGAAATCGATAAATTTCAAGGTTTGATAAATTCCGAGTAGTTTGAATTAATTAATGATTAGGAATCCTAGGGTGCTGATTATGGATTCAGGTTTAGTTTGGTGTTATAACGTTTTTGGGATAGTTATATAATGATGTGGGAAGTCAATTTGAGTTTTTGGGAGGCTTAGGACCTACATTGGAGGGTTTAAGAGGTGAAACCCCGAGAAAGAAGACGATTAGCAACGCAGCAAGCCGAACTGATTCGCTGGGGGAGCGAATCGGTCGGTCAAGCGAACCAGTTCTGTTTGCTGGCCTGCTCGAATTTTTGTTGCGTGTTGTTTTGGCCCGTTAGTGCTTGAGAAATTGACATATGGGCTTCCGGGGTAGATTGGGACTACTGGGAAATATTTTCAGGATTTGATATGTGTGTTAGGCTAACGGTTATACGGATTCAGGTAAGAAGAATCGGGAATTCAAGTGAGTAAACAATTAATTGTACAATCCGGACTAGTACGCTGTGGGATTTACGTACATAGTCAGTACTTTATATATATATATATATATATATATATATACGATGGGATTACCTATATATATGTGATTGCTTGTGTATCCATTTGAACATACCTATTCGGTAGTGCTATCATTAGGAGGTTGCACATCGTGGGCAGTTCACCCTGGCGTTGACCAGCAAGTCTTGGAATGATTCCCATGTCATAGTATTGTTGCATGACTACTATCCATATGTGAGGATAGGTGTTGGCTTGGAGACCGGTTGGGTGCAATGTAGTATAGTTGCGACACTCGAACGTATGTTTATGACCGCTTCCGTTGTTTGTGCTTATGTTTTGGGTTCGGTGGTGAGATTCCGACCCGGTGGCTCAGTGTAACGCGTGATATGTCTGGAGACTGATAGTACACAAGGGATGTATCCGCGAGGTCCATGCTCTGGGGATACGGTTTATACGTATATAGTTTAGTGAGTGATATATATGTATGTTTATACGAGATGTGATGTGTATTTCTATTTATAGCACGTGTGTAGCTATGTTATTATTTACGAATATATACCTAGTGAGGGTAGTATACATTTAACTAATCATGATTATTAGCGGGATGGGTGGTGATAGCGGTTATTGTTCTAGTTAGACTGGGTAGCGTAATTAGAATGATAAAATGACTGCGTTGGTACGCACGGTAGATGAGAGGCGAGGATATTATCTCATGTGAGTGCGACAATACACTGCGTGTTTTTATTTAAAGCATTTAAATACTTACAAAATATTTTCAAATATTTTCGGGTTTTAACCCGCTGGCAAATCTATTTTTTTTTTCAAAACCCCAGGTTTGCAGTAGTAGCAGGGACAACAGGGTTAGATCTCTCATGTCGTTGCGAGCAATAGCTGTGGATGCTACGAGATTGATTTAGCCGCCTCAGCTTCTTTCTATCTAGATAGGACTCAGTTCATTTTCAGTATTTTCCTTTTGGGCGTGTTGCCCGTAGTTGGATAGGATTTCATTTATGTCAAAGATAATTTATTATTTATTAGTTTTTATTTACGTAGAATGATTGCTTATAGTGACCGATGTTTTTTTCGGCTCACGTAATTTATTTATGCATACCATTTATTATGTTATTTTATTCGTATTGTTTTATTCGTTTTATATTTATATTACTTGTTGTGATAGTGATGCTGAGAATAAAATCATATTGGATTCCTGTTTTATTTTCATTAAAAGATTGACTACCCGATATTAGAATAGGCGGGGTATCACAATCAATGTTTTAAAAAGCATGCTATTGCGAACGCAATAGCGCGCAATTGCCTTTTGCGATTGAAAAACGCCACGCTATTGGTACTGCTATACGGGATGCCCCTTTTGCATGCGCTATTGGGTGCGAAAGCGCGCAAAAGTGCGTTATTGTTGCGCCATATGTTTTTTTAAACACACTGACTTAACAAAACGACGTCGTTTTGGTAAGTAAAAATAAGAAAAACGAAAAAAAAAAAAAAAAAAACTCTATTCTGCGTAAACTTTCACAGCCCTAATTTGACAGCCCTCATTTCTCTTCTTTATTTTCTCTTCCTAACTTTGACAGCCCCTCATTTCTCTTCCTTCCCTACTATGAAAGCCCTGATCTAAATTCCGTCCATAAAAAAAAAAAAATCATTTAGACAATTCCGGCATTTAGACAGTATCTTCCTAACTCTTGTAAGAATTTAGACAGTTCTTTTTTTATTTTTTTATGTTAGACATTTTTTTTTATCTCAATTTCTTTTTTTTTAATTGTCTTTGAAATTTCAGTTGGTTGTCAAAATAATGTCTACTAAGAACGATTTTGGGTGGAAATATGCATTTGAAAAGGACGGGGAAAATGGAGTCTTTTGTAGGTATTGTCTACTTTTGATGTCATTTGTTAATTTATTTTTGAAACTTCATGCCTTTGAGATATTTGGAACAATATGGTCCTATTTTTGTGTTATATTTGGAATGTTGTAGTACTTTATGGCTTTGTGACAATATTTGAAATGATTTGGAGTGACTGATTAAGCTTATTTATTTATTTATTTATTTATTTATTTATATTTTTTACATGTTTTTCAAATCAAAAATCTCGAATGCACGAATTGCTTGCGCGATACGACTTCAGAGCCAAAATGCGACACCCTGCGCAGCCGCGATTTAAAACATTGATCACAATGTCCACTTTCATGAAACTTGTATGTTTTAAAAAGAGTTAATACTTATCAAACAGGATTACGATTGATGTGAAATTTGAGAAAAATGTAATTGAAATGTAAATTCTAGAATGTCAATTTCAAAATGTAAAATTTCACATTGTAATATTATTCGCCTTCGTAGTAATCCTTATTATGCAATGGAAAGTGATCTAAATTGATTTTTTTTTTTTTAAAGGTTTAAATTGTAAGAGAAAACCAAAAAAAGTTGTAGTATAGAGGTATACAACTTTCTAAAGCGATTTTTGTTTAAACAAGTCAAAATGAGCCTTCGGGCTTCTATTATCAACCAAAGCATCCCCTTTAGCAAACCTACAAAGCATTAATTTTGGCCCTCAAGGATTCATACGCGAGTATTGTTCATACACGCTACTGTTCATATATGGTTTACTGCTCATACGAGGATACTATTAATGCGTTGTTTACTGTTCACTTTTTTTTTCCTTATTTAAGGAGGGTGTCAACCATGATTCAAAACACACCAACACAATATACTCTTCTTCCAAGCTAAGGATTTTGGGGTGATAGGTGAGGAATTTTCCCTCTCAACCATGGGTACTGCTCAAGGGTGGAAGAAGCATATGGGTGTGAGTATGAGTGTGAGTGTATGGTAGGTGTACTTAAGATATAATGTGTGGGAGATTTCTTACCTGTTTAAATCGGAGCGGGATACACCGGATTGCGTACATGAAAAACACTTGGGAAACACTTGAGGGCAAGAGATTGAGAGGAATCTTAGCTTAAGACTTGGATTTACTCGGATGGAGAGTTGGTGTACCATGCCTATCCGGGATTTAGGGAGGAGAGTAGAGGGTATGTGATTAATCCTTGTATATTCTCTATTGTACTTGTAAATTCTTTAAATATATTGGAATCGGACCCCTTTTTGGATGTAGCCAAGTTAGTGAACCACGTATATCTTGGTGTTGTCTCTCTTGTTTACATATTTATTGTGCTTGCCAATATTACCATTTCATCTTGAATATATCCGAGATCGTGGTTAATTGGAGGGTGCCCCAACAAACTGGGGGTTAGGGCACAACAATTGGTATCAGAGTTCTTGGTGTGAATAAGGTGTTTGTCAAACTCCGGAATGAGGTTTTGGTGTCAAATCACTAGTGCTTGGATTTTTTGGGTGTGTTCATGCAATCATGACATGAATTATTGCGTCACAAGTTTAGGTGGAGGGATTTATGGGAAATGGGTGCTTCGCTCTTGGTGATTAGAATGGAGTTGATCCTTGTTCAATATGGTTCGTCTACTTAAGTTGATGGAAGTGGGAGAAAGATGGAGGGTTTGATTGCTCGCTCGAAATGCAATCGGAGAGGGTGTGATTGCTAGCGCGAAATGCAATTTGCAACAGTGTAACAGCCATTCACAATGTCTATTGGTACGGTTTGATTTTCACTCGGAAGAAATTGACTGTCGAGGATATTGTCATAACAAGTTTACATCCAAGGACAATGAGCATTGTTGTGTGGGGGGGATGAGTGGTTTCTTAGTTCAGTTTTTGAATCAAGGATGGTGGTGCCTCGGGAAGCACCTCAAGATGGTTAGCGGTATATTCTAGACTTTTGGGAATATTGTCATAATCTCCAAAAGTGATGAATTCTAAGGAGAAAGGTTCTCGATTATAGGTGGAGTTCATAAATCACACAATGTTGTATGGATTATGTGTGATTGGTTGATGTCATCTGGATTGATCCCGATGGTATATTTTTGGGAATAAGGTGCACAAGTGAGGACGACCTTCTAAATGCTCTCGTTTACAACCGATGAGCGGAGTGCATGTCCCGACAGACGGTGAAAGAAATCATGCTAATGAAAGGGGTGGAGTCAAGGTCCCTCTTCGAAGTCGATGGGTATATTCGACTGGTTGCAACTACATTTAGGCATTGACTCGTGTGTTTAACTTCATAAGACGTCCAAGAAGAGCAGTTGAAAATTGCAAGTTGCAATGAGAATATTTGCAAGAGGAGCATACTCCGAGGGCAATTTTCACGGATTATTTTTGGATCTTTGAAGAGGCACTGAATATTATACGGATACATGTAGCTGATGCGATGAAGCTCAATGGTGGTTCTTTTGGTGGCGTGGAAAATGGGAAGATTCGGATGGGGAAATTCTCATCAGATAGAGTCTCAGTTGTGGTTTGCAGTATTTCTCGCCAAGGTGGAGATTTGTCAAGTTTGGCTTGAATTTTGCGCGAGCAGTGTTCAAGCGCGGAGTGCTATTCATATGCGGGGATACTGTTCCTACGCGATTTCTTGTTCCTACGTGGTTTACTGTTCACTTTTTTCTCCTTATTTAAGTAGGGCTTCAACCATGGTTCAAAACACACCAACACAACACAAAGCTAGAGAGGGTCTTCTTCCAAAGGTGAGGATTTTTGGGTAAGAGGTGAGAAATTTCCCTCTCACCCATGGGTATCACTCAAAGGTGGAAGAAGGGTACGGGTGCGAGTGCGAGTGCAAGTGCGAGTGTTTCATGTATGGTAGGTGTACTTAAGATATAATGTGTGGGGATTTCTCACCGATTTAAATGGGAGAAAAGATACACCAGATTGAGTACATAGGAAGCACTTGAGGGCAAGAGATTGAGAGGATTCTTGGCTTAGAACTTGGATTCACTTGGGTGGAAAGTTGGTGTACGATGTCTATTAGGGATTTAAGTAAGAGAGTAGAGGGTATGTAATTTATCTAATAAATTCTCTAATGTACATGTAATTTCTTCAAATATAGTGGAATCGGGCCTCTCTATGGATGCCGACAAGTTGGTGAACCACGTATATCTTGGTGTTACATCTCTATTGTGCTTGTCATTATTACCATTTTATCTTGATTATATCCGGGGTCGTGATTGATTGAAGAGTGCCCCAACAAATTGGGCATCTGGGCACAACAATTGGTATCAGAGCTCTTGGTGTGCACAAGGTGTTTGTCAAAATCCAGAATGAGATTTTGGTGCCAAACCACTAGTGCTTTGATTTCTTGCGTGTGTTCCTTCAATCATGACAAGGGATATTACTTGATAAGTTTAGGTGGCGAGAACTAATGGTAATGAGTGCTTCGCTCTTGGTGATTAGAGTGAAGGTGATTCTTGTTCAACATGGGTCGTGTACCGGGGTCGATGAAAGTCGAAGAAAGATGGAGGGCGTGATTGCTTGCCCGTAATGCAATCGAAAATGGTGTGATTGCTAGCCCGAAATGCAATTAGCAAGGGTGTGATAGCCACCCGGAACGTCTATTGATACGGTTTGATTTTATTGATAAGCTTTGATTTTCACCCGGAAGAAAATTGATTGTCAGTGATGTTGTCATAGCAAGTCTACATCTAAGGACAATAAGCATTACTACATGTGGGGGAAATGAGTTGTTTCTTAGTTCGGAATTTGAAATGAGTTGTTTCAAATGGTGGCTCGGGAAGTACCTCGAGATGGTTAGCGATATATACTAGACTTTAAGGGGATATTGTCACAATCTTTAAAAGTGATGAATTTTAAAGGAGAAAGGTGATCGATTATAGGTGGAGTTCATAAATCACACGACATTGTATAGATTGTGCGATGGGTTGATGTCGTCTGGATTGATCTCGATAATAAATTTTTGGGAACAAGATGCGCAAGTGAGGAAGGCCTTCCAAATGCTCTCGTTTACAACCAATGAGCGGGTTGCAAGTTCCGACAAACGATTGTGAGAGAAATTTTGATAGTGAAAAGGTGGGGTCGAAGTACCTTTTCGGAGTCGATGGGTATATTCGACTGGTTGCAACTACTTTTAGACATTGACTCATGTGTTCAACTTCAAAAGATGTCCAATGGTGGTTCTTTTGGTGGTGAGGAAATTCTAATCAGGTGGAGTTTCGGTTGTGGTTTGCGGTATTTCTCGCCAAGGTGGTGATTTGTGACGTTTGGTTTGAATTTTGTGCGGGTACTGTTCATACGTGGAGCGCTATTCATACGAGGTTACTGTTCCAGTAGGGGTACTGTTCATACGCAGTTTACTATTTATCCTCATTTAAGGAGGGTTTCAGCTATGGTTCAAAACACACCAACACAACACAGAGCTAGAGAGCCTTCGTCCAAAGGTGAAGGTTTTGGGGTGAGAGGTGAGGGATTTTTCCTCACTTCCATGGGTATTGTTGCTCAACAGTTGAAGAAGGGTGTGGGTGTGGGTGTATATGATGTATGGTAGGTGTGCTTAAGATATAATATGTGAGGAATCTCTCATCAATTTACATGGAAGCGAAATACACCGGATTGGGTACATGAAAAACACTTGGAAAATACTTGAGGGCAAGAGATTGAGAAGGTTCTTAGCTTAGAACTTGGATTCACTAGGGTGGAGAGTTGGTGTACAATGTCTATCAGGGATTTGGGTAAAAGAGTAAAGGATTTGTTATTTATCCTTGTATATTCTCTATTGTGCTTGTAATTTCTTCAAATATAATGGAATTGGGCCTTGCATACTGAACTTAAACCATATACTCCGCATCATCCTCGGTGCTCGGAGCCATCGTAGCCAAGACTCACAAGTGTGCTACAACTTTCTTTAGAAGATGTCCTGAATCCTGAACCGTGCTACAACTTTCTTTAGGTATTGCCTTTGAGTAAAACTCAACCTTCCCTTCTTCCTCTCTCTACTAATCTCCATACCGAGAATCTTCTTGGCTTTACCCAAATCTTTCATCTCAAACTCTTGGCTCAATTGAGCTTTCATATTGTCAATTTCTACCACGCTCGAACTAGCAATGAGAATGTTATCAACATACAAGAGTAAATACATGAAAGTACCTTCCTTGAGCCGCTCGAAATAGACACAATGATCAAAATCACTCTATGTGAATTTTTGGCCAAACATAAACGTGTCAAATCGCTTGTACCACTGTCGAGGCGATTGCTTCAACCCATTAAAAGACTTTCATAATTTACATACATGATCTTCCTTCCCAACAACTTTAAAACCCTCCGATTGAGACATGTAAATCTCCTCCTCTAGAGCCCCATGCAAAAATGTCGTTTTGACGTCGAGATTTTCAAGCTCTAAATCAAAATGCGTTACTATAGCCAATAGCGCACTTGGATGGAAGTGTATTTCACAACCAGAGAGAACACTTCATTGTAATCACCGCCTTCCCTTTGTGCAAAACCCTTAGCCACTAACCTTGCCTTGTAATTAATATCGGAATCTGAAGCCCATCTTTCTTAGCATATACCCACTTACTCCTGATAGACTTTTTCCCCTTAGGCAACTTAACTGTAATACCCCGTACTTTTGGCTATATTTATTTTTGATTAATTAATTAAATGCGTATTAATTGGAAATTAATCCGAGTTAAAAATACTAACGAGATGCGAGTTGGTATTTGATTATGTGCATACATGTTTTATATGAATTTGGAATTATGAAAATTGTTGTGAGATTAATATATGGCAAATTGGGAATTTTGTTGAGACGCGTGTGACCGCCGCGTCATGGTATATTATGTTAATTATAAAAGTGATTTTTATTTCTATTATCCGTATGGTCGTTTTGAGTGCGCCAACGCGTCCGGAAGGGTCGAGATAGTCAGAAAACACTAGCCGGGGGTGTAGTTTGGATTCCGGGGTATTTTTAGGCCATACCGGTATCTTAAAGGGTATTTTGGTAATTTTGTATTTTGAGGAATTAATAATGACGAAAATTAGGAGTCTAAATCTGATGTGGACTTAACCCACTAAACCCACTAACCAACCCATATTAACCCATTAAGCTACGGAGGCTATCATTAGGTTTACAACTTTCCCAAAGAAAAACCCTAGCCACCATAAGCCACCATTGGAGAAGGAGCTTGGAGAGAGAAGAAATTCTGCAGAAAAGTTTCACTAAACCTACACCAAACCCAGAGACAATCAAGGCAAGTGTTTTAATTATATTTAAATTCGTAGAATGTTCCTTCCATGTTAGAAAATTGAAGAATATCAATTGTTCTTGAAAGATAATGAAAACCCATGTATTTTGAAGCTTAGAACTTGAAATCTTGAGGAGAATTGCATGTAGAATGATAGGTAGATGATTATTCTCATGATATTTGTGATTGGAAGAAATTAAAACGGATTTATATTGGATTAATTCATGATTCAAAAAGTTAGGGTTCATGTTCTTGATAATTGGGAAAAAGTGTAGAGATTTGTAAATTTGGTTGATGTTAGGATGGATTAATCCTTTAAAACGTGTTAGGATGTGATTATAATATGTTTAGGATTGTTTAGAGACCTTTAAACGATTGTTGGGACTTAGTTTAGAAGAGATTTGAGGAGTAAAAATGGTGAAAAACGAGAATTAGAAAAATCTGGGACAAAACTGGCAGGTCGTTAGAAGCCCCTGCCCAGGTCGTTCGAACGAACTCATTCGAACGAGCTTCTAACGAGTTGACCAGTCGCTTCTAACGAGGGGCAGTTTCGTTCGATATCTCGTTCGAACGAGATATCGTTAGAAGGCACAGTTCGTTCGAACGAACTGGAATCTCGTTCGAACAGCCTCGTTCGAACGAGACTTCTAACGAGTTGACAGAGGAATCTCGTTCGAACAGTCTCGTTCGAACGAGACTTCTAACGAGTTGACAGTTTGGGCCTTTTTGGACTGTTTTGATTTTTGGAGTCCCGTAAATTTGTTCGAGGATATAGATAACATTCCAATGATGATGTAATGATAGAATTGGGACTTTTGGATATTTATGAGAAGGAAATTATATACGAGAGTTATATTAAATGGACGGTTTGGGTTGAGACGTGAGTGTCTACTACGACGAGAGAATATTATGACGCGTATGATTATAAACCGGAATAGTATAAATTGTGATAATTATAAGTTGGTACGAGAATGCGATATGTACTACGATTAAACTACGGAATTACTAAGATGTGTGTTTACTTAGTATTGGTATATGAATTGTGTGTATGACATACCTACCATACTTGCTATCACGGGAGGTTTGCGTTCGCTTAGGGCCCTCTAATCCTTGTGTTGCCCGGATTTAGACTGGTTACCTTGATGAACATAGGTCATAGAAAGACTTATTGGGATATTAATAAGTCCGCTGATCGTGGGAGCGTAGGTATGTGCGTGACCCATGTGATGTGACTGTGTTCGCCTCCATTATTTGTGATGTTGTTATCGGCGAACTATTCCTGAGAGATTCGGAATATGTAATCCTTATGTACGTGATGTACCGGGATGGATAGTAGAGTATGTGTGCACCGCAGCTTAGTTCTCGGGGTGCTTATATTGTATATTTATGATGTGAATAATATACACTTAATTAATGGGAAACTTCATGTTAATGTTGTGAATATAATTACGGTACTGGTTCGAGAAATATAACGAGTTAACTGATAGTGATATATATTGCATATTGAGCATCTGAGTTTATGTTAAACCCCTACTTAATTACGAGCGTTATAATGTTAATAGAACCGAGTGATAAGGGTAGGACCTATGACAGTCTAGCTAGATATGATGGCACTTAGCTAGTGGTTTGTGTCGTTATAGATGGGTGCTTACGTTAGGAGTGCACAGTTAGACGAGATGTGAGAATAACATGTGAGTGCACGTCCTAACATGTACTTTGCATTTAATGTTTTAAATGTTTTTAAAGCACTTGCAGGTTTTTAAAATATAACTCCACATTTGGGCTCTGACCCGTTTGCTTTTCAAATCTATTTTTCTTTGTAAAACCATTTTAGGTGCCCAGCCACAAGGACACCATGCATAGGATATTCATTCAGGTGACGAGCTGTAGCTGTTTGTGGAAGTTACAGGGATTTGCTTGTAGACGCTTCTATCACTTGGATTCCAGATTCATCATCTATCAGTTGTAGGGCATGTTGCCCATTTTTATTAGAGTTACATTTCCATTACAGTTTTCAGACTTTGGCATGTACTGTTTTAGTTTTCGGTTTACTTATTTCAGTTGTGGGATTGTAGTGAGGAGTTTTCCTCCAGACTTTATTTACGTTATGTAATGGTCATTCTATTTACTTCATTATGGTGAATGGTGTTATTATTCTTTATTACACTTGTTGCATGTTAATCAGACTTTAATTAAAATTTGGCACTTATTTTTTTAAATACTAGGTGGTTAGTAATCATTAAAATGTTTTCGACAGTGATGCTATTAACTGGACCAACTTGGCATTTTGAATTAATTTAATAAAGGAGTAGCTACCCGGTATTTAATTAGTCGGGGTGTCACATTAACAAGCTTCCAAGTTTGGTTCTTGTAAAGAGAATCAATCTCCTCACCCATGGTAACCTTTCACTCGTCACAATGAGTATCACTCATCGCCTCACAGTACGTATACAACTCATCACCATAAACCAATAATGCATAAGCAACCGTGTCATCATTGAAGCCATATCTTTTTGTAGTTTTTCGAACCCTTGGTTCTCTTCTGCTTGCCAAAGATGGTTGTTCTTGTCGTTGCTGACTAGGTCCCTCACCCGGAACCTCCACCTCTTCACGTAAAGAATCGATTGGAGTAATCACCTCCAATTGCACTTTTCTACTCTCATTCTCCACCAAAAAATCTTCTTTCTCTACCTTTGGCATCTTGAGCATAGACGCCTCATCAAAAGTTACATCCCTACTCACCACTATCTTTTTATCTTGCAGGGACCCTAACTTGTATCCCTTGACCTCATTGCTTGAACCCGTGAAAATTGCTTTTCGAACTCTCGAATCAATTTTGCCCTCACTAACATAAAAATAAGTTGGGCATCCAAAAACATGCACCGCCTCATAAGCAGGATGTAAACCTGACCAACCCTCCATAAGAGTCTTATAATCAATTGTGGTAGATGGCAAACGATTCATAATGAAGCAAGCATAAGACAAAGCCTCCGCCCAAAATCGCTTCGACAAGCCCGCATTGGACAACATACACCTCACTTTTTCAATTAAGGTTTTGTTCATCCTCGCTGCTACTCCATTTTGTTGTGGCATTTTTCAGACCGTTAGGTGACAAATAGTACTCTCCTCCTCGCAATACTCCAAGTAAGGATCATATCGGTACTCCCCGCCGTTATTCAACCTAAGAATCTTGATCTTCTTACCGGTCTGGTTCTCCACCATCTTCTTCCATTTAAGAAACACCCCAAAGACCTCATTTTTGTGTTTCATGGTGTCAACCTAAGTCCGCCGAGAGTAGTCATCAATGAACGTCACAAAATAGTGACTACCCCCCAAAGATGGTGTATTCGAAGGACCCCAAACATTCGTATGAACATAATCAAGTATACCCTTCGTGCAATGAATCGTCGTGCTAAACTTAACCCGTTTTTGCTTTCCAAGCACGCAATGCTCACAAAAGTCCAACTTGCAACTCTTCGCATCCTTTAGCAACCCTTGCTTATACAATACTGTCATAGCCTTCTCCCCAGCATGTCCCAAACACACATGCCAAAGCCTAGTGGAAACCGACTTTACCTCTTCTTTGTTATCAACAATCGAGGCATGACATGCTATCGTGCTCCTTTGAAGAAAATATAAGTTTCCCTAATTCTTGCCTCTCATCACCACCAAGACAACCTTTAGCATTCCGCGCTCGAGTATAACATTGCTTCGTTGGAATCTAAAGCACCCAAAGAAATCAAATTCTTCTTCAACTCCAAAACATGCCGAACATTCGTGAGACTCCGAGTCACTCCACCGTGCATCTTCAATTTGATCGTGTCAATACCCTTCCACCGACAAACATGGTTATTACCCATAAAAGCTTTACCTCCATCCACCTCGTTAAAGGTATGGAACAAATCTCTATCCAGACACATGTGGTACGAACACCCCGAGTCAAGTATCCATTTGTTTGAAGAGCTTTCCCGTGAAGAAACTATCAATATACTCCCAAATTCATCGTCATCCAAACTAACAAAATTGCCGGATTCCGCCACCGATTTTTTATCGTCTCTTGCCTTTATCTTAGGGCAATCCTTTTTTAAATGCCCTTCTTCTTGCACATGTAAGACATGACATTTGCCAATCCCTTTGTCCTATACTTGGACCTAGAGCTTCCACTTCCACTTCCACCTTGCCTTCTCTCCTCGATCCTACCCCGCACAACCAACGCATCGGACTGAGAATCACACTTCACCTTTTTTCACTTCACTCCCCAACAATGCCGAAGAGACATCATCATACTTCACCTCCTCTTTCCCATATAGCAATGTGGTGCTCAAATGCTCATGTGAGTCCAGAAGTGAATTTAGAAGCAACAAAGCTTTACCTTCGTCATCAATATCAACATCTTAGCTTAATAAATCAAAAATAATTTTATTAAACTCATCAAGATGTTCAGACATCAACATCAACACACCTTCAATATAGTCAAATCGGAAATGCTTCTTTAAATAGAGACGATTCTCTATGCTCTTCGTCATATATTTGTCTTCCATATTGACTCTGTCAATTCTTCCTTCATGACATGGTACACCACATTTTGTGCGAGATTTAACCGGATTGTGCTACACGCTTATAAGTCGTACTCTCTCCAATCATCCTCCGACATATCCTCGGATTTAGCCGAAATGCCCCTCAACATCTTATGCAAACCTTGCTACATCAAGGCATCCCTCATTTGACATTGCTACATGCCAAAATTAATGGTTTTAACATCAAACTTCTTCAAGTCAAACTTCACTGTTGACACCTTTGCAACCATAGATGTAAACCTTCTCTAATCTCCAAAATGAGCCTTCAACAAGAAACGACTGGGGAAAGACCAAAATTCCACTTACGAATTTTATCAAATGCTTTGAATGCACACAAAGCAAAGACCCTACAAGCCAAAGCTCTGACACCAATTCGTTGTGAGGATACTCACTAAATGGAGTGATTCATGCACGCCCAAAAACCAAGATAAAGAGCGACCAGAGAGATAACAAGAGAAATACTATCAACGCAAAATAATGAGAAAGTAGTGAGAAATCACACACCAACAAATCACAAGACAAGATGTACGTGGTTCACCAATTTAGCTACGTCCACGGATGATGGTTTCCTTTCTTTGATATAAACAAGGATTACAACTCTCTTAAGCCTCACAATCCTCTCAAAGTGTATATAAGAGCACTAAATAATGAACAAGAAAAACTTTCTTCTATTTCTGTGTGTTTTGAACCATGGCTGAAACTCTCCTTAAATAAGGAGTAAAAGTGAACAGTAAACCGCGAATGAATAGTAATCCGTACCCGCGTAAAATTCAAGCCAAAATTAACATAAATTGGGAGACAGGGCACAACAATTAGTATCAAAGCTCTTGGTGTGCATAAGGTACTTGTCAAACTCCGGAATGAGATTTTGTTGTCAAACCACTAGTGCTTGGATTTCTTGGTGTGTTCATTCAATCATGACCAATGTTTTAAAAGGCGATTTGAGGCGCGCCTCGAGGCGAAGCAATGAAAGGCATACATGACTCTTATGCCTCTTCTGTATATTCTGAGGCTTCCGCCTTTTGTGGATGAGGAGTCCGCCTTGAGGCAATGCACCTCAAGGCTCTTGAGGCGTACGCCTCTTTTTTGGGTCAAATAGTTTTAAAAAAAAACGTGCGTTTCAAAACCAAAACCCCTCGTCTGAAGCTCAAACCCAAAACCCTAGCCGATTTGCTCTCAAAGACTACCGATTGTCTTTGTTACCCAAAACCGAGGGGAAAAACCTCGATTTTGCTCTGTTTTGATTTTCCGTCCTCCGATCATCTCTGTGACACCAAACCGAAGGTAAATACCCTCTATTTCGTATATTTTCTGTGCCGATTTGTTATTTTATATTTTTTGTGACATAACATGTTATGTTCTGCTATATATATATATATATATATTCTGTTTTTTTTTTTTTTTGCTAAGACAAAATTTGTATTATTGTAGTGAGCTGTCACTATGTCAAATAGGATGGATCCCGCTTGGAAATACGGGATGGAGGTGCAATTGTCGGATAAGAGTTACAAATACATCGTGTGTTTTCATGATAGATATGATACATAATTTGTTCCTCGTTTAATTATTATTTTTATATCATTTTTAGTGACTTTTGTAGAAAAAAGTTGAGGCTTACGCCTCAGTTGGCCTCGAGGCTTACGGCTCACCTCACAGAGGCAAAACGCTTCAACTACGCCTCGCGCCTTTTAAAACATTGATCATGACAAGGGATATTGCTTCACAAGATTAAGTGGAGGGATTTAATGGTAATGGGTGCTTCGCTCTTAGTGATTCGAATGGAGTTGATTCTTATTCAACATGGTTCGTGTACCGGGGTTGATAGAAGCCGGAAAAAGATGGAGGGTTTGATTGCTTGTCCGAAATGCATCTGATAGGGTGTGATTGCTAGAGCGGAATGCTATTTACAACAGTGTGATGGCCACCCCCAAGGTCTATTGATACGGTTTGATTTTCACCTGGAAGAAAATTGATTGTCGAGGATGTTGTCATGGCAAGTTTACATCCAAGGACAATAAACATTACTACGTGTAGGGAGAATGAGTTGTTTCTTAATTCGGTATTTGAAACAAGAATGGTGGTGGCTCGGGAAGCACCTCAAGATGGTTAGCGGTATATGTTAGACTTTTGGGGATATTGTGACAATCTCCAAAAGTGATGAATTTTAAGGACAAAGGTGCTCAATTATAGGTGGAGTTCATAAATCACACGATGTTGTATGGATTGTGTGTGATTGGTTAATGTCGTCTGGATTGATCTCAATGGTATATTTTTGGGAACAAGATGCACAAGTGAGGAAGGCCTTCCAAATGCTCTCGTTTACAGCCGATAAGCGACATATTCTGACAGATGACAGTGAGAGGAATCTTGCTAGTGAAGGGGTGGGGTCGAGGTCCCTTTGCGTATATTCGATTGGTTGCGGCTAAATTTAGACATTGACTCATGTGTTCAACTTCAGAATATGTCAAAGAAGAGCAGTTGAAAATTGCAAGTTGCAATGGGAATATTTGCAAGAGGAGGAGTAGACTCCAAGAGCAATTTTCATGTATTCATTCGTTTGAAGAGTTTTCTCGTGAAGAAACTATCAACATACTCCCAAATTCATCGTCCTCCGAAGTAATAGACTTGGCAAATTTTGCCACCAGTTTCTTATCGTCTCTTGCCTTTAGCTTAGCGCAATCCTTTTTGAAATGTCCTTCTTCTTGCACTTGTAACACATGACATTTGCCAAGCCCTTTGTCCTGGACTTGGACGTAGAGCTTCCTCTTCCATCTTGCCTTCTCTCCTCGGTCCTACCCCACGCAACCAACGCATCAGACTGAGAATCAGACCTCTCCTTTTTCTCCACCAATTTGGCTACATCCACGGATGATGGCTTCCTCTCTTTGATACAAACAACAAGAGTTACAACTCTCTCAAGCCTCATAATCCTCTCAAAGTGTATACAAGAGCACTAAATGATGAACAATAGAAACTCTTTTTTATTTCTATGTGTTTTGAACCATGGTTAAAACTCTCCTTAAATAAGAAGTAAAAGTGAAAAGTAAACCGCGTATGAACAGTGATCCGAGTATTAACAGTACCCGCGTAAAATTCACACAAATTGGGCATCAAGGCATAACAATTGGTATCAGAATTCTTGGTGCACATTAGGTGTTTGTCAAACTCCAAAATGAGATTTTGTTGTCAAACCACTAGTACTTGGATTTCTTGGGTGTGTTCATTCAATCATGACAAGGGATATTGCTTCTTAAGATTAGGTGGAGGGAGTTAATGGTAATGTGTGCTTCGCTCTCGGTGATTAGAGTGGAATTGATTCTTATTCAACATGGTTCATGTATCGGGGTTGATGGAAACCGGAGAAAGATGGAGGGTTTGATTGCTTGCCCAAAATGCAACGGAGAGGGTGTGATTGCTAGAGCAGAATGCAATTTGCAACGTTGCGATGGCCATCCGCAAGGTCTATTGATACAGTGTTTGATTTTCACCTCGAGGATGTTGTCATAGCAAGTTTACATCTAAGGACCAAGCAATACTACGTGTAGGGAGAATGAGTTGTTTCTTGGTTCGGTATTTGTTCAAGAATGTTAGTGGCTCGGGAAGTACCTCAAGCTTGTTAACGGTATATGCTAGACTTTTTGGGATACTGTGACAATCTCCAAAAGTGTTGAATTCTAAAGAGAAAGGTGCTCAAGTATAGGTGGAATTCATAAATCACACGATGTTATATGGATTGCGTGTGATTGATTAATGTCGTCTGGATTGATCTCGATGGTATATTTTAAGGAACAAGGTGCAGATATGAGGAAGACCTTCCAAATGCTCTCGTTTACCGCCGATGAGCGGGGTGCATGTCCTGACAAACGACGGTGAGAGGAATCTTGCTAGTGAAGGGGTGGGGTCGAGGTCCCCTTAGGCATATCCGATTGGTTGCGGCTACATTTAGACATTGACTCGTGTGTTCAACTTCAAAAGTTGTCAAAGAAGAGCAATTGAAAATTACAAGTTGCAATAGGAATATTTGCAAGAGGAGGAGCATACTCCGAGGACAATTTTAACGAATTATTTGTGGATCTTTAAAGAGGTACTGAATAGTATACGGATATGTGTAATTGGTACAACAAAGCTCAATGGTAGTTCTTTTGGTGGCATGGCAAATGGAAAGATTCAGATAGGGGGAATTCTCATCAAGTAGAGTCTAGGTTGTGGTTTGCGGTATTTTTAGCCAAGCTACAGATTTATGAAGTTTGGCTTGAATTTTGCGTGGGTACTATTCATACACGGAGTACTGTTTATACGCGAAGTATTGTTCATACAGAGTTTACTACTGTTCGCATTTGTCTCCTTATTTAAGGAGGGTTTTAGTCATGGTTAAAAACACATCAACACAACACAAAGTAAGAGAGAGTCATCTTCCAAAAGTATGGGTTTGGGGGTGGAGGTGAAGGATTTTCCCTCCTCACCCATAAGAATTGCTCAAAGGTGGAAGAAGGGTATGGATGTGAGTGTAAGTGTCTCATGTACGGTAGCTGTGCATAAGAGATAATGTGTGGGGAATTTCTCACCAATTTACATGGGAGCGGAATACACTGAATTGGATACATAGGAAACACTTGAGGGCAAGAGATTAAGAGGGTTCTTGACTTAAAACTTGGATTCACTAGGATGGAGAGTTAGTGTACAATGTCTATTCGGGATTTTGATATAAAAGTAGAGGGTATGTGATTTATCCTTGTATATTCTCTATTATACTTGTAATTTCTTCAAATATAGTGGAATAAAGCCTCTCCGTGGATGTAATCAGGTTGGTGAACCACGTATATCTCGATGTTGTCTCTCTTGTTTACATCTTTATCATGCTTGCCAGTATTACCATTTTATCTTGATTATATCTGGGGTCATGGTTGATTGGAGAGTGGCCCAACAAATTGGTCATCGAGACATAACAAAGATCTGGTTCAACAGTTGTCCAATCCGAACAGCGACAGACAATGACATTCGAGTATGTGCACAGATTTGTGCAACTCGAAGCTACCTTACAGCTGCAAGAATTGACCGACAGGCAGACAACAAACTATATCAGCTAGAAAATTTTGATTATCCTGTGAAGTTGATGCCAAGGTAGACATCGTTCCCTCCAGAATAAAAACGGGGCAGAAGGTTTGTTAGTTGTGAGAAAGGACAATTAATTGTATGAGGTATTTTTGTCTTGATATTTTTGTTCTCTTAGAAGCGTTGGGCTTCATGTCAAACAATTTTATACGAGTGGGTAAAAAAATACGAAACAAACATAGATTGGTAGCATGTAGGTGTAGTTCCCCGAAAACAAAACTCCCAACAAAGGAGTATTAGTGGAGGCAGAGAAACTTGGTCCGATCACACATTGCAAGCAAGCGAAGAACTTGGATGATGAAGTAGAAGTGAATTAAAGGGTTTTACAAATACAAAAGAAATCATCAGTTCACTATATCGAAATTAATAATGGAGTTTTTTTTTTTAATTTAATAAGAAATGCCTTTTTTGCACCCCGGGTCTCTTTTTGGCCTTGCACCTTAACTCAAAATCATAGTTATTAATTTTGTAAGGAGCCTTGGTATGTCTCCTAGAGCCTAGGCACAAAGAATGAGGGAAGGCGCGTTACCGATCCACGTGAGGCACACATTATATAAAATATGCAAAAATTGTATATCTATAATAACAAAATTATTTATGATCTAAAATTTGAAATATATAGCATATATTACTATTACACAAGGTTATGAAGAGACACGTAAGAAGATATACCTAATACACCTTATGAAAAAAAAATCAAATATCACAATTAACATTTTTGTTATTAAATAACCAACAAAAGTAAAGATATTAGTATATTTATAAATCAAAATCAACGCATGAGTGCTCGAGTTCTTCTCGTTTCTTTCGCTTAAGTAAAAAAAAAGTTTCACCACAACTTAGGCTTAAGTTTGGTTGGTTTTGAGCTGGGAAGTGGTTCAATTCTCCACATTTCATTGAGGCATTTTCTAGAAAAAAAAAATTAACAATGCGCGTTCCTAGAAAAAATTTAACAAGGCATGCCTTCGGCGCACCCCGAGTCTGGAGCCTAGGCGCACAAGACACGCACCTTACTGATGTGATGCGAGGCGTCAATGTTGTGGCTTGGTGAGCCTGGAGCCTAAATGCGCTGATTAGGCATAAATTCTTCCGCTATATCCCCTTAATTTAGAGGCTTTTATCACCTGATACAATGTAAAATTGTAAAATTCATTGATTTATCTCATATCTTTGCTACTGACATTTCCTATATAGTGCATCGAGTTTCGTGTATTCTTCTTGCATTTTGCAGGTATTTTATACAAGTGAAGAGACGAGGAAACTTAAAACGGAGAAAACAAGAAAGAAAGAAATGAAAGAAAGTCAGGGCAAAAGAGTAATTTTACATCTGGAATTCGGACAAGGAAGCAAAATGAAAGTTAAAGACCTCGAGTCTACAATCATGTAGGAAGAAGCGGCATCCTAATCCGAGCCCTGAATCAAAAGTTATGAAAAATCACAAGAAGAGCGGGAAGAAACATATCATCAAACCGATCCGGTGTCAACCAACAGCAAATCGGTCCGGTAATGACAAAGTTCCTGTAAAGAGCGGACCGATCCGATATCAACATAAAACGAACCGGTCCGGCATTTTGAGATTTACTGCATAAAACAGACGACCAGACCGATCCGATTAGAAGCCAAAACCAACCGGTCCGGTGTACCAAACCGAACCGATGATCCCAGACCGGTTCGGCTGTCGATTTTCTGAATTATTCTTTTCAAAATTAGAGTTATACTTAGCTCAAACTCTTGTAAATCCGTAGGGTATTTATTCCAACTGAGTACCAGACTTTTATTAGGAGTTCTCTTTTTGCAAATTTTAGAGAGCTTTGAAGCTAAGAACCCTAGGGAATTATTTTCTTCAACAATTGTTCAAGTTTTAAGCATTAATTCCAGAGTTTCTTCATTCCATGTAATATTTTCTTAATGCTTTCAATTACTTTCATATTTGTGTTTGATGATTCGTAGAAAATAGGTTACAATTCGTTTTTACAAGTTTCGTCCCATCTTTCACGTAATTATGAATTCATGCAAAGTAGATTTATTGTTCCAGCATAGTTTAATCATGTCTAGCTAGATTTCTCAGGGTTGGGATGCATGAACCCAACCCGATGTAGTTTACATGTATAGAAAATTGGTTTTGAATTAAATATTGAATGAATCGTGTTGTGTAGTGAATACAACCATTGTAAATCTTTTAACCTCGTTTGCCCTACGTAACCGGGGTATTTAAGGATGCGATGTGCGTGTTGGCTATTGCAGCGCCGCTTTATTCTTGCCCTTGATTATGTATGATGCTGGCTAGTACCCTCATAAATGTAATGCTTGGGATTAATAAAGACTGGGTTTAATCAACTATCTAATTCAAAAGCTAGTTTTTTATTTGGTAATTGTACTAAGGTTTGGGGGATTGTATCCTAACCTACTTTTATCATTCATAGTTAATCACCTGCAGTAGTTTTAATTTTGCGCATTTAGTTTAGTTAGTAATTTTAATTTTAGTTTGCATTTAGCTAGTAGAATTCAATTCCAAAATTTATCACCTTTTCGTTTTTTTCTCGAATCAGTTTAAGGTTAGTCACCTAAGCACGCCTTTAAAAACTAGACTCAAAATGCACGCACCTCATCAAACATGCCTCGCCTACGCAAGACGGTAACCTTGCGCCCAATTGTGCCTTGAGCCTAGGCGAGGGCCTTAAACAACTATGGCCGAAACCCAAGGGGGTATGTATTATCCACCAAAATTTACCCATTTACATTAGTGGGAACCTAAGTAAATATACATTCAAGTCTATCTATGGATATGATTATAGTCAATTGAATATTACCAGAGAAAAGGCCGAATGCAAGGGAACATTCCCTCGGCCATTCAGAAGATCGAAGTTTCCTTCGGAAACAAAGGGTTTCTATTAAAGGAAAAATATCCCATGGTTCCGAACACTTTGAGCCGAATAGTACCTAGACAAGCACTCAATCGATTAGGCCCCTAAAATTCTAAGGCCCTTATGACTGAAGACTACTACTAGAAATCATGGAATAGGCACTAACATCTTGTAAGATGCTCTACATAGACATCAATATAATTGTAAATTTGTCATACACAAACTCCTCGAAAACCTCATTGTTAACACATTATATTAATATAGTCAACAGTGGAAGAGATCCCACAGTTGACATAGGCACCAATTTGAGTTTGAGCTGCACCACGTAAAAATCTTGGATTCTTTTTGTAATGCTTTCCTTCCTAAAATTCTTTGTGCAAGGGTTAATTTTTTGCCACAACAGTTCTCATGGTGCAAGTCTAGGCCTGGGAGGGTTTTCTCCCCATTTTCTTTCCTTTATTATTAGGTAATCACGAAAAGTTCCTTTCCAGCGATGGTCGATTCTGTTGATGGTGACTGCCTATTCTCTGGCTAGTTATCTAGCAATCAACTGGGTCTATGAGCAGGTTATCAAAATTTGCAAAACCTACTACTGATAGAAAGAGTAAAGTGAGAAAGGGTTGGAAAATGGATATTTTGGTATAAGAACTGACCGTTAATTCAGAATAAGTCAAGGCATAAAACGGTGGAGCAGGCAAGTAGCAAAACATGAAAATTCATTGAAACTCGCAGAAACTAGGAATGACAATTTTCCACTAGCAAATTAAGGAGCTCTTTGACTATAGAAGCTAACCTGACACTAAGAAACAGGTAATCTGCTCAAGCTGTTGGTCATGCAAGATATCGGTACAACCTTCTGTCTATAATATCCCTCTCCAAGAAATCCCGCTCAATAAGAGACTCAATCCGCTTCTTAATTTCTCCAGGGTTTGCCAGGAAACGAGGTTGCAGCTGCTTTGTGACCTCGGCAATAATATTGTTATGATCCAGTACTCTCCTTGCTTTCATGATCCTCACTACTGCAGCCTCAATCTGAGGCTTTCTGTCCTCCTCCACTCTCTGCCTGGTCTCCTGTTTTTCAGGTTCCGACTCCTTTTGTGCAACCACGGTCCCTATCTTCACCTTGTAGAATTTACTCGCAAACTTGTCATTAATGAAAAATGCATCCTCCTCTCCAATATCTTTGCTCATGGGCTCTTTTCGAAGAACATTCTTTCCCTTCACACAAGCGAGTGATTGCAGGCACCTCTTCAAATCTGATGAGGGAATCTCTGTGGCCTGCTCGATCTCCTTATAGCTAAGCCGGTCAGCGTTGTTGAATAGCATGAGGACACACATTTGATAAGTGGATACATTCAGCTCATGTTTCTGACCTTTCCCAAAGGTTGCCTTTAAGTCAGCGGTCCCCATGTTGGTTTGCCAAGACAATCTCCTACCTGTGTGGGTCCCGAGATAATATGACCGGAACTTCTCGCACAGAACCGACATTTCAGCTGGTAAATTGCAAGTGACAATAGGCTGGGTGGGCCAGGACCCTGTTGTCAGAACCTGGATGACTAATGTGGGCCCTTCTCCCAACTCAGCACCATGGTTTGCGTAAAAATCTTGCATTGTATCCTGCGAGGTTTTCATATCTGTGAACATGCCTTCCAATTTCGACGTAAACTGGTACCCGCATTCTGTCTTGAGCTTAACAATCAGACTCCTCTCAGCATCATCTGAAACAGTTTTTCCCGCTAGAAGCCGTTTCGCCAAATGCTGTTTATAGTATTTCTCGAAAACGTCTTTCTCCTGCAAGTAACGGAACAGCATCATTACCTTGTCAAGAACAATCTCAATGTCCTCCTCACTCATGCCCTTCAGACCTTTACGCAGTTTATCATCCACAAATAACGAAATGAATTCAGGAGAACGGGGGTTCAGATTAATGAAGAATTCGAAAGAGGAATTCAAAGCATTCTGGAATGTCTTGTCGTTGTTGAACGCCTCGATAATGATCTTATCATACTTATCCTTTTTATTTAATAGGCACTGCACAAACTCCACGGGATCCTTCAATCTCTCAGGATCAGTAACAAGCTGTTTTCCCGTGTCCCTGAGATGAGAGGTCATCACGTCACGTATCGTCGAGAGACCATTGGGGACCCGGCGAAACAAATTGTACATTCTTCCCATGTCTTCGTACTTATCATCAATAAGCATTTTGATCAAACCCGAATTCTCCATGTGGACTAATCTCAGCATGTGGTTTTCAATCATTTCCTTCTCCACAACATTATTTATATTGACTTCGGTCTTTGTATCCAAGTAGTGGGATACCCTCTCTATTTCTTCCGTTAGACGTTTCTCGGCTTTCTTTAGGTAGTCCCCACAGTCGCAGCACTCGATAAACTCCTGAGACTCGACCCTGTAGAAATCAGCTGAAACTTCAAGAAATGGTTTCTCAAAGTCTTCTTGGTAAACTGAAGGTCCTAGATCCATTAACATCTTAATTATATTCCTCATCAGCCCCCGATTAATAACTTCACCATTCCTTTCTCTGACAACCAGTTCAAGAAGGATGTTCAGAAGCCTCGCCTGGATTTTACTAGAATGGACGATGTTGTCCCTCCAAAGGTTGAGGCCCAGCTCATGAACGGGAGTTTTACGGTTACTTGGAATGTAAGTACGGTCCATGTACATCAGTATGTCGCGGATCATCTCCAATGCTTTATTGTGATCTGTCCATTTCCTGTCAAGCTCTTCCAGAAACAAACCACCTTGGGCAGCTTCTACACCTTTTGAAATCTCTTTTAGGTGGAAAGTCATAGTTGAAACAAGTCCTGTGTACAGCTTCTCCCCAAACTTGTGCAACACCATATTGTAAGCATTTCTGAATCCACGAGGATACTTAAAATCAGAGACATAAACTCATTAAAAACACACAAAAACATATAGCCAGAGGAAGTGACACAGGACTTTGAAAAAAAATAACCGCAATACTTCAAGTAACAGTCACACAAATAATAAATAAAAAATCTAAATCAAACAAACAGCTACATACATGACCAAGTGCTAAACTCATAACATATGATCGAAAGATACGAGTTATGTGAGGAATCAAGATAACTGACAGCAGCTACTGAGGAAAAAGACCAAAGTCAAAAACTAGAAAACAAGCAGAAACCCCATTGTTCTGATACATCCTTTATGCCGAATTCAATTCGAGCTGACTGTCACAGAAATAAAAAATTACAAAAAATGACAGCTGATACATAACATACCTGACCCAATTCACCTAACCAATGAAATTTTTAAGCACGGATTAATTTCAGAATAGCAATGGAAAATAAGATTCCTAAACATTCAGGATAACTGGGAGCGGCGGGTTTGTCCTAGTTGGTTGAATGCCTTCCCGACTCCATGAAATTCCAATGATCGAGTATCACCAGCTGCAATGCAACACCTTCCGGAAATGTTCCTCCTCCCCCATGATGTAATAGTGTAAGATTTCTCTTCATATAGGCTCCATTTATTTGACAGGAAAGTTGAGCGGGAAAACGATTCCCGGGAAAAGTGACGTGAAGTAAAGTAAAGGAAAAGGAAAATTATTTTCTTGTGTGCGTTTGGTTTACATGAAGAAAACTGCAGGAAAATTATAAACAAAAAATAAAATTTATATATATATATATATATATATATACACACATATAGTTATAATTTTACGATAAATATAAGTATTATATATTTATTATTTCAATCACCAAAAAATATGATTTGTATAATAAGCATCCATTTACTCAAACATTAGTAAATATGAATAAAAAAATTGAACATTGAATTTGTAAAAATATCCATATATTGGGTATTATTATGAGTATTTATTGGTAAATAATTTAGTACTAGTTATAACAACGACAACAACAACAACAATAATAATAATAATAATAAAAGTAAAAATAATAGTAATAATAATCTACATGGTAATATGCCAACTTTCCTGCAAAATCCTAGGTTTTTGGTAGGATGTGTTTTGTGGGAAAGTTTTTCCTGCAGGGAAATTTTAGGATCATTTTCCCACAACTTTCCTGCTAACCAAACTCAACAAAAAGATAACCAAACTCAACAAAAAGAGCAGGAAAGTTATTTTCCTTCACTTTTCTTTTCCTTTCCTTTCCTTTCCTGACAAACAAACACAGCCATAAAGAGGGGGGGTGGGGGAGGAAAGAAGGATAACTGGGAACAGCTACCAAGGGGAAAAATCAAACAACGAACAAAGACAGAACCGTTACACATTCTATACAGTCAATTTTTATGTAAATTATCTTAATTTGATTCATCTAATCAGGTCTCACAGGATTCAGTTCTGCAAATAGATTATGCACTTTTAGGACTTAATATAATATTGATTATGGATATAGGACAACAAACATCTTGTTTCTATTTTTAGTCTCTATTTTCAAATTACCGGCTGACGTGGCATGCTGTGATTGGTTGACGCTTTATGAATATGGGTCCGCACCAACGGCTTTATTCAAAAATAGGGATTAAAATTATAAATAAAATATTTATTATCCTATTTCCAGAATACATATTACAATAGGTCATAAATTTACAAAGCCCTTAACTTAAACATTGGTGGCAATTAGCATGACAACGTAAATAAATTTCACCCTTGCTAGTGGTGGGAAAAGGAATACCCAGGTGTTAAAAGTTATTTATGAGGTTAACTAACTACAGAAACATCTACTCAGATATTAAACAAAAACATCATAATTTATATTGTTAAGGATACCATGGTATAAACAAAAGGTGTAGGCTATGTTGTTCTCTTTATCTGAAATATGAATGATATACAATTGAAAACACACAAAGTAACAAAGAGTTAAAAAGAAGGGAATTCAATTCAAACCTATAAAGCTCTTCGAAACTAAGGCAACTAGCATTATGATTGTAAATCTCGCGAATCGCATG
Organism: Sambucus nigra; assembly: GCA_949130495.1. Taxonomy (NCBI): domain Eukaryota; kingdom Viridiplantae; phylum Streptophyta; class Magnoliopsida; order Dipsacales; family Adoxaceae; genus Sambucus; species Sambucus nigra. The sequence continues at coordinate 184,670,637 of OX422209.1, read as the reverse complement.
TTCCAATATCTTCCAAGTCTTGTCGGCGTATTTGGGATCAACCATCACTTTGTGCTTAAACGCTTCTATTTGAAAATTCCTCTTCTTCTGATTATTATTATTAGTATTCATCTTTGAAAATATCCAATCAGAATTAAAAAGGAAGATCAGATGTCTAATTTAATATTTTTACAACATAGGAGCCAAGTCTAGGGTTTGAAATGAGAGGTTTGTGACTGTTGCTGTTTTTAAAATTACAGGGAGGGCGAATGAGAGAGAAGCGTGTCTTGACATTTTAAGACTAGACCACACCACAGGGGTGGGGGTGGGGGTTGGTGAGTGGGGGGAGGAGGAGAAGTTTTTGTTTCGTTGTAAAGGGTGAAAAACGTTTTAACGGTATAAACATGGGAACCTTATTCCCACTCCAAAAAATATTTCCCCCCACTCCACCTTTAATTCTAAACACAAAAATAACTAAAATATCCTTCTAAATCTACACATATAACTTTAAGTTGAACAATTTATTAATACATTTATTTATAAAAAAAAAATTATTTTGAAAAATATAATATTTTATAAAAAAATCTATTATTTATTTTTAAATACATAATATTCTGAAAATAAAAAAAGCATAATATTTTGAATATAAACAAATCTAATATTCTGAAAAATAATTTTAGATATTTTGAAAAAAAAAACTTATTATTATTTTTTATAGAATTGGAAGTTAATCAAAAAAATGCGATATTATTTATTTAAAAAAATGAACATTCTTTTTCAAACAAAAATACTGGACAACATTGTTTTTAAAAGAAAAAATGGTCGGAATTTTTATTATAAACTATATTTTTTTAAAACTCTATTTTTTTATAATTTCTTATAAAACTGTATTTTTTTTGGTAAAAAATTAAGAAGTGACTTTGACACATTACTACTTTTGTATTTTATCCTTTAACACGACATGAGATAAATAGCAGGTTTTATAATTTTCACACCACATTAAATACAACATAACACAAATAACACGAGTAAACTTATGACCTATTGTAATATGTATTTTCACCCACATTAAATACAACCTGTGTTATGTTTGAAAATACAACCTGTATTTTCAAATGTTGTTTATGGTAGGATGTGACTTTGACTCAAAGTCACATCCTACCATAAACAGCATTTGAAAATACAACTTAGTCAAAGTCACATCCTAGTATTTATCACAACTTAGTCAAAGTCACATCCTACCATAAACAGCATTTGAAAATACAGTTTTATTAAAAAATTATGTTTTATAAGAAATTATAAAAAATAGAGTTTAAAAAAAATATAGTTTATAATAAAAATTCCGACCATTTTTTCTTTTAAAAACAATGTTGTCCAGTATTTTTGTTTGAAAAAGAATGTTCATTTTTTTAAATAAATAATATCACATTTTTTTATTAACTTCCACTTCTATAAAAAATAATAATAAGTTTTTTTTTCAGAATATTTAAAATTATTTTTCAGAATATTAGATTTGTTTATATTCAAAATATTATGCTTTTTTATTTTCAGAATATTATGTATTTAAAAATAAATAATAAATTTTTTTATAAAATATTATATTTGTTCAAAATAAGTTTTTTTTTTATAAATAAGTTTATTAATAATTTGTTCAACCTAAGTTATATATATAGAAGGACACTTTGGTCATTTTAGTGTTTAAAGTTAAAAGTGGAGTGGGTGAAATTTTGTTTGGAGTGGAAATAGTGGTTCCCTATAAACATTGTTGGAATCATTTCTAGTTCTCCGCCATAATAGGTTAGGGCACGACTATTGGCACTCATCTCCATTCTTTTACCGCTCCACTTTTAATTATAATTATATTAAATAATAACATTACCCTTTTTGAAAATTATTAATTTTTTAACATTTACTCTTTCTTTTATTTCGTTCAAGGATTAAAGATTGACTTACATGTTAGAAAGAAGTCTAATAATCATTATTTTTTTCTCTATTTTTAGTTTAAATAATTAAACACAATTATTTAATTAAATAATACAATTCACACCTTAAACCTATTATTTATTTTATTTACTCTAACATTATTTCTATTTTTGCCAATCACCAGCACGAAATCTTTTTTTACCAATACAAGTGATGCAAAATGACGCGAGATGACATGACACACGAAATCTTTACTTTTAACCAACATCGAGAACACAACCAAATTAAAATTAGACGCGTCACATAACAGTACAAAATCTTATATTTTTATCTGATAGGAAACCAACCTAAATAAAAAAATAGCATCTTATATCGTGTCAATACCTGAAATACTATTTCTTTTACCTATTAAGTCGTGTCATGGCATGCCATGTCATGCACTTTTTATTTTGGTCGGGTTCATTTTCAGTATAAAAAATAACATTTTGTGTTGTGGCACTTTTAATTGTGTCGTGTTTGTGATAGGTAAAAAAATAATATTTCATATCGTGTCATGGCTTGCCATGTCATGTCATTTTTATTTTGCTCGGGTTCGTTTTTGTTTAGAAAATAACATTTTATGTTGTGTCAGTCTTATTTGGGTAGTCTTCGTGATAGGTAAAAAAATTAATATTTTCGATAATGTCTTATAGTGTCACTTTTATTTGAATCGTATTCGTGTTTGGTTAATAAAAAAATAACACAACATGACACAACACATTCTTTATTTAACAAGACATGAACACGACCCAAAAATAGTATCACTTTTGTCATTTAATAAAAAGAAAAGGGCACGACTATTCACAATCTTATATTTTAAAACACGACACGATGTAACACAATAAGAAATCTTTTTTTTTAATCTTATACCAATGCGATACGATATTTTTTACCTTATACCAATACGTCACTTTTATTTGGATCGTGTTCATGTTTGGCTAATAACATTCTTTTTTTTTAACTAGACATGAACACGATCCAAAGAATTATGTTGTGTCATGTTGCGTCATTTTTTATTAACCAAACATGAACACAATCCAAATAAAAGTGACAAAAATATTATTTTTATGCGGGTAAAAGAATTAAGACCTCGTGCCGTACTGGTATAAGGTAAAAAAAAATTAAGATTTCGTGTCGTATTGGAATAAGATTACAAAAATAAAATTTCTTATTGAGTTTTAATTAGGTCGTGTTCGTTCTTAGTAAAAAATAGAAATAAAGAAGTGTGCTAGTGTAAATCAAATAAATGTGAATTATATTATTTAATTAAACCATCGTGCTTAACTATTTAAACTAAAAACATTGAAAAAATATTATTATTAGGCTTCTTTTTAATTGACCGAAATAAAAGAAAGAGAAGATGTTAAAAAATTAGTAATTGTCAAAAAGGGGTAACATTGTCATTGTAATTGAAAGTGGAGTGCTAGAAGAATTGTAGGAGTGTCAATAGTCGTGCCCATAGGTTATATGTTATAGGTTAAAGGGGGTGGTCACCAAAATTTATATCCGATACTACGCATTATATTTAAGAAAATAAAAATAAGAGTAAATTATTCTTTTAGTCATAAAAATTTTTAAATGATTTTTAATCTTTTGTTTGTCTCAAGTTAGTTCCTAAAAAAGACCATTAATCTTTGACAAAAAGCTATCTAATACCCATTTTATCCTCACTTTTTCTCTTTTAAACCAACTAATTTTAAATTCCTTCATCTCTCTCTCTCTCTCTCTCTCTCTCACACACACACACACACACACACACACATTTATTGTTATATATAATAGATAGATATGCATATATAAATGTTAATATATAACATTTATATATGCATATATATAACTCTTATATATGCATATATATATATATATGCATATATGATAAGAGAGGTTCAAAAGGGAACAAAAAGATCGAACTTTTTAACGAATCTATTACGACATTAAAAATAACTCAATTAATTGTAATTCATATGTTGTATTTGGTTTGCGTCATTGCCAGCGGACACTCGTGTCAATCGACTATTTTTTTTACACCTCACCCCCCACCCACTCGACACCCCTCCCTGACTTGCGACCGGACCTATATAATCTCCGACCTCACCAAACCCCTGTAACACCCCGCCTAATTAAATATCGGGTGATCACTCTTTTATTAAATTAAAAATCAAGGTGAATGGTGTGGTTCATCCTTAGTATCACTCTTGAAACAATTTTTCATTTTAATCACCTCAAATAATTAAGCTATGTGTCAAAACAAATTAAATTATTTTTATTTATTAAATTCTGTTGTAAAAACCTTTTAAGTATAAACCAGTTTACCAATCATCCAATGAAACATGCCAACTAGATTACTCAAATCCAAATAAATAACCACAACCACTGACAATGTGATTGATAAAATAATTCCAAATAAGAACAGAATACTGAAATAATAGAAGTGTATGAAATCTCTACCAAGTCTAAACAAGAGTGTGGAAATAGGCGACACATGCCCTAACTAAAAGAACTAAATAGAAATCTGAGGAGTCAAAAGAGGAAGCGTCTACTACAATGACCTGCGACTCCTACAAAAGTTGCAGCATGTCCAGTCAAATAAAACTACACCTGACACCCCTACGACTCTGCACCTGTATATATATATATATAAGAGAAAGAAAATGACAGGAAACGGGTCAGTGCCCGAGTTTAAAACATTTTTCAAATGGTGTAGCAAGTATTTAAAATGCTTACTAAATGATATAACATACACGTTAGTATGCGACACTCTCTTGAGAATTTTCACCTCTCATCAAGTGTGCACGCCTATCATACTACTAAAATAACTCAATAGTCTATCTAATTCATCTCCCGAAAATTATAATTCGTGAGATCGTAAGTCTATGATTTGATTTTAGATATCATTCTTTTAAGGATTATTTAAGTCGATGGTGTATTTCTCAATACTGTTATGAAGTTCCCAAACACTTATTATAATTAGGAGCATTTATTCGATTACTTATCTACTTATACGCACAGTAGAAGAATCTCAGGTATAAGTATATATATATATATTAATCACTCATATAATATATATACTAATTGGCACCCCACATAAAATCTATGGTGCTGGCATATTCTGCTATCAAGTCCCCGTATATCTCGTAAAGGGAAATACTAGTTCGGAATCACTCTCGAACTGTATTAACACAATACACACAAAATGAAGGCGAAGCATAGTTCCAAGTCACTAAGAGTTCAGCACATTCCCTCACGTCTCGTAGGACCGTCTGACTATCATTCTCAGATATCCTGTACCAAGAAATTCTATGTTTTAGGGTACGAGTCAATATCCCCCATAAAAGGTCCCATTAAGATAAGACTGTTCCGACGCGGCAACCTCTGTGATAGCAAGTAGCGGGGTATGATCACACACACACACACATATATATATACACACACACAAGCACTCGGTTATATATATAAATATTCACATTTTTCAATCAGGTTCGCTTACGACCTATAACAATATTTTAACCGTACGTAGTACAAATTACCCAATTCTTATGCATAATGAACTCTTCTCTTTTTATTCTAAATTATAACCGTTTCATAATTACTTCTCGTCCCTGAAAGTGTTTTCTCGTCCTAAAGATAAATTCAGTAGATATACCCTCACTCCCATGCTGGTCTAAGTCTTTCTTGAATCTCTCAATGCCTTACGTAACGTACGCATGATTTCTAATAAATCTCATACCCCCGTTATCCCACGATTACATCTCGTAAAAAATTATATTCACCGGAACCTCCTTAGACCTTACTGGTCCTTTTCATGACCCATTATGATCTTTAAATGATATCCAAGGGCTCCTACGCATTTTAACCATATTAATAAAAAGGGGGAATATATTCAATTTCCAGGAAGGGTCGATCGATTGAACCATCTATCGATCGACATTCTTAAGTCAATCGATCGATCGAGCCGTTCTTGCCCAGATTCCTGCAAAAGCAACCTACGGGTTTTATCACCTTTCAACATCTACATCATGCTTAATTCATCCCAAACTTCCAAACGATTAAACCAAGGGTTATATCAACCTATCTACATGATTTCCTATGTAAAACATGTACGAATTCATCAAAAGCATGGATTTAGAGGGGAAAATTCAATATAATTATTAAGAACCCTAGTTTTATCATAAATTCCAATATTCTCAATCTTTTTCCAGATTTCTTTCTGTTAAATCATTACAAATTCGTGGTTGATCCTCTATGTATGTCAAAGGTTCCAGACTGCATGCATTTCTCCTAAAACATGCGATTAAAATCTCATAAATCATATAATTATTCAATAAAGCATGTATTTCTCAACCCTAATCTAACATGGGTGAAATATTAACTAGAAATCAGCAAGATAAATACTAGGTTTAAGATTGTAGGTCTGATTCCACTAAATAGACCGGTATAGGCTTAATCCCCTCGCTCCGATCTATGCTTTGGTGTTGGTGGAGGTGCAAATTGGTTAGTTCTTGGCCTTGAATTCTTGAAAAGCTTTTTCCTTTCTTCATCTCCCTGTCGTTCTACACTTTTGAGAATGTTAACCCTAGAAGGATCTCCTAACATCTGATATTAACCGAATTAATAAAAAAATGGGGGAAAATATATTCGCTTTTTAGGAGGGGTCGATCGATTGATGAACAGGGGTCGATCGATCGATCGACATTCTTAAGTCAATCGATCGATCGAACAGTTCTTGCCCAGATTCCTACAAAAGTAACCTACATGTTTTATCACCTTTGAACCTCTATATCATGCTTAATTCATCCCAAACTTCCAAACGTTTAAATCAAGGGTTATATCAACCTATCTATATGATTTCCCATGTAAAACATGTACGAATTCATCAAGTGTATGGATTTAGAGGGGCAAATTCAGTAGAATTATCAAAAACCCTAGTTTTATCACAAATTTAAATATTCTCAATCTTTTTCTAAATTTCTTTCTATTAAATCATTAAAAATTTATGGTTGATCCTCTACGTATGTCGAAGGTTCTAGACTGCATGCATTTCTCCTAAAACATGTGATTAAAATCTCATAAATTATATAATTATTCAATAAAGCATGTATTTGCCAACCCTAATCTAATATGAGTGAAATATTAACTAGGAATCAGCAAGATAGGTACTTGCCTTGAGATTGTAGGTTTGATTCCATGAAATAGACTGGTACAGGCTTAATCCCCTCGCTTCGATCTACGCTTTGGTGGTGGTGGAGGTGCAAATTGGTTAGTTTTTGGCCTTGAATCCTTGGAAAGCTTTTTCCTTTCTTCCTCTCCCTGTCGTTCTAAACTTTTGAGAATGTTAACCCCAGAAGGATCTCCTAACATCTGATATTAATTCCCAATTTTCGTCATTAACTAAGGCCTAAAATGAAAAATGACTAAATTGCCCTCTCGTGATGCTGGTTAGGCCTAAAATCGCCCCGATGACCAAACTAAACCCCCGGGTATACTTTTCTGACTATCTCGACCCTTTTGGGCACATTGGCGCGCTCGAAATGATCATACGGGCGACTTATAATTAATTCGCTTTTATTTCATTAAATTAGTCCCGACACGATCCATACGCGCGTCCCGACTTAATCTTCCATAATTGTCGTATTATTCACTCGCGATAATTTTAATACATTAAATTCTATATATTACTTTACTCATTAACTAATATTTAACAAATTACCAATAATTACTAACTCTTGTTATGCTAGTAAATGTTTAAAATAAATTTTGAATTAATATTAATTTAATTTATCTCAATTAAATTTAATAAATCCCTAATTTAAAAGCCATAAAAATACGGGGTATTACATACTTCCCCCTAATAACGGAATTTCGTCCTGAAATTCGAAAAATAAGGCATGCCTGGTAAAAATAAATCTAGGTATTTTTCGCGCATATCTGTCTCGCGCTCCCAAGTGGACTCATCCACGTTATGATGCTCCCATTGGACCCGTACAAGTGGAACTACCTTTGACCTCAATCTCCTCTCACTATGGTCTAGGATAGACAGTAGTCTCTCCTTATAAGAACTGTCGGGTTGTAATTCAATCTCCTCTATCGCGATGTGAGTGTGGGTCATGTCATCTCGAAGACATCGTCTCAACGATGAGATGTGGAATACATTGTGAATACGCTGTAAGTGCTCTGGTAACCCCAATCTGTATGCCACCGGTCCTATCCTCTCCATAATGAAAAATAGTCCTACGTACCTCGGAGCCAACTTCCCCTTCTTCCCGAATCTCATTACTCCTTTTATAGGAGACACACGCAGTAATACTTGGTCCCTCACGCTAAACTCTCGGAAGGACCGCTTTGCATCAGCGTAACTTTTCTGCCTGTCTTGGGCTACCCGAATGCGACTCCTGATTAACTCAATCCTGGCTGACATCTCCTCAATTACCTCTGGTCCGAGTAACTTGTTGTCCCCCACCTCTAGCCAACAAGAGGGATAATGACAAGGTCGTCCATATAACGCCTCAAATGGGGCCATGCTAATTGTGAACTGATAGGAGTTATTATAAGCGAACTCCACCAACGGAAGATACGAATCCCAACCCCCTCCAAAATCAAGGACACATATGCGTAGCATATCCTCTAGCATCTGATTGGTATGCTCTGTCTGTTCATCTGTCTGCAGTTGATAAGCGGAACTCAATCTCAACTCTGTATCCATAGCTTCCTTAAAGCTCTTCTGGAAGTGCGACACAAAAATCTTGTCTCTATCATACATAATATCCAGGGGCACCCCATGTAGCCTAACTACCTCGGTAATAAATAACTGTGCATACTGGCCCGTGGCGTAGTCTGTCCGCACTGGCAAAAAATGAGCTATATTGGTCAACCGATCCACTGTAACCCATATAGAATCGTGACCCTGTTGTGATGTAGGCAACCCAGTGACGAAATCCATGGAAATGATCTCCCATTTCCACGTAGGTATCTCCAGCGGTCGAAGTAATCATGACGGTCTCTAGTGGTCCACCTTTACCATCTGATAGGTAGTACATTTGGACACGAACTCCCCAATGTCCTTCTTCATCCCACTCCACCAGTACTGTCGCCTCATGTCCTGGTACATTTTATTCCATTCGGGATGTACCGAAAATCTGGACCCGTGCGACTGCATCATTACTGCATGACGTAAGTCTTCTCCCTCCGGGACCACTAATCTCCCATTAAATCGCAAACCTCCTTCAAAACTCACTGAATAGGACTCAGTACCCTCAGTTAATAGTTGTACAATCTGATCCTGACAAAACATATCAGCTGTTTAGGCCTGGATCACCCTCGTAATAATTTATGGTGTGACCGTCATCACCGATACAAAGGGTCGGGCCACCGCCTCCTGATGTCCCAACTCTTTCCACTTCGCCTTCCATACTTTCACTACCTCACCTACTCGTCTACGGCTTAACGCATCAGTAACTACGTTGGCCTTCCCCGGATGGTACTGTATCTCAAAATGGTAGTCTTTCACAAACTCCAGCCACCTGTGCTGACACAGGTTTAACTCCCGCTGAGTTAACAAATATTGCAGTGACTTGTGGCCTGTGAACAAGAAAAACTTCTCCCCCAACAAGGAATGCCTCCAAATTCGTAATGCAAACACGACTGCTGCTAGCTCCAGGCCGTGGGTGGGGTAATTCCTTTCATGAAGCTTAATCTTGCGGGAAGCATGAGCTATAGCCTGCTCCTCCTGCTGAAGTAATCCATCGAGTCCCTGTAGATAGGCGTCAGTATACACCAGGTACTCTACTCCCGGCCTGGGTAAAGCAAGAACTGGTGTCGAAGTCAGCTTATCCTTCAGCTCGTTAAAAGCTAATTGACAAGCGTCATCCCATACATACGGTACCCCCTTGCGAGTCAGATTCGTCAACGGGCCCACTATTTTCGAAAATCCTCAAATGAACCGTCTGTAGTACCCGGCTAACCCTAAGAAGCTACGCACCTCTGTCGATGCCATGGGTTGTCCCCACTCCCTCACTGTCGACACTTTGCTCGGGTCAACTGATATCCCAAATTCTGACACAACGTGCCCCATAAACTGTACCTCCCGTAACCAGAATTCGCACTTCTCATACTTAGCATACAACTGATGCTCTCGTAGAGTCTGAAGAACCCGTCTTAAGTGCTCGGCATACTCCTATTCAGTCTGTGAATAAATTAAGATGTCATCTATGAATACGATAACAAATCGATCCAATAACTCTTTGAACAATTAGTTCATTAAGTCCATGAATATGACTGTAGCATTTGTCAGCCCAAACGGTATGACTCTGAACTCATAGGACCCATATCTCATAAAGAAAGCAGTCTTCGACACATCCTGCTCCCTAATTCGTAGCTTATGGTATCTCGATCTCAAATCTATCTTCGAAAAGAAGGCAACTCCCCTTAGCTTGTCGAACAGGTCATCGATTCGGGGCAGCGGATACTTATTCCATATCGTGACCTTATTAAACTCTCTGTAGTCCATGCACAATCTCAACGAACCATCTCTCTTTTTCACAAACAACACGGAGCGCCCTAAGGCGAGGTGCTCCTACGAATAAAGCCCTGACCTAACAGTTGCTTTATCTGATCCCGTAACTCCCTCATCTTCGCTGGAGCCATAGGGTACGGTGCACGTGCTATCGTCCGAGTGCTTGGCATAAAGTCTATGATAAAATCTATCTCTCGACTGGGAGGTAGGCCCGGTATCTCATGAAACTCATCCGAAAACTCACGAACAACTGGAATCGAATCCAGGGGGATCATAATCTCCTTAGAGGTCTCCTCCTCTGTGTAATACATATGGGTGGAAGATCCTCCCTCTGGGTGAGGCATCGCCACCCAAAACATATCCTGGCCAGGAATGGCAAAGATAATACTCCTAACGAAACAATCTATCATGGCTCTAAATGCAGCGAGCCAATCCATGCCAATAATGGCGTCATGCTCATGCATATCAAAAATTAACATGTCCACAGGTAAAGTCAAGCTATCAATCTCTATACTTACTCCCAGGTATATAAAGAAAATTAAGGCCCCATTTTTTAGTGGTGAATCTGCGCATGTCACTGTATACTCTGATGTGTCTAATAACCCCATGGCCCGTCCAAAGCTAGTAGCTATAAAACAGTGTGACGCCCCGATATCAAATAAAATACACCCAATAGTGCCATAAATAGGAAACGTACCCTCAATCGCGGGTGGCACCTGCGGTGCTGCTGACTGGTGGATGTTATATACACGTTCATACTATAATTGTCCCTGCTGGACAGGGACTGCTGGGATGGCTGATAAAGATGGCATCGGAGGTAGTGCTGGGAGGGAGGCTGGAAAAAGTGGTCTCAGCGGCTCCTAACGGGCACCCTGCTGCTGTGGGGCATTATCCCCCTCTGGGCAATCCTGGCGCCTATGGTCATTCTTGCCGTAACCAAAACACTTTCCCCTAAAGTTTTCTCCCCTCTGTCCCTGCTGACCACGACACTTATGGTCGTTACCACCCCGCCACTGGCCCTACTGACCTTGCTGAAAATGATGTTGGACCTGAGGCCTTGATGCTGACCCTGATACTGACGATGTTGGCCCTGCTGGTCATATTGACTGGACTGGCCCTGTCTAAATCCCCCATATCCCTGCTTAGAGTCACCGGATCGAAATCGCTTGGCAGGGTCCCCCTGATGGGAACTCTACTCACTCTGACGGGCCTGTCCCTGGCTACTGGTGCCCCACTGGCACTACCACCTCCCATCCGGTCCTACTGGCTAGACTCCTCTGCTCGCTTCCTTCCCTGCTGATGGAAGTGGTGATCATAGCAATGCAACATAGCGGCGTTGAGTACATCAATGTAGGTACACAACGACAAATTACCTGTGAGGTGCTGACGAATCCTCCAGGCCAATCCATCCAAGAACAGTAAAATATTCTTCTCCTTAGTGGGTGCCTCATCAGGCACTATAAAGAGAAGTCTCATGAACTCCTCCTCATACTCAGAAATGGTCATACTCTCCTGCATAAGATTCAGTAATCTCCGCCTCATCTCAGTCTGCACGGTGAATGGAAAATATTTGCGATCAAACCGCACCCAAAATGATTAAATCGACATGTTGTCCCTCTCCTCCGAGGTGGTGGTGGACTCCCACCACTGCAAAGCGGACCCCACTAGCTTGAAGGATGCCATTAATTGCCTCTGTACATCAGTGCACTCATACATACGCAAATACCTCTGGATGTCCTTCTTCCATTGGCTGGTGATGACAATATCGGAACCACCCGAGAACTCTAGGGGATGGGCCTTCTGAAAGGCATCCTGACTCTCTCCCATGTCGTGGGAAGCTGTGCTGGCACTAGGACTATGGCCTGAACTTGGGGTGGGGCCTGCTGCACCACCGTTAATGCGGCATTCACCGCCTAAGCAACTATGGCGGCTACTTCAGTTGCGTTCATCATTCCCTGAGCCGGAGCTGCTGGCTGCTCGGGTTGGGCATTCCAATCTCAGGGTGCTCGTCTCAAAGGCATCTTAAACGAGAAGGAAGCTTATTACTCTACAGTTTTGTTATCAATCTCAAATAGCTGAAGACGTAAATCGTATAAACAAGAATACAACAACCCTAAAATGGGGCTTTATATTAAGGATGTTAAGTTGAAAGCGTAATAAGCCATACAAATCCTAAAGGACACTAAAACCTGATGCTCTGATACCACCTGTTACACAGAGCCTAATTAAATACCGGGTGATCATTCCTTCATTAAATTAAAAATCAAGGTGAATGGTGTGGTTCATCCTTAGCATCACTGTCGAAACAATTTTCCATTTTAATCACCTTAAATAATTAACCTACGTGTCAAAACAATTTAAATTGTTTTATTTATTAAATTCCGTTGTAAAAACCTTTTTGAGTATAAACCAGTTTATGAATAATACAAATGAATAACATACCAATCATCCAATGAAACATGCCAACTAGGTTACTCAAATCCAAATAAATAACCACAACCACTCACAATGTGATAGATAAAATAATCCCAAATAAGAACAGAATACTGAAATAATAAAAGTGTATGAAATCCCTGCCAAGTCTAAACAATAGTTTGGAAATGGACGACACATGCCCTAACTAAAAGAACTAAATAGAAATATGAGGAGTCAAAAGAGGAAGCGTCTACTGCAATGACCTGTAACTCCTACACAAGCTGCAGCACGCCCAGTCAAATGAATCTACACCTGACGCCCCTGCGGCTGAGCACCTGTAATATATATATATATATATATATATATATATATATATATATATATATATATATATATATATATATAAGAGAAAGAAAATGACAGGAAACGGGTCAGAACCCGATTGTAAAATAGTTTTAAAATGGGTTAGCAAGTATTTAAAATGCTTACTAGTTGATATAACATACATGTTAGTATGCGACACTCTCCTCAGAATTTTCACCTCTCATCTAGTGTGCATGCCTATCGTACTACTAAAATAACTCAATAGTGTATCTAATTCATCTCCCAAATATTATAATTCGTGAGATCGTAAGTCTATGATTTGATTTTAGATATCATTCTCTTAAGGATTATTTAAGTCGATGATGTATTTCTCAATACTGTTATGAAGTTCCCAAACACTTATTGTAATTAGGAGCATTTATTCGATTACTTACCTACTTATACACACAGTAGAAGCATCTCAGGTATAAGTATATATATATTAATCACTCATATAATATATATACTAATCAGCACCCCGCATAAAATCTATGGTGTTGGCATATTCTGCTATCAAGTCCCCGTATACCTCGTACAAGGGAAATACTAGTTCGGAATCACTCTCGAACTGTATTAACACAATACACACAGAATGGAGGCGAAGCATAGTTCCAAGTCACTAAGAGGTCAACACATACCCTCATGTCTCTTAGGACCAGCTGACTATCATTCTCAGATAGCCTGTACCAAGGAATCCTATGTTCTAGGGTACGAGCCAATATCGCCCATAAAGGTCCCATCAAGATAAGATTGTCCCGGGCCGGCAACCTTCGTGATAACAAGTAGCGGGGTATGATTATACACACACACACATATAAATATATATATATACACAAGCACTCGGTTATATATATAAATATTCATATCTTTCAATTAGGTTCGCTCGCGACCTATAACAATATTTTAACCGTACGTAATACAAATTACCCAATTCTTACGTATAATGAACTCATCTCATTTTATTCTCAATTATAGCCATTTCACAATTACTTCTCGTCCGTGGAAGTATTTTCTCTTCCGAAAGGTAAATTCGGTAGGTATACCCTCACTCCCATGTTGTTCTAAGTCTTCATTGAATCTCTCAATACCTTACTTATCGTACGCACGATTCCTAATAAATGTCATACCCTCGTTATCCCACGATTACATCTCGTATAAAATTATATTTACCGGAACCTACTTAGACCCTACTAGTCCTCTTCATGACCCATTATGATCTTTAAATATTATCTAAGGGCTCCTACGTATTTTAACCGAATTAATAAAAAAATGGGGGAAAATATATTCACTTTTTAGGAGGGGTCGATCGATTGATGAACAGGGGTCGATCGATCGATCGACATTCTTAAGTCAATCGATCGATCGAACAGTTCTTGCCCAGATTCCTACAAAAGTAACCTACATGTTTTATCACCTTTGAACCTCTATATCATGCTTAATTCATCCCAAACTTCCAAACGTTTAAATCAAGGGTTATATCAACCTATCTACATGATTTCCTACGTAAAACATGTACGAATTCATCAAGTGTATGGATTTAAAGGGGTAAATTCAGTAGAATTATCAAAAACCCTAGTTTTATCACAAATTTAAATATTCTCAATCTTTTTCTAGATTTCTTTCTATTAAATCATTAAAAATTTATGGTTGATCCTCTACGTATGTCGAAGGTTCTAGACTGCATGCATTTCTCCTAAAACATGTGATTAAAGTCTCATAAATCATATAATTATTCAATAAAGCATGTATTTGCCAACCCTAATCTAACATGGGTGAAATATTAACTAGTAATCAGCAAGATAGGTACTTGCCTTGAGATTGTAGGTTTGATTCCATGAAATAGACTGGTACAGGTTTAATCCCCTCGCTTCGATCTACGCTTTGGTGGTGGTGGAGGTGCAAATTGGTTAGTTTTTGGCCTTTAATCCTTGGAAAGCTTTTTCCTTTCTTCCTCTCCCTGTCGTTCTAAACTTTTGAGAATGTTAACCCCAGAAGGATCTCCTAACATCTGATATTAATTCCCAATTTTCGTCATTAACTAAGGCCTAAAATGGAAAATGACTAAATTGCCATATCGTGATATTGGTTAGGCCTAAAATCGCTCCGGGGCCCAAACTAAATTCCCGGGTATACTTTTATGACTATCTCGACCCTTTCGGATACGTTGGCGCACTCAAAATTACCATACGTGCGACTTATAATCAATTCACTTTTATTTCATTAGATTAGTTCCGACACGACCCATACGCGCGTCCCGACTTTATTTTCCATAATTGTCGTATTATTCACTCGCGACAATTTTAATAAATTCAATTATATATATTACTTTACTCATTAAGTAATATTCAACAAATTTCTAATAATTACTAACTCTCGTCATGCTAGTAAATGTTTAAAATAAATTTCATATTAATATTAATTTAATTTATCTCATATAAATTTAATAAATCCCCAATTTAAAAGCCATAAAAATACGGGGTATTACAACCCCATGGCTTCCTTCTTCCCACACTTGCCCATCCTAAACCCATGGCTGCTCCTACACCCCTGACTCGATCTCCATACTAGCTCATGACTCGGATCTACCCAACAACCCAAGATCAGGGCCAACCCATACATAGACCCGTCGGAGCTACAAAACCCAAACCCCTTTAACCCGCAGGACTTAACGACTTCAACCCAAAACCAATAGCCCAAACTCCCATTCCAAACCCAACTGCTCCAAGATCCGATAATAATTAAACCCATCTCCTAAACTCTTCTCATAACCCATTACCCAATTTTGTTGAGGACCCAAGCCAAACAATAAAACCAAATAAAATAAAAGCTCCTAACGGTTTTTATGGGTTAAGGTCATCTCTGGTTGTCGCCGGGCAGGAGGTTTTAGGGCAGCATCGGGTTTGAGTGGGTTGAAATGTTGGTGGGAGATGGATTATTGACAACGGGTTTAGGAGCTCGTGTTGCTCCAGAAGTGGAGGTATGACTAAGGTTGTGGTTGGGGGGTATATTAAAAAGCATGCGTGTTTTTAAAAAAACACGCATGTCTGTTATTGCTGGCGCGGACCAAATACAACATAGGAATTACAATTAATTGGGTTATTTTTTAATGTCTTAATAAGTTCGTTAAAAAGTTCGATCTTTTGATTTGCTTTTGAACCTCTCTCTCTCTCTCTATCTCTCTCTCTCTATATATATATATATATATGTGTGTGTGTGTGTGTGTGTGTGTGTGTGTGTGTGTGTGTGTGTGTGTGTGTGTTATATAGTAGTTATGTATGTTATATATATAACATGTTATATATAACTGTTATATATGTTATATATAAGTTATATATGCTATATATAACTGCTTTAAAAAAAAAAAGAACATGACTTTACGTTTGTAAAAAAACAGGGTTTAAAAAAAACATTTTTTTTGTAAAAAAAAAGGCCTTTTTGTTTGTATAAAAACATGTTTTTTGTTAAAAAAAAAGTAGGATTTTACTTTTGAAAAAAAGGTCTTCATGTTTATTAAAATTAAATAGGTATGTACATTTGTAAAAAAACATTTTTTTTTTTTTTTAAAAAAGGTCTTTATGTTTGTAAAAAAACATGTTATTTTTTAAAAAAAGGCTTTTTGTAAAAAAAAAAAAAAAAGGTCTTTACGTTTATTAAAACTAAAAGGTATTTACGTTTGTAAAAAAAAGCAAAAACACATTTTTTTTGTAAGATAATAAGAGGTATTTACAAACATATGTTATATATGATTTACAAACAATTATATATAACAAACATATATTATATATATCAGTTATAACAGTTACAAACATAAATAACATGATTTTTTATATAAAAAACTTGTTTCTCTTTTACAAACATATTATACAAACATAAATAAGAGGCTTTAAAAAAAAACTGTTTCACTTTTACAAACATATTTTTTTTTACAAGCTTATATATAACATATATATGATAGGTGTGTGTGTGTGTGTGTGTGTGTGTGTGAGAGAGAGAGAGAGAGAGAGAGAGGAGAAAGGAAGATATTTTTAATAAAAAACTTTAAAAAAACACTTATTTTGTAAAAACATTTGTAAAAATAGTTATTTTGTAAAAACATTTTGAAATAAAAAGGCTATTTATAATAAAAAAAAACACTTTGAAATAAAAAAGCTATTTATAATAAAAAAAAAATTGAAATAAAAATTTATTTTTAATAAAAAAACATTTTGTAAACAGAGATATATAAACTTTTTTGTAAAAAGTTATTTTTAATGAAAAAAAACATTTTGAAAAGTAACAGTTAATAAAAAAGTATATAAACTTTTTTTCATGTTATAAAACCTTTTGATTTTATAAAAATTTATAAAGATTAATTACATCATGGGTATAAAATTAAGGGGATAAGGGCATAAGAGTATAAAATTAAGGAGATGAGGGCATAACAGGTATTGGGCATAATTCCGTTAATATTTAACAACCTAAATGGATGGAATCCCCGATTTGAAACAAGTTAAATAGTTTGGGGACTAACGCGAGGCAAATAAAAGATTGGGGACCATTTAAAAATGTTTATGATAGTTTAGGGACTAAAAAGGTAATTTAGTCTAAAAATAAAAATGAAAAAATAATAAAATCAAATCATTCACATCAATCTCGACTCCCTCGCAAAGCCTCAAAACCTATCAAACTCTATTGACACCTCAAGCAGATAACCGACGATTTAACTTATATTTTCAACTAGAAATATCATTGAACTATTTAGAAGTTGTAATTATAACATAAGAATAATTTAGAGCTATATTTGAAGTCAATAGTGTTCACCACAGAGTAAATTCTTTATATTATGTAATTATATAATAAGCTTGTTATATTATATTTGCTAACACATCCCGATTTATGTATATAGATATTTCCTGACTGGACTGCTTGGATGCATTGGGCCCAAGAGCGCGGCAAGAGGAGGTTGATTATAGGTTGCGAAAGGGGAACAGTCTACCGATCACATTATAAGAAAGGGACCAGAACACCAAAATCACAAAGGCCAAGAGATGATAGAGAATCATCAACAAAAAAGGGAGATTACCTATTTTCCCTAAAGGGTGTACCACTACCAGACGAAAAGTGGATGGTTGAAGTGGTTAGTGGCCTCTGCAACCACGAGATTGCTAAGGCACTAGTCGGACACCCATATACCGAGAGATTAACCCTCGAGGAATATGAACTTGCCAAAGATTTCATTGCCAATTGGGTTAAGTCGAGACAAGTTTTGAAGACTATAAAGGAGAGATCCGTGAATAACTTTTCAACCATGCGCACAATTTACGATGCCAAGGTAAAATTAAACTACAAGGACATGCAAGGGAGGACCATGATTCAACAACTCCTCAAGCTCATTTCGGATAAACACTATGTATATTGGACAAAAAGAAAATTGGATACTGATGAGTTAGAGGATTTGTTCTTTGCTCACCCCAGGTCGATTTTGCCTGTGTGACGACACTGATTTATCAATCCCGTTTGATTAGACCTGACACGAAATGACAAAAGTGTTATAATGATTTATATCATTCTCACGATCACGATAAATAAAAGATTATAATAAATAAAAATCATCCACAATAAAAACTCAACAAAGGATTATAAGAAGGATAAATGAACTGAAGTAACTGAACTCCAATAAATGAATCCACTTATATCAAATCTCTTATTACAATTACTCGACTAAATAAAATAGAGTACAACTAAAACCTCCTCTGAATAAAACTCATGGATACATATGAACAACTATAATGAACTAGCAGCTCTAACTTTACGGATACCAAGCAGGATCGTCACAACTGCACATCTGACCATTCAGTCATGTTAAACCCATGTATACAATAATAATGACTGGGGGGAAATATTTTATAAATTTGGATCAGCGCCCGAAAGTTGCAAGAATATCTCCAATTCATTAATTCAAATCATGCGATTAATCTATAATAAACATGCAACCCTTCGGCATTCACATGCAATCAATACCTCACCTTTCATCTGAGTGCAAGTATGACACGCATGTCCCAACCCAAGGCATAATCGATATTAGAGGTCTCTATCTTTAAATAATTAAGAACTATCACGTAACGAACAACTAACACGCAACGCTACTAATTACCCAAATAGGATTTCACCCCAAGGCCCATGCATATATTTTCATTAACATATTCACAATCTCAAAAGTAATGCTCTTTTTGTTTTTATATATTTTTAATTAAACGAGTTATTCTCCAGTCTACCATAAATGATAAACAACAACTATGTATCGTGCAAAAGGGATGCAACTAACTACACGTGTAAGAATACAACATAGGTACCAACCTTTACAATTCCATTCAGAAGGAAAATATAAGTAAACCACATAAAGTGTTTAACATAACACAAGGTTCATTCTCAACTATCGATCACTAGACTATATTAAATTCTTTCTCCACATTTATTATATCACATGAAGGCCACTACCTTCAATGTCCATATCGTGCCTTTATTGATAAGTCTGTATGAACTCAACACCTAACGGGCTTAAGAAAAATACACAAATAAATAATGGAGCAATCACTATGCAGTAGCACCACTAACGGGCACGTACCTAATCCGACTAATGTCTCAAGTCAACCAACCTTCTATCATCACGAAGGGGTGACACTCTTAAACACTTTATGTAAAATAATGACCTCTACTACGTCCTGCCCATCTCAACCGGCGCGTGGTACACGGTCTCAATGTCGAACACAACCCCCAACCGATAGATTTACCACGAGTAAATGTATGTTTACATAATCAACACAACACACGCATATACATGATAATGCATTCTCTCAAGCGTACCCAAAATATCCCAATCCCTAACCGCTGGGTTGCCATCTCAATTAGGTTTACTATCTCTCAGAACCATGTCAAACATATATAACCAAGTAAGATACCGCGTACGCTCAAGTGTACCCTAAATCCCTAAATACCGAATTATTCATTACGTTTTCAGGTTTATTAACACTTAAACCTTATTCAATTCAACTTCTAGTTTATTATGTATCTAAACTATGAGTACTTGTTTATATATATAGATACATTCTCTCATAACATACATATATATCTCCTCATTTAGTTACTTAATTAATCATATGACCTATAATTTCTCACAAATTAACCACCCAAACACTTTAACTAATTATTTTTCAAGCTCAATGCATGTACACAACAATAAGATACGTTCTTTCGTGCATCTACCTATTATAATCCAATGCCCAATGTCGAATAATACAAATAATTAAATTATTAAGCATTATTATACCTTAATTAAAGTTACAAAATTCATTTCTTGGTTTATACATTAATAAACCTAACTTGTGAATTTTGCCAACCATCTCTCATATGGATAACCTCTCATATACTCGAATCAACTTAGGATAGCTACATGGTCCATTGCCTAACCCTACCTCAGTCCGACCCAGGGGCCGAATCGATTCATCCCCAGGGCCTAATCGATTCACACCTGGTAGAATGCCCAGATTTGCCTAAAAATGAAGACTTTATTCCTCAAACTTCCATTAATGGTTTTCGAAGCTCTAAATTAAAACCCAAACAATATCAAAACATAAATCTAAGTGTGGGAATATGTTTCCAAATGTTTTTACACGATCATATGGGTTCAGGAACATCAAATCCAAGACTAAAACTTAAAGAATCAAACTTTTCAACTTTACTCGTTGTTAAATCATCTTAGGTCTATTCATCACTAATTCGAGCCTTAAACCTCAAATTAACATGGGGATAATTTGTAATGATGAAGTTTCATTCTAAGACATCAATTATATGTCAGATTTATATCATTCAATCCATAAAGTTCATATTTTAATCATCAAGGTATAATTATTCAATGCAGGACAAATTCATATCATTCTTAATTAACCCAAATCATTAGTATAATCAAATTTAATCAAGCTAGTCCCCAAACATGCTTAAAAACTCATATTTGAGAAAAGAAAAACACATATTCTAAATAAGTTACAGATTTATAATGAGGATTACAAGATATTCTTTCCTTAGAATTGAACTGGGACATAGGCTTGAATCCTTGTGGTTTGTCCTCCTTAGACTTTTCTCTACTTCTCCTAAAGATTCGTGGTTGTTAAGGTTTGATTCTACCTTATGAATAATGACAATTAATAACTCTTAAATCTATTTAAAACCTTAAATTCCCCAACCTATAATAAATGCCTATTTTTGGATCCCCAAATGGGCCCAAAATACTATCCGGATTGACCCAAAATTCATCCTAAGGAGTTACCTACCCCCCGGGACCAATTAAAATCGATACATATACATAAACGGACATACATGTCACTTCATAGTCCAGTCCAAATGACACTACCTATACCACACATTAATACCTCAGAGCGTCAATAAATTATTCATTTAATTATTTTGCGTGTACACACAGTCCACAATCATATCATTAATATCACTAATTAATTATTCCAAACACACATTACAAAAATCATACTGCATGAAATTTGTAATTATCATCTAAATCATGCCAATTAACTATTACTAAACCACACAAGTAATAATTAGTCCCATTAATTAATTTATTTCTCAATTTATAAATAATAAATACAGTCCACGAAAATACGTGCTTGCAAAGTGTTTTCCCACACTTATATTAATGGATTGTACACACAAGACCAACTGATTTAACTTGCCTTTATATGAGATGGTTGGCATGACGTCAACAGGAAGGGCATTTTGCATTGCATTTTATTTATTGTCTTCTAAAGAGGAAAAATAATTTGTAGGTGCGTTAACATTTCTCATGATGCTTTATAATCCTGTAAACATGCCTCAAGTCAAGATTACGGACCATCAACAAAGTTGCATCAATGTCAGTTATAGAGTTTTCCCCCGAGTTAGAAAGATGCTTTGTCTATTCCACATTAACAATATTATGGAAATGAATTGTAAGAAGTTTGGCATAGCGATGGATGATCGGAAAACCCTAATGCAGGAGTGGTCTTTTATAGTTAAGCAGGAGAGACCGATTTAATTTCTCGATGCGTGGGCCCGATTTAAAGTCAACCACAGGGTTTTCCCTAATTTGGTTGACTACATTAAAAAGACTTTGTCATCGGTTTATAAATACATTAATTATTATTTATAGATGTTTGCTCCGGTTTTCAAGATGAACTCCATACGAGTCTTTTTCTCCTTGGCAGTTAATTTGTCTTGGCCCTTGCATCAGTTGGATGTAAACAATGCCTTTCTTTATGGGCGATTTGGAATAAAAAATGTATACGAGGATGCCTCATAATTTCAAGCTTACTGATGGACATGATTTAATGTGCAAACTAAATAAGGCCTTGTATGGGCTTAAGTAGTATCCACATGCTTGGTTTGAGAGGTTTAACACTACTGTGAAGAGATTATGGTATACACATAGTCAGGCGGATCATGCACTCTTCATCAAGAGGTACCAAAATTGCATCAATGCCTTTATTGTGTATGCTAATGATATTGTTATTATTGGAGATGATACGAAAGATATACAAGTAATAAGGAATTTTTTAGAACAAAGTTTGAGCTTAAAGACCCGGATTATTGAGATATTTTCTTGGCATCAAAGTGTGCAGATCCAAGAAAGGAGTGTTTATTTCTCGACGGAAGTATGTGTTAGATATGTTGGCTGAAATGGGTAAACTTAGAGCCCTAATTAAGCATAACCACAGGCTCAATGATACGGATGAAGAGATACTAACTAATATGGGAAGATTTCAGCGTTTGGCTGGGAGACTTATATATATTTTTCTTATGTGCCCGGATATTGTTGCTAGTGTGATAAACTAGTTTATGCATGCTCTAAGAACACATCTATAAGTTGCGTATCATGTCCCCCAGTACCTTAAGAGTTCCGTTAGGAAGGGGTATTATTTAGTAAGCATGGTCACTTACATCTTGATGCTTACACTGATGTTGATTGGGTAGGGTCCATCACCGATCGATGATCCACTTTAGGATATTCCACTTTTATTGGAGATAATCTTATTCCATGGCGAAGCAAAAATAATCTGTAGTTGCTAGATCTAGCACTAAAGCTGAGTTCAGATCTATGACACATGGAGCGTGCGGGTTGATGTGGCCAATGACCATATTAGATGAGTTGGGTTACCTTATTCATGAGCCAATGCATTTGTATTATTACAACGAAGCCTCCATTAGTATCGCCCATAATCCAGTTCGACATGATATGATAAAGCACATTAAAGTTGGTCAACATTTTAAGGAGAAACTTCGTCTTGGATTGACTTTTACATCGTATGTCAGCACGACTGATCAAGCAATTGATGTATTGACTAAGGGTGTGAGCAAAACTTGCTTTTAACATTTGTTGGGCATGATAGATATCTTTGCACCACCTTGGGGGGGAGTGTTGTCGGGTCTTATTTGTAATAGTTATGGTGTGTTATGTTATATTTAAACTATATAGGGTGCGTGTGCTTAAGTAATATCTGAAACCTGTTAATATAAATATAATGTGATGGGGATAATGAAGGTATTCATTCATTTCCTCTTAGATGATTTCTCTATTCTTTTTTTTTCTTTTTTCTTGTTTATTCTTCTTCTTCTTCTTCTTCTTCTTCTTCTTCTTCTTCTTCTTCTCTCATCTTAATCTTTCTTTATTATGTAAATTGATTATCTCATAAATCTAACATGATGATCATCTCACCTTCGTTTTGGCCACTTTAATGGATGTTTTAGGCTTGTTGAGGGTTGCTGAGGACTACCTTGAGTACTCTGTTGGGGATTTCATTTCTATTTTCATTGAGGACGGTTGGGTTACTCGTACTTGGTTAAGGGATTTTGAGGTATTTGATCTCGGGACTTCTTTCCCATCATGGGAAAGAACAGGTTGGGTTCCATATAGAGGATATCTTCAATTTTGTTGTTAAGGATATGTGGGTGACTTGCTTTCGATTCAAAGAGGTGGAGTCGTACTGTGTGGGTGACTTTTTCCAGTTCTTTGGGAATGAAGAAGATTTAACTGAGATGGGTTCGGTTGTTGGTTTGGTTAATTGTTGTCATGGTTTGACGTGTATGATTTTGAGTACGTGGACTTGTTATGGGATGGGTTTGAGGCACATTTTGAGGATGACTTGCAGCGCCAAGCCTTGAGGATGATCATTATGGGAGACTTAGACTTCATTTGGCATTGTTGGCCCTCTCTGAGGCATTCGTGTATTGTTTTACAGTGTGGAAAGTTTTGGGCCAAGTTTATGTTTGTCGACCATTCTTGGAATTTCTGATTAGTCGCCCTCACCTATTTGCAAGGCGATACGACGATGTTTCCATTGACAGTTTCCCTCCTCATTTTGGGACAATCACGGTGCTTGCAACCTTCAAATCACGGTAACCTCTGCCACTTTCACACTCCAGTGGGGGTTTTCTCAATCATGTGCCTGAGAGAAAGGGGTTTTATTTGTATTGGGATTTATTTTTGAGATAAAAGACTTTTATTTCCCAAATAACTGTGAAAGTGGTTTGTTGAGTTGTTGAGTTGAGTATACGTGTACGAGAGAATTCAGATTTATTTGTATTTTTATGTTTTATTATGATATTTTTCTTTCATTAGTTGTTATATTAGGTTAGAGGGTGTCATTGTCTTTGAATGTGTTTAGTGTTCATTGATGGAAATATGCTATTTTTAGGGTTTTATTGCATTTTATTGTATTTTTGTTATTTTATTTTCTTTAATCATGTCATTGTATTTTCTTTTATGTTAGTATTTAGAGGTAAGGAGTAGTAAAGACAATTAAGGGCATTTTTGTAATTAGAATATTAGCTTAGAGCCTAAGCTATTCCTCCCCTTTAAATATCACTTTGTATTCCTTATTTGAGGAAACTCCATTTTGAATATAATAAATCTCTTGATTCTCTCTCTAAAAGTTAGGGTTTGGTTTATTTTATTGGCCATTGACGTGTAGTTTACGTCAAATTGGTATCAGAGTGAGATGTCGCTCCAACATTGGTGTTTGGTGTATCGGTGTGTTTTTATCAAATTGTACGCTACCTCTAATGGCTATAAGAATATCCAAATAACAACGAGAGATTAATCAATATTTGAGGAATCAAATGGAAGAAATGACACGATAACAATAACAACAACGATAAGAAATCCACCAAGAATTGAATTAATGCGAAAAATGGATGCTCTCGTCCAACTAATCTCCTCCAACTTTCAGAACCCTAATCCTAGTCTATCCCCCCGCCCAACCCTCTCCGCTGCTGCCCCAAACAACCCTTTCCCCACTTTACCCCACCCCACTGTACTGACACCCCTTTTTCCAGCCACCCTACCCTCGGCGACCCACTAGCCTATATCACCCACCCCCCGTACCTCCCTTGAGACCCCCCCCCCTTGTCCAATAAAACCCACCGACCCTTCCAAATAGGCCCACCGCTATCCAGAATCCCTCCCCAGCCCACCCGACAATAACAAAAAACCCAAACTTTCTCCCCCAGGCCCGACACCCCCCGGTGGTCGGCCACCCTCTTACCCCCGAAAATCGTGTGTTCTGCCTTATTTTTACCCCAAAATTACTTGGGTTGGTCCATTCAAAGCCCCAACCACTTAGATGCTCCAAAACGTTGATTTTTAACCCAGGAGGAGGTTTATAGGCCTTGCTCGAGATAAGAAATAAAGAAGAAAATTTGTGGGATGCACTCCTCAACTTTCAGAAGATTATTTTTGCGCCCCCACAAGTTATTTTGGCACTTCTTTTTGGAATTTTCTCACGACTCCTCAATTTTTGAACGCTAGAGGACGAGCTTGGTCTTAAGAGGGGGGGGGGGGGGGGAGTGATGGAAATGAGCCATTTTTAGGATTTTACTGTATTTTTGTTATTTTCTGTTCGTTTATTATGTCATTGTATTTTATTTTATGTTAGTATTTAAAGGTAAGGAGTTGTAAAGTTAATTAAGGACATTTTTGTAATTAGAATATTAGTTTAGAGCATAAGCTACTCCTCCCCTTTAAATACCCCTTTATGTTTATCATTTGAGGACACTCTCCATTTTAAATATAAGAAACCTCTTGATTCTCTCTCTAAAAGTTAGTCAATTGACGTGTAATTTACGCCATTCGTTCTTTAATCGTTTTAGGCTCTGTTTAGTTACACAAATTGTTTGATTATGTAAATTGATTCATTGTGAATAACAGTGGCAAAATGGGCTCCAAAGAATAAACCCCACGTTTGGCCCATCATTTATATATGGGGCCCATTTTTACAAGGCATGAGTCGAATACGGGGCCCATATTTAAAAGTTAGAGTAAAATATGGAGCTCATATTTGAAAGCGATGAATCAACTGTGGAATCTATTTTCAAAAGCTACAAGTCAAATATAAAACATATTTTTTAAAGTTATAAGTAAACTATGTTTTTTTACATATATTTGGAAATGTAATATTTACTTGGGTAGAAAAAATGGGTTGGCCTAACCCATATGTTGATACCAAATTTAGTTTGCTGACATGGACCCATCATTTGAAGACACGTGTCAACCAACGTGGCAATTACAAATACTTCTACCGATCAGCTCATGGGATCCGAGCTACTCATAGGCCCCAAGCTACTTAGCGTTCCGAGCAGCTTAAGCGGTCTGAGCTACTTAGCGTACAGAACACTCAAATCAGGATAATCAAATAGGCGACGACGCATTAAATGCTCATTATTATCGTATAGATGTATACGCTTACTAGATAACAGCGCATTGTCATTTGACATGTACAGCCTCAAGGCTATAAATACATTATAACTTCCTCATTAGAGGGGATAGGAATTTCTTGAGAAAACCACTTGTCAAGAATTTTGAGCAAACAATCAGCAATACAAAAATAGTGGATGTAGGCCATTTTCTTAAGGTTGAACCATTTTAAAAATCCATTGTTTCATATTTACTTGTTCATATTTATCTGTGATTAAAATAATTAGATCAAATCTAGTTTTTTACATCAACAGACTGGCGCCGTATGTGGGAAACGACTGTAATTAGCGTTTTTCACCAAAACAACTCATCATTAATGACTGATAATCCAGAATCCAGTAATCGAAACAATGGGATTCCTCCAAACCCTTCTATTCCCCCAAATTTTCCAGATTTGACGGGTATAATGGCTAATTTGGCCCAAGGCCAGACGCCCATGCAAGAAACCATGTGACAACTTATACAAACCGTTCAATGTGGAGCACCGGCTCAATCAGGACAACGAATTGTTCAGAGAAATACTCGTTTACCTTCTTCGCGAACTAGGCGAACATTATTTCCAGAGGAATCTCGATCCAGACGCACCGATTCTTATCGTACTGAGAGATCTAATGATCTTTCTTATCAGCGTGTACGGACTTCCTCACTACGAGCTACAAACACTCAACAAAACGTCACTCTATCTCCAGAGAGGACAAGTGCCCTTGAAAGGTTGAGTAGAGTCTCTCCTTTTGATCGTTTGGGTCCTAGGAGGAATAGAACTCCCCCTCGGATTGTGTAGAGGAACTCTCAATGACCATATGAGTTAAAGGAAGGCTTTGCCCAATCACGACCAACTGCCCATCATGAAAGATCCCAAGAGGCAAATTCAATGCGATGAGTTGCTCGAGCCAATAGGCCCGGTGAGGGAAATGATGCATGGAAGGGCTCTATTCAGAGGTTGGAATATAGATTAGGGGAAATGGCTAAGGACAAGAATCCTCTACAAAGAACTTTTGTCCAAGGAACACCATTTGTACATGCAATTGTAGATTTCCCCACACCATCAAAATTCAAAGCTCATATGGTGACTCCTAAATATGATGGAAAAACTGACCCTGTCCTTCATATAGAACAATACGAAGCTACTGCTGATATCTATGCAATTCCAGATGAGATAAGATGCAGGGCATTTTCAGGAACTCTTACCGGATCTGCTCAGATATGGTACAATAACCTTCCTCGGGGGAAAATTGCGACTTTCTTTTAACTAGCAGAACTCTTTATTGGCAATTTTTATTTTGGAGCAAAGCCAATCAAACGAGTAGCACACTTGCTAAGTGTTAGACAAAATACATGTGAAAGCACCAGGGACTATATTACTCGTTTCAATAATGAGAAATTGGAAGTAATTAATTACGAGGAGAAAACAGCAATTACTGCTATGATGAGTGGATTATTGCCCAATAAATTATACTACACTTTAGCCAAAGATTCGCCCCGGACTATAGCAGAACTAATGGAAAAAGCAGCCAAAATCATGAATGTCGAGGAAGCCATGACTGTAAAGAAGAACGCAGACACTAAGGAGACCAAGGTGGAAGATGGTAGAACCGAACAGAAGGATCAGAAGAACAATGGTGGTAACAGGCAATCGAAAGCAAAGCAAACACTGGAACAGATGAAGAAATTTAGAAATTACACTCCTTTAAAGGTAGATATAAATCATATTCTGGAGGAAATCAAGAATAGCGAGGAGCTAGCCTGGCCAATAAAAATGAAGGCAGATCCGGACAAAAGAGACAAGTCCAAATATTGCGAATTCCATAAAGACCATGGTCATACGACCAAACAGTACATAGCTCTTTAGAATGAAATTGAAGCACTCATCAGAGGAGGAAAATTGGCTAAGTATGTTGATCGCCAAAATGGTGGAAAGACCAACCACCGAGGAAGAAGAAGATCTAAATCTCTTCGTCAAGTAAAAGAAGACAAGAAAATAAGTCGTGAAGAAGATCCAGAAGATGATCAAGATGATTTCGATCTCCTCAAAAGACCAAGACAACCAGAACGTGAGGTATTTTCAATTCGTTTTGGATCATTTGATTGTATTGTTATTGCAGGTGGAGATGCAGGAGGTGGAGACCTTACTGCGGAGAGGAAATCTTACCTCAATGAGGCTCAAGCTTGCTCGTACATTCAACGAATAAATCTAGCTGAAGATGATCGTCCGAGGAAGGTAAATAAAGGCAAGTTGGTCATTGGTTTCTCTAAGAACGACCTAGTAGGTGTGCTATATCCTCACGATGACCCATTAGTGATTAAAATGAGAATGAAGGAAGTAGTGATTTCACGAGTATTGGTGAATAATGGTAGCTTGGCAGATATCATGTTCTACCCACGTTTTGATAGTTTGAATTTGAAGCTAGCCCAGTTGGAGCCATATCATATGCCCCTCCTTGGTTTTACTGGCGATAAAGTTTTTCCACTTGGGACGATCAAGTTGGATATGCTCATCGGTACATGGCCTACTTGTCGAACAGAAAGAGTACGCTTTTTCGTAATGGATAAAAATGTCCAATCAGCTTACAATATCATCATGGGAAGGGTAGGCTTGAAGAAGTTCGAAGCAGTACCATCCACTGTACATCAATGTTTAAAATTTCCAACCAATTTTGGAGTGGGAGTTGTGAAAGGCGACCAAAAAGTAGCTCGGGAATGTTACTATTCATCTACCGAGCAGGAAGAGCGTGAAGAATCCAGGAAGAAGACTACTACTTATCAGGTAGATGAGATAGACGATGCGGAGATTGAAACTTTAGACCCAAGAGATGAGTCTCAGCTCGTTAAGGACCAGGTCATAGAGGCTATCGAAAATATCATTCTGGACGATGAGCATCCAGAACGAACAACTCAAATCGGTGCATCACTAGATGTATCAATAAAACAAGAACTGATAGCATTTTTAAGACGCAGAAAGCAGACTTTTGCATGGAGTCAAGAAGATATGTCAGGGATAGACCCAAATTTCCTGTGTCACGAGCTCAACGTGAATAAGGAAATCAAGCCAGTGAAGCAACAAAAAAGGGTATTCAGTCCCGAGAAGAACTAAGCCATATAAGAAGAAGTAGAGAAACTGCAAAAAGCCTCTTTTATTGAGGATGTCAAATATCCTGATTGGCTAGCAAATGTGGTAACGGTGAGGAAGAAAAATAACAAGTGGAGTATGTGTGTGGACTTCACTGATCTTAATAAAGCCTGACCAAATGATCGTTTTCCTTTTCCCCGAATCGATCAGCTGGTTGATACTACCTCGGGACATGAATTATTGAGTTTCATGGATGCTTATTCTGGGTACAATCAATTTAAAATGAAGCCTGAGGATAGGGAGAGTACCTATTTTATCACCCCAAGGGGAACTTATTTTATAATGTTATGCCTTTTGGATTAAAAAATGCAGGTGCAACATATCAGCGGCTGATGAATAAGGTGTTTGCAGAGCAGATCAGTCATAATATGGAGGTTTACGTTGATGATATGCTGACGAAGAGCAAGAAAGCTGCGGATCATCTAGTTGATCTAGGTCAGACCTTTGATCAACTAGAGAAATATCAAATGAAGCTGAATCCCACCAAATGCATATTCGGAGTACGATAAGGCATATTTATCGGATATATTGTTAATCAACGAGGGATTGAGGCGAACCCTGAAAAGATCAAGGCTCTATTAGAGTTACGATCTCCAATCATGAAGAAAGAAGTGCAAAGTCTCACAGGACGAGTCGCAACACTTAATAGATTTGTGTCACGAGCAACTGATAGATGCCTCCCATTCTTCAAAACACTCCGAAAAACTTTTGAGTGGAATGATGAATGCGAGGAAGCTTTTCAAGAGTTGAAAAAATATCTAGGGACACCTCTATTGCTGTCCAGGCCAGTGATGGGAGAAAGACTATACTTGTATCTAGCAGTCTCAGAGAATGCTGCTAGCTCGGCATTGATAAGAGTGGAGAATGGAGTGCAGAAACCAGTCTACTACACCAGCAAGGCTTTCCGAGGAGCAGAAATCAGATATTCAAGGTTAGAGAAGTTGGCATTAGCTTTGATTGAAGCCAGCAGAAGAATGAGACCATACTTTAAAGCCCATACTATAGTTGTGTACACTGATATGCCATTAAGGCAAGCTCTGCATAAACCGTAGAAATCGGGAAGATTGATGTACTGGGCAGTGGAGCTCGATAAATATGATATAATTTATGAGCCTAGGTTGTCGTTCAAAGGGCAAGCAGTAGCGGACTTTATCGCAGAGTTTACTCAAGAAAATGCCTCTGAAGAACAGGATTTGAATATTGATCAACCCGTGGATGTTATAGTATCATCAAATGCAAACCCCGACCAACTTATATCGGTAGGCAAGCAACAAGAAATGCCAGTCGAGAAGGAAAAGATAACTGACGAGCAACAAGAAATGCCAGTCGAGCAGGAAAAGATGACTGACGAGCAGCGAGAAGTACTGGAAGAGGACAAGAGGAAGTACCAGATATTCTACCAAGGAACTCTCTCTGATCAAAATTTCAATGATAAGTTACCCATATGGAATTTGTATGTGGATGGCTCTTCGTGCACCGCGGGCAGTGGAACAGGGATTATTTTGAAACGTCCGGATGAGATTGATGTGGAGTATGTTCCGCGCTTTCAATTTAAAGCTTCTAATAATGAGGCCGAATACAAAGCAATGATCGTGGGACTAAACTTGGCCAAAACCATGAAGGTAGAGCAAGTCGTTGTGTACAGTGAATCTCTGTTAATTGTAAATCAAATTCTGGGGGTGTATACAGCAAAAGGAGAATTAATTATCAAGTATCGTGCCAAAGAAATAGAGGTTGTATCAAGTCTTATTGCAGTTCAGTTGATTAGAATACCAATATTGGAGAACGTAAGAGCAGACACACTAGCTCGGTTGGCATCAGCCACTCGAACCGAGCTACGAAGAACCATCCCAATAAAAATCCTAGTTGGTCGGAGCATAGACGAAGATCTAATGATGAATTTCATTGCCCTCGACTTATGACCATCTTGGATGGATCCCATCAGGGCCTACAATGAAGATGGGACTTTACCAACTAATAAACTCGCAGCCAAGAAACTAAAGTTTAAAGCTGCTCATTATGTATTGACCGGTGGCATTTTGTACAGACGAGGAGTTATAGCAGGGCTAGAAAGATGTGTCTATCCCTCTGAAGTGAAAGGTTTTATCGAAGAGGTTCATAAAGGGTCTTGTGGAGCCCATGTAGCTGGTCGGACGCTCTTACGAAGAATAACCACGCAGGGGTACTACTGGCCGACGATGAGAGCTGATTGTGCAGCTTGTGTTAAGAAGTGCGACAAATGCCAACGCTTTTCGTCCATCCGAAGAACTACTCAGGCATTGTTAACACCCATAACGTCCCCTTGGCCATTTGCCATGTGGGGGATAGACTTGGTCGGGCCACTACCAACGACCAGGGGAAGATTCAAGTACCTTGTGGTTGCTGTGGATTATTTTACAAAATGGGTGGAAGTTGAACCCCTTGTTGATATGACATACGACAAAGTCTATCAATTCATTTGGAAAAACATTATTTGCAGATATGGTCTCCCACATGCATACATTACTGATCATGGAACCCAGTTTGACAACGAGGAGTTTGCTGCATACTGTCATCAATCCAATATTCTGAAAACTCATTCTGCACCAGGTCACCCACAGAGAAATGAACAAACTCAGGTGACAAATAGAACGCTACTAAATGGATTGAAGAAACGACTAGATAGTGTAAAAGCAAATTGGATTAATGAACTACACTCTGTGTTGTGGGCTTATTGCACCACATCGCGAATAGCAACTGGAGAGTCCCCATACATGCTAACATTTGGGAGTGAGGTCGTTATACCTATTGAATTGGGTTTACCAACGCATAAAGTGCTAAATTTCAAATCTCCCGTCAGTGACTTGATGAGAAGATTCGACCTAGATATTCTCGAAGAAGTTAGGGAAGAAGCAGCAACCAGGAATGCAGCATATCAACAACGAACAACTTTATTCTATAACAAAAGAGTGAAGAAGTGTGATTTGAAGGAAGGGGACTATGTGCTGAAGAAAGTGATCCAAAAGCACAACAAATTGGAAGCCAACTGGCACGGACCCTACAGAGTAACATAAGTTGTTCGCCCAGGGACATACATAATTGAAACCCTGGAAGGAGAAGAATTCAAGAATGCATAGAATGCAGAGCATCTGCTCAAGTATTATCAATAATTGTAATTCATATGTAATGCAGTTTCTTCAATATGAATAAAGTGATGCTTCATCCAGTTTCTTTCTTTGTTAATTTTTTTTCGGAATATTAGTGCTGCACACTACACATCAAATTCAGAGCAATTACCACCAACTCCGATTGGTCGAAAACTTATTTACCACCAACTCCGGTTGGTCGAAAAGCATTTACCACCAACTTCGGTTGGTCGGAAACTTATTTACCACCAACTCCGGTTGGTCGGAAAATATTTACCACCAACTCCGGTTGGTCGAAAACTTATTTACCACCAACTCCGGTTGGTCAGAAAATAATTACCACTAACTCCGGTTGGTCGAAAACTTATTTACCACCAACTCCAGTTGGTCAGAAACTTATTTACCACCAACTCTGGTTGGTCGAAAAGCATTTACCACCAACTCCGGTTGGTCGAAAACTTATTTACCACCAACTCCGATTGGTCGGAAAGCAATTACCACCAACTTCGGTTGGTCAGAAACTTATTTACCACCAACTCTGGTTGGTCGGAAACTTATTTACCACCAACTTCAGTTGGTCAGAAAGCATTTACCACAAACTCCGGTTGGTCAGAAACTTATTTACCATCAACTCTGGTTGGTCGAAAAGCATTTACCACTAACTCCAGTTGGTCGAAAACTTATTTACCACCAACTCCGGTTGGTCGGAAAGAATTTACCACCAACTCCTGTTGGTCGAAAACTTATTTACCACCAACTCCGATTGGTCGGAAACTTATTTACCACCAACTTTGGTTGGTCGGAAAGCATTACCACCAACTCCGGTTGGTCGGAAGCTTATTTACCACCAACTCCGGTTGGTCGGAAAGCATTTACCACCAACTCCGGTTGGTCGAAAACTTATTTACCACCAATTTCGATTGGTCGGAAAGAATTACCACCAACTTCGGTTGGTCGAAAACTTATTTACCACTAACTCCGGTTGGTCGAAAAGCATTTACCACCAACTCCGGTTGGTCGAAAACTTATTTACCACCAACTCCGATTGGTCGGAAAGCATTTACCACCAACTCCGGTTGGTCGGAAAGCAATTAACTCAAATTAAACAACAAATGGGATAAGTATTATATATACACATATATTTATCATTCATAAAGCAAGAACATTCTACAAATTATTTAGAAGACAATGAAATGGCAACAAAAAAAATCTTTATTCAAATCAAATAGAATTACACATGATGTGAAAAATATACTTCATGACAATAAAAATCCTATTCTATCATTTTTTTCCCTTCTGCCTTTGAAACAGGTTCTACTCCAGCAGGAGGGTCATCTAAGGCATGAGGAGAATTTATAAAATTTACATCTCTTAGCATTCTGACATTCATCACAGAGGGCCGATCAAGCAAATGCTCTGGGCGAGATATATCAACATTATCATGAAGACTGTAGTCATCAAGATATTTGGAGATTAAGCATCGAGGAATTGCCCGAGCAGGTATCCAACTAAAATCAAGCTTAAAAGGAGGCACGGGTAAGTCGAGCACTCCAGGCTCATAATAATCCCATAAGTAGTGTCCTTGCTCCAGTTGTAGCACACACATAGCGTTCAATCATCCCTGCTTGTACCCTTCATTATTCGATTGCTGGATCCGATCATCAAGACGGTAAAGAGCTTCATTATACCCAACCATCCAAAATTCCCTGGGCTGTTTGTGGAATTGGTAAGTTAACCTCTCCAGTTGCTCGTGGAGATTCTTCACCAAGATATCCTTACTTCCAAGGCAGAACTCTGAGTAATAAGTTGTTCACTGAGACTCAAAATTTTCTTAGACATTTCTGCTAAGGCTTAGTTCTTCGCCATCAACTGGAAAGCCTGATTCTCTAAAGTAGATTGCGTTCTAGTTTCTTCAATGGTGACCCAACCAGCCCTAGCTCACCCACGAGAAGAAGGCCTTGCTCGTCCACGAGTAGATGAGGAGGGTCCAGCCCTTTTTAAAGTTTCCATCTTATCTCTTAAGTTGGCATTCTCTACCTCCAGAAAAGAGAAACCTTCATCATTAACAAGGACCAAGGCTCCCGAGGAAGATGCTGCAGATTTGATCTGTGTTATCTCTTCTTGCAAAATAATATTTTCTTACTCCAACAGCTTAGCGATTTGCCTGTGCTCTTCAACCTCATGCCTCAGAACACTCTCCTTCTTCTCATGAGTAGAGATAAATTTATCATATCCTTTGTTAGCACTTAATTGTTGATATTTCTTCTCGTATCCTTGATGCAAAAGAGTAGATGATTCTTTGTACTATTGCTGAAGTTCCTCAATCGTCCCTTGGAGGTCTTCAATCATCTCATAGTAGGCCACATTATTGGCAACAACATGATTGAGCAAGCATTTTAGGTAATGGTAAGCTTCGATTGCTCGTTCAGAAGTACCTGGACCAAGGATGTCAATGATTTGAGCCTCGTTAAGATCTGCATGACTAGCTTTAAAATAGTCATTACATTTTTTCATCAATTCTGTGTCATGAGCTGATAAGAGCTCCATCATGGCTACAAACTAGCAAAGAGAAGAAATAAAAATAATCAATAATAACACAAACAAAGCAAGTAAAAGAGAAATTCAAGGTGAGCAACCAAAGTTCGAATTTTATTTCATCATAGAAGAAAATACAAAGTCTGAGGTTACATTAAAAAATAACAAAACAAACACCCGAACAACTCTACACCTTCTCTTTGTTCCCTACGACCTCCTCAGAAGGTTTAGAGGAAGTGACTGGTTGCTCGGAGGATAATGATAGCTGCTCGACGGAAGTACTGGTTGGTTGGAGTTGCTCAGTAGGTTGAATAACTGGAATAATAGGAACCTGATCTCCAATCATCATGGAAGACTCATCTAAGGCGGCTTCGTCCTCTTCTTCTTCTCCAGGAGAGGGAGGTTGGCCATGAGTGTGTTGCTGGAATAACTCTGAATTCTCAGTAACTTTCAGCTCTTGCAAAGCTGCGACCCATCTGTCCCTAAAATATTTAAGGCTAGCATACTCCATTTGAGAAGATATGACAGCCAGGACTTTATTCCAGCCTTTATCCCAACCAGCACTGAAAGATTTTTTGACTGCTTTCTTCCTCTTTGCCTTCTCCGAGGAGGTCCTTTCCTTAAGGAGCTCCTCGACAGTCTTCAATTTATCCTCCACCTCCTTTTTCTGTCGCTCAACATTTTAAAGAGCAACAACTTCATTTTCAGCAGTCTTCAGTTTAGCCTCAAGCTCCTTATTCCTCTGTTCAAGATTTTTGTTTCTCTGATCAAATTCTTTCAACTTCTTCTCCAATTCCTTGGAGGCATTCTCAGCTTGATTTTTGTCCATCTCAATGGACTTGAGTTGCTTTTCCCAGGAAACCTTACCTTCCTCGTACTTTTGACGAGAGTCCTTTAAAGACTGGGTCAGACCAACAAAAGCCTCCTCTACTCCTCCCGAGGAGCTTGAAGCCTTGATAGCGTCATCCTTCTTCAGAAAGCTGTTAAAACACGTCACCAGCTGGAAAAAGAAAGCAGTTTAAGTCAATACAGGAATATAGTACTAAAAAATAAAGGGGGCGAGTTAACGATACTTACTGAGGCAATGTGTTGAGCAACCAAAGTAGTGATTCTCTCACGAGAAAGAGTGTCTTCAATGCCCTGGACTTCTGGGATAGTCTAAGATTTCACCAAGCTCACAGCAGAGTTCGGAGCAGCAAAAGATGGAATACTACCTTCAACGTTTGGAGTTTGAGAGACGAGTTCAGCAGGTCTCTCGGAAGAACTTTTCTTCAACCTTTTCGGAGGGGCAGGGACATTTTCAACCAAAGACGCTGTCTTTGTTGGTGATATGACAATAACCTCACTCGGAGGAGAGAGATCAATAATCTTGCTCGGAGCCACAGGGGGCTTCTCGCTAAATTTCTTGGCAGCATCAGGAGGGGGTACCTCTACAGTCTTTATCCCCTCTTCTAGGACATCTTTTTTACTTTTCTTTGCCTCCACAGCAGGAGAGGCAGACTTGTCGAAAAAGGCAGGAGCTCTTATTCTCTTCATTATATTACCGATAGGAATACTTGACTCAGAGGAAGAACCTTCCACCCTAGTCTCAGGAACTGGCACTTGGTTAAGATTAACTACCACTGGACGAGGACGAGCAGTGAAAGATGAAGTATAACTCTTGTACTGCAACAAATAAGAGGCATATCTAATATGTTCCTCGGCAACAGGTTGGTGCAAATCCCAGATAAGTTTCAAATGCTTTAAATTAATGTCAGCTTCTTTTGGAGGTTTTCTTTTACTGTCAACTGTAAGAAATAAAAATAAATGTTAGTGACACATTTTATCAAACACCAAGAAAACAATATTTCAAAAAATAAAAACAACCTATTCCATTGCCACAAGGGGGACACCTGGGACCCTGATATACATCATCTCCATTTAATGGAGCGTGTTGCTAATTTTTCATAACAACCCCATCCTCAAAGTAATCTCTATTGACATCTGGAAGATTGACAACTAACGCCCTATTCAAAAACCTAGTTTTTAAATAGAATGTGGAATCACTGACAACCCATCTATAGCAGTACATAATCTCAGGAATCCCTAAACGGGTTCCATGGAGTTGGTTCAATCTATGAACACCATTAACTATCCTCCATGTATTTGGAGCTATTTTTGCAGGTAGAACGTCAAAATATTGACAGAACTCCAAACATATGGGGTTTTGCAGAAAAGAAAAGCCACATTCGGCCACAAAAAGACTTGGGAACCAATGTCCCTCAACCAAAGAAAAATAATCAGAAGGTTCAGAAAGCTCCTCCAAAATGACCCACGAAGGGATTGAAAATTCAGACCAGAATTTGTCCAATGACTCAATAACATAAACCATGATGAATAAAGAAAAATAAAAGAAAGGGAAGAAAATCTTACAGGAAAAAAGAGATCAGGTGACAGTGAACGACGGAAAGAACGAAGGCACGAGACATAAAGAAAATAAAGAATTCAAAGATACAGATTTGAAAAGTGAAAGACGATAGGATTTCTGCCGCGTTTAAATACTTTACCTCGGGAATAGAGAAAATAATGATTACGAGGGAGGACGTTTGCGTATCCGGCGGCTAAAATGGAGAAAAGGGGCACAAATATCGAAGCGGTCATGAACATTCAAAATACTTATGAGGCCCGATACTATGCACTCAAAAAGGAGTTATATACAACGATCGTTTTCCTAAAAAACATACAAACCGATAATCTATGCAGTTTTCTAGCAGAATGTTCCATACTTTTCTTCAACATCAAACTATGAAACATTGGGGCTTCTGTTGATACTAAATTTAGTCTGCTGACATGGGCCCATCATTTGAAGACACGTGTCAACCAACGTGGCAATTGCAAATACTTCTATCGATCAGCTCATAGGCTCCGAGCTACTCATAGGCCTCGAGCTACTTAACGTTCCGAGCAGCTTAAGCGGTCCGAGCTACTTAGCCTACCGAACACTCAAATCAGGACAATCAAAGAGGCGACTGCGCATTAAATGCTCATTATTATCGTACAGATGTATACGCTTACTAGATAACAACGCATTGTCCTTTGACATGTGCAACCTCAAGGCTATAAATACATTGTAATTTCCTCATTAGAGGGGATGGAAATTTCTTGAGAAAACCACTTGTCAAGAATTTTGAGCAAACAGTCAGTAATATAAAAACAGTGGATGTATGCCATTTCCTTAGCGCTGAACCACTTTAAAAATCCATTTTTTCATATTTACTTATTCATATTTATCCGTGATTAAAATAATTAGATCAAATCTAGTTTTTTACATCAACACCATATTTAACCCAACCCATATTTAGCCCGCCCACATAGGCCCAACCCACAATTTTGCTACTACTAATTGTGAATTAGTGAATTGTAAATGGGCGAATTTGAAATGAGTTTAAATTCATTTTTACGTCATGTTTGGTAATTTAAGATTGATGTTAAAATTTTATGAGAAAAAAGATAAAAACAAATTAACAGAGAGGGGAGGGGGAGGGATATAGAGAGGGGAACATGGACTTTATATGATTTTTATTTCAAATAAATGCATTTCATGTTTTTTGCAAAATGATTCAATTTCAAATTTTACAAATGAAGCTAAAATAAAATAATTATTGAATGAATTTATTAATTAAATCAAACATAATTAATGAATTAATTTATTAATAAATCAATTTATTAATAAATCAATTTATAAATTTAAGACAATCAATTAGAGCGCTAGTCTTTTTATACTTTAATACTTTTACACTTTAGCTACTCTTTTTTAATGACTTAAGTTGCGTTTGTTTTTTTATCTGAATCTGAAGTCTGAATCTGAAATCTGAAGACTGAATATGAAGTCTGAAATCTGAATCTGAAAAATGTGTTTGTTTTTACGTCTTAATATACTTCCGAATGAATGTATTTAGATTGATTCAGACTTCAGATTCAAATTTTAGATCTAACTCTACCTCTTAATCATTAAGAAGCAAATATGACCGTTAACATCTTAATCATTTAAAAAAAATAAACACTTTTTGATATCTCTTAAGTCTGAATGGTTCAGATGGAGAGTTAAAAGAGAGAAAAACAAACGAAGTATTACTTTTTTGATAGGGCGTGAGAATTAGAGTGAGAAACTAGTTTATTTGCCTCCAAATTGTTGTTGATGTTGTTGTAAAAACGTGTCTGCTTTGCATCAGTGGCGGGGCAAGCCATTACCACAATCCACACTTGATTCTCTCAATCCCTTTCAGCACTTCTCTCTCAAACCCTAACACTAGTGTCAGCTCCCAATCTTTTGTGCCCTTGTAGAATGAATATTTCCCCGTATTTTGGATGTGAAATTAGTTTGTGTTTGTTCGACTTTATACTAGCCCGGGGCAGCATAAATTCTTGGCTTCCCCATGATCATTTGGTTATTACCCTTAAAAAGTATTAGGGTTTCGGAAGTACCCTACTACACCTAATAAAGTACTAAATTGTTCTTGGGGTCTGCCAGATCTTTTTATCTCGTGGGCGAGATTTGGTTACGTCTCAACCACAATTGAGCAAGAATCTCTCTACAATGACATCAAACTTCTACCCATGGTGCGAGTCTTTTGTATATACTGTTATACATGTATATTTATAATAGACATTGTATTGTGCAGTTCCACATGTAAAAATAAATGAATTCATGGATTTCAGGTTGTATTTAATCATTCTTTTTATTTATGTGGTGCAACTAATTAAGCAGTCAGGAGTGTTTGAGGCTGAGGGGTTACAATTTAGAAGCATGCCTGTTGTCATTACAACTGCTGTTGGCCAGATGGTATATAAGACAAGACACTGATTCAGTGTAGCACGAATTTACCAATTTCTCGATTTTGTCATTTTTTAGTTTTTGTTCAATTTCCAAATATTATGTTCCTGATGAAATTTGATTGCTATCACTTGTGGAATCTCCTATATTTCACTTCCCTAAGACCATTTCTGATCATTTTTGAGATGGTTAAATCTAATTTAATTGGAATCTGATTGTAAAGTAGTTGGAGATGGAAGGTATGCACTATGATATTATAATCTTGTTAGCTATTCTTTCTAAGTGATATTTATGTTGTATTAATAATCGATAGTTCTATGAGAAAGAGAGATAGAATAGACAATTTTGAGTTACACCAATTACTATGGCACCTAATGGGGAGAGAGATTGAGAAATTTTTGGATTGTGGGAAGTTTATTATGTCTGTTTTTTCCTTGATTAACAGAAAAGTTAAGAATTGAAAAAGAATGTTGTTTGCACTTTCTTATTAACATTAAAAGATACAGTAGGTTCATGGAAAGATATTGTGGTGGTCTGTTATGGATGGTTGTGATAGAGCTTTATTAGCTTGAAAACGTACGTTCAGTTTCAGTAAGAGTTCATATCCCATCAATAATGATTTTTTTTTTTGAAGAATTGAGGCAACATGAAATAGTGATGTTATTCACATTAAAAAATACAGTGGGTTCATGAAAAGATATTGTGGTGGTCTGTTGTGGATGTTTGTGATAGAGCTTTATAAAGCCATCAATATTGGTATTTTTTTTCTAATAATCGCGACAACATGAAATAGTAATCTTGTTTGTATGTGTATTTTTTTTTTGGTAATGTTTGCATATTATCTGCTAATGAAATTGTTTTCAGACCAAACTGGACTTGGGTATAAATTGAACTAGAATATAGGAAGGCTTCACTAGAGAAGAAAAATAGTTTGTAATGAGCGGGGGTAGGAAAGTGAATGAAAGGTTTGTAGTGAAACGTGGAGCAGAAATTAGGGAATTTACAATTCTCATTATTGATTTATTATCTTTAAATTGACCATTCATTAGATTGCCCAGATTATGTGGTTGTATCCCATTGAGCAAAAGCAGAATGAATGACGTGGAAAATTTCTTAAGAGTCTCATGTTATCAATGAACATTTCTGAAATTGCAGAAAGCAATTCTATCTAATGCCTTAAAGGCTAGTTAGAATTCATATTTATTTGACATTTCAAACATGGCTTAA
Organism: Sambucus nigra; assembly: GCA_949130495.1. NCBI lineage: Eukaryota > Viridiplantae > Streptophyta > Magnoliopsida > Dipsacales > Adoxaceae > Sambucus > Sambucus nigra. The sequence goes on along the minus strand of OX422209.1, from coordinate 184,628,811 downwards.
ATTGACTTTCTAAAATGAGAATGTTGAGGTGAGTGGCACAAGACAAAGATGATACCACTGGCACATGCAAGAAAGGAAATAAGCGCTATGTATCCTTATATGTTAACTGTCACTAACTTTTGTTAGTATTCGTGTAGGCCATCTCTAAGGGACGTCAAGGAAGGGAGGCACAAAATATAGTAAAAGTAAGTTCATGTTCTGTTATTACAATTCTTGCTTTTTTCTGCCAGAATGACAAACTGCTAAGCGGAGTATATCGTGATTCTTGTTCCTATATATATATATATGTACTTGCAGGTATATTTGGCAAATTTGCGTCTCAAAGAAGTTGGCACGGATGTACTCATCACTGCGTATGAACCCATCTTAATAAAGTAAGTCTGAAGAATAATTGTTGGTCATTAATCATATAGATTTATAGTTTTGACATTTAATTTCAATTATATCCATTGGGGTTAATGGAGGGATTATTTTGTCTTTTGTCCATGAAGGTTCCAAGTTTTTCATTTTGTTATATGGATGAAATTTTGACCTGGTTTTGACGTACTCACCCAGTGCAATTCCATGTTCCTTATTTCTCTTTTAACTGGCCATATGCTGGTACTGTTCTGAGAAGGACATTGACATGTGTGACAACCCGCTCCAAATAATAACGGGTGGCCAACCCTATACTATAATAAATCAGGTATCCCAGATGGCACAGTCTCAACATCAACTGACAATACTAAAATATAAGGCTAACTACCCGAGATCATTAAAAGTGGATTGTCAAAAATTTTGAACTTTTTATTTAACAACAACAACAAAACCAATAATGCAATCAAAACCAACGATACACATCTAATATGATGAGTGACAAGTGCAAACTCAATTAATATACAAGAGTGTAAATAAAATACCCGAATATGCTGTCGGGTACAATACAAATCGGAGAAATGAAATATAAAAGTGTTAATCTACAACACCTTGAATACTAACTCCATATACAACTGAATCCTAATCTAGATATACAAAGATAGGAATCGACTAAAGCAAAGTGCCGCGACAGTCCGCAATTGCCACAGCTCCACGAATCCTGAATGGATGAACATCAAAGGCGTCCTTGCGGAGGAACACCTGAAGTAGTACAATATATACATGGAGGAGAAAATATAAACGGGTCAGAGCCCGAGTTGAAAAACATTTTATAGCAAGTGTATTAAAATGCATAATAATTATAAATGCATTATTACATGATTTAATGGAATCGTCCTCTCCATAAAATCCATCTCACCTCTCAACTAAAGCGCGCACTAAGCGTATGCACGTGATCTCCAAATGGGTGCCCAATTCCATTTAGGCAAGAGAATCTAATTTAAAACCCAAATGAAATATTTAAATAAAATCATCTAACCTATCTCTCAATCTCCACCTATGTGAGTTCCATCTAAATCGTATACTTTAATTTAAATGTTATAGTTATCTTTATATTTGTTCATTTATCGAACTTATAAAGTTGCATAATCAACCACATCATCACAATACATCAACATTCTCACTTACTAGAATTATATTTTCTAGTGATGCCCTTATGGCATGTAAACAATATATATAATTATATATGAGTTATTAGCATCAAGAGTTAAGGACTAAACTCCTCTCGATTCTCAACACGGCACTGCGTTTCGTGCGTGGGACGTCTCGCCGATGCGAAATCCAAACAAGGAACCCCCCCGTTACACTACTCCTGACCGTATTGATACTCGAGGCTCATTATGCCCTCAATGCATGATGCATGTAACCCAATTTATTATGGGGATCTTCCTAGTAAGTCCTGTTTGAAGGGGATATTTCCTATTATGTCCTATCACAACATTTTTTTCTTAATAGGTCCCATTTGTACATACAGTGAATATTCACTGTATGTTTACAAATAGGACCTATTGGAACAAAAATCTTATTTCATGGGACCTGATGGAGCAAGAAAAAAATGTTAGAACCTACTGAACTACATACTTAGTAAACGAGACTATTTTATTGTGGGGTCCATGTTTGAGAATGGTGAATTGAGTGAGACGGGGTTAGGAGTAGGGGTGTTCATGGTCCGGTTCGGTTCGATTTTGGGCATTTTTGGGTCAATCGGTCCTCTAAAACTTGGGACTGGGACCGCTGGTCTCGACCTTATTCGGTTCGGTCTTTTTTTTTTTTTTTTTCGGTCCAAAGACCACAAACAATTTATATAAAGACACAAAAAAACTGATTTACAAGTTCATACAACTTTTACAATTCATACAACAGACTTGTTTATATGAACCAAAAATTGAACAGGAAATGGGAAGTAACTACAGAAGTAACAATAATAAAAAAAATGTTTGAACTACTAATTCATTTTCACACCATGACAGTTCATATTTGAATTGATTAGATTCACACCATAAAAATAAAATTAAAACTCGGTTTTAAAATCAATCTCAAATATTAACCTTGAATTCTCAGCTATAAACCTAAAAATCAACATTCAAAGCTATATATATATCTCATAGAGGAATTTAGATGATAGATATAGTTAGATATATAATAAATTACCTGAAGAAGCAAACGAATTACTAAATCGTATGCTAGCTTATAACTGGCAAGCCATCACTGGGAAGTGGGAACTATGATTGCCGGTTGGTATGGAACTTCATCGCTGGGATAGAGGTAGAGAAATGAGGGTAGTAGTCTTTCATTGATACCCTCAGAAGACCGAAGACCAGATCAGAACGAAAAAAATCAGTTATTTTGGACCGGTTCGGTTTTTTCGGTCCATTGGTTTTTTGTGCACCCCTTGTTAGGAGAGCATTTAGCGCTTGTCTCGGGAACATGCGGCGAAGCTTTGGGCAGGATGAGGTGGAGGTGGTGTTTGGATAATGGGCAGCTCGATATTCGGGAGTCGATGGTATTGTTGGATGGATGAAGTGCTTTGCTATTTTGGTGGTGGCGTATTGATTAAGTGGGCAAATTTGTAATCTTCCTAAGAGTGGAAGCAAAAGATATTGAGGTGAGAGGGAGTGAGGAAGTGAAGGAGACAATTCATATTCATTTAGAGGAGCTTGGTGGTATGGCAAAGGGGTCATACTCACCCTCCTTTTGTTCACCATTGAAGGTTTTGGGCCCTTACGCTTTGAAGATGGGGGAGAGGTTTGTTCTGAAAGGTTAGGAGGTGTGCAAGTGGGTGATAATGTTGATGAGATGGAGAGTTGGGTAGAGCCTATTATTGGTGGTTTTAGCAATTTTTCGGGAGTGTCATACGAGGGACACGAAAGGGAGGCATATATGTTATCTAGGAAAATAGAGCAGAGTGGAGAGGGGGCGGGAAAAAGGGAAGAAGAGAATCTTCATAAGCAAGAGTAGCCGAAAGGAGAGGGAACTCAAGAAGTTGGGTTATTAAATTAATTATGATGGTAGAATTGGAGGGGATGGATCACTCTTGTTTTGAGGCCATAAGGAAGTTACATTTAGTTTCATGAAATTTGAGCCGTTTTAATGACCCTAATAAGAGGGCCGTTGTGAAAGCCTTTATCTTGCATGGAGGTTGGATGTGGTGGGTCTTCAAGAGACTAAGATCAATTATATGTCCGGTTTGATTGCGAGTAGCCTATGGAGTAGAAGGGGGTGGAATGGTGTAGTTTGCACTAGGGCGGTGCTTCGGGGGAAGTGATCATTTGTAAAATTCTAGAGTGGTGGAGAATATCGACATTCTTTAGGGTTAATTCCATTTCATGTTTGTCCTGGATGAATTTTTGTGGTGCTTCTCTGGTCTATGGGCCTGTTGAGGACGGAGTTTGATTGGGAATTGTGGGAGCAGTTAAGGGGGTGAGGGGTTTTGGTGGGGTGTGTGCCTCGGTTGTAGGGGGATTTCATTGTGATCCATTTCTTGTCTGAACGGAGTGGCGCAGCCACTCTTTAGAGCGATAAGGACGTCTCTGTGTTCGTAAACGTCATGGAGCTAGTGGATTTGCCTCTTGAAGGGGGCCCGTTCATCTGGGAGTGTAATAAGGAGGTCCCTTTTATGCATAGATTGGACTGTTTTCTCGCATGAGTGGCAGGAGACGTTTTCAGGGATTATCCGGGCTTGCTTACCAGATCACGTCTCGAATTTGATAGAATGTAAAGGGGTTTTGAGGGGCCGTACTCCATTCAAAGTTGAGAATATGTGGCTGAAGGACGATGGCTTTGAGGATAAGATGAAGAATTATTGGCAGGGTTACCAAGTGGAAGGATATGTAGGTTTTGTTTTGGCAAAAAAGCTCATCATGCTGGAAGAGAACCTCAAGAAGTGGAATAGGGAGTGTTTTGAAGCTGCAGAGTGGAAATCCTGATTGGCTGAGATGGAGTTTGATACCATTACAGAAGAGGACGTAGAGTTGTTAGAGAGACAGTTCTCGAAAGAGGTGGTCAGAGCCATTCGGTCCATGAGTGGTGATAAAACACCGGGGTCAGATAGTTACATTGTTACATTATGACCTTTTTTCAGGCATGTAGGGGGGGTGAGGATAGACATTATGGCGTTCTTTAGCGAGTTTCATTCTCGTATCCAGTTTGATAGCAGTTTCAACGCTTCATTTATTACTGTTAGTGCCGAAGAAAGGGGGTGCAATGGATGTTCACGACTTCTTCCTCATTAGTGGGGAGTGTCTATAAATTTCTTGCTAAAGCGTTATCTTAGGTTCCAGAAAGTGATTTCTCCTATTGTTTCAGAGTTGTAGGATGCATTTGTGTGGGATAAACAAAATTTTGATGCTATTTTTTTGACGATCGAGTGTGTGGGGAGGCCAGGTTAAGGAGTGGGCTTCCGGGTCTGATTTGCAAACTAGATATTGAAAAGGCATACTATCATGTCAGTTGGGATTTCTTGTTGTACATCCTGAAGAGGATGTGATTTGGGGAGACATGGGTGAGATGGATTCAACCTTTGTCCTCAATCATCTTGGATATGGAGGTTATGGAGGCGTTGGAGGCGCTGAGTAGGCTTATGTCCTGAGTTGTGGAGTTGGGCTTCTTAGTGGTTTCTCTGTAGGGGAGATGGGTAGCTCTTTGGTGATAGTATCTAACTTGTTTGTTGATGACACTATTATTATGTGGGGGAAGAGGAGACAACTATTGATGTGTTTTGAGACTGTTTCGAGCCTACGTATTAATGTAGGCTAGTTAGAGATAATCCCAGTAGGTGAGGTTCATGGTTGTGATCACTTAGCAGATATGTTGGAGTGTAAAGTGGGATCACTTTTGGTTATCTTCTTGGGGCTACCCTTGGGTGCGTCATTTAAATTCAAAGCTATTTATGATTTAATGGTGGAGAGATTTGATCGGAGACTTGTAGGGTGGAAGAAAGGGTATTTATCAAACGGGGTTCGTTTGACATTGATTGAGAGTACTTTATCTAGTCTCCATAAGTATTATCTTTTGATTTTGCCACTTCCAGTGTCCGTTCAAAAAAGACTTGAGAAGTTATGAGGGAATTTCTTTGGAAAAGTAATGAGGAGAATTTCAAATATTGTTTGGTAAATTGGGAAGAGGTTTGTAAACCGGTGAGGGAAAGAGGATCAAGTGTTGGGAGCCGGGCCAGCCTTGCTCTGTTGGGTAAATGGTTGCGAAGATTTCTATTGGAGGAGGCTTGTTTGTGGTGGCACATGGTGGTTGCGAGGTTTGACATTGTTTCCATGGTTGGACCACTAGTATTCGTTCTCCGTATGGAGTTGGGAATGTGGGAGAATATAGTCGGGAGTGGAAGGAGTGTGTTAGATATTCTTCATTCTGCTAGGTTAATTGGTGGACGTTGAGGTTTTAGAGGGATGTTTGGTGTGGGGAGGATTCTCTCGAGTTGTGATTCCCTGGGCAGTTTTGTGTAATGAGAGATTGGGATGGTGTGGTAACAAATTTTATGGCAAGGGTGAGAGAAAGGAAGGTAGGAATCAACATTTCAAAGAGGCTTTTTCAGGATTGGGAATTGGAGGAGGTTGATGCTTTCCTTGCGGCATTAGGGGAGATGAGCATTCCAGCTGAAAGATGTTTGAGGTGGAAGAGTAGTAGGCATGGTTTTTTTTTTTTTTTTTTTTGTGAGAGGTAATTATTCTTTGCTTATGCGAAGGGAAGATGGGATATAATCCCATGGAGGCAAGTGTGGAGTACTAAAGTCTAGCAAGTAGCTTTTTTTTTTTCCCTTGGACAACAGCAAAAGAGGTGATTCTTACGACATCATGCATATGGAAAGCCGGTGCTGGCTTTGTAGGAGGGAGGAGCAAATGGTGGATCATCTTGTGGGGTGTCGAAGAGTTTGTGAGACATTATTTTTTAGATCTTTGGGATTCAATGGGCTATGCCGAAGTCAGTGTTGGGGTCATTGGCAGCATGGAGCGGGGTGGTGAGGAAGCGCATGTGGGGGTTATGAGATGTCTTTCCATTGTGTATTTTTTGGACGTTGTAGAGGGAACGAAACAAAATTGGGGGTGGGAAAGATTGTATTTTGTTAATCACTCCCCTCCTTCCGGTTTTGGTCCTAGTTTTGTTGGTGCTTCTATCTTGTATACTCCTTGTTTACGGGGTTTCCCCCCATCTAGCGGGTCTATCTTGTATATTCCTAGTTTTGTTGGTGCTTCTATCTTGTATACTCCTTGTTTACGGGGTTTCCCCCCATATAGCGGGTCTATTATTATATTTTTTATTTACTTCTAAAAATAAACTATCTAATTTTTATTGGTCATGGCCATGAGAGATAAAACTTTGTTAATTATTAAGTTCCTCATAGTTCATTTATCGAAGAACTCTTGTGCGTGCATATATATGACATTTAATAGTGGAAAAGATCTATATTTCTTTTTCAATCATTATCACGTGTTCTGCCAAAAAAAATATTATGTCTACACTAGGTTCATTTCTTCTAATTTACTTCCAAGTTAGCAAAAGACGTGGTTTTTCCAACTGTTTATGCGTTAGTTTCATTATAGTTATCTTGGACATGGGGATCATAATTCATATAACCATTTTGATTCAACGTAAAATAACAGTGCCCATTGTGTCCAGAGATGAAAAGAAAGGTTTTTTTGGACATGCTCTCCCTCGTGATAAAGAAATCTTTGAGATACCTCATAATATGATTATAACCCTTTTTGGCTTATATTCCCACAGTTTTAACTCCATTCATGCAAATATTTTCAAAATGGACAACCGTAGTTCTCAGTTCTTTGACATGCAAATATCTTCAAAATGGACAACAATAATTATGTTATCATATTTCATAGGGATCCATTCACGGTTGATTCATAGTCGACGTTTTCAAGAGAAAATATAAAAAACATAGCAAAGTAACCCATTAAGACAAAGACCCTAACCAAACATCATAGATAGAAAACATTTGCAAAAAACAGAGGAACACTATAATCTACATATCATAGACAATAAAAAAGAAAAAAGAAAAAGGACAAGAGTAAGCAACATACACAGAAATCCTTAAACTCATAGACCCAGAAACCACACTATGTAGCAACCCACAAACCTTGTGTAGTTCACGATATTTGACGAATATGAACTATGTACTTGCAATACTTCCACAACGAAAATGATCCGTTGTGCCCTTTCCGATCAAAATCAGCCCCCCTCACACCTTGGCTTCAACGTGTTTTGATGATTCCTTTCTTCTAGAGGGAAGGCAAATTGATTTTGGAAAAGGCAAGTGATAATATAGGGTTCTTCGTTGAGTGATTACTCCTGCCCTTTTGCACAGATAGTAAGATTAGTATATTAGGTTTTGAAATGGGAAACTATCTGGCAGCCTTCATACTTTTCTCATTATATGTTTTACTCTTTGTTATTGTGGTTGAAGCCCTTTGAGTGAAAGTGCTAGGGCAGTGGGTGCTGGTTTAGCTGTGCCTGCTACACAATCTGCATGTCCGCCAATGGCTGAAGATTTTAAACAAACAGTTTCTAGCTTCAAGATTAATGATTGGAATCTTTTTGGTGTTATTGCTTGAAGAGTTTGAGGAGGACTACAAGAACAAATTCCCAGCGATCCTGATGCAATTAGCGGGTAATCTTGGCTCTTTGTGGCAGACCCTTATATTTATGTATTTATTTATTTTAAAATTAAAATTATCACTCTGTTTCGTATAGTCTTGCTTGAAACAAATGCTTGGGCAAAATTTTACCTTCTTTCCAGTTCAATTTTTTTGGTTTGTTTTGTCTCTTAGGTTAGTTTGCAATATTGACTTTTACCGATGCAATGTACAGCTAATAGAAACACACGCTACAAATTTTTACACCAAGATTTGTTTCCATAAAACTCATAACTCTTTTGACAGTAGCTATAGCCCATGTTAGTCGATATCATCACACCCATCCTTATTCAACCGAAAGATGGATAGAATTACATTATCTTTTTTCGTCAGTGGGAGATATTGTTAAGGACATGGTATCTTGTGGTTTCAGTGAGGATATTGCGCTAAACAAAACATAATAGAGAAATAGGCATCATGTAGCCGACCCAAATGACTGGGAATAGGTGTTGAGTTGAATTTTGAATTATAGAAACACAGATAGAGATATGTTACGATTGTGGCACTGAATACAATTTTTTCATAAGTAGGATACAAAATGCTAAGGTTACGTTGCACGTATTATAGGTTGGTATAAACATTAACACCTTGGGAATTTGTAAAAAAAGTTAGGGAATTCCAACAAGCACACAAGGCACATATAGTTTTGAGTCCTCAAGAATGGTGTATGCAGAGTTTACTGATCTGGCTTCAATACAATCTCTTCCCTTCTTTCTCAAGTAATTATTTCATATGGATGACATGGATACAGATGTATATAGCAGATTGAAGAGGGACTTGGTCCAGAACCATGTCATTTTGGACCAAAATGTGCACTTCTAAAAATAATTGAAAAAAAAGAGATGTTGATTTTGGTCCATAACGACATCCTCGACCCAGTCTGCATGAAGTCTGTAAGTGAGTCCGCACCAGATTCGGCCTTCACTTTTGAGTGTCATACTTGAATTATGTTAAACTTTGATTGCCAAACATAAAAAATTGGGCCCAAAAGCCAAGTTTTTGAACTAGATTGGGGTGGCTTTACTCTTCTACTTTTGTTGTAGAGTAGTAAATTATTTGACATCGTTATCACTTGCAACTGAAACTGGGTGAAATTTATTTATTTGATATTGCTCCTCTAAGGTTAGGTGACATCTGCAACTATATAGACTGAGCACTGCCATTCCTGTGAATGCATCTTTTCCTACGTGGTGCACCCCTAGTGGTGATGCATTAACGTTTGAAGATAATTTGAACAAAGTCATACTAAAAATCAAGCGTGGAGCCGGGATTCCTCGGAGGGGTGGGCTAACATCAACGACAATTTTTTTCTTAGCGATGACGAAAGTTCCAACCAATGTTGGGGGGTCGGGGATGGGAGCCCCTAACGTGAATTTTTTAGTTATTTATTCATTTTTTGTATTTTTTTCAACCCCGATGAATTTTGATGTTATTTTCAGCAGCGTTTTAGCCATTACAAGGATAATTGGTAGCACGGAGTCTCGAAAAATCAATGAAAACTCGATAAACGAATACTCAATTCAACTCGACTCAATTTAATATAGCCTTTCCCAATTTGTAATAAAATAAGTGAATATGAAAGAACAAAATGGCAAAAATCTAACCCTAGTTTAATTGTTTTCTTGCAAATGATTTAGACCTACTTTGTTTTTTTTCCCGACATAATTGTAAATCAAATTATCCAATGCAATAACAGAAAAACCCTTACTTACCATAAATCAACAACAAAAAACTTACGTAAATTAATTAAATATGTAGATTACAATAATTTAAACATACCATGGTCAATGAATGGTACTTGAGAAAGATGATTGTATGGTAGAAAAATAACTAATGTGTGAAATATACTAAAAATCTGTCAACATAGGGGGTTCAAATCTGTCCAGCTTTCTTTTGGGGGTTCATAAAGAGAAAATGAAAAACATAAAACAATAACATGTATTCTCTATTGCTTTTGAATTGAGAGTGTTATTACGAAGGAACTATAAGTGAGTTCACTAGGTTGGTGGGACTGTGGATGATAAATTATGTTTACAACTTTATTAGTATTTTTTTTATATGGACCAAGCTATAGCATCCGTATCCGTTTACATTATGTTTTTTAGAAGTAACGCGAGTTTTTTAGAAGTAAGGCGTGAAAAAATGCAATTTTTTTGTTTTTTTGCATTTAAAAAAAATAGTATTTTAATTTACAAATATTTAGACCTATTTTTAAGGTATGTACCATTTTAGTATTTTTAATAGCCTTATCATAGTAAAAAAATATTAAAATATATTAAAAAATGACTAAACGTCTTTTCACGTCTTTTTACGCCTGAGGTTCACCTAGGCTTAAGGTTTAACCTCCACGCCTCGGTCACGCTTCGCATTTTTTAGAACATTGGAATAAGTATTGCCATATGTGCCAAGTATTTTTGCAAAGTTTGTATTCTAAATGCATTAAATGATTCTACATATATTGAGAATGCAACAATTTAATGCATCTGGAATTCACACTAATAAAAAACGAGTAGTGCTATGCGTACAAAATAATTCCATAAAGTCTTGCCCAAAAGGCATAATTTTTTGTGTCCTGAGAGGACTCCATACCATAAGGCAATGTTTAATAGGTAGGTGAGAGAATATGTGAAATTCATGTCAGATTTGGAGAAAATTTTGGGGGAGTTTTTTGTACTCGTAGTATTATTCATAAGAAACTTGGTACACATACTTTTCCTAATTTGAAATATACGTGCTTTTATTGATTACTGGGACAAAATCATTGATTGGAAAAGACATGGACCCCACATTGCTTGTACATTTGTATTTGTGGGGATTCTATTGTTAAATGATGAGCCGCTCCCATACTTTTGAATGTCTCGGGGGGGTAAAGACCTAAAATTTGAGATTTTCAGGAGCTTAAAAGAACTTGAAAATAAAGAAAATAAATATGATGTACTTTGTTTTCATAAAAAGTGGCCATTAATAAGCTGAAGACAAGACCCATGTAAAAGGGGAAAAAAATTCAAATTGGGGCGACTAGATTTAGCCTTTCTCATCTGACTGTAGTACATTCTTTTGCATGTACAAGTGATATTGTCCTCTGACTAAAAGGCTCCTTTGCTTACTTACCTCATATTTTAAAAACGCCAAAGCATGATTGTGGTGCTCAGAAGCCAATGACATACACTGTTAAATTGGTTTCGATGGTCACTATCGGCGTAGAAATCCATCAATCGCAAGATGATATCTACGACCCTTTTCCTTCTAGCTAACCAAATTCTGCTTTGGACTTTGGATAGTGTGACGTGTGTGCATACGAAGATTTCAACCATGATGCCTCAATCGAGTTTGTTGTACAAGGTTCAATCTGAATCAATATGATTGAAAAACTTGCCTGTTCAGACTTCTATGGCTCATATCATTCCAATAATGATACCCTCACAGATAACGATCACCAACCCTAGATGTACGGCACAGATAACTTGGTGTTGGGTTGGGGCTTTGGGCTGCCCTTTGTGTTTGGGCCTAGGCCTCTCTTTGATGTTATCTATGTACATCTAGGCTGGAACACAATTTTATAATTAACACTTCTTTAACTCACCAATAGAGTGAAGATACATCAAGGTGTCAGATAAATATACAAAAATTATGTCACTTCATTATTTGTTAGTAGAGCGGGACGCTATTGTTTTCATCGAGTTCAAATTTATTTACCCTACTCAAGAAAGGTTGTCATGATTGTCAAGATGATTGGTTTAAACATAAATGACTCAGTATTGAACCTCAAATTTATAATGAGCTGTCCATGTTTTAACCAATCACATTACTGGTTATGTTAATCCTCCCCAAAAACAGTCAATAAATATGAATTCTCTAAAACCCGCTCTTCCCTCCAAAGCCAAACCCACTTCTCCCTCTAGTCACTGCTCTCCCAATATTGAAGACTCCGATAACAAGTTATGTATTCTCAAATTTTCTCCGTCCCCCCTCTCTGAATTTGATCAGCCAAACCTATCAATCTTATCATTCCATTAGAATTCACCACTTGAAGTGAAAGATGACATTCCTATAGATACAAGGTCGTTAAGAGTTTGTAGAGGTTGAGAAATTGTGAGTTGATGACAAGTTTGTTTGAATGATAACAAATAAATCGTTATTTTGTTTTGACATGCCGACGACAAAAATTGTAGAGGTTGACACGGGGTAACAATGTAACTCAAGAATTTACAAATATTCATGTTGATGCCAATTTTTACTTTGTATGACATACAAGTTCAGCCATTTTGGATTTTTTTTAAAAATTTCTTTCTTTTGTGGGTAAGGTGGTTATGAATTTTATAAGTAAAGTTTATTTTTTGATATGTGTTGGGGTCTATTCGTGTTGCCCAAGAAGCAATATAAAGCTAACAATTCAAAGACTGCATTTGTATATATAACTCGAGCTTATTAGATTGCTATAATATTTTTCAACTAGTACGTTGTTGGCTTCTAGAGAGAGAGAAAATATGAGAAAACATACTTGGTTAGTAGAGACAATGAGTTTGTTGAAGCATTCACCATTGGTTCTAAAAATGACATGGTGAGAGGGAAAAGTGAGTTTTTTGTTTAAAGGGAAAAACCCTGAAGTTGTTATCTATTTTTTTGTGATTTAGTTTTTACCTAGGCAATCTAGTGGATAAAAGGAATAGTGAGATCCATTGTAGGAGTTGGTATTATTTCGGTGTGAGGATCATTATTCTTATCATTCACATAAAACTAATTGGCATCATTGACCCAAAAGTGAAGTGTTGTTGATTCTAATGGCTCATAGGGACGAGGCCATGCCATCTAAGCTATGATTAACAAAAAAATATATAGTAAATGCATAAATATAAATAATGGCAGGGGGGAGTCAGATTAAGACTATGATGTGTGTGGTTCGACTCAAATTGGTCCTACGTCAATGGATAAGTATGCTATTTTTTACTATAGTAGATGTTTGAGTATAAGAGGAGACTGGAATATCCTAGATAAGAGCACAATACAAATTGTGTTGAGGCATTACAATGGGTTGGCTAGTTAAAGTTCGAGGTCTTCTGGTTGAAGGTGCAAGGAGACAATATTCAGAGTTAAATACATTGGAGTGAGTGAGTGGTTCTCAAAGTTAGGTAGGGTTTTGTCATAACATCAAAGTGTTTCCAAATCACGGGGTAACACCTCCAATTTATAAGACTCGGATAAGGTCTAAAGTGTTCATCTTGTGACCTGGTAGAGCCTCAAAAATCCTTTTGGATGATGTATTGGCTTGAGTTGTATAGTTAGCTATCTAGATGTGTATGAGGTACCTAATAGGCTGATAGAGGGGGTTGTGGCCTTATGACGATATCTGTGTTACTTTCTATAAGTATGGGCTTGTGTTCAAGGTCTGTTATTATGCGAAGGCATGTGAGCTAGTACTAATGTAGACCAATGTCTTGTCTTGGCCAATACCTCTCGGGGCGTGACCTCTTATACTAACTTGGACTTATCTTTCCTAGGGGGACTGCTGACGTGTCTGCCCCGTGTCTACTAAATAGGTTTGTACAAATTAAATTATATCAATAAGAAGAAATGGTATGGCTTAATGTCCATAACACATACTCTTTGAGAGGATCTGAAATATGAGATCCATACCCTGATATGAAGGATTCATCTGAACAATTTTGTGGACAAGCATGCATAAGGCCAAGGCTTAGACAGTCGGGGTAACTAAGGCAAATAAGGCAAATGAAGTCATATAGAGTCCCTAACCCCAAGGTATATGTCGATAATCGTGTTGACGGGGTTAAACAAGTTGTATGCAGAGATGACTCTGATGATGATGGGGACCTTATTTGTAAGTTTATCTGACCCCCCAGGTGGGTATGATTTTCATCGATTAGGTCGGGCTCATATCTGGCAGTACATCGGGTTTAGGAAACACTTGACTCTTTTAAAAATCACATGTGCAGGAAGTTAAGGACGAATTTTGGACAATCTCCACAAATTATGGGAAAACATGAACATCCAACCAAGGAAAGTTAACATAAAGAGAACGTCATCTTCGAATTCTTTGAGGACGACTTAGATTTAGGTTCTCCACCCTCACGACGACCCTTTAGTTTTCAGTGTGATGGGGGTAGCTAAATGCTTCTGTTGTCTTTAGGGACGCCATACAAATGTACAAGGTATTTGAGAAGAGAGTCGAGAATATCATCAACCTCTCATTGGCTTCTTTGATGAATGAATCTTTCCACATACTACTAAAAGTTTTATTGTTTGAATGACCCGTTAGTCATTTAACAACATGCTTTCATATAAGGTGTGACCATTTGGTGTTGGGATCATTTTATTTAATTCTAAAGTGAGTTATAATCATTATAAATACCCTTTTATATTTTCTCCAACATTTTTACCATGTGATGGTTACATGTACCATTCGATGTAGATCCTTGGTCCTCATTGTGTGTGATTCTTTATATGGAAGGTTCTTCCCATTATCAATAGTTTTCATCCTCGTTTTGTATACTTGATATATATTATCTCCTATTATCTTTTATTTGTGTTTGACCTCCTAAAATCCTTGAGTATGTAGTAATTCTTGTGTGGTTTTTTGGAATGTACCTTTTTATTTAATGTGTCGTCAAATCAATTTGTGCCATACCTATCTTTTTGGTGGGCCTTTTCTTTGTTCTTTTTTTTTTATATTTATCTCGATTTATTAGGTAAATAGATTATAGTTTTAGTAATGACTATATTATTTGTCTAATAATTTTTTTTTTTCATTTTACTGAGAATCATATATGAGCATAATGTTAGCATTATCTTGATATATTGTTGGTGTCTTTTATTCAACATAATAAGTGATTTGGTGCGTAGAGTATGGCTTACACATAATATTACATCATCAGTTATTGTGGAATATAAGACTTCTATTCACAATCTTAGATGGAACTAGACACATCATCAGTGGGACTGTATTAAGATATGATAGTAGGTCTGTCTTGGATATGAGAAACTATATAGTTTTTGACTTGTTATGCTAGTGTACTACATGCATTTTAAACTGGAAGTGTGATTGCAGGCTTTTGGATGGCTTCCTCTTTAGGTTTCTATAACTTCCCCATTCTTTTGTTATTTTGAATAAGAACAATTACAACCCAATTCGTCTGATTACTACAGGGATGAACCCAATTTGGAATGAACCGTAAAAAATGACATATTGAACTGATCACAACAATACTAACTACAATATCTATCATTCAAAGAGGAATCCTTCCAGTAGTGTAGTAATAACCATTTACCCCACTTCTCTCCTAAGACTCCCAAGAACATAGATCATTCAGGGTTGATGAAAAACCCTCCCACTATGACGAGGTAGTCCCTGTGTTGGTGCACTAATGGCAACACATTGTGTTGCTTCATCCTGTACTAGTGGTGTCGAAGAAATTTATTGGTTCCCTCTCAACACTTCAAGAACAACTTTATTTTTGGGTTTGTGATCCATCATATAAACCCAATTCATCCGATTACTACAAGGATGAATCCAATTTGGAATATGAACCGTAAAAGAAAATACCTATTGTGCCGATCACAAGAATACCGGTTACAATTTTTATCATCCAAAGAGGAATCCTTCTAGTAGAGTAGTATCGACCATTTACCCCACATCTCTCCTAATTTAATTAAGTGGTCATGTTGGAGACATAAATAGTCATGGAGAATTTGGAGATGAGATCCTTTCGAATGGGATTATAGAATTCCTTTTATTACTATTCTCTTTATTTATCTGAATTTAAGATAAAATTTCAAAAGAAAATAGCTAGTTCATCTCATCTCATCTCATCTCATCTCATCTCATCTCATCATGATGGTATAATTTAATTCAACATTTTGTTCATTCGAGGTTTATTGTGTTGTAGATCTATAATTCGGATCAGGTTGCTCGTTGGATAAACTACATTGCTGATATTGAATCCAAAAAGAAAGGGTAGTTACAACTAGTCCATGAACAACCAACCAATGCATTATAAAAATTGGATATGTTTGATCTAATCTTATTAATAGGGGCCCGCCTAAAAGGATATACTAAATTCATCGAGTTGTGTAATTAATCAAAATGACAAGTTATTAATGGAATTCCTTTTCGGATATCTATACATTACTCACTTGGACGAGGTCTCCCAAACCTATACCAAAAGTGGAAACTAAACCCATGCTAATGAATAACTAGCCCCCTTAATTCGTTGACTAAATAGGGAAGGTATAGGTTGTGTCATGAATAACCCAGTATCCAATAAAGGTAATAATATCAGTAAAAGAACATTTTCCCATGCTTCCAAACAATTTGAGCTTCACATATTCATGTACAATAAAGGGATCGATTATATGAAACATGGGATCAGTAAATGGAAATTCACTAAAATGTCATCTTTTTGAGATCCTTAATACTATACCGAGGGTGTGTTTAGAGTATACCGAATCAATATAACTATTTTTCTTCTAACATAGAAACTCAATTCAATCCGTATAGAAAAGAAGTGGGACAACATTTCTTTTTGCCTCTCTTTTTGCTTGTCAATGCAGAACCATGTACCATTCAATAGAAAATTCCTAAAATTCCTGTATTATTGAGTTTCTTTATATTACTGGCTTCAGACTAGAAACTGAAGATCTTGTAAAGTGTGACTTCGATGAGTTGGGTTCTAATAATTCATAAAATATATTATCATATTCCCACAATTCAATTAAATGCGAAATCTAAAAAGCCCTTTTTCATGATTGTAGAAAAGTTTTTTTTTTGTTCGAATCATTTCATTTGAACGACTTGGTTGTTCATATAGGAACAAGTATTATAGTCGATAGTTTTTTGATGAAAGAAAGAGAACAAGCAATAAAATATTTTGAACAATCCAGATTTGTGATGCAAGCATTATTAGATCCAAAGGTTCTTTCTTAACCTAGCTATAAGGATGGGACCCCATAAGGATACAACTTATTCGAAATGAATTGAATAAAAAATTCATAAGCTAATATCTTCCTGCGAGATTACAAGTACTCTATAGTTCCTATCTGCGTCAATTTCCAATTCTTGGTCATTGAGATTTATGGGAAATTTGGATGGTTATTTAGGTTTAGAATCCTCTATATTCCCCTTTTAAACAAATCAAAATGATAGAAGTTTTTCTATTAGGAATCGTGTTAGGTTTAATTCCCATTACTTTTTGGTTGGATTATTCGTAATTGCATATTTACAATATAAACGCGACGATCAGTTGGACCTTTGATTGATTAACATATTTTTTCATATACTTCTTCCTTTTTTGAATACTTATAAGGTTCATGCTCAAGTTAGTGAGGTTATTTCCTTGTAATTAGACCTAACAAGAACATAATCACGCTTTGTGGGATTTGAACCTACAACATCGGATTTTGGAGACCCACATTCTGTTGAACTGAATAAGAGCGCTTTCTTATCATATTCCATTTCTTATCGGCCGAAGCCAAAACCCGGGGTTTCACCCCTCCTTGTGTTACTCTAAAAATCATCATTTCTTGTCCTTTGCACACTTACATTGATTTTATTCCAAAATCACTTTCATTAGAACTATTTATGTGACACCAATTTTCAATGTTTTTATTTCATAAAAATGTTTCACTTTATATAAATTTACCCTTTTACCCTTTTATTTCCAAACTTACATTTTTCTCCATTTTCACTAGTGTTATTTATCCAAAAATATTATTAAGTTATACACAACTCCTCAAATGTTTTTACACCATGGAGTAACATACTTTTCAAGTTGGAAACCTCTTTATTCCATTACATTCTTTATTAAAGAAATCATTGACATTTGAAGACTACTTTGTAAGAGAAATAACACTTGTAGTCTTAAGACCATACACTTATCACATTTTCTACACTTATTCACACACTTTTAGGGCTGAAATTTTTAATTTCTTTATCTTAAGTTAAAACTCATTAAAACCTTTATTAAACTTGTTTATATGCCTATCATCAAAATGCTACTAGTTTATACATATGGGAAGAGGGATTTTAAGTCCAAAAATCGAAAAAAATAATTTTAACACATGATTTATTCAAGAAATTTCATAATATTTACATCAATATGCTTATCAAGACTAAAGACATTATTGATCATTCAAAACTTGAATAAATGCCCATCTTTATGAAAATCCACAAAATTTACAAGAAAACTGTAAAATATTTGTTCACAAAATATCTTTAACAAGATAAACATTATTTTCAAAATTTTATTCCATAAATAGTTAACAAGTTTTCTTGAAATATATTGTTGATACGAGAAATCGGACACACGTCGTTCTCATACCAACAAGTCAAGTGTGAAATAAATATAAAGCAAGTAAAGAGAGACAAAACACAATATATAGAGTGGCACGGCTATTAAACTAAGCCTACGTCCACTTTGTTGCCCCACTCTCATTATATACACGTTGTAGCACAAGTTTACATAGCCATGAAAGGCGTATAATAGAGTTAAGATAGGAGAATACATGATTGTAGCGGTTCCGGGCAAGCCGGGAAGATGACTACGAGGTAGGTGAGTAGCTCCAAAGCTGTATCGGGGTTGTGTTTCGAGTTTGGCAGGGCTTCGCCAAGAGTGATTGTCTCGGATCTGGATCGAACCTCCTTTCTTGAGGTGTGGACCTCTATTTATAGGAGGTATGTAGGCCGTGTCACGTGCCCGGAACATGTGACATGTGAACAAGTCTGAAGAGTAATCCCTTTGATGAGGCAACAACTGTGAGTAAGGGTTGCGGCCTGTTTGGTCACAGGCGTCAGCTATGTATAGGGGTTGCGACCTGTTTGATCCCAGGCAATAACTGATCTGAAGGTGTTGTGGCCAACTGGGTAGACCAACCTGATAAGTGCCGCGGCCTGTCGAGGAAAAGGCAGCGATCAGCGGCTGATAGAAGGGGGAGCCATATAAGCATAAGGTTGCGACCACCTTGTTCAATGGCAGCAACCTTTTATCAATCCCTTCCGCGAAAGGGGACCATATTGGTCATATCAATAATCCCCCAAGCCGTAGTGCCAAGGGGTGATTTAGTGCTACGACTTAATGTGATGCCGTGGCTGCCGCGGTGTGTAATCTTTGTAGGGCAGCCACTTGCCAAGCGACGTTTCACCTTCCCGTGCCCTCTTATATAAATAGGTCTGGCAGTGGCCTTCATTACTTTTTCCAAATCCTTGAGAGCGAATCAAGAGGAAATCATTATCTTTCCTCTTTGAGTTTCCTAATGAGTTTTTTGACGGCGGTTTGTGATGTTTAGATGAAATTGAATCCCGTTATACTTGAATCAACTGTTGTAGAATTTGAATTTCTTGGATTTGTGTAGAAGCTAGGGTTATCTAGATAATGTAGGTATTTGACTAGGATTAGGGTTAGAACACAACATCCATTCATGATGCTCTTGGCAAAAAACTTTAGGGTTTAGTTTTGAATCCTCTAAATCTGAGAGTTTGAATGTCTGATCTGTATATCTTTCGGTCGTGGCAAGCTTAGGGTTTTCATAATGTAATATCTACTGCGGCCATATTTTAACCTCTTCCAACAATTACCTTAGGATAGGCCTCTGCGACAATACTTGCAGCTTTTACTAAACCTGTCTAAACATCCTTTGGCTGCAGTCTGTCCTTTTACACTGATTGGTTGCAGCATTTAATTCTGTTAGGACCCCTTTCTTATGGATGCAGCTTCCACATTGCCTGCAACCCTTTCTTTTCCTTTGCTTCAACTGTTTTAGAATTTCATTGGACTCATTTATTATTTTACTAGTAAATGCCGTGGCTTTAAAGAGGCTCTTCTGACCATAGTGGTTGCGGCACCTAATTGCGGATCCCTTCTGCTTTTCAGGTTTTGCTGCAACTCAATGAGTTGGGATCCTTCAGAGTTTCTGAACGACTTATGGAGAAGGCAATTCATCACTTCCCCTCCTGAGATTCCTTTGATAAAGCCTTTGCAGGCTATTGGGCCTTGAACACTCAAAGATTGCCCAAACTGCGTGGTCTTTGATTCTGACTCTGCGGAATCCTTGGATTGTAGGGACATGACTGAGGCTGCCGAAGCTATAGAAGAAGATACAAATTCCAGTACAAATCCTCAGGCTGAAGGAATTGCTGCAACAGCTGCTGGGACTTCTATTGTCCCAGTTGAAGTTAGAAATATACCTGGGGAGTCTTCTGGTCGGACCAATTACAAATCTCATGCGGCCCTAGAGTACAAGTGCATAATGAACGAAGAGTGGGTTTCCTATGTGGCTGCGGCGCTTGAATTCCCACCATCTGTTGTCTGCACACTCCCCTCCGCAGAACATAGGTCATTTTCTGTGGTACCAAATGGGGGAGTTTGTTTTCCTCTGCACGCCTTTCTTCAAGGGCTGCGACTTCCAGTTCCAAGCCTAGTCAGGAGGATTTTGGGTCAAATGAATTTGGCCCCAACTCAATTAGGCCCTAATGCTTGGAGGGCCATTCTTGGGTCTATGCTACTTTAGAAGAAGAAATTCAAGAGGGACATTACTCCCGCGGAGTTCTTCCACTTTTATATGCCCAAGGAGAGCTCTGTGGATCGTCCATGGTACTACTATTTCACGCTGCAGAATAATAAGGAGTGTTTGTATACAGAAAGACCTTCCAGCGTAAAAAACTAGAAAGGCAAATTTTTCTTCATCTTTGGGGAAGGTTGGGAAATTTATCCCGAAGAGAGTGAATGAGATAAAACCTTTAGGATGCCGTGGTCTTGGGGGCGCCCTTCCAAAATAGGTCATGTTATCTATGGGGCAGACTTTTGTACATGCAATTTTATAATTTTTTGCTGTGGCTTTTACTGACATTTGTATTTGTGTGCAACTCTTAATAATCTTCCACTTAACAGTAAAGCGACGAAGCGAGTTGAGGACACGACCGGCTTTAGCAACAAGTCCAAAAGATTCAGTGTGTTGTCTACTTTCAACAATATCTATAGTTAAGGGTACTTCCCCAACAAACAATTGCCGAAGAAAATGACTGTGGGAAGTAATGATTTTTTTCCTATAACTTCAATTGTCCGTGGCTAGTATATTGCTAATGCTTTCGTTTTAACCTTTCTTCAATTGCTTTATTTCCAGGTGAGGAAATTGACCACGAGCTCTTCAAGGCCCAATTGGCAGAAATGGACGAGGACGCGACAATGCTCAACCAAGCCCACAATAAGGGGAAAAAGAGAAGGGGGGGACCTAAGAAGATAGCCCTTACAACTGAGCCCATTGCTGAGCTACATGCTGCGACAACTAATGGTGCTGCGGCAGGGGAAACCCAAGTTGGCAGTAATGATGCTGCAGGAGGATCACAGGTAGATGGTGCTGCGGCGATGGAGACACAGGTTAACGATGACATAGCTCCTCAACTTACCGCAACAGGTTTAATGTCATCTGGGGATCTTCTCGGTGGGCACAACCCTCAACATGTATCTTTCTGGTTCTCCTCTACCATCATCGCGGAATATAGTGGCAGTATATTCCAACTTGCCCCCACCCCAAAGTAGGGAAGCTGTAGGCCCCAATGGACATCCACGGCCTCACTTAAGGGAGCCAACTCCTCACTCCTCTTGGGAAACCACTACCAGGGCACTCCATAGAATGAGAAAGGCCCCGGACGTGATTGATCTCGACCGCCTAATTGATGAAGACAATGAGCACTTGGAGGAATATGCTCTCCACAATCTGCTGCGGGTAAGCATCCTTATATTCACTTTTTGTTGACAATTATTTGAAAGTTTTTTCTAACACATTCCAAATTACAGGCTGCGACTGTAGTCATGTCCCAGAGGGACAAATATGAAGGCCTATACAAACTGAAAGAGGCAGTAGAAAGAGTTCATGTGGCTGATTTGGAGAATGCCAGGACTTCATCCTTCGAGTCAGGCAAACAATCTTCTGCTGCGGCACTCAAAGCTTCACAGATGGATCTGGAGGTTGCTATCAAGGCAAAGGATGCGGCCGAACATAACTTTACCACACCTGCATCATCTCTTCAAGCTTCTAAATCCAAGGCTGTGGAGGCTGCCAAACAGGCCAACAACTTCGAGAGCCAACTAAATCAACTTCAATAAAAATATGAACAACTGGATCAGCGCAACACATCTTTACTCCAACAAAAGGATAATGATCATGCCGCAACCCTTCAACAGATGAAAGAGTCTCATGTTGCGACCTTAACTTAAGCTGCAGACGATGCCGTAGCTGCATATAAGAAATCCAAGGATTTCTTTATGACTAATAACAAAGCCTATCTCCGCGGCTTCTAAGAGCTCAGGCTTAGGGTGTTGAAAAACTTTCCTGAATTAAAGGAGCTCATCATGTCTTAGAAGTTGGGTGATGCCAAGCACGATGCATGTGTGGAGGAGATAAGGGCCGCAGCAGAGCCAAGGGCTAAGTAGCAGATGGAAGCAACGGTCGCGACAAGTGATGATGAAATTGAGACTGCTGCGGATGGTGAAGAGGAAGATGAAGACGATGACGCAACATCATATTTTTTTTAATATCTTGATCATTTTTGGGTTGTAATGAACTAATTCTTGAATTAAACTTCATACATGGATGTGACCATTCTTCTAACTTTTCTCAGATAGGGCTGCGCCCTTTTTTGCCAACTCTAGCCATAATCAATATATTTAATTTTTGTTCGCATGCTTCTTTTGTCTCAGCCCCTTGAATACTTGAATGTTTGAATGCTTTACTTTTCTTTAACTGCTTGAATGCTCTTGACTATTTCTTTTCAAAAATGAAATTTTTAAATATTTCTCTTCAACAATGAACGTATGGAACATGGGGCCACAATAACTTCTCATTAAAAGGAATCTTGAACAGGACTGCGGCAATTTGTATTTGCCTTTGCTTTTCTCATGATTCTTCATTTCACATAATGAGCTCCCAAGCCGCGGTGCCAAAGGAAAATGACTTTGGGGTTACGGCTTAATCCTTTTGCCCTGCTTCTTGAGTTTTTTCCTCACAATTGTGTGCCCCCAAGTCTTGGTGCCAATGGCAACTCTGGGGCTGCCGTAGCATCTGAGGTGACATTCTGGTGGACTTTATGCTTGGCTACGGTCACTTACTCTTTGTAGCTTTAATATGGTTCATAATACCACTGCCACAACATCTCTTAGTCGCTTCAATTGCATGGAAATTCTTCCACAGCTTCTTTTAGTCGCTTTACTTAGATTATTACCAGCCCTCCCTAGGCTAGGTATTATGAAGCTTCCCCAAGCTATATTGGATATGTATCAAGCCATCCCAGGCTTATTGAAGTATTCCGGAAGCAAATAACGGGCATTAGTAGCCCCCGTGGCTAAATAAGATCATCCAAAAAACAGGCATTATAAGCCCTCGTGGCTAAATGACGCATGCCGACAACTTAGCCCCCGTGACTAAATAACGCATGCCGACAGCTTAGAACGGGCATTGTAAGCCCCCGTGGCTAGTCGAATCATCCCGAGAGTCGCCTTTGCGATTTTAAATATCATATTCCTTTATATGCATAGGCTCCATGAGGGGCGTTGTGAGCCCATTAAGATAGTTATTCCCGAGATAATATGTTGTCTTCATTTGAAATCTGTTTGAGGCGAAGGCCTCTTATGAGATAACAGATAATGAAAACAAAAGAAATGAAATATGGCAACATAGGCCCAATTCATATATCCATGTATTCATGACTTTGTTAAAAAAATACAAAGTCTTGAAAAGTCTTAAAGCTTTTCAATAGAACGAGAACATAGTATAAACTAAGGCAGATATGAGGCGTGTGGCTTGTTAGTTAATTGGGCATAGTGGTTCTGAGAGTCGCTGCATCCCTCATGCTGTCTTCAGGAATCGGGGTAGCATTCCCTGCCTCACCAGCCTTTCGATCTCATCTTTTAGCGCGAAGCATTTGTTAGTGCTATGGCCATGGTCTTGGTGAAAATCACACCACTGGGCTCGACTACTTTTGTGGTAAGGATCCTTCATCTTCTCAGGCCACTTGAGCAATTTGTCTTCTTTGATGGACTTAAAAATATATTCAATTTGACAGGTCAATGGGGTGTAGACCTCAAAGCCTTTTTCTACCTTCTTCTCCATCTTACTCTTTTAGTTTTTGTCTGCAGCCTCTGAGGCAGTGGCACGATGGTTGTAATAGCAACCTTGGGTGCTGCAGCTTCCAACATAAGAACTCTTTGGGTCAGAAAGTTGACCTGAGTCTGGAGTAGGGCATGGCTGTCATATAGATGGTTAAGGTGGTTGTATAGCTGAGCAATCTCATCTTTCATTTCTGCACTTTGGCTGGATTCTCCTTCCATTTCTAGTCTTTAATATATATATATATATATATATATATATATATATATATATTCTGAGACAAAACTAGCAAGAGTGAGTAATGAAAGAAATGTAGAGAAAATAACTATGTACGGTAGCAAGGATGTAGTTTTTGATGATCTGCAAATTAATACTGCCGTGGTCGTAGCATGTAGAACACATAAGGTTACTGCCGAGGCCACTCCAAGGTGGAGCACTAGAGTTAAGTCCGAGACAATTTTACCATGCCTCTTCTCCCAGATGATGAAATGAAGCTATGCAGCATCCTCAATTAAAAGTGCTGCGACACTCAAGCAATTTACTTGCCACGCTGCATCCTGCTTACTGTAGCGTGGTGCGATTCCAAGGACCCACAAGCTGGGTTTAATCCATCTAGCAATATGAAAAATAAACCCACTAGGGGTCTACCAGGGACAAAGCAGTCCGCATGTGCAAAGAATGGCACAATTTTGGTAGAAAATCCTAGATCATAGGCTAAAAAAGCAGTAAAGGGTCGATAGAATTTATCCCTAGCTACCCACCTTTGTAAGGCTATAGCCTTCATGCATTTTTCAACACTTTCTAGGTAAGGTAGCTTCATCGGGTTAAACACAACAGATCTAAGGTCATAAAAAGGAGACCAATGAGTAGATATGAAAATATGCAATACCCAGCTAAGGGTGTGTGTGCAAAATACGAGCTCAATAACCAAACCTCATATATGGGATGATGACCCAGGGGGCCCCATGAATGAAGTAAGGTGCTAAATGTAAAGAAACAAGATAGGAATACCTCCTTCCCACAGATGGCGCCAGATTGTTGATACGAGAAATCGAACACACGTCGTTCTCATACTAACAAGTCAAGTGTGAAATAAATAGAAAGCAAGTAAAGAGAGACAAACCAAAATATATAGAGTGGTTCGGCTATTAAACTGAGCCTACGTCCACTTTGTTCCCCCATTCTCATTATATACACGTTGTAGTACAAGTTTACATAGCCATGAAAGGCGTACAATCGAGTTAAGAGAGGCGAATACACGATTGTAGTGGTTTCGGGCAAGCCGGGGAGATGACTACGAGGTAGGTGAGTAGCCCCCAAGCTGTATCGGGGTTGTGTTGAGAGTTTGGTAGGGCTTCACCAAGAGAGATTGTCTCGGATCTGGATCTCGAACTCGGAACCTCCTTTCTTGCGGCGTGGACCTTTATTTATAGGAGGTATGTAAGCTGTGTCACGTGCTCGGAGCATGTGACATGTGAACAAGTCTGAAGAGTAATCCCTTTGATGAGGCAACAACTGTGAGTAAGGGCTGCGACCTGTTTGGTCCCAGACGACAACTATGTATAGGGGCTGCGACCTGTTTGGTCCCAAGCAGCAGCTGATCTGAAGGTGCTATGGCTTATTGGGTAGACCAACTCGGCAAGTGTCGCGGCTTATCTAGGACAAGGCAGTGGCCCGTGGCTGATAAAATGGGGGAGCCATATAAGCATAAGGCCGTGACCACCTTGTTCAACGGCAGCAGCCTTTTTGTCAGTCTCTTTCGCGGCAGGGGACCATATTGGTCATATCATATATCATTTTACTCAACATTATTGAAATCTTTTATGTGCCATTTTACACAAAACTATAATAAATACCTTCATAAATCATTCATGCATTCTACTCCTTAATCTTACACATAAAACCAAGTACTCGGGAAATAGAGCCTTAAACTTAAAGAGTAGAGTTTTCCCCACCTCAAAGGAGATTTAACAATAGTCGGATGAAATATAAAAGAAGCTAGCAACTTCCCACCTCCTAAGGTGGCCTTAAAGTGGTTGCCTAGATCCACCAAGCTTGACTCCATAAAAGCTCCAAGCAAGACCTCTTTCAAAATCCATTACTTTCTACTTCTTCTTCTTTAAAAACTCCCAATAATATTTCCAAAATCTTTATGTTGCTTAATACAACCCACTTCCACCCTAAATAAATCTTGTAAAGGAAGTATAAAGTTTGAAAATAATGTATTATGGAGGTGGCAAGGTGTAAATATGGTGGGAGAGGCTTGGGGAAGATGAAACGTTCTTGAAATGAGAGAGAGAGATAGGTAAATGCTGACAAGAAATGGTTGGGAAGAACCCACCATCTCCCTCTCCCATAAAACCTCAAACACCCATAAAACGGTTTTAAAGATCAAGGGCAATACCCTTAACCTGTTTTGGGTAATATGGTGGCTCCAGAGATTGACACATTATAAATCAAGGGCCCAAAACTTGACAGCACACAAGGGCAGTCGAAATCTTAAATTTTCTGATGTGATCACTCGAACGACATACTAACGAGGGGTGAAATCCTATATAGAGGTGGTTCGTTAGAGTTTCGTTAGAAGCTCGTTCAAACGAAGAAAGCTTCTCATTCGAACCAGGGGTACTTCGTTCGAACGAGATCCTCACCTCGTTCGAATGACACTTATCATCATTATAAGGACAAAATGAATCCCAAACTCCAAATTTGGCCAATCAATTCCCCATAATTTTCGCACATGCCATAAGAATATACAACTATCCATAAATTATTGATCCGAATCCCCAAGGGTTCTACATAATTATAATTTACACGGAGCAAATGATAAAATCCTGGGCATGGGTGTCACTTTCTCCCCTCCTTAGGCGATTTCCTCCACAAAATCATCGATCCACCAATTCCTCAAGTTCCTAGGGTTTATCAACTCTTATTCTAAGTGATATGAATCCTTCAAGGCTAGGTCATCGAAGTCCTCATTCACTAAGAAGTCATCATACACCTTTTAACAAGGGGGCTATCACCAAAGAGCTCGACACGCAACATGTTCTAACGCTCACCATTAGGCTAGCCATCTGTAAGGGCAAGTAGTTTAACTTAGGCTTAGTATTTGTTTTATCTGCCACTTTGGCACTTTTGGCGTATCCGTTATAAACTGGCACGTGCCTTCTAGATGAACTGAATCTCCAACACCTCCAAGTTTAAGATTTCTCCACATTATAAAGGTATAAATCGTTTAGGAGTTTAAATTTATTTACATTTATATTTGGGAGACTTTTTATAAAAGTTTTTAAAAAAAGCGAGACAAATTATTTAGAGTTAAAAATTAATTTTTTATTGACCTGGTTCAAACGAGGTGACAATCTCGTTCGAAAGAAAAGGCAATTTCGTTTGATCATTTTATCGAATGAACATCCAATGAGAGTGTTCTATTTGAATTCCTTTAAAGCTCATTAAAAGCTTGTTCTAACGAGATTGGAGTTTCGTTCGATCGAAATTGAGTTTCGTTCTAATGAGATGACATTCTAGTTCAAACGACTTTCATTTTTGTTCGAACGAATTTCGCCGCCTCAAATTTTTCGTACGACTTATAAATACCTGCTTCGAAAAGATTTTAAGAGAGACTTCTAAAAAAAATGCAAACTGCATATCTATTACAAAAGTCCTCAAACTTTTTTGGTCAAAAGACCCTTTTGTTTCACAAAACAACCTCCCCAATATACTTGTGAATCCTTTTGAAACCCTAAATAGTTTCATACCTGATCTATACTTATGGAGAGAGATCTCTACTACTGACCTTGTGACTTGAGGAATCACTGCTGAAGAGAGGTTGATCAGTGGATTCCGAGGGTGGACCGCCACCTGTGGACTGCTCTAGATTTGAGTGGTTTTCTTTAGAAAGTTTTGTAAGTAAGCTCTCTCGTAAAACTATCTAAAGTGCTGAAAAATGTTTTACCCTGAAAAAGAATTTTTCCTTATATCTGTTTATGATTGCATGTGTGGTTTCTTTTCTGTATTTGAAACGATCATCATATCCAAACCTAATTTAATCAAAGATTAAAAATTGGTAAAAATTGGATTTGTGTGTTTTGAGGCATTTAATTAAATAAGTTAATCCATTAAGATCGCGCGCACTCTCAAATTAGTATTAGAGTTGGTTACACAAAAATACCGTGTGATCTTTTTTCGTAATTTTTTTATTTAATATCAATTTTTTTTGAAAAAATTGATGATCTTGAAAAAGGCAGGATTTTAACGGATAATTTGTATAATCGAATTCCCATCTTGATGGTACCAACTGTGCATATTGGAAAGCTAGAATAAGGTCTATTTTAAAGTCTATTGATGAACGTGTCATGTTGCTATGTGAAAGAGGGTGGACACCACCCACTGTTACTCTTGATAATGTCATTGGCCCTAAACCTCTCTCAATGGATAGAGGATGACTTTAAATGGAGCAACTTTAATTCTCGCGGTTTGAGTGCCATCTCGGGAATGGTTAACCTAATGAGCTTTGTCGCATTATGACGTGCACCATGTCTAAAGAAGCTTGGGATACCCTCTAGTTCACTCACGAGGGTACTAATGCTGTTAAAGCTTATAAGCTGCAAAATCTCACCACATAATTTGAAACAATCACAATGCTTGAATCTGAATCTTTTGACGAGTTTTATGTGCGACTGTCCGATATAGTTAACTCGAGTTTCAATTTAGGTGAGAAAATACCTGAGACGCGTGTTGTTAAGAAAATTTTGAGATCGTTTCCCAATCGCTTTATTAATAAGGGTATCGTTCTTAATACATTAGGGATCCTTGACACTCTTAGGTAAGAATAACTTGTAGGAGATCTTCAACCATACGAGATAGACATATTCCCCAAAATAGTAAAACCTAAGGAAAAGGGAATTGCACTTAAAGCCTAGTCTAAAAAGAGAGAGGAAACGTCGTCCAACTCTAAGTACAACTTTGATTTAGATGATTTGACCCTTTTTACTAAAAATTTTAAGAAATTTTTTCAAACTTAAAAAGAAAAATACTTCCAAAGATGAGAAGAGTTTTGAGAAAGAAAAAAAATATAAATCGGGCAAGAAAAATTTTGAAAAAGGAAAGAAGGATTTTCCCAAAAAAGATGGGGAAAGATGTTATGAGTGTGAGGGAAAAGATCACAAAGCTCACGAGTGTCCGACTCGGTTGAAACGTCAAGGGAAAGGCTAAGCTACCTTAAACGTCACACTTAGCGATAGCGAGGTTGAGTCGGTGAGTTCGGGGGATGAATCACCACATGGATGTAACTTCACTGTATTTTTGGCTAGTCATGTTAGTACATCTTGTGCACCGCACGACGATGAGAAAGCAACTAAACATAAACACGTCGACAATGAGTTTATTCGTTCCGAGGAGAGTGAGGGAAATAATGTTTTAAGTGAGCGAGCGTGACCTATAGCGCGCCTACGCCGATATTTATGCCGAGTCCTTTAAAACTAAGAAACCAAACAAAGCGTTAGCTATGAGAGTTTTAGCGCTTGAGAAGGAGTTAATAGAGGCAGGGAATAGTAAGTCCTCGGTGAGAAAAGTTTTGGGAGAGAGAGTTTGTTTAGTTGGGAGAGAGAACGGGGACTTGACCAACAAGGTGTCTAGTCTCACAAGAGATCTCCAAGCATCCGTGGATGCAAGTGAGAAACTTAAAACCCTTGTATCCCAACTCGAGAAAGATCTTGAACATGCTCGGGAGGTCAAGGTAACTATTGAGGATACATCGAAGAAGGTAAGTAAGATGCTCCTAGGCCCCACTTTAGGTTTGGGTGAGAGACATGGAATAGGTTTTGACGGTGCATCCACTTCCCATACCACACCAGAATTGGTTCCTGAATATGTGGTTAATCCTTATGGCCCTCAACCTAAACCACAAAAGATAGTTCAACCTAGAAAAGCCAATCGAGGTAGACCTAAACCTTTCTATGTTTGCACTTTTTGCAAAAGAAGAGGTCACTTTAGAAAGTTTTGCTATAAATTAGGTAGAACTAAGCATATACATACTCCTGCACACCACTTTAGCGATTTTACTAGTCTTAGAGAGCAAGTTGAATTTCTATTCGCGACATCACATAAATTGATGGAAGAATTTTAATGAATGACTTTGCCGTTTGAGAATGCTTCCAACATTCCTACTAGAGTCAACAACGGTAAGCGCAAACAAAAGGTTACCACCACTTGGATACCTAAGCGAGACGACAAATCCCTTATTGTTCATGTTGCTCTCAAGGCTCAAAATACTTCCCAACGGTATTTTGATAGTGGGTGTTCTAGGCACTTGACCGGTGACGTCTCACTTTTTACCCACCTTGAACATCGTAAGGAAGGTAAAGTCACCTTTGGAGATGGGAGTATATCTAGCATTTTAGGACGAGGTAGTGTTTGAATACCCGAATTTTCTACGCTAGATGATGTGTTGTACTTGAAAGAGTTGAAAGCGAAATTTATTAGCACAAGACAACTGTGCGACACAACTTTGCGATAAAGTTTGACTGGTCTGAATGCAATGTTTATGATCAATCCTGTAAACTTTACTACAAGGTGTGAGGACGAAAGATAATTATTATGGGATTGTGCCTAAGTCATCCTTCGTGTGCACAGTGCCACGATCTCCACTATGAACCTTTGGTATCAACAACTCGATCACGTGAACTTTAGAGATCTTGAGAGATTAGTGAAAAAGGACCTAGTTCGTGGCTTACCATCGATTGGAAAACCAATTTCCTCGATTTTTAGACCTTGCCATTAAGGAAAACAAATTCGAAGTCCCCATCGAAAGTTTAATACCATTACAACCTGTCGTGTTTTGGAGTTGATTCACATGGATCTTATGGCTCCTACTCGCTCGGAGAGCTTAGGTGGTAAGAAATACATTGTCGTGATGGTTGATGACTTTCTAGATATTCTATCGTAGGATTCCTTAGAGAAAAGTCCGATGCAATTGAGATCCTTACGACCAGTGCCGTGTCTTACAAAACCAACACGGTGTCACTATTAATCGGATGCGTAGTGACGACACTGAATTTAAATAAGCTAAAGTGGATAGCTATTATGATGGAGTGTGCATCAAACATGAGTTTTCGACTTCGCATTCCTCAACAATATGGGATTGTTGAGAGGAAGAACATGACAATACAAGAAATGGCTAGATCCATGCTTCGTGGAAGAAACATGCCTAGATTTTTTTAAAACAAAGGTGGTGAGCACCGCATTCCATACAGTGAATATAGTATATCTTTATCCGCACACACTTGACATGCCTTATGAGTTGTGGACAGGGAACAAGCCCGACTTATCATATTTTCATGTCTTTGGGAGTACATGCTACATCTTGCGAGATAGAGAGTCCTTAGGAAAGTTCGACTCCCTGAGCAACGAGGGGATATTTTTAGGATATTCATCGACGAGTAGGACTTCCCGGGTTTATAATCTGGCTAGCTTTAAGGTTATGGAGTCAATAAACGTCATGATTAGAGATGATGAGCCACATACGTTTATTTCTCTTAGACCATAGTGTGAGGATGATGCACCTATGGTGACGATCCCATCCTTCCTCATGCTACCACGGTGGACCCATTCCTGTTTTAGGGGAGACACCGTCCTGGGTTCAAAAGATTCATGACCCTTCCGCTATACTTGGTGATCCTACACTAGGTGTCAAGACTCATGCTCAACTTGAAAGTGTTGTTAGCTATCTGTGCTTCACATCCCTTGTCGATCCCAAGAACGTGAAAAAAGCACTCAAGGACGAGCATTGGATTTTTGCCATATAAGAAGAGTTGCTTTAGGTTAGAAAGAACGATGTATGGGAGTTTGTCCCCCGACCTAGCGGGACTAACGTGATAGGTACAAAGTGGATTTTTAAGAATAAGGCGGATGAAAATGGTACCATAGTTCACAATAAGGCTAGGTTGGTTGCTCAAGGTTACACACAGATCGAGGGTGTAGACTTTGAGGAGACATTCGCTCCTATTGCTAGGCTTGAGTCCGTTCGCTTACTACTCGCCTTAGCATGTCATATGCACTTTAAGTTATATCAGATGGATGTCAAGAGTGCCTTTTTGAATGGCATTCTACAAGAGGAGGTTTACGTGGAACAATCAAAAGGGTTTGAAGACCCTAAGCACTCCGGACACGTCTACTATCTTGGGAAAAACTTATTTGGTTTGAAGGTCTCGCGACTTCAAGAGAGGGGGAGTAGATAAGACGTTGTTTGTGTGGAGAGAGAGTGGTGCCATTTAGGTTGTCTAAGTATATGTGGACGACATAGTCTTTGGATCCACGTGCTCTCGCCATGCTCACGCCTTTGAGGAGGAGATAAAGAGTGAGTTTGAGATGAGCATAATATGTGAGCTTACATTCTTCCTAGGTTTCCAGGTTTGTCAGCTTGAGGATGAGATATATATATATATATATATATATATATATCTCAATCCAAATATGCAAAAGACATTGTGAAGAAATTTGGTCTAGACTCCGTTAAGCACTTACGCACCCCTATAAGTACATTGAAGTATGATAGGTGGTCTTCTTTACCTATATGCTAGTTGTCCCGATATCGCCTTTAGTGTTGGAGTTTGTGCACGATACCAGACGTCCCCGAAAGAGTCACACTCATATGCTCTTAAACATCTTATCAAATATGTGAGTGGAACTCTTTCATACTTATTTGGTATTCTTTTGATACCGATGACCGTTTGTCCGCCTATTCAGATTTCGATTGGGCCGGGGATGTAGATGGTTGTAGGAGCACTCCGGGTGCGTGTTTCTATTTTGGGATTGCTCTTGTCTCTTGGATGAGCAAGAAGCAAAACTCCATATCTTTGTCTACAGTGAAGACTGAGTATATAGCCTCCAAGAGTTGTGGCACGAAACTTTTATGGATGAAGCAAATGTTGAAGGATTACGGTATTTCACAGGGCACGATGACTACTTCTTGTGATAATACGAATGTTGTATACGATTCTCATAATTCATTCCAACTTTCGCGCACAAAGCACATTAGGATACGTGAGCACTTTATTCAGGACCTAGTTGAGAAGAAGATTGTCTCCTTGAGCTTTGTGAGCACCGATCGTTAGTTAGCCGACATATGCACGAAATCTTTAGATGCACTTCGATTTGAGGATATTAGGAAATCTTTAGGAGGGGAGCCTGTAACTTGGATGTTAGGAGGGGATAATAAGTTTCTTGTGATCTTAGTTTTGCATGTTAGGAGGGGAGCCCGTAACTTGGAAAGGGTGCATGTATTATAATGTAGTTGAGCAAAACCAACACTTCATAAAATGCCATTGCCAAACAAATCTTTATTAATCAGAAATGAATTAAAAATTCAACATTGTGTTCATAAAGAAAAAGGAAAACTAGAAGTAGAATTTCTTCAAATTGGCTGCATTCCAAGCTCTAGGTATCTCCCTGCCCTCCAGCGTTTCTAAGTGATAGGCTCCTTGTAGGGCATCTTTTATCACCTTGAATGGCCCTTCCCAGTTTGGTCCTAGCTTGCCATCCGATGGTTTTACATCGTTGCCAAGAACTTTTATCAGGACATAGTCCCCAACCTGGAATGCTCTTGGATTGACCTTTTTGTTATAGTGCTTTGCTAGCTGTTGCTGGTAGGCTGCTATTTTTACCAGTCAATTCCATTCGTTCCTCAGCTAGGTCAAGTTCAATGAGTAATGCTGCTTCATTTTGGCCTTGGTCGATCAGAGTGGACCTCATGGTAGGGGGGCCAGCTTCCAAAGGGATGATTGCCTCCATCCCATACGTGAGTACGAATGGTATCTCTCCAATTGCTCGCCTTGGGGTAGTGCAGTAAGCCCACAGGATGTGGGGTAGTTTGTTTACCCATGCTCCCTTGGCTCGCTCCAAACGCTTTTTTAATCCATCAATCACTGTTTTGTTGGAGGCCTCAGCCTGTCCGTTGCTCTGAGGGTATGCCACAGAGTTGAAGTAGTGCCTAATCCTGTGGTCGCTGCAGAAACCCTGGAAGAGGCCACTCTTGATATGGGTTCCGTTGTCAGTGATGATAATATTGGGGATCCCAAAACGAGTGACGATGTTCCTCTATATGAATCTTATCATGTCCGTGTCTCTAATGTTTGCCAGTGGCTCTGCCTTTATTCATTTGGTGAAGTAGTCTGTTGTAACTAACAGATATTTGCGATTACTGACATCAGTAGGTAGAGGGCCCACGATGTCTATACCCTATTGGGCGAAAAGCCATGGGCTAGTAAGTGATTAGTAAGTGACTTCAGGTCGCTAGTCGACTGGTGAACCATAGGTGCGTGAAGTTGGCACTTTTTGCATTTTCGAGCAGACTCCAGCGTCTTTCTGCATGTAGGGCCACCAATACCCTTCTTTCATTGCTCGAAAAGCTAGCGATCTGCCCCCAATGTGACTCCCACAGATTCTCTCATGGAGTTCATGAAGGACTTTCTCCCTCGACGTCCTTTGGATGAATGCACTAGAGGTAAGGGCTAGTGAAAGATCTCTTGTACAGCCTGCCCTCAAGAGATAAGTGAAAGAGAGCAACTTTGACTCTTATCTGATGAGCGGTCTTCTTATCTGTTGGTAGTGCTCCATCCTTCAAATAACCCCTTTTGGGATCCATCCAATTGGGGGATGTCTCAATCTGGAGAACATGCCCCACGCTCGACAGCTCGTTGATACTTGACTGAGCAAGGAAATCAATCTGAATTGTCCTCTTCAAGTCGGAGTTGATCGCTGAGCTTAAGGCTGTTAGGGCATCAGCATGGCTGTTCTGTCCTTTGGGAAACTGCTGGACGCTGATGTGTTCAAAGTTGACCATCAATTCTTTCATAATGGCGAGATAGGCTGCCATCGTTTCATCTCCTGCGTTGAAATCGCCACTTATCTGGTTGGAGACCAACTGTGTGTCGCCAAATACTTGGAGTTGCTTTGCTCCGAGCGTTCGTGCCTTTTGTAGTCCCACGATCAGTGTTTCATACTCTGCGTCGTTGTTGGAGGCTTCAAATTTAAGCCTGATTCCTTGCTCGAGGGTAATCAGCATCTTCGAGGGTAATCAGCACGATGCCTACTCCTGCCCCTTTGGAATTGGAGGCTCCATCAACGAATAGTCTCCAAATGCCTGACGCTGGAGGAACATCACTATGTTGAATAGTCGATGGATGGTCGCAAGGCTGTTCTCCTATAAATTCAGCGATGTAATCAACGAGGCCCTGTCCCTTGATGGCATTCCTCGGCTGGAACTGAATGTTAAATCTCCCAAGCTCGACCGACCACTTTGAGAGTCTACTTGAGAGGTTTACTTTTCTCAGGACTGCTTTAAGAGGGTGGGATGTAAGTACGATGATTGTGTGGGCTTCGAAGTAGTGTTTTAATTTCCTTGAGGCTACCACTAGCACAAATGCGAGTTTCTCTAGTGGTAGGTATCGCACTTGGCGCCCAAAAGAGTCTTGCTCGCGTAATAGACTGGTTGCTGGATCCCCGTTTTTTCGCATACCCGTGCAGAACTTATAGCATGACTGGATACTGCAAGGTAAAGGTATAGAGAATCATTCTCTTGAGGGATTATGAGCAAGGGTGGTTTACTGAGGTAAGCTTTGCCCCCCTCCAATGTCCTCGAGCAATCCTCGTTCCACTCCACATCCTTGTTTTTCTTCAATAACTGGAAGAACGGTTGGCACCTTTCGGAAGACTTTGAGATGAACCGATTTAGGGCGGTGAGCATTCCTAGGAGCTTCTGCACGTCTCTTATTGTTCGGGGGGTTGGACCCTGTTGATAGCATCAACCTGGTCTGGGTTAACTTCAATACCTCTTTTGCTGACCAAGTACCCAAGGAATTTTCCTGACTGGACACCGAAGGAACATTTACTTGCGTTGAGCTTCATTCGGTACTTCTTGAGGATTTCGAAGGTCCTTGATAAGTCTGAGAGGTGGTCATCTTTGAGCTTGCTCTTGACGAGCATGTCATCGATGTAGACCTCCATAGTACTTCCCATTTGGTCTTTTAACATCTTGGTGACCAATCGCTGGTAAGTTGCCCTTGCGTTTTTGAGCCCAAAGGGCATAACCTTGTAGCAATGTAACCCAACTGTGGTTATAAATGCTGTTTTGTCTTGATCTGGCTCGTGCAGAAGGATCTGGTGATACCCGGAGTATGCGTCTAGGAAGCTCATCCTTTTGTGTGCTGCCGTGGTATCCACCAGCTGTTCAGTCTTTGGGGGAGGGGGGGGGGGGGGAGCTATCTTCAGGGCATGCCTTGTTGAGATCGGTGAAATCAATGCAGACTCTCCACTTTTCGTTGCTGTTAGGGACAACCACTGGGTCAGACAACCACTTGGGGAACTGGACTTCCCGTATGGATCCTGCGTCCCACAGTTTTTCAACTTCCTTTTCCACTGCCTTGGCTTTCTCCGGAGCGGTTCGACGAGCTTTCTGTGCTACTGGTTTAAAAGCTGGGTTGACGTGTGGTCGATGACAAGTGATGTTGGGATCAATTTCGGGCAACTCGTAAGGCCCCCATGCAAATACATCTAGGTTACTTCGAAGCAGGGTGACCAACTCCCTCTTTTCGCGGTCAGTAAGTGAGGTTCCAATCAGGAACTTTCTTCCATCCTAACTGCTACTGGCTGTGACTTCCTCCAGGTCCTCGACGACCCTTTTCGAGGGGAGGAGCCTGGTCTCCTCCACTCCTGGTCTCCCATACCTTAGTTGCTATTTGAAGGGCATTGGCCTCTCTTGCTCTTCGTTCTTGCTTCTAACTTCTTCAATCTTCTTCTCTGGTTTGGGATGGATGGCCGCTATAAAGCACTTTCTCGCCATCGCCTGATCTCCGTGGATCTCCACCACTCCTCGTTCAGTTACACATTTGAGCTTCTGATGGTAGGTAGAGAGGACAACCTTCATCGCGTGCAGCCATCCTCTGCCGAGGATCGCTTGGTAGGGTGAATCAATATCGATTACGAGAAATTCGATCATTTTCGAGATGTTTCTTGCCCTTACTGGCAGGACAATCTTTCCCAAGGGGACGGTTACTTTTCCAGTGAAGCCAACTAGAGGAACGGTGGCATCCTGTAGGTTGGCAACACTTAGTTTCAACTTCCTGAATAGGTCGAGATACATTACTTCGGATGAGCTACCCTGGTTGACGAGTAACCTATCAACATCGTAGTTGGCTATCCTGAGCATATTCGTCTTTGTTTCATCTTTTTTCTAGGGCTTCATAATGTGCGATACAAGCCTCTTTTTTAACCTAAGAATCTTGCAATCTTGACATGTAACAGCTTTATTGTGAAGATTGCATCATCTCTTTCAATTGGTTCCACAACTTTTCTTTGCAATGACCTTGTTATGCTTGTATCTACAAGAAACTTGCGCTAATTTCTCAGGAAACGAGTGAAACAGAGTGAGATGATAGGAAATTGGTTACGTAGGAATTGTATATGTGGAAATTATTTATACGTATTTGAGTTCAGTGGGAGAAACTGCAGTTAGAATAGAATTAGAACGACTAATTGTATCAATACGACTCTTGTAATGAAAAATAATGGCCTTAACCAATTGAGGAAATCCTATCGATTTACTCTTTATTAGAGATTCTAGCATCTAAGAGTCTCATCATCAATAAATAACATCCCTGATTCTTTTTACCCCTGAAGGTGAAGTGTCAAACCACGTAATTCATCAATGTTGTTTCCGGCTAACTGAATGTTTATTGATTAATTCCATGTACAGTGTGAGAATATAAAATATAGAAATTAACAATGTGTAATGTATGTATTTCCTCATATACCGAAGAGTTTTGCACATAAAAGTAAGTATAAAAAAAGCCTTGTAAACAATTATTTATAAGTTAAATAATAAAGAATTTACAAGTACAACAAATTGAAAAAAAATTCAAGGAAATAGAAAATATATCTAAATGCATTTGGGCATGTCTTAGTTATCTAAAATATTCATCGGGAAATGAAGGGGTGTTATGATTTATTGCCATTTCTCTAGTTATTAATGGAAAAATCGGGTTTTAGAATAGATATAAGGTTAAATAACTTGACATTTAGGTCTGATACTTATATCTTTTCTTATTTGTTTTTTGTAGGATAATACCCGGACGTTGCTTGGTGAGGAGGGGTTTTTGCCTTATGGGCACCACCATTATACACTTCACGCAGACTGCAAGCTTAATCAACGATCATTTAATTGATGTATTTGAGCATTCTTGCTGTATTTGATATGTATTTGATATATATTTCACAAATTTCATCATGTATTGAGATGAATTTCATATGTATTAAGATGAATTTTCTATTAGTGGAATTTGAGCCATTAATTTTTATTGGGCTTATTGTTTGGATGTGTAATTATATTATTGCGCACTATTTGTATTGTTGTTGAACTATTTTTGTCGTGCAAACTTTGTATTATTATTGAATTTTTATTTTTGTAAAACAGGTACGAAAAATAGTGGAAATATTGTTGATTTTTTGGGTAATATTATTTATAATAATTTTTTTCTTTGATCCAAAAATTTGGCACAGTTCAAAACTGTGCCAAAAGTGTACCAGAAATATCAAATTCTGGCACGGTTTAAAAGTGTGCCAAAAGTGTTTTTATTTGACCAAATCTGGTACACTTTTAATTCGTGCTAGAAAAAAATAGCCATTTTGGAACACTTGATTCTGGCACAGTTAAAAACCGTGCTAGATTTGATCTGGCACAGTTTTAAACCGTGGCGGATTGCTATTTTTGGTGTAGTGGTTTCGGTTAGTTTTGTACCAGAATAGCCTAAGGGGGAAATTTATAAGGGCAAATAGTTTAGCTTAATCTTAGTATTTATTTTATTTGCCACTTTGGCACATTTGGCGTATCCCATTATTAATCGACACGCGCCGACTCGATGAATCGAATCTGCAACATCTCCAAGTTCAAGACTTCTTCACATTACAAAGGTATAAATTGTTTAGGAGTTTAAATTTATTTACATTTATATTTGGGAGAGTTGTATTAAAAGTTTTTATACAAATCAAGGCAAATTTTTTAGAGTTAAAAATTAATTTTTATTGACCTCATTCAAACGATATGATAATCTTGTTCGAACGAAAAGGCAATTTCATTTGATCAATCGTTTGATCATTTCATCGAAGGAACATCCAACGAGGGTGTTCTGTTTGAATTCGTTTGAAGCTCATTGGAAGTTTGTTCTAACGAGATTGGAGTCTCGTTTTCGTTCTAACGAGATGACATTCTCGTTCGAACGAATTTCGCGGCTTCAAATTTTGTGTACGACCTATAAATACCTATTTCGAAAAGATTTTAACAGAAACTTTTGAAAAAAATGCAAATTGCATATCTATTACAAAAGTCCTCAAACTTTTTAGGTTAAAATGCGCTTTTGATTCACAAAACAACCTCCCCAATATACTAGTGGATCCTTTTGAAACCCTTAATAGTTTTATACCCGATCTATACTTGTGGAGAGAGATATCTACTGCTGACCTTATGACCCTAAGGATCACTGCTAAAAAGAAGGCTGATCGGTGGATACCGAGGGTGGACCGCCACCTGTGGACAACTCTGAATCTGAGTCGTTTTCTTTGAAAAGTTTTGTAAGTAAGCTGTCTTGTAAAACTGTCTAAAGTGATGAAAAAGGTTTTTCCCTAAAAAGGGATTTTTCCTCATATCTGTTTGTGATTGCATGCGTAGTTTCTTTTTTGTATTTGAAAAGATTATCATATGCAAACCTAATTTAATCAAATATTAAAATTTGGTAAAAATTGGATTTTTTTTTGTTTAGAGGCATTTAAATTAAATAAGTTAATCCATTAACATCATGCGCACTCTCATCATCAATGTCGCAAAATAATCCTCGAGTCTCCACTTACTCGATGATCACGCTCAATTAAGTCCTAAAGCTTTTTTTCCCATACCGAAGGCGTGTCGGCACCTCTATCGGGGTAACACTCTCTAGTGACCGACACTCACCCAAGAGAAAACGACATACTACTAACATCCCATTCATCAACATAGATTGTTTCAATTCTTTGGACTACATACCCCATGTCCCCTCGAATTCTCTAGTCTCCCTGATGATGAAAATTCACTTAAACTTGATACTAACCTCGCATAGTTAGTCACTCACTCCGAGGAGCAGCACACCAACCAAGTCACAATTCGTGCGTCTGACTAACACCTTCCATGAGATCCTTCTACGAACATAGGTTCATTCTAGGCGTCTATATATTGAGCAATCACCCAAGTATTACACCAATCCACTCACCGTGGCAAAACAACACTGTGTGCTATGTTTCCATGAGTTTTAACACTTTACAATGTCCTCAAATCATAATTCTACTTTGTAGATGGAGCCTTTAATTGACAAACTGTCCAATTAATAAGATTGCGAATCCTAAAGAAAGCGAATACTACGAGGAAACAGTGTGATTGAACGTGCAATCACAAGTACATAGAACTTGTGTAAATAAAGGGATATTTCGAATAAGGGCACACCCAATTTTCGAGCTGCAATAACCACACTAGGTTCATCCGCACTCATACTGAGTCAAGCCGAGCTATGACCAATCCGTGAACATGGAACAATATCAAACCATCAAAATTAAAAGGACACCATCCTCAACCATCGAAAACGATGGAGCACAGTCCTCGATCACTGTAACTGATGGAACACAACGAATTAGAATGAACAAACAACCATTTCGAGTGAGTCCCATTCGCATGCAACGACTATAGTTTACTTAAGGCGAACCTACGCTATATGCTCGAAGTCTACGACTCCTCCTAGGCGTTTTCAGCCGGTCCATGTATGACTATACCCGGGTTTGAGTCACAAACCATGATGAATTAGATCAAGAACCAATCGTATCCTAGGGACGATAGTAACATACAAACCTATTGTCGTTTGGGAATTCAAATGCTAGACTTCCCTCCTTAGGAATAAGGCTTCCTCCTTTTATCGTTGACGAGCGCGAGCCACTCTGGTCGACGAATGCCAACGCCTTTGTCAATGCTGACTTTGCCTACTTCTCTAGTCAACGAGATATCATAACCAACCTAACACACTCAGGTTATTGTTTACTTAATCATACCATGGTCATAACCCAAACGTCTCCTTAGGAAGTTCCCAACTAAGCAAAGCATTCACCTTATTATAACCTCCACTGACACAAGGTCATCACTGCGCCTATCTCCAGATTCTACCCAATTCAAAATTATGTGACAACCATATCGGTCGCCATTAGCACTATAAGGGTAACAATTATTACATAGGTCTATTCTTCATAATTCGTATTAGTGTGGCAGGGAATGCCAAGAATTAATCCTTACCCTTCTAGGGCTATTTTAACTTACACTGTCAATGCATGTCGATCCTAATTATGCTTCAATATCCCTTTCGGGGTGCTATTTTCAAATCTTTACTACGTCATCATCAATCTAAGTCCTAAATGCATTTACTAGTACACATCACAATCAAGTATGACACTTTCCACACTAGCCATCTTACAACAATAGGCATTGCGCCAAATCATGACACTAACCTTCACTTACCCTTAAAAGGTTACCTCACCCATTTTTATCAAGTTGGGTTACTTCACCAAGGACTACAAGATTCGGTTGCTTAGAATCTGGCCAATAACTTGATATCATTTCATAACCCTTAATACAATCATCACTTGAACATTAGCATTTTGTAATACCGAAATTAACTGGTCCCTTAAGAACACCAAGCATACCCTATGTATAAGCCTTCAAAATTCGATAATATTTCATTATCTTTGACACTCTCATCGTAAGTACACTTTACAAATTTCTCAATATCCACATCATGACTATAATATGCTTGCAAAGACACTAGTCTATAATACTCTACATATGGAGTAATTTGATAATGAACACCTCAAGGCATTACCACAAGTCGACTTCTATCTCAATGACACCACATACAATCAGTTCCATAGACACTCCAAGACCTCCTTATATCATACTTACACCGAAATATCCTCGCATTCATTCATCACTTAGGTCACTAAAATTACCACACCATTTAGATAAAAATATTATTTCCTTTTTTGTTTGAACTCTGACATAGGTCTAACCTACGTCTCTCTCCTCGAGATACCATAAGGGTTCGAAAACTCCCATCCAAATGGATGATGCCGTAAATCACATACCAAATCACAGACTGACACTACTAAGGATTCTGGTAGGATATAGGTGGTCGTGCACGACTTATAAGCCTTTAAGTCCTCACCACCGATGTCACAAGGGATCATATGTCTTAAAAGATGCATCATACTTTTTAAGACCTCATTATGGAAGACTATCCAGGGTTGAATCATGCATCACTTCATCTCATTATTGTTACACATGTAACACACTCACCATCAATGGCTCATAACTCTCACCATAACTTACGAGATACAACTTTCAATTGAAAATTACTAAGGCCCTTACTTACTAAGATAATATCCTATCGACTCAGGACGAGCACACATCCTCAAGTAATAATCAACACGACTCTCCATGCCCTCCGAGTCATCAAATGCTTATGACATGATACTACCCCATGGATCGAGTTCGCCTAGCCACATTATCGATTCTAATTGCCCTTAAGTACCTAACCAAGGTACTTAATGCATCCTTGTCGTAAACTCAATATCGCTTGGTCATGACACTCCAGTCACCTAACCTCCACCATTGACCTTAAACAATTCATGTTTCTAATTTGATGGACATTATTCACCCTTATTAACATCTTAATAGACCTTTCACATAGTCGAAGGTTGACACAAAAGCACCTCACACTAACTACCGTAGTGTTGCCACTATTGACTCGCACAAACACTCGCAAATTACTGACAAGTCTATATCACATAAGCTATTAATGGAAACTAACGTGTCCACATGCCACTTGGCAATAAATTGCCCATCGAGCTAATCTCCTTGACCCTACCGTCGAGAACACCAACCAAAACCGTCACCAATCAAGCGTGACAGATATAAAACCAACACCGACGTTAAAGATCCACTACCGACCTCATAACATCACTTTCGAAAGGAACCTTGAACCTAGAGCTCTGATACCATTTATAATGCCCCGACCTAGATTTATGGGTTACCTGTGGTCAACCAGAGCATTAGGTGTGAAGTGCAATGAGAAACCTATATAACGTTGTTCGTCAAGTTTTATTTAATTAACATTTCACTTGTTTAGTATGATATTCTAATTTAAATCAAACCATGTGAGGGACCTATGTGAAGCATCCCCGGAATCCAAGAATACAGAGCTACCAACGTAAAATAAAAAGGATACTTACCTATGCAACGCTCTTAAAATACAGAACCGCACCCAATCTGTCGTAATAAAGACGAGGGAATGAACCAAATGCCCAGTGGAAAAATACAATAATGCAATATAGAATCAAACGGTAAAAAAAGACTCTAACATGTTATATCTATGTGCACATGCAACTACCTTATATATACACAATTTATGCATGACACCAAAACGTTACTTGTCCCGATTAATTCGCTTTAATCCTAGAAAAGAGCCCCTTTTTTTACTTGACTTGACATTTATTTATTGATTTAACACACCCGGTTAAATACTTTAAACCAATACCCCTGGTCTAAGGAAAATCATTCCTTTCATCGAAATTACCCTTTTACTCATACCCAATTTACCTTAGTATTTTCATTGAAAATCACCTTTCAACACGCGCAAGCACCGTGTTAGAAGATACTTATTTTTCTTTGAAAATATTTTACAAACACACCCTTGTATTAATTATGGGTTAAACCTTCTTAGGTTTCTTAATTACCCATTTAGTTACTTCACTTCACCATTCCTTTTATTTCATGGACATTGACCAGTTTCTCGCATTACTTATCCACATTATCTTTTAACCGAAAAATTTATCAGTATTATTCAAGTTAGGTTGTCTTTTCTAATATTCACCACACATTACATTTCTTGACATGTTCC
Source organism: Sambucus nigra (assembly GCA_949130495.1). Lineage (NCBI taxonomy): Eukaryota > Viridiplantae > Streptophyta > Magnoliopsida > Dipsacales > Adoxaceae > Sambucus > Sambucus nigra. The sequence goes on along the minus strand of OX422209.1, from coordinate 184,584,617 downwards.
ACTTTTCTTATTTTATTTCCTCAAAATCTTTCAATATCCGTATACTTTAATAGGCTCCACATCGCTGGTTATGCTACCATATGCTTTAGCCAGTGATTTTGGGTCTTCCACCCCAAGGCTCCGGACCCTTCTTAATTATTCTCGGTGTCATTTGAGTCCACTTTAATGTGTTTTAACATTTTTTCAAATGTCCACACTATTCCACTTCTTACCAGCCGAAGCCAAAACCCAGGGTTTCACCCCACCTTGTGTTACTTTAAAAATCATAATTTTTTGTCCTTTGCACACTTACGCTGATTTTATTCCAAAATCACTTTCATTTCGGACTATTTTTGTAACACCATTTCCAATATTTTTATTTCATTAATATATTCCACTTTATGTAAATTTACCATTTTACCCATTTATTTCCAAACTTGTATTTTTCTCTATTTTCACAAGTGTTATTTTCCCAAAAATATTGTTAAGTTATACACACTAACTCCTCAAATGTTTTTAAACCATTAACATCTATTTTACACCATGGAGTAAAACATTTCAAGTTGAAAATGTCTTTATTCCATTACATTCTTTCTCAAAGAAATCATTGGCATGGAGACTACTTTATAAGAGAAACACCATTTTTCCTTTATTAACACCTGTAGTCTTAAGATCATACACTCAAAACATTTTCTACACTTACTTACACACTTTAAGGGCTAAATTTTTTAATTTCTTTATCCTAAGTTAAAACTCATTAAAACCTCCATTAAACTTGTTTATATGTCTATCATCAGAATACTACAAGTTTATACACACAGGAAGACGGATTTTAAATCCAAAAATCCAAGAAAACGAGTTTTTCACACGATTTACTCAAGAAATTTCATAATATTTGCAACAACATGTTTTTCAAGAATAAAGACATTTTTGATCATTCAAAACTTGAATAAATTCGTATCTTTATGAAAATCCACAAATTTTATAAGAAAACTTTAAAAGATTTGTTCACAAAATATATTTAACAAGATAAACATTATTTTTAAATATTTTATTTCATAAAATGTTTAACACCAAGTTTACTTGAAATATATCATTTTACTCAACATTCTTGAAATTCCTTCTATACCATTTTACATAAAGCTATAAGAAATACCGTCTTAAGTCATTCATGCATTATACTCCTAAATCCTACACACAAAATCAAATACTAGGGAAATAGAGCCTTAAACTTAAAGAGTAGAGTTTTTCCCACCCCAAAGGAGCTCCAATAATGGCAGGATGAAATGTAAAAGAAGATGGCAACCTCACACCTCCTTAGGTGGCCTTAAAGAGGTTGCATAGTTTTACCGTGCTTGACTCCATGAAAGCTCCAAGAAAGACCCCCTTCAGACTCCATTACTTTCACTTCTTCCTCTTCAAAAACTCCCAACAATATTTTCAAAATATTTATCTTGTTTAATAAAACCCACTTCCACCCTAAATGAAGCCTGTAAAGGAAGAATACCGTCTAGGAATAGTGTATTATGGTCGTGTCAAGGTGTAACAATGGTGGGAGAAGCTTGGGGAAGATGAAACATTCTTGAAATTAGAGAGAGGGAGAGAGGCAAATGCTGATAAGAAATGGTTGGGAAGAACCCACCATCTCCCTCTCCCAAAACCCCCCAAATAAACCCATAAAATGGTTTTAAAGACCAAGGGCAACACCCTTAACCCGTTTTGGGCAATCTGGTGGCTCCAGAGATTGACACATCATAAAATCAAGGGCCCAAAACTCGAATGCACACGGGGCAATCGAAATCTTACATTTTCTAATACGGTTGTTCGAACGAGATCACGTCTCGTTCAAACGACATATTAATGATGGGTGAAATCCTATACAGAGGTGGTTTATTGGAATACCATTAGAAGCTCGTTCAAACGAATAAGACATCTCGTTTGAACCAGAGGGACTTCATTCGAAAGAGATCCCCATCTCCTTCGAACGACACTTAACTTCCTTCGAACGATAGAATGAATCCCAAAATCCAAATTTGGCCAATTATTTCCTCGTAATTTCCACAAATGTCATAACAATATACAACTATCCTTGAATTATTCATCCAAATCCCCAAGGGTTATACATAATTTTAAATTAAACGGAGTAAGGTATAAATCTTAGGCATGGGTGTCACACTATATATCTATGAGGTACATTATGTGTTGTGAGACTTAAATTAATAATTGTAGAATTATTATTTATTTTCATAACTGTCATTGGGTGGTGTAGCTATGTGAGCTTGCGATGGCCGGCCCATCGTTGTTGAACCCCCTTTTCGGAGCTCGTGGCTTTTCGTCATTTCTAGTACTTGCTGCATTGATTAATTTCCCAATCTCGTCACCATCATTTGAGGATGTAGGTTCCAATTTATTTATTTTATTTCAGTTTATGTTTTGAGAGATGGGCGGATTTTGACTTCGGTTTTAACATGTACACCTTTAGTTATTGATTTGGATTTCTAGTTGGTTAGCTTGTGGAAGTTTGTAATTTTGATGTCACTCAGATGTCATGTATTAATGGATTATATTTTAATTATATATAATGGATGATGGGGATATATTTCCTATCAGTTGTTTTCTTGTAGAATTTTCTTATCGAACTCTTATTGAATTGTATATATCGTTTGGTTTTAATAATGCTAAGGATGGTATTTAAATTGTTATGACAAATTGTAGTCTTAAAAAAATAGACTTAATTAAACTAATTATTAAAAATTACGTGGGGTCATAACATATGTGGATGAGTCCTACCCATCTCATATGGGTAGGGGACGGGAGGACAATGTCATGTGGTGGATAAGGTGTCTCCTTTTGTGCTCGGGATGGATACAGTGTTTGTGGTGTAAGATATTAGTTGTAAGAATGCATGATTTCTATGATAGATACCCAAATTATAATTTTTATTCAATTCAAAGGAATGTTTTCATTTTTATCCAAATTCTGGAAAATAAAATATCCTAATGTCTTAATGGTAAAAGCCTTATTACCAAAAATGATTCAACTTATTAACATATGTTAATTAATCACATTAATAAAGTAACTAATGTGAAAAAGAAAACCTTCAACTCGACACTAGTTTTTTTACAAGGAAAACACATGGGGAAAAATTCTCAAGCTAAAAGGACTACTAACACTAATATTTGAAAGATTTACAAAAAGGGAAAAGTGACTTGAACTTACCATAAACTCAATATGCACAACTTACACAATTAAGTTTTCCACCTTGTAGTTGCAAGAGTGAGAACGGTTCACATTTAGTCACTTATCACATTGCAACGTGTTAAATTTGGTTTCTATTGATATTTTTGCCTTTGAACCACTTTCACATCTTTTTCAAAGTTGAAGTAAAATTTTCCCAAGAAAAAGAACCAGAAAAGGATCCCATGATCCTGAACCGACCATACCTGGGATCGTAAATCCCAAGTTTGTCTATGAAGAGCGAATCTAATTGTATTAGTGTCTATAATTGATTTCTCGTGTCTACTAATTGATAGGTCCTCATTGGTAAGTGCTACAAGATCTCTTGCATTGGAACCCAGTGGCCATTAAAATCTACTTCATAGGATTTGTGAGAATACTTTAATTGATGAGATTAGATTTGGTAGATGCATGAGAAAGCGGTATCCTATGGTCATGTGTACGCATTGAGCTAGGAGAGTAAGGAGTTGAAGTGTTCGGGATATTTTTTTTAAAAAGAAGATAATTTTTATTAGAAAGAAAGTGAAGAAAAGCCCTTCACTGGTGGCTTACAAAGCAAGTGATAGAAAAGTCTGAAATGAAACCTAATAAATATCTAGATTTTACGCCTGTGTAGGGTCTAGCTTTGAAAGCAATTTGCACGTATTCATGAACCAAATCTATAATCTTAGAAGCCTGCATATCCTCACCTTCATATTCTTTTAAATTTCGAGCACACCAAATCCTCCAACAAATGTAGCAAGGAAGAATAATTGAAAGTAATGATTTATATTTTTTTCTCTAGCGTTTAACCACCAAGACATGAGAAAACTTTTGAGGTTGGAAAAATTACTTTATACCCCATAAGTCCCATGAAGTGTTCGGGATATTAGTTCAAGTCTTGAGAGATTATAGGTTGTGCAATTAATTTACTAATTAAATGAGGATATATATATATATAGACACACATACACACATACGTTACAAGAGAGTTTGTATATATATATAGAGATAGATGTATTAATAGTTTAGAGATGAAATAAACTAGGAGTCGATTTGATAAACCTAAGAACGTATCTAATAATATGATGTTTAGAGATTTAGATGATTTGGGGTACGCTTGAGTGTACGCAGTGTCCTACTTAGTTATATGAGTTTGACATGACTTTGAGAGATAGTAAACCTAATAAAGATTAAAATCCAATAATGTGGGGATTTGGATTTTTTGGGTACGCTTGAGTGCATGCATTATCATATATATATATATATATATATATATATATATATTCTGTTGATTATGTGAACATACTTTTAATCGTGGTGAACCTATCGATTTAGGTTTCGTATTCGGCATCGGGACTGTGTACCATGCTCAGACTGAGATGTTCAGGATGTAGTTTAGGTCATTATTTTAGTTTATTCATTCAGGGGTGTCACCCCTTCGTGATGAGAGAAGGTTGGTTGACTGAATTCATTTGTCAGGTTGGGTATGGGGTCATTTGTGGTTCTATTGCATAGTGATCGCCTCCTTATTTTTGTGTGTTTTGCTTAAGACCATTAGGTGCTGGATTCCTACAGACTTATCGATAGAGGCATGAGATGGACACCGTAGGTAGTGACATTCGTGTAACGCAATAACTATTGAGAAAAGAACTAATATAGTATAATGATAGACAATTGATAATGAACCCTATGGTATGTATAATACATTATGTGCTCTATTTGTATTCTTGGGGGTGATATTACGGTGGTTGGTACCTGTGTTGTATTCTTACATGTGTAGTTTGTTACATCTTCTTTAGGATACATATTTATTATTTATCCTTTATTGTAGTTTGGAGAAAAACAAGTTTAATTAAAAGATATTAAAAATAGAGAGAACATTACTTTTATGAGACTGCGAATATTTTAATGAAAATACATATGTAGGACTTGTGATGAAATACTGTTTGGGTAATTAGTAGCATTCCATTTCAATTGTTCGTTACGTGATTGTACTTAATTATCTAGAGATAGATACTTTTAGCATCCATTACCTTGGGTTGGTACATGCGTTTAGTACTTAAAGTTGGGTGAGAAGTGAGGTGTTCATTGCATATGAGCGTCGAAGAGTGGAATGTTTATTGTAAATTAGTCGCATGATTTGTATTGATATATTGGAGATATTCTTGCTACTTTAGGGCGCTGACCCAAATTTGTAAAATGTTTCCCCCCAGGAATTATTGTTGTATATACAAGTTGTTGCGATACAGCTTGGTATCCATAGAGTTGGAGCTGTTGGTTCATTGTAATGGTTCATATGCATTCAAGAGTTGAATTCAAAGGACTTTTTGGTTATACTCTATTTTATTTAGTTGAATAATTTATAACAAAATATTTGATTTAGTGGATTCATTTATTGGAGTTCAGTTATCCTTCTTGTAATCGTTTGTTGAGTTTTATAGTAGATGGATTTTATTTATTGTAGTTTTTGGTCTATCAATGATGCTTAGAATGATATTAATTGCGGAATAAGTGAACAATCCAAAACACCAAGTGGTATAAGGAAAAACCCACTAAAATGAATAAACCTTGTATTGAATTGAACTATAGAAACTAACGACTTACAATCATATAATGCGCTAATTGAATATCCACTCTTACGCATGATATCTTTCGTAAAAAGCACCAAATATTGTAGAATGCTACACAACCGTGATCGGTTATGTCTTCGACTAATGTCTTCAAATATTTACCCTAAAACTAAGTTATTCTATTAAAGTTAAAGATGGACATTGTTGAGAAGCCACCAAATGCATAAGTACCATTTTTACAAATGTCAGTGATTCTAAAGGTTTTAAAAGTGTTGAAAATTACTTTGTCTTACTAAAAAATTTATAATATATTTTTGCGATATTTACACAACTCTTTCAAGAACAAACATATAGATTTATTTGATTAAGAATAAAGGTGGAAATGTTTTAAGCTTTAATAGGAGTCTTGATCAATGTTTGAAAACAAACATCTTAAAAATAAAAAAGAGATAAGTGAAAAAGAAAACTATGGTTTTAATTTCTAGAGTGTTTAAACTAAAGAACTTATTTCTTTCGAAAATTTCTCTTGAACAAATATTTTTTTCACTCCAAGAAAAGTTGTCAAATAATTTTCTCTCTGGAGTTTTTTGGCTAAGATTATGATAATGAGGTTATTCTATTCACTTATGTGAACATTAAAATCCCATACGCATGTTACATTCGCGCCACATGTGAAATGTCACCCGGTGCCCGAAAACCCACAAGAAGACCTAGAAAAATCCCCCAAAGGAATACAAGTGACCAATAAAAAGGTTGAATAAAAAGAGAAACAAAAAATAAATACTAATTGGTGAAATCTCTATTTTTAATTGATAAATTAAATGGTCTTTACATTAGCCAATAGAAGTTTTCCCCCGACATTATAAAGGGGGGTAGTAAAATTTTGTTAAAAAGGAAAAAGGTCCAACACTATTTCGAATGCCCCTTTAAAATCATTTGAAACTTATTTGGATCCTCGAATGTTATTTTGGAGTCGAAGACAAATATTTTTTAATGAAACCTATGCCCCAATAAAAATTTAACAGCACACACTTAGGTACATGTTTTGTACCCTTATTAGTAGGTGTTTATCCGTTGGAACAATTGGATTAAAAGATATTAGTTTGGCTCCCACATTTTACATCACTTACACTAGGATTCTAGTTTGGACATATATGTAATTAAAAACGTAAATTAACTCACCGTATTTACTTTCAAGACAGATTTATTTACAACCCCCTATATGCAAAGGTATAACTTTGCATGCACTGGATATAAACTTATTGTACATAAAACATAAAATGGATCACTGTAGTAATTAAAACCCGGTCCTTTCTCAGTGCCTTGTGCAAAAGAGTAAAACTTATACGCATCGTATATAACACTGCCTATTACAACCTTTTTTTTTATATATTATTAAGCTTGGTCCTTTTCTAGGACACTGTATGCAAAGGAACTTTGCATACATTGTACATAAAACTACTTGTACTTAAAATCAACCTAAATCAACATAGTAATAAAAGACTTGTCCATTTACAACCCTTATATACAAAGGTACAACTTTAATTACTATGTAAATGAATGAGTATTTAATTAATATGTTATGTTGGGTTGATTTTAGGTACAAGTAGTTTTATGTACACTGTATACAAAGTTGAATACATGGTGCTGGAAAAGAACCCGACTTAAAAATACCAATCTCACAGAAAATCTCTTGTATTTAGACGTACCTTATATTTTTGAGATCATCTAAGTCTACTCAATGCTCTTCCAAATTCTAGGTTGACCATTGCTCACCTTTTAATGAGAGGCTAACAATACGAATTATATGAATTTATGAAAACAAATTTTCCATATGTTGGATTCCCCCTAACCAATTTATTTAGGGAAAATATGGCTCCAACATGACCTTCCCTAGTTATGGTAAAGTAAGCTTCCTATCATACTACGGTATAAGGTAGAATCGATGGATTTACCATTCTCATCTTTAGAGATTTTGACAAAAGTGCTTATAGGAGTTTTAGCTTCTTTTGCTGTTTCTAGGCCAAACTTCTTGACAATCTCTAAAGCGTATTTGGATTGTGATACAAATAAGCCATTTGAATTTTGTTTAACTTGGATCCCTAAGAAGAATTGTAACTCCTCCATAAGTGACATTTGAAATTCTTTGTGCATAATGTCCGAGAAGATCTTAACTTCTAAAGGGGAGGTGGATCCAAAAATGATATCGTCAACATAAACTTGGCGTATGGTAATATTGTTGTCAAAATGTTTGATAAATAAGGTTTTATCATTCCCTCCTCTCCTAAAATTGTTGTCTAAAAAAAAGGTGGATAGATGTTCATACCAAGCTTTAGGAACTTGTTTAAACATATAAAGAGATTTTTTAAGACGATAGACATAATTTGGATGGTGAAGGTCAATGAACCCTTTGGGATGTTCTACGTAGATCTCCTTAGTCAAGATGCCATTAAGGAAAGCAAATTTAACATCCATTTGATACAGTGTGAAATGAAAATGACAAGCTATTGCAAAAAGTAAGCGAATAGACTCGAGGCGAGCGACAGGAGAAAAAGTTTCCTCAAAATCTATTCCTTCAATCTGAGAGTAGCCCTGGGTAACTAATATAGCTTTATTCCGAATAATCATCCCTGATTCATCAGTTTTATTTTTAAATATCCAATGTGTGCTGATAACCCTTTTATTTTTGGGCCTGAGTACAAGATACCGTACATCATGAATGACAAATTGAAGAAGTTACTCAAGCATAGAACTTATCCACAAAATGTCATTCAAGGCTTCAGTTAAAGTCTTTGACTCAATAAGATACACAAAGCATGAAAAATGAGCAAATGTTACGAAGTTGAGATCTTGTACGAATAGGCTCAATAGGATTACCAGCTACACTATCTAAAGGATGATATTTGGGAACCCAGTTAGGTACTTCAGGGGTCTCAGTTGGTAAGGATTCATCTATTTCTAGAGAATCATAATTTAAAATGTTTTTGGATTCATTCACTATAGCTGGTTCTTTGATCTTACTTTCTACATTAGTGTCACTTATAACCAAATTAATGGATTCCATCATGGTTTTAGTACGAATATTATAAACAAGGTAGGCTCTACTATTTGTAGAATATCATAAGAAAATAGATTTATCTCCTCTGGTTTCGAATTTAGACAGATGTTCTCTGTCCTTACAGACATAATAGGTGCTACCAAAGTTTCTAAAGTATTTTAGGTTAGGTTTCTTGCCATACCAAAAGCTCATAGGATGTTTGTTTGGTATTTTTCCCTAAGTAGCACGATTGATCACATGACAGGGTGTACAAATGGATTCTACCCAAAAATATTTAGCTAGATTCTTCACATGAATCATCACACGGGCGATTTCTTGAAGAGTGTAATTTTTATGCTCAACAATTCCACTTTATTGAGGTGTCTTAGGTGCACTAAATTCATGTTTGTAACCATTATAGTCACAGTAATCAATGACACCTGAATCTATAAATTCTCCTCCTCTATCACTACAAATTCTATCTACTTGGGAATCCTTTTCATTTTCTAAACGAACTAAGATTTTTAAAAACTTACGAAAAGTTTTTGACTTGTGTTTTAAAAAGGCGACCTAGGTAAATCGAGTGAAGTCATCAACCATAACTAAGATATAACTGTTGCCACAAAGACTAACAATACGAGAAGGACCCATTAGGTCCATATGGGTGAGTTTTAGAGGTTTAGTGGATAGAACTTCTTTAACTTTCTTGTGGGGAGCCTTAATAATTTTTCCTTCTTGACAAGGACCACATATGATTCTTGAAATAGGCTTGATCTTAAGAAGACCTATAACTATTTCTTAGGAGCAAAATTTGCTGATAGTATCATAGTTAATGTGACCCAAACTATTATGCCATATCTCATTGTCATCCATTCTGGAAATGTTACAAACCTCTGTACTTGGATTGACTGTGTAATAGTTATTTGGAGTACATGGTCCTGTAATAATGCAATCACCTTTTTCATTTAAAATTTTACAATTGTTCTTTGAAAAGGTGATAATATGGTTGAAGTCACAAAACTATGATATACTTAGTAAATTGGCTTTGAGACCTTTTTACCAAGAGAATATCTTCAAGAATGGGTAATCCTTCTTCATGGAGAATTCCTTTACCAATGATCTGGGCTAAAACACCATCTCCAAATAAGACTTTTCCTCCGGAGAAGTTAGTTTTGTTTGAAAGTTTGGAATCGTCCCCTATCATATGTTTGGAACATTCAAAGTCTAAATACCATCCAAATGCTGTGTGTTCGGCTTTAAAAGCACTGCTCACAATATTGCATTTCAACTGGGGTAATAGATCATTTTTTTTGACCCAAATTGCTCTAGTTTTCAATTTGCACTTCTTAGCTTGTATTTGATAAAACTTGTGAGCTTCTGTCTTTTCTTTAAAATATTTTTGTGCAAGTTTATGAGTATTATAGACAGTTTGAGCAATTGGTTTAGAAAAGAATATAGGATTCCTTCTTGTTGATGATCTTTTAGTATTAGTCCTTCTCTTTCTGTTTTGATAGTTAGAATTCTTATCTGGCTGTCTAGGAAGGACATAGTTGTTTCAGCTTCTCCTAGAATAATTAAAGTTATGGTAAACATGTGAGTTATAGACTGGATTACATTGATGTTTGGAATAGTAACCATCAAGGTAATGTCCATAGACATCATAATATGAGCAATAAAGATGTCACGTAGAACTCATAACCTTAGGAAAACTGTTATTCGAAGGCTTATCTAGGTTTTGAGCTCTAGTCTTGTTCCTAGGTTGCCCAAGATGGAATGACGAATCAGCTTATCGAATAGGGGGCAGACGTATTTAGCCTTATGCTCAATATTATGCTTAGAGTTACATGATTCAACAATGTCTAACTTTTGTTGTTTTATATCAAACTCATTTTTAAAACTTTTAAAGTTTGGACAAGTTTTAATAGGTCTTTTGCCACCAACCACAAACTTTATTTTTTCAAAGTTTTTAGTTTGTGTCTTAGAGTTGGAACAAAATCCTATTCGAGTTCTGTCATCAGAATTGGTTTTACTTTCAGTAACACAGTCTTCAAAACAATTAGAATTATTTTCAAATTTTGCAATTTTTTTGAAGAGTGTTGATGTCTTTTCTTTTGTTTGTTCCAATTCTAACAACATTCCTTTGTATTTCTTTTCCAGAATTTCATTTGAGTCAGACAATTCTTTAAGTTTTTGTTCAAAATTTTTGGTTTCATTCTCATGAGTTTGACATTGAGTAGTATACTATTCAGCATTCTGTTTGATCATATGACTTAGGGTTTCTATCTTCTTGGTAAGATCTTTGACAATCTTTTCGAGTTTAGTGCTTTTTTGAGAGTTTTTGTGTATAGTGTGTGAATGTCAGGAAGGTCATCGTTATCGGAGTCACTAAGTGTGCAGTGTCCCCTAGCGATTCATTTTTAGGACTCACACTCCCATTGATATCAATAATAGATCGTTCCCTTTGACTCACACACACGATATTTGAAGCATTATCAGCATTCTCAAGCAATAAGGTAGATAAACCAGTAGGCATAGTATCTGTTAACATATCATGATAAGATTCCTCATCATCAGTGTATATTATCTTAGCAGAGAATGACATACAAGGGTCCAAAGTGTTAGATGACTCAGGTTCATGATTTTCAGATTCACTTGAGTCATTCTAAGTCTTGCATAGATGAGCCCTATTATGTTTGTGAATTTTTTCTAAGTTAACTCTACAGTCACTAGCCATGTGTCCTAACTTTCCATATCTATAGAATTTAACATTTTTAAGGTCTCTCTCAGGTCTCTTGTGATTATTAGTCTGGTGTTTGTCTTGTCTTCTCTCATGAGGCCTATTATTATATTGGTTTGGATAAGTAGGTTTGCCTTGCCTTTTTGCTATTTTATTTCAAAAGTTCACAATTTTCTTAAACTGCTTAGACATCAAGGCAAGCTGATTATCCAGACTCTCTAAATTACAGTTCTCATCAGAGTCTAAGTCAATGTCAGGTATACTAAGTTCAGGTGTGGTAAACTTAGATGAAAAAACAAGATTGGAAGCAGACTGTCTCTTTTGGGGCTGGGTTAATTATTTCTTAAATTCTATTTCCATTTCCACAGTTCTCAATTTTCTACTGAGGAGTTCAGGTGTGAGATTTTGATCATCCATCTCCTCAATTGCATATCTTTTATTATCAAATTTCCATGGAAGTGATCTTAGTATTTTAGAGACAATTTCCTTTCTATCATATACAATCCCATTGGCATGCAATTTGGTCACAATGTTTGTCAATCTAATATAAAAGTCATCAAATGACTCAGTCTCAGTCATGACCAAGGAGTTGTATTGTTGGATTAACATTTGTGTTTTAGCATCTTTAACTCTAGTGTCACCCTTATGTACAGTCACTAGGGTGTCCCATGCTTCCTTAGAGGTAGTACATAATGATATACTCTTAAATTCGTGTTTGTTGATAGACATGAATATGGCCTTTTTGCCTTTGTTATCGTTATTGGAAGTATGTTTCTCTTATTTAGTGAATTCACTTAGTAACTTTCCAATCCTCATAGTACTTCCTTCAACGGCTGGTTTAGTAGGAAAAGTATAACCATTTTCAATATCATCCCAGATAACATCTCCCAATGTCCCTTGGATGAAAGCAACCATCCTTACCTTCCAGTAAGGAAAATTGGTTCCATCAAAGAGAGGGGGCTTGGACAGGTTACCTAGTCTCTCAAATTTCTCGTCCATAATTTGTTTTGAGAAAACAATTTTAGAAACACAAGATCTAAAGAATTTTGAAAAACCAATGCTCTGATACCAATTTAAAAAGTGCCACTTAAGTCGTTTAATACAAGATTAAACTATCTAAATGACTCTGAATAATTTGTTGAAGAAACTCTTTTCTTAAAACAATTTTTTTAACACAAGATGTGTAAAACAGTATGAACGAGTTATTTGAGGTATAGGTTTACCAGTTTTGAAAACCAAAACTTATAAAGAAATCAAATCAAAACAGCCTCAAGAAAGGGATAAGAGGAAGAGGAAGTATACAAGTACAATTTTTAACATGGTAAAACCCCACCCAATTAGGGAAACATCCACGGAGGTCTCTACACCTCAAAAGTAAAAATCCACTAAAATAGAGTAACATGTTAACTATATAACAATCAAGACACACAATGAAGCCTAAACTAAGTTCATAAATCATACCAACTCCTCCGGCATTTTCTAACTTATCCCAAGGATATGATGTTGTTGATGTTCTCTCAGCTACTCCACTCCTTTTAGCTTTTCGTCGACTCAATATGTTCAGAATCTATCTACCAACACTGTTTACTGTTGTAGTGTGAAAGTGTAAGTGGTGATGTGCTCTAAATCACATGAATGCAACCCACACACACTCATTATAGACCAAATGATTATCAAATTACAAACAAATTCTAAAATACAATGAAGATTTCTAAAATCAGTTTGATCAAAACTCAAGACTTTGGATCTTTCAATTTATCCACAGATCAAGAGGGAATCTTGCTATACAAAAGAGCCAAGATCCTAAACACTTTCCTTATTAAAAAATATTTACAAATATTTCATAAAATGTGAAATAATTGAATGTGTAAATCCCTAATCATGATCTTAACTAGATCTAAGTCTGAGTACTCTCAAAAGATGAAATCAGAAATGATTTTGATGGTTTAGGGTTTGAACAAAACATAACAATTTAAAACAACCAACATAAATGAGATTTCTCGAAAGAAGAAATCAAAACCAATAATATAAACGTGAAGTGTATCACAGACTCACAAATCTCAGATTTCTATGAAAGAAAATAAAATTTGGAAAAACGTGACTGGTTGGACAAGAGATTAAGAATAAGAGAGGATGGATCTTCTCAAATCTAGAACTAACTCAACTCTAAAAACTATTGTCAGGTGAGATTTGGCCGTAGTTAGGTTAGGGTTTGTATTTTCTCTCTCTCTCTCTCTCCTCTTTTTTTTCCTAAAAAATGAGGTGAGCCAAAAATTAGAATCAAAAGCACGAAGTCTCCTTTTATACACGGAAGAGAAGTCTCTAAAAGATCTCAAGCAAATGAACGATCAGGATTTGATCGAAGGAAATCTAACGGCTACCAATGCACCGCGATTATAAAAACTCTGATTGGTTTAAATGTAAACACAGGGATCTGGTAAAAATGCATGAAGGCCATAGATTAAAATGACCCAAGGGTTCTCAATCACTCTCAAGAATGTGAGTGTAAAGAAACACAGGTCCAACCGATATAAGTGCAACACATGTAAGGCTGAGATGTCTTAAAAAATGCGTGTTTTAGGTTTTCCAGAAATACAAATTTTACCCACAATATTATCTAGCACTTTCGGTTTCTACCCAAGACAAGTTTTAACAACTTTGATTTATTACAAAACAGCCCACAACATTTGTAAAAACCAATTTTAAGTTTTTAATTTTTTTTTTAAAAAATCTTAAAAATTATTATGAATATCCTAAAAATTATGGAAAAATTATTTTAATGGGATTAATTCACGCACACCCATATTATGAATAATGCAACACATGAATGCAATCCTAGGTAAGGTGTTGGTGTTCTACCTTTAGGAACAATTTGAGGAATTCAAAATGAAGAGTCTGAAGGCTTTTTGGTCAAACTAGGATATGACTCAATTTTGTCACTATTTTCAAACTAGATGAGCACCTACATAATATTAATTCAAGTGAGTCAAAGATATAAGGTGCTTCAGGAGGTCCTTTAATAGAGTTTTCAAGGCTCTTAAAAGTTCAAAACGACATAGTTTTGATAAAGGACGAATTACCTAAATATAAGCAATAAGTGTTAGAGTTTGTGTCCCCAAAACCGAAATGGATGAAAAATACCCAATTAAAATCCCTTGTTAGATTGTAAAAAGGTTTTCTTTCAAATTCAAGTTAGGGTAATTAATACAAAGCCTAAGGTATATGTGACAAACTGTTACCAAGTAGATTATACCAAATTTTATCTTCAATGATTAGGTGAAATAATAAAAGTATGAAAAGGCAAACAGTAAAGCACAACACCAAGGCATATGAGGAAAACCCACAACGGGAAAAAATCTCTGAACGGAAGAAAGAAAAATTCAATATAGTAGAGTTTTACAATTAGAAGATATATATTTACAACCTCACCATACTATGACCGACTTGACACTCTTTCACACCTTATCCTCTGTAGAGAGCGCTGACAACTGAAGAACGTTGCACAACCGTCATCAATTTTGGTTTGCAACCAATGTAATCAAGTCTTATGCTAATAAATTATCCTTTTAAAGTTTGAAGAAAACTTTGTGTTACAAATCTTGGATCAAAGATGAGAAACTTGAATAAGTGTAGTAACACTTTTTAGATTTGTGATGAACCTAAAGTAAAAGTATATTTGAAAATGATGGCTTAAATCACAAAATATATTTTTAAGATAAATAAAATCTAATAATAATACAAGAACATATAATAAATATATTTGTTCAAGGTATAAAAATATTTTAAATAAAATTTTTTTTACTTCAAAATATTTTTAGACTTCATAAGTACTTGAAATTAAAATATCTTAAGAATATATTGAAGAGAAAAATAAGATTTAAAACTGGGAAGAATACTATATTTCTCAAAAATATTTTTCTATCCTAAAATGATTCTTGTGCAAAGAAAGATTTAGATAAAATATTTTTTCCATAAAGAGATAACAAAATCACACTTCACACACACTTGCAAAAATGAAGTCTAACCCACTTATATATAACATACAAGCCTGCAAGATAAGCTCTTTTTTTTGTTTGGGGTTGGGGTTGGGGTGTAGGTAAGTAGACTTACATGAGGTGGTAAGTTATATAAAGTATAAAAGATGGTCAAATCTTTAGTGTTGCACGAGTACCAAGAGAGATGTGCACAATCTATTGTAAAAAGTAGCTTTTTGCACCAGACTGACACTTTTTGTGGGAGCATTGCAGTGAGGATCTTCCTCATTGGGGAGAAACTTCTGCTACAATACAAGGCAAACATAAATAGAAATATCTAGAACCTGGCGCGATCTGTAAAAATTTGTCAGTGCAACGAAGGAAATCCTGGCTATGGCGAAAGCTCTGCGATAGTCACCATAGCCATACAAAATGCAAAACATAAGATTTTGAAAAGAGTTTTATTTATAGTTCATATAAAGTTCAAAGATTCATATCAAGCACATAAACACATGCCAAGAAATATTTTTATAAGAGAAGAACTAGTGTGATAAAATGTACGTGAGCCTAAGTGTCCATTTACCTTACTAATAGTAATATAAAAGGATGCACATGGAGGGTAAAGCCCCATTTAAATGATTTGTATGATGCTTTGACAGAAAGACCTCAAGGACAAGAATCAAAGAATATTTAGTCAATGGAATAAACATTCTAGACTATTTGGGGGCACATGAGTATATTGCATACTCTTACAAAGTCCATGCTTCACATCCCGTGACCATAGGTTTCTCCACCACTATTCCATCCATCAACATCGTGACCATCCTAAGTTGTAGGACCAAACTCTTTGAAAACACTAGTTATCCCAATCCCACTTAAAGTATCTATATATATGTGTCTAAGGAAGTGGTTTAAGATGCATAACACACCTTAAGGGTTGGAAAGAGAGAGATAGAGATATAGATAGGAAAATACTATTAATATTTTTTGAAGGGGTGAGGGAAGAGAGAGTTATTTCTATCACAAATCATTAAATTTTCATCTAAGTGAGTTACCACACATAAGGCTTACTTTGGGGAGATTATATACTAGACTATTCAAGGCATTCAATAAGGTCTTAAAGAAGTAAGTAAATAAATATCTTCATCTTTTACATAAAGTATTTGTTATTGTTCGGATCTATAAGATCTGCAAAGATATCATGATTCAAACTCTAGGTTTAAGATTTAGACATAGTTTTTCTTTTTCTTTCTAATTCATGATGAATCAAAGTTCTTAAGGAAATACTTATTTTTTATTGTATTAAACCCTAACACTTGGTATCAGATCTCGGTTATAGATTGGTCATGCTTTAAAAAGGTCTATGTTGTCCACCGATGAAATCCTAGGTTGTATGTTAGAGAATATGTTCATGGATGTAGTGTTTTGTACTAATATGATTCTATAGTATTTTATTACTCCCTCCAATATGATCACATGTTATGTAATGTAATGGATCCTATAATGGTTTACCTTTAGTTATTTTTCCTAGATTCGATTTGGTTGTAATAAGTCGGATATTTTTAATTATTGGAAACATTGATGTAAATGAGGAGTTTGTGAGGGGATGTAATATTTTTTAATTTTGTAATCTAACATTTTAATGGGTTCTAATCGTGGTGGAAGATCCATGAATTTTGGTAGCATTTATATCAAAATTAGAGACCTTTAATGGAGTTTTCAAGGTTGTTAGAAGGTTAAAATGATGTAGTTTTGATACAAAAGGAAGGACACTAAAAATTAAAGAAGAATACCACACTCCACACCCCATGACCATAGGTTTCACCACCATGATCGCGACATGCACTGCACGACCACATGTTTCATCACGGTGATCACGACCATCCACCCTGCGATCGTGGCTTTATATGTGATGCATGGGCAATTTGCAATGATTTGTGACTCAAACTCTTCCAGGACCTATTTCGTGATGGAGTCTTCTTCAAAAGAGTTTGGATCCAAAAGGACTTTAGTCAAGGAGGAATTCTTTGCCATGATGGAAGTAGACTTAGTTTCCTTTATGATATATAATTAATTATGATTCTAATTGATTATATCTTTATCATCTCATATTGAATTATTGTATAATTTTGTGAGACGATTAATAATTTAATTAAGAACCACATTTTATGGACAATATGAATTTAATTATAAGATCGTCCCAAATTACGATTTTTCTGGAAAATAATATTTATTATTTTCTATAATTGAATTTAATTAAGTAATTAATTTAAGGTATAAATTAAGTTATGGTCTTCAGATTTTATTTGAATGGAAAATGATTTTATTTTTAAAAAAATTAAAAATAAACAGACCGAGTAATTTAATTTAAGTAATTGAAAATTGCCGGTGATTTACTTCAAGGATTTAGAAGTGAACAAATATTTTTTATAAATACCCTTAAATTTAAAATGTTATATGGGAGAGGGGTTTCAATATAACCCCCAAAGCCTCCATATGTTTTTAAGAAGGTGATACGAATAGTTTCTTGGTTTAGCATTGCCTTTTCTCCTCAACGATATCTCAATATTCTTAAAACTCGTTGTAAGGACATAATTTTATAAATGTCCAGGGTAGAATCTAGGAATTTCTATTTTTCCTAGATCACAATTTGTATGCCTGATACCGCTACATTTATCACGTCATCACGATCATCCACGACGACCTTTATCCGAATCCATGCATCCATCATCTTCACACGTGCATCATGCTACATGCGACGTGCTGCTCAACTGTTTCCCACTACTCCACTACACAATATTGGTAAAATGATTTAATGGAGTTGTTTATATTTGCATAAATATTTGGAAAATTTTTCAGAAAATATTTTTTCGAAGTCTGAATTATTTTTATCAAAAGCAATTTTTTTTGTAAGTGTAGAAGTGGAGTGCCTCGATCAACGAGCTCATTTAAATGAGCTAGCACTATCGTTCGAGCGAGATCAGCATCTCGCGCGAAGTCGTTCGAACGACACGTGTCCTTCGTTCGAGCGAGATGCCTATCTCGTTCGAGCGCCATCGTCATCTCGATTTTCGTATAAATACCAGTGTTGCTTCTACACATTTTTCAAGTCTTTTTCTAACACGATTTCTATAAAAAACTGCCCAAAAAATAGACTTCACTTTTTAAGATTTTATACCTTGCTTATTCACATAAACACTCCCATCTATGTATGTGAATCATTAATCCTTCATGAGGATCGTTTTTACTCATCTGGAGTAATTTTGTGGAGGATCCGTCTTCTTCTCTACTGCTGCCTACCTAGAGTTCCCGAGGGAGATTCCAGCCAAGACATAGAAACCGACGCCTGAGGGTATTTCTTTATCACTCTTATTTTCATTGTAATTCGTGTAATCGTTTTTACAAATTGTAGTGAAAATAAAAAGGTTTTGCCCCTTTGGGGGATTTTTCCTCATTTGTATGTTTCGTTTGTGATTGACTGTTCTTGTATGTTCATATTGATTTCAATCACACCTAGATGCATGATTTTAGGATTTAATTAAAAAACTGAATTTAAGTAAATAATTTCTGTATTTGAATGCACGCGCACTCTTCAAATTGATATCAGATCCAATTACACAATTATACCGTGTAATTTTTCCCAAATTTTTTCTAAGATATCAACTTTCTGAAAAAATTGATTTTTGAAAAAAGGGCATGTTCAATGGAGAAATTATATAATAAAATGCCATATTTTGACGGGACTAATTATGCTTACTAGAAAGCCCACATGAAATCTGCTTTAAAAGCCATTGATGAAAGAGTCTCGATTTTGGTTGAAAAAGGGTGGACACCTCCCTCCATCACTGTTGAGAACGTGACTAGTTTAAAATATGTCACTGCTTGGACTGAAGAAGAATTTAAATGGTCATCTTTTAATTCTAAGGGTTTAAGTTCTATTTCTGGATCTATCACACCTGACGAGTTCCGACGCATAATGACGTGCACCACGTCAAAAGAGGCATGGGATGTTTTACAACTTACCCATGAAGGAACTAATGCTGTGAAAGAGTCTAAACTGCAAAATTTGACAACTCAATTTGAAACCATCACCATGCTTGAGATTGAATGTTTTGATGAATTTTATGCTAGGTTGTCTGATATTATAAACACTAGCTTTAATCTTGGTGAACACATTCCTAATGCTAGAGTTGTTAAAAAGATCCTTAGATCACTGCCTAAGCGTTTTATCCCTAAAGTCACTGTGCTAAATTCTATGGGTAATTTAAACACGCTTAAATTGGAGGAACTTGTAGGAGACTTACAAACGTATGAAATCAATATGTTTCCTAAATCTGTCAAGCCTAAAGATAAGGGAATTGCACTTAATGCCCAGGAGAGAAAGAGTGAGGGGTCGGTAAGAAAGAGGGTAGAGTCATCTAGAAAAAGGGAGATAGAAACGTCAGATTCTGAGTGTGACTTTGATTTAGATGATTTGGCCCTGTTTGCTAAAAATTTCAAGAAAATTCTCAAATTCAAGAAAAATGGTAATTTCAAAGATAAAAAGAATTTTGAGAAAAAATAAATTTGAAAAGAAAAATGAAAAAGATTTTAAAGACCCTCCTAAGAAAGACAGTGAGAGATGCTATGAGTGCGACAGTAAGGGTCATAGAGCTTTTGAGTGTGCTACTAGGCTGAATAGACTAGCAAAAGAAAAGGGCAAAGTTGTCCTTAATGCTACCCTTAGTGACGATAGTGAGGTCGAGTCGATGGACTCTGGAGATGAGTCACCACAGGAATGTAACTTCACCGCATTCATAGCTAGTCATGTGAGTATTACTAGTGCTCCTCACAACGATGAGGATGCTGCTTCACAGGGACACCTCGACAGTGAGAGCGATGTGAGTGAGGGGGAGGATGATGCAAGTGAGAGCGAGAGTAATCTTCAACCCGCCTATGCTGAGTTATATAATGAGTCATTTAAAACCAAAAAGCGTAACAAAGATTTAGTTCTTAGGATCACCGCGTTAGAGGAACATTTAGTAGAAGCAAGAGAGAGAGAGAGTCCTCCACCTGCGCTGCCTTGAGAGAGAGAGAGTCTGCCTGTGTTGAGAGAGAAAGTTTGTTTAGAGAGAGAGAAAGACTGCTTGGAGAGAGAGAGAGAGTGGTTTTGAGAAAAAGAAAGGGGACTTGACTAAACAAGTGGCTAGTCTTACGAGTGAGATCCATTCCTCCCTGGAGACTTGAAAGAAACTTGAAGCCCTTGTTTCCCACCTTTCTCATGATCTTGAGAGAGCATGGGAAGTCAAGGTTCAAATCGAGGACATATCATGAAAAATGGGAAAAATGCTCCTTGATTCGGCTTTAGGTTTTGGTGATAGGCAGTGAATAGGTTATGATGGTGCCTCCACGTCCAAAATTGCACCTGGACCAGTTCCTGAGTTTACTACGACTACATATGGCCATCGTCAAAATCCACGAAGAAGAGTTTGACCAAGAAAAGCAAACCCAGCTCTGCCTAAGACTGTTTTCTTTTGTACGTACTGTAAAAGAAATGGCCAACTCAGGGAGTTTTGCTATAGTTTGGGTCGAATACGACATACTACTGCTCCACCACATCGTACTGATGATTTTTCCAGTCTGAGAGAGCGTGTTGAGTTTTTATCTGCCACATCATAGAGTTTAATGGAGGAATTTCGACGAATGTCTTTTCCATCAGTGAATGCTTCCCGCATCCTGGCTAAAGCCAATAACAACAAGGGTAAAAAAAAGGTTAACACTTCTTGGGTACCTAAGAAAGACGAAAAGGCCCTTGTTATTCATGTCTCTCTCAAAGCACATATTACCTCACAGTGGTATTTTGATAGTGGGTGCTCCAGACATATGACAGGTGATGTCTCATTTCTTACCTACCTAGAGGAGTATAAGGAAGGTAGAGTCACCTTTGTAGACAGGAGAAAGTATAGCATTGTAGGACGAGGTACAGTAGAGTTACCAGGATTTTCTAAGCTAGAGAATGTTTTTTACATCAAAGGTTTAAAAGCAAACCTTCTCAGCATTAGCTAGCTGTGCGACGCTAATTTTTCCATAAAGTTTGATCAGGACGCGTGTAATGTCTATAATTAAGCCAGTAAACTTTTAGATCAAGGCATGAGGACAGAAGATAATTGCTATGGGAATGTGCCCACATCCTCACTTATCTGCGATAGCACCACGATCACTCTTATGGATCTGTGACACCAACGTCTAGGTCATGTGAACATTAGAGATTTGACACGTTTAGCTAAAAAGGGCCTAGTACGTGGCTTACCATCTCTTGGAAATCCAACTTCCAAGGTTTGTGGACCCTGTTAGTTGGAAAAACAAATCCATAGCCCCCATAGGAAGTTGCATTCCATTACCACCTCACGTGTGCTTGAGTTGATTCACATGGATCTTATGGGTCCTACTCGTACTGAGATTTTGGGTGGTAAGAGGTATATCATCGTGATGGTAGATGATTTCTCTAGATATTCGATTATAGGTTTTCTGAGAGCGAAATCCTATGCCGTAGAGTTTTTAACGACCAAGTGTCGTGTCCTGCAAAATCAACACGGGGTCACTATTAATAGGATACGTAGTGACAACGACATTGAATTTAAGGAAGCAAAGGTAGATCTTTACTGTGACAACCTTGGAATCAAACATGAGTTTTTTGCTATGAAGACTCCTCAGCAAAATGTGATTGTTGAGAGAAAGAACAGGACGATTCAGGAAATGGCTAAATCTATGCTTCTAGGTCGTAAGGTTGCTTGGAGATTTTGGGCAGAGGCATAGTCTACTGCATTCCACACGGTGAATAGGATTTACCTGCATCCACACACACTTAAGACGCCTTATGAATTGTGGACTGGCAAGAAACCCAACCTTGCATATTTCTTTGTCTTTGGGAGTAAATGCTACATCCTACAGGATAGAGAGCAATTTGGAAAGTTTGAATCCCGGAGCGACAAGCAAATATTGCTAGGATATTCATCAAATAGTAGAGCATACCGGGTTTTTAACCTGAAGATCTCTAAGGTTATGGAGTCAATAAAAGTCACCGTGCAAGATGACGAACCTTCGATGTTTATTGATCCTAGCCTTCAGTGTAAGGATGAGGACTTTTCTGGCAGCGACTTACTTGTCCCTCACCCACACCCTGTGGACCCTACTCCTGTGTTAGGAGAAACACCTCCTTGGGTTTGCAAGAGTCATGATCCTCCTGCTATTGTTAACGATCCCACTTTAGGGATCAAGACTCGTGCTCAGCTAGAGAACGTTGTTAGTCATTTTTGCTACACGTCCACAGTCAAGCCCAAGAATCACTCAAGAATGAACACTGGATATCTGCCATATAAGATGAGTTACTTTAGTTTAAAAAGAACAATGTCTGGGAACTTGTCCCCCGACCTAGTGAGACTAATGTGATAGGTACTAGGTGGATTTTAAGAATAAAATGGATGAAAATGGTACCATAATCAGAAATAAGGCTAGGTTGGTCGCTCAAGGCTACACACAGATAGAGGGTGTAGACTTTGGGGAGACATTTGCTCCTGTTGCGAGGCTTGAGTCCGTCCGCTTACTACTCGCCATCACATGTCATCTGCGCATCAAGTTATACCAGATGGATGTCAAGAGTGCCTTTATAAATGGAATTCTACAGGAGGAGGTTTACGTGGAACAACTAAAAGGGTTTGAAGACCCTAAGCACCCGGAGCACATCTACTATCTGAGAAAAGCCTTGTATGGTTTGAAGCAAGCACCCCGTGCTTGGTAAGAGAGACTTACTCCCTATCTCTTAGCTCGTGGCTTCAAGAGAGGGGGATTTGATATGACGTTGTTCACCAGGAGAGATGACGGTGCTATTTTGGTGGCCCAGGTCTAAGTGGGTGACATAGTCTTTGGATCCACGTGCTACCAGCATGCTCACCACTTTGAGGAGGAGATGAAAAGTGAGTTTGATATGAGCATGGTAGGTGAGATTACTTTCTTCCTTGGTCTCCAGGTTCGTCAACTAGAGGATGGGATGTTCATCTCCCAATCCAAGTATGCTAGAGACCTAGTGAAGAAATTTGATTTAGACTCCGCTAAGCATGCATGTACACCTTTGAGTACATCTATCAAGCTTAGTATAGACACCCCATTTTGTTACCCCTTAACTCTCCTTAGGTCCCTAGTACCTCCCTTCATCACTATAAACCCAGGTCACATCCCGAGTACTGACCTGGAAGCCATCGGGCACCACCGGCTCAGTTTGACCCAAAAGTCAAACTCCTCGTCTTGACCGAGACTCAATGAATATTTTAAGGAAACTAAATACCCTTTCCAACGGTCCACCCCGTGTGTGATTCTGACTTACCATGCGGACGAACGTGCCATTTGTGTCCGAAACCTGACAAAGAGGCCAACGGGCGCTCCCGGGCTCTATTTGACCTATGTCAACTCTTCATATCGATCGAGGCTAAATGAATCTTCGAAGGGCACTGAATACCCTTTCCAACGGTCCATCCCGTGCGCAATTCTGACTTTCCATGCGGACGAACGATCCGTTTAACTCCGAGAAGCCACCGAGCATTTCTCGGGCCCGATTGACCAAAGTCAACTCTCCAAACTGGGTCAAACTCTTTGGAATGTTGAAGTACATCTCTTAAACTTTCCAACGGTATGCCCCGTGCACGATTCAGACTTACCATGCGGACGAACGCGCCGTTTGCGTCCGCGCGATTCCCCGTCCAATGGACCGACAAACGCTTCCGAGCCACATTTGACCCAAAGTTAACTCCCGAACTCGGGAGCGGTCCCAAGGACTTTCTAAGGTCTCTGAAATACCTTTCTAACGGTATGCCCCGTGCACGATTTTGACCAACGGTTTGCCCTCGGTGGCTAATTTTCTGAAAAAGCCTGAGGTGCACTTCCAAATGGCAGGTCCCAGATCTTGCCTATCGGTACCTGCCGATAGGCAGTGCCATGATAGGGCCGATCAGTAGTCCCCTAGGGTTATAAAAGGAGGCCTTGGCCTCATTTTCAATGAGAGCCCAGATCTGATAGAAATCTCTTTGAACGAATCCCAGAAACCTTTCTCGAAGGCAGCGTGATTTCAACTTCCAAATCCCTCTTTTACCTTCAATTTTCATCATCCTTTTTCATCAAACTTGGTGAATTAACCACTCTCCATCATCATCATCCAAGCTCAAGGGCTGCTCTCCAACATTCATGATCAAGCTCAAGATCTTCAAGAAGGTCTAACTTTCTCAAACTCTCTCTCTTAAATTCTCTTGAATTCCCAATAACTTGTTTTCTTACTTAGCACTTTTATAATCTCATCTCACACATCCTAATATATTTTTTTATTTAGTATTATTGCACATCTCTTATTTTCATATAAATAAAAACTCCAAAACAAGAAAAAGAGGGTTTGCTCATAAATTCCAAGTAGGAATTCTCGCACTTTTTCCACATTTTTCTCACAATTAAAACACCTTTTCTACACACACACACACACACTTACAAATAAGAGATCCCACATTTGGATTTATGGGATAAACCCCACCCCTTTTCTTTGTATGCGAACTACGTGGACTTTGATGCTTTTATAGGCTACGTAGGCGTCTCGGGATAAAACCCGAGACTCGAGTCCTTTCTCTCACTTTTTCTCTCATTTCCTATTTTCTCTAAATCCATTTTTCTTATATTATATATATACTTAGTCTTAGTGACACATTAATCCATATGCGTTATCGTTCCCTTATAGTGATCAACGTAGGGGTAACCGCGTAAATCTTATTTTTTTAATATTACTTTTATAATCTTCCTATGGATGACTCGCTTTATCTTTTCCATGATACAAGTCGAGGATTCCTACCTCCATTCTATATATATACACATGCATAAATCTCACAGGGGGAAACATAAAGGAAAATAGAAAATATCCATGAGAGACCGAAAGGGCGGAATGGGTGCCTAACACCTTCCCATTTCGTAACTAAGCCTCCGAACCCTTTTCGAATCATTTTCGTTTCTCACGCACCAGTATGTCTTTGGATGCCATCCTTCGGGGTGGCTTCCTCTTTTTCTTTTGTCTGTTTTGAGTAAAATAGACTGGCTACTCTGAATCTCTCTATATTTTTCACACCTCACAAAATTGACGCCGGCCAAAGCGCTCTCCCAAGAGGGGACGCGTGGGACCCTAAGGATTCCTCCTCCCTCCGTGGAGGGGATTGGCGGGGATGGCCACACTTAGTAAGGACACTTCAGGCAAAACGTAGAACAAATCTTGTATCGGAGTATGATAGGTAGTCTTCTCTACTTGACTGCCAGTCGTACCGACATAGCCTTTAGTGTTAAAGTCTGTGCGCGATATCAGGAATCCTCGAAAGAGTCACACTTACTTGCTCTAAATTTTATTATCAAATACATGAGTGGGACTCTCTCATACGATATTTCTTATTCCTTTGATACCGATGATCGTTTGTCCGCCTATTCGGATGCCGATTGGGCTGGGGATGTAGATGGTTATAGGAGCACTTCTGGTGGGTGTTTTTATTTTGGTTCTGATCTTGTTTCCTTTCTAAGCAAGAAGAAAAACTCCATCTCTTTGTCCACCGCGGAGGCTAAGTACATCGCCGCCGGGAGTTATTGCACGCAACTCTTGTGGATGAAGCAGATGCTAGAGGATTATGGGATTTCATAGGGTACCATGACCATTTCCTGTGATAACACGAGCGCGATACACATATCCTGCAATCTAGTCCAGCATTTGCGCACAAAGCACATCAGGATACACGAGCACTTTATACGATAGTTAGTTGAGGAGAAATCGTATCCCTGAGTTTTGTACCCGCCGACCATCAGTTGGCCGATATTTTCACGAAGCCTTTAAATGCCCTTAGATTTGAGAGTTTTAGGAAGTCTTTGGGTATTTGCACAGTTGACTGAGGGGTTAGTTCATGTCTAGGATAGGAAGCATTGTCATGTCCATATCATATGATTCCTATTTCTAGTTTGTATCATGTGTATTATTATTTTTTTGCTTTTTCTATTTTTTTGAAAAATCCAAAAAGATTCTCTTTTTATAAATTTTTAGAAAAGGACAAAAATATTTTTATATTTTATCTGCACCTTTTATGGATGAACATTTAAGATAGCCGGGTCACAAATTTCATTCCATTTATTCACGTGGATGTTTGATAGTGATTTGAGGCGCTACATCATTGCATCCATGTGGTTTACATTGTTTGGAGTCTTTGAGATGTGATTAGTGATATCTTTCTACTTGTTTGGCTCCTTATCTACTTTATTGCACACATGCATGGGTTTATTTGATTATTGTACTTGTCTCTCACATATTAGCTTGAGTGTTTCCATCTCAATTCTGTCTATACAATGAACCTTAAGAGATAAAACTTGACAAGATTGGAATGCTTGTAAATCCCAATTGATGAGATTGTGTGATATTTTTTTAAATGGTGAAGGGCTACGAAAGGTTCATATCTATCCTTTGATATTAAGCCGCCGTTATATTGGACCTAAAAAATTGAGAAATTTTATTATCCGGGGTCCAAAGAGGTTAAAAGAGCCCTATTTTTTTTAAAGGAAATAAAAAGAAATTCATGCCAAATATGGGCCATTTAGGTTTCATCATCAATTCTCCAAAGTTTGAGAATTTAGATCACCTCTATTCAAAATTTAAATATGAGGGAGTTTGGTTGGAGAATTTAAACGAGTTTGCACTTCCTTAAAAGTCCTGAAAAAGCAATAAAGTGTCGTGGACATTATTGGTGTGGAAATATCTTTGAGCTTTGATTTGTTGATTTGATTGAGTCAATGTCTCATATTTCCATCTTTTTACACCTAAGGAAGATGTTGAGTTCATTCGTTAGGAGGATCCGATATTCATCATGCACATATGTCATGTTTGTATGCATTAATTTTTCTATCGAATTTGATCACACCCCTACATTTACGCTATCATCGACTTGGTTGTTTTTGTGTTCTTTCATGGTGTGATTCTTTGTTGTATATTATGTGTGAAAAATTTTAAAAAATTCAAAAATCGAAAGTTTATTACCTTGTGACATTTTCCATATTTATGCTTCTCATATCTGTCTATTTAGGGACATCATAAAAAAGGGGGAGAATGAATTATGGGGGAGAATATTTTTGTTGGTCTATTAATGATTTGTTTAAGCTTAAGTGATCTTTGATTTTAGCATATCATTATATTTCAAACTGTTGCTTGTCATGAATATTTGCCTTTTCTCATGTGTATAGGTAAAAAAGTGATATTCATTGGATTGCACACCCTGATGAGAAAAGCTTTAGGAGTTTCTGAAGAGCTGAAGATTTGAAGATGCTGAAGTTTGATTGAAGACATGTCATTTAGTATTCTCAGTTTGAGGGTTTAATGGGGATATTATATGTATGTCATTTGTTTTAGTGAGATTGCATAATTCAGATTTTTTTATGTATGTACCAGCATAGACATAGGGGGAGATTTGTAAGTACATAATTTTATAAATGTTCGAGGTAGAATCTAGGAATTTTCTATTTTACCTAGATCACAGTTTGTATGTCACCGCTACATTCGACACATCATCATGATCATCCACGGCGGCCTTTATCTGAATCCATACATCCATCATCTTCACACGTTCATCATGCTACATGCGACGTGCTGGTTAACTGTTTCCCACTAATCCACTACGCAATATTGGTAAAATGATTTAACGGAGTTGTTTATATTTGCATAAATATTTGGAAAATTTTTCAAAAAATATTTTTTCGAAGTCTAAATTATTTTTATCAAAACCAGAATTTTTTCTAAGTGTAGAAGAGGAGTGCCTCGGTCGACGAGCTTATTCAAACGAGCTAGCATTACCGTTCGAGTGAGATCAGCATCTCGCGCGAAGTTGTTTGAATGACACGTGTCCTTTGTTCGAGCGAGATTCCTATCTCATTCGAGCGCCGCCGTCGCCTCGATTTTTGTATAAATACCAGTGTTCCTTCTACACGTTTTTCAAGTCTTTTTCCAACATGATTTCTGCGAAAAACTGCCCAGAGAACAAACTTCCCTTTTTAAGGTTTTATACCTTGTTTATTCACATAAACACTCCCATCTATGTATGTTAATCATTAAACCTTCATGAGGATCATTTTTACTCATCTGGAGTAATTTTGTGGAGGAGCCTTCTTCTTTTCTATTGCTGCCCACCTGAAGTTCCTGAGGGATATTCCAGCCGAGACATAGAAACCGACGCCTGAGGGTATTTCTTTGTCACTCTTATTTTTACTGTAATCCATGTAACCTTTTCTACAAATTAGAGTGAAAGTAAAAAGGTTTTGCCCCTTTGGGGGATTTTTCCTCATTTGCGTGTTTCGTTTGTGATTGACTGTTCTTGCATGTTCATATTGATATCAATCACACCTAGATGCATGATTTTAGGATTTAATTGAAAAACTGAATTTAATTAAATAATTTCTGTATTTGAACGTACGCGATTAACAAGGGATATATAACTTATTCAACCGATTAATAGGGGCAGTGTATTTCTCTAAGATCAATATTTGGTCTGGTTAGGCACCTTTTCTCACTTGATATGGCTCCAACAAGTATAAATTTATGCCATTTGGGTTGATTAACTCTACGGTAATATTTATGGATTTAATAATAGGGTTTTCCCTGTATACCTAGATTAATTTGTGACTATAATAATTGACAATATATTAATTTACTCTCAAAGATAGGAGGATTATTCTTGACACTTATGGATTCCTATTTAGATGTTGCGGGAATACCACTTGGACACTAAGTTCAAGAAGTATGAATTTTAGAAAAAGGAGGTGAAGTTTCTACGGCACATGATTTTAAAAAGAGACTATCAATAATTCTAATTAGGGTTTTAGCCGTTTTGGAGTTGGGATAACCCATAAAGCCCATAAAGATCCATAATTTTCGTTGTCTAACAAGATATTATTAAAGGTTCATTTTAGGATTCTCTAAGATATCATGTACGTTGAAATAATTAATAAAAATATAGTTCCAATATAATGGGATGAAAGGTGTCAACATGCCTTAAAGGAGTTGTAAACTAAATTTTACCATAATGCTAGTTTTAGCATTGCTTAAGAGTGGGATAGAGTGGTTGGTCTACAAAAATGATTTGGATTAGGGATTTGGGGTATTTATGTAAGAGGATATACCTACATCATATGCCTTGTGAAAGTTGAAGATGTACGTGGTCAAATATTCGCCCCGCGATTTAGAGTAAGATGTAGTAGTATTTGCACTATGAATCTAGAGACACTATTTGTTGGGAAAGAAGTTTCGACTCTCAGTGACCATAAAACTCTTCAATACCTATTACGTAGAGGGATTTGAATACATGGAAAATGATATGACTTGAATTAGTGAAGGACTACAATAACTATTTAGTATTATCTCGATGAGACCAATGTGTTAGACGATGCTTTAAGAAACAAACCATATATCAATATATCTACGTTGTAGATGATAGAGTGGGATTTAATAAATATTGGTAATGATATCTATCATTCATTTATAACAGTACTTACTGTTACCCCACATTGTAATGCACGCCATTAAGGAGTAAGCATTGGATGAAACTTGTGGGGAGAAGGTTAAGGAACTTCTTCCTACCAGTGCTTCGTTATATGTAGTGGGATCAGATAAAGGCCTTTGGTATAAGGGATGATAGTTATTCCTATCGATAAAGACCTACAATTGGTCGTGTTTTAAGTGGACCATGGTTCTCAATTTGTAATACATCCGGTAGGAGACAAGATGTACCATGGCATTAAGAGTCAACATATGTTGGTAAAGATAAAGAAGGATATAACAATTTTCATATCCAAGTTCAAATGGTGAATGTGGATCACTTGAGGACACTATTTACCTTATAGATATTTTATATCCCAAAATGAAAATGGGACAAAATATCTATGGATATGATTTTGGAATTGCAAATGAAATCCCAAAAGCATGATGAAATTTGGATAATAGTCGATCGATTGAGGAAGATAAATCACTTCCTACTGGTGCGTACCAATCTCTCAATTGAGAAGTATAAAATATTATACATATCTAAGATAGTGAAGTTACATGGGATCCTATTGATTATGCCCGCTTGAGTTCTTACCCCACTCTTGCATCTATAGGAAAAATTATAGAATGCATTGGGGACTCGGTTCGATCGGATCATATCTTACCACTGTCACACTAATTGGAAGACCGAGAGGGTTAATAAGATTCATAAGATATGCAAAAATCACATGTTTAGAGTCTAAGGGAAGTTTTGAATCCTACTTACTATTAATGAAGTTTGCCTATAATATTAGCCATTTGTAGTCTAAGAGTGTTTAATTACTTAACTACCCCCCAAAAATTAGATTATCATATTCTATTTTACTAAATATACTTCGAGTCTTTTATCCTTGAAGTCATTCTAACAAAACATCACATAAAGTCACATTCATTGGAAAGCTTCAGAAAATCTAAACCCGTCATCGATCATGATCACACTCATTGAAACTCTACTTAGGTTGAGGTAAATGGACTTAGTAAAGTTGCACTCTTTTTACACTCAAAATTATCTTTTTTAGAATTGAAATTTTTTATTTGTTTTAAAATGATGCTTGGTATTAGTGATATAAGTATGCAATTATACGTTGACATATTTTTTGTTTCAAAAGTAACATTGCATTCATATATCATATTTATATTTGTTAATGTTAAAAAATTACATATATTTTTTTCCTTCATCAAATGTTCCTGGGGGAGTACTCGTGACTTGATCACTTTATCGAGGATACTCTTTTCATCAACTAACATGCGTCGATGGTTGCAAACATTGCAAGAGTTTCTTACATGAATTTTCATTTGTACTATGCAACCTCCCTCTTCGTGGCAATTTCGCAGCAGAGAATGAAATATAGCATCCACAAAGTTACTTCATGGGGCGCAAAATCTATTTAGAAATAACGTATTTTTAAAAGATAGTTCCTTTTTTTGGGAATTTGAGAAATACTTTCTTTCAATTATTTCTTGAAAATAATCTAATACATAAAAGTCTCAAGATTAAAGAAATTATCTTTTAACTCTTTTGTAAAAATCTTTTTAAATTTCAACGGTTGAATGCATATACGCACAAAATATATGTACTAATTAGTGTGATGTTTAGGGTAACGTAAAATAAATTTTAAGTAGAATGAGATGAGAAGAAGAAGACAATTGAAAAATAGTTTGATAATGAGGAAATCGACGAACTGAAAACCCCCAAGTCTTTTAGTACCAAGACTACACACCCCCAAGTCCACTATAACAATAGTTTGAGTAAAAATTATAAACTAAAATGTGTAAGTGAATTAATACAACCAATACACTCACTACACCAAGGACAGTACATAATAACCCCACAACTATTGTAATTTTACCAAACACAACAAACAATGAATGTAGGAGGAACACACAAACAAAGTTTCACACTCAAGGTCAAAGTATCAGTGAACATGAACAATAACAAGTTTTAATATGAGTTTTTGGTTTTAGAAAAATAGTGAAAGTTTCAATTATAAAGACTAAATAAATAGAGTCTTGCTTTAAAGATTTAATTGTAAACAGTTATGAAAAAAACCCTAAGAAATAGTTTTATGTAAAAGGATGCTTAAGGTTAAGAGATTTAACACTATAAGACGGGTCTACACAAAACTGAGACAAAATGTAAACCAAGTACTGGTTTAAAGTTATAATAGTTCTAAACAAGGAATAGGCTCACAAAATTAGATCTGGGAATACATGCAAACTGTTTAACGGTTATGACAACATGTTTAGATTGATATGGTCAAAATTGAGAATATATCAAGCTCAGGGTTTTAGAAAGAATGGCTTTACTTCAGCACATGTTCCAACAGTTTGAACATGTAAAGCCCCAAACTCATATATACCCGTTTGTGTAACAAATTTATGTTTTTAGAAAGTTTTAGTTTTGCTTTAAAACAATAATTGACAATTAAACAAGCAAAACTAAAAACATATATAAATCAGATCATATATAAGTATATATATAGGAGTTTATATAAACAAAGGAATAAAAAATATACCGTAGTCAAGGTTCAAGAGTCCAAAAGAAAATGACAGAACTTTCATGCATAAACAACCTTAAACGATACAGCTCCAGAAATCCCCAATCAACGTTCGAGATCAAACTTAGAAGGATTAAAACCTCTCTCAAACTAGAAATTTTCTCAAACTATGAAACTCTAAAACAAGATCTGAAACACACAACCTCGCTTTTGAGTTTTTAGGATCTAAAAGTGTTTAAAGGAGTTAGGGGTTAACAAAATATCACTCTCAAACATAGTAGAACACATAGGTTTAAAGAGTGAAAAATGTACCAAAATTTTGGCAGAGTTTCAACACAAATTATCAATTTTTTTAATCCTTTTCAACTGACCTAAGGTCCTCTAATATTAGAGGTAGATGGGTTTCCCCAATAAAAATGTAATTCCCAAACATATAAGGGAATTTGGGTAATCAACCACACATTTTAAATGGCATGACCGAAATCACATAAATATGGTAAAAGGCCATGCAACAGTTGAGGGTAAAACTGTAAAGGTATACTCATGCGCAATCAACTCGTGTGAGTAAAGTGATGCACCCTCATTGGACGAAACCGGTTGATATGGATCGAGACCAAAATGAACCACAGACATATAAAATTCTCCTGTTTTTGATGTGTGCTGATATATTATTAACAAACATTTAAAATGTTTCTTTTAAATGTTTTAAATCAGTAATTTTAAATTCCAAAAAATTCTAATAATAATGAAAATTAATTTAAATTTTTTTGGAAAGATATAATACCATAAAATTTATAGTATAAAAAATATTTAGGTATAAAATACGTAAATAATATATAAATAAAAGATAATGAATATATTAAACAAATTTCCATTTAGAGATTAAAATTTCAAATTTCAATTTACGTTTTTGAGTTAAATACTCTAGAGATTAAAATCACAGTTCCATTATTCACTTATCTGTTTTCATTTTTGAGATGTCCATTTCAAACTTTAATCATAAATCCTTTTGAATATTAAAACACTTCTACCTTTGTTCTTGAACAAATATGTTTATATCTATATTCTTGAAAGACATATAGGATTATCTTAAACATACTTTGTGAGGTTTGAGTAAGCCAAAGTATTTTTCAACACTTTCAAAAAATTTAGGAAAGCTCATATTAGAAAATGATCATTTGGAGGCAACAAAGTCCATATTCAGATTCAAAAAGGATATTTTGATTTTGTGGCAAATATTTAAAGACATTGATCGGGGCCAAAACTTGTCGCGGTTGTATAGAGTACTCTAGTTATTGGTGCCTTTTAGCGAAGATATGGTGTGAAGAGTGGATAGTGAATTGTGCGCTGTGTGATTATAACTCATCATTTTGTTATTGTATAAATTCACTAAAATGCATGAGAGTGCATTTTACATACAAAAATATAGAATACACCAAATTAAAAGTTTACTTGATTTTAATTGGTGCGTATATGAAGACACACCCTAAAGGTTTCTGTGATAAGATTTACAAATTATCTAATAACCAAGAATTTATTTGATCTTATTTATATATTTTAGTTATAGGTCACGCTGAAAAGTAAATCAACACAACATTGGATGTATAGGAAAAAAACTACTAACGGGAAATAACCTTAGGCTAATGCAACAAAATCAATAATTAGTTGGTAAAGACTTGTAGAAGGGATAAATGTCTTACAATGACATAATGTGATAACTCCCAGCTCACCATCTATCCACTAATTCCTAAAAATCTAGATACATTTGAATGTTGACGAGAATCTCAAGATATCTGATATCTTCATCAATCGATCAATAATGTTTCTCATGAAATAACTAAAACATTTTGTTATTTTTGAATGAAGAATCTATTGATGAACCACACGATCATAATAATCTTCAAAGTAGTAAAGGTTCTAAATTAAAATGATTAAAATGATAAAAGTGTTTGATCATAAATTTTATTATACCTCTTTGTTGTGTGTAATACCCTGAACCTTTAATGATATGCCACACGGTTTATTTTGATATTTTTTACGTAAAACTTTATGAGACAGTTATTGCATGGGTTTTTATGATTGTTATGAGTATGGAATGTGTCTTGCATGACATTCATGAAGGTTGCATGGATTAGCATGCAAGAAAGGGTATTAAGATTTTACGTGGAAGTTTGCATTGATAATGGATTTTATAAATGTTAATTAGTGTGCACAAATTAGAAATATGTTTCTATAAGGTTTCGCAAGTAGAATTTTGTACTTTAAACAAAGAATAAACCCAAAATAAAAAGGGGAATTTTATAAACAGAAACTGTTTGGCACAATAAATAAATTTTGTGAGAAAATAATTTAAGTGTATTATTATAGAGTTCCATGTACAAAGAATGAAGAGCTTCATGTTTTTTTGGAGTTGAAATTGTATACATTTATATGTACATATGTGGGACGTTTTTCTTAAATTTTCGAAGGCACACATGCACCATTATTTTTGCACATGGATCTAGGTATACATCATAATCAGAAGAAAATGTCTACTTGTCTTAAAGATGTATGTACAATCAAGATAAAGGGGAGGGGAAGAACCTTATAAAACTAGAGGAAAAAGGGAGTGATAAGGGGTTATAACCCGTGAGAGGCATGAAAAAAAAAGAAGAATAAGAGAAATAAAGTAAGAAGGGGCTGCATGGAACAAAAATGGAAGGAAGAAAATCTACAAACTAACACATGTAGCATACATGTGGCTATTAAAGAAAACAAAAAGAGTGGAAGTGAAGGTCCGAATAGACTAGGTATGTAAATGAATTAAATGACGAGATGGATGTAATACCCCGTATTTTTGTGATATTTA
This sequence comes from Sambucus nigra, assembly GCA_949130495.1. NCBI lineage: Eukaryota > Viridiplantae > Streptophyta > Magnoliopsida > Dipsacales > Adoxaceae > Sambucus > Sambucus nigra. Next base: position 184,549,156 of record OX422209.1, on the reverse strand, counting down.
TTTATGGGATTAATTAAATCAAATGCGTATTAATTGGAAATTAATCCGGATTAAAATACTAGCGAGATGCGAGTTGGTATTTGAATATAATGTGCAGATATGATTATATATGAATATTGAAGTATGAAATTTGTCGTGAGATTGAAATACGGTAATTTGGAAATTTTGTTGAAACGCGTGTGACAGTCGCGTACGGATTATAATTATTTGAATTAAAAAGTGAATTTTAGTTCTACTAACCGTATGGTCATTTTGAGTGCGCCAACGCGTCCGGAAGGGTCGAAATAGTCATAAAACACTAGCCGGGGGTTAAGTTTGGGTCCCGGGGCATTATTGGGCCATACCGGTAACTTATAAGGGCATTTTGATAATTTCGAAAATTGGGTAATTAAAACCCACGAAAATTAGAGTTAAAAATCTGAGTTAGTATTAACCCACTAAGCCATTTCCAACCCCAATTTAGGAAGTGTGCTACGGGAGAAGTTATAACTTGGCAAAACCAACCTCACCTCCATTAACACCTTGAGAAGAAAGCTTGGAGAGAGAGAGAGAGGAGGAATTCTGCAGAGGAGAGAGAGAACCATTCATCAGATTCGTCATCAAATCTAGAGTTACCCTTAAGGCAAGTGATTTAATTTTGTTTTTATAGAGAATGCTTCTTCCATGCGTTGGAAACCCAATTAAATTGTATGTTCTTGGGAGTTAATGAAAAACCCATTAAAATTAGAAGTAGAATTTACATTTTTGATGAGGAATCGCATGTAGATTTGTATTTAGAGGATTATTCCGATGATATTATAATTTGGATGAAACAAAAACGGATTTAATTAGGCCCATTGATGGTTTATAAGTTTTAGGGTTCATGTTCTTGAGATTTGAAAAATAAATGTTGGAGATTTGATAATTTGATGCAGTTTAGGGTGATTTGAACCCATATAAATGTTGTAATACGGTTGAAACATGTTTAGGAAGGATTAGATACCTTAAAACATTGTTGGGATGACATTTAGGTGAGATTAGAGGTGAAGAGAATTGGGAAAAATGAGATAGAAATTTCTGGGCTTGAATCTGGCCACTCGTTAGAAGACCTACCCAGGTCGTTCGAACGAGCTTCTAACGAGTTGACAGTTTGGGTTATAACGAGAGGGATGTTCATTCGAAGACTTTCGTTCGAACGAGATCTCGTTAGAAGGCCCAGTTCATTCGAACGAACTCTCGTTCTAACAGCCTCGTTCGAACGAGTTGACAGTTTAGGCTTTTTAGCCTGTTTTGATCCCGAGTGTCCCGTAACCTTGTGTATATGTAGAGACAACTTTCCCTTGATGATTAATTGTGACATTTGGGATGTTTGGGATATAAGGAGGAGTCAAACCTAGAAGTGTAGTTGGAACCTAAGGGAAAAATATGAAGTAGGACGTGAGTGTCTATTACGTTACAAGAACTATTGATGGCCTAATGTATTATATCAACCGGGAACATATAAATTGTGTAGTATTATATGTCGGAACGAAAATGAGAAGTGTATCACCAATATATTATGGTGATTACTAAGATGTGTGAATACTTAGTATATGTATTAATTTTATGTGTATGACATACCTACCATACTTGCTATCACGGGAGGTTTGCGTTCGCTTAGGGACCTCTAATCCTTGTGTTGCCCGAATTTAGACTGGTTACCTCGATGAACATAGGTCAGAGAAGGACTTATTGGGATGTTAATAAGTCTGCTGATCGTGGGAGCGTAGGTATGTGCGTGACCCATGTGATGTGACTGTGTTTGCCTCCATTATTTGTGATGTTGTTATCTGAGAATGATTCCTGAGAGATTCGGAATGCGTGATCCTTATGTACGTGATGTACCAGGATAGATAGCAGAGTATGTGTGCACCGCAGCTTGGTCTCGGGGTGCTTGTATTGTATATTTATGACGTGAATAATATACACTTAATTAATGGGAACTTTCATGTGATATTGTGTGTATAATTATGGAAACGTTTTGAGAAAACATAACGGGTTAACCGATAGTGAATTGTATTACAATTTGAGAATCTGAGTTAAGTAAATCTCTCTATTCATTTGATAACGCAGGCATGTAATATGGAAATCGAGTAGTAAAGGGTAGAACTTATTATGGTTTGGTTAGAGATGTATGTCATTTAGATGCGTACGGTACGTTAGGAGTGCACATGTAGTCGAGAGGTGAGAATTTCATGTGAGTGCACGTCCTAACATGTATTTTGCATTTAATGTTTTTATGTTATTAAAAAACTTGCTGTTTTTAAAATGATTTCCACTTTCGGGCTCTGACCCATTTGCTTTCAAACCTATTTTTGTAAAAACCATTTTAGGTGCCCAGCCACAAGGACGCCATGCTTAGGATTCTCATTCAGGGGACGAGATGTAGCTGTTTGTGGAAGTTACAGGACTTTACTTGTAGATGCTTCATCTACCTTGTAACTATAACCAGCTTTTATCAGTTGTAGGGCATGTCGGCCATTTCTTTTAGACATTTCATTTATTTTAGTTATTCAGACTTCTGGCATGTAATTATTCAGGATTCAGACTTGTAGTATTATTTTTCAGTTGTGGGATTGTTGTGAGGAGTTTTCCTCCGGACTTTTATTTACGTTGTTGGTTATTCATTACTTCATTATGGTGAATGGTAGTTATTCTTTCATTATTCTTTTACTGCATGTTAATCAGACTTAACTTAAAATTTGGCAACTTACTTTTTAAATACTAGGTGGTTAGTAATCTTTAAAATGTTTTCGACAGTGATGCTATTAACTGAACCAACTTGACATTTTGTATTGATTTAATAAAGGAGTAGCTACCCGGTATTTAATTAGTCGGGGTGTCACTATGGAAATAAGGAATAAAGAAAGGGGGTGACAAGTTTTCTCTTCTTCTAATAGTACATAAATTAATTAAATAAAGATCCGGATGAAAGGAATACATAAAGGGGGCAACGCGTCTTCTCTTCTTCATCTATCTATCTATCTATCTATCTATCTATCTATCTATCTATCTATCTATCTATCTATCTATCTATCTATCTATCTATCTATCTATTTGTAATACCCTGTATTTTTATGGCTTTTAATTTGGGGATTTATTAAATTTAAATTGAGATATTAATTTAATATTAATCCAAAAATTATTTTAAGTATTTACTAACGTGACGAGAGTTAGTAATTATTGAGAATTTGTTGAATATTACTAGATGAGTAAAGTAAAGTGAATAAAATGGCAATTATGGAAATTTAAGTTGGGACGCGCCTGTGTCGTGTCGGGACTAAATTATTATTATTAAAAGTGAATATATTATAAGTCACCCGTATGGTCATTTTGAGTGCACCAATGTGTCCGAAAGGGTTGAGATAGTCAGAAAAGTATACCCGGGGGTTTAGTTTGGGCCTCAGGGCATTTTTAGGCCTAATTGGCATCCCGAGAGGGTATTTTAGACATTTGATATTTTTGGGTAATTAAACCCACGAATTTCCCTAAGTTATATCATCCATTTGAGTTAGCCTTTTAGGGTTAACAATAAAAAACTTAAGAACGTCCATTAGAGAAGAAGGTAGGAATCTTTCCAATCAATCCAAGGCCAAGAACACATCCGTTTACACCGCCACTCCCACCAAAACGTAGATCGCACGAAGAGGAACGCAACCATACTTTTTTTCAACCACGAATCAGACTCTTGAATTTCCAGGCAAGTATCTATCTTGCTTTTATTTTAGTTATTGTTTCATCCATGTTAGATTAGGATTGTTATACACATGTTTCATAAAAGAATTTGAGGAATTTGAGGATTTAATCACATGTCTTGTTGGAAATAGATATATTCTGGACATCCCAATCATATGTAGAGGATAGCCCATGAATTTGTATGAGTTTAGAAGCAAAAAATCTGGAAAAGAATTTAAAAGAATGAAAGTTTTATGAAAATTAGGGTTCTTGTTAAATATGATGATCTACCCCATTAATTCCATACTTTTGATGAATTTGGACATGTTTCACGTAGGAAATCATGTATATAGGTATATGTAACTAGTAGTAATGTTGTTTGGGAGTTTGAGAATCGTTAATGGCATTTTGGAGTAATTTGAAAGATGAAACCCGTAGGTTGAAATTGCAGTTTCTGGGCAAGAACTGCTTGATCGATCGACCGACCCAAGAAAATCGATCGATCGATTGGCCACCTTTCCTCGATCGATCGACCCCTCCGGGAAAATTTCATATTTTCCCCCTTTTTGTTTAATTCAGTTTAAATATGTAGGAACCCTTGATTATTATTTATAGAGTATAATGGGTCGTGAGGAGGACCAGTAGAATCTAAATAGACTCCGTTGAATGAAATTTAATATGGGATGAAATTGTGGGTTAACGGGACATTTTGGTACACAATTGGGATTGTGCATAAGTTCGTTAATGAATCGAGGGACTCGTGAAAAACTTAGACCAGAAGGTTAAAGAGGGTATACCTACTGAAATTATATTTAGCAAGAGAGAATACTTCGAGAGATGAGAAGTAAGTGTGAAATAAATTATACGTGGAAATGAAAGAGATGAGTCCTTTATGCGAGATAATTGGGTAAAATATTACTAAATACGGTTAATAAGAATTATGGGTCATGGGCGAACCTTATTGGAAATTGTGTATCTATATATGGTCGTGTGACTGTTTACATATATTAAATACTTTAATTGTGAATAATCATACCCGCGCTACTTGCTATCACGGAGGTTGCCGCATCGATACAGTCTTATCTCGATGGGACTTTTATGGGGGATATTGACTTGTACCCGAGAACATAGGATTCCTTGGTACAGGCTATCTGAGAATGATAGTCAGACGATCCTAAGAGACGTGAGGGGTATGTGCTGACCTCTTAGTGACTTGGAACTATGCTTCACCTCCATTGTGTGTGTATTGTGTTAATACAGTTTGTGAGTGATTTCGAACTAATATTCCCTTAGTATGAGTGATACGGGGACTTGATAGCAGAGTATGTGGGGTGCCAATAGTATATATAATATATGAGTGACTGATATATATATATATATATATATATATATATATATATATATATATATATATATATATATATATATATATATATATATATATGGAAACTTTCTACTGTACGTATAAGTAGTTAAGTAATGAATAAATGGTCCAACTTTATAATAAGTGATCGGGAACTTTGTAACGGATGGTGTTGCTCTAAGTAACATAATAAATATCGAAGAGAATGATTTTCTAAAACTAAATATCATAACCTTTCTACTTCTCGAGATAAAACTTTATGGAAAAATAAGTCAGATAAACTTATGAGTTTAGTAGTACGGTAGGCGTGCACACTAGATGAGAGGCGAGAATTCTCAAGAGAGTTTTGCATACTAACATGGTTGTTGCATTATCCGGTAAGCATTTTAAATACTTGCTAAACTATTTTAAACACATTTACACTCGGGCTCTGACCCGTTTTCTGTCATCTTCCCTTTCTTGTATATATATGTATGTATTATAGGTGCCCAGCCACAGGGGCGTCATGATTAGGTTCTTTGGATTGGACGTGATGCAACTTATGTGGAAGTTGCAGGCTCTTGCTTTAGACGATCTCTTCGTTGATTCTACTTTTATTTTAGTTCTTCTTAGTTAGGGCATGTGGCGCCCATTTCCCTATTCAGTTTGGATTTGTCAGAGATTTATGTTTATGTTATTTCCAGTATTTGGTACTCTTTGGGAATTAACTCATGTCATGATGATTTCATTTGTGGTTTTAAACTTGGTGTGGTTTATCTAGATTGTTTAATTATTGTTTGTTAATTGCCATCCTTCCTATTTATGTGATTCTAAAACTGTTATTATTAAAAAGGTTTTCATATTGGAATTTAAAGAAAATGTAAATAAGACTTTAAATTGTTTTGACACTTAGTTTAATTATTTAGGGTGTTTTAAATTGAAAATTTTATTTTGCGATAGTGATGCTAAGAATGAACCAACCGTTCACCTTGATTTTAATTTAATAAAGGACTGATCATCCACTATTTTATTAGGTGGGGTGTCACAGGTGGTATCTGAACATCAGGTTCTAGTATATTTTAGGATTTGTACGGCTTATTTCGTTTCCAGCTTAGTGTCTTTGATTTAGAGACCTATTTTAGGACTGTTGTATTATTGTATTTACGCTTACATCTTCAGCTATTTGAGATTTGATAATAACTGTAGACTAATAAACTTCCTTCTCATTTCATATGCCCCCGAGATGCGCACCCCGAGACAGGAATGCCTAGCCCGAGCAGCCAGTAGCTCCATCTCAGGGAATGATGAATGCAACTGAGGTTGCCGCTATTATTGCTCAAGCGATGAATGCCGCATTAGAGGTAGTGTAGCAGGCTCCACCCCAGATTCTTGCAGTGGCTCCAGTACCAGCACAACTTCCATCTGCATGGGAGCGGGTTAGGGATGCCTTTCAGAAGGCGCATCCCCCGGAGTTCTCAGGTAGTTCGGACATAGTAGTTGCCAGCCAATGGAAGAAAGATATCCAGATGCATTTGCGCATGTATGAGTGAACTGACGTGCAGAGACAGCTTTTGGCTTCCTTCAAGCTAGTGGGGGCTGCTTTGTAGTGGTGGGAGTCCACCACCACCTTGGAGGAGCGGGACATCATCACGATTCAGTCATTTCTGGCACAGTTTGACCGTAAGTACTTCCCATCCGCTGTGAAAACTGAGATGAGGCGTAGGTTACTCAATATTAAGTAGGAGAGTATGACCGTTGCTGAGTACGAGGAGGAGTTCACCAAACTTCTCACTATAGTGCTGGATGAGGAACCCAATGAGGAGAAGAAGATACTATTGTTTGTAGATGGATTGACCTGGAGGATCCGTCAACACCTCATAGGCAATCTATCATTGAGTACATACACTGACGTACTCAATGCTGCTTTACTGTACTGTCAGGATCACTACTTCCATCAGTAGGGGAGTAAACGAGTAGGGTAGTTCGACCATCAGGGCACGACATGGGGCAGTAGTACTGGTGGGGATCCAGGAGCCCAGGGACAGACCCGTCATAGTGAGCAGAGTTCCTATTAGGGGGACCCTGCCAAGCGATTTTGATCAGGTGATTCTAGACAGGGATTTGGGAGATTTAGGCAGGGTCAGCAGGGCCAGAAGGGCCAACACCATCAGCAGCAGGGTCAGTAGTAGGGCCATCATGGATAACAGCATTTTTAGCAGGGCCAGTGGCGGGGTGGTAACGACCAACAAGGTCGTGGACAGCAGGGGCATAGGGGAGGTAACTTCAGGGAAAATGTTTTGGATGTGGCAAGAATGTCCATAGGCGCCAGGATTGCCCAGAGGGGGATAGGGACCCACAACAGCGGGATGCCCGTAATGAGCCACAGAGGCCACTCTTTCCAGCTGCCCTCCCTGTGCCAGCTCAGGTACCATCCCTACCAGCCATCCCTGCAGCTCCAGTTCAGTAGGGGCAATTGCAGTACGGACGTGTCTATAATTTCCACCAAGCAGTATAACCTCAGGCACCACCCGCGATTGAGGGTATGTTTTCTATCCATGGCACTATGGGTCGGGTTTTATTTGATACTGGAGCGTCGCAAAATTTTATAGCTACTCATTTTGCACGGGCCTTAGGGTTATTAGACATGATAGAGAGCACGGTGACATGCGTAGACTCACCACTGGGGAATGGATATTTGATTTTCTTTATATGCCGGGGTGTAGGGATAGAGATTGGTAGCTTAATTTTATCGACAGACATGCTAGTCTTAGAGATGCATGAGCATGATGTTATTATTGACATGGATTGGCTCGCTGCGTATAGAGCCATGATAGATTGTTTCAGTAGGAGTATTATTTTTACCATTTTGGGGCAGGAGATGTTTTTGGTGGTGATGCCTCGCCTATAAGGAGGATCTTCCACCCATTTGTATTACATAGAAGAGGATACCTCTATGGAGATTATGATTCCCCTAGATTCGATTCCAATCATTCATGAGTTTTTGGATGTATTTAAGGAGATACTGAGCCTACTCCCCAGTCAAGAGATAGATTTTGTCATAGACTTGATGCCATGCACTCGGAAGATAGCACGTTCACTGTACCATATGGCTCCAGCAGAGATGAGGGAGTTACGGGATCAGATAGAGCAGCTGTTAGATCAGGGCTTCATTTGTAGGAGCACCTCACCTTGGGGCGCTTCGGTGTTACTTATGAAGAAAAGAGATGATTCAATGAAGTTATGCATGGATTACCCAGAGCTGAATAAGGTCACGATACGAAATAAATATCCGTTGCCTTGAATCGATGACCTGTTCGACCAACTGAGAGGAGTAACCTTCTTTTCGAAGATAGATTTGAGATTGAGATTTCATCAACTACGGATCAGGGAGCAGGATGTATTGAAGACTGCTTTCTTGATGAGATATGGATCCTATGAGTTCAGAGTCATGCTGTTTGGGCTGACAAATGCTCCAGCCATATTCATGGAGTTGATGAGCCGATTGTTCAGAGAGTTCTTGGATCAGTTTGTCATTGTCTTCATAAATAACATCGTGATTTATTCACACACCGAGGAAGATCATACCGATCACTTGAGACAGGTTTTTAAGACTCTACGAGAGCATCAACTATATACTAAGTATGAGAAGTACGAATTCTGGTTATGGGAGGTACAGTTTTTGGGGCATGTTGTGTCGGAATTGGGGATATCGGTTGACCCGAGCAAAGTGTCGGTAGTGAGGGGGTGGGGGCAACCCACAACATTGACAGAGGTGCATAGTTTCTTGGGGTTAGCTGGGTACTACAGGAGGTTCATCCGAGGCTTTTCGAAGATAGCGAGTCCGTTGAAAAATCTGACTCGCAAGGGAATTCCGTATGTTTAGGATGATGCTTGTCAATTGGCTTTTGATGAGCTGAAAGATAAGTTGACTTTGGCGCCAGGAGGAGAAGGCTATAGATTTTGCCTCCCGTAAGCTTAAGCCTCATGAGAGGAATTACCCCACACATGACCTAGAGCTAGAAGCAGTCGTATTTACACTATGGATTTGGAGACATTACTTGTTGGGGGAGAAGTTTCGCTTATTCACAGACCATAAGTCACTCCAGTACTTGTTCACTCAACGAGAGTTGAACATGCGTCAGCGCAGATGGTTGGAGTTTGTGAAAGACTACCAGTTTGAGATACAGTATCATCTGGGGAAGGCTAATATGATTGCTGATGCGTTAAGTCGCAGACCAGTAGGTGACGTAGCGAACGTATGGAAAGCGAAGTGAAAAGAATTGGGTCACCAGGACGCGGTAGTCCGTTCCTTTATATCTGTTATGCCAGTTACACCCGAGATCGTAATGAAGGTGATACAGGAACAAGCAGTGGATTCATTTTGCCAGGAACAGATTGTACATCTCTTAGCTGAGGGCACTGAGTCCTATTCAGTTAATTCTGATAGGGATTTGAGATTTAATGGGAGATTAGTGGTCCCGAAGGGAGAAGACTTACATCATGTAGTTATGAAAAAGTCGCACGAATCTCGATTTGCGGTACATCCCGGAGGGGCTATGATATACCAAGATATGAGGCGGCAGTACTGGTGGAGTGGGATGAAGAAGGACATTGTAGAGTTCGTGTCCAAATGTCCTACCCGTCAGATGGTAAAGGTGGACCACCAGAGACCGCCAGGATTACTTCAGCCGTTGGAGATACCTACGTGGAAATGGGAGAGTATTTTCATGGACTTCATTAATGGGTTTCCTACATCACAGCGGGGTCACGATTCCATGTGGGTGATTGTGGATCGGTTGACCAAGGTAGCTCACTTTCTTCCAGTACGGACAGACTACACCACGAGCCAGTATGCACAGTTATTCATTGTCGATATCGTTAGTGTGACAACCCGAATATAGTTATGATAAATTATGTTTAAATCATGATTAGCTTAAGTGATATGGATAATATGTTATTAGTATATATAATGTTTAGTCATTATTTTTAGTATAATCCTACTTTATAAAGCATGAAATATCGAATTAGTTACAAACACAAGATTTCTAAGTTTTCAATAGGAATGTTCATGTTGAAATCTAGTTTTGACCATTATAATATAACAACTGACTTAAGGTATAAACTAGATAGTTGTAGATATATGAATTAGGTTCGTAACATAACAAATGGTGCATTAACGAACATTCGAGTGAGAAGATATCGTCTTTTTACGAACAGGAGGTAAAGTAGTCATTTAGCGTTAAATGATATGTCGTCTTATATGGCGCTACATGTTATATTTTGATTGGACCAAGACGGGGTTCCCTTATGTCGACTTATAACCCTTGAATTAATCTCTTCCTTTAGCATATTTCATCCATGGAAGAGTTTTAACCTAAGGAAATAGAGTTTTGAAGTTTAGGAAGAAGGTGTGAGGAGAAATTGAAGAAACATTCATTAAAAATTACGTAAAAGCCCCTAAGGTGATTCCATCCATAAATCTTGTTTATTTTTTTTATATTACTTATTTAAATAATAGAAATCATTATTTTTTACTGAAATTCCATGTCTTGATGTGTACTTATTAATAGATGCAAGTTTAAGCAAACTTGAATGTGTAAACCCTTGAAATTACTTTGTTCAGAAACCCTGTGTATCCAAACTTCCATATATTTTTGTATACTTACTAGAATTACTTGATTCCAATTAATTATTAAAATAGACTCATATATGTATATCATATCCGAAAATCATGTAAAAATACCAAGAAATGAATCTTGGGTGATGGTTTGAAGTTCGAGTATGAAATCTGCCCCAAGGGTGAAAGTATGCACGCCATGTGTTCGATGTTTTTCTTGACTTAGCAAATGAACCTTAAAAATTATGAAACTTTAATTTTGTATTGTTTAATATGTTTATTGATGTTGGGTGAAATATCATAGAAAGTTATGATGTATAAAAATTATGAAAATTCCTAGAAGTTGAATGAACGATAAAAGAGCCTATAGGGAAGATTTGCTATGTAGTAATGAAATGGGCCTATCTTGCTCTAGGAAACTTGAAATGAGGTGCTGTCTTTTGAATTGGAGTAATAATATGATAAGGATTGAATTATGGAGAATAAATGACTATATGTTTGGTCTATGATTTGGATATGACAAATATATTAACATGAATTTGGATGGAACTTCATTTATGATGAATGATTTGAATAGAATCATATGATGCTTATGAATTGAGTTATTTTCAAGTCATTCTTTGAATTTTTAATATTCTTATGATGACTAATATTGTAATAATGATAGTATGAGAAGAAGAATCGACTGAACAAATACCGAATAAAGACAAGGGAAAAGCCTGATTAAATCTCCAAGGTGAGTGTACTTATGATTTGTTCATATATAAATATGGATATAGATCTAAGAGATGATTTGTTTGAATACTTAGATATTCAGTATTTGTTTAGATATTAAAATATCCAAGATTTTTCTGGGTCATATGATCCAGGATTGGTTTGAATACTTCGGTATTCAGGATTTGTTTGGATATTAAAATATCCAGGATTTGTTTGGATCTTATGATCCGGGATTGGAATTGGACAAAGATCCAATAATTTGATTTGTCTTATGACAAGGATTTATTGAAACTTATGTTCTAGGATTTGTTATTGCCAACGGGCAGGATTGTTTGGATTTCATATCCAAAGATTTGATATAAAACTATTATTTCATAGCAGGGCAGGATTGTTTGGATTTCATATCCACTGATTTGATATAAAACTGTTATTTCATAGCAAGGCAAGATTATTGGGATTATATATCCACAAATTTGATATAGAATTTTCATTTCATTATAGGGAAGGATTGTTTGGATTTTATATCTAGATATTTTATATAATATTGCTATTTCATAGCAGGGGAGGTTTAGTTGGATTTTATATCCACATATCTGATAAAGAACTGTTATTTCATTTCATGGAAGGAGTACCTCACTAATCTTAATGCTTACGGTTTATATTTTAATATTTTCAAGTCTGTACGCTACCAGTTAGGATATCATATGATCGGTGATTTGAGAGTTCCACCGTTAGAATGATCTGGGGATTAGGCGTGGGGATTTTGTCAATGTCACACTGAGGTTTTACTACACTCGCACATCTTATATATTGAGTTAGCATGGGTTGATTTGATGATTGTAATATTTAATCATAGTCAATTGCAGTATAACATGTTCGTTTAATTATGACTCTGATGTTAATTACGTTATGGTAGAAAGAACATGATTATGTTTATTATACATGAAAAAATATTGATAAATGAATTATATTTTAAATGGACTGAAGATTATGATTTAATCATAATATAAACGAAATGATTAGAATATATTTGGTTTAGGGTGTGACAGTTAGGCTACATGGGGTGCCCTTGGATATTGTGTCTGATAGAGACAAGATTTTTGTGTCGGGCTTCTGGGAGAGTGTGACACCCCGCCTAATTAAGTACCGGGTGATCAATCCTTTATTAAATTAAAAATCAAGGTGAATGATTGGTTCATTCTTAGCATCACTGTCGCAAAAATAAATTTCCAGTTTAAACACCCTAACCCTAAATAATTAAACTAAGCGTCAAAACAATTTAAACCTTATTTCTATTTTATTTAATTCCATTATGAAAACCTTTTCAATAATTAACAGTTTAAGAATCACATAAATGTTAAAGATGGCAATTAATACACAAGAATTTAACGATTCAGATAAACCAATACCAAGTTTAAAACTACAAATGAAATCATCCTGACACGAATTACATCCCAAAGAGTACCAAATACTGAAAATAAACGAATATAAATCTCTTACAAATCCAACTGAATAGGGAAACGGGCAACACATGCCCTAACTAATCAGAACTAAAATAAGAGTAGAGTCAACAATGAGGTCATCTAAGTAATGGCATGTAACTCCCACATAATCTGCGGCACGTCCGTTCCAAGCAATCGAAGCATGACGCCCCTGTGGCTGGGCACCTGTAATATATACATATATATACAAGAGAAAAGAAATAATACGAAACGGGTCAGATCCCGAGTGTAAAATAGTTTAAAAATAGTTTAGCAAGTACATAAAATGCTTACCGGCTAATGAAACAACCATGTTAGTATGCGACACTCTCTTGAAAAATTCTCACCTCTCATCTAGTGTGCACGCCTACCGTACTATTAATCTCCAAAGTTTATTTTAACTTAACTTTCCCATAAGGTTTCATTACGATAAATACTATGGCTAAGATAATTAATTTCTGAAAATTAAGCTCTCTCATATATCTTATGTTATTTAAAATAACCCAGTGATGTTTCAAAATTCCCAAACACTTATAATAAAGTTGGAGTATTTATTCATTACTTAACTAATTTTATGCACGGTAGAAAGTTCCCATACTTAAGTGTGTGTATATATATATATATATATTCGTCACTCATATAATATATATATTATCGACACCCCACATAAAATCCATGGTGATGGCATACTCTACTATCAAGTCCCCGTATCACTCGTACTAAGGGAAATACTAGTTCGGAAACACTCTCGAACTGTATTAACATAAAACACATACAATTGGAGCCGAAGTATAGTTCCAAGTCACTACGAGGTCAGCACATACTCTCATGTATCTTAGGACCATATGACTATCACTCAAATAGCCTGGATCAAGGATACTATCTTCTAGGGTACAAGTCGTTATCCTCCACAAAGGCCCAATCGAGATAAGACTCTCCCGGTGCGGAAACCCCCGTGATAGCAAGTATCTCACGTATGATTTTTACACAGATATATAATATATGCACCATCACACAATCATATATATATATATATATATATATATATATATATATATATATATATATATATATATATATATATATATATATATTCACATTTCTAAATTAGGTGCGCCCACGACCCATAATTATAATTATCCATTCTTAGCACATTTTACTCGATTATCTCGAATAACGGACTCGTCACTTTTATTCTCATATATAAGTTACTCCATACTTACTTCTTATCTCTCGAAGTATTCTATCTTCCTGAGTATAATTTCAGTAGGCACTCTCACTTATCTTCTAGTCTAACTTACTCATGAGTCTCGATCTTTTATTAGACGTACGTATGACTTTGTATATGTGAATAGCTCCCCGTTAACCCATAATCTCACTCAACGGGGTCTACCTAGACCCTACTGGTCCTCTTTATAATTCATTATGCTCTATCAATGATGATCATGGGTTCCTACGCATTTTAACCGGATTAAACTTAAAGAAGAAAAATACGCAATTTTTCCAGGAGGGATCGATCAATCGAGGAATGGGGTCGATCGATCGATGTTCTTGATCGATCGATCGATCAAGAAGTTATGACGAATTCTTCCATTAACAAGTTACGAGTTTACCTCTCCAACCTCTACCAAATCTCCATTATAGATCCCCAAACTCCAAAACAACATTACTACAGGTACTATATACATTACTACATGATGTTCTACAAAAAATATGCCCGGTTTCATCAAGTATAACGATTTAGTGGAGTAAAATTGACATAAACTTCAAGAACCCTAATTTTTTTCTTTAATTTCCATTCTTCCAATTCTTTTCTAGATTAGTTGCTTCTAAATCCATACAAATTCATGGCTTATCCTCTACATGTGATTTAGATGTCCAGAATATGTCTACTTCCTCAACAACATATGATTTTAAGTCTAAAAAATATTAATTTCTTCCATGAAACATGTTCTGAACAACCCTAGACTAACATGATTGAAACATTAACTAAAAATAAAGCAAGATAGATACTTTCCTGGAATTTGAGTTTCTGATTTGTGGACGAAAGAGGTATGGTTGCGTTCCTCGTCGCGCGATATACGCTTTGGTGGTGGCGGCGGTACAAATGGGTGAGTCTTTGTCCTTGAGTTGCTTGGAAAGCTCTCCAACTCCTTCTCTAATGGCCGTTCTTTGGTTTTATGTTTTTTTACCCTAGAAGACAACTCCTAAAGGCTGATATATCCTTAGGAAATTCGTGGGTTTAATTGCCCAAAAATGTAAAATGTTTATAATACCCTCCCGGGATGCCAATTAGGCTTAAAAATGCCCCGAGACCCGAACTAAACTCCTAGGTATATTATTTTGACTATCTCGACCCTTCTGAACACATTGTCGCACTCGAAATGACCATAAGGGCGACTTACAATTTATTCACTTTTAATAATAATAATTTAATCCCGACACAACACAGGCGCGTCCCGATTTAATTTCCACAATTATCAAATTATACACTCATGATAATTTTAATAAATTCGATTATACATATTACTTTACTCATTAAGTAATATTCAACAAATTCCCAATAATTACTAACTCTCATTACTTTACTCATTTGGTAATATTCAACAAATTTCCAATAATTACTAACTCTCACCACGCTAGTAAATATTAAAAATAATTTATGAATTAATATTAAATTAATATTTCAATTTAAATTTAATAAATCCCCAAATTTGAAAGTCATAAAAATACGGGGTATTACATACTTCCCCCCTAATAACGAAATTTCGTCTCAAAATTCAGAAAATAAGGCATACCTGGTAAGAATAAGTCTGAGTATCTCTCACACATATCTGCCTCACGCTCCCAAGTGGATTCTGTAATACCCAGTATTTTTATGACTTTTAATTTTGAGGATTTATTAAATTTAATTAGAGATATTAATTTAAAATGATTTAAATACTTACTAGCGTGACGAGAGTTAGTAATTATTGGAATTTTGTTGTAATTTACTTTATGAGTAAAGTAAGAGGTGTATTTAAATTTAGTAAAATTATCACGAGAATTTAAATTGATAATTTTGGAAATTTATCGGGACGCGCTAGTGTCGTGTCGGGATTAAATTCGGACTATTAAAAGTGAATAAATTATAAGTCACCCGTATGGTCATTTTGAGTGCGTCAATGTGTCCGAAAGGGTCGAGATAGTCAAAATAATGTACCCGGGGATTTAGTTTGGGTCTCGGGACGTTTTTAGGTCTAATTAACATCCCGGAAGGGTGTTTTGGACATTTTACATTTTTGGGCATGAAAACCCATGAAATTTCTAAGAGTATATCAGATGATAGGAGTCATCTTCTAGGGTTAGAACATCCATAAACTAAAGACTTCCATTGGAGAGGAAGAGGAGAAGCTTTCCAAGGAGTTATAGGCCAAGATCTCCGCCGTTTTCACCGCCGTCGCCGCCAAACTTTAGATCGCGCAACGAGGATCAAAACCACACCAATCTCTCCACAAATCTGAACCAAAAATTCCCAGGCAAGTATCTATCTTTCTCTATTTCAGTTAATGCTTCAATAATATTGGCCTAGGATTGTTTAGGACTAGTTTTTGTGAAAGAAAAACCTATTTCGGAGACTTGAATTCCATGATATATGGGTAATAGATGTATTCTGGAAATCAAACTCACATGTAGAGATTGAACCACGAAAATTACAGTAAATTAGGAGTATGAAATCTGGTAGAATAATGGGAAGAAACTAAATGAAGAAAATATTAGGGTTCATGATATTTTTATGGATTATTCCCCATTTAGTTCGTTATTCATGATGAAAGTTCGCATGTCTTACATAGAATACCATTTATTTGAGAATATAACACTGGTAGTATAAATTGTTCGGAGTTTGGAAGTCAAATATATTTTTTGGATGATTTTGGAAGAGGAAACCCGTAACTGAAAATTCTGCAGATTCGCCATACCTGCTTGATCGATCAATCGAACCAGGAGTATCGATCGATCGAGCACCTGCCATTGATCGATCGACCGCTCCTGGAAAACTCAAATTCCCTTTTTAAATAGGTGGTCCCAACTTAAATGAATAGAAATTCTTGGACATTATTGTTAGAATATTTTGGGAGGTAAAGAAGACCAGTAGGACTTTATAAAAATGGAACCCTTACTCTAAGACGAGATTTAATCCTTAACAAAGGTATTTTACACTTAAAAAATAATGGGAACGTGTGTTTAAAGGGTGAGACTCGTGAGGAAGTTACGCTGTAAAATAAATGAGTACCTACTGAAATTACACTTAGGGAGATATGAATTCACGAATGTTACGTAGTAAGTTGGAATAATCCCATAAATAAGAATAAAAGAGACAAACCGTTATACGGGATAATCTAGTAATGTGCAATGAGAATAATTATCATAAGTATGGGTTGTGGGTATACCTAAATTTGAAATGGGAATAGTAGTATACATATATGATTGTGTTTGTGTATATACTATATACGTGTAAAACTCATGCCCGTGCTACTTGCTATCCCTGAGGTTACCGCACCGGGATAGTCTTATCTCGATGGGACCTTTATGGGGGATATTGACTCGTACCCTAGAACATAGGAATCCTTGGTACAGGCTATCGGATCGATAGTCAGACGGTCCTAAGAGTCGTGAGGGTATGTGCTAACCTCTTAGTGACTTGGAACTATGCTTCGCCTCAATTTGTATGTGTTTTGTGTTAATACAGTTCGAGACTGATTCCGAACTAGTATTTCCCTTAGTACAAGTGATATGGGGACTGGATAGTAGAGTATGCCCGCACCATAAAATTTTTGTGGGGTGCCGTTAGAATATATATATTATATGAGTATTTGAGATATATATTTAAACTTGGAATTTGGGAACTATCTACTGTGACTATGGTAAGTAAGAAATGAATAATTATTTCAACTCGGGAATAAGTGTTTGAAAAGTATGATACGTTACTGGGAAACTTTATAATAAAATGAGGGTTATGTGAGAACTTTGCTTTTAAATAAAATTAACTTTCTTAATATTAGAAATTGTCGGCATGAAATCTTATGAGTAACTTAAGAAATTGTTTGGAGTATTAGTGCGATAGGTGTGCACATTATAAGAGAGCTGAGAATTTCTCAAGGGAGTGCCGCACTAATATGATTGTTGCATTAGCCGGTAAGCATTTTAAATACTTGCTAAACTGAATTTTAAACTGTTTTACAATCGGGCTCTGACCCTTTTCCTATTTTCTTCTCTCTCTTGTATATATTTGTATATATTACAGGTGCCCAGCCACAGGGGCGTCTTGCATAGGGTCCTTTGGATGGAACGTGCTGCAGCTTAGGTGGGAGTTGCAGGCCTCTTGTTTAGACGACCTCATTATTGATTCCACTTCTGCCTCTATTTTATCCAGTTGGGCATGTGTCGCCCTTTTCCATTATTCAGTTGTTTTTATCAGAGATTGTTATTTGTTTAGTTCCAGTATTTACATTTTGGAATGGTTATTGTCAGGACGTTTTTACTTTAAGTTTTAATGTTAGACTTATTTAGTTGAATGTTTAAATTGCTTGGATTATATTTTCCAGTCGGGTTGTTGTGTGATTTTTAAACCATGGATTATGTAAGGTTTTAAATATTGGTTTTAAATTAAATTTTGAAATTGATGTCCTAAAAATGGTTTTGTCACTTAGCTTAATTATTTAGGGTGTTTTAAATTGGAAAAGTTATTTTTGCTATAGTGATGCCAAGAATGGACCAACCATTCACCTTGGTTATAATTTAATAAAGGACTGATCACCCGGTATTTAATTAGGCGGGGTGTCACAGGTGGTATCAGAGCATCAGGTTCTAGTGTCCTTTAGGATCTGTACGGCTTATTTCGCTTTCAGATTAGCTTTCTTACTATAGAGCCCTATTTTAGGATTATTGTATTCTTGTTTTTTCGATTACGTCTTCAGCTATTTGAGATTTGATAATAACTGTAGGCTAATAAATTTGTTTACGTTTCAGATGCCTCCGAGATGCGCACCTAAGAATAGGCGTGCCCAAGTCGAGCAGCCCGTAGCTCCGGCCCAGGGAACGATGAACGCAACCGAGGTAGCCGCAATCGTTGCTCAGGCGGTGAATGCCGCACTAGCGGTAGTGCAACAGGCTCCACCCCAGGTTCGGGCAGTGGCGCCAGTACTGGCACAACTTCCATCTGCATAGGACTGAGTTAGGGATGCCTTCCAGAAGGCGCGTCCCCCATAGTTTGCGGGCAGTTCAGATATTATTGTATCCATCCAATGGAAGAAAGATATCCAGAGGCATCTACGCATGTACGAGTGCACGGACGTGCAGAAACAACTGTTGGCTTCCTTTAAGCTGGTGGGGGCCGCTTTGCATTGGTGGGAATCCACTACCACCTTGGAGGAGAGGGATATTATCACTATTCAGCCATTTTGGTCGTGGTTTGACAGCAAATACTTCCCATCCGCCATGAAGACTGAGATGAGGAGGAAGTTACTGAGTCTGAAACAGGAGAATTCGACTGTTGTCGAGTACGAAGAGGAGTTCACTAGACTTCTCACTACAGTACCAGATGAGGCACCCACTGAGGGAAATAAGATACTGTTGTTTGTGGATGGGTTGGCTTGGAGGATCCGTCAGCACCTCATAGGCAACCTGTCACTGAGTACCTACCCGGACGTACTCAATGCTGCTTTATTACACTGCCAGGATCACTGCTTCCATCTACAGGGAAGCAAGCGAAAGGAGAGTCCAGCCAGCAGGGCAGGACAGGAGGTAGTGGTGCTAGTGGAGCACCGACATCTCAGGGGAAGACTCGTCAGCATGAGAAAAGTTCCCATCAGGGGGACCCTGCCAAGCGGTTCTGATCAGGTGACTCCAAGAAGGGATTTGGGGTATTTCGGCAGGGTTAGCAGGGCCAGCCTAATTAGCAGGGCCAACATCGTCAGCCGCAGGGTCAGCAACAGGGCCATTAGGGCCAACAACGTTTTCAGCAGGGCCAATGGCGGGGTGGTAACGGCCAACAGGACCGTAATTAGCAGGGACAGAGAGGAGAAAATTTCAGGGGCCGATGCTTCGGGTGTGGTAAAAATGGCCACATGCACTAGGATTGTCCAGAGGTAGATAGGGCCCCACAATAGCAGGGTGCACGTAATGAGCCATAGAGGCCACTTTTTCTAGCCACCCTCCCGGCACCATCTTAGGCACCAGCCCTACCAGCCATTCTAGCAGCTCCAATGCAGCAGGGGAAGTTATAATACGTACGTGTTTATAACGTCCACCAGGCAGTAGCTCCACAGGCGCCACCCACGATTGAGGGTACGTTTCCTATCCATGGTACTATGGGTCAAGTTTTATTTGATACTGGGGCGACATATCATTTTATAGCTACACAGTTTGCGAAGGCCTTAAGATTATTAGCCACAGTAGAGAGCATTGTGATATGTGTAGACTCACCACTGGAAAATGGATCGCTAATCTTCTTTATATGCCGGGGTGTGGGAGTAGAGATTGGTAGCCTAATCTTACCTGCAGACATGCTAGTCTTAGATATGCATGAGCACGACGTCAGTATTGGTATGGATTGGCTTACAGCATACAGAGCCATGATGGATTATTTCGGTGGGACTATTGTCTTTGCCATCCCAGGGAAAGAGATTTTTGTAGTGGCGATGCCTCGCCCAGAGGGAGGCTCTACCGCTCATTTATATTACATAGAGGAAGATACCTCTAAGGAGGTCGTGATTCCCTTAGACTCGATCCCAGTTTTTCGTGAGTATTCTGATGTATTTTAGGAGATACCAGGCCTATCCCCCAGTCGAGAGATAGATTTTGTCATAGATTTATTACCGAATACTCGATCGATAGCATGTGCTCCATGCCGTATGGCTTCGGCGGAAATGCGAGAGTTACGAGATCAAGTAGAGCAGTTGTTAGGTCAGGGCGTCATTCGTAGGAGTACCTCACCTTGGGGCGCTCTAGTGTTGTTTGTGAAGAAGAGAGATGGTTCACTGAGGCTATGTGTGGACTAACGAGAGCTGAACAAGGTCACGATACAGAATAAATATCCATTACCTCGAATCGATGATCTGTTCAACCAGCTAAGGGTAGTAACTTTCTTTTCGAAGATGGATTTGAGGTCAGGATATCATCGGCTACGTATTAGGGAGAAGGATGTTTCGAAGACTGCTTTCTTGACGAGATATGGGTCCTATGAGTTCAGAGTGATGCCATTTGGACTCACAAATGCTCCAGCCGTATTCATGGACTTGATGAACCGAGTGTTCAGAGACTTCTTGGATCAGTTTGTCATCGTCTTCATAGATGACATCCTGATATATTCACATACTGAGGAAGAGCATATTGAGCACCTAAGGCAGGTTCTTCAGACTCTACAAGAGCATCAACTGTATGCTAAGTACGAGAAGTGCGGGTTCTAGTTACGGTAAGTACAGTTCTTGGGACATATTTCTGAACTGGGGATAGCGATTGACCCGAGTAAAGTGTCAGTAGTAAGAGAGTGGGGATAACCTACAACACCAACGGAAGTGCGTAGTTTCTTGGGGCTAGTCGGGTACTACAGGAGATTCATTCGAGGTTTCTCTAAGATAGCGGGTCCATTGATGAACCTGACTCGCAAGGGGGTACCATATGTTTGGGACGATAATTGTCAATTACCTTTCGACGAGCTGAAAGACAAGCTTACTTTAGCACCAGTCCTTGCTTTACCTAAGCCAGACGTGGAGTATCTAGTTTACACTGACGCCTCCTTATGAGGACTCGGGGGAGTACTTCAGCAGGAGGAGAAGGCTATAGCTTTTGCCTCTCGCAAGCTTAAGCCGCACGAGAGGAATTACCCCACACACGACCTAGAGTTAGTAGCGGTCGTCTTTGCTTTGAGGATATGGAGACACTATTTATTGTGGGAGAAATTCTGCTTATTCACAAACCATAAGTCACTGCAGTACCTGTTCACTCAACGAGAGCTGAATATGCGTCAGCGCAGGTGGTTAGAGTTTGTGAAAGACTATCAGTTCGACATACAATACCATTCGGGGAAGGCTAACGTAGTTATTGATGCGTTGAGCCGTAGTCCGGTTGATGATGTAGCGAACATCTGGAAAGTAAAGTGGAAAGAGTTGGGTCACTAAGATGCGGTAGCCCATTCCTTCATATCTGCCATGACAGTGACACCCGAGATTGTTACGAGGGTAATACAGGCACAAACAGCAGACCCATTTTGTCAAGAGAAGATTGTACGACTTTTAGCTGAGGGTGCTGAGTCCTATTCTGTTAGTTCCGATGGGGGTTTGAGGTTTAATGGGAGATTGGAAATTCCCGAAGGAGCAGACTTACGTCATGCAGTAATGACCCAGTCTCACGGGTCCCGATTTGCAGTGCATCCTGGGGGAGATAAGATGTACCAGGATATGAGGCGACAATACTGGTGGAGTGAGATGAAAAAGGACATTACTGAGTTCGTGTCCAAATGTTCTACTTGCCAGCTGGTAAAGGTGGGCCACCAGAAATCGTCGGGGTTGCTTCAGCCGTTGGAAATACCCGCGGGGAAGTGGGAGAGTATTTCCATGGATTTTATTACTGGGTTGCCTACATCACAGCGGGTCCACGACTCCATCTGGGTGATTGTGGACCATTTGATCACGGTGTATCATTTTCTGCCAGTATGGACAGACTATACCACGGGCCAGTATGCTCAGTTGTTCATTACTGAGATTGTTAGATTACATGGGGTGCCCCTGGATATTGTATCAGATAGAGACAAAATTTTTGTGTCGCATTTCTGGGAGAGTTTTCAGGAGGCCATGGGTACCGAGTTGAGGTTGAGTTCAGCTTATCACCCACAGACAGATGGAAAAATAGAGCGTACCAATCAGATGTTGGAGGATATGCTACGCATGTGTGTCCTTGATTTTGGGGGAGGTTGGGAGCCACACCTCCCACTGGTAGAGTTTGCTTATAATAACTCTTATCAGTTCACGATTGGCATGGCTCCGTTTGAGGCATTGTATGGAAGGCCTTGTCGTTCCCCAACTTGTTGGCTAGAGGTGGGGGATAACAAGTTACTCGGACTAGAGGTGATTTAGGAAACCTCCGCTAGGATTGAGATTATCAGGAGTCGCATTCGGGTAGCCCAGGTTAGACAGAAAAGCTATGCCAATGCAAATCGGTTCTTCCGAGAATTTAATGTGGGGAATCAAGTATTACTATGTGTATCTCCTATGAAAGGAGTGATGAGGTTCGAGAAGAAAGGGAAATTGGCCCTGAGGTACATGGGACCATTTCCCATTATCGAGAGGATTGGGCCTACCAGAGCACTTACATCGCATTCACGATGTATTCCACATCTCGTCGTTGAGACGATACCTTCGGGATGACATGGCCCACACCCACATCTAGATTGAGGAGATTGACTTACAACCCGACAGCTCTTATGAGGAGAGACCAGTGGTTATCCTAGACTATAGCGAAAGGAGATTGAGGTCAAAGGTAGTCCCACTTGTCCGGGTCCAGTGGGATCATCATAATGTGGAGGAATCCACTTGGGAGCGTGAGGCAGACATGTGTGAGAAGTACCCAGAGCTATTCTTGCCAAGTACACCTTATTTTTTTCGAATTCCGGGACGAAATTCCGTTATTAGGGGGAAGTATGTAATACCCCGTATTTTTATGACTTTTAATTTTGGGGATTTATTAAATTTAATTAGAGATATTAATTTAATATTATTCCAGAAAATCATTTAAATACTTAATAGCGTGACGAGAGTTAGTAATTATTGGAATTTTGTTGTAAGTTACTTTATGAGTAAATTAAGAAGTGTATTTAAATATAGTAAAATTATCACAAGGCATTTTTAGTTTGGGTCTCGAGGCATTTTTAGGCCTATTTAACATCCCGGGAGGGCGTTTTGGACATTTTACATTTTTGAGCATGAAAACCCACCAAATTTCTAAGAGTATATCAGATGACAGGAGTCATCTTCTAGGGTTAGAACATCCATAAACTAAAGATGGCCATTGAAGAGGAAGAGGAGAAGCTTTCCAAGGAGTTCTAGGCCAAGAACTCCGCCTTTTGTACCGCCGTCGCCGCCAAACTTTAGATCGCGCAACGAGGATCATAACCACACTAATATCTCCACAAATATGAAACAAGAACTCCCAGGCAAGTATCTATCTTGCTCTATTTCAGTTAATGCTTCAATAATATTAGCCTAGGATTGTTTAGGACTAGTTTTTGTGAAAGAAAAACCTATTTTGGAGACTTGAATTGCATGATATATGGGTAATAGATGTATTCTAGAAATCAAACTCACATGTAGAGATTTAGCCATAAAAATTACAGTAAATTAGGAGTATGAAATCTGGTAAAAGAATGGGAAGAAACTAAACAAAGAAAATATTAGGGTTCTTGATATTTTTATGGATTATTCCCCATTTAATTCGTTATTCATGATGAAAATTTGCATGTCTTACGTAGAATACCATTTATTTGAGAATATAACACTGGTAGTGTAAATTGTTCGGAGTTTGGAAGTCAAATATATTGTTTTGGATGATTTTGGAAGAGGAAACCCGTAACTGGAAATTTTGCAGATTCGCCATACCTGCTTGATTGATCGATCGAACCAGGAGTATCGATCGATCGAGCACCTGCCATCGATCGATCGACCCCTCCTGGAAAACTCAAATTCCCTTTTTAAATAGGTGGTCCCAACTTAAATGAATAGAAAATCTTGGACATTATTGTTAGAATATTTTGGGAGGTAAAGAAGACCAGTAGGACTTTATAAAAATGAAACCCTTAATCTAAGACGAGATTTAATCCTTAACAAAGGTATTTTACACTTAAGAAATAATGGGAACGTGTGTTTAAAGGGTGAGACTCGTGAGGAAGTTACGTTGTTAAATAAATGAGTACCTACTGAAATTACACTTAGGGAGAGAGGAATTCACGAATGTTACATAGTAAGTTATCCCATAAATAAGAATAAAAGAGACAAATCGTTATACGGGATAATCTAGTAATGTGCAATGAGAATAATTATCATAAGTATGGGTTGCGGGTGTACCTAAATTTGAAATGGGAATTGTAGTATACATATATGATTGTGTTTGTGTATATACTATATACGTGTAAAAATCATTCCCGTGCTACTTGCTATCCCTGAGGTTACCGCGCTGGGACAGTCTTATATCGATGGGACCTTTATGGGGGATATTGACTCGCACCCTAGAACATAGAATTCCTTGGTACAGGCTATCGGATCGATAGTCAGACGGTCCTAAGAGACGTGAGGGTATGTGATGACCTCTTAGTGACTTAGAACTATGCTTCGCCTCAATTTGTATGTTTTTTGTGTTAATACGGTTCGAGACTGATTCCGAACTAGTATTTCCCTTAGTACGAGTGATACGGGGACTGGATAGTAGAGTATGCCCGCATTATAAAATTTTTGTGGGGTGCCGTTAGAATATATATATTATATGAGTATTATATATATATATTTAAACTTGGAATTTGGAATTTGGGAACTATCTACTGTGACTATGGTAAGTAAGAAATGAATAATTATTTCAACTTGGGAATAAGTGTTTGAAAAGTATGATACATTACTGGGAAACTTTATAATCAAATGAGGGTTATGTGAGAACATTGCTTTTAAATAAAATTAACTTTATTAACATAAGAAATTGTCGGCATGAAATCTTATGAGTAACTTAAGAAATTGTTTGGAGTATTAGTGCGATAGGTGTGCACATTAGAAGAGAGCTGAGAATTTCTCAAGGGAGTGCCGCACTAATCTGATTGTTGCATTAGCCGGTAAGCATTTTAAATACTTGCTAAACTGAATTTTAAACTGTTTTACAATCGGGCTCTGACCCTTTTCCTATTTTCTTCTCTCTCTTGTATATATTTGTATATATTACAGGTGCCCAGCTACAGGGGCGTCTTGCATAGGGTCCTTTGGATGGAACGTGCTGCAGCTTAGGTGGGAGTTGCAGGCCTCTTGTTTAGACGACCTCATTATTGATTCCACTTCTGCCTCTATTTTATCCAGTTGGGCATGTGTCGCCCTTTTCCATTATTCAGTTGTTTTTATCAGAGATTGTTATTTGTTTAGTTCCAGTATTTACATTTTGGAATGGTTATTGTTAGGACGTTTTTACTTTAAGTTTTAATGTTAGACTTATTTAGTTGAATGTTTAAATTTCTTGGATTATATTTTCCAGTCGGATTGTTGTGTGATTTTTAAACCATGGATTATGTAAGGTTTTAAATATTGGTTTTAAATTAAATTTGGAAATTGAAGTCTTAAAAATGGTTTTGTCACTTAGCTTAATTATTTAGGGTGTTTTAAATTGGAAAAGTTATTTTTGCGACATTGATGCCAAGAATGGACCAAACGTTCACCTTGGTTATAATTTAATAAAGGATTGATCACCCGGTATTTAATTAGGCGGGGTGTCACAGATTCCTCCACAATATGATGCTCCCACTGGACTTATACAAGTGGCACTACCTTCGACCTCAATTTCCTCTCGCTATGGTTTAGGATAGCCACTGGTCTCTCCTCGTAAGAGCTGTCGGGATGTAAATCAATCTCCTCTAACTCGATGTGAGTATGGGCCATGTCATCCCGAAGATATCGTGTCAATGACGAGATGTTGATCACATCATGAATGCGATGCAAATGCTTTGGCAGTCCCAATCTGTATGCCACCAGCCCAATCCTCTCGATAATGGAAAATGGTCCAACGTACCTCGAAGCCAACTTCCCCTTCTTTCCAAACCTCATTACTCCTCTCATAGGAGATACATGTAGTAATACTTGGTCCCCAATGCTAAACTCTCAAAAAAACTATTTCGCATCAGCGTAGCTCTTCTGTCTGTCCTCTGCTACCCGAATGCGACTCCTGATGAGCTCAATCCAAGCTGAAGTTTCCTGAATCACCTCAGGTCCGAGAAATTTAAATTGAGATATTAATTTAATATTAATTTAGAAATTATTTTAAATATTTACTAGCGTGACGAGAATTAGTAATTATTGAGAATTTTTTGAATATTACTAGATGACTAAGTAATATATAAGATTGATTTTTATTAAAATTGTCACGAGTGAATAAAAAGGCAATTATGTAAATTTAAGTCGGGACGCGCCTGTGTCGTGTCGGAACTAAATTATTATTATTAAAAGTGAATATATTATAAGTCATCCATATGGTCATTTCGAGTGTGCCAATGTGTCCGTAAGGGTCGAGATAGTCAGAAAAGTATACCCAGGGGGTTTAGTTTGGGCCTCGGGTCATTTTTAGGCCTAATTGACATCCCGCGAGGGTATTTTAGATATTTTGTATTTTTGGGTAATTAAACCCACGAATTTTCCTAAGGTATATCATCCATTTGAGTTAGAATTTTAGGGTTAACAATCACAAAACTTAAGAACGGCCATTAGAGAAGAAGGTAGGAAACTTTCCAAGCAATCCAAGGACAAGAACGCATCTGTTTACACCGCCACTACGACTAAAACGTAGATCGCACGAAGAGGAACGCAACCATTTTTTTTTCATCCACAAATCAGACTCTTGAATTTCTAGGCAAGTATCTATCTTGATTTTATTTTAGTTATTGTTTCATCCGTGTTAGGAATGCTATACACATGTTTCATAAAATAATTTTAGGAATTTGAGGATTTAATCACATGTCTTGTTGGAAATAGATATACTGTGGACATCCTAATCATATGTAGAGGATATCCCACGAATTTGTATGAGTTTAGAAGAAAGAAATCTGGAAAAGAATTTACAATAATGAAAGTTTTATGAAAATTAATGTTCTTGTTAAATATGATGATCAACCTCATTAATTCCATACCTTTGATGAATTTGAACATGTTTCACTTAGGAAATCATGTATATAGGTATATGTAACTAGTAGTAATGTTGTTTGGGAGTTTGAGAATCGTTAATGGCGTTTTGGAGTAATTCGGAAGATGAAACCCGTAGGTTGAAATTGCAGTTTCTGGGCAAGAACTGTTTGATCGATCGATCGGCCCAAGAACATCGATCGACCCCTCCGGGGAAACGGCATATTTATCCCCTTTTTGTTTAATCCGGTTTAAATACGTAGGTACCCTTGATTATTATTTATAAAGTATAATGAGTCGTGAGGAGGACCAGTAGGGTCTAAATACACTCCGTTGAATGAAATTTAATATGAGATGAAATTGTGGGTTAATGGGGAATTTCGGTACACATTAGGGATTGTGCGTAAGTTCATTAATGAATCGAGGGACTCGTGAAAGACTTAGACCAAAAGGTTAGAGAGGGTATACCTACTGAAATTGTATTTAGAAAGAGAGAATACTTCAAGAGATGAGAAGTAAGTGTGAAATAAATTATTCATGGAAATAAAAGAGATTAATCCCTTATGCGAGATAATTGGGTAAAATTGTACTAAATACGGTTAATAAGAATTACGGGTCGTGGGCGAACCTTATTGGAAATTGTCTATCTATATATGTCCGTGTGACTGTTTACATATATTAAATACTTTAATCATGAATAATCATACATGCGCTACTTGCTATCACGGGGGTTGCCGCGCCGGGATAGTCTTATCTCGATGTGACCTTTATGAGAGATATTGACTTGTACCCTAGAACATAAGATTCCTTGGTACAAGCCATCTGAGAATGATAGTTAGACGATCCTAAGAGACGTGAGGGGTATGTGCTGACCTCTCAGTGACTTGGAACTATACTTCACCTCCATTGTGTGTGTATTGTGTTAATACAGTTCGAGAGTGATTCCGAACTAGTATTTCCCTTAGTACGAGTGATACGAGGACTTGATTGCAGAGTATGCCAGCACCATAGGAATTATGTGGGGTGCCGATAGTATATATAATATATGAGTGACTGATATATATATATATATATATATATATATATATATATATACACACACACACACACACTTATATATGGAAACTTTCGACTGTGCGTATAAGTAGTTAAGTAATGAATAAATGCTCCAACTTTATAACAAATGATCGGGAACTTTGTAACGGATGGTGTTGCTCTAAGTAACATAATAAATATCGAAGATAATGATTTTCTAAAACTAAATATCATAACCTTTCTACTTCTCGGGATAAAACTTTGTGGAAAAATAAGTCAGATAAACTTATGAGTTTAGTAGTACGGTAGGCGTGCACACTAGATGAGAGGCGAAAATTCTCAAGAGAGTGTCACATACTAACATGGTTGATACATTAGCCAGTAAGTATTTTAAATACTTGCTAAACTATTTTAAACTGTTTTACACTCGGGCTCCGACCTATTTTCTGTCATCTTCTCTCTCTTGTATATATATGTATGTATTATAGGTGCCCAGCCAGAGGGGCGTCATGCTTAGGTTCTTTGGATTGGACGTGATGCAGCTTATGTGGAAGTTGCAGGCTCTTGCTTTAGACGACCTCTTCTTGATTCTACTCTTATTTTAGTTCTACTTAGTTAGGGCATGGGTCGCCCGTTTCCCTATTCAGTTTGGATTTGTCAGAGATTTATGTTTAAGCTATTTCCAGTATTTGGTACTCTTTGGGAATTAAGTCATGTCAGGATGATTTAATTTGTAGTTTTAAACTTGGTGTGGTTTATTTTGATGGTTTAATTATTGTTTGTTAATTGCCATCCTTCGTATTTATATGATTATAAAACTGTTGTTCTTAAAAAGGTTTTCATATTGGAATTTAAATAAAACGTAAATAAGACTTTAAATTGTTTTGACACTTAGTTTATTAATTTAAGGTGTTTTAAATTGGAAATTTTATCTTGCGACAATGATGCTAAGAATGAACCAACTGTTGACCTTGATTTTAATTTTATGAAGGACTGATCACCCGATATTTAATTAGGCATGGTCTCTCTCTCTCTCTCTCTCTCTCTCTATATATATATATATATATATATATATATATATATATATATTAGGCCCACTGGCTGGTCGATTGGGATATGCTAGGAGAGGTTTTGGATTTCTTGTAAGAGTCCACATTGTGTGTGTCAAAATTGTATTAGTTCCTTTATTTTAGTTGTCAACATTCTATTGGTCCACAAATTAAAACCTCATTTCCCTTTTCTTATAAAACCACATACAATTGAAGCCTTTGGAGATACACAAAAAATTTTATGAGAATTTTTTCCCTTTCTTTTGTTGCAAACACGAAGAATGAACAAACCACTCAAACCGAACCATAATTCACTCATAAAAAACACCATTTTTAGTATTATATTGAGGATATTAGTACACCTTTTATACTCATAAATAAACCCATACTTTTGAGTGTCTTCCCAAACAAACTTAATTAATTTAAGTGAGTGACTTAGTGATGTCATTTATTTAAGGTGTATTGGTGTATTTTTTTTGTCGAGTTGTGAGGGATATTTCTTGGAGTGTTTTTGGGTGCAACTATAGAGGCTATTTGAAAATATTTTCTAGGGCACTTTTTGAAGTGTTTTTGGAGCACCTGTAGAGGCCATTTGAGAGTATTTTTTTGGATTATTTACTAGAGGCTCTAACGCTTATTTTTTTTCCTAATTATTTGGTGGATTTCTTCGTTTGGTGTAGGGGTTTCTATCTAAGGTATTTTCATAATTAAATAAAGAAACCTAGGATGGATACATATTATATATCTATATTGAACATATGCTACTTATATGTATGTATATAAATATTTGTATACATGTTGTTAGTGTCACAAAATAGTCAATTTTTGTAAAGAAAATGTGAAACAGTTGGAGTTTATTTTTGAGAGAGAATATTAAATTATTAAAAATGTATGAATTTTTGGAAAGTATTATGTTAAATATTTTCAAGAAAACTTGTGTGTAAAACCATAAAATGATATGTTGCATACATGTGGTTCATCTAGGATGGGTTTGGGACCAACATTATGTAATGGTTCAATGGTGAATAAAAAAGTTAGTTTAAAATGCTTAACTTAAAGTGTTAAAAAGGTGTTGAAATAATTGCAAAGAATCCTATGAGGATAATTAATTTCAAAATGGTCCCTAAAAATTTAGAAATTATATATTTATCCGTAAAAGTTTATGGTTGAAAAAATGGCATAAAAGGTTACACTTTTTGTACAAACAATTCTCTAAACTAATATGATTAAGATTATGGTCCTTCAAAAGTGACATATTTTTCCATAAAATGATTAAGTAAAGTTTTAAAGATATAATGATTTTGACTCAGCAAGACTAGGGAAAATAGGGATCAAATGTTGAAAAGGGGTATTTAAAGTGTGTAACTTTCCATGCTTAATTTATGATAATAACTTGAAAAGTTTGGCCTCATCGGCCAGGTTAAAGGATATGAAAATGTGAATAGATGTTACTAGAGGGTAAAGAAAAGATACTCGGAGCAATCGAGAATAGTTAATAAGGGCCCAGAGTCCCGGGGCGTGGCTTCGTCTTAGATACAAAATAATCGGTGAGTAGAGTAATGACTGCTGAGTTTATGGCAAGCGATGAAAACTTGTAAACATAAATAGGATTGGTGGCCTCTGAAATATTGGTAGTAGTCTCTGATGAGCTTGGTGCTCATGAAACGATATTGAAAAAGGAATAATTCGTTTCATTATGAAAAATGAAAGGAAATGCTTAAATATATAAATAAATAGGAAGGTATGGGACTCATGTCGAGTCGGGTTATAAAGGTTAAGTGTGAGTTGACATATTGCCGTGAGTTATCTTTCATGCATTATAATTGCATTTATAACATGAAAAATTAAGGGAAATAATTTCATAAATATTAAAATTCATTGTATACGTATATTTATTCCCTTTTATTATTATAATATCCTACTAGTACTCCCCATACTGGGCAATTGTTCATGTCCCTATTTTATAAAACCCTACCCCATGTACATCAGAAAATGACGCAGATAAAGGTATGGATGTGAGAGGTGGCAATTAGAATGCTCTGATTTACCGGGCCATATCACGTTTTGGTCGCCCACACTTGATGAACTATTAAACTTTCTTAAACTTTTAATAAAAACAATTTAATAGAGTTGTAAAAATTATTTAAGTTAAGAGTTTCCTATCATGCACTAATTTATCCAAAATATCTTACAAATTAATTAATTAGGCATTAATTAAAATTAAAATGGTCATTTTTTAAAAATAAAATAAATTGATGAAAGCCTTATTAATTTTCACTAGTAAACTTTTCCTTTACACCTTGATGCCGACATGAGTTAGATTCTATAAGTGATTCAAACATGGGTTGAGGTGTTATAACTTGGTATCAGAGCATATGATCTTATGTGAGTAGTAGAGTGTATACTTATGTT
Source organism: Sambucus nigra (assembly GCA_949130495.1). Classification (NCBI taxonomy): domain Eukaryota; kingdom Viridiplantae; phylum Streptophyta; class Magnoliopsida; order Dipsacales; family Adoxaceae; genus Sambucus; species Sambucus nigra. The sequence continues at coordinate 184,516,919 of OX422209.1, read as the reverse complement.
TTCTCTTAATTAGTAAATATTTATGTTGTCTTGTACTAAACCATTCTTCATTTTACGAATGACTATACACCGAGGAGGTGGAACGACTGGAGGCAACTGTAACAACCCACTTAATTAAATATCGGGTGGCCAATCCTTTATCAAATTAACTCGAATTATTCAGTTGCCTCATTCTTAGCATCACAATCGAAAAATAATTTTCTTTCTTTATTAACCACCACGTAATCAATTAAGCTAGTGTCAAAATTTCCAACTTTATTATTTTTTATAAAATTCTTTTTTAATAATACTAACAATTTATGATATAAACCATTTCACAACAATAAATAATGAATAAGTATCATCACAACTTAATTAATGTAACTGGAATAAACTTCCCAGTTTCAAACATCTCAATACAATAAACCAAATAAAATCAAATGTATACAAAAATGACGTAAATAAAACCACTGACTCAAGTAGAATGAAAATGACACGAATCCTCTGGCAACATGCCATAAAACAAATGACTATAGAGTACATGAATGAATAAAATGATGCGTATAATTCAAAGTCCATAACTCCAAAGTATCCATAGAACTTAAATTTTTGATCGTCTATGTTGGGCATCCCTGTGGCTGGACACCTGATGTAGTATATACAAGAGGGAAGAGAATATGCAAGAGAAAACGGGTCAAAGACCGATTGTAAAAGATTTTAAAAATAGCAAGTGAATAAATTCTATAATTAGCAATTATTATATACATCTTAGATTCTCGAACTCTCTCTTGAGATGTCACCTATCATCTAGTGTGCACGGCTAACCTATCATCTAGACAGTGATATATACATCCACCCTAATTTATATATATATACAGTACTACACCCCGAGACTTAGCTGCGGTGCATTCATACTCTACTATCTAGTCCTAGTACATCTTGTCACTGTATAGAGGACTGTTGGTTTAGTATATCCCTCAAACCACAAATATTGGAGGCGAACATAGTCTTGAGCCTTTGGGCTACGCACATACCTACGCATCCAAATAACCGTTCAATACCATTGTTTTCACTTATGGCAATCTAACCTAAATCCTATGTTCTGAGGCAACAAGTCAAAAATCACCCATAAGGCTCACCAGGATATGACTGTCCTCAACGCGCGAACCTCCCATCGATAGCAAGTAAGCTAGGTATGTCATGCACATAAATCATCAAGAAATATGTATATACTCAACCTATATAATAATAGGTACACATTTGACCTATATAATGTATTAAGAATTAATCCTATCCCAAATACTTGTGTATTTCTCGAATACCACCCGTATTTGATAATTTTGATTTATTCTCATCATCATTGTATTTTATGTAGTTATCACTCATATAATTTCTTTCTTAATTCAATATATAATTTTCCAACATTAACCCAAGTCTCTCACTCTTTGCTAATGTACCAAAAATTATTCAGAACTTACCGTGGTCATAAATATGAATTTTCAAACTTTTCTGGGATAAAAAAGGATTTTCAAAATCTCGTTAGAAGTCTCTGAATTCTCATTCAAATGACATAGCATCTCATTCGACCGATGTCGTATCTCTTTCGAATGATGTCATTCAAACTACTTCCCGATTCGTTCGAATGATGTCTCAGCAGTTCGTCCCCAACCTCAGTTTTCTGCATTTTTCTCCATTTTCTTACACCCAAACCCTCATGGAATATATCATATTAAAACCCCAATATCTTCACATCATTTATACATGTTTATGGGTGATTAAAACACATAGAAAACATCTAATTTCTTAATTTCAAGAAGGTTTTTTTTTATCTAAATCAGTATAATCCTTAATATCCTCAAATTCTATATTCACCATTTATGTTCTTCATAAAACCCTGAATATAATTTCATGATTTACAATTCAAATCATCAATCTGATAACCTCAACATGTGGATTTCTCAACTACATGCAATACTTATCACATTAATTAATTTATCCATCATTTCATGCCCAATTTCACAATTGTCAAGGGTGAATATTAATCCTATTCTAACATGGATATTATAGTCACTAATTGGAACAAGAATTACACTTACCTTAAGGCGTAGGTCTGATCCTTTAGAGAAGATATGTGTAGTATGTCCCCTCCTCTTTTCCGGTCACTTTTTCGGTGGTGGTGCAAGGTGGTTGTCCCTTGGTTTTCTCTCAAAATCTCTTCCTTTTCTTGAAAAAACCTCTCACTTCCTCAAAGACTGTTCCTTTGTTTTTGGTTAAATGCACCTAAGTTCTCTAATATCTTCACTTATATAATAAAACCCAATTTTCATAGTTACTATTCACATTCCAAATAAATGACCAAAATACACCTCCGGGGTGTCCTTTTGGTTCCCAAATGACCCGAGACCTAAATCAAACTCCAGGGTAGACTTTTCTGCCTATTTTGACCTTTTCGGACTCAACGGTGCACTCGAATGACCATTTGGATGACATGGAAATAATTTACTTTTCATTCATTAAAATTAGTCCTGACACGACTTTACGCGCGTCCCGACTTAATTTTCATAATTTGTGTATTATTCACTCGCGACCCTATAATCATATATTACTTTTAATCACTAAGTAATATTCAATGTCAATCACATATTATTTTATTCTCTAGTAATATTCAATCTGGATTAATTCCAGTTATTATTCATAATTAATTCGAATTAATCCCCATTTTACTTTTAATTAATCTCATATTAAAAGTCATTAAAATTACTGGGTATTACAGCAACACCAATAAGATGCATCAAATAATGCAAGTGGTTAGGTAACTAGACGATTCATTATCCCATCAACAGGCTGGTAGGGCACATAACAATGGCTTCATAGAAAGAAATAGGGCCACCGCAATCCCAAAAGAGTTGGGAAAGCTTAATCCACCCACTTTCAGGGGAACTACAAGGATAAAATAACCCAAGGAATTGCTTTAATACATTAAGCTCATTTTTGATGTGATAGATGTACCATATGGTTATAGGGTAGGGACATAAACTTTCCAATTCACAGACCAAGACTACAAATGGTGGGAATCTTACCAACCAGGAAAGGATGGAGCAATTGAGTGAGAATTTTTTTGAACATCTTTTCTTGACCGATACTTTCCAGAGGCTTATCATGATGGTAATATAGGTGAGTTTTGTAATTTGATTCAGGAAAAGATATTGGTTGGATTTTATGAGGTGAAGTTTGAGGGCTTTTCGCAGTATGACAAGCATGCTGTCAATGATGAGATGGAGAATTCTTATCTATTTGTTAAGGGTCTTAACCCTTCCATCATGAGGCTCATAGTTGGCTAGGATTTCTGTGGGTTTCGAGAAGATATTAATAATGCTATCAGGATGGAATTAGAGTATTAGGACTCCAGATAAATAAAATAACGAAAGTGAGGGTCAGGCTGTAGCTAGAGTCGCGAGGGAAAAAAACACAGTGAAGAGGGTTTTGGGGATTCTTCTTTAAACTAAAGACAGTGGTTGGGATTGGGTAATCTTAGGGAAGTTAAGATAGTAAGAGGTCTACTGCATCAACGGAGGGGTACTATACATGAGGGGCACCCTATCACTTCAAAAGTGACTGCCCTTAACGAGAAAGCAAACAACTACAATAAAAACACAATAACAAAGCCTCCAACATTATTCTGAGAAGGAACTCCGCTACATCGGTCCTACTCAGTAGTGACATAATTTAATACACTAATATTTAAGGATTAAATAAAACTCTTTTAACTCTTTAATAAAACCCTTTTTAAATCTTAATAGTTTAAAAACACACACACACACACACATAGAGATTTACTGGTTGGTGTGATGTCCTTTATAGTCACCAAATATTGAATTAGAATGGGATGAGGATAAGTGATGCAAACACAGTATTTGATCACGAAGAAACTAGCTAACTGGAAAATCCCAGGTCTCTTTGTTCCAAGAAAACAAACACATCCAAGTCCACTATAAGTAATGTTTAAGTACAAATTACAGATTACAGTGTGTAAATGAAGTAGATTATACATTATAAATAATACTCCAAGGCTAACTCCACACAACCCCACAAATACTGAATTTTACTAAACAAACCAAGGTAGTGATAACTGAAGAACCACACTCAGTGCCCCACATTCAAAACCAGAGTATTAGTGAAAATGAACACAATAAAATAATAGTATAAGGTTTTGACTTAAACAAATCAACCAAGATTATAACTACTAAGTCCTTTGACAGTGAAAGTCCTTCTTTAGCAGATAAAATCAACAAAAGTGAATAAAATTAAATAGTATATTAGTTTTTTGTAAAACTCAAGATAAGGTTAGTGAAGAGAATATTATAATAGAGATTTACACATCAACTAAACTAAAAGAACCAAAATTAATTTTAAAATATTCAGAAGATTAAAAAGGAATAAGGTTCAAATAATCAGATCCATTAACATGCAACCAAATTTTACAGATGTAATCAACACATAACAGTAGATCTAATTTAAACATCCCAATTATAAAAAGTAGAGTTTAAAAATTATTTTGGTTAAAGAAACATGTGTTAGGATTAAAATTATTATGCGAGGCCCCAAACTTCCACAAAACAATATCTATTTAAATATGCAACGATAAACACAAATAGATCTGGTCTAAACAGTAATAAAGTCAAGTTTAAGGATTCTGAAAATATGTCTTGTTAATATAAGGGTTGGAAGAAATAAGACATGCAGGTCCTAAACTTTCTTAAAACAAGTTTCATACAACAAGATCTATGAACTATAAGGGATAAAGAATTAGTGAAGATTCGAAGCACGCAACCAGAAAATATAGATACTCACAGACCATAAATATATATAGATATATGTATATATAAACACATATATAGAAGAATATATAGATATAAGAATATAAATAACTATATATATCAGTATATTTATTAAAGAATGTTAGAGATGTATACCCATTGACGGACCATAAAAAAATTCCAAGGCAGAAAATAAGGCTCCACACGAGGTATAGTGAGGACCAACTCAGCAAGCCATAAGATTAAGGTTCAAACCTAGGTCCAGAAAGTTTGAAGATCACCTTTCATAACATAAACTCCAAATGAACAATCCAGAAACAAAACAATAACCTCTCAAACCTTATACATAAAAATTAAACCCTCAAATATCACGATGTTTAAATGTAAAGAAAATGTGATGTTTAAGTGTAGGGAAAGAGGAAGAAAACTCTCAGAAATGGTAGTATACATGGAAATTTTTATTGTGAGAGAAAGTGAGAGAAATTTTTAGCAGCATAACGGTATGGTTCCTCTGGCTGTGAAAGTGAGACCTAAGGTTTCTTATTTATAAAAGGTGCTGAAGGATCGATAAACAGGTTGGTAAACTCATAAATACAAGAAAAAATAAGAGCATTAGTGTAAAAGACCAAGGCTGTTGAAGGGTATGATTGCCAATGCACAAAAGATGGATGACCATGGGTATATACGTCAAATGGCACATGAACAATAAGAGCAAAATAAACAAAATAGCCCAGACAAATGCTTCGACGTTCAGAGCCAAAATAGACACACGCGTGATTAACTCAAGTATGTCAAATGACTCACCACCATTGGCTAATAAAAGATCAGATAGATCGCCGCTTGGAAACTAAAACGTTGTTGTTTTGATTTTTTGATATTTTTTCTTAATTAAACAAAAAAATGTTTAATCAAATGAAAAAATTATGATTTTAAAATCCAGAAAAAATTGTAAATAATATAAGAAAAATATTCTAAACATTCTGAAAAATAATAAACCCAATAAATTATAATAATTTTTTTAGTTAAAATACATATAGAATGTATATCTACAAAAATATTTTAATATTAAACTAATTAAATCAATCAAATTAAATAAGGTTTTAATTATAAATAATGTTTTTAACCACGAGTAAAAAGTAGGATAATAATGAGAGAGAGATAATGAGTTTTTCACAAAATTGAGCCAAACTAAAATCGGGGTATTTTCAATTTCCCCCTTTGACTAATTTTGAGATAAACTAAATTGTGACTTAAAGAAAACACAATCGCGTAAGTACATGACTCAACTATACACATGATTCCTAAGATAAAAGAGTACATAACTCGACTAACAACATATGACCTAAAAAGAAGAGTACAAACTCAAGAATACGGTGTGACCCTATGTAAGTGCATAAGTCAGCGGTAAGGCCCATATCACTAGAGAATTTAATAATGAGGTATTTTCCATAGGAGACATTTGGGGACATAGTGAGCTTGGATTTATAACAACTCGGCCTAGATTTATAGGTTACCGTGGGTCAACCCGGTTTAATCCAAATGTTAGGTGTGAAGCGCAATGAGACAACCTAAATAATGTTGCTAGTCTAGTTTTATTTAATTAATATTTCACTTGTTTAGCAAGCGATTCCAATTTATATCAAGTTACACGAGGGACTCGTGGGAAATATCCCCAAAATTCAAGCATTCAGAGATACTAACGTAAAATAAAAGAATACTTACCTTTATAACACTCTCAGAGTACACAATCGTGTATAACCTGCCATAACAAAGAAAATGAATGAGCCGAATGCCGAGTGGAAAATACAACAATGCAACATAGAAGTGAACGACATAAAAGAGACTCTATAACGTACCACCTAAGTACACATGCAAATACTATATATATATATATATATATATATATATATATATATATATATATACATATTAAATCACATCATTATTATAAAATACCCCTCTTTGCCCATTTTTACTTGACTTAACATTGGTTTTTTGATTTAACGCACTCGATTAAATACGTAAAAAAAGTAGTGTTTGTCTAGTAAAAACACTATAGTTAACAAAAATTTCGTTTACTCACGCAAATCCACTTTAGTATTTTTCTTGAAATATATCTTTCAACACACGCACACTAGGCATTAGAAATTACTTATTTTCCTTTTTAAAACCATTCACAACACACTCTTGTGAAAATTATAGGTTAAAACCATCTTAGGTTGATTGATTACCCATTAACTATTCCACCAGTGCCATTAATTCACGCTTTATTTGGACTTAGTTATATACATATTTCTTTTCCAAATTACCTTTTCAAAACGGGGACATTTATCAATTTCATTTCACGAAGGTAGTCTTTTCTTAATTTCTTAGCACAAATAATTTATTTATTACGTTATATTTTTACTCATTATCTTTTGCTAGGAACACACCAATATTGTGTACTTTAATGGGCTCCACACCGATGGAGACGCCACCATATGCTCTAGCCAGTGATTTTGTGTCTTTCACTCCAGGGCTACGGGTTCTTCTTAATTATTCCCGATCACATCCGAGTCCTTTTATTATGTGTTTTAATACTTTTTCGTGTCCACATTATTCCACCTTTACCGGACAAAGCCAAAACCGGGGGAATACTTTCCCTTATCTATGTTATACTTTGAAAAATCTTCATTTCTTGTCCTTTACACATTTTCGAAAATCACTCTTATTTAGGATCATTTAATGTAATAGCTTTTCAACATTTTTATTTAATAAAATTGTTATTCTTTTTGTATTATTACCATTTTACCCATTTGTTTCCAAACTTACATTTTCCTCCATTTTCACAAGTGTTATCTTTTAAAAAACATTGTTAAGTTACACACACTAACTTCTTAAATACTTTTAACTCATTAACACTTCGTTAACACTTTGGAGTCTAAAGATATAAATATTTTTATTTAATTACTTTCTTTATCAAAGAAATTATTTCGCATTTTGAATATTACTTTACAAGAAAATACCATTTTCCTTTATTAACCCATATAGTCTTGGAAACATAAACTTATCACATTTTTCACATTTATTAATACACTTTAAGGGCTGATATTTCTATTTTCTTTATTTCAAACTAAAACTCATTAAAACATTTACTAAACTTGTTCACATGCACATTGCCAAATTACTTCTAGTTTATATATATGGAAAGAGGGATTTTAAGTCCAAAAATCCAAGGAACAGAATTTAACACATGATTTATTTAAGAAATTTTGTAATACTTGCAAAACATGCTTTTCAAGACTAAAAGACATTTGTTCTTCAATAACATACTTAAATGTCTAGTTTTCCCAAAATCTTCATTTTTGCGATAAAACTTCAAGATTTATACTAGCAATAACCTTCCAATGCAAATATTCCTTTAAAAACATTTTATTTCATAAAATGTTTAAGCAAAAGGTTTCTTTGAAATTTTATCATCTTTTCTCAACCATTTAGAAAACCATTTCCTAAATTTCAATACTATTAATAAATCTTTAATAAAGATTATCTAAACTTGCAAAGATTCTACTCTTATGAACTCAAGCATATTTAACTCATATATTGCAAAATAGAGTAATCTCAAACTTAATAAGAGTAGAGTTTTTTCCAAGTCAAAGAAAGCTTAAAAAATGGATAAAAGAGGAATAAGATGATGGAAACCTCCCACCTTTTAAGGTAGCCTTAAGGAGGTTGCCAAGCTCAACTAGCTTGGTCCTTAATCACTCCATGAAAACACCCTACACACTCCATAATTTCTTCTTCATTTCTTTTCCAAGAATCCCCCAATACTTCTCCATAAAATGATATCTATCCTAACATGTGATGTATATGGATTTAATAGAATTAAAAGTGGTAGAATATTGGGTAGATACGATGGTTTAAGGTGGATGAGTGTTGGTTCCAGGGTTGTGGATGGTGGCGAAGCTCCAAGAGCTATATAGAGAAAGAAAATATGATTGGGTTGCTAAAAAATGAGCCAAAACCTTTCTAATACACTCCAAAACTCCTAAGGGTTGATTTTAAAAAATACCCCAAAGCTCCTCCCATGAATTGACCTGCTGCCCTGGGAGCTTGACAACTAAAATAATCCAAGGGTTAAGATTTTGATAGTATTTTTTGAATATGAAAATTATGATTTTTATAGTCTCATTCGAACGATTATAGACCTCGTTTGAATGACAATGCATCTCATTTGAATGGGGTTGCAACGAAAATCTTATGAGGCTAGTAAATACGAACAAGAGTTTTTGTTTGAAGGTCGTTTGAAGAGATGTTCGAACAAGATTTGAATCTCATTCGAATGACTTAGTATTTTGTTCAAACGACCTTAAGCTTTTCTCTCAAATTAGTTAGAAGGCCATTTTAAATTTAATTAATTGCACCAAGGCCTGGATATTATCTGAATTTAACCCACTGCCCATCTCACAAGGTCTAAAGCCTAATTGGGTCACATCAAGTAACCAAATTACATAGGTAGGGTCAAAATCATAGGGGCGGGTGTTACATTCTCCCCTCATTAGGGAATTTCATCCTCAAGATTCTCAATCCATCAGTTCCTCAAGTTTCTAGAGGTTATCAACTCTTATTTTCAGACATAGGGATCTTTAAAATCTAGGTCATTGAAATCCTCCATCACTAAGAAGTCATCAGACATCCTTTCACAAGGGGATGTCACCAAAAAACTCGACATGAAACATATTCTAATGCTCACCATCAGGCTAACCATCAAAGTCACATAACAATCCTTGAGTCTCCACATATTCGATGATCAGACTCAATCAAGTCCTAAGGCTTCTCTATTAACACCTAAGGCGTACTGACAGATCTATCAAGGCAAGACTCTCTAGTGCTAGCCACTCTTTCGAGAGTAAAACGTCATACAACTGACACCCAATCCATCATCATAAATAATTTTAATTATTAGGACTACATATCCCGAGCCTCCTTAAAATCTCGGGTAATCCGAACCACACACTTTCATTTGAACTTGATACTAACCTCTCATACCTAGTTACTTACTCCAAGAAATAACATACCAACTAAGTCATAAGTCGTACGTCTGACTAATACCTTCCACAAGACTAATCTATGAACCTAGGATCACTCTAGGCGTCCAACTATGGAACACTCACTCGAGCATTACACCGATCCACTCACTGTGGCAAAAAAAAACACTCTGTGCTATGTTTCCTCGAGTTCTAACACGTCCTCAAATAAAATCCCACTCTTTATAACTAAATACACTAATTGCCATGATGTCCAATCCATAAGATTGCTAATCCTAAGGAAAACGGATACTACGAGCAATCATGCAACAGAATACGCAACCACATGTACACGAAACTTGTGTAAAATAAAAGGATACTTTAAATAATGGCGTACCTAGTTATCAATATGCACTGACCATGCTAGGTCCAACCGTACTTTCATTGAGGAAAATAATACCATATCCTAAATAACACAATGATAAATGTCCAGGCCACCGCAATCGAGGGAACATAATCCTTGACTGTCAAAGCTGAAGGAGCACAATGAATCAGAATGAAAGATTAACTATTTCGAGGGAATCCCATCTGCAAGCAATGAGCTATAGTTTATAAAATGCGAACCTATGCCGTACGCTTTGAAGTCTATGACTCCTCCTAGAAGTCCTCATCGTATCCTAGCTTAGCTATACACCCTGTCTTGAGTCACCAATAAAAAGGAATCGGAGAAGGAACCATTCATCATTGCGAGAAGAACGTAAAACATGAACAACTGTCCTTTGAAAAGTTAATTGCCAAACTTCACTCCTTATGAATAAGTCTTCCTCCATACATCCTCAATAAACATGAACCGTTCGAATCAATGAAGGGAAATCACCTTTGTTAACGCCGACTTTGTCTATATTTCTAGTCAACGTGATGTCATGACCAACCTTAAAATCCTAGGTTACCGTCTACTTTATCGTACAGTGATTGTACCTAACATTTCCCTAGGCAATGCCCAACTAGGAAAAGCATTCACCTTATTAAAACCACCAATGACACATGGTTGTCACTGCGCCTATCTCTATATTCTACCCAAACTGAATCTATGTGATGGTCACATCGGTCATCATTAGCACTATCAGGATAACAAGTACTACACAAGTCTGCACCTCTTAATCTCTATAAGTCTGGAAAGACATGTCAAGAACTGATCCTTCCTCTATTAGGGATATTCTAACTTACACTATCAATAGATGTCGATACTTTAATCATACTTCGATATCCCAACTGGGGTGCTATTCTTAAGTCCTTAACATGACATCTTCGATCCAAGTCCCCAATGCATTTCCTAGTACTCGTCAAAATTAAGTAGGATACTTTCTGCACTAGTCATCTTATGACAAATGAGTATCATGCTCAATTATGACACTAATATCCAATTACCTTTCGAAGGTTGAATCACTTATTTATAAGAAATTGGATGACCTGACCAAGGACTACACGATTCGACTCCTTTGAACTTGAACAATAATGTGATAGCATCACATGACCCTCAATTTAATTAACTCTAGAACGCATGAACTCCGTAACATCAAACTTAATTGGTTCCCTCAGGACACCAAGCACACGCTAATGTAATTGTCATCAAAGACCAGGAAAGATTTCATCACCTATGATTATCTTATAGTAGGTATGATCTACCAATTTCCCAATATTCATCCCATGAATATTAAATTCTCATAATGAATCTAATCCCGCATCTTTATTTATAAGGAAATTGGTGGCAAAAGGGTAAACATTAGAGATTTGGATCAGATCAAATAGAAAAACAATTTTTCACCTACTCGTTTGACCGGTCATGTTCCTCATTCGAACGACGTTTCATTCGAACCAAATTCTAATGACCTATCGATCGACATTCCAGAGAAGGATAAAAAGTTGACTCGTTCAATCGTGAGAATCTTGTTCTAATGAACTCGTGTATCTTGTTCGAATGGACAACTTACAAGTCTCTACTCATGGCAAACTATAATTAGTGAAAACTTCAAGTCGTCACAACCAGTCGACTCCCATTCCCAAGGATGCCATATGCAATGAGTCCCAAAGGTACTCCAAGGATTTCCTTTCAAACAACCAATAGCATATACTACATATTAAACCACAAGCTAGTGCTACTAAGGATTTCAATAGGATATAGGACATCGTGTACAACCTATAAGTCTCTAAGTCCACACTAACGATTTTATAAGGGTTCCTATTCCTCAAATGCCATATCATATTCGCCATAACCACATCATAGAATGCGACCTAGGGTTTACTCATATGTCACTTCAGTCATTACCGTTATACATATAACACACTTATCGCTAATGTCTCGTAACTCTCATAATAACTTATGATGCACACACATCAATCGAAAATTACCAAGGCACTCACCTATAATTATAATATCCTATCAACTAAGGCCCGGGTATACATCCTTAAGTAATGACCAACATGGGTCTACATGCCTACTGAATGGTCAAATACCCATAATATGATAATACCTCAAGGATCAAGTTCACCTAATCACATCACCACTATTAGCCGCCCACGTGTTCCAAACCAAAGAACCTAACTCCACAGTTGGATTTAAACAACTCATATCTCTAATTCAATGGACATTATTTACCTTTATTAACATCTTAATAGACCTTTCACATCGTCAAAGGCTAGCACAAATGCATCTCAAACTAGAGAATGCGGGGTCGCCACTAATGACTTACACAAACACTCGCAAATTACTAACAGGACTACATCAAAAGCATCGAGAACTATTAATGGGAACAAACTTGGCACTTTCTACTTAGAAATGAATTGCCAGTCGTGCTAACTCATTGACTTCATTGTCGAGAACATGGATCAAAATTGTCACCTGTCTAGCGTGACCAGCCCAAAACTAAAATGAACATCAAAGATCCACTTCTAACCTCACAACATCACTCTCGAAAGGAACCTTGAACTTAGTGTTTGATACCATTTATAATGCCCCAACCCAGATTTATGGGTTACCATGGGTCAACCCAACTTAACCCGAACGTCAGGTGTGACGGGCAATGAGACAACCTAAATATTGTTGCTAGTATAATTTTATTGAATTAATATTTCACTTGTTTAGCATGCGATTCTAATTTATATCAAGCTACGTGAATGACCCATGGGAAACATTCACATAATCCAATCATTTAGAGATACTAACGTAAAAAAAAGAATACTTTCCTATATAATTCTCTCAAAGTACGGAATCACAGACAACCTGCCGGCCGTAACAAAAAAATGAGAATGAACCGAATGCCCAGTGGGAAATACAAAAATGCAACATAGAATCGAACGGTAGAAAAGAGACTCTATAGCATACCGCCTACGTTCACATGCAAATATTGTATATATACATATACATATACCAACGTATGAACCCATCCATTCCTGAATATTACTTGATGTGTTTAAATAACATTATTCTTTTAAAAGACACCTCTTTTCCCATTTTTACTTGACTTAACATTGATTTTCTAATTTAACTCAACCGATTAAATACTTAAATAAAAATAGAATTTGTTTAGAAAAACACTTCATTCCGAAATTCCCCATTTACTCCCGCCAAATCCACTTTAGTATTTTCCTTAAAATTGTTTTTTAACACATGCACACTCGACATTAGAAATTATTTGTTTTCCTTTTTGAAACAATTCACAACATAGACTTGTGTTAATTATGGGTTACAACTATCTTAGGTTTCTTGATTACCCATTAACCATTCCGCTTGTATCATTAGTACATGCTTTATTTGGATTTAGTTATTTACATTCTTTTTGTCCAAATTATCTTTTCAAAACAGGGACATTTTTCAATTTCATTTCTCAAAGGTGGTCTTTTCTCAATTTCTTAGCACAACCAATTTCTTTATTACGTTATACTTTTACTTATTATCTTTTGCTCAAAATGCACTAATATCACGCATTTTAATCGTCTCCACACTGTCGACGATACCACCACATGCTCTGTTCAGTGATTTTGGGGTTTTCACCCTAGGTCTCTGAGACATTCTTAATTATTCTTAGTCACATCCGAGTCCTTTTATCACGTGTTTTAATACTTTACCTTGTCCACATTATTCCAACTTTACCGACTGAAGCTAAAACCCGGGGACAACTTTTCCATATTAGTGTTACACTTAGGAAAATCACCATTTCTTCTCCTTTACATATATACGTTAATTTCATTCCTAAAATCACTCTTATTTAGGATCATTTAATGTAACACCTTTTCAAAATTTTTATTTAATAAAAAATTTCTAGTTTTCATATTATTATCATTTTACCCATTTGTTTTCAAACTTACATTTTCCTCCATTTTCACAAGTGTTATCTTTCCAAAATTATTTTTAAGTTACACACACAAACTTCTTAAATGCTTTTAACTCATTAACACTTTGGAGTAACACACTTTTCAAGTTGCAAATATCTTTATTTCATTACTTTCTTTATCAAAGAAATCATTTTATATTTTGAAGACTACTTTACAAGAAAAATACCATTTTCCTTTCTTAATCTATGTAGTCTTGAAAACATACACTTTTCACATTTATTAATACACTTTAAGGGCTTAAATTTTTATTTCTTTATTTCATAGTAAAAATCATTAAAACCTTTACTAAACTTGTTCACATACACATTGTCAAATTACTACAAGTTTATATACATGGGAAGAGGGATTTTAGGCACAAAAATCCAAGAAAATGAATTTAATACATGATTTATTCAAGAAATTTCATATACTTGCAAAACATGTTTTTCAGACTAAAAGACATTTGTTCTTAAAAAATATACTTAAATATCTAGTTTTCACAAAATCTTCATTTTTGCCATAAAACTTCAAGATTTGTACTAGAAATAACCTTTCAATGCAAATATTTCTTTAAAAATTTTATTTCATAAAATATTTAACCACAGGGCTTCTTTGAAAATTTCTCATAGTTTCTCAATCATTTAGAACCTATTTCTTAAGTCTTCAAGACTATTAAGAAATCATTAATAAATACTACCTAAACATGAAAAGATTATACTCTTATGAACTCTAGCATATTTAACTCATATAATGCAAAATATAATAATCAAACTTAATAAGAATAAAGTTTTTTCCACCTTAAAGGAGGCTTAAAAAAATGAATGGGAGAGGAAGAAGATGATCGAAACCTCCCACTTCCTAAGGTAGCCTTACAGAGGTTGCCAAGCCCCTCTAGCTTGCTCCTTGAAAGCTCCATGAAAACCCCTTTCAAACTTCATAATTCATTCTTCATTCGTTCTCCAAGAATCCCCCAAAACTTCTCCATAAAATGATATCTTGCCTAACATGTGGTGTATATGGGTTTTATAGGATTGAAAGTGGTAGACTATAGGTAAAATATGGTGGTTTAGGGTGGAAGAGTGGTGGTTCTAGGGTTATGGATGGTGGTTGGGTGGTGGTGATGCTCCAAGAGCTAGAGAGAGAGAAAATCTAATTAGGTTGCTCAAAATTGAGCCCAAACCCTTCTCATATACTTCAAAAACTCTCAGGATTAATTTACAGAAATGCCTGAAAGCTCTTCCCACTAATTGATTTGCTGCCCTAGGACTTTGACATCTCAAATGATCTAAGGGTCAGGATTTCGATAGCATTTTCCAAATCTTAAAATTCAGATTTTGTAGTCTCGTTCGAATGAAATTAGACCATGTTCGAACAACATTGGATTTTGTTCGAATGGGGTTCCAACAAAAATCTAACGCGATTGGTAAATGCGAACAAGTGCTATTGTTCAAAGGTCGTTTGAAGAGCTGTTCGAATAAGATTTGAATCTCGTTCGAACGACTCAGTATTTCGCTCGAACGACCCTAAGATTTTCTCCCAAATTAGTTATACAACCATTTTAAATCCAATTAATTTCACCAAGTCCTTGATGTTACCCGAATTTAACCCACTGTGCATCTCACAAAGTCTAAAGCCCAATTATATCACATCAAGTGACCAAATTATACAGGTATGGTCAAAATCACGGGGACGGGTGTTACGGGATTTAGTAAACTTAATATTTTGTCCCCCAACACCCTACAAAATTAAGTATGCGTATCCATAATGGTACTACATTTTGTTGGGTTGTGCTTCGCAAACCAGATCAGGTCGTCAGTGTATTAGTACTTTGTTCTTTCTTACAATTAAGTCCCTTTTGTTTATAATAAAAACAAAGGACTAAATAACATTTTCTATTTTCCACAAATCAATTAACGAATTTAGAAATATATTCTTTCTTTTTCGACTAACCACGTAGTCCTAATTAAAATGACACAATTAACACAATTAATTATTAGGGAGCTTCCTAATAAGATTTTTTTATCTCGAGTCCACTAACATATTATTTCAGTACTAAGGTCCCTTATCCCTTAACGTGTACCTTATATGTTAGGGTATATATAAACCTAATATGTATATATTAGTAAATCCACGCATAAATTATAAAAAAATGGTATACATTACAAAATTTCATATATGCAATAATACAATTTTTTGGTATACATACGCAGAACTATGACACAGAAGATTTTTTCAACGTATTCTAAACCCCAAAAAACATATATACCATGAAGTAAATCTAAAAACTATAATTATTTTCGAACTTAGAAGTTGGTAAAGAAATTCATAGAAAGAAATATAAGAGAGAAAATGAATGTATTATTTTGTATTTTCATTATTGAATTACACAAGCTATCTCACTCTCTTTATAGTTATAGAGAAAGTTAGTTACAAGATTACAGCTCATCATCCTAACAACTGATTGATAACGACTCATCATTTAGCTAACAAACATAATTTAGCTAAATGATTAATTTGTAATTGACTAATATAACTAACTGTATTTGATTCTTAACAGCCCTCTCAAGATAATGCTGGTGGAGAGGTTGAGGCAAATGATTGATCACTTTTATTTCTGTAAGTAGAAGGAGATGGAGGAATGATTTTTTCCCCGAGGTATTGAAATCTGGATATGGAAAGAACCTTTGTAAATACATCAACTAATTGATCCATTGTAGACATATGTGAGACAAGTAGTTGCTTAGAGACCACCTTTTCTCTAATGAAATGAAACTCAACTTCAATGTGTTTGCTTTTGGCATGAAATACATGGTTTGAAGCTAATTATAGAGCCCCAATATTGTAAAAAAAAATTACGGGAGGACAGGACAAATTTACTGAGAGATCCTTGAGAATTTGTTGAATCCAAACTATTTCAGCTGCAGTAGTAGATAGAGTCTTATACTCAGCTTCAATACTTAATTTGGCAACTAAAGATTATTTATTTGCTGACAATGAGATGATATTAGTACCAAGAAATACACAATAACTAGATGTAGATCTTCTATCATGAGTATCACCAGCCCAATTAGAGTCAGTATAGCCTAATAGTCGGAAGGGACTAGGTTAAATAATAATGCCAAGATGAACAGTGCCTTTAACATACTTCAAAATCCTTTTGACAACAATGAAATGACAGTTCAGAGGGGAATACATTAATTGACACACCCAATGTAGTGCATAATATAGGTTTGGTCTGGTTATAGTCAGGTATCGTAATGATTCCATGATGCTTCCATAGAAATGAGGACCAGTGAATGGTGTGAGGTCTGGGTAATGAGAGACTTTAGAGGATGTAGGTGATAGAGAGGGTTTGAAATTTTGCATTCAAACTTTAGTTAATATATCAAGAGCATACTTGTGTTGGGATAAGAACATACCATGAGAAGAAGTGTGAACTTCTATACCAAGAAAAAATAAAGAAGACCAAGTTCCTTCATTGCAAAAGCCTCTTTCGTAGTGGAAATCAACTTTGTAATTTCAGAGGAAGAATTACTTGTTAGAAAAAGATCATCAACATAAACTAGAATTAACATGACATGGCTTGAAGTTTGATAAAAAATAAGGAGGTGTTGTAATACCCCGTATTTTCGAGGATTTAAATAATTATGTGATTTATTATTATTGTGGGATTAATTAAATTAAAATGTGAGAATTAATTATTAATCCAGATTAAATTTGAATATTTACTAGCATGACGAGAAGTTATTAATTACAAATATTACTGTGAGAATAAGTAATATGGAATGACGATTTTATATAACTTGTCGTGAGAGAGAAATACGACAGTTTGGTGTATTAAGTTGGGGACGCGCGTATGAGTCGTGTCAGGACTAATTAAGTGGAATAAAAAGGTAAATTATTTTAAGTAACTCGTATGATCATTTCGAGTGTGCCGTTGGGTCTGGAGGGGTCCAGATAGTCAGAAAACTCTACCTGGGTATTCTATTTGGGCTCTGGGATATTTTTAAGCCAAGCCGGCACCCGATAGGGGTATTTTTGTAATTTGGATTTTTGGAGGAATATAATGGACGAAAATTGGAGAAATAATATATCAGCAAATTGGGGACAATTAAGGTTAGGTTACACCAAAATCAAGAGAGAGTCACAGTGGGTGAGGGAGTGCAAATTCCAAAGGAGAAGAGTCAATTTACACCACCTTGCACAACCACCACCACCATTGTGTAGATCGAAACGTGAGGAGTGCATCCATACCAACAACACCAACGAATCAGACCTTCGAAATCAAGTCAAGTGTTTATTATTTGTTTTTCTTTAGTAATAACCATGTTCTTGTTAGTGTAGGGATGAAACACCAATATATTGTTCATAATATTGATGAAAAATTGGAGATTGGATATACACGGTTTTAATTTGAGAGTAAATTAGGTTGAACCCTTCGTGTACGTAGATTTGAAATCACGTTTTGATGACTTTATGTTATGAACGAATCTGGGAATTATACGTTCTTGAATGAAAATTGGAAGAACTAGGGTTTGTGAAATTAAATTGGGGATTTCATATTTTATTAACGATTTGTAATGATTTAATGATTTTAGGTTGTTAGAATTCATTTACAAATGTTAGGATTCAAATTGGGATTGATTGATTGGAGTTTGGGATAATATTTTAGAGTTTTTAGGGTTAAAAAATGGTGAAAAGCGAGGTTGTCTAAGGTTGAAGATGAAACAGGCCAGGTCACGAGATCTCGCTCGAAGTCGTTCGAGCGAGATTGATTGTCGCGCGAAATCATTCGAGTGACACGTGGAAGTCGTTCGAGCGAGATCCATTCTGGTTCGAGCGAGATTCTTAATTTTCAGATAATTTCCTATTTTTTGCCCCTATTTGTGTAAACAGTCAATTTGAGTGAGAATAATTAGTGTTCGATGAACCCAAAATAGTGCAGAATTATTGGGAGTTGTTTAGGTGTAATGATTTAAATATTTGGGACAGTGAGTTTACCTTGAAGATTACGAGAGAGAGATAATCGTAATTGTAAATGTGTCAAGAGTATTACGTGATAAGTACTTACGACATTAGTTCTGAAGATATGGAACTTATAAGAATAAAAATTGGTGGTTACTTGTTGGACTTCTTATGATTTTGTATTAAGGATTTTCGGGTGGCATATTATCCTTATATATATATTACGAGAGAGGGAATATCGTAATTTAAAAATGCGTTGATAGTATTTAGTGATAAAAATACTACGTATGAAATATGACATTTGGTTGTGTGTTTACCGTTTGATTGATGGGTTGTGTGTATACCTATATTTGATATTATGTGTATGACATACATAGCTGCTTGCTATCGCGGGGGGTTGTATAGAAACAGTCTTATCCTGAGTGACCTTCGGGGGGATATTTGACTTGTATCTCAGAACATAGGATTGTGAAGAATTATTTGTGAGTTGATAAGTCGCTGACTATGGGAGCGTAGGTATGTGCTTGACCCTTAGGTATATGAACTATGCTCGCCGCCAATACGTGTGATTTGTTTATATGGTTCGTGGGAGATTTTTGAACCGATAGTCCTTATTTGAGTACGAGATGTACCGGGACATGATAGCATAGTATGCAATTCACTACAGGTGTATCATTGGGGTGCTGTGTTAGTACCTATATATAATAGTGGTGGATATATATGTATACTTGTGTTATACTTACAATGTGATATTTGTAGGCTATTAAGGTTATGTTAATATATATATATATATATATATATATATATATATATATATATAGTGAATGATATATATATGCATGCTTATGGTATATCTACAATGAGATAATTGCAGATTATTAAGATAGTGAAATCTTCAGTAACGTAAATAGTAAATACTTGACCTTAGTGTGATAATACTTATTTAAAATAATAAATGTCGAGATCAAATACGAAATACTACTACGAGGGGTAACTAGTAGGATAAGACTTTTCCCTAGTTAAGAGTGTGTCAGGTGGCTAGGTTGGATTAGATGTACATTAGGCGTGCACACTAGTCGAGAGGTGAGAATATCATGTGAGAGTTCGAACTAACATGCATATGATACTTTGATTTAATGCATTTTTAAATACTTGCTAATAAATCTTTTTAAAACATCGGGCTCTGACCCGTCTCTTACATTTCTTCTCTCTTTTTCTATATATATATGTATTAGTACAGGTGCCTAGCTACAGGGACACCGCTTCTAGATACTTGGATGGTTTACCGAGCTACAGCTGTTGTGGAAGTTGCAGGTCATTTGAGATTAGACGCTTCTCTCATTTCATTCAATTCCTAGTTTAGATATCTCAGTTCGGGCAAGTGTCGCCCATTCTCATTAGCAGAGTTGTACTGAGTTTACTTTGTAGTTCTTTTCAGTTGGATTGAGTATTTATTATGGTTCGGTTTGGGGCTTTGAACTGGAATATTTTTATCCAGTCTTAATTATTTAGTAATTGATTCAGTCAGCATTCAATTCTTGTGTATGGTTTAAAATTGCATGTTCAGAAATTAATTAAATTAATTGGCTTCAAGTTTAATTGGAAAATATTTTGACACTAGCTTAATTAAATGTTAGGTAATTAATTGCATTTAAGTTTTCGACAGTTATGCTAAGAATGGACCAAATAAACATTCTGTTATAAATTTTATAAAGGACTGATCACCCGATATTTAATTGGGCGGGGTGTCACAGGTGTCTGCAGTGCTATTAGCAAATCCATATGATGTAAGAAACTTAGAAAAAGTGGCAAACCATGCCCTAGGTGCTTGTTTTAGCCCATATAGAGCTTTAAGTAATTTGCAGACATCCGTGGGTGGAGTAAGATCTATAAAGCTTGGTGGTTGTACCATATACACTTCCTAATCAAGGATGCCATGTAAGAATTCATTTGAGACATTAAGTTGTTGAATTTACCAACCAAAATGTAAGGCAAGAGATAAAACTATTCTGATGGTTGTTTGTTTTTATGACTGGACTAAATGTTATCAAGACCTTCAGTTTGATGGAATCCTTTTGCCACTATTCTAGCTTTGTATCTAGATAAACTTCCATCTGCATTAAGTTTAATTCTAAATATCCACTTTCATGTAATGGAAATTTTACCAATGGGAAGAGGAACAAGTTCCCAAGTGTTCTCAAATAATAGAGCATTGAATTTATCTGACATGGTTTCTCTCCATACCGAGGAATATTGGTCTTGAGAGAAGCAGGTAGTTTCCTTGGTTCCATAAGGATCAGGAGTGGTAGGCAAGATATGAGCTGAGGGATCATAAGGGACTTTAGGTTTATGAATGCCAGCCTTAGCTCTGGTAGTCA
This sequence comes from Sambucus nigra, assembly GCA_949130495.1. NCBI lineage: Eukaryota > Viridiplantae > Streptophyta > Magnoliopsida > Dipsacales > Adoxaceae > Sambucus > Sambucus nigra. The sequence continues at coordinate 184,495,403 of OX422209.1, read as the reverse complement.
TGGGATGAAAATGAGTCTATGAAGTAGATGAATTTGAGATAGAGGAATTAGAATGAGAAAAAAAAAAGAAGAGGGGGAAGATAGAGGTATTAAAGAGGTGGAAGGTAAAGGCATATATGTAGAAAATGAGGATGAAGAGGGGTTCAGTACTAATGGAAATTGAAGAATAAGGAGAAAATAAATTGGAATGAGGAGGAGAATGTGATGTAGATGAAGATGAGGATAAAGTGGAGAGGGGATGCAAATAGTTAGAAAAGTTGGAGGAGAATGGAAATTGAGATTCAACAAAATGAACATGTCTAGAAATGGACATTTTACCTGAGATTTTATCTAAGCATCTGTATCCTTTTCAGGTAGAGGCATAACCCATGAACACACAAGCTTTTAATTTTAGTTCAAGTTTTGAAGAACTATAAGGAACAAGCCAAGGAAAACAACAACACCCAAAGACTTTCATATGGGAGTAATCTGATGGGATTTTATATATAATCTCATAAGGAGAGATGAGATTGTGGTAGATAAGGTAATCTATTGATGAGATAAGTGGCAGTGAGAATAATGTCTAGACATTATTTTGGAGGAACCGATGAGTGGGATTACAAAGCAAGAGTGGTTTCAACTAGATGCCTGTGTTTTCTTTCACTGAGACAATTTATTCTGGGGTGTAAGGATAAGAAGTTTTGTGTTTGATATTTTTTGATACCATGAATTGAAGCATAATTGATTTCAAGTATTCTATACCATTATCAGTTCTTAAGATTTTGATAGGTAGCTTGAACTAAGTGTAAACCATATGAGTCAATTGAACAAAGGTAGATAAGACATCCTCCTTTGTTTTGAGAGGATAAAGCCAAGTGAATCTTATGATCATCTACAAAGATGATATATTATATAAGGCCAGTTGGAGAAATATTAGAGGTAGGTCCTCAAACATCACTGTGAACTAGATCAAATGGTTGTTTAGTAATTGAAATGGATAAAGAAAATGGTAATTATGACTTTTAGAAGTTGAACAAGCACAGTAATCAATTGTTGCAGAAGGGGATAAAATTTGGTGACTTTTGAAGAGATGAAATTGAATGTGGGATGATGGATAACTTAGTCTAAAATGCCATTGACAGTTCAAGACATTGATAAAGACTAGGGCCTTAGAGTTGGATAGAATAAAGGATGTAGAAAGATAATATAAGCCTTTTGAGAAAGTACATTGAAGAATGACTTGGTGTGTTTCTTTTCTTGGATAAAGAAGTGATTAAAATCAAAATTATCTACAAAATTATTATCCCTAGCAAGTTGATGGACATAGAGTAAGTTGAGAGTTAGACTAGGGAAATGAAGCATGTTGGATGGAGTTAGAGTTTAAGAAGATGTAGGTAAGAAGCCAGTTCCTATGTGAAGAATAGGTAACTTATTTCCATTTCCCACAGAAACTGATTCAGTCCCATGATAATCTTGAAATGTTTGAAAATGAGCTAATGTGTTAATTAGATGCTGATGGGACCTATATCAAATAGCCAACCAGTGGGGTGAGGAGTATCAAGGATCGCTACAAATGCATGTGGAGATGATTGGTCTGTAGGCATAGGGATAGAATCAGGTGAAAAGGGAGAATGTTCAGTGTACCATGAGGTTAGATAAGAAAAATTGGATGGAAGAGGATAAGAGGGAATTGCGAGGAGAAGTGGATTTGGTGTAGTGATTGTGGGAGAGTAAGAAGATGTTATATGTGAGGGAAATAGTTGTGCAAAGTAAGTTTATTGTGGATAAAAATTATGTGGAGAAGTCACCGGAGGTGGATTTTCAGGTTATGAATGCGTGGATGTGAAGAAGCCGTATTAAATAACTTTACAGTGTTCTGATTACCTGTAGTTGGAGATTAATAGGAGCTATTGAATCTGTGATAACACTGAGAGGCAATGTTATTGTTCTTTACACATATCTGACATTGAACTCTAAAGTTTGTGTTCCTCCCAAAATTCCTTCCTATGTTGTTTTTACTTCTGTTATTGCCTCTGTAATACTCAAATTGATTTGGTTCATATCTTGATGAACTTTACATGTTAGAGTATGCATATTGTGGTAAAGACTGAAATGATGATGATGTATTGGATTGTTAAGATGTAGGAGTGACTGCTGTGAGTGTAGTTGTTTCAGAAATTGAGTTTAACTTGGAGTCTCTAATAACATATAATTCCTCAGACCTTAGTAATGTTTGCAAATAAGTAAATGAAATAAGTTGTGATGCAACCCCAAGTGTGGTTTTGGGAGATGAATACTCATGAGACAATACATTAACAATGTATAATACAATATCATCTTCAGCTATTTCAACATAGTAAGTAACTATTTTATCAACATAGTCCTTGAATTTGTTAAGATATTCATCCATTGAGTTTTGATCCTTGGATGCATTTAGCAATTTTAGCTTTAGTTCATGCACATGAGACTTAAATGCAAAAACATATCATTTGGAAAGGTAATTTCAAATGTCTGAAGTATGTTCAAATCCAAGAATTTGGGGAAAAATTAAGGGTGATATTATTGCAGTTAAACAACTCACCAATTGCTAATTAATGTTATTCTAGCTTGTATTTAGGATTGGGATTTAGATTTCCTTCAGAATCAACAATCCTTACTGCAAGACAAAGTATTGTGCCATCAACATATCCAAGAATATGATTTGCACGTAATGCATTCTTGACTTGAAGACTCCATATCATGTAATTTGATTGATCAAGTTTGACAGTAACAAGTGATGAGAGATTGTAGACAAAGAAGATTAGATGAGGTGGAGTATCAAGACCAGTTATGATTGCCATTGATGACTGATATTGAATATGAGTATCAGAGGAATGAAATGGAGATGACCAGAATGAATTCGCAGAGATGAAGATAAAGAAAGAAGAAGATGACAGGAGAATGAAGAATTAGAGAGTCAAGATCGATTGCTCTAATACCATAAAGAAATTCATAGAAAGAAATAGAAGAGAGAAAATGAATGTATTATTTTGGATTTTAATTATTTAATTACGCAAGATATCTCACTCTCTTTATAGTTGTAGATAAAGTTAGTTACAAGATTACAACTCATCATCGTAACAACTGATTTATAATGACTTCTCATTGAGGTAACAAACATAACTGCTAATTGATTCATTTATAACTGACTAACAAAACTAACTGTATTTGATTCTTAAGAGTTGGTTACGAGACTAAGATTGTTGTAATATACTTTTAGGTCTTTAACTCAACTTTTTATTTCTGTAATTATTTAGAATAAGATTATTTATTGAATTTGCTTATAAATAATGTGTTTATTGGTTCCCACAAGTGACGTTATATTAAGAGGTATTTTTTTTTCCAAATGTTAAAATTTTCTTAGGGAGTACTTTCATACTTCAGATACATATTGCAATTTTTATAAATGGACAAATATTTTGAAGCTCTCATTTTTTTAAAACTTATTTATTTCTTACTAAAACTAGGTGTTTCACTTGAATTTATATTTAGGTAAAATCATACAATTCGTCATAGAAAAAACAAAGATGGTGTCATATTCATGAATAGTTTGTCATATGAAAAGATCAGATAGTTCATTACTAAGGCCTCATTTGATTTTTGGGATAAGAAGGTGAGATAAAATAATATTATCCCATTTCCTTGTTTGACGTGAGATGGGATGAGATTTTGAATGAGATAAGTTATCCCATCCCATATTTAGTGTTAGATGGGATACGATTTCAAGTGAAACAAGTTCTTCTAAGTTTCTTATCCCACTAGGTGTGAATTTCGTTGGGATGAGATAACTCTTATCCTATCCCACCTCCTCATCTTGGATATTGACATAGATATTGCAATTCATATTAACCACGTTCTGATATTATTGTAAGCACCGGTAGAGTCGTTAAGACAAGTAATTTATTGTCCCCACAAACATGGTAGTAATGTAAATATAAATAATTAATTGTTGGCATTGGTAGTAATGTAATTTACATATACTTTTATTTTATAAAGAGTTACACGTGAGAGGTAACTACTTATTCGTAAACGATCATAGCTTATTGGGTACATCTATTATTTCTTACAGTTTCTCTCTCCTAAAATCGTTTAGAGACGGCAAGTGAACCTGTAGAATGCCATATCTTACTACTATAAAATACAAAATAAGGCATTAAGACTCCTCTCCAACCAGAGTGTCCACGTGGCACCCATTTTCTACATTCTCTCTCTCTCTCACTCGCTCTTTTCAAACCCACTTCTGCTTTTTTCTATATTCAATTTCCACCCTCTAACTTCCCCCATTTATTTACTACTTTTTATTCACATTCTTTGTAAAAACCCAATGACTTCTCCCATTTATTTAATGTTTTCTATTCATCTTCTTTGTAAAACTCAAGGACTACTCGATTTTCTCAAGTTTCCCTCCCACTTCCACAATGTATGATTCGTATAACTCCTCATTTAACCTCATTTTCACAAAACCCTCTTCCCATTCCCCAAATACCAAGACCCCGCCCTTATCTCTCATTTTTTCCTATGAGACAACCATTGCCGAAGGATAATTAGATCTAACTCTTACATCTTGAACAATCAAAATATAAAGGCTTGATTTAAGGTAACCCCCCCTCTCTCTCTATATATATATATGTAGATAGATATAGATATTTTTAAACCCTCGAAAGTTAAAGGCAAATGATGTAAGGTATGTGATAATGATAAGGTCCAGTCCATTTCGGAGACGCAAAATGTTGTTGGGTTGTGATAATGATAAGGTCCAATTTTGGTTTTAGTTTTGGTTTTGGTTTTGATGGGGTAAGTGAGTGTGTAGTGGAGTGGAGCTTCGGAGAGAAGATGTGTTGGTGATTTGAGAGGGGAAAGGTTGATTTCATTGAAGAAGAGGTTCATTTTGTGTACAATTTATTTTTCACTGCGTGGTAGTGAGATTGAGAGGGGTGATGGTTTGGTAAGGGATTGGGCAAATGATGTGTCCAACTGTGTTACTATTCATAGTTGCCCAACTGTGAATAACTATTCTTGGGTTAAGTGTTATCCATCTTTCAAGCTTTCAACTATATTACTATTCATGGTTGACATAGTAAACCATCATTTGTTCTCCATATTTCAATTGCATTCAATTCGGAGTTGGTTAAGTGTTGTGAGATGGCTCAATATCAATAGAAATCTTATCCGGCAACGAAGTTAATAGTAAGGTAAGGGATCCCAAATTACATTGAATTCATTTTTACATACATATGGTCTTATTTATCTATGATACAATCATGTAATTCAACTATATTTTATCTGATGATGTGATATTTGGTGGGGATGACAGGAATAAAGAGCATGAAGGCTCCTTAAGATTTGATGCTAGAAAAACTTTCTTTACAACCCGTTTATTTATTAGTTATAGAAATTTACCAACATTTCTTAATTTAATTGACTATAATTTCAATGTTTTACTATTTGATTTGTTATATAAATGTTCTAACTATTACTCACATATATTTTTAGTATTTGTCTATGTGCCACGAGTTAGTGGATTAGCTAAAAAATAAGAGTGAATAGTAACACAGTTGGGCAACTATGAATAAGGAATTGGGCAACTATGAATAACTTGGTATTTTGATGCCATTACATTTTTTTTCCTTTTCATTCTTCTTAGCCCTATTTTCTTAATATTTTTTATTTTTTCAAATTTTAGCGATATATATCTATATATAATTAACAAAGTTATAGTTATTTTTTGTTACAGGTTTTGCAAATTATATGGAGCATCTTCCAAGCGCGCTTTGATTGAGGTTGAACATGCGACAAACGTTGAGTTTTATTTATGTCTGGTTATTGATTTTTTATGTTTGTCCATTTGAATATCAAGGAAATAATAAAATCCCCTTCCCTCCCCTGATTTTTTGTCTTGCAATTTTATTTTTTAATTTGATTGCAAAGATACTAAGGATGTTATAATCTTAATACTTGACAAATGTTAATAAATGACATAAAATAAATAATTTAGTGTGCAATCCGCGCATCGTGCGAGTTTACTCCTAGTTTATTTTAATTTTTATGGGGAAGCTCCATTTAATCTCACTCATTCCTCTTCCCTAATGAGGCCCTTTGTATATTTTGGGTAAAAATCCATTTATCTTCCCTCATCAGTAGAACAAACTCTTTCTATCCGAATGAATACTTTTCGGAGAATCCTCGGCGGTGACTATAACATGGAAACTTTATTAACTCTGTCAACTATTTCTGACTGCGGATCCCACTCTATATTGGATGATACATGGAAAAAACACTCTCTTTCCCATTCAATAAATCCCAATCGAAGAAATGATTGTAATTGGGTGAAATGAATAAAAGGTACCAATTTTTTTTACATGCAATTATTTTGAAATTAGGAATGTTGTAGTACATTCAATTTTAAGTAATTTTGGAAAATTCTCTCTGTTGCTTCAGCCATAACTGTTTCGCTTCAAATATGAAGTAAATAGCCTTTGGGTGGAGAAGAAGTCAACGAAAGACCTTTATTTAAGCTCATAGTTTTAGTAGTTTTTTTTTGTCCTTTGTATGATTGTGGGCATCAATTTTCATTGAAGTTGCTTTATTTTTTCGTTGAATTTGTTCGAAGGTAAATGTCTCTTTTATTAGAAATCGAGGATTCGGGTGGAAGATGTTGACATGAAATGTTCTCATTTGATGGGGAAATCCAAGAAAAACAAACAACATCATTAACGACACTTTAGAGATGTTGAAGTTGAATTAGTTAGGGTTGAACGAACTCTTACACTGTCCCAAACTTGCATTCAAATTGGATGAAAGATGAGATTTAATATCAGGTTTTACTTTATATTGAATTTACTGATGACTCTGTCTTTACATTGTTGATATTTGGGGACCATTTGTGAGATTTTTTTTTTCGTAAGGATAGTATAAAATAGTTTCTTAGTTTGTCTAGGGGTAGTCTTTGAATTTCATGAGCTCATTTATAGCTTCTGTCTTTTGATATTGAAAAGTAAACCTTTTATGTATTAGTGTTACTTATCAATTTTGGGTGTTAATTCTTTAGTAGTTGTGGCTTTGAGTAATTAATTTCGTAGAATGGTTAGTTTAATAATTTTATTTACGGTTTCCTTAATCAGAACTAACACCAAATTTTATTTATATAAGAATATTTTTCTTACGTAGCATCATTACATAAATTGGAAAAAAAAGGTACTTCCATCCATGATTTATACATTACTAGAGTACCTTCTATCTGGTATAGGTGATATATTTACATCTCTAAGAGTCATTGTCGGACCTGATGAAAATGCAGGGGTGATTTTGGGGTGGGGATTTTTACAACGTCGGGGGAGGAGTTTCGGGGTGGGGATGATTTTGGGTGGGGTTTCCTACCATGCCGAAGATGATTTTTAAGGTAAGCATGATTTTTAGGTGGGCACCATTTTGTCACAGTTGTTTTTTTTTTCTTTTCATTTTTGTGCTATATTTATTCATGTATGCAAGTTTTCTTTTATAACAGGTTTTTTGCTTGGTTATTTGTATTTTTATGAAATATTATATTATGCTCACGCATCGCGCAGATTGCATACTAGTTTCATAAGAATACGAACGATCAATCAATTAATGTTTATTTTATTTGATCTTCATATCTTTCCTCTTAAAACTTGCCCTATTATCCGCATTGAGCTTTACGCGAACGTTTTTCATATTTTAAGATTTCTCATGCTACTTGGATGGGTTTGTTTATAGTGTTCTCTTTCAAAATTTCAATTTGGTGACTAAGATATTAATTTGTGTAAAAATTATATATTATTTTTTAATATAACATAAGAAGGCAATTGGGTTTTGGAAAAAGGTCCTTATAATGCTCAAAGTTTATAAAATTAGGACAATCTATATAATTTTATAAATTTAGTCCCTGCACTAAAAATTCCATGAAGAATGGTGAAAAATAGTGCCGCTGACGCGGATCAAAAAAATAAATGCTATTGTACCACAGGAGCTAGATTTATAAATGTTATTGTACCACAGGGACTAGATTTATAAACTTGAAAAACATTGTCCTAAAAATTCAAATATAGAAAGGCGCATGATCTTTACCTTAATTCTCTATAAAAAAAAAAAAAAACGTGATATGATAAGTATTGTAATATTAGTAAAAAAGAAGGAATAATTATGTATTTGAGAAACTTTTAGTGCCGGTCAATCACGTGTCAATCGACTAGTTTGAAATTAAGCACAATGTGTGTGTGTGTTTCGTGATACAGACTTGTTGAAATTATGGGAGCCGGTTCACATCAGAATCATTGCTTAATCTAATCCAAATAATGATAGTGATATGGGGGTGATCCAAAACTTTTGGACTAAAAGTTTCCACAATATCCTAATTGTTAAACAAATTACAATAATGGTACTCCCAACTAAGATTGGGATTAATACATCAAATCTTGCTAGGGAACGGCCATTGACAATCACGGTGGGTGGTAATCATGTTCACACTACTATGCAATAGGATATACGGCAAAGTACAACATATTACTTGGCCTTAAAACATTCAACGTAACCGACTTCTAATCAATAATTTTTCCTTTTTGGTGATGTTCGGCTCATATATTAACTCCTTACTATTTAGCATAATAGAGTAATGATACACATATTAAGACCAACCCTTACGGGTAATAAATTTCTATCTAAAAAAAGATGGTTTTCTCTTTAATGGTTAAAAGATTAAACTATCCTCATTAAATTTAAAATTTCTATTATACCCTTAATAATAGTCAACATATCTTTCCCCAATTCATTAGTTCCTACGAAATAATCAGGTTCACTTCATCCCATCTTTCTCATATTCATTCACACATACCAAGCATCCAAATACATTCATGTTTCGATCCTGAAAACCAAATTCAATTGCCTCAAATTTCATTCTTCAATTTACTCACATTCATGTATCCTATCTCTCTTCTATTCATTTACGCATATCAACCATCAAAATACATTCATCTTCCAACCCTAGAAATTCATCTTTACAAATGGAAGCTCAGATAACTATTTAATTGAAAGTCCATCGTTTCTTTGCTTTTCTTTGCTTCGTTGCTATCATTTCTTCTGTCAAAATTAAGGTTAATACTCATAATTCCGTCTATAATTTTTTATTATGTCAGCAAAGCATGCATTTGTTAATTTGAAGATGAAGACCATTACATAAATTTTATAATTATATATATCTCATTGAAGAATTTTGTCTCTCATTTGTGATCAGAGTTTGTATTTCCCATTTTCATTTTTTCATGTTTTTAGATATGTGTACTTATTACATATTCTAAATTAAATGTTAATTTTAAAACAATTATATACATTCACATATGCCTACTGTTTTAAATGTTAATAATTTGAAAATTATGCATAATGATATAAACATTTTCAGTACTAAAATTGTGCTTATTTTTTGTGATTTTCTTCTACTTACGAAAATTTCACTTATGATGAAAAAAAATTATTACTTTCGTAAGGTGGAAGTTCACTACTACAATAGTTGATGGCACTAAGACAAGTACTTAATTTATGATTTATTTTCATTCTTATATAATTTCTAATTACGGAAATTTCACTCATGGTAATAAAAAAAAATTATTATTTTCACAAGGTGGAAGTTCAATATTTTGGTACTACAGATAATACAAGTACTTAAATTTATGGTATATTGTCATTCTTATATAATTTCTAATTACGAAAATTTCACTCATGATAACAAAAAAAAATCATAAGGTGGAAGTTCACTATTACATACATTAGTTGATGGTACTATGACAACTATTTACTTTTTGGGTTTATTGTCATTCTTACATAATACGATGTTCTTACTCTTTACAAGTATGTTAACAGTAGTAGGAATGTAATTTGATAGTTCGTAAGAAATTGTTATCATTTCACTTTTTCGTAAGTAATTGTTAATTGAAATCTTGTAGGATATTGTCAACATTAGTGGCACAAGCTCGAATTGTGAATCTGAGAGTGAAGGAATTTTACTTTTGTTTACGTGGTATGTGAAGTACTTAATACCATATTGAAACTGTTTCGTATAATTTATATTCGAGATGGTAATGTATTTCGTTTAAATTTTTGTCGGATATTATCAATACTTCTTATAAAAGCTTGGACTTTCAATCTCATAGCGAAGGAATCTCAATTTTATTTACGAGGTAATTGCAATTGATTAATCTATGATTGCGAATTTGCTTATCATTTTTTATTTAATTTACTGGCCATTATGAAACCAATTGAAGAAATATGTAAACGCTTTACAATTTGTAATTTGTAGCTTTTTTTTCTTTGTTATGGAAAATAAAAAAATTAAAGAGTTAGGAAATAAATTACATCATATAAATTGAATTATATGAAACACAAACTACGCATGTATAACAAATAATAGAGTAGAACCAAGTAGATGCCCAAATCTTTATAAACTAATGAATAACATAATTGTTTCGATAAACAAAATTAAGTCATTGCAATATACATATTTAACGTTTTGATATCATGATGAATGAAACAACCTATGAACCAAAAGAATCAAAGACTGTGATGATTCATTATTTGGTGGGCTTTTGGGGAGCAATTGAGTACTCAGTGAGTGAAATTTTGGGACCAATAAGTTTAAAATGACTTTGATGCAAGAACTTACGTATTCACACATAATTTTTTTTACATTAGCCAAATATATGTTTTTTTAACCTAATTTTTTCAAAATATTTTCATTATATTTTTTTAACTTAAACTTACGTATTCATGTCTTTAACGCCATTCATTTTACATGACATCAAGCTGTAATTAGGTTTTATTGTTGTTGTTGTTGTTGTATTGATTTTGAAATGTGTACAAGGTGATAGGAAAAAGAATAAAGATACTAATCTACTTGAAAATTTCATAATAAAATTATAGATCTTCCCTAAATTAAATTCATTTTTCTTAGAGTCCTAATTTAAGATGGATCTCAGTCCTATAGGTGAACTATGTCAAATCAAATATTTGGAATCAACCACACGTGCAACGCACGTGGGCACAACTAGTATATACAAGTTCCTAAGTCAAATTTGACTCACCAATAATAGGTTACCTCGGGTGGAATATGTTTTTTTCCCCAAATAAAAGAAGTATTGTTGATATTTTACTTACAACGAGCTACTCTTGGACTACTTACATTACAAAAATCCTTTTTCATAAAAGGAGCTAAAAAGATGGTGCCTCAACAAAATACATATGACGAAAAGGTCAAGAAATAGAAAAAGTAAACAGAGAATCAACACATTTATTAGCTTCCCTAAAACAAAAAAAGATAAGATGTTATGCTCTAACTGTCCGAAAGTGTCAAGTATTTCCGGGATCAAAATCTATTGGCCTAGGTATGTCGCCTCCTTCCTGTCAACCATATGAAAAGTAACTTGACAATCGCTTTCAAGTTCATTCCAAATAAATCCTAGGTGGATTGCAAGATCTAAACCAAGTTTAATGACCCAGAGTTCAGCCGTAACTGAGGATATAATTCCAAAAGTTTTTGTAAAAGCACAAAGAAAATGTCCCAAATGATTTCGTAAAATTTCTCCTACAGCAGCCTGACCGGTATTATGAGATTTAGCGCCATCCGTGTTGATTTTATTGAAATGTGGTGGAGGACGGGTTCAAGTTATCTAAAATATACTTTGTGTAGTTGTTGATTTGACATGTAAAGATCTATATGCGTTCGAGAATTTTTGAATTTTTGGGTTATTTCAAATTTTATATAAATTATAGCTTTATAATTCCGAAACAACTACAGCTACAAAGAGATAGCAGACTTTGTTTTTATGTTTATTATTTTAATTAATTACAATCTTTTTTACACCATCAGTTTTGTAAATAATTAGAGGTATACCTTGAAGTTTTACCAAAAAGCCCTATATTTTTTTTTTTTGAAATTGAACCGCCCCCTCCCCCTTGGGGCCGATGTCCATCCGCCCCTGCTACTAATAGGCTTAATGGTAAAGATAGCCTCATTTCTTATTTTCCAAAAATTCCATAGAGTGATGAAGGGTTTAATCAAATTCATACCAATTATTATTTTGATGTTGTATATTTCTTAGATAATGAAGTATGATAGAAGGTGTAATATCAGGTACAAAGGGTTGAGAGTGAAATTCGATAAAAGATGGACATTCTGAAAAAATATATTGATTACTATCCGAAAGGTAACATAAAGTGCGTAAGGAGACGAAGTTTTATGTAAATGAAATGAAGGATCAAAAGTTGGTTGAGCATTATGGCATGAGACATGTTCCATTTGAGCCAATTTTAGTGTATATATTGCATGAATAATGGTCTGGTGTTTTTAAAGAAAGTTTCAAATGCCTTTTACGAAGAAGACGATAGGATTTTAAGTTCAGTTGGCAACAGTGTATTCAATTAATTTTTTAATTAAACTCGTGGTTGCCAATTGAGTATTCAATTAATTTTTTAACTGAATATGTGGTTGCCAACTACGTATTCAACTTGACACACGTAATAATAACTAATTATTGATTTAATGCAACCTGAATCCACTGTTGGTAACTATGAATTGAAGGGGAAAATGTGACTATCAATCGTAATTTCAGGAAGTGCAATACTTTCATAAATATTGTCTGGAGCGCATTATTTGCATAAATATATTTTTAAAGTGCATATTTTTTAATAAAAAAATCAAATTTAAACCCCTGAAATTTTCTTTTATTTCCGAAGTTCAAGGCAAACGACGTGTTCCATCCTAAATGGAATCCACAATGTAAACCTTTTGTCGGCTACTTTCCTCTTGCTATATGTGATTGGGGTATAACTTTTTTTTAAGAAAATGCAATTCTCATTAATTCAATAATAAGAAAACAAAATACATGACAAAACAGATCACATAAAGATATAACACAAAAAATCTAAAAAATGAGGCACAAGAAAAGTAACACCTAAAACAAAAGAGACTTCTCAACACCAAAAAGTGCTACAGAGGTCAACAATCCGGTAAAACAGACTCTTTGACTACCCATAAAATGGGTATGGAAATATACACCATATATCTGGAAGAAAACGACCAATCGGTATAATAACCTTTAGAAAAGTGGGGCCATCCTGGATATGTTTTACTTAAGCTCTTCCCCATGATAGGAGGAACACCAATTGAGATAGTATCTAATAATAACTTTATTTGAATGTTTAGGGAACTCATATGAATTAGATTTAGGATTAAAATACAATTTTTGATGATCCATAAGGGTTGCCTTAAAACTTCATATAAAATTTTCTTATAGATTGAGATTACAACGTTAAAGGTAAAACAAGGAAAACTCATGAAAAAATATGTCTCATTTATTATGTGTCAGGATATGTGTTGATACCAAATTTAATCTGCTGACATGGACCAATCATATGAAGACACGTGGCTATCTACATGGCAACTACAAACACTTCCGAGGAACCCACACGCTCCGAGGAACAAGACTACAGCGAGGAAGACTAGTTCCCTGAGGAACACTGCTTACCCGAGGAACTCACATGCTCCGAGGAACAATGCCTCTCCGAGGAACTCTTGAGTACCGAGAAGCTTAGGCAGTCCGAGCTACTCATGCGGTCCGAGCTGCACCTCGAACAAATCATTAATAGCTAGATAACCAACAGTTCAACTGATTCATTAAATGCTTATCATTTGGACGCGCACGTAAAGAGGGCATTAAATGTATTACCCTTTCATATGCATATCATTTAATGTATTACCCTTTCACATTACAGCCTCAGGGATATAAATACATTGTACAATCCTCATTGTAAAGGGATCCCAGACCGAAATTTCTTGAGATAACTTGTAATCGAGAATTCCCATACAAACAGCAATACCAAAACAATAGACGTAGGCCATTCTTATAAGGCTGAACCACTTTAAAATTCTTTGTCTTATTTATTTATCTATGATTGAATTATTAGAGTGATCTAATTTTTTACATCAACAGATTGGCGCCGTCTGTGGGAAACGACTGATAATATCGTTTTTCATAAAAAATAATCTATTACCAATGGCGGATATTCCTGAATCCAGCAATCGAAACGCTGGAACCCCTCCAAATCCATCTGCTCCACCAATTATTCCAGATCTGACTGGAATAATGGCAAATCTGGCTCAAGGCCAAACTGTCATGTAAGAAACAATGCGACAACTCATCCAAACCCTCCATGGCGGAGCATCAGCCCATTCCGAACCACGAAGCATTCAAAGAAATACCCGTGCGCCTTCTTCGCGTACTAGGCGTACTAATTCATATCGCAATGATGAATCTAAAGATTTTTCTTATCAACTTGGACGAACTTCGTCAGTGCGAGCCACAGATACTGAACAACGTGTCACCCTCTCCCCAGAAAGGGCCAGCGCATTGGAAAGATTAAGTAGGGCCTCTCCTTTTGATCGATTAGGCCCTAGGAGGAACAAAAGTCCTCTTAATGCAGCGTCGAGGAGCTTTCGACGACCATCAGATTTAAGGGAAGGATCTGCCCAGTCGCGACCAGCTGCTCGTCAAGATGGATCCTATGATCGACCAGCTGCTCGTCGAGATAAATCCCAAGAAGCTACTTCAACACGATCAGTTGCTCGAACCAATAGGCCCGAGGAAGGAAATGATGCATGGAAAGGATCTATTCAAAGGTTGGAGGATAGATTAGGGGAAATGGCTAAGGCTAAGGCTAAGGCTAAGGCTAAGAATCCTCTACAACGAACCTTTGTTCGAGGAACACCTTTTGTCAAGGACATTGTTGATTTTCCAACACCATCAAAGTTTAAAGCACCTGTTGTGACTCCCAAGTATGATGGAAAGACTGACCCTGTCCTTCATATAAAATAATACCAAGCTACAATCGACATCTATGCTGTCCCAGATGAGATGAGATGCAGAGCATTCTCGGGAACACTTACCGGATCTGCTCAGATATGGTATAATAATCTTCCTCGGGGTAAGATTTCAACTTTTCTTCAACTGGCCGAGTTATTCATTGGGAATTTTTTCTTTGGCGCAAAGCCAGTTAAACGAGTAGCACATTTGTTAAGTGTTAGACAAAAAGCTAGGGAGAGTATCAGAGATTATATAACTCGTTTTAATAACGAGAAACTCGAAGTCATTGATTATGAGGAGAAGACAACGATTATCGCTTTGATGAGTGGACTGCTGCCAAACAAGTTGTACTATACTTTGGCCAAAGATCCACCTCGAACCATTACGGACCTGATGGGAAAAGCGTCCAAGATTATGAATACCGAGGAGGCTATGTCTGCAAAGAAGAATATGGACGCCAAAGAAACCAAGGTGGAAGGTGATAAAGCTAAGAAGAAAGAACATAAGAACAATGGTGGTGACAAACAATCCAAAAATAGGTTGTCATGGGAGGTCTTGAGGAAATTTGATAATTACACACCTTTGAAGGTAAATATCAACCACGTCTTGGAAGAAATTAAGAACACCGAAGAGTTAAACTGGCCAAATAAAATGAAGGCAGACCCTAACATGAGGAATAGGGGAAAATATTGCGAGTTCCACAAGGATCATAGCCATATGACTAAAAATTGCATAACTCTTCAGAATGAGATTGAAACACTCATCCGACGAGGAAAGCTAGCAAAGTATGTTGACCGTGGAGGTGAAAGAAGAAACAACGACCGAACTAGAGAGAGGTCTAGATCTCCTCGTCGAGCAGAGGAGAACAAGAAGAGAAACCATGAAGTTGATCCAGAGGATAATCCCGATCTACCCAAGAAACCAAGGCAGCTAGAACGAGAGGTATTTTCAATACGCTTTGGCTCATTTGATTGTAATGTTATTACAAGAGGAGATGCAGGAGGAGGAGACCTTATTGCAGAAAGAAAAGCTTACCTCGGTGAGGCACAAGCTTGCTCGTACATTCAGCGAATAAATCTAGCTGAGGAAGATCGTCCGAGAAAGGTGAACAAGGAGAAATTGGTTATCGGTTTTTCAAAAAATGACCTTACAGGTGTTTTATATCCTCATGATGACCCGCTGGTGATCAAAATGAGAATGAAGGAAGTTGATAAGCACCCAAAAGTGTATATTTTATACCCCGAATATGTGCATTTTAGTCCATCGTTTTAATTAAAATTGGCCTTATGTGCGTATTTTATCATTTTGCAGGTCAATACGCAGTTGCAATACAAATAATGCTAAATCAGTGCAATTGCGACTTAGAAGCGGTCAAAAGCTTGCATCGAAGAAATTCAAAGAGACCGGGAAGTCTGAGTCCCTATTTGAGCTTGCCCGATGTGTTCTGATGCCCTGAAACAGTCCCGTAACCCAAACCTAAACCTACACCGAGCCCAGACCATTCCCCGAGCCCCGTGTGTGTTGAGTTTGTACCGTTATTATTTTTCTAGAATTTTATTTTTAGTCATTTTATTTTTAGGATTTATTTTTGATTTATTTTGATTTTTTTAGGATTTATTTTCTATTTTTCTATTTCCTTATTTTTAATTTTGATTTTTATTAGTTTTTAATTTTGATTTTATTTAATTTTTATTAGGATTAATTTTTTAGGAATTAATTTTTTTAGTTTTATTAGATTTCATTTTATATATTTTATTTTATTTTAGTTTTATTTTACTAGGATTATATTTTTTTTAGGTTTAATAGAGTTTTATTTTATTTGAGTTTGAGATGTTAGTTTTTTTATTTTTTATTTTTATTTTTTTATTTTTTTAGTAGGTGTCATTTTTTAGGGGTGCAAATTAAACACACACTAACACTATCCCACACCCCATTACCCTACACCAAACACACCCAAACAAACCCCTACACTATTCATCTTCTTCCCACTCTCACTCCCTCTCATAACCCCATAACCAAACAAACCCAACAAAACAAAAAAAAACCCACCACCAATTCAAACCATCCTCCAACCCTCACCCTCTCTCTCCCGTCCAGAGCTCCCTCTCACCGGACCCACCTTCGTCGGAAACCCGAACCGCGGGCCAGCCCAACCCGACCCCCTAGCTCCTCCAAACCCGATCGCGGCTCAACTCCGACCGCAACTCCAAACCCGTGCCGCCCGGACCTGCCATACCCTGCCAAACCAAAACCCAACCGAAACCCACCAACCCGCCTCAAGCGGGTCAGCCAAACCGCGACCCAAATCGGGTTCAACCCGATCCAAATTCAGTCCGATCCAGCTCCAATCCGCTGCCATAATCACAAAACTCGGAGCCCCCTTTGCTGCCATCTACTCTCATCCATATTTCCCCAAAAATCGGAGCTAGCCACTTCCAAATAAACTCACGTGCATATCTTGACTCAAGCCAAATGAATCCCATAAAAATCTCTTCAAATCAAACACATCGGGGGTATGACTTTAAAAAGAGAAGGAAGCTTAGAAGAAGAAACTCTCAACAGCAAAGAAAAAAAAGAGAACGTAGAGAGAGAAAAAAACACTGTATATTATGTACAGTTTGGGTTGATAAAAAAATTCCAAAAAAAATTAGTTTAGTGTTAGAATAATTTTTAGGTTTGTTTTTTATTGTTTTTGGTGTAATCAAGTGCTGGATTAGTGTGAAGATTGAGACGCATTTTATGGACGCGATTCGACAAGGAGACTTGCGTATTGTATTCTATTTCCCTATTCATTTATGTCATCTTTTGATATGTTATTGAATGTTGTTTATGCACACATGAGAATGTTTGGCTAAACACCCCGTTCAAGGGGTGGGATGCACTGCGAATGATGTTACTTTAATTAGTTGATTCATTAATTTTATATTTCTAGGTAAATTAATCTTTAACTGTCACCAATTAATTTATGTAACGAGAGTTAGTAAATTAATTGAACAAATTAATATTTGAATTTAGGAATCGAACTAGAGATAGGTTTTTCCTATATTTGAACATTAATTCGGTGTTGAAATTTAAGGGTTGAAATTATTTTCGTTAAATTGATCCTAGCGGGTAATTTTCTGAAAATAATGTAGTCCTAATTTTTCATCGTGTGACAATTTTAAAGTAATTTTCTGAAAAATATATTATTAAATTTATAATTTTAACGAGAGTTTGATTATCGATTTAATATTATCTCGAAATATTTCAAAATTAATAAATTGAGAAATTAAAATGATTGAAAATGCAGTGTAATCCCATCTCTTGACCTTCTCACAATATTTCACACTCGGTTGCACATTTTTATTCATTCTTTAGTCCTTTTATAATTTTTAGCATTTGTTAGTAAATTTTTCCCTTGAAATTTGTTTTAAAAAAAAAATTATTTTCATAAAAACAAATTGGAATTGCACGTTTTCACATTAATTGTTTCACCTTGAAAGTTGGATTGATACCCGTACTTACCGCAATACGAGTTATTTTTAGACAAGTTTTATATGTACTCAAGGGAATTTTGAGAGTAGCTTTTGCACGACAACGATACATACGCAAAAAGAGCTTCTTATCAGAAGTCATGATTTCAAGAGTGCTGGTCGACAATAGTAGCTCGACATACATCATGTTCTACTCGTGTTTCGATAGTTTGAATCTAAAGCTATCCCAACTGGAGCCTTACCACAGACCCTTCATCGGTTTTGCTGGCGAGAAAGTATTTCCACTTGGAATGATCAAGTTGGATATATTCATTGGTATGTGGCCTGCTTGTCGTACAGAAAGAATACATTTCTTCGTGATGGATAAGAATGTCCAATCATCGTACAATATCATCATGGGAAGAGTAGGTTTGAAGAAGTTCAAGGCTGTGCCATCTACAGTACATCAGTGCCTAAAATTTCCAACAACCTTTGGAGTAGGAGTTGTGAAAGGTGATCAGAAAGTAGCTCGGGAATGCTATTATTCATCCGCCGAGCAAGAAGAACTGGAAGAATCAAAGAAAAAGACCACTACTTATCAAGTGGATGAAGGTGCAGAAATTAAAACATTGGATCCTCGAGATGAGTCGCAACTCATGAAGAGTCAAGTGGTGGAAGCTATTGAAAATATCATTCTGGACGACGAGCACCCTGAGCGAACTACTCAAATAGGTTCATCGTTGGAAGCCTCGTTAAAACAAGAATTGATAACTTTTCTTAGAAGCAGAAGACAAACTTTTGCGTGGAGTCATGAAGATATGCCTGGGATAGACCCAAACTTGTTATGTCACGAGCTCATTGTGAATAAGGAAATTAAGCCTGTGAAGCAGAGAAGAAGAGTATTCAGTCCCGAGAAGAATCAAGCTATACAGGAGGAAGTCGAGAATCTCCAGAAAGCTTGTTTCATTGAAGATGTTAAATATCCAGATTGGTTAGCTAATGTGGTGATGGTAAAGAAGAAGAATAACAAGTGGAGGATGTGTGTAGACTTCACCGACCTCAACAAAGCATGCCCAAAGGATCACTTTCCACTGCCTCGAATTGACCAACTGGTGGATGCTACCCCGGGACACGAGTTGCTAAGCTTCATGGATGCTTACTCTAGTTACAATCAGATTAAAATGAAACCTGAAGACAGGGAAAGTACTTCTTTTATTACCCCTAGGGGAACTTATTGTTATAATGTTATGACTTTTGGTTTGAAAAATGCAGGTGAGACATATCAGAGGCTGATGAACAAGGTCTTTGCTGAACAAATCAGTGACAACATGGAAGACTATGTTGACGATATGCTGACAAAAAGCAAGAAAGCTGCCGATCATCTAGTTGACTTAAGTCAGACTTTTGATCAACTAGATAAATATCAAATGAAGCTGAACCCGACGAAGTGCATATTTGGAGTACGAGAAGGCATGTTCCTCGGGTACATTGTCAATCAACGAGGCATTGAAGCAAATCCTGAAAAGATCAAAGCTCTATTAGGGCTGCGATCTCCAACGACGAAGAAGGATGTACAAAGTCTCACAGGACGAGTAGCGGCACTCAACAGATTTATGTCACGAGCAACTGATAGATGTCTCCCATTCTTCAAGGCACTCAGAAAGACTTTTGAGTGGAATGATGAATGTGAGAAGGCTTTTCAAGACTTGAAGAAATACTTGGGAGCACCTCCACTGTTGTCCAGGCCGGTGATGGGAGAAAAATTATACTTATACCTTGCTGTGTCCGAGAATGCAGTTAGCTCGGCGTTGGTCAGAGTGGAGAATTGAGTACAAAAGCCAATTTACTACACAAGTAAGGCCTTCTGAGGAGCAGAAATCAGATATCCAAGGCTGGAGAAATTGGCACTGGCGCTGATTGAGGCGAGTAGAAGAATGAAGCCACATTTCCAAGCTCATACCATAGTAGTATATACTGATATGCCATTGAGGCAAGCCCTGCATAAGCCAGAAAAATCAGGAAGATTGATGTATTGGGCAATAGAGCTCGGTGAATATGATATAGTCTATGAACCCAGATCATCGCTTAAAGGGCAGGCTGTAGCAGAGTTCACCTATCCTGATATCTCCGAGGAACAAAAGTTGCTCGTTGATCAACCTGTGGGTGTTACAGGATCAACAAACACAAGCTTGGACCAATTTCGATTGGTAAAAGGGCGTGTGGATGTTACAGGATGTGATACAGAGATGGTTGTGAGGACTCCGGACGAGAAACAAAAGTTGCTCGCTGATCAACCCGTGGATGTTACAGGATCAACAGACATTGGCTCAAACCAACTCCGGTTGGTAAAAGGGCAAGTGGATGTTACAAGATCATTGACTTTGGGCTCAGACAAACTCCGGTTGGTAAAAGGGCAAGAAGAAATGATCGACGAAGAGCAAGAAAAATCCGGGGAGGATGAAAGGAAGCAGCAAATATTTCACCGAGGAACTCTGACTGATTCGAAATTTGAAGACGAGTTACCTATATGGAGGCTATATGTAGATGGCTCATCTTGCACTGCAAGATGTGGCGCGGGGATAGTTCTGAGCACTCCGGATGAGGTCGACATGGAATACGCTTTGCGTTTCCAATTCAAAGCTTCCAACAATGAGGCTGAATATGAGGCCATGATCGCAGGGCTTAATTTGGCAAAAGTTATGGAGGCCCAGCAAGTTATGATTTTCAGTGACTCTCAACTGATTGTAAACCAAATGATGGGAGTATATGGAGTTAGAGGAGAATTAATGATCAGATATCATGCAAAGGCAAAAGAGCTGGTGTCAGAATTTGCCGCTATTCAGCTGGTCAGAATACCAAGAATGGAGAATGCGAGAGCAGACGCCCTAGCTCGACTAGCATCAGCAAATCGCACCGAGATACAACGAACAATCCCAATTGAAGTGTTAGCTGGTCGGAGCATAGATGAAGATCTGACGATGAACTTTATCACCCTTGATTTAGGTCCATCTTGGATGGATCCCATCAGGGCGTATATCGAGGAGGGAGAATTGCCAATTGACAAGCTCGCAGCCAAGAAATTAAAGTTTAAAGTTGCTCGGTATGTATTAACTAATGGTGTTTTATATAGACGAGGAATTATGGCAGGTTTGCAGAGATGCGTACATCCCTCCGAGGTAAAAGAATTAATTGAAGAAATCCATGAAGGGTCTTGTGGAGCATATGTAGCAGGTCGTACGCTTTTGCAAAGGATGATGACGCAGGGATACTACTGGCCAACGATGAGGGCTGATTGTATTACCTATGCCAAGAAGTGTGACAAATGCCAGCGCTTTTCCTCCATCCGAAGAACTCCACAAGCATTGTTGACACCCATAACTTCCCCTTGGCCATTTGCCATGTGGGGAATTGATTTGGTTGGACCACTACCAACGACCCGAGGAAGGTTCAAGTACCTCGTTGTCGCAGTGGATTATTTTACTAAGTGGGTAGAAGCTGAGCCATTCATTGATATGACGTACGAGAAAGTGTACCAATTTGTTTAGAAGAACATCATTTGCCGATATGGTCTCCCTCATGCCTTCATCTCAGACCATGGGACACAATTTGATAACGAGGAGTTTGCCGCCTATTGTCATCAATCAAATATTTTGAAGGTCCACTCAGCACCAGGCCATCCTCAAAGCAATGGACAAACTGAAGTGACAAACAGAACGCTGCTGAACGGTTTGAAGAAAAGATTGGATGATGCGAAAGCAAACTGGATTAACGAGTTACAATCAGTACTTTGGGCTTATCGAACTACTCCCCGAGTAGCAACTGGAGAATCATCATACATGCTGGCGTTTGGAAGTGAAGCTGTCATACCTGTCGAGTTGGGCCTCCCAACACACAGGGTACTGAATTTCAATTCCTCTGTCAGCGACTTAATGAGAAGACTGGATTTAAACATGCTCGAGGAAGTCAGAGAAGAAGCAGCCATTAGAAATGCTGCTTACCAGTAGTGAACATCTTTGTTCTACAACAAGAGGGTGAAGAAGTGCGACCTGAAAGAAGGAGACTATGTGCTGAAGAAAGTAATTCAAAAGCATAACAAACTGGAGGCAAACTGGCATAGACCATACCGAGTTACAGAAGTTGTTCGACCAGGAACTTATCGAATAGCCACTTTAGAAGGCGAGGAGTTTAAAAATGCATGGAACGTAGAGCATCTGCGCAATTATTATCAGTGATGTATATGTAACACAGTTCTATCAGTATGAATAAAATGAAGATATTCTGCCAAAGTCTCTCCTTTTATTGAAAATTTTTCGGGGAATACTAGTGCTACGCACTACTCGGCAAAGCTCGGCAGACTACTCAATGAAATATTCCAAACTGTACCAAGTATGGTTGGTCGGGGATAAAAACCCACTAACTGTAGTTGGTCGACGAGGAGAAATATTCCTAAAAATGCCAACCTGTTTGGCTAGGAAATGAAATATTCCAAACTGTACCAACTATGGTTGGTCGGGGATAAAAACCCACTAACTGTAGTTGGTCGACGAGGAGAAATATTCCTAAAAATGCCAACCTGTTTGGCTAGGAAACGAAATATTCCAAACTGTACCAAGTATGGTTGGTCGGGGATAAAAACCCACTAACTGTAGTTAGTCGACGAGGAGAAATATTCCTAAAAATGCCAACCTGTTCGGCTAGGAAACGGAATATTCCAAACTGTACCAAGTATGGTTGGTCGAGGATAAAATCCAACTAACTGTAGTTGGCCGACGAGGAGAAATATTCCTAAAAATGACAACCTGTTTGGCTAGGAAACGAAATATTCCAAACTGTACCAACTATGGTTAGTCGGGGATAAAAACCCACTAACTGTAGTTGGTCGACGAGGAGAAATATTCCTAAAAATGCCAACCTGTTTGGCTAGGAAACGAAATATTCCAAACTGTACCAAGTATGGTTGGTCGGGGATAAAACCCCACTAACTGTAGTTGGTCGACGAGGAGAAATATTCCTAAAAATGCCAACCTGTTTGGCTAGGAAACGAAATATTCCAAACTGTACCAAGTATGGTTGGTCGGGGATAAAAACCCACTAACTGTAGTTGGTCGACGAGGAGAATTTATCGACCTTGGTTGGTCGAACACATTTTATGAAAAAGACAAAAATTTACCAAGTATGGTTAGTCGGGGATAAACTCTCACTAACCGTAGTTGGTCGACAAGCATAATTTAACAACCTTGATTGGTTGATACTCGTGACTTTATTATTAAGTGATCGAGCAATATTATTAAAACTTGGAACTTTTTAATTATTACTGAATTGGTCGACGAACATCACAATATTGTTATTTTTAACAGATATGCATAAATGTAAAGTGTTGATATTTACAAGACAATAGCAATTAAGATTTGCAAACAGAAATTAAAGTTTTTCATTAAATTAGAAATAAATTACATTGATGATAAAATGAAAGTTACATTGATATGTATGGTAACTATTACATCAAAAATTTCTATTCTACTGGTCTTTTCCCCTTAGCTTTTGATGCAGGTTCCTCACTAGCAGGCAGATCATTTAAAGACTGAGGAGAATTGATGAAGTTCAAATCCTTCAGCATCCTGATGTTCATCATAGATGGTCGATCTAAAAGATGTTCGGGACGAGATACCTCAATTTGAGAATGTAAATTGTAGTCACCAAGGTATTTTGAAATTAAGCTCCAAGGAATGGCACGAGCTGGGATCCATTCCATGTCCAAATTGTACGGTGGCACAGGCAAGTCGAGCAACCCGGGATCATGGTAGTCCGACCGATAGTGTCCTTATTCGAGCTTCAGCACACCTAAGGCATTCAGCCAGCCTTGTTTGTAGCCCTCATTGTTGGCATTCTGGATACGATCGTCTAAGTGGAATAGTGCTTCGTTGTATCCAGTCATCCAGAATTCCCTGGGCTGTTTGTGGAATTGATATGTTAGCCTTTCCAGCTGCTCGTGGAGACTCTTGATGAAAATCTCCTTATTCTCCAAGACGGACTTCTGCGCAGAGAGCTGTTTTTCCAAGTCCCTAATCTTCTTTGACATATCAGATAACGCCTGGTTCTTCGCCATTAGTTGGAAAGCCTGGTTCTCTAAGGAAGATGCTGTCCTCTGTTCCTCGATAAGAACCCGAGATGCTCTTGCTCGTCCCCGAGGATCTCTTCCTCATCCCCGAGGAGACGTGGAAGGGCCCGACCTCCTCAAGGTATCCAATTCGTCCCTTAATTTGGCATTCTCAACCTCTAAGAATGAAAATCCCTCGTCAGTCACTAGGATTAGGGCTGTTGAAGAAGAGGCTGCAGACTTCAACTGTGATAGCTCTTTCTGCAAGTTGTTGTTTTCCTTTTCCAGCAGCTCGGCAATCTGTCTGCATTCCTCGACCTTGCCCCTCAGGGTTCTCTCCCTTACATCATAACCAGCAAAAAGCTTCTCGTAGCCCTTGTCAGCAATGATCAGCTTGTACTTCTTCTCGTAACTCTCATGCAACAAGGCAGTTGATTCCTTGTATTGATTCTGAAGGTCTTCGAGGGTGCACTGGAGATCCTCGATCATTTTATAGTAAGCCACATTATTGGCTACCGCTCGATCAAGCAGACACTTCAGGTATTGATATGCTTCCACTGCCTGCTCTGAAGCATCCTGACCGAGGATGTCGGCAATTTGTGCAGCACTCAGGTCTGTGTGACCAGCCTTGAAGTACTCATTACATTGCTGCAGTAACTTTGTATCATGGGCAAATAGCAGTTCCATCCTGGCCAGAAACTAGCAGAGAAATAAAGAGCAATCATCAATAAGAAATATAAGCAGAGTATGAATAGAAGATGAACAACAGTATGCAAGAAAATTCAAGTTTTATTAGATCATAAAATTCAGAATTACAAGTGCTGGATTACATTTGACAAAGAAAGAAAAATATAAAAGTAAGCCCGAACAACACTACACCTTTTCCTTATCTCCCAAAACCTTCTCGGGAGGTTGGGAAGAGGAGGCAGGTTGCTCGGAGGGAACTGTGGGCTGTTCGGAGAGCACCAGCTGTTGCTCGAAAGAAGAAACGACTTGCTCGGCAGCAAACTGGATGGATGGGGGGTGATCTCCCATCACCATTGAAGACTCCTCAAAGGTAGCTTCGTCCTCTTCTAATTCTTCTGGAGTAGGAGGGGGACCAGGGATATGTCTCTGGAAGAGCTCGGATGACTCGTCGACCTTCATTTCCTGAAGGGCAGCAACCCATCCATCCCTAAAATAATTTAGACTGCCATAGTCCACTTAAGATACCATGGCAGCACACCCCTTGTTCCACCCCTTGTCCCAGCCAGAGCTGAAGGACTTCTTCACAGTAGCTTTCCTCTTGGTCTTCTCCAAGGCAAGCTTCTCTGACAGCAGGTTCTCAGCATCCTTCAATTTATTTTCTGCCTCTTCCTTCTGCCGACCTACTTCCTGAAGCTGGCCCAACCTCTCCTCAGCAGCCCTGAGTTTATTTTCCAGCTCTCCAGCAGCTTTGAGCTTCTCTTCGAGCTCTTTATTTGCCTTCTCCAAGGCATTATTTTTCTTCTCCAACTCTTTGGAGGCTTCAACAACTCGAGCTTTATCCTGCTCGATGGAGGCAAGCTTCTTCTCCCAGACAACCTTATCAGTGGCATATATCTGGCGAGAATCTGCCAGAGATTTTTTAGCTTCCTCCAAAGCTCCCTCCACGCTGGACGAGGTGCATGAAGCTTTAATTGCCTCATCCTTCTTCAGGATTATGTTGAAGCAGCTCGTCAACTGTGAACAGAAAAAGAAAGCAAGTTAGAAATTGAAGCAATAAAGGAAATATGAAAAGATTAAAGTAAAGAGACTTACTGAAGCAAGGTGACGAGCAACTAAAGAAGTAACCATGTCCCGAGTAAGGTTATCTTCAGTACCTTGGACCTCGGGAATGGTCAAGGACTTTACCGAGCTCATGGTAGAGCTCGGGGGAACAAAAGTGGGAACTCTAGTCCCAGCAGCTGGGGGCTGAGTAATGGTGTCAGCCAAATGTACCGAGGAGCTTTTCTTCAGCCTCCTCGGGGGAACATTTACGGATTCAACCAGGGATGAATCCTTAGTCGGTGATATCACAATCACCTCTCCAGGAGCAGTAGAGGTGCTCGGAGCCACTACAGGCTTCTCGGCGACTTTATCAGGAGCAGCTGGAGGGGCTGCATCAGTCTTCTTTGTCCCCTCCCTTGGGACATCAATCCTAATCCTCTTTACCTCCCTAGAACCGGAGGCAGTTTTCTCAAACAGAGAAGGAGTTCTTCTCTTCTTCATCCTTTCGCTAAAAGGAATATGAGATTCAGGCGAAGAACTTGCAGAGGCTGGTACTGGCTCTGCCTCACTGATCACAGGACGAAAAGTGAAGGAGGTGGTGTAGCTCTTGTATTGGAGCAGATACGAAGCCGACCTAATGTGCTCGTCTGCAACACTTTGATGAAGACTCCAGATATGTTTCAAATGCCTTATGTTGACATCTGCTTCTTTTGGGCACTTTCTTTTGTTATCAACTGCAAATAAACAAACATTGTTATCAGTGGCGCATTTTATCAAACAAAAAAGAAACATGAATTTAAAATAAATAAAATAAAATAAAAATAACCTATCCCATTGCCATAAGGAGGGCATCTGGGTCCCTGGTAAACCTCATCTCCAGTCAATGGAGGGTGTTGCCAATTTTTTATGACAACCCCATGTTCAAAATAATCCCTGTTGGCATCAGGGAGATTGACTACTAAGGCTCTGTTTAAAAATCTAGTTTTTAAATAATAAATATTTTCATTGACTGCCCATCTATAGCAGAACATGATTTCTGGGATTCCTATACGAGTTCCATGCACTTGATTTAACCTATGCACCCCATTAACTATTCTCCATGTTTTGGGGCCTATTCGTGCATGAACAACATCGAAATACTGGAAGAATTCCAGACACAAGGAATTGGGTGGAAAAGAAAATCCACATTCAGCAAAAAAGAGACTGGGGAATCAATGTCCCTCAGCCAAATTGAAATAATCAGAAGGCTCAGAAAGTTTTTCCAAGACAACCCAAGAGGGGATGGAGAAATTAGAACGAAACTTCTCAAGAGACTCAACAAGGTAAACCATGGTGAATAAAGAAATGAAGAAGAAGGAAGAAGATCTTATAGAAAAAGACTGAAGCTGTTGACAACGAACGACGGAAGAGATGAACGCACAAGAGAGTAGAAGACAATGAAAAACTCGAAGATAAAAATTTGAAAAGGTAAAAGACGGTGGGAGTGTCTGTGAAGTTTAAATACCTTGCCTTGGGAAATGGTGAAGTAATGATTACAAAAAAGGATGATTACGTTACCGACGGCTAAAAGGTCATTAAATATTGGCGCGGGAATCAAAGCAAACAACAACGGCTAAAAAGACGAAAAGCGACGCGGGAATCGGAGCACGTAGAAAAGTCCAAAAAAGCATGATTCTACGAATTGGGAAGGAGAAATAAATACAAGGGAAATACTGCTAAAAATCAGGAAGACTATTTAAAGCTACCATATTCCGAGAAAGAATGTTCCATACTCCTCAAATTTTGAACTATGAAACATTGGGGGCTTCTGTTGATACCAAATTTAATATGTTGATATGGACCAATCATATGAAGACACGTGGCTATCTACATGGCAACTACAAACACTTCCGAGGAACCCACACGCTTCGAGGAACAAGACTACAAACACTTTCAAATTTTATATAAATTATAGCTTTATAATTCCGAAACAACTACAACTACAAAGAGATAGCAGACTTTGTTTTTATGTTTATTATTTTAATTAATTACAATCTTTTTTACACCATCAGTTTTGTAAATAATTAGAGGTATACCTTGAAGTTTTACCAAAAAGCCCTATAATTTTTTTTTTGAAATTGAACCGCCCCCCTCCCCCTTGGGGCCGATGTCCATCCGCCCCTGCTACTAATAGGCTTAATGGTAAAGATAGCCTCATTTCTTATTTTCCAAAAATTCCATAGAGTGATGAAGGGTTTAATCAAATTCATACCAATTATTATTTTGATGTTGTATATTTCTTAGATAATGAAGTATGATAGAAGGTGTAATATCAGGTACAAAGGGTTGAGAGTGAAATTCGATAAAAGATGGACATTCTGAAAAAATATATTGATTACTATCCGAAAGGTAACATAAAGTGCGTAAGGAGACGAAGTTTTATGTAAATGAAATGAAGGATCAAAAGTTGGTTGAGCATTATGGCATGAGACATGTTCCATTTGAGCCAATTTTAGTGTATATATTGCATGAATAATGGTCTGGTGTTTTTAAAGAAAGTTTCAAATGCCTTTTACGAAGAAGACGATAGGATTTTAAGTTCAGTTGGCAACAGTGTATTCAATTAATTTTTTAATTAAACTCGTGGTTGCCAATTGAGTATTCAATTAATTTTTTAACTGAATATGTGGTTGCCAACTACGTATTCAACTTGACACACATAATAATAACTAATTATTGATTTAATGCAACCTGAATCCACTGTTGGTAACTATGAATTGAAGGAGAAAATGTGACTATCAATCGTAATTTCAGGAAGTGCAATACTTTCATAAATATTGTCTGGAGCGCATTATTTGCATAAATATATTTTTAAAGTGCATATTTTTTAATAAAAAAATCAAATTTAAACCCCTAAAATTTTCTTTTATTTCCGAAGTTCAAGGCAAACGACGTGTTCCATCCTAAATGGAATCCACAATGTAAACCTTTTGTCGGCTACTTTCCTCTTGCTATATGTGATTGGGGTATAACTTTTTTTTTAAGAAAATGCAATTCTCATTAATTCAATAATAAGAAAACAAAATATCTGACAAAACAGATCAAATAAAGATATAACACAAAAAATCTAAAAAATGAGGCACAAGAAAAGCAACACCTAAAACAAAAGAGACTTCTCAACACCAAAAAGTGCTACAGAGGTCAACAATCCGGTAAAACAGACTCTTTGACTACCCATAAAATGGGTATGGAAATATACACCATATATCTGGGAGAAAATGACCAATCGGTATAATAACCTTTTGAAAAGTGGGGCCATCCTGGATATGTTTTACTTAAGCTCTTCCCCATGATAGGAGGAACACCAATTGAGATAGTATCTAATAATAACTTTATTTGAATGTTTAGGGAACTCATATGAATTAGATTTAGGATTAAAATACAATTTTTGATGATCCATAAGGGTTGCCTTAAAACTTCATATAAAATTTTCTTATAGATTGAGATTACAACGTTAAAGGTAAAACAGGGAAAACTCATGAAAAAATATGTCTCATTTATTATGTGTCAGGATATGTGTTGATACCAAATTTAATCTGCTGACATGGACCAATCATATGAAGACACGTGGCTATCTACATGGCAACTACAAACACTTCCGAGGAACCCACACGCTCCGAGGAACAAGACTACAGCGAGGAAGACTAGTTCCCTGAGGAACACTGCTTACCCGAGGAACTCACATGCTCCGAGGAACAATGCCTCTCCGAGGAACTCTTGAGTACCGAGAAGCTTAGGCAGTCCGAGCTACTCATGCGGTCCGAGCTGCACCTCGAACAAATCATTAATAGCTAGATAACCAACAGTTCAACTGATTCATTAAATGCTTATCATTTGGACGCACACGCAAAGAGGGCATTAAATGTATTACCCTTTCATATGCATATCATTTAATGTATTACCCTTTCACATTACAGCCTCAGGGCTATAAATACATTGTACAATCCTCATTGTAAAGGGATCCCATACCGGAATTTCTTGAGATAACTTGTAATCGAGAATTCCCATACAAACAGCAATACCAAAACAATGGACGTAGGCCATTCTTATAAGGCTGAACCACTTTAAAATTCTTTGTCTCATTTATTTATCTGTGATTGAATTATTAGAGTGATCTAATTTTTTACATCAACAATATGTAAAATTGTTTCTATAGTCTTTAAGACTAACACTATGCAATTTTTGGGACCTTCTCAATTTAGTCCTTGATCCTTTAGGATCGAAGGTCATTCGACGAAAAATTCTTCAACATATTTTTAATTAACATTTTAGTTCAAATATTTTTATTTTGTTATAAAAGTTTCTATTCATATTAAACACTCACAAAAACTCTTTTTAATATTATTTTAAAACCTAAGAAAACTTTGTAAAAAAAAAAATAGACAAAGGAGTTTTTGGAACATTAAAAATAAGGTGGACTAAATGTAAAATGTTCTTTGTTCCTAAGGACTAAATGTTAGTTGTTCCAAGATTTATGGCTCTAATTCATTAACATATTTTTCGACATTAAGGTCCGTCATACTTTAATTTATACCTTATATTTCAGGATATATACAAACCTAATAAGCATACATAACAAAAATACATGTATACATTATAAAATTCTGTGTATAAATCATAAAACATTGCATATGCGTTAAAAAACTCCATGTATACATTAAAAAAAATTCTTTTATACATTACCCAAAAAAACCAGGCTTACACTACACACAAAGATTGCACAAAGAAACTTTTTCATTGTATCCTACAACCAAAATACTTATTTACAAAGGAATAAATCCAAAAAAAAGTAATTTTTTCTAAGTATAATGTATTTGTTAGGAAAGAAACTAGAATAAGTCACTTGTGTTTTAAGGTCATTAACACATGAAAATGTTTGTCCAATTGCTCCTTCTGATTTTTGAAAATTAACAAAACTATTAATACAAAAAACACTATTTTCAACAAAAAATAGGGTTTTTTTTAATATCTGTAAATATACACTTGTATTTTCGAAATAATAAAACTACTATTACATTTATCCCACCTAATATAAAAAAAAATTCCCTCGATCAAAAAGTCTTGATCCGCCTCTGATGACATGATTGAGCTATTAGATCACTAGTGGATATCTTAAAGCTGAAGGCCACCGTTAAAATGAGAGCATGAGCCTAAAAGTTGCAACATATCTGATCCAGCTACCGAACCCAATACCTTTTATTAACACTCTGGGGTGTGGATTGTTTCGGTATTTTGGAGTACTGTGGGTCTGAAATGAAAGTGAACTCTCCGATAACTAATTTTATTGAGCTGATAAAGTCCTATAAGGCACCACTTGAATTAAAAATTTCAATAATTCATGGCCACAATTGTTAATATTTTCTACCCACCACCACAAACCTTAATTAGCACTAGGCCTGTCAATCGAGCTGAGCAAGACTGAAGCTTGAAAGCTCGACCCGATTAATTTGGCTCAAGATTCTATGGGGTTTGAGCCGAGCCGAGCCGAGCCGAGTTTGAGCGAAGATATTAAGCTCGAATTCAATATGAGACGAGCTCGAGTGAAGCATTGTCAAGCCCGAACTATGCTCGACCTGAAATAATATATATAAATATATATTTTTATATATGTATCAAATTATTTTATTTTCTATGAGATGTAAATTTTACACGTTAAGCGCTACACAATCAACACAATAGCTCTCTCTCTCTCTCTTATATATATATATATATATATATATGTTTGTTGTTCCTCTCTCAGCCACACTCGCACACTCTCAGTCAATCCTCTCTTTCGACACTCTCAGCTGATCCTCCATTTAGCCCAGCTAACTATTTGTTAGTTTTTTTTGGGAATGAAAAGGGTTATCTTTAATTTTTTGGAAAGAAAGGTGTTTGATCTGGTAATGGTACTTTACTCCGGTACATATTTTTTTGGTCCGGTAGCTGTTTAGAGAACTTAGGGATTTTTTGCTCCAGCAAATTGTCTGAGAATTTAACTAATACCCTGCTAGTTTTTTCGCTGTATTTTTTTATTTCCGTATTTAGTGTTGAAATAGGGATTTTTTTAGTGGTGTTGTGATATTTTAGTGGTGTTGTGATTTTATTGATGCTGAAATATATGCTAAAATATTATCGTGTGTTGCTAAAATTCATATTTTATTTCTGAAATAGGGATTTTAATGATAAAATGTGATTTTTTATTACTGTATTGAGTGCTGAAAAAAGGATTTTTTTTACTGAAATGTTGATTTTTATTATTGAAATAAATAAATAATTATTCAAATATTCAATTCGGACTTACTCAAACTGGGCCGAAGCCCGTTATACTTTATGAGCTGAGCTTGAGCCTAGTCCTCTTAGGCTCGTTCGGGTCAAGCTTGAGTTGAGCCAAGTGAATCAAAATCGGATCGAGCCTGATCAACCCCGAGCTTGGCTCATGGCAGCGCGGTTGACAGGCCTAATTAGCACCACCACTCCACCATATCTCTCTCCCATTTAAATTCTCATCTCAACCATTCATTCACTCAGTGCAAAACATATGGTCGAAACTCAGCACCAAGTCCTCCAATATTGGAAATTATTTTGACAATTAGCAACCGAGTACATAATTTATCCAATTTCATACACTCGTCAATTTCCACCTAATATTAAGGACACTTTAACAATTTTTTTCAACTAAATTCCCTTCATCACACTTAGTTGTGGCTGGGGTTGTTGGGAGGGAGGTCATTGGTGTTAAAACATGAATTAAAAAAAATATACAAAAATAATTTCAGCATTAATTTGTTCTTAAAAAGAAAATCTTGATCTTCATGTAATTCACAAGTTATGTTTGTAGTATAATGAACTAACAATACTAACCTTTGTCCGTTGATTTCGATTCTCGCGAAGACATAATTTCTTATCTTGACTCATTGATTAATTGCTCCAGCAATCCCTCTTTTTTAAACAGAAAATTGCACTTAAATAAAATTTCATAATTTTCTCTCTCTAACCCAATATATTATGTGTTGATGCAGATTATTTAATATAGAATGACCTACTATATATAGGGTGAGAGGAGGCCAAATTTTCTATGCGAATTATAATTCTACCATGTATCACAGTTAGACTTTCATTACTTAACGAACCCATTCAAACTCTTAAAAATTTTGATGACTTATCTAAAGGACTCCTAACCAAATCTGATTTCTTTGTTGGACCACATCAAATAGGACTCTTTTATTTAATCCATTGATTAATTTTGAATTTCATAATTCCAAAATTTTTAATTGGATCAATATTTCTAAGAGTTTCCCACTTGGTCTTAATAAGAGTTCTCATAATGGTTTAATCAAAGGAACATGACGCACACAATAATCTTTAATATAGTTATTAACAATTATTCACCTTAAATAAATACTCCACGAATGTGAGTCATGTTGGTTCCACACTAATTTAAGAGCATGGTTCCTTCCATGTACTACGCCACCAATGTCATATTCAATTAGGTATATAATGTGGGCTATCATAATGGCTCCCATAATGTCTTTGTAAAAAGACTATTTATGTCATAATAATTCATTCACATGCATGTATAAAATAATGCAAAAATATTGAATTCAAAAACCCTTTTATTAATATAAAACACTACACCAAATCTGTCGAATTATCATGGTCATTGACCTTGACAAGTTGGACTTGTCAAGGTCAATGATCGTGACAATTCTGGGGGTGACAACTTTTGTTGTCATGGACTTGTCACGATCATTGACCGTGACAAGTTTATTAGACTTGTCATGGTACTTGACCTTGACAAGTTTTGTCACGGTTAAGGACCGTGACAAACTCGTGATATTTAATAAACATTATCACAGTCAATAACCGTGACAATTCTGTACAGAATTGAAAAAAAATCTGCTGGTCAGTATGGCCACTGCCACTGCCCAACAGTATATTTGTACATATTATAGCAACGTTGTACCTGTTCAAATATCATATATCCAAATAAAATAGAGATAATGCAAATATACATTCAAAATAATACACATCACGATATAATCCAAATATAATTCAAATGTAACAACTTAAAATAATTCAATTCAAATAATGTCACTACATGTCTGAGGTAAGGTTAGCTCTAAGGAGGTGAGTAGGACACACGATATACGAATTGACACACCCATTAATATACATCGTACCGCATTGTTCGTGCAACCACAAGGGGGAGTTCTCCTTCCCGGGTATCACATGCGTAACGAGCACCTTGGACTCGATGTCTTGAAGTAAATGTCCATGAACTGGCACACCCTAGACGATATTTGGGTCCCTCAACCCCGCCCTATTCGCTGACCATTAAATATGTCCTAAAAATCACGCTCGGCCAACCAAGTGTCGACATCGATTGGTTGAAGGGAGACAAATAGGGTAGTGGATCATCAAAGTCCGTACGTTTTGGCGATGAAGCAGTGAGATCCACATCCTCTTCATCCTGCACCTCGTCCTCCTAAACCTCCTCCTCCACCACCTTCTCCTTCCCTTTCCCCTTACGGTTTTTGCCCAACGAACACTTCATGAATGAGAACAATCTTGGATCGTCACCTCCAAACGGGATAGCTTCGCGTCATGCGAGTCCACCATTCGAGCCAACCCCGTGTCGCTCGTCTCCAATCTGATGATCCTAGATTTGGCCACCCGCCAGCTCACCCCCCTTGTCCTCCCCTTGCGATCAGCGCCAAGCACTTGACTGAGTGCGTCTGTGGACAAAGATGCCTTGTCGGCATCAAACTGCGACTCATGCACTTCCTTGAGCTTTGCCTGAAATGACAAAAAGCACATGATTAGTAAAATAAGTAAATAAAAAAATTATAACGTAGTTAATAGAAAAGTAAACTGTCGGATTACTTACAATCGTGGTCGCGACGCTCGGGGAGACCTCCTTATCCTTCACCTTCTTCGTCCGAATAGCCACATAAGTATCGAGCCTATGTGGCCTACCCCCAGGGCCACTCCCTGTCCCCGGAAATAAAATAAAGTAAAATTAGTATCGGCCCCGCAAACTAAAATAATGCAGAATAATATATTTCTGTAGTTATAGAAAAACTAAATCTTACCATCATCCTATGCTCCATGTCGGCGTAAGACGTCCGTCCGGAGTAGTGCACATCCATCTTTTTTATCCGATTTTCCCTCCACGATTAGCGAGATGCCAATTGTCGCTCCCCGATCTCATTGTCAATGAACTTTTGCCATTGTGCCAATGAGATCGGCTCCTTCGACGGGACGGATTCACGCATTCGGATAATGGGCTCTCGGGTCTTCCCAAAGTACCGGGTCCGCATATTTTTCTTCCACGTCTTGTGTTTCTCCCTCAACTTCTCTAAGACGGAATCACGTAGCTTTGGATCTAGGCTGAATTATTCCTGTCCAACAAATACAATGTTAGTTGTGAATAAATATAAATATAAATATAAATATAAATATAAAATGAAATCGAAATCGAAATCAAAATCGAAATTGAAATATTCATATTCATATAAATATAAATATAAATATAAATTCATTACTTGTAGTGCCACCCAAATAGCTAACTTGAGCTCATTTTGCACCTCCCTCCAACTAGTGTACCCCGGGCCGATGATCGTCTTTACTAGCTCGAGGGATATCACTAATAGCCCCATCTTGTTCTTGATGGCCATCCCTAATTTTCCATATTTGGGGAGCCTAGGGATCGAGGTGCCCTCCTCGCCTCCGCTACCACTGAGACCAAACGACATCATCATAATCAGCATCATCATCCTCGCCTTAATACCTGAAGGAGACATTTGATGTAAAAAAATGTTGTTATTATTACAAATCAAAATGAATTAGAAGAAGACATGAAAATATGTACAATTACTACAAATCCAAATGAATTGTTACTGTTTAACACCTCAATTCTGAATTCCAAAACAACAACATCTAGCTCATAATATGTACAATTACTAAAAATTCGAAACATACCCATCCCACCCCTACTGCCCACACACACGCACACTACACAAGAGTGAAAATGATAAAGTAAAAATCAGTTAAAATCATTAAAAATGGATTGATAAAGTACAAATTGGAATATTTATTACAAATTGAAAAATTATTTCAAATTCGAGTTATCATAAAAAATGGATTGATATTCGGTAGGAGCAACCAAGTCATCCACACTACTATTTAGACGCTTTGGCGCGTGTAGGAAAATTGATCACGGCTCGTTGTTGATATACTCCGAGTAAAAAACTTGGTTAACCTTTTGAAATGCATAAACAAACGGCTCATCGCTCACGTGGTCGTTGCTCTTCAACTTGGACAAGTCAACCATGATCAAATTGGTGACAGGATCAACTTTATAAGCATTTTTATCCTCAACTCTTACCTAGTCACAGTAAAATACAACCTCTTTGAAGATTATATAATCCAATTCAAATATATTTCGAATTACACCATTGTAAGTCATTTCAGCTTCAACGAGGTTTTTATCTTTTGCGCTCGCTCGAAAGAAAGTAATAGCCTTGTATGAAATGCTCGAGTTCTGTACATTTGTACTTTCCTCGTACACTTTTGCGCCGAATACGTAACCCTTCAATCGATACTTTTTATACTCTTGTGCCACGAATAAGGGTCCAGTGGCTAGACGAGCAAGCCTTGATGTCGCATCACCCGTCTTTAAGAGCTGATAATATAGATAATTTAATTAGACTAGTTGTAAAGTTTGAGTGTAATGTAACGTTATATAACGACCATTTTCATTATAATTACCTCTTATGACAACCACAACCTAAATTCGCTGTCTGATTATACCATTATTTTTCGTCTTTTATTGTTCTCACAGGCTTCATATTTTCTGCATAGTACAAAATTAATCATGTATAAAATAATCTAAAATATTCTAAAATAATGTTAAACATTAAAATAATTTAAACTTACTTTTTCCATTCTTCGACATCTCCATGTGTGTCAAATAGATAACGAGCTACTTGTTCATGTTGCAAACTCGTTAATTTCACTCGTTTTCCCATCACATGACCACCATCATCGACGAACTCATCAGTGTCATCAATGCTGGTTGAGTCAAGCATATATTCCCGAGTATATATTAATGACTCCACGGTGATGTATTCCTCTGATTGATCCTGTAATGTATCGCATATTCTTGACGTAATCTTTAAAAACTTTCATCAATCTTTCAAAGGGATACATCCACCAATATCTAACTGGACCATAAAGAAGTGTCCCGTCGCATAGGTGTAGCAACAAGTGAACACTTATGTCGAAGAATGTTGGGGGAAAGTACTTCTCCAACACACAAATCTCTTCAGTCACCGCTAATTTTGCAGCCACTATGTGTTCTCGATTGACTACTTTCTCAAACAAAAGTGAGAAGGTAATACTAATTTGCATAATAGCCCTTCGCAAATCCTTGTGCTTGGAGAAACAGTGCTTAAACAATAGAGGAACCAATTGCATGATCACATGCCAATCGTGGGACTTACACTTACGTAAATCATGAGTAACATAATTCACAATCCTTTGCAAGTTGGAAGAAAAATTAGATGGGCCCTTCAAATTATATATTGTGTCCAAAAGAACCTTCCTTTCCCACTCGTCAAAGTAAACACACCAGGGGGAATTGTTGTCCTTCTCCTACTATCTTCTTTCAACCATAGTTGTGGCTTAAGTTTCAACGATTTAAGGTCTTTTCGTGCATTTTCTCCATCCTTCGAATGACTCCCCCTAAGGCAAGAGCCCAAAATATGTTTAACGAAGTTCTTCTCTGCATGCATCACAACCAATACACGGCGCACCGGGTTATTCTTCCAATAAGGCAAGTCAAATAAAATTGACCTCCTAGACCATGATTTTTTTGTCTCAGTTTTATTCCCAGTTGGGATCTTCTTATGCTTGACATTCTAAAATTTGGGATTCTTACCTGGGATATTAGGGATACATTCAGAAGATTTACTTTTAATTTCTAAACCTGAAAGTTGTCTCGGCGATAGCCTATGTTCAACCCTGCCTAATAAAAAATTGGAACCTTTCTCAAATCTGAAACTATGAGCCGGGGGTAAAAACCTCCCATGGCAATGGTATATATTTTTTGAGCTAAGGTATAGATGAAGAGATTCAGTCTCCTCTCCAAAAATAAGACACCCTAAATAACCATGTACTACACAACCAGATAATATCCCATAAGCTAGAAAATCATGAATTGCCCACATCAACATAGCTTTCAGCGTAGACTCTTCTTTTCTAAAAGAGTCAAATGATTGAACCCACTCTTGCCACAACTCATTTAATTATTCTACCAAAGGAGCCAGGTAGACGTCGATCTCATCACTTACTGTGAAGAAGGGAGGTTGAGTGGGGCTAGGATCACTGGCCATACACTCTGATTGGTGCTTATATTTCCAAATGGATTGAAACCATCTGTTGATATGGCCAAATGAATATTGCGCTGTTCTTGAGCAAAATCAAGATACTCATAATTCATCCTCCTCCAAGATTTAGAATCAATAGGATGACGCATGCGATTACCCCTACTTCTGCCTTAGCATGCCAAGTTATTGCCTCCTCTATCCATGGTACTGTGAAAAATCTCTTTAATCTAGGGCCAATGGGAAAATATTTCAATACTTTTTGAGGCACTTTTGAACTTGTCCCTTCCTTACCAGTAGATTGGACAAATCCAGGTTCATCGCAAATCGAACAACGATAAAGATTTTCATACTCCTTTTGGTATAGTATGTAGTCATACACACAAGCATGAATCGATTTATACTTCACTCCCAAACCTTTCAAACTATTCTTCATAACATGAAAGCTATTTGGAAGCGTATTCTTCATGGGTAGTAACCCCTTCACCCATTTCAAAATTCCTATCAAGCTATTTTTAGACAAATTGTACTGCGTCTTCAAACTGTGCAAACCAACCATAACATGTAAAGTTATTTGATCTTTATCACATCCAGAGTATAACGGTTGGCTCACCTTAAATTTTAAACTTTGATAGTCATCGTCAAGGTTTATCGTGATATCTTCACGAGCACTCGAACCTTGTACATCATCATTTACCTCATTCTCCTATGCTTCATAAACTCCGTACGCATCATCAACTAAATCCTCTAACATATTATGATCTACGTCATCCCCTTCTACATCTATCCTACTTATTGAAGGTTGTTGTGAAGGTTGTTCGGGGACAAAAAAACTTTTAATTCATCGTGAAAACTCCAAAATCGATAACCATCTTGCATACTTGATCTTAACAAATGTAGTTCAACTGTTTTTCACTCAAACACCTTACCATTCTTACACCTAGCACACGGACACGAAAACTCTTCATCATTATGATATCTCTTTACGTATTTCATAAATTCATTAGCACCTATGCGAAACACATCCGCCATTCTATTTGTCTCACCCATCCACTCTTTGTATTTCGGATATCCCATCAAAGCTACCACAACTAATCACCTAATAATGGTAAGCAGCGTATATTCATGATTTAGTATAAACAAAACTTAGATTTATAGTATGTTTCATTTAATTATTTCTTATTTATATTTGATTTTTAAATTTCAAATTCAAATTCAATTTATAATAGAAATTTTTATTTCCTCCATCTCCTCTAAAGGGTGAGTGGTCCTATCCCATTCAAGACCGCATTTTTCTATAATATACTTAACAGCTCATACACATTGTTACGATTTGAGAAACATTTGGCAGCATATCCCTGTAGTTCTCGAAGTACACGACGTAGATTGGCAAGTGTAAGTGTTATTTCAATTGAAATAACAGTCACACTTGTCAATCTAGTATGTACCCAGAGAACATTAGGATACGACTGCAGAAATTCCTCCAAAAGTAACAACTTTAAGCCACTAAGAATATTATTATACAAAAATTATGCTGTCCCAAACTGTCCAAACGGGACAATTCAAGAGATCTCATTACAGGGGTAATGACTCTCGAACGGGTCTAAGGGCTATTGAATGCGTACGCATAAGAACTATAAGGCTAGTATCTATGCGTACTATATGTAATTTCAAGTATGTTTCATTTAATTATCATACTATATATATATTGTTCGTTATACAAAGTAATTTTCAAAAAAAGTTGAAAAATCCCACCCCCATATGGACAATAATCCAGTGGTCATGCCACTTTTAAAATTAACCAACCCAACATCGATCCACTATAATCCAACCGCAATGAGGGGTAATCCTACTTGGATATGAAAGGGGCACCAATTATTAATTTACAAAAAAAAATTAATAACCAATCAATCAATTCTTTTACAAGGGACACTACAATATGAAGGGAAATATATAATAAACCAATAAAAATTTAATTAAAAAAAATACACACACGCACATATACACCCCCTGCCCTCCCCCCCGCTGCCCCTGCCCACCACATGCACACACACACATATATACACACACATATACACACACACGCACATATACACATACACATGCATATATACACACACGAACACACACACACACATGCACATACCCCCCTCCCCTCCCCCAGCCCTGCTGCCTCCCCCCCCCCCACACGCATATATACACCACCACACACACACACATGCACATTTACACACACACATATACACACACATATACATAAATGGAGAATAAATAGAAAGAGAAAACATACCAAAGTTGCAGAGAGAGAGAGAGAAATAGAGGGAACAAAATCGATGGGAAAAAAGAAGAGGGAGGATTTTTTACTGACAGAATTGTCACGGACATGTCATGGTCATTGACCGTGACAACTTTATAGGCTTGTCACGGTCAATGACCGTGACAAAAAATGCGTGTTTTTTTTTGTCACGGTCAATGATCGTGACAAGGCTAAGTGCTTAAAGGGTGCCAATTTGACCATTTTGGTGTAGTGAAAATATGTAGTGTCAAATAACTAAACACATAGAAATCCCTAAATAAACTACTCGAGACCCATATCTTCTGTATGTTGGATAAATATCTTTGAAGGTAGTCCTTTCGTGAGAGAATCCGCTATATTGACACTCGTACTAATGTGTTTAATTGACACTCGTTGTTTCTGAACTTCTTCTTTGACAAATAGGTATTTCATCTCAATATGTTTAGCTATTTAGTATACCTATCGTTCTTTAAAAAAAAATAATGTTACGATATTATCACAACAAATTTTCTGCGACTTAGATATCAAACCCATAATTCTATGTCCTGAAATAAAGTTTCGCAGCCATAATCCATGATTTGGAGCTTTGAAGCATGGTACGAACTCAACCTCCATAGTGGATGAAATAATAACACTATGCTTATAAATTTTCCATAAGACGACTCCTCCTGCTAGAAGGAAAACATAACCCGGAGTGCTCTTTCTGCTATCAAGACATCCTCCAAAATATGAATTAGAATACCCAACCACCTTAAGGTAATTGGTCTTACTATAAGTGAGAATGTATTATTTAGTCACTTGCAGGTACCTTAGCATTTTCTTTGTAGTTTTTCAACGATAGTCACCTGGATTACTTTTATATCTGCCTAACATCCCAATGTCAAAATAAATATCCGGTCTCATGCAAACCCTCGCATACATGAAACTCCCCACAAGAAAATCATAAGGCACACCTTTCATGTCCTCCTGTTCCAATTCATTTTTTGTACATTGACTTAAGCCGAACTTCTCACCTTTCTAAATTGGAACATTAATGGGATTATAATTTTGCATGCTAAATCTTTCTAAAACGGTGTTAATGTAAGGTTTTTGAGATAATCTAAAAAATTGACATGATCTATCCCGAAATATCTCTATCCCTAAAACGAAGGATACCCACCCATATCTTTCATTTCAAAGTTATTCGAAAGATAATTCCTGATTTCCTTTAATAAACCAATATCACTGCTAGTTATATGCAAGCCATCAATATATAACACCAAAGATTGAAACTTACTCCCACTGATCTTCAGGTGTATACACTGATTAACAGTGTTTTCCTTCAACCCAAAATAGGTAATAGTAATAAAAAAACTTAAGTTACCATTGCTGAGAAGCTTGTTTAAGTCCATATATTAATTTATTTAACAAACATACTATGTTTTCCTTTCCTTTTTCTATGAAGTCTTTTAGTTGTGCCATATAGACTTCTTTTTCTAAGCTCCCATTCGGAAAAAAGCTATTTTCTCATCCATTTGGTGTAACTCTAAACCATGATGATCCACTAAAGCTAATATGATTACAAGATATTTCTTCTTTAAAAGGGGGGGAGAAGGCTTCTACATAATCAATTCCTTCTTT
Organism: Sambucus nigra; assembly: GCA_949130495.1. Lineage (NCBI taxonomy): Eukaryota > Viridiplantae > Streptophyta > Magnoliopsida > Dipsacales > Adoxaceae > Sambucus > Sambucus nigra. Next base: position 184,452,921 of record OX422209.1, on the reverse strand, counting down.
TTGATTGAAACCTTTGGTGACAAGTCAAAATTTATGTTTTTTTGATACTGCCCTTTGAGTTTCGTTTGGTCTTAAAAAGCCATTTACACCCAACTTGCGTGTGTACTTATAGAAATTCGATAAACTCCTAGACTTAATTTAAATCTATAGATTTTATTTCCTCATTCATTCCATCAATCTATTTATTAGAATCATTACTGTAAACTGTTTCTTTCTTATTAACCGGGTCATCAAAATTCCCCATGTTAAATTCAATTTTTTTTATAAATACACCACATAATCATCCGAGACAATCGACCGTCTATTTCTTTAAGATATCCTTAATGATACTTCTTAGGCACTACTACAATAGTTTCATTGGTTACATCTCATTATATAGTTGCTCAGTTTGTTGATCATTCATATGTTATTAATCATTGTTAATCGGTTAAACAACCGAGTCAACAACTCAATTAGGAACAACATGAACATTATGAACTCGAGTTAAAGGAAATTATACTTCGACTTCTTGAATGATCACATACCTAACTTTACGACTCCCACTGGCTTCACTATTTTTAATGAATTTAGCATTTTCGGTTTCAATATTTCTTGTAGTATGCTTGAACAGTAGAATATATATCCATTTGACTTTTCTGAATACCCAATAAAATGAGGAGTCAACATTCTAGGGTCCAATTTCTTTCATGTGCATTGTATATTACTACTTCTGCTTGTCAACCCGAAACATGAAAATGCCTTAAAGTGTGTCTTCCACATTTTGAGAGTTCAAAATGGGTCATTGGAAGCCTTTCTAGGAACCCGATTTTATATATGACCAACTGTAATTAGAGCATGCATGATAATACACAAATATTGCGTATTTCATCCGTCGAACCTACGCAATTTAGCCCCCTCGGGTGCCTAAATCTCTATATTTAAGCCCGTTAAATAGACAACCTCGGTTTATATTGTTAACATGCTATATGAGGTATAATTGGGCTTTTGTAGGTATTTAGGTACTAAGAATGGAGTTCAGACGCATTCCGCTCAAGTTCCGTACGGAATCGCACGTTCAAGGGCAATCCGATAAATTTATAGTTTGGGCACCTAGGACGACATCTACACGAAAGTTGTAACCCTCCTCGCAAGCTTCGAGTGTCCGTGAACGGTACGTGATTCTGAGTCCGAACGAAGAAGTTACGGCATTTGTAGCGGACAAGAATTTCAAGCATGCCAAAGCAGGAGGAAAACAGGAGGCTGCCGTGCTTGATCGATCGATCGATCAAAAGGATCGATCGATCGATCCTTTAGAATCTTGCCACGATTTCAGCCATCGATCTATCGACCAAAGGGGTCGATCGATCGATCCCCTGTTTTCTGCAGATATTTTCCTTTTCTTTTCTTTCTTATTTTCTTTTATTCCAACTTACTATATAACCCAATTTTGTTGTAATATAAAAAACACTTAGATATAATCAGTTTTAATTAGTTTAGCCTAGGGTTTGTGGGTTTTGAGAGCTTGGCTTCATTTCTCTTTGGGTTGACAACCATATGGGTTGTGTATGTTGAATTTTCCATCTCATTCACCATTAATATACTTGTTCTTGTTGATTTCTTGCTTTGTAGAATAATTTCCATGCTTTGTTAATTAGTTTACTTGCTTTATTACTTGCTTTCCTAGTTTAATTACTTGTAATTTAGTTTAATCATCATGTGCCCCTAGATAAATATGGTCGGGATGTCGTTCCGCCATTAACGGGACCCGAGCTCCAAAAATTAAGTTTTGTGCAGAATTGCGTTTAATTGAACCCGCACGTATTAAAGTTGGATTATTACGCGTTTAATTTTCTTTGTCATGCAAAGTTAGTGTTTATAGAGATAATCCGAGTTTAATCCGCGTGCGACCATTTTTCGTTAAATATTTATTCACACAACTTTGGCTTAAATTCCTTATTGTGCGAAGTTTATGATTAATTGATAATGCTCGATTAAATTGCTCTCGAGACGAAATTCTGACTAATAGTTGTTTCGAGCCGTATGGTTGGATGATATCCCGATCCTCGCTTTATTTTTATATAAGAGTTAACTTATTCTTTTCTTTTATTTCCTAGCACACATCACCTTTTTACACTTTTATTCCTGGATTAATAATCTGTTACGATCTATAAAACATTCTCTAATGTGTATTCGATACCCGACTTACCGCTGTACTTGTATCACAAGTAGAGTCGTAACTTAGGTTTTTGTATAGAGTTGGTGAGCCGAATATAAAACGACCGGCGCGTAGGTGACTCTCGCGCCGCGGTAAAACCCGGCCTATCAATTCATCCACATGAATATAGGCAAATTAATTCTACTTAACATACTCCTAACAATTTCCATACGGGAATGATTGCGCCTTTCAGCTATGCCATTTTGTCAAAGTGATCCCGATATTGTGTATTATGCGCAAATACCTAATCGTTCAAGGAGTTTAACAAAAGGTCCAGGGCATTGTCCCAACTCATCATATTTTCCATAAAATTCACCACCTTTATCTAATCTAATACTTTTCACCTTTTTACCAAGTTGTCTTTCAACCTCAGTAATATAAATTTCAAATGCGTTAAGAAATTCAGATTTATTATGCAATAAGTACAAAGAGTAGTATCATGAAAAGACATCAATAAAGGTAATGAAATATTTTTCTCCACCAATATATGGAACATAGAAAGGTCCACAAATATCTGTATATATAATTTCAAGAAGCTGTATGATCCTAATGGCTCAATTCTTTGTGTGTTTGCCTTTAATACAATCCACATACACATCATAATTTTCCCAATCTAGGATAGGAATAATTCTCTCTTTAATAAGACTTTTCAATTCTTTCCCAGGATATGTGGCCCAATACTTTATGCCACACGTAAGAACAATTCTCATTTAATGACATATGTTTATTCCAATATATGAATGCAAGGATAATAGGGATTCGAAAAAATTAATTTTAAGATTTACTTGATATAAACCATTCACCAAAAATCCAAAACCAATAAGAGAAGAATTTTTATATAAATTTAAACCATTAAGTCTGAAATTAAAAATGAAGCCATTAAGAGCAAGTTTTGACATGGAAATTAAATTTCTAGAATCTATAGGAACATAATGTGTTTCTTATAAATCTAAGTAAAACCCCATACTCTAAAACTAATCTAAAAACTCCAATGGATTTTGCCCAGTTCCCCATGTAAAAAAAGACTTCATTTTGTTTTGTTTTTCGGGCTGAAAGGTATCCCTGGATCAAATTTGAAACATGCCAAATTGAACTAGAATCAATCCACCAAGTATTAGAAGAAATCTTAATTATATTTGATTCATAACATACTAAAGCAAAAGGCTTACCTTTCTTTTCAAACCAAGCTTTACGTTTATGCCAGTCTTTCTGGTAGTGCCCTTTATTTTTTTACCAAAGTGACACGTATCATTCTTTTCCTTGTTTAGAACATGTAGGTTAGGTTCTTCATGATTGGAAGAGCCGAGTATACGCTTAATGACCTTTTCCAAATTTATTCTTTCCATCTCCTTTAACCATCACATTAGCCACATGCCATTTAAACACATGACCATTCTGATGTTTCAGTCTTCCCTCCTCTTGAACCATCATACCCTGCAACTCATTAACATTGCACTTAACATTTATAGCGTTGTAATGAATCTAGAAGTGTCCATACTCGGGAGGTAGAGAGTGCCTAACAATTTGGAGCAAAAAGGAATCATCCACAATCATGCTCGAATCCTTTAATTTAGCAGCCAGTTTGGTCATCTCAATAATGTGCCAATTCATGGTTCGAGTACCATCGAACCGCATAGTGGTGAGGTCAACCATCAGTTTTCCATCCATGGACTTATCAGTAATACGAAAATGTTCTTTAATATTAACAAGATATTATCTTGCGTTAAGTGTTGTAGGTAGGGAGGTTTTGATATTAGTGGCAATGAATATCCTTATGAACAAGAGAGAAAACATGTTGGATTTGTACCATTCCCGATGAATGGTCTTATCGTCGTTATTGCTTTTTTCAATAAGTGCAAGAGGTTCTTTCACGAGGAGTGCTATGTCTAAATCCAGAATACCAGGGTGAACTCAATTTTCTCACTCCATTCCAAAAGGTTAATGCGATCAAATTTTAAAAAGGAGGAGGCATGTGAAAATAGGTTAAGTGATGATGCAAAATATAATGCTCACATTAATTAATTAACACACAACACAATAATTTGCAAGGGGATGAATATTAAAATGTTTACTTTTATCTTATATGGTAAAATTATAATCAATTACAAAGTCATGGAATCTGGGTTTCATATCTCACAACTTCATTATTAAAATCATACCACCAATTAATTTTCATTCAATTACAGTCCCACAATTGTAGCATATGTGTTTGATATCCATCAGTTTCAATAATCGTGGTTGAATGAATATATTATATTAACAATTTAACATTCATACAATAAGTCTATAATTGTTAATTTTCAAATTTTAGTTTGTGTTTGGAATCTAATCTGACATAATAATAGACATTATAGTGAAGTAAAACATTCATCTAATATTCACAAACATGAATTGTTAGCCTGTGTTTGGCATTTAATTCACCATAACATGAACATTAATTTTAAAAAAGTAATAATGCATCTAATATCCATCCATATGAAATACTGACCTATGTTTGACACTTAATCCAACTTAAAAAGGATAAATTAAATATGTATGAACAACAAAAATAACCCCTATAGTGTAAAAACACATAAAATTTAGGAAACACTTCATTTTTGCCCCAAAAGAAAAGTTTAATTTAGCACCACAGTGCTCTAGAAAATAACTGTAGAATCTCAAAACAGTTGACAAAATTTAAAACCCATTTTTTTTGGGGTGAAATATGGCCTCTTACTTTATTACTTATTATCAAAAATGACAAAATGACCTTGGATGGTCGAAAAATATCATTCTTCATGACCAAAGGTCATGAGTATTGATTGTTGGCCCGTTTCTAGCCAGATTGCAAAGTTTCAAAAAATTTGGAACAAATTGGTTTTGCTTTTTACTATACTGGACAAGCAGTAATAGAAAAATATATCCTAAAAAATAACCCAGAAAATCAATGTGACACCCCGACTAATTAAATACCAAGTGATCAGTCCTTTATTAAATTAAATCAGAATATCCAGTTGGTTCATCATTAGCATCACTGTCGGAAAATAATTTCTTTATTAATTCACCTAATAAATAATTAATCTAGTGTAAAAACCTTTCCATTTTTAATTTAATAAAACCATTCCACAGGGCGAAGTGATAATAGACAACATTACATCACAGATGAACAAGAATAAATGTGACATGAATGACTCTCGAGTTAAAATAGTTCATTACCATCAAATACAACTGATATTAGCAGTACTGACATAACTAATTACAAACTCTAGAATAGTAATGAAATAGCTAGAATCCTGGGTGACATGCCCTAAATGAAAATAGACACTACAGATATATGAATCAACTGAATGGAAGCATTTAAAAAAATCTGCCTCTCCACTAGCAGCTATAACCCATCGAGATATCCATATTCTATGCCGGCATCCCTGATACTGGATACCTGTTGTACAATACACAATAGAAAAGAGAATACGCAAGGAAACAGGTCAGAGCCCGATTGTAAAAGATTTAAAAAATAACAAGTGCTTAACAAATGCAATTAAGCAGGTATTATGTACATGTTAGATTCTCGGGCTCTCGCTTGAGAATTCTCACCTCTCATCTAGTCTGCACGCCTAACGTACCTTATTATCTCCCAACTTAAGGTTTCTCAATTAAGATTCTATCCCATATCATCTCCCCGTATTTCCCACATAATACGTGGAATAATTAAATATGTTTATTTCTCTTTATTATGAACTAGGCTTCCACAACTTTAAGATTAAGCATTCACTTACTCAATTAAAACAAATTTCATTATCCATTTGATCTATAATTTCACATAGTAGATTACCTCATTATATATATATATATATATATATATATATATATATATATATATATATATATATATATATATATATATATATATATATATATATATATGTTAATCTACAAATTTCACGTAGTAGAATGCATCCCCTTATATAGTTTAATCTACAATTATCACCTAGTAGATTACATCACAGTATATATATTTATCACACTATTATATATACTAATATGGCACCTCCCAGACACAGCTGCGGTGCATGCATACTCTGCTATCATGTCCTGGTGCATGAATCACTACATAATGAACAACTGGTTCGGCGTCTCTCATGAACCATAAATCTCATAACACAAATATTGGAGGCGAGCATACTCCCCAGCCAAATGGGTCACGCACATACCTACACTCACATTCAACCGTCAAAACTATCATTCTCAACCGATAACACGTGTCCAAGGTCCTATGCTCACGATACGAATCAAAATCCCCCGAAGGCACACAGGGATATGACCGTCCACAACGCGTAACCTCCACCTCGATAGCAAGTAACGTAGGTATGTTATACACACAATATAAATAATATAGGTATTCACCCCACCTATATATAATAATAAGGCACACGCACAACCCATATAAATATTTCCATACGTATTATTTTTATCTCTCATATCATATGTATTTACAGATTATGACTTTACTTCTTAACTTATATTCACGAGCTTCTCTTATTACTTGAAGGGTAATCATTTAATTCTCATATAAATTCAGTAGGTAATCACTCATGTCCTACAAGCCCATGTCCTCACAACACCCGAATTTCTCTGAATTTAAAATCATCTTCAATTAGGTTTATTTCTCGATAATTCCTAATTCAATCTTAACCCTTTTATGTCACCTATTAGGGTTAATCCCACGTAAGCCTAAGGTTATTACGGTAATAATAACTCTCTTACTACTGGTCCTAACCTTAATTCCTCTTCTATTCGATTTAAAATCCCAATATATATATATATATATATATATATATTCTCCCCCGTAACGAATTTAATTCATACTCGTAAATTTCCCCCATTCCATCCATACAAAATAATATTTTTCAGATCTTAAGTATATCCTACTGCCCTCCTCTAAGTCCCAATTTGTTCAATTAGTGTCAAAAGATTTATAAAAGATGGGATTTAATAAAATATTATAACAAAATAATTTTCAAAATCCAGGAGGGGTCGATCGATCAAAGGGAAGGGTCGATCGATCGATCCAGTCGATCTATCGACATTCTTAAGTCGATCGATTGATCCATCAGGTATTGCCATGATTCTGCATGTATTTGCCTACGAGTTTAGCCATTTTTCATCTTCAATTAACATGTTTTAAAGTCCCAAACTCCTCATAATCAATTCCATATAATATGATAATATATTTGAACGATTTACAATCATTAAACAATCCTAAAACATCAATAGGTTTGGATTAAACAAGCTATTTCTCCTAATTTCCAGAAAATCCTTCTTTTATCATTTCTCCAAGAACATCATATAAAACCCAGATTTTCTTTATCTGTTACTTAAAAATTCATGGATTAATATATATAATCAGAAGAAGGTTTATTCTACATAATTCACAAATCAATGATTCCATTAACATCATCATGGTTTATCTCTAAATCATGCAATTTTCTGAGAATTATGTAACTATTCTAACATGGGCATTATACATGCTAATTTGTACAGATTAAGTCACTTGAATTTAAATTGAAGGTCTGAATCTTTGAGGATGTTTGTCTATTGGTGGTCCTGTCACTTTTCTAGCCAACTTCCGGTGGCGATGATGGTGTAGAATGGTCTTTGACTCTTGGTTTTCTAGAGGTGGCTTTTCCTTTCTCCAGAGAAGTTTGTCACTCTCCCTAAGTCTCGTCCTCTATTTTTGGGAATGAAACTCATTGTCACCAACTCTCCAAATTATATAAAATCTCTAAAATTCGTGGGTACTATTCACCTCCCATGCAAAATGACTAAAATACCCCTCCGGGGTGTCTGTTCGGCTCCAAAATGCCCCGAGATCCAAATCAAACACTTAAGTAGACTTTTTCGACTATTTAAACTCTTCCGGACACTTTGGTGTAGTCAAAATGACCATTTGGATGACATTAAAATATTTTACTTTTCATTTCAGTAAAATATAGTCTCGACACAACTCACATGTACGTCCTGACTTAATTATCATAATTGTCGTATTTGTCACTCGCGACAATTTATAAAATCATAATCATATGTAAAATCATAGTCATATATATTACTTTTAATCAATAAGTAATATTCATCATAAATCACATATTACTTTATTCTCAAGTAATATTTAAATTCGGATTAATGTTCAATTTATCCCACAATCAATTCTAATTAATTCCATTTTAAAAATCATTAAAAATACGGGGTCTTACAATCAATTCTTACAAAATTGACTTGGAAAAAAATTACTGATATAAATAAATCATTAAAGAAGTTCCTAGCACATACACATTTTTTTTTAATGCAGAATCATAAGGCACAAGGAAAACGACAATAAAATAAGCATAAGTCATAGGCATGCAATTTCAATTTGGATCAATAATAGTAATAGGCAATTTTCATAATGGAATAACAAGAGATCATAAACACTAATCTCTGATGCCACATGTTAAAACATGATTTAATAACAATATACATAAATAGTTTCAACATTAATTTGTTCTAAAAAATAGGATCTTGATCTTCATATAATTCGCAAGTTATGTCTGCAATATAATGAACGAACAACATTAACCTTTATCCATTGATTTTAAATTTTTCTGAGACATAATTTCTTCTCTTTAGTCCTTGATTAATTTCTCCATTAATCCCTCTTTCTTTAATGGAAAATTGCACTTAAATGGAAAATTTCAATTTTCCCTCTCTAGCCCAATATGTTGTGTGTTTATACAGATTATTTGATGGAGAATAACCTACTATATATAGGGTGAGAGGGACAAAATTTCCTATGTAAACTATAATTCTACTACCCACCATAGTTAGACATTAATTAGGAAACTACCCTACTCAAACTCTTAAAATTATGATGACTTATCTAAAGGACTCCTAATCAAATCTCATTTCTTAGTTGGACCACATCAACCAGGACTCTTTTATTTAATCCATTAATTAATTCCAAAATTTCATAATTCCAAAATTAGTATTTGGAAAAAAAACTGTTCCCTTAACAACACCTTTAGTGTTTGGAATGTGGCGTGTTCCTATTTGGGGTGCCGAAAAATGAACATAAACACTTATGTGGGGTTATTAGGTAAAGTATTGTCCAGTTTCCTTTATTAGATATTGATGGTCTGTTTAAATGCACCCTTATAGGGAAACTTAAAAATTAAATCCAAAAGTCACATAAACTAAAGTGCTAGCCAATTAATAAATAATTAGTAGGATTAACATTCAGGTCAACTTAAAACACCAACTAATTATGGCAATGTGGACCTCGAGTAAGTGCGATGCTGTGCCTGGGGGAACTTCATCATGGGGATGCAAGGAGTGATTGTTTTTCACTTCCTTCACGTACCCCTGAGGTTGGGTTATTGGTTTCACGTTGGGGGTCGATGACTTTGCCCCTTGATATAGTTCAACACCATGTCCACATTTTGGTTGGACGCCCCTTTGATCAGTGTGGCTTTCATGCGGGAAAAGAGGGAATTTCGTTTGGTTTTTAGAGTCACCAATTTATTTTATATAAAAATAAATAAAAAGATTTGGGCGAGGCCCTTTTTGGCTAATTCCAATGGAGGTTTTAAAGTCTTCACTTAGTCCTAAGATTCTTCTTGTGTTGGTTCGAGAATCGGGTTACGAGTGGGAAAGGTGTTAGGAACCCCGCTTGGTCTGCATGCTTCCTTAACTCTATGCATATTATCACTTTTTACATTAATTGATTACTTTTTATTCATTTTACAATGTGTCTAGAGACGTTATCAAGAGGGTCCCTAAAAAAATATACATAGGTTCTTAGGTTAGAAGATGGTATTAGTAAGAGGTATAAAAACATCACTTTAACCGTTGCAGGTACATAAAATTACTTTTGCATAACTCCATGCCTGTGTTCATATAACGGGTGACCGTCAAGGTATATGTGCAAGAAGGCTCGAATTCTACATCGTTTGATATCTCGTTTGAGGTTTAAGTAGAGATAGAAAGGTGAGTGTTTGGTGCACCTATGTAGTGACTAATGTATACGTGTTTGAGTTTGAATGTAGGGATATGTTTGGGAGGTACCGGATTGAGATAGTTTGATATCTCATTTAAGTTACTCAGGTGTAATGGATGAAAGTTCAAAGATGGATGCATCTTGGTGGAGACAATATATCAAGCAAGATATTGTCGAGGCTCGAGTTCACAAGAAAGACTCGGTATTGAACTTACGAACTCAAAAGGACTTGGGATCAATGCTTACATAATTTGGTTATACATGTATTCCAACGTGATTTGTGTACAAGTTTAAAACTTGATTTGGGAGGGGTAGGGATGATTTATGGAATACATAATGGGAGTGGACCCTAAGATGTCTGATATTGGCACATAACCTTATGGTAGCCGAGTGATTACTAATCGAAATATATTATCCTTCAACTAGTTTATAGGTGTATAACTGGGAGGAGTTGGGCTAAGAAGTGGGGAGGCTACATCAAGGATCCAACGTTCTATTACTGATAAACATTGAATAACACTACATCTTGGTATTAAAGTGAATTAGGAGAAGTCGAGGGAGTTCAAGACTGGGAATAGATGCATGCATAGTAGATAATATGCTAAGAGACATATTATAAGGATTTGAATTCACGAGTTTATCTCAATATAGTGTCTACATACCTAAAGAGACTTGGGATCAAAACCAAAGTAGTTCCAATAAATAGGGTTGGATTACATATATGGGGTCTTTGCATTAATAATGGGGTCATCCCTAAGAAATAGTACGTCGAGAGGAGTATTATGAGGCTCGGGCTTCACGAGTTTAGCTCGGTATAATGCCTATGTACATAAGGGGACTTGGGATCAAAGCTAATGTAGTTCTAATAAACGGGGTTGTATAATATATAGGGGTGTTTGGATTATATATAGAGGTGTAAGACTAGAGATGGAGGAATTCTTAGAACATAATACGCCAAGAGATGTATTATGAGGCTTAAGCTTTATAAGTCAACCTTGGTAATCGCCTACATATCCAAGGGTACATGAGATCAAAGCCAACACATTTCCAATAAATTGGGTATATTTACAGGCGTAAGTTATAGGATATTGGGTATAAAAGGTAAAATAATGCAGTATTTATGGAGCCTAATACTTAATATAGCATTTTCATAGTGTTGGATTGATATATTTATATGCTAAGAACATACGTTGATCAAATGCCTATGTTTGAAAAGTATTTGTATGAAGACACATATTCGGGCTGCCTCTGCCTTGATGAGATCAGTTCACTCAGGGAAGTGGTGAGTTGTAGCCAAATTTTATACTTTGGTTAAACAAAGTTTCATTCTGACTTGGGTCATAAACACTTTCTAGAGAATGTATTTTGCAAATTATGTTTTCATATTGATTTATTTTAATCATGGAATTTGATTAGCATTTCTTTTAACATATAAACATGTCAATACAATACACAATTAGAGGTGCTTGATTAGAAACCAGGCTTTTGAAATATAAACTTTATAAATTAAATACTTAGTCCCCTAAAGGGGGAGCGGGTTAAAGAAGATAAACATGTATGTACAGTTTATCACAGTATATATGTGTGGGGTATTTCCATGAAATTTCTGCATAGGTCATTCACCCTCGCGGCAAAAGCTGACTTTTTTCCTGGAGTATGTACTCCTTTTTGGTCCTTTTCAGTTGATTAGAGCTTCGTATCGAGAGTCTTAATTTTGAGGAATTTTTGTGGAGGTTCGAATCTGTTTCTTTCTCGGAGGTAACATTTTAGAAGTATGAACCTATTTTGGGACTCGTAAGTGACTTGGCGAAAGTACGTGACTTTTTCAAGAAAAAAATGATTTTTTTGAAGTACGAGCTTCTTCGTGACTTTTTGATTGAGCTTGAGTATCTCGGACGCTCGGGGGAGAATAAGTTGAAAAAATTGAATCGAGGTCGCATTTTAGGATTTTTTGGGTTCTCTGGGTTTTGAGATGATTTGAAATGTGTGGTGGAAACCTTTATTTAATGGGGTCTAATCCCATCAGTTAACCGTTTAGGACCCTCTATTTTGGCTGAGGGCCACGTGTACGACTGTGGTCAGATTCACAAAGATTTTGTGGGCCCATCAGTTAACCAATCAGTTATCTTTAGGAAAATGGTTAACTGATCTGTCAATTGTTTGGGGGATGGTTAACCGACTGATTAACTCTTCAAGAAGGTCTATTTTTTATTGTTTAATGGGTTTTTTTACTATTTTTATTATTTTCACTTGGGCCTTATATACTTCGGTTCTTTATTTTTTTACACTTTGAACTATACTGTAAGTTTCGAAAGTTGGTGTTTTTGGAGGTTTCTTTAGAGGTTCGTGTCCGAGTTTTATTTGGGACACGATGAAGTATCCTTGAACCTCAATTATGGATCAAGGTGTCCACACTAATATATGGTTAAGATAACTACAAACCATCATGCAAAACGCACGAATTGCATTTTTCATGACGATTTGACAAAAGGAGCCCTCTAAATAATCATGTAAAATGGTAAAATTTTACATAACATGTAAATGACTTGACATTTTGCATATAAATGTGCTTCACATAGGCAAGGTAAAACACTAAATCCAAAAATTGTTGAATCCAACAAGATTAATTTTCTTCGTTTTCTTTGCATATAGACCACTGACTCTTTTAAAAAAAAATATGTATACTATGATCAAGGGAGTTTGGATAAAAATCCAAGTAGGAATTATTCGTTAGTGAAGAAAAATAAGAAAATATATTGTTTAACAACTTCAAATGTTTGGATGGAATAAAATTCAGATAGACTTTACCCTTATCTCTAATTTTATATTTCCATGTATGAACTTTAAACTAAATATCTCTTAAATATAAAGTCATTTAACATAAACTTCATTTATTTAGAAAACCGTTGATGAGATCCATCTAAAGAGACTTACAAAAGGGTAAGTAATTCGATGTTTTTAAAATTTTGCCATGAAGAAATGCCATTAAGTGAAATATTACAATCGAGAAATTTCTCTATTGAAAAAGTTCATGACTAGGAACATCAAAGTTTACCTTCGAGACTATGATTTAGTGACTACAAGATTTGGTGTTGTCGTTATTGATAATGGATTCTGGCCATGGTGTTAGCATGACTTCAACGTTGGATCTAATTAATATATTTATTCTCGATTTGTGATCATAGAGAAATATATCGATAATGGTGTTGTGATGCAGTGTAAATAGGGTTGAAATAATCAACGCAAATAAGGTCTGAGATGAAAATGTGGACATTGAGGTGGAGATGATGAGGTTGGAGGTGGAGTTTGAGAACGGAGTAATGTAGTCACAATGGAAGAGTCTCAAATTTGGGTTGCTTTGGAATCATTGTTCTGAATACACTTCTTTGTTGGTTATTTCTAGTTGGAAAAAAACTTAAGGCCTCGTTTGATACGCCGTATAAGGGGGACGAATAGGATAGGATAAAAGTCGAATTGAATAGGATAAGAATGGGCCAGGCAAGGCTTATTTCAATACTGCATTTGGAACACTTTCGGATAAGAAGACGGGATGGGATATAATAATATAATATTGTGTTTGAAATGCTCCGGATAGGATTAGTTTGTCTCCAATTTTTCAAAAATATCCTTATTTTGTACTTAATAATAATAATAATAATAATAATAAAAAATACTATTATCACATATTTTAACTCAATAACATTGTATTTAATTCCAGGTGGGATGTTACAAGAATAATATTATGAGATGGACATATGTATTTGTACATGTATTTATAATTTGTACACAATCCACCACTAGCAATCACTCACACACATACAAAAATTATGTGCACCCAAAGTAATCGCTGAAAATAATGAGATAGTAAAATTGGTTGTTTACTATATTCTCTTTCAATTCACAACAAACTAGAGGCCAAAAAATTGTTTGAAGCCACAACTGGTTAACATCGATTTAACCCAAAATATCCGTCGAAAACATACAAAAACAAACAAACTTAATTATACATAGTTTTTAACTTGTCTAGTAGGTGGGTTAACGATAAAAAAATATTTGTAATAAAATATTAGCGGTGGGTTAATAACACATAAATTTCAACTTGTTAAGAACGTGGATTAACATAATATTTGCATCGACTTAAATCAAAATAGTAGTTCATGGTAAAGAAACAAATATAAAAAAATAGAAGAAAAACAAGGAAGGAGGAATAGGCTCCTATTGTAATGACAAATGTGAATAGGGAGTTGTGTGAATGAAAGGGACTGACGGTTGCTTTCTAATATTTGAGAGAGTTCAAGTTGAGTGAGTTTTTTTAACTTAATAAGGGGAGGTTAGTAATTTCAAATCAAATCTTGACACCGAAATTTTTTATACCACCTTGGAGGTGGGATTTTTTTTATCCCACTCCTTGTGTGCTTAGGAGCTCACCTGGGATAATATCCCATCCTAAACTATACCAAACATTAGATAGGATAATTTTATCCAATACCACCCTCTTATATGACATATCAAATGATGCCTATGTGTATTTATTGGGTTTCAAAAATAATTGTGAGTAAAATAACCATCTTATAGTTGTGAAAATTGTTCCTAGATCATCGTTTTATTACATTCAATTTTTATCTCGTTCACATGTGAACCATATTTTTTTGCACACGATATTTTTATGTCCACACGAGTTTTTCATAAGAAAATTTATGTGTTATAGAAAAAAGACTCATATGAATCTCCCTGATACAAACGAACTATAAGGTTTACAAAAGAGGCTTATATGAAGATCGTGCAATTCTCGAATCACATGAGCGTCTCACAAATGAATTAAAGACAAGTATGAAACCTTCGTGTGAATTTTGTAAGATAGTGGGATCGCACGAGGTGTGGATATTTTTTGCTCAAGGCTACATCCCGTTCGCAAGGAGCTTCTTTTTTGAGAATTATTTTTATATTTAATAGATTTTTCTGATTAATATGCATATATTTATTTTACACGATTCATGAATGTGTATCCTATTCTATAAATAGTCATAGAGGTCCATTTTCATGAGAGATATATGAAATCAAAGTCGAACCCATGATCTTTTGAACACAAAACCCTAAATCCATTTACCTATAACCAATTGAGATTCATGTATGACATTTATATATAGATCTAGTGTGTTGGCTAAGATCAGTGGATACCACACAAAAGATTACTGTGAAGATTTGTTGTGAAAATGAAACAAAGGCTAGACATAAAGTTTCTAGTTAGATTGTAGATGAAAGGCATGAGTAGAGATCAATTTTATATGATAAGTTAAATTTTAAGTGGTTGTCATTTTATTTTTCATATATTGGAGAATTTTCAGAGTTGTCCCGTGGTGATTTTCCTACAAGGGTTTCTAGGTTGGATCTAAGATTTGTGGGATTATTTTAATTTCCATATAAACATTTTTCAATAACCACCTAAAATAAAATATTAATAATATATGGGGAAAATCTTATATTTCAGATAATTTAATTTGGATTCGATTGAACCGAATATTAGATCTTAAATTCTTTTGTGAACGGTAAACGCGTAACACATAGGATACAATTAGCATTTAGATCTTACCGAATTCCCAAATAACGAATGAATCATTTGTTCTTCAACTTGTTAATACAATCCAAATGATTTCTTAATCTCCAATTAATCTCTACCAAATATCTCCTTCTGTGTATGACTCAATCTTTGTGAGTATGTTAGATTGGGTGTAAGAGTACTCATTTGATCCATAAACACAGAACTTAAGTTCAATAGTTATAACCTAGAGAGCATTGATAAGGATATATAAAATCTATGGGAGAGGATAGGGATAAAGAGAGTCAAGTAGTTTGTGTGTGTGGGAGAGGGAGAAAGGGGTCGACCATTTTTTATTTTGTAGAGAGAGTGAGTTGGTTATGATAAATATACACAACAATTATAATTATTTTGTATATTTATCACAACCAACTCACCCTCTCCATAAATATATATATAACATCAATAAATGGTATTAATAATTTAAATATTAAATTAGGATTCACCACCTATGTGGACAGATCACAGGTTCGGGTATCATAACGCGACCTAACTATTAACATATCCTACTAGTTCACATAGGGAGGCATTAACAATCATTCCCTAATATTTTTCAAATCATCATTAATTTATCTCATATATGAAATATGTTATGAAACCTCGTGAGAAAGAATATATATCCTTGGGAGAACAATATTAACTCATCACTAGACTAAGGAAAATGTAGAAGTTAAAAGGGTCTAATAGATGCCTAGATAATTCAATTACATCACTATTAATCCTTCAAGCACGCATTGGTTTAACCAAAATATGTAATGTACTCATGATTTCAATATTGCACAAAACATGATATAGTCGGCCAAGATCTGAGTAACACTAACATTGTGTATTATCGAATAATAATCTCCAAGTTATTATGTTAGTTAAATTAGACCCAACAAATTTCCAAGACATTCCCCCAAGATGGGTATCTTCTATCGCCCTAGGTTAGCATGATAAATCATCATAATTGAGTATCCTCTTTATCACATAGCAACAGGTCGATAAAAGTCATGAATGGATCATAGTGATCCAGGTGGCTCACACAACAATGAATAAAGGATATTGTCATCACTTTCACCATGATTCTACAAAACACATACAATATGAAATCTTTTCTATGGTGTTCCCTGATATATATGGGTTCGTGAAAATGGAATAAAATATTATCATATGAATCCGAGTGTATTCGCTATCTAGTAACAAACCTGAGTTTTATCCTAGTTTCTATCTCAACACCAACCTGAAATAATATTCGACTATATAGAGGCTACATAGAGATATGCAAATGCCCTATGATCGACCAATGTATATATGTCTCATCTTAGTCCTTAACTAATGTGATATGTATATATATATATATATATATATATATATATATATATATATATATATATATATATATATATATATATATATATATATATATATTCGAGGCTCTTCAACACACCTCACTTAAGGCATTTAAGAACACACCTCCCATAAACACACTTAAGTGTGCGGAGTTATAACATTCTTGGTCATCTTCTTTAAATTGATTGGGAATATAATATTATAACATAATTCACATAACTGATGTTGAGTGAGTTATGTTTTTATATATGTTAAGTGAGTTGTGTTAAAGAGCTTCACTGTATATGTAGATCACCATTTGGCCACCAAAAATATAAATTATTCAATTCACAATCCAAGAGTCAAAGACATGAATGTCTCCTCTTTCTCACTATCTCAGCACCAAGGTAAATCAACTATTTGAGGTGGTTAGTTAAAGCTCGATGTTTTAAATATAAGATATATTTACAATAATAATTACCATTCTAAAAAATAATTTGAGGGAGAAAAATAATAATAAAATATAATAATTATGTTAATAACAAATGAAGCATCAATGCATATCAAAACCCATGTTGTCTCGTACTCCTAATATGAGAAATAAAAATTCACCGGGAAATGTTTTTGGTCAATGGAGCAACCACCATACTTCCACTAGAGATATGATTCAAGACTATTTCTCCTAACACAATCATATTTTAATGTAGTGATAACAAATACCTATATGTCGTGATATTAGGGTTCCGTCAAATAAGAAAGAGTTAATGTTCTATCACAATTAACAAGTCAATGGTCCCCTCCATGCATCATAAAATATATCTTTCACAAGAATCTCCTTTACCAAACATTATCCTAAATTATTGTCAAATAATGTACATGCAGTGAATCCATCGTAGATAAGGGTAAATATGTCTATTGCTTTCTACACCAAGAAAGAACTTATTGTTCAACTATGAACACATTAGCTTAAGTGGACTTGTGTTGGTCTTTATCTCTATCCCAATCTGTGTCATTGTAGTCGCAAGATATCAACTCTCCACCATCATAACATAAGACGAGATCAATAACACTAAATATGTACCGAAATATTCTCTTCACTTATCTCTAGTGTGCGGGGGAATGATTTATTTGGTCCTGGATGACTGTCCAAAGAGTGTAGTAGATGTCTAGGTGCGTACACGACATTCCACACATAAGGCTCCCTACTGCAACTGCATATTGCACTATAAATACGCCATTCTTCTCTTCATCATTTTTAGGACATCAGTATAGGCTTAAGGTAAACCATTTTTCATTGGAATGTCAATGGGTTTGAATTTATGGATGAAAAACCACTATAAAATCTTATAAATGTAAGTCTCTCGAGATAAATAAATGAGTTTGTTCGAATAATATATCACCATATTAACCCTTAACACATAATTTTCTTCACTGATAACCTTCATCACAAAAGTAGAGGACAATCACCCATTTGTGGTGACAATGGAATCCATATTATTTCGAGTTAGTCGGATGTCGTTAACATATAATGATGGAACACGGGTATATTTATTGGTTTATTTCAAATAAATGCAATGTTCTTACTCAATCACCTCAAAATTAATAGAGGTAATCTCACGATGAAATCCAAAATATCATTATCATGACGATTACCCAAAGCCATGGATGGAGTGTTTTAGGTGATAAACTTTTCACTATTTCCCCTAAACCTTAAAATCCACAAGTTGATTTATATATGTATCTTATTCTAGTTATATATTGATAAATTTTGTATTAACACCCATTTTAAAAAAAAATTGAACCCAAATGTTTGACAATAGCCAGAATGAGGTGAGTAAAAATCTCACCATCATGGAAAATGTGTCCTCATAAGCGTGACTTGTACATGTAAATTGATCCATCCGTGCCATATTTTATATTCAAGACCCATTTATGATTTTGCAGATGATTAACTAACTCCTAAAATTTATTCATAAATATAAACATTATCTATTTCTACATAGAATCCACCCACTACTATTTAGCATCAGAGGTAAGTGTTTCTTCATAGAAAGCATGATGTAAACTTGTGTCGCACACAGGAGATAATTATTCTCAATCTCAAAATGATGATATGGAATTTTTATCATTTGTTATGATGTACTTCATGATTTTGAGGATATAGTGTTGCACTCCCACTATCTCTAGTGATTTCATGATGAGTTCTTATTACCACACCTCGATTAAAGATTATAAGTTGTCTCCAATATCATCGAAATCATAAAGGTCCAAATACTTATTATCATCGTTACATTGAATTTTTCATCATTTGTTACGATTTACTTCATGATTTGGCGGATCTATTGGTGCACTCATAGTATCTCTAGTGATTTCATGATGAGTCTCTTATTCATCCACCTTGATTAAATATTGTAAGTTGTCTCCACTATCACCCAAATCATAAAGGTCCAAACCCTTATTATCACAACTTATCCTAAGGAAGTCATGCTCAATGAAATCTACATAAAGAGACTTTAGTTCATTCATTCCTCAATTAGGATGTTCATAATACATTACATAACCCTTCAAGATATTGGAATATATTATGACGTCATGCTTATTAGATCTAGGAGCTAGATTCCTATTTTTATAGGAGGTGTTATGAACAAAATTAGTCGACCCCTTGGGAATAAATGCTCCAAATTATAATTTTAACCTTTCCATAACTCATATGGTGTTAAAGAAACTTAATAAGAAAGTAATCTGTTAAGTATGTATGATGTAGAAGGGTAAGATCCCATTATCCCCTTAGAAATATATCTAGAGATTGGAAATCTCCATCATCGATATATACATATCTAGTAGTGTTAAGTTCCCCCATTGTAGAGTCTGAGGAATAGTAAGTTATCTGCATATCAAGGTTTTTTCCAGAAAGTTCCATACACTAATCAGGTAGGTACTTGTGTCCTCAGTTTGTATGACGAGCTTGTAAACTCTTCTATTTTAGATTCTCAAACTCTACTAAGAAACATTTCAGACAATCCATGGATTCATGGAATGAGAAATCAAATAGATAGAACTTTATCGCATGCAATCATATATAAGTTTGAGAAAAAAAGTTCCACATCCCAAATTTTGTGTATAATACGTGATAACAAAAGTAGAAAAGACAATTATGACACATATAAAGTTTCTTGTGGAAAAGGAACTTTATTTAAAGCTTTGATGCATATAGCATCTTATTTATTAATAACTTTAGGTATCTCATAGTAGAAAATTAAAAAGGGAAATAACATAACCATATTTACATAAGATAGCAAGTAGTAGTGTATAAATTCCACATGGTAGTGCCTTCCTTGTTTAAAGCTGCCCACATGTACGTAACTGATATTAAT
Source organism: Sambucus nigra (assembly GCA_949130495.1). NCBI lineage: Eukaryota > Viridiplantae > Streptophyta > Magnoliopsida > Dipsacales > Adoxaceae > Sambucus > Sambucus nigra. The sequence goes on along the minus strand of OX422209.1, from coordinate 184,432,438 downwards.
TTCTTGAGTAATGGAGATAAAAAGTACATGGAGTCGGGGGATATTTCACCTTTCTCTAGCTCAGTATCCATATGGAAGGGGAAGGAAAAAATAAAACTTTTCCAAGTAGATATATACAAGTCTATAAAAATTATAAATATTATGAGTAATTGCATAACCAATTGAATCTATGTGTAGATAATTATAAAGGAAATGAAATTTGAAAATAATAATGTGAATGAATTAATTGTAATAAAAACGTCATAGTGATATAATTAGATATAACAATATCGAGTCGTAGGGATTAAGGTTTCAGATATTTCTAAAACAAGATAACCCATAATTGTCCAGTTATAAAGGCTTAAAGTGCATAACAATACAAATGGCAATCATTAATACGATATTATAAATGAAGTAAAAGAAGCTAAGATAACATTGCTGAGCCCTACTCTGAAGAGTGGAATCCATATGATTAGCTAAACTAGCCACTCAACACCCTGAGACCTACAGGCAAAATAACACTAATGTGGGTGGAACGATAGTTTATTCCCTGATTCTAATGTGTTTTATTAAGGGTTTAGTGAAATTATATTTAAAAATGAAGTAACTGGTTTTTAAAAACATTTAGGGTCAATATATTTTAAATAATGAATCAAGTTTAATGGATTATGAACTGTACAAATGAGTTCATAAATGAGAACAAGAGTTCAGGGACTATCACAAAGTGATATAAACAATTGAGAAAATCAAGATAATGATGTGAAATATTACCAGATTAGGATTTACTTATTTTGATATTGGGCTTTGTTTAAATTGAAAACTTCTTATCTAGGATTTGAACCGGGGCTTTCTGTAATGAGATAAAGTAAGTAAGACATCGTTTTATCAAAATATGGCAATGTATGATAGTTAATTTTTAAGCAATAAACTTTAGGGTTTAATTTGAAAATATAATTTAGTTTAAATTAACTGGGGTTGTAGACCTATTTGGAATTTGATGTACGAGGCTTTCATGTTTAATATATGTTAAAGAACCTATATTTGAAATTAGGGGTCCAAATTAACAAGTTCGAAAAGTACAGGGTTTGTGTGTATAGTGCAATTGATAAAGGTTTTATTAATTTTCTAAGGCATCTGATAAAATGAGTTTTGGTTGTCCAAACAAGGGGTTATAATATACCATATTGACTAAAAAATAAATAAATATTTTTGTTGGAAAAAAAATTCAGAATTTTATCACTGGGAACACGCCATCATGCGCTGGGTCAAATACCACACACGCCTGGGTTTACCTCACTCTCGTACGTGTACCAAACTTCATATTCCATCTTCGAAATTTTGAGTTTAGGTTTTGAAAACTTCTACTATTGATCCGTACCATTATAAAATACCATTTGAGTTGATTCAAAAGCCAAAATTCTTTATTTTTCAAAAGGAATCCAACCATATAACTTTCATGAGGTTGTTGTTTGTTGCATTATATTGAGATTATGTAAAAATGGCCAAATTTTGACCTGAATATTTGTGAGTTTTTAGTTAAATTCGAACTACGGCTTGGGCATGGTAGTGTTTCTGGATAAGAATTGGAGACGATTTCTTTGGCTTTAGGTTTTAATTTATACATTATATTGAGAATTTCATCTCTGAAATTTTTAAGGCCGAAAAACTCAAGTTTTAATTTGAGGTATTAACAACTATTAAAACACAAATTAACCATTGCACCTAGGTTCCTAAGAATCAGATGTTGAGTTTTTCCACTTTCAAACTTGTTCAAAGTGAGGAATACAGAATCCACCATTGAATCTTAAGCTTCCATGGTGTTTTCTAATATTCAAGCTTATTCGTGCTATATACGCATAATGAATAGCATGTAATTAATAAGATGATCCTTTGTTATTTCAGAAACTCAACCAAATTGAAAGAAATGAGTTTGAACAGAAAAATGTTCTAAAATTAAGCTTCGAATTTGAACTTGGATGAGTGAATTTTTATTGTGGTAAGTTAGGGTTTTCGTAGGTCTCATTGGTGGGATTGGAGGCGGATTTCAGGCTTAGTTTAATTGAGTTTAGGTTTGCAAGCTTGTGGTGGCATAATGTGGACATGGGTTTCCATGTGTACAAGTTGCTTGCTAGGCCACCTAGCTAGCTCCACATTAGCAGGGGGTTTTGTGTAATTATTAGGTTTTAGTTTTAAGTCCCTAAGTAGTTTATAGTTTCCTATTTAGGCTTTTCCATGTATGTTTGCAAGTTTAAGGGGCTAGTATGTAAATTTTCAAACTTTTGAGGGTAGGTCTTTGTACATATAGTAGTTTTAACTGTTTTGGTTTTGTTCGTATAATTATGTTTTGAGATTGAGGTTTATTAATGAGGGTTTAATGATGTTTTAAATTTTCTAGGGATATTTTTTGAAATTTTCCAATTTGAGGCTCGTTAGGATAATTTGTATTTTATTTTCGATTTAGTTGGATATTTATGCAATTCTTAGTTTCTATGAAGTCTTACATTGATACGGTAGATATACTAGTAGATGTGATATAATGTATACAAAAAGTATGGGTTATTCCAATCTTCCTACCTAAAAAAAATTTCTTCCTCGAAATTACCTTCAAAGAGTTATGGATAACATTGTTTCATAGCATCCTTAGTTTCCCATGTAACTTGTTCTTCTCCGTGATGCTACCAAAAAATCTTCACTAAGGGATGGTTTTGTTTCGAAGAACTTTTTTCTAAGAATCTAGAATCTTAATTGGGTTTTCATTAAAGTCGTGGTTTGGTTGAACAAATAATCCTCTCCAAGGAATGATATATTTAGGATGAGATATATATTTTCTTAATTATGATACGTGAAACACATCGTGCATCTTAGATAATTCTGCAGGTAGGTATAAACGATATATTACTAGAATATTCCTTTTGTGATTCAAAAGCTCTAATATGTCATGGTGCTAGTTTTCCTTTCCTTTTGAATTGTATAATTCCATTCCTTGGAGATATCTTTAAAATTTCGTTTTCCTTTACCAGAAATTCCAAGTGTTTTATTCGATGTAATTTTTTTCTTGATTTGAGCTTCCTGCATTCTTTCTTTAATTAATCTTCTCTTTTTAATTATTTCTTCTATGATTTCAGGTCCAAATATACTATTTTATCCTAATTCATTCCAACATAATGGGGAACGACATGGACTCCCCTAGAGTTCTTCGTAAGGGGTCGTATAGATGCTGGATTGACAACTATTATTACAAAAGAATTCAATCACCTCAATTCCTGACAAATCTAAAGTACAAGATCTTAATATGTCCAGCGTTCCCATTAGTCTTTTTGATTGTCCATCAGTTTGAGGATGAAAAGACGTACTTAGATGAAGTTTGGTGCCTATGGCGTGCTATAATGCTTACCAAAATCATCTAACAAATCGTGAATCATAATCCGATACTATGGATAAAGGTGCTCCATGGAGTTTAATAATCTTTTAAATATATAGTTCATTGAGTAGCTGGAAACAATTAATAGTTTGAACTCGTAAAAAATATGATGATTTGTTTAGGCGATCTACGATTACCCAAATCGAGTTATAACCTTGAGATGTTGTAGGTAAACCACTAATAATGTCCATCATAATATGATCGTATTTCCATTATGGGATAAGACGTGATTATAATAATCCTCTAGGATGTTAATGTTCAATTTGTTTACTTGTTAACAGGTCAGGCATTTTGCTATAAACTTATTGACATCTTATTTTATTACTTTCAACTCAAATTGTCTTTTAAGATCATGATACATCTTCGGGTTTCCTGGATGTAAGATGAATTTGGAGTGATGAGATTCTTGTAACACTTCTTCTCTTATAGGGTGTCTGAGGGTATGCAAAATTGATTTCTAAATCTTAATCCTCTTCCTTGGCTATAAGTTTATTATTTCTTCCCTTCTCCATTTTCTAAGTTTTGTTGCTGGGTTTTGAAGAAAGTGTCATCTAATTGTTGTTCTATGGTTTTGTTCTGAAGAGTAGGAAATGAATTAATTTTTCAGAGAACAATTGGAACTTATGTGTTTGCGCTTCTTAGCTTATAATCTTCTATCATAGTCATAACCTCGTATGAATACATTCCTGTCAAACCTTCCTCTTGATTTTTGAGTAAATGCATATACTAATACATTGTCTTTTTCGGGATGATACTGTAATCAAAATTTATAATCTTCCAAAAATTCTATCCATTGTCGTTGCTGAAGATTTAAGACTTTCTAGGTAAATATGAACTTAAGACTTTTGTGGTCAGAGAATACTTGGAACTATTCTCTATGCAGATAACATCTACATATTTTTAATGAAAAAACTATAGCAACAAGTTCTAGATCGTGGATTGGATAGTAGCATTAATGAGTCTTTAACTGACGAGATCCATATTCTATTAACTTTCCTAGTTTCATAGGTATACATCCTAATACTCATAAATAATCATCGTTGTATACATCTTAACCAACATCAATAGAAGGTATAGTAAGTACATTAGTTTTAGTTAATTTCTCCTTCAATGTTTGGAATGATTTGTTGTATTCGTTGGCCCATCAGAATCATGCATATTCACAATTTAATTTCATTAATGGAAATAAAATTTTTGAGAATCTTTCCACAAAATGTCTATAATAACCTGAAAGTCCTAAGAAACTATGAATCTTCGTAACAGTAGAAGGTTATTGCCATTAAACAACCACTGTTATTTTTGTTGGATCAGTTTGTATTCCTAACTCGGTGATTACATAACCTAATAATGTAACATCTCATATAAGGAAATCACATTTACTTTTCTTTGCGTAAAGTTGGTGTTGACCTAAATTTTCTAATAAAATTTGTAAACGACTTTCATGGAATTCCTTAGTTTTTGAATATACCAAAATATAGTCTAGAAATATGATTATGAATTGATTTAAGAAAGGGTTGAATACTCAATGCATTAAATCTATAAAAGATATAGGTGCATTCATCAGTCCAAATGACTATAACCTAAAATTCAAAATGTTTGTATCGAGTTTTAAACGTAGTTTAGGTATGTCTTCTTCTCTAACCCATAGTTGATGATCTCCAAATCTTAAACCTATTTTTGAAAATACCTCGTAATTGATCAAATAAATCACTTATACTAGGTAATGGATATTTATTTTTTGTTCTTACTTGATTCATCTTTCAATAGTTAATATACAAAAAAAATGTTCCATCCTCTTCTTAAAAATAATATTGGTGATCCCCAAGGGGATGTACTCCAGTGAATAAACCTTTTTTTAATAACTCATTCAATTGGGTTTAAGTTCTCGTAACTCTAAAGGTGCCATTTGATATGGAGGTTGAGCCATATGAAATATATTTGATAATAGATTGATTAAAATCTCTATTTCTCTTGGTGTGAGTATACTAGGGAGTTCCTCAGGAAAAACATCATCATAGTTTTCTAAGATTAAAAGAGATGAAGATGACATATTACACACAAATCCTAACTGTTGATTTTGAAAATAAAATGTTTCTTATTTGGGGCTTTCTAAAAGTCACTCTTTTCCTATAGCAATCAATATAAACAAAGTTTCATGTCAAAGAATCCATCCCCATAATAAGCTCGAATCTTTTGATATCTAATACTACCGAATCAATGGTAAGAATTCCAATTCCTATTTTTATGATGCATTTGGTACAAATTTGAGTGGCTAGTACTATGATTCCGGTTGGAATTCTTATAGATAGAGGATAATCTAAAGGATGGGGGTATTAATTCCAGTGAATGAGTGCGTGGATCCATTATCAATTAATATATGTTCTGAAAGAATTTGAAAAGAGACTTTTCCTTAGACGACATGATGTTTATTTGGAGCCGTATTTTGCTGGATTGCAAAAGTATTACCTTGTGCCTTGTTCTAGTTTCCTTTCATGAACGAGTCATTGTGGCTATTGATTAGTAACTTTTTGTATTCGAACTGGGAACTTTTCTTTCAGAACTAGGAATTGGGGTTTCTGAAAATGGGAATCTCTAACTAGTTTTCTTGGGGGATATTGAAACATATTGATATTGGGTTTCTAAAGTCTCAGGCACTAGGGTTTGATGTGACCTAGATCATTACATTCATGACAAAGATTCATGACTTTACTATCCTTATGGTTAATTTGGCTAAGCATTCGATCATCTTTCGGTCCATGACATTATTATGATTTTAGTTGGCTTAATTATTTTTAGAGATTGGGGTTATTTTTCAAGAAATACTACTTGATGGTGGGTTTCGTTAAAGAGGGTATCTATTTCTATGATATATCCAAAGTAGTGAATTTACAAGGGTATAAGGAAAGTCTAAATACTAGATTTTAGTTCACTATCAACGTGCTTGCTGTTTTTGCTTCCGTATTCACATATTCTTGCACATATCGGGACAATTTCATAAATCGAGCCTCGTTCTGGGATATTATCATTTATTATTGCTATAATCCTAAACATTCCACTATCATTTAATTACTCATTAATTTAGAAAAGTATTTCGTAAACAATATATCTTCAAATTATTCCCATGTTAATCCTTTAATAGTATGAATGCACCCACAGACTGCCGCCAATGGTCATTTTCGCCTTCGAAAAGATAATTTTCCAAACTTGCCATAAGTTTGGGTACTATTCCTACTCCATTCAATGCTTTAAGTGTTTGTCTAAACTATTTATCTTCCTTGTTTTCTCCCAGTATTCCGTAAAATGTTTGGGGTATTTGTCAAAGAAACTCTTTCAGTGCATTCATCATTCGTACTTCATCAGTTAGCTGAACGTCTAATGGGCGATAAGGTGGTATATTTTTTGAAGTCAGTAAATGTAGTTGATTATTATGAACTGCATTATGTTTTCCGTAATAATAGGAGGAGTTGGTTGAATGTGTTCAGTCTGTCGCTCTCTTTGCACGTGTTCTTTTGTTCGTGTTCTCACCATCCTATATTATTAAAAAATAAAGATAATTTAAAATATATAGTAAGTAAAATAATTTTTTTGTATAACATTTATAACTTATTAGGTTACATTTACTTCCTATGTATTATATACGAAAGATTTAGGAACTATTAGGCAACATACTAGTACTTAATTGTCATCCTTATGTTAACTGACTATCCTATATGTGAGCTAACTATTGTTCCACAAATATAACCACACAACACATATCACACCACACAATACGAAAGATAACATTGATCTTTCACTCCTTTATCTATTTACACACTTACACTTTTCCTTCCATATCTCATCTTCAAAAAACTTAAGGTATTACTTGACACACTTTCGTCATAGATCCTCTAGTGTTGGAACTTGATGATGGGGTAGGGATGCCCATGAATGGCTCGACCGATCCATGATCTTTAGAAGATAAGGGAGGAGTAATGTAAAATTCTTCTTCCGATGCTATGTTCTACTCCAAATAGATTGTTTGTTGAATAAACTCATGACTTTACGAATATTGTTTAGGTTTCCTAACCACCTGTTCTTCGCCCATGGTCGACTTGTGATGAGAATACGCTTGATTATAGGTGTTAATACTTCCCACTCTCGATCAATATCTCGGATTACTTTACAGAGTTTGATGTGTCTTTCATCTTTGATAGTTTGACTAAACCTTTCTTTGGTAATGCCATCTATATTTAGATAGACTTTATCCCACACATTCATGTGTGTTTGAAAGAATTTCAATTTTGCAAGGTAGTAAAGAAGTTACAAAATAAAAATAACTATATAGCCTGGTCTTAAGTCACCTATAGGAGTATTTAGCCTGGCGCTTGATCTGATAACAAATTTTTACATCCCAAATTCCATGTGTGGTACGTCATAACAAAAGTATAAAAAGCAATTATAACACATATAAAGTTTCTGGCAGAAAATGTACTTTATTCAAACCTTTGATGCATAAAGAATCTTATTTATTACAAACTTTAAGTATTTCATAGTACAATATTAAAGAGGGAAATAACATAACCATATTTACATAAGACAATAAGTATTAGTGTATAAATTTCACACAGTAGTGCCTTCTTTATTTAAAACTTCCCACACGTACATAACATATAGTAACTTTTCAGGTGATGGAGATAAAAAGTACATGGGGTTAGGTGTATTTCACCTTCCTCTATCTCAGTAATTATCTAAAAGGGGAAGGAATAAGCAAAATTTTTCCAAATAGATAAATATAAGCCTATAACAATCATAAAGAATCAAAGTAATTGCATAATCAATTGAATGTGTCTGTAGATAATTTTAATGGAAATGAAATTTAAAATAACGATCACGTGAATGAATTAGTTGTAATAAAAGCATCATGATGATATAACCTGATATATCAATATCAAGTCATTGGGAGTAAAGGTTCAAATATTGCTAAAAAAAGATAACCCAGAGTTATTTAAGTTATAAAGGCTTAAAGTGCATAACAATACAAGATAATAATAATCAAATATGATATATGATATAAAGTAAAAGCAACTATGGTAACATTGCTGAGTCCTACTCCAAAGAGTGGCATCCATATGGTTAGCTAAATTGGGCACTCAATACCCTGAGTCCTACATACCAAATAAAACTGTTGCAGGTAAAATGGAAATTTATTCCCTGATTATAATGTATGACATTAAGGGTTTAATGAAATTAGATTTAAAAACAAAGTCATTGGTTTTTAAAAACAACATAGGGTTAATATGTTTTTAATATTGAATCAAGTTTAACGTAGTATGAAGAACACAAAAGTGTTGATAAATGAGATCAGGAGTTCAGGGACAATCACAAAGTGAGGAAATCAAGGTAATTATATGAAATAATACCGAATTATAATTTACCTACTTTGAGGTTAGTCTTTGTTGAATTGGAAAATTATTGTGTAGGCTTTGAACCATTTGATATAAAATAAGACATCATTTTATCAAAATATGGTAATCTATTATAGTTAAGTTTTAGAACGACAAAACTTCAGGGTTTAATTTGAAAATATAAGTTGGATTACATTAACTAGGGTTGTAGAACTCATTTGAATATGGTGTAAGAAACTTTAATGTTTAATTTATGTTAAATAACCTATAATTGAAAATGGGGTTCAAATTCACAAGTTGGAGAAGTCTAGGGGTTTATGTGCAAAGTAAAATTTATAAAGTTTAATTAATTTTCCAAGCTTTCTGATGAAATGAGTCTTGGTTGTCCAAATAAGGTGTTATAACATACCATTTTTACTAAAAGATAAAATAAAGTTTTGGAAATAAAATCAGAATTATGGCTGGGGACGCACCTTCACGCACTAGGTCAAGTCCCACACGTGCCCGGGTTGACCTAACTCTATCGCGTGTTCAGCAGTTCATCTTCAACCTTTGAAATTTTAAATTTAGGGTTTAAAATCTTCGACCACTGATTCCTGCCATTATAGAATACCATTGAGTTGATTCAAATGCCAAACTTCCTAATTTTTCACAAGGAATCCTACCATATAACTTTCATGAGTTGATATCATCTGTAGCCTTGTATCGAGTTTCTATAAAATGGCCCAACTTTGACTTTTATATTCTTGAGTTTCTAGTTAAATTCGAACTTTGACTTGGGCATAATGGTGTTTTTGGGTTTGAATTAGAGATGATTTCTTTCATTTTGGGTTTTAATTTATACATTATAATGAGAATTTCATCTCTGAAATTTTTAGGTGCAGAAAATTCAAGTTTTATTTTAGGGTATCAACAACTATTAAAAAACAAATTAACTCTTGCACCTGGGTTCCTAAGAACCAGAACTTGATTTATCCCACTTTGAAACTTGTTTAAAGTCGAAATACATAATTCACCATTAATGCTCAAGCTTCCATGTTGTTTTCAGATATTCTGGCTTTATTCAGTGCTATATACATGTAATGAATAACATCTAATCAATAAAAATGATCCCTTGTTAGTAAATAAAGTCAACCAAATTGAAATAACGGAGTTTGATACATAAAATGCTCTAAAATTAAGCTTCGATTTTGAACAAGCGAGGAGTGAGTTTTTATTGTAGTAAGTTAGGGTTGGTATGGGCCTGGTGGAGGGTAGTTCATTGGTTAGATTGGAAGTGGATTTCACGCTTCTTTTAATTGAGTTTAGGTTTACAAGATTGTGGAGTCATAATTTGGACGTGTGTTAACATGTGTACAAACGTCTTACTAGGCTTCCTAGGTGGCTCCAAATCAGTAAGGGTTTTGTGTAATTATTCGGTTTGAGTTTAAAGTCCCTAGATAATTTATAGTTTCATATTTAGTCTTTTTCCCTGTATTTTTGAATGATTTAGGGGCTAATATGTAATTTTATAATCTTTTGAAGTTAGGTAACTGTAAATAGAGTAATTTTACGAGTTATGGGTTTTTTGTACAAATATTTTTTGAGATTGAGGTTTACTTACGAGTTATGGCTTTTTTTGGGAAATTTTCAGGCTTGAGGGTCGTTAGGGTAATTTGGTATTTTTTCTAGGATTTAATTGGCTATTTATCTAATTCTTAGTTTCTTTGAAGTCTTACTTTGATAAGGTATACATATATTGGTTGGTGCATATGTTTTTTATGCGATGTTTCTTTCAGTATAACTATAAGACGAGTAGATGTAATTTAAGGTATACGGAAATTATGGGTTATTATAATATGAGTCGCGATGATGTACCTTAACATTCATAGGTCCGCAAATATTAGAGTAAATTTTCTTTAGTCCTTAAGTAACTCTAATAACCTTAGAAATATGTTTTTTATATGCCTTTCCTGGCAAATAAAAGTCACATATTGGTAGGTTAGCTTTAGAGGGTTTGCCCAAAATGCCATTATTTAGCTAATTGGGTCATCCTATCTTTTTCAATATTCCCAATTCTCGCAAGCCAAGTATAACAATAAATATTAAATATGAATCATAAGATAATTAATGAGAGGAATCATATAAATCAATTTTATTTGCATTATTTGAAATTTAACCATCTCCATAAATAGCTCCATCCAAAACAATATCCAAATAATAATTACTGAAATGAATAAAAAATTTATTGTGTAAAATGACTAAAATTGAAATAACATCATGCTAAATTTAGAGGAATAAAGCACGATGTGAAGAAGTAGTGTGAACCTTATGCGTAGATGGAACTAGTATAAACTGACTCCTACAACATCTTCACTAGTGCCATTGCCTATATAGAGCAGTCGAGATCTAAAATGAATGTTGCTAAAATATACAATCCCTTATCTATCTCGTATCACATGTTTAGTTGTTCTGTAATCTACCATCTAATCAGAGAGATAATGAGAAACTAAAGCATGAGAACATACACAAATGTATAGCGATTTAAATACAATAAAGAAAAGTTTATAGGAATGCATGTGGGTATATATATTAATAGAAATCTCTCTCTCTCTCTCTCTCTCTCCCTCTCTCTCTTTATATATATATATATATATATATATATATATATATGAGTGTACACACACATCTATTTGTTAAGTTTAACTAACTTGAAGAGATTTTATATGGTAAGTACAGTTCATATAAATATCATGTTTAGTATAAAATATTATGTTCATAGTAAGAATTTATAATTTTTTATTGAGTATTTAAGCATTAAATTTTGGGCTATAAACAAATGCATAAAATATTATATGTTATACTATGGCGTTGAGGGACCTGAGCGAGCGCGATTCTTTGCCAGGGGGTAACTTCATCACAAGGATGGGAGGAACACTTGTCTCCCGCTTTCGCCATGTCCCCCCGAGGTCGAGTTATCAGTTCAAAGTTTGGTGTCGATGAATTTGCCCGTGGATGTAGTTCGATGATGTTGCCATTTGGGATTCAACGAGGGGTTCGCCCCGAAAAGAAAAAATATTGGCGAGTGGGGATTAAGGAAGAAAATCTTATTTTCGCCACTCACGCGATATTCACGCTCTCCCACGGACATAAACTGGCCATCATCAAAGGGGTGAAAGTATAGAAAATGTAGTTTCCAACCTATTTTATTGAAAATAGGCAAAATATATATCCGTACTCAAATAACCGACATCAAAGACAAACTGATGCATATGAAACCAAATATATCACGGGTTCGGGGACTAAGTTATAGAATGGGAAGATGTTAGGCACCCATTCCGCCCTTTCAGTATCTCATGGGCTATGAGAATATTCCAAGTTTTATCAAAAATTCAATTTATGTGTATATTGTGTGAAGAGTGATATAGGTGAGAAAATAAATCGTCATACCCACGTCATGGAATAGATGGTGACGAGTCATTCTGAAGAGTATAAATAAAAGGAAAGAGAACAATCTAAAAGCTAGCTGAAATGTGAGAAACATAACGGATCATAATCCCTCGCAAAGAATGGAATATGCATGTTTTACGGGGTGCTAAAAGTATAATAAAAAGAAAAGGCTACACTATATGCAGTACACTGGATAATAATCCACAATGAGGAAATGGATATGCATGTCTGACGGGGTTGCAAAAAGGAAAGAGAATAAAAAATATAAAGATATAATATAATGTGAGTGGATCATGATTCATTATGAGAAAGTGAATATGCATTTCTGACGGGGTTGCAAAGAAGATATAAAGTAATAATAATAATAATAATAATAATAATAATAATAATAATAATAATAATAATAATAATAATAATAATAATAATAATAATAAAATGGAAATAATAATGTGAAAAAAAGAAAAGAGGACTCAAACCCCGAGAAAAACTCAAGATTCCTACGTAGACAGAAATGACACCAAAGTCCATGTAATTTGAAAACACATAAGGGTGGGAGAAAACCCACGAACCCCAAACTGAAATTTCCTTATTTAGGTTATTGCAAAATGGGCACAAGCGAGGTAAGTGTAGTAAAAAAAGAAGGAAAGTTCTAATTTGGGTTTTAAGGAACACATCCTCGTTTTTTTTAGAATTTATGAAAATAAGTTTGGTGAATATATAAATAGTAAAAGAGTGATTAAGGTGAGGATATGATAATTAAATATAAATAATATAATAATAGGTAAAAGTGAATAATAGCACTAAAATAACAAGTTTGAATGAATAGGATTTGGACCTTCTATGAAGCTTGAATTCTAACTTTGATGGTGCTATGGGTTGATTTTGTTGGTGGTGTAATGGTGGTAAGGTGAGGGAAGAAAAGTGAGGTGTATGGGTGATGTAATGGAATGTGGGAAGAATGTTTTGAAAGGAATGTGTCAAAAACTATGCACTGATTTCAAAGAAGAGCTTTCTTGGGATGTGGAAAGGAGGTCCTTTCAAATGAGGTTATGGCCTTTCTTAAATAGGAAAGTTTAGGGATGGCTACTCTGTCGACCGAAATGGGCCCATACCTATATATTATCTTACCCCCTGACTTGTAGGCCAAGTAGAGTACCCCTATGCAGATAGGCATAAGCCTAGGGATACCTATAGGCAGTCCAAAACGGATTTTTTCGAGAAAAACAAGCATAAAATGAAAACCATAAGTTCAAATCGTGCATGGATGGCATTTTTGGAAAAGTATTCAGATCTCTTTAAAATTTCATTTGGAAACTCTCTGGTTTGAGAGTTGACTAAAGTCAAATGTAGCTCGAAAGAGTCCGATGACCTCTAGATTAGGGTTTCGCGGGAAAACATCAAGTAAATGTGAATCGTAAGGAAGATTCATGAGCGGTATAAATTATAGAAATGATATTTAGAGAACTATGAAAGTTGATTTAGTTACCCTTGGTTCCAAGAGTTGATTGGAGTCAAACAGGGCTCGGAAGCATCTGGTGGCCTTCAGATTAGGGCTCTAAAGGGGAAACGATAAGTAAATACAAACCGTAAGGAAGATTCGCACACGGTATGGATTATTAGAAAGGGTATTTGAAGACCTTTGAAATTTAATTTAGTTAACCTCGGTTTCAAGATTTTACCATAGTCGAACGAAGTTCAGAAGCATTCGATGGTCTCTAGATTAAGGTTTTAGAGGGAAAGGACAAGTAAATTTGAACCGTAAGGCGGATTCACGCACGATGTGGGCCGTTATATAGGGTATTAATATCTTTATGAAAGTTCATTTAGTTACCCTTAGTTATGAGAGTTGACTGGAATCTAACGGAGCTCGAAAGCGTCCGGTGGCCTCTTGATTAAGGTTTCAGAGGTAAACATGTAGTAAGTATGAACCGTAAGGAGCATTCGCACATGGTATGAACCATTAAAGCGGGTATTTATATCCCTATGAAACTTTATTCAGTTACCCTTAGTTCCAAGAGTTGAACATAGTCAAACGGAGCTCGAAAGCGTTCAGTGGTCTCTAAATTATGGTTTTAGAGGAAAATGACAAGTAAATGTGAATCGTAAGGATGATTCACGCACGATATGGACCGTTAAAAAAGGTATTCAAAAACATATGTAAGTTCATTCAACTACCATTGGTTTTAATAGTTGACCAGAGTCAAACTGAGCTTGGAAGCATTCAATTTTCTCTAGATTAATATTTCAAAGGGAGGAACAGGGTTCAAGGGTTTAAGGGATTGTGCTTAGGACCTATAAAGGTGCATGATGGGTTCTAAGGTGAGGGTGATTGAATTAAGTGTCTATAAAGCCCCTTTATAGGAGATCTTAGAATAAGAAAAATCCATCTAAAGAATAACACCTTGATGAAACAGAGTAATGTGGGGGAAATATCTAGTTTAGAGGACCTAATGAGGGTAAGCGATCGATTCAAGGGGTCAAGGATGATTCTACGGACCTATAGAGTGTGAACGATCGATTCAAAGGGTCGAGGGAAATTTTACATACCTAAGGAGTGTGAGAGACCAATTCAGAGGGTCGAGGATAATATTATAGACTAATGGAGTATGAACGGTCGATTCAGAAGGTCGAGGCCAATTCTGCAGACCTAAGGAGTATGAGTGAGTGATTCAGAGGGTCAAGGCCAATTCTTCAGACCTAATGAGTTTGAAATATCGATTCAGAGGGATGAGGCTAGTTCTGTAGACCTAAGGAGTATGAGCAACCGATTATCAGGTTTAAGGCCAATTATGTAGACCTAAGGAGTTAATGCGATCGATTTATAGGATTTAGTCCAGATCTGTGAACCTAAGAAGTGGGATAAATCTATTTATAGGGTCGAGGCCAATTCTAAAAACCTAAGGAGTGTGAGTGAATGATACAGAGGGTCGAGGCTAATTCTACGGACCTAAGGAGTGTGAGCGACCAATTCAGAGGGTTGAGGCTAATTATGTGGACCTAAAGAGTGTGAGCAATCAATTTAGAGGGTTGAGGACAATTTTGGGGACCTAAGGAGTGTGACCCACCAATTTAGAGGGTAGAGGCTAATTATGCGGACCTAAGTAGTGGGAGAGACTGATTCAAAGGGTCACGACTAGTTTCGTGAACTTAAAGAGTGGGAGGAACTAACTCATAGGGTCGATGATAATTCTTAAGACCTAAGGAGTGTGAGACACTGATTATGAGGGTCGAGTCCAATTTTGTCAACCTAAGGAGTGTGAGTGGCCAATTCAGAGGGTCGAGGGTAATTTGATGGACCTAAGGAGTGTGAGAGATTAATTCAGAGGGTAGACAATAATTTTTTAGGACCTAAGGTGTGTGAGTGATCAATTTAGAGGTTCAAGGCCAATTCTGTAGAACTAATGAGTGTGGGCGACCAATTTATAGAGTCGAGGCCAATTCTACAGACCTAAGGAGTGTGAATAATCGTTTCAAAGGATCGAGGCCAATTTTTGTGACTTAAGGAGTGTGAGCGACTGATTAAGAGGTTTGAGGCCAATTCTACGGACCTAAGGAGTGTGAGCCACTGATTCAGAGGGTCAAGGCCAATTTTACGTACCTAAATAGTGTGAGGGATTGATTTAGAGGGACGAGTCCATCTCTACGAACCTAAGGAGTGTGAATGATCTATTCAGAGGTCGAGGCCAATTCTACACACCTAAAGTGATGGTGAGGTTGATAAATGCAGCCGATGGTCAGTTATTGCGACAAGCGATGCGCCTTTTATTTTGTTTCTCATGGGGAGTACGCTGGCATGGGTGCATGATGTAATTGATAAATCGTATGTTTTGTTAATGATGGTGCATTTTGATTCTTGATTTTTAGAACTTTCTGAAATCCTTAAGGAATTATGTATTATTTTGAAAATGGTTGATGTTTTTTTAATGAAAAAGTGTGTTTTTGATGAATTTTGAGGTTTTTGACTTTTTGGATATTTTGGGGATTTTTTTGTAAATTCTTTGGGCAATTTTTGGATTTATTTTTGCTCTTTTGTGACAAAATTTAGGGGGATTCCAATAGACATAGGAATTGGTGCACCTTCTAGCAGTGGCACGAAATACAGAGGGCTTTTGATCATACTAAGGAGATCTACTAATAGGCATAACGTGGGAACTATCGATCGGCATACCCCTTGGTTCCATATTAAAAAAGGGGAGATCTCCTCATTTTATTTACACCTTCAAATGAATATCTTCTCTTTATCTCTCTGGAAGATAGATTTAGGCACTTTTTCCTTTAAACGATTCATGGAAGACATAGCGAACAATCCTTTTATTAACACCGATGACTAGATGGAATCGAGTAGGTGCACCAAAAATTGGTAATGAGAATGCGTACCAAAATATTGAAGACGTGAATGACGAGAGGATTTCATTAAAGGAGCCTAGGAATCACCTCTCTGCGAGGGTGAAGAACCCAAATGGCTATGTGAGTGTTATTTATTATTATTATTATTATTATTATTTATTTTGAATTTTTCTTTCAAATTTGTTATCCATTGGGGATTAATGTTTATTTCTTTTATGAAGGTGGACGTTACTTCGTTAGGTATATTCTCTCGTGGATTGACATCGATTATGAAATTAGGAGAGAAACTCCCCACGAAAGTGAAGTTGATGGTGGAGGCTGCGGGGCTAGGTCCTCTCATAGGGGCTTTGGTTGACATGTCGAGATTATCGGATGTTTTGTGTGGTTTGGGAGAGAATTAGTGGGACACCACACACATGTTCGATATGGGTGTGGGTGAGATGACAGTAACTCCGTTATACCTGCATTAAATGATAAGGCTAAAGTGTGAGCGTTAATAGATTGTGGTGGTTTGAACACTACACATTTTTTAGGATTCGACCTGGGCTGCCCTCGTGGATTTATGTGGATTATTTCTGGATAATCGGTGAGGATATCAGTGTTAAAGGACACCTTGCTAGCTTATCGAACATACATCGCTAATGATTGGAAGGTGCAGGAGGTGACCCGTATGTTCATTTTTCTTTTGTTGGGAGGCTTTACGATCATGCTGAGTGGTGATGTTGTTCACATGTGGTTCTTTCCATTTTTTTAAGTCATCTCCGATGCTCACTTGTATGATTAGGGGAGCTTCACGCTGGAGTCCCTCTATGTTTCTATGGATGCTTTTAATCAGTGCTTTCGGTAGACTTTCACAGGTCTTGCGTACCCTTTGGAGGTAGCTTTTATTATTTTCTTTTATTTTCTTCTTTATTTTTTTATTTTTATTTTATTTATTGAGAGACTTTGATTGATTTTGCAGATGTGGTTTTATTAGGTAATTGGGCACAACACAGGTTTGGTGTCTCTAAAGGTGAGTGAGGCGAGAGAGTTCCCAAGGATGAATTAGTGGAGGAGATGGAACATGGTGTCGAAGGAATTCTTAGCCATGAGGGATGTGAAGGTGGTTCAGAATGCAATTACGAGTGATTGGGTTAGACCTTATTTTCAATCTTTTTTTAATTTTTATGTTATTTTGTTATGTTTTTTTGGTTTTTGTTAATGATTGAATATATTTTGGGATATGTGGCATTCTATCCTTGTCGTTTATCCTCGGGGGAATCAGTGGCCATGTTAATTCATGCCTAAATGAGGAGATTACTGGTGCATGGGTTCGAGTAAATCTGGTACCTAGGAGAAAGGGTGGTGAGGCAGGTAATGGATGGTGAGGTGTAGGTCCCACCATCAGTACCTCCTACCTACATAAGGAAAGTTGGAGGGTTATTGGATGAGGAGAGGGCAACAATAATGGAGGGTGGGCCTTATACATTGTTCACTGATACAATGATGGGTTACGATCATCTAGACTTCGTGATTGGTTAGCTAATGGCGCCATCCCGAAGGTGCACCTCCATTATAGATAGGGACAAGAGGTGGTAGTAATGTGCTTGATTCTTCAACATAAGCATCAGGGTCCAGTACAACTGCAATGAAGGTAATTCCCATCTTGCACTTACCTACTCCTTATCACATCTAAATGGGTGGAGTTCCCATTGTGTTAGTGCCTCATCTTCCTCAGGAAATGATGAATTTATTCCCTCCGTTTTCTGAGGAGGTTCTTCAAAGAGAGGTATGACCTTGGCCTTATATTCCTTTACTTGGATTCTGATCTTTTCCTCTTCTATTGATTTTCTTATTTTTTTTCTTAAATGTTATCTTGCAGACCGTGCGCGTGTCGACATCTTATATGCATGACATCAGAGATTGGATGGCTTCTGTTATTGATCATGTGAGGGAAATAGCTTGATCTTTTATGGAGCCATCGGTGACTGCTGAGGATCATGGGAACGGATCTGGTTCTGGATACGAAGGGTCCACTGCTCACCGTCATAGGAAGCCTGTGTTCCTAGATCCCCAGGAAGGAGGATATTGATTGAATTAAGTTGGAAAATCCGAGTTGCGTCCTGATAATTTTGGTATATATATATAGTATTGCTCTTGTGCGGACCAGTCCACATTTTAATAGTGCGAACCGGACATAGTCACCTAGCGGTGAGCCAAGAAAAGAGAGAAAGTGTGCCTATAATTTAGCTGATAAATTCTAGGCTCACCGCCAGATGACACATGTCCGGTCCGCAATCCTAAAATCCGGACTAGTCCGCACAAGAGTAGTACTATATATATATATACAATGGTGCATTTTCATTTTGGTTTATCTTGAATCAATGGCCTGGTCTACATTCAGTTATGATTTTCCACTAGGATTTTATTTGAAAATCAAGGAGGAAATAAAGTAAAATGGAATCTTCCCAAAATAAAAGTGTGTCGATCGACATACCCCTTGGAATACATATCCGCATATCCCTGTATTTATGGTTGCTTTTTATCCATGATTGTCCTCTTTCTGCATTCCTTCTTTCTTTGTTCCTACAAGCTTCCTTACTCTTTGAGATGACCACTATGATGACTGAAGCCTTTACAACTAATCTTGAGGGTTTGGAGGCAATGTGCAACGTCAATTATGAGGTATTAAACTTGTTACTGACTACTTTGTGGCATAACCTTCAAATTGACTGGAATATTTTCTTGGCGGCTTTTTAGTTTTGGTATCCCATTCTCTTTGGAACGAAGGAGGTGTGTCATACCTATGAAGATTTTTCTTTCATGATGGGTGTTAACATAAACGTTTCTTCCACTATGAATGACCTTTCCTATTTTTCTCCAGTGTCATTGGTTGAATTGTTGGATGTCTCTCCTTCTGCTACCCAATCGTTGGCCCATAAGGGAAGTATCAACCTTCCCGCGGTGCTAAATTCTGTGCATCATAGAGGGTATAGTGATAATGGCTTTGCTATCATCATAGCTTTCAGATTGACTTCTAGGGTGCTTTTGGTGATGTAATCCCATGCCCAATATTTTATTATTTTTCTCGTATTAATTGTAATAATATTAAAACCTTGGGATTTAGATCATTATAATTGGGTTTATGTCTGTATTTGACTATTTTGGAGTCTTGATGATAATTGTTGGAAGTTTATGGGTTAAAATTGAAGATATTGGAAAGTGTCATTCGAATTAGTTAAGGGTCGTTTGAACGAAATTTTTATTTCGTTAGAACGAAGATAGGTGGTTCGAATAAGAAGCCAAGGTCGTTCGAAGTGGAGATCGAACGAGGATCGAATGAGATGCCACCGTCTGAATGTGTTGGAGGGTCTTTCGAATGAATCCCCTTTCTCGTTCGAATGAGGCCCCATTTTTCTTCGAATGAGGTTGCCCAAAATTTTTAAATGGGGTGACATTATGTTTTTGTCATGTTTTGGGCTATTGGATCGCTGACGTGTCGAGTTCTAATGAATCCAAATTGGGCCAAAACGTGATTTTGGTGTTTGGGGGTGTTTTTATAAGGCTTTTTTTGGGGTTTCTAGTTTTATATGGGGGTTTGGAAGATAGAGTGTGGGTGAGGGCGGGTCTCCCAGCATTTTCGGATTTCTCTTCTCTCTCTCTAGCTCTTGAAAAGCTTCCCCTCTTCTACCACCACAATCCATCCTACACCATCACATCCCCACCTTGTGCCACCATATTTTACATGTAGTCCACCATGTTTAAGCAATATACACCCATTTAATCCATTGTTGAGTAAAGCTACACATTTGGAGGTGTTGTTTGGGGTTTTTAGAGAAGATGAATATGAGAGATTTATGGAGTTTGCAGGGGATTTTTGTTGTAGCTTTTATGGAAGAAAGATTTATGGATCTAGGAAACCCCCTTGAGGCCACCTTAGGAGGTGCGAAGTTGTCATAACTTTTTTATTCACCCAATAATTTTTAGGGCTCCATTTGAGGTGGAAAAACTCTATTCTTAATTTAAGACTATATTTTCATATTAGTAGTCTTGTAGTTAAAATTGAAGAGTAGGATGCATTATTATATAAGGATGATATTTTTTATGATTTGTTAAAATAAGTTTACAAATGGGTTTCAAGGATTTTGAATAAATTGATATATTTCAAGAAAACTTGATATTAAATATTTTTATGAAATAAAAATACTAGAAGAATGTTTATTTTGTTAGGAACAATTTATAAACAAATGTTTCAAGTTTTCTTGTGAAAAATTGGGGTTTTTGTATAATTGGACATTTATTGAAGTTTTGAAGAATAAAAATGTTCTTTATTCTTGAAAAAAATATATTTTTATAAGTATTATGAAATTTCTAGAGTAAATCACATGTTAGACCCATTGACAGGATTTTTGAACTTAAAATCCATCTTCTCATGCACATAAACTTGTAGAATTTTGAGGTTGAACATATAAACAAGTTTAATGAGGGTTTTATTGGGTTTAAACATGAAATAAAGAAATTAAAAATTTCAGTCCTTAAGGTGTGTTAAAAAGGTGTTGAAAAGGTGATAAGTGTATGATTTTAAGACTAAGTGAATTAATAAAGAAAATGGTATTTTCTTATAAAGTAGTATTATATGTTCAATGATTCCTTGGAAAAGAAAATAATGAAATAAAGACGTCTTCAATTTGAAAGGAATGACATTCCAAATTGTTAAAGAAATGTTACTGAGTTAAAAACACTTAAAGAGTTAGTGTGGGTAACTTAAGGGTGTTTTGAGAAATAAAACTTGTGAAAATGGAGAAAATGACAAGTTTGGAAACAAATGGGGAAATGGTAACTTTACGTAAAGTGGAACATGTTTATAAAATAAAAATGTTGGAAAAGGGGTTACACAAAATGGTCCTAAATGAACATGATTTTGATATAAAATCAATGTTAGATTAAAAAGGACAAGAAATGATGATATTTAAAGTAAAACACAAATTGGGGTGAAACCCCGAGTTTTGACTTCGGCTGGGAAAAGGAAAAAGTGGAATTATGTGAACATATGCAAAATGTTAAATCACATTAATAAAACTCGGATGACATATGGACAATTAAAGAGGGCCCGGAGCCCTGGGGTGAAAGATTTTAAAGCACATTAATAAAAATCAATAGGTGCATGTGAACGTAGATATAACATGTTAGAGTCTTCTTTTTACCGTTTTATTCTATACTGCATTCTTGTATTTTACCACTGAACATTCTGCTCCTGCCCTCGTCTTTGTTACGACAAGTTGGGTGCGATTATGTATTTTGAGGGCGTTGTACCGATAAGTATTCCTTTTAATTTGCATTAGTAGTTATGCATGCTTAGATTTAGGGGACTCTTTCCACGGGTCCCTCATGTAGCTTGATTTGAAATGGAAATCGCATGCTAAACAAGTGAAATGTTAATTAAATAAAATTGGACTACCAACATTATATAGGTTATTTCATTGCACTTCACACCTAACGCTCAGGTCCGACTGGATTGACCATAGGTAACCCATAAATGCGGGTCGATGCGTTATAGGTGATAGAAGATATGCCCGTTCATCCCCAGGTTGTCACAATTATGGATGTCTTATCACTGTGACCCTACCGCTACCATACTGGTGAAGATGTTGAATAGTCTTCATGACTGGAAGGAAGGTCGGGAGAACTTCTTACATGGCATCCCTATAATGTTATTCATGTGGTTGACAAAAAGACCTCATTTGATTTCCCTTCTCGAGTATCCACTGGATGGTGTTATGAATTTCTTTGCATGACATTTTCAGAGTTTTGGGTCTTCTTTGGGAAACTGGGTTAACTGTCTCGTGGAGCATGGGTCTAGGAACCTTCGATTGTCTATACCATGGTGGGGTGAGTTATAACATATCTTGCAATTGGATGAATACTGTTATGTTCAGCTAGTGGGCATTCACCAAATGTCTTTTTACTTCCCTTGGGGACTTTTGCGTCAAGTGGGTTGGGAGTAGATTGTACCTCCGCACATAACTAACTTCTTTCCTGTGGAGGACTTGACTTAATCGCGGAGGATGACCTTAGGGGCTTTGTGTCAATGTCGCCGACAGTTTACCCATTCGTGTACTATTTGAGGTGGTTATGGGGGAATGTGGTCATAAAGGTTTATGTTGAGGAGATTGGGAAGAGGTTTCTTATGATGTTTGAAACTAAGGAGGAGGGCATTGTGGTTTTATCAAAGATGACCAGGGCTTATCTCCGCATTGAATTCATAAGGATGTGCCATGAATATTGGGATTTTTAGGTTCAGGAAATGGTGATGATTGTGGTGATGAGGCATGGCCTTCTGGATTTTATGAAGCGTTTGTGAGGCTTTATTGTTTAGGTGTGGATTTGATAGGCTTATGTGGATGGGAAGTTTATTTAGGCTGTAGGGAATCTTCTTGTCACTGATACTTCAATAGATTTCCACGTTTATAATAACATAAATAAATGATGATTTTGTTATATCTTGTTGTGCCATTTAGAAGATTTGTTTATTATTATTATTCAATTATCTATGCCGATCTCTAAGGCACACATAATACTTTTGTTCATTTAAAATGATGAGTGAGATTAGTGTCCCTATGTGGCCTAAAATAATAGAATCCTGTGAATAAAGAATGAACGGTGCCTAAAGTGACTTTATGGGATGCCTACGTACCTTTGTGGGGATAAATATTTGTTTGAAATTTTTGAGAAAATTTGTTTTTTTAGAGGATCAGCTCCTTAGAAGTTCTTATAGATAGAGAATATAATATTTTTTTAGAATAGAAGGGAGGTGAGAAAGGTTATAGCATGATGCGAATCAGATTTAAGCGTAAAACTTCTTGAGACAGTCTAAGGTAACTGGACATTCCTTTGCTTATCTATCAAGGCCTGTGAGCATAGTGGCGCCTCTTGATATAATCTTCTTTACGAGGTGTGGCCCATTTCAATTGGGTTTGAACGTTCCTCTTATATCCTCTTAGATCATCTTCTCGCACACCTCGCTCTTTAACCTTCTTGTTGAAAGATCGGGAAATGCAGTGGTGTTATCCTTATGTATGGTATAAAGCAGTCAATCTCGTTTCATCCAATAGTGTAAGCTCGTCGTACAAAATTTATTGCTAATAAACTTCTCCAACTTGGCTTTTGATCATAAGTTGCAAAGAAGGTATCTCAAGTTCAATAGGCAGGACCACCTCCATGCCATATACGATAGAGTAGGGGGCCCGAGTTATTTTTCTGACAAATGTGCGGTATCCCCAAGGTGCATAAGGGATTCAATCATTCGAGTCACAAAAAAATTTAGTAATCTTATTGATTATGGTATTGAGGCTTTTGTTAGTAGCTTCAACATACCCATTGGTTTTTGGTCTGCAGGTAGAATATTTGTTCCTTTAAATCTCATACTCATTAACTACTTCTGTAACTTCTGATTCGAAGCGGAGTCCATTATCGTATACAATCTCGTGAGTGACCCTATAAAGATAAATGATGTTGCTTCTAATGAACTTGGATACTTTCTTTGCATACCGCATAATATATGACTCAACTTCGACCCATCTGGTAAAATAATAGAGAGGAGTAAGAATGAATTCATGCCCATTATATTCCTCTGGAGTGACTTTCCCAATGATGTCAATGCTCGAGGTTAATAAGGGACACGATAAAGTCATGTTGTACAACTTTCGAGGAGACATGAGTTGAAAGTTGGAGAATTATTGACATTTGAGGCACCTTATGACACAAGTAGTGATGTTTTGAACCATAGTAGCCCAGTATTACCGTTGGCAAATGATCTTCTTAAAAAGAATATGGCCGATCACGTGGGGTCCACATTCTCCGCTGTGGATCTTTCACATAATTTCTTTAGCGTTATCCCATTCTATGCATTGAAAATGGGTTCCATTAAAGTTTCTTTTAAAAAGTTCCTTTTCAGAATTAATGTATTGAGGTGCAATGATGCGAAGAGTAACATGATCTTTCTTATCAGCCTCTTAAGGGCATCAAACTTTCTTAAAGAGCACGAAATGTTGTAATACCACAACTCGATTTTGTCTGAGCCCTCCTCTGTTGTGATCTTAATGTGGTAATAGTGAGTTGGCAAATATTGTTTCTTGAACTTGTAAGGGGGCCATTGTTATTCCTTCCAACATGTTGACCACGGAGGCCAAGGTTTCCAATGCATCGAAAAAGCTATCTCTATAGGGAGAAATGTATTGGAAGGTGATATCTCTGAATTGGGAAGCAAGTTCTTCGAGGTGAGCATGAAAAGTTGAGAGCTTCTCATTTTTATCTTTCCATTTTTAGAGAGTTTGTCCTATGATGAGATTCGAGTCTCCATAAATATTGAGGTATTGGATTCCTTTCTTGAGGGAAAACTTGATGCCCACGATGTATGATTCATATTATTTCATATTATTAGTGCAAGAGAAATCCCGAACAATGGCAATGGGAGTGTGAGAATCTTCAAGGGAAATAAGGAGATCCTCATTAGAAGTATAGAGAATATCATCATTCAGGAAATCGAAAATCCACACATCGGCTCCCCCATAGGATGGTTGACAACGTAATCAAAGATGGGTCTTTCTTTTATGGCTTTTTATGTGACATTAGAGATGTTGAACTCGGCTAGTAAAAGTAACCATCGAGCCATTATGCCTGATAAGGTTATCTTTTCTAATATATATTTCATGGGATATATTCTAGATAAAAACTTGATGGGGAACGGAAGCATGTAGTGTCAGAGCTTCCGGGTGACCAAACTAAGTATACACATTCCTTTCCCAAAGCAGTGTAGTTTATTTTGTACCCTTCCAAATTTCAATTGAAATAGTGAATGGATCTCTCTTTGTATGATTCCTTAATGTATTAGTCTAGCATAACCCCTACTATGGTGACTGTGATAGTGAGATATCGGTGGAGGGGGAGATCGGGCTGCTTTGGCATGAACACCGAGGTTGAGTGAGATACTTTTTGATCTTATCAAAGGCTTATTGGAATGAATCTTTCCACACTTTGGTTGAATATTTTCGGAGGAGCTTAAAGATGGGCACATAGATAGACTTGAGCTGGCTATTGAACTTGCTGATATATTGGAGTTTTCCTCGGAAATTGCAAACTTATTTCTCTGTTCGAGGAGGATATATTTCGAGGATGGCTTTTAGTTTGGTCGGGTCTTCCTCAATTACTCTCTCATTGACCATAAAGCCAAGGATCTTGCCTTTAGTGATGCCGAAGACACATTTCTATGGATTAAGATGCATCTAGTATTATTGGAATTGTTCAAACAATATCTCAAGGCAGGGATGTGACTTTCCCGAGTTTTGGACTTGAAAATCATGTAATCAATGTAGACTTAAACCTATTTATAGATAAGATCATGAAAAATGGTTATAGCTGCTCTCTGGTAAGTTTCCTCGATGTTTTTAAAACCAAAAGGCATGACGGTGTAGCAAAACATACCCCAAAAGGTACTGAAAGTAGGCTTCTTTTGATGATCATGATTCATCTTGATTTGGTTATCCTCAACGAGACCATCGACGAATGTCTTGGTAATGTTAGAAATTATCATGTCAGTATTAGGCAATGGATGATCATCCTTTGGGTATGCTAGGTTCAAATCCCGGTAATTGACGCACATATGAACTTTACATCCTGATTTAGGCACAAGGACGATGTTAGTGATCCATGCCGAATATTTGAATATGCCAATGAAATCCATGTTCAGGTGTTTGAGGACTTCATCCTTAGATTTTAGAGAGAACTCGAGGCGGAGCTTTCTCAATTTCTATTTGATAGGCTTACATTCCGGGTAAGTAGCAATCTCATGTTGCATAATCTCTGGGTCGATGCTGAGAATGTTATTGTAGGACCATGCAAAAAATCCATGAATTCATTCAGTAATTCATCAAATTTTGAATTCTCATTCTCGTCGAGGGTTGACCATATCCTAATATCGCATGAATTACTATTTGAGCTAAGGTTAAGAAAAATAGTCTCACCATCTTTAGTTTTCACGTGTTTTGTTGTTTATGTTTTTCCTTATAAAGATCACTTAAGAGTTATTCATTTATTAGATCATATTCATCAATTATTTGATTATAATCAACATAATTAATATTAGGCAAAATAAGATATTAAAATACTACATTCATTTTATTATAAGCATGTCATGGAAATACAATAATGAGGACCTCATCAAAGGATGTTTCATTTACATTCACATCAGAAACAAAAGAAGAAGGGACAAGTTAAGGTTCACTTTTTAGGAGGTAAACAATAGGGTTTTATATGGCTAGAGCTAGGTTGAGAGGGACACTACACCAGCCGATAAACAATTTATTAGCAGGGACAATCTTTGCAGGCGGTTCAGACGAATCGACTTTGTTGTTGATTGTGTATTGATCTAGCCCTAGTGTGTGGAGGCCAAATGATTCATTACTGCCACTGTTCTCAATGCTTTTTGTGCTTTTTATGCTCTTAGTGTCAGAGGAACTTGCATCTGAAGTCTTGATGGTTAAAGGCTCTACTTTATTTTTCATCTCTTCAGTCCAACTGATCTTATCTTCAAAGAATATTTCAAATCTAGATTTTAATTTATTATCAACAGAGTCATACCATGGTCCTGGTAAGTCTTCACATGCTTTAATAAAACATCCTCCAAAGGAATAAACATAAATTGCTTATCTTCTCTTCAATATTCACTTTCGGTATGGATGACAAAGATCCATGAGTTCAGCCGGGATGGTTGATACCCCAAAAAACTTCTTTTAGGACTATTGTTCGAGGATCCCTTATTATCAACAACCCAACCTCAATTTGGGAATGAAATGCATATTCTTGACATCTGGATCACATTGATATTGTCATGCTGATTGTGTTCTAGACATACGCTATCCCTGAAGTCATCCCCTACTAGGATATGAAGCGGTTCAATTTTAAAACCTGAGAGAAGCAAGTTATTTGATAGATTTTCAAAATAGGGTTACTTGTACCGATTCTAATGGAGTTATTGTCATCTCCGACGATGGTGATGACTTGGTTACTCACAAAGAACTTCAGCTTTTGATAGAGGGGAGAGGTCGCTCCTTTGATGATATAAAACTAAGAGAAATCGAGGATTAATTTATAACAGAACAGTATATCAATCATTTGGAACTTGGTTTAGGGGTAGCCCCTAGTGTGAGTTTCTATTGAACCCATGACCTCCCAGCGGGTATTATTGTAAGAACGCACAATGACAAAAGTGGGAGTGAGATCATTAACTTTTATCCCCAGACAATTGAGAGCCCTCAACGAGCAAACATTCAAAGAAGATTCGTTATCAACAAGTACCATTAGAACCGGCTTTCTCGTTACCTCCACTGAGATTTTTAAGGCATAGTTGTGATCAGGATCAATCTTAGGAATTTTTTCATCAGAAAAAGATATGAGTTTCGTTATGATCCGAGTCCAGACCATATGGACTACTTCTTCAGGGGTAGTAGTATGAGGAACTGTAGGTTCGATGAGGATCTTGATAAAAGCATTTCTATACAATTAGGAGGATATGAAAAACCCCCATAGAGTAATGTTGGCTTTGGTCTCTAGAAGTTATTCAAGAACTTTACTCTCTTCAACTGAAGTTTATGGTAGGGGTGATCTTTAATAACTCTTTTTCCCTTTATCTGCATGCCTACTTATTGTGAAAAGAACGAGATCTATATAGTATCGATCTGATCGGCTAAAGTGATTTACAGACGTTGGGAATGATATAAACCCTATGACATTGTGTACTTTTGGCATGATGGATATTTCATTTATTCCTGATCGTATCTCCTCAAAAGAAATAATCCCAAATTATCTGGTGGAAATAATAATCTAAATCGTATGTGGGGTCTAAGTCATCACCCTACTTGGTGGAAATAATATTATTTTTCCACAGGAAATCGATGCATTCCATGACTTCAGCTGCTTCATCTTACAAATCTTTCCACTAAATGAAGAAGTGTTAGAAAGAGGGAACCAAGTATCACTTAAGTATTAAGATGGTAAGTAATATAGAGGCTTTACATATCTCTTTCTCCTTAATGAGCTCATCTGGCATAACTTACATAATTTTGTCTGAGAAGAATTCTTTTGCTGACACAAAACATATGCTGGGCCCATTATCGGGCTTCTATGTAGATGTTGTTTATTCTTTCACAAATATTTTCCCTGATGGTCATCTCATGTAGTATTTTTAGCCCAAATCTCTAAGTTGATCCAAAATTACTAGTAGATCGATGCTCCCCATTTCCAAGCAGGTTATGACGGTGATACATGCCATTACCATGAGAGATAGGGCTTGGTCTGGAACATTTTTAGTTTGCAAAAGGAATAAAGGATAAATTTTAAGGGTTATAGGGGAACTGGAAGATGGATTAGGTGCATTGATGGATTAAATTTTGGTGGAAGGATCAAAATGGGGATTTCATCTCGAAGAAAGGAATTTACACCAGTTTGGGGTGTTAGCAAGGAGTTTTGAGTAGTTTTGGGTTTAGGATTGGCTGGAGGAGTGATGTCCCCTTATTAATGAGGCTTTGAATGATATTCTCCAGGTGGAAACATTGGTCATTGGTATGCCCGATGATTTGATGGAAATCACAATAAGAGTTATGCTTAAAGTTCCTTAGAAGTGGGTTTGGCAATGGACGAAGGTCTAAAGGATTGAAGAGGTTTCTTGACAAGAGGTCTTGATACCCTTTTGAGAGGGGAGCATGAAGCTCAGTGTATTACTTTCTAGATATAATGGGATGATCGTATGGAGCCCATGATGTAGGAGGCTAAAAAATGCCGCTAATGGCTGAAATAGTGGTATTAGTTGGTTTGCAAGGAGTGAACTACCCCGTTGGCTTTTTCAACTCAGACTTGACTTTTTAATTTCTCAAATTCTATTAGATTTTGACCCCTGCCAATCAAAAGGCTCTAAAGTGTTGGTAGTAATTGCTTACTATTGAGGTTCAAACACATGGTAGAACATTTTTCATCAAGAGACTCACATGTTCCTCCTAGGAAGGTCGATTTGTCATGGTAACAACCTTTTCTCTCTACCTGCCGATAAATCTACTGACTTACTCTCCAAGGTTCTACTTAAGTAGGCCGATGTTTTGACCATTGACTTCCAACTCTTTATTATATTTTCGCTGGGCCATAACATCTCAGGCGACATCTTCTTCACTGCGTATTCGGGATTCCTCTATTTATAAGAACCATCGAAGGGCAATTTCTTTAAAAGTTTGTTAAAACATATGGTCCATTATATCCTCAGTCACCCCCAATAGGCTCATAGAGGGATGATAAATCCAAAGATGCACGTGGGGAGGTCTGCTACCTCTAAACTTTTCGATGTCCGACATTTTGAACTTTTATAGCAACCAGGCTTTCGAGTAGGGAGACTTGTGGGTGTACTCTACAAAAGTTCCCTAAAATATTGACTTGGTCAAACTTTTTGGATAACAACCTGAGGCCTTCCTTAACCTTGTTCAATTTTTCTTCTTTGGAATCAACCAAAATAGGCATTGGCAAGTTAGCCCCTAGCTGGGCTATATTATTCATCAACAACTAAGACGTCGACAAACCATTAACAGGTCGAACACATTGGCATGGGTAACTTGTTGATACTCATTTCAAGCCCATATATATTTTGGTGCTTGTGGACTCATGGAATGAGGTAAGGAAACATTAGGTTCAGGAACCTCGAGCATTTGATCATTATTCCATTGTATCTTTTAGACATGTGCCTGAAGACTGCTGATCTTGGCGCTGAGGTGAGAAAGTATTTCTATCAAGTCAGATTATACATTGTTGTTCTGATCTAGGTTTTCCATAAGGAATATTCAGTAAGATCTCTCAATTTTTACAGAAGATGATGAGTGTATGGAACTCTTGGGTGGCTTGATAGAAAATTTGAGCCAATAGGGACCATGCCAAACTACGGTATGCGATCGCATCTGAGAGTGAAAGGAAAAACATATTTTTTTTATGGGAAAAGGATACTTATTTTTGGGTGTTTTTGAGAAAAGGAGAAAATATTTATGGTATTTAGAGAGAGGGAAGGAAATATTTTTGAAAAAATAAGGAAATAACTTTTTAGTATTTTTGAAAATAGAAGGAAGAAAAATCTCCCAGTGTTATTGTTATTATTATATTTCACTTGTATTGTGTTTCACTTAGGGCATAAGTGAAATGTAAGTTAGGACCTAGGCGTGGGAAAGAACATGTTACGTGTTGGAAGACATGGTTTTACTTGTTTATAAACTCACAAACAAGGTCCTATTTTTAAAAACGAGTGAAATATCACAAAATTTAGGCGGTAAGATGACCCAAAATTTTGGCTGAGTTTCGCGTTGAAATTGAAAAACTATGTATGGGTGTCCTAAGGTAGATGCTTATACGAGGTTTATTCATTAGGAGGTTAGTGTAAGATTTATGCCCTTTTGCATGACTTCCACGATATACCTCTTGCCTAAAAGGGCAATCATTCATCAGTACGTGTGGATAAGCCATTTGATATACTTAAGTGTACATGAATTAACTCATGATATACCTCGTGGTGACGATATATGTAAGAGATAATTCGATATACTCAACATACGTGAATGATTTCCCTGCTATATGCCTCTTGTTACGAGTTTGATCAAGCATTATGATGCAAGGGAGTTATTCAATATATGTCGAAGGTACTAGACTAATGGAAGGTGAGAATCATATTTCTTAGGTCAATATCTCTCTGCAGAATCGACGACCCATCACGAAGTGACCCCCAGTATGGGAAAAAATTTAAATCAAAATGTAGTTCTCACATGATGTAGTTTGAAAATACATGAGTCTTAATTAATATTTTCATGTAAAGTTTTATTTATGCTAAGGGGAGTAAGTACTACTACCAAGCATGAAGTAAGGGATGGGAATATATATGAGAGGCATATGAAAAAGAACTAAGTATACTAAAAGAGTAGAGCTAATCAAGTGTGTATAAGTAACATAGATCATGGAGAATATACATTGAATGATGATATACACAAGATGTGAAAAATGTGAATTCACACAAGTGAGAGATATATATGTGCAAATTGAGAGTGATATGTAAACATATGAGACTGATAATAAAGTATCATGGAAGTGTGTGCAAGTGATAATGATGGGAAGTGGGTTCAAGTGAGAGTAATGTGGGTATATAAAAGTGTTATGTGAAGCATGTGAGTAATTATATGAATATATACAAGTGGGAACAAGAATGGATATTTACAATTGACATGGAGCATGTGAAAATGTGGATAAGGCGAGTGTAACATGATAAGTACATACAAGTGGGAGTGAAATATGTGAATAGAACACGAGTATACAAAAGTGAATAAAACATGAAGAATGTGATATAAAATGTGGTATATACATGTGATGAGAAAAAGGAGCATGATGGAGGGATAAATACACATGGATAACATGATATGAGAAAGGCATTTATACAACATGTAAGTATGAGAGTAAGAAGAATATACAAGTGAATATATATACACACATATAGAGAAATAGAGAAAATGAGAGAAGAAAAATAAAACCCATGTAAAAAGAGTCTAGTCCTCCAAAAATAAAGTCCCCAGGGGAGTTGTCACTGTGGCTGTCAGGGATCCAACAATGGGTTCTCCCCGAAAAGAAAAATGTTTGGCGGGTGGGAATTAATTAAGAAACTCCTCTTTCCACCACTCGTACGATATTTACAGGCTCCCACAGACATAAACTGGCCATCATTAAAGGGGTGCAAATATAGAAAGTAGAGTCGCCATCCTATTTTTCTCAAACCATACAAAATAAATTTTCGTCCCCGAAGAAACGACATCAAAGACAAACTTATGCATAGGAAACCAAATAGATTACGGTTCCAGGGCTAAGTTATGGAATGGGAAGGTTCTAGGCCCCCATTCCTCCCTTTAGTTCTCTCATGGGATGTGGTAATATTTTCCTTTTCTCTAAAATGCAATTTGTGTGTATAATGTGTGCGGAGAGAAGTAAGTCAGAAATGAAATCGTTATACCCATACCAAGGAAAAAATGGGAATTAGTCATTTTGAGGAGTATAAATAAAAAGAAAGAAAATAATCTAAAAGGTAGCAGAAATATGATGAGCACACCAGATCGCAATCTATTGCAAAGAATGGATATGCATGTCTGAAAGGGTTGCTGAAAATATAATAAAGAGAAAAGTATATGCTATATGAAGTGCACCGGATTATAATCCAATATTAGAAAATTTATATGCATGTATGACGGGATTGAAAAAACGAAAGAAAATAAAAAGTATGAAAATATAATATAATGTGAGAAATACACCGGATAATGATTCACTTTTAGGAAGTAAATATGCACGTCTGACGGGGTTGCTAAGAAGATATAAACTAGTATATATAAATTAGTATATATAAATTAGGGTTGCTAAGAAGATATAAACTAGTAAATATGCACGTATGTCGGGGTTGCTAAGAAGATATAAATTAGGGTTTCCATGAGATTGATGTTAGGTTTGTTCAATATTTGAAGACCTCTTCAAATCTAAGTTTCTCTCAGAACTCTTCTCTAAGAAAATATGAAGTTTCACTGTTGAAAGTTGAGATTTTCTAAAAGAGAATATCACACACTTACTTTTTAATCTCTTTTTGGATCTTTTATTTTAGATCCATTATGTTTCAAAAGATTTGAAAAATAAATTTCTACTTCTTCAAGGTTAAATTAGATCCTTAAGACGTTTGTGTCCCTTGAATCATATTTCACATTTTGTGAAATAAAGTTATACAAAAATAAACCGATACAAATAGGACCTTGACTAGTTTTGAAAGAAAGATTCTTTTTTAGATCCGATCTTGATAAGAGGCTTATTTGACAAAATGATTTGAATAAGACCTTGCATGTCATATAGAACCTATTGATTTATAGGAACTTGTCTGTATAAATAATTTGAGAGGGTGAGTTGCATAAATATACATTTAGTACACCTCACAAACACATTCTCACACTCTAACACTTAGTCACAGTGGTTCTGTTTTAGAGACTTGGAATTTGATAGAGTTGCTGGAATTAGAATTCAAAGAAATGGAGATCAAGAAAATGGCAAAGAAGCAACCAGAAAAGATCAGTTCTAGTCAGAAATCCTTTGGAGTGGAGTAGCTCATGTAGGTATAACTCTAAACTTATATTTAGGATCTTTGTGTGCTTGGTTAAGTGTTGTAACTTGATTTTTTACTTTAGTGGATTTTTCGTTTGTGCCGTAGAGGGACCGTGGATGTTTCCCTTGATTAAGGGTTTACCACGTTAAAATTCCTGTGTTCTTTACGTGAATATTCTTAATTTTTGTTGTGATTGGTACTTCATGTTGGACTTAGTAGATGGTTTTTAATTTCTAAAACCTTAGGTAATTAACTACAAAATCTAGACTACATATTCATAAAATAATTTTGAACACATCATGTGTTGTTATTCGAAAAGAGTTTTGTCCAAAACGTTTATTAGGAGTTTACTCAACTTATAGCATTTTGTTATTAATATAGTAAACAAGTTTTTCAAGATGAGTTACTTTAGTTTTGTAAGAATGATGTCTGGGAATTAGTCCTTCTGACCTAGAGAGTCTAATGCAATAGGTAATAGGTGGGTTTATAAGAATAAGAAAAATGATAATGGTACCATAGTTTACAATAAGGCTATGTTTGTTGCTCAAGGCTACAAACAGATTGGGGGTGTATACTTTGACGAGACATTCGCTCTTATTTCTTGTCTTAAATCTGTCCACTTACTACTTTCCATAACATGTCATCTGTGCTTCAAGTTATATCAGATGGATGTTAAAAGTGCCTTTCTGAATGGAATTCTAATGGATGAGGTATATGTGGAACCAACCAAAAGGATTAGAAGACCCTAAGCACCTGGGACACATCTATTATCTTAAGAAGGCCTTGAATGGTTTAAAACAAACACCTCGTGCTTAGTACGAGAGGCTCTCTTCTTATCTCTTAGCTCTTGGCTTTAAGAGAGGGGGAGTGGATAAGATGTTGTTTATAAGGAGAGAGAGTGGTGCTATTTTGGTTGCCCAAGTCTATGTGGACAAAATAGTCTTTGGATCCACGTGCTCCCGCAATGCTCACAAATTTGAGGAAGAGATGAAGAGTGAGTTTGAAATAATCATGGTAGGTGAGCTTACGTTCTTCTTAAGTCTCATGGTTCGTTAGGTTAAGGATGGGATGATCATATCTCAATCCAAATATGTAAGAGATCTTGTGAAGAAATTTGTTCTAAACTCTGTTAATCACTCACGCACCCCTACGAGTACCTCGACAAAGCTTAACAAAGACGCTTTAGGCAAGGAAGTAATGCAAATTCTTTTATCGCAGTATGATAAGTACCCTCCTCTACTCGACCGCTAGTCATCTAGATATTTCCTTTAGTGTTGGAGTTTATGCACGATACCAAGTGTCCTCGAAAGATTAACATTTACATTCACTTAAACGTATTATAAAATATGTGAGTGGAATTCTTTCATATGTAATTGGTGTTCCTTTAATACCGATGACCTGTTGTCAGCCTATTCGGATGTCAATTGGGCTAGAGATGTCGATGGTTATTGGAGCACTTCGGGTGGGTGTTTCTATTTTGGGAGTGCCCCTATATTTTGGATGAGCAAGAAGAAAAAGTTCATATCTTTGTCCATGTGGGAAATTGAGTATATTTCCTCCGGGAGTTATTGCACGCAACTCTTATGGATGGAGAAAATGTTAGAGGATTATGGTATTTCATAAATCACGATGACTATTTCTTGTGGTAGTACGAGTGCGATCCATATTGCCCATAATCCGATTCAACATCGCACAAAGAACATTAGGATATGCAAGCAATTTATACGTGGCCTAGTTGTGGAGAAGGACGTGTCCTTAAGCTTTGTAAGCACCGATTGTCAGCTAGTTGATTTATTAATGTAACCTTTAGATGCACTTCAATTCGAGGATCTTAGGAAATCTTTAGTTATTTGCACCGTTAACTAACCTCGGGTACTTCATCTAGTGTAGGATGGTTATCATATTTACATCTATCATAATATCTATAATTATCATTTTTGTATTTTGTTAGAAAAACCCAAAAAGAGTTTTGTTTTTATAAAAAAATTTAAAAAATACAAAAGGATTTTCAATTTTTAAGAAAAAGGTAAAAAAGAAAAAAAGAGTTTTGTATTTTGTAGTCACAATATATGGATGAACACTTTAGATGTCCGGATCACCAATTTATTCCATATTTTCACGTGACTTTTTCGTAGTGTTTTGACACATGGCATCATTTCTATAGTGCTTAATAATGCGTAGAGTCATTACGTTGATATTTGATGATTACTTTCTACATGTTTGACTCCTAGTCACCTTTAATGCACACGTGCATGAACTTGTTTGAACATTGCATTTACTTGTCACATGTCGAATACGATGTTCTCATCTAAATTTTTCTTTATGAAGAATCAAATGTAAAAAGAAATAAAGTTGTGTATGTAAGAACCATTGCTCGGATTACATCTATTTTTGAAAAATATTATTAAATGTTAAGCAATGGAAAGGGGCTATGAAAGATAAAAATTCTATTTTCTTAGAAAACCACCATTTGTATAATAGATCCTAACAAGATTAAAGGAACATAAAAACATCAGTGCCAGGTCAATTTTTGTATATTGATTGTTTGTTACATATGAGCATTAATTTCTTCGAAAATCATTAAGATCTTATCACCATACAAGTGAGATTTTAAGGGAGTTCAAGTCGAAGATTAATGGGTTCGTACAACTAAAATGTCTCGAAAAAATATTTCATTATTTGGCATCATTAGTGTGAGAATCATTATTGTTCATTATTGTTGATTAAGTTAAGGCAATTTCACTTGAGTTCACAATTTTTACACCTAAGATAGACTTTGAGATATTTTTTAGAAGTATATCAAAACTTTGTGTACACATGTTATGACTATATATATTTATTTACCCACAGAAAATGTTCACACCCTGCATTCCATTTTCAGGGTTTGGATATTTTAATGTTATTCTATGGTGTGTTGTATTTGTTCATTTTATACTTTGTATTCATAAAAAATTGAAAATTTTCAAAAAGAGTTGGTTGCTACATGCCTTTGATATTATCATTACCTATGCATACTTGATTATACTTGTGTTGATATATTACTTTATCACGTGATGCCAATATTTCGTGCTTAGTTTCGACTCCTTTGTCTATTACGGATAAAAAGGGGAGAAAGAATTGAGGCAGATTTTTTATTTTTTGTTCAAAACTTTATGCATCACACTATCTTTGGTTATCTCTTGTGTGTAGGACGTTCCGCTTGAATGAAGATGATTTGGAACAAAACAGGATGAAGACAATGCTTGTTAAAGGAAAGATCAAGTTTCATGAGTGAATACTTGCACAAATTCTAATCCATTTTCATTTACATTTTGGGAGGGTAGACTATTGTATTAAGTATTAGGATTCAATTTGGATTAGGATGGTGTTTTGTACAGGAATAGACAAATGGGGAGATTAGTCAAAGAAAAAATTATGATTGCTCACATTTTTATTTATTTTGGTTTGGAGTGGTAAAAAGGTTATGAATATCTCATGGGATTTACTTATTTTTTTAGGAGGAAATGCTTTATATAAAGGAACTATTTTTTTTTGACATTTTGACGCTTCATTTGAACGAAGATGTCCCTTGTTAGAACGAGATTTGTTTGACTCATACTGACATCTCGTTAGAAGTCCATTTTCGAATGAAGTTTCTAATGAGATCATTTTGACTCACACTGACATCTCGTTAGAAGCATTCATTAAAATGTGTTTTACTGAGGTACCAAAGTGTTTTATCCTATAATCTCGTTAGATGAAATTGTTCAAATGAAATAAGGAGGTCATTCAAATGACACTCCCTTTCATTCGAACGACCGACGCAGATTTAGTTTTTTAATGAATATATTCCCAATATATTTTGTTTTTATCCTTTTTATCTTCCCTTCTTATAAAATGGTCAAACAAGATTAAATAATCAAAGAACTCTTTTCCAAAAAGAAAAACATCTTTTGAGTTCTCGTTTGTGATAAAAATATCTCATATCATATTCATCTGCCTAGGAATTATTCAAGACCACTTTTACCAACATCAAGAAGGTTTCTTGTGATACACTCTTGTAGAGACTTTTCTCCATGGCTGACTTTGTGAAACATGGTTTCACTGCTGAAGAAGAAAAAGAAGGCTGAATCGATGCATACCGAGGGTAGACCGTTATCTGTGGATGACTCTAGAGTTGGGTCGTATTTGTTGGATTTTTTAGAGTTCTATATGTATGACTTAGTTTAGCTAAGTGTTTTCTAAGTCGTCTGTATTCATAAACTTCCAATAGTGCTGAATAAAAGGTTTTGCCCTGCAAAGGGATTTTTCCACATATTGTGTGTTTTTGCGTGTTTGGTCTGAAAATTACAAATCTATATTTGAGTAAATTCGCATGCACACCATAATTAATTGAAGACTAAAATTTGATCTTGTGTGTTGAGGCATTTAATTTAATAAATTGATCCATTAATTCGTGCACACTCTCAGTAGTCCAGTAGTATGATTGTATGAGTATCTTTCTAGATAGGGTGTAACCACTCATGTGTTGGCCACATTCGCCATTATAGATTTTGTCCATGATTTCGAAGGTCTCGTCGTTGGTGAATCACCATAAGTGTATTCCGTTTAACCCTCTTTTGTAAAGATGGCCTCAATAGATGATGGATTCTTCTTCCAATCATCATAGGGTAAGTCAGTTATTGGAAGAGGATTCCTCAGGATAGTGATTTTTTTAGGAGGTTCCAAATGTCATAGCACCAGATTGAGTTTCTTCTATACTATCGACCATAAAGTAATATGAAAGGGTGTTTCAACTGGTTACGATAAACGTGATTTCTGTGGTATCCTCTGGCATGTTTATCATAGAGGTTAGGGTGGCAAGTGCATATACGATGTTATTTTTATACCTTAGGAGGAAGTCCAATTCGAGGCGTTTGAATCGAGAAACAACCTTTTAAAGTAGGCATGGTACGGTTGTAGTTTTTCATCTTGGGTCTTCCATTTGCCTATTATTTAACTAATGATGAGGATGGAATCTCCGTAGGCCTTTAGGCCAGTAATCCTCATTTCTAGGGAAATTTTGAGTCCTGTGATGCGTGACTCATACTCGTCCATGTTTCCAGTGCATTCATATGTACTTTTGATAACAGTTGGGAGTCGCCGTGATTGGGAGGATATAACTATCATTCATATACCACATCCCCTTTTGTTGAATGCCCAGTCTAAGTATAGTTCGCATGTCTCTTTATCGTTTAAGGTGAATAGATCCTCATCTTGGTGCTCTCTGTTATTGGAAAGGGGATTTAATTCACCTAAATGCATTTATTTTACGATGCTGGAATATTCGTAAAAGATGTCTCTATAGTAGTATCAATACTCTGCATATTTTAGCCCCCTCGGCGAGATCTCGTAGACAAACCTATTAAGAGTTAGTGTAGATACCACGTAATGCAAACTACAAAATTTTCCCTAAGCATGGTCATGGGGAGTGGGGTGGACTACATTGTGTAGGAGTAATTCCACGAGGGTATGACCTTGGCGAGTCATCTCATATTGTAATTCAATAATAGTAACTATGCGGTATGCGTCTAGATATTCTGTCTCATAACTACATTCCCATGTCAGTGTAATGGTGGGAACATGGAGATATTTCTAAGAGAAAGAGGTCGTAAACTAGTTGTGAGACAAGAAAATCTAGTTCACTATTGGGATTGATGGGGTCTACCTTAGGCAGAGGGATCTTAGGGTTGTCCTCGACTGTTACGGAGTTAAAAATGATATATTGTATTTATATGGGCTAACCGTCCCATCTAGTAGCTTATATGCTCTAGTAAATGTCGATAATGGGATTCCAAAGTTATTCCTTGCTGCTAAAGAACTGAAGGGTTGACCCACTATATAAGAGGCTAGGTTGTATACTGTCTGTAACATGATCTCTCTTATTTATGCAACATATCCAGTGTTTCTGTTGCTTGAGTCGATCAAGCTCCTATGTAGTGGTTCTGTATTCGATTCTAAATATATTATCTCGAATACTAGGGGCTTCGAAGATAGGGGGCCTTATTCATGTAGCTCGAGACCATTTTTAGGATGTAGTCCCACCGTGTCACCATTTATGAGTCCCAAAGGTTAAGGGTGAATTCATCTTTGGGACCTCGAGATGTGTTCCCTTCGATGATAAAGAAATGGTCAAAGTAATCGTAATCCCTTATTCAGGTAAGTCTGAATAGTAAACATAGTTAAGATTGGATGATAGGGATAGCAAAGTATGTTCTGGTTACACAAAGGCGGTTTTCCTTATTGGTGGAGAGAGTATGGATCTCAGGCATATTAGTCATTAGGGGTCAATATCACACCCATGGTTTGTTTGCATCACGTGTATGGTGCCCAAGGGGTATACCTATGTTTCAAGTTCTTGGAGAGGTGCTAGGGGGAGTACTCAATGTTGTAGGTTATATTTTGACTGGAATGCGACTTAGATGAACACGAGCCTTTGGGTTTTGCGAAAACAGTTCCATCTTTCTTTCGGGAGACTCAGGTGGGTTGTATAATTTCTAGGTACAAAATTGGTCCTAATTTTGGCTTCTTAATTGACTTCTCTTCATATGAAGTGGGCTCTCAACCTCTCTTCTTCATTTTAGAGCAACTGGTGACGAAATAGGTATCTTAAGGTAATATAATCATTGGTCCAGAGTGGTAAATCTCTTTCACTCATTTTTACCAGGGGACTCCGATATAGGGGTGGATGAATAACGGGTTCTCTTGTGTGGAGGCTAGAAACTGTAGTGCTTCTAATGCTTTTTGAAGAATAGACTCAGGTTGAGCTGGGAGTAAGGGGCATGTGGGTACTGCTCTTGGTTTATGAATTTAAGAGGGAAAGTAGGTGCACCTATGGGGTAGGTCCTTCCCAACTGGTGGACTGAATAGGTACCACGAAGGTGATGTGCTCTGAATGCTCGATTTTGGATAAGAAGAGAGGAATACATCTCGATTATTTGGACAAAATAAGTTATATGACAAGGATTAAGGTATGTATTCAATGGTTGGTTTGTAGTAAATGTATGGCCATGCTAATAAAGGTCATCTGGTCAATAGTTCGTCGAGTTTTGGTGATGATTTTTATGGAGGGTGATGGCATGCCTAGATGGATAGTTGTTTGGAAGGGTGCATGTTTCCTAATCCTTAGTTTGTGATATATGGGGACTATAAGGGTGGAAGGCTCCG
Organism: Sambucus nigra; assembly: GCA_949130495.1. Taxonomy (NCBI): domain Eukaryota; kingdom Viridiplantae; phylum Streptophyta; class Magnoliopsida; order Dipsacales; family Adoxaceae; genus Sambucus; species Sambucus nigra. Next base: position 184,391,520 of record OX422209.1, on the reverse strand, counting down.
TGTTTGGGACATTGGCCTCTGACAGGGCATTGCTACTACGATGAAATGGTAGAAGGTTATTAGTGACATTAGGCTTTGGCGAGATTATGCACCTGACGTTGATGAGGTCCTAAATTGCGTAACTTAAAGCCCACCTATTTTCTGTGATTTGATCGGGTCCTTGGTGGAATTTTCAATGTGATTTAAACTTTTAATTTTTATCCGTGGTGGTTGGGGCGGTCTGGGGTTGAGAGGTTTGAGTAGAACATATAACTTTCAAGTGATGAAGACCCAACTTAGGGGGAATTGCAAATCAATAAAGTGCCTTGGACATACATGATTCGTTTTAGGTGGAGGCATGGCCTAATAATTTTTTTTTGGGGGGTGGGGCTGATTGTAAGGGTGTGGTAGTGGCTACCATAGTCGGGGAAGTGATAGTAGCTGGGCATGGTACTGGCATTAGGCTGACTACGAGGGAAACGATATGAGATATGGAGGTCCTGGACGGGTTCTTACGGATGAAGAACTAGTTGGCGCTTCGATGAGCTCTTCCATAGTCCTCGTAGCTTTGGCATACAAAATCTCGTCGATCTTACACCTTATATAGCTAAGGTCTTTTAAATCTAGGATCCAATTGAGCCCAAGTTTTCTTTGCACTTCCTTTTAGAGGTTCCTGAATACAAATTCTATTTGGTTATTCTCTGAGGTACAATTGACCATCTGACTGTCTTTGTCTCTCCAGCGAGTGATGAAGATACCAACTTACTCTCCTTCTTCATGTTTTAACATTTCTAGATCCTTGTGAGTGACACCAAGTTCTTCATTGTATTCGCATCGCTTCAGGAAAGCACGACATATATCATGCCATGTTTTAGCAGTCCCCTCACATTTTAGTCCCATGTACCGGGTGTGGGATCCTCCGAATGACATAGAGGAGAATATCCTTTCCAACATTCCTAGGTCAAAATTTTGAGGCTACATTTGAAGGTGGTAATTAGATAAGTGGGCTGAGAGAGATCCCAACACATTATAGGAATTAAAGGCTGGAATTCTGAATTTATTTGGTAACCAATCTTCTAGATAAAGAGATTTCCGTTTATGTTGGTGAGTTCATCAGTAGTTTGTAACTTATTGATGGCCTTTTGAATGAGATGCAGTTCAGACTGTAACAACGATATCTCCTGATCTGGTTGGGGGGAGGAACCTTTTTAATTGGTGGATGAGACCCAGATTTATGGGGTACCTTGTAAGGCAACATTTGGGTACTCGGGGTATTAGTGGTAAGGTTCATAATAACCATACGGGGTTAATGGTACTTGGAAGTGGGAGCACCTATGTTAGTAGGGGGTCTAGAGTGGGAACTAGAACGGGATCATGTGCACCTTGGAGATGGGTTGGCATGACCTCGACAACCACCGTAGGCGGTGTGCTAAGAATGGGGGTTAGGGGAGTAAGGACTTTCTCTCTTGTCAAAGTGTAGTTTCCTTATATGTGGACTTGGATTAGGTTCAATGCCCTAATCTCTCACTGCATGGTGTCGTGGTAAAAAATGATGTTCTCAATGTACCTTAGATTTTGATCCATTATCGATGGTGCCTGATCTTCTTTGGTAGACATGGAGCGTATGCCAGTTGTGGCCATACCGAGGGGGGTCGGGGTCTTTGAGTAGGGTCTCTCCTCTCTTCCCTTCCCTTTCGATGTGTGCACGAGATTGTGACCTTTCTTGGGGATCTCAACCGTCATTAATGTGGGGGTAATATGTAGAGATAAATTTGCCATCCTAATTTTCAAAAAATAGGCAAAAGAAATGTTATCGCATCGAGAGAACGTCATTAAGGACAATACCGGTGCTTGCGAAACCAAGTAGTTCAAGGGTCCGGGGACTAAGTTATAGAATAGGAAGGTGTTAGGTGCCCATCCCAAACTTTCGGGCTCTCATGGGCATGTGTTAATATTCTCATATTAATCTACGTGAAGTGTGTGCTTATGTGCATAATATAATTGGAGAATGGAATTTCTCAACTCGTGTCATGAAGAAGGACGAAGTGATTTCATCCTTACGAGTTCTCCCAAAATAATAATTCTATGTATGATGTAAGTGTTTGCCGATTCATAAGTCGTTACAGAAGAACAAATGCATACGTCGGATAAGACATAAGCGAGCAAGCATATAAAATATATTAAGAATATATGATAAACACAAAGTTACAAATGAGCATAAGGTAGGACTCGAGTCTAGGGATTTACCTATTATACATACGTAGGCCAAGGGGCATTAAAATCTTCGTAGTTCAAAGATAACGTTGGGGGTTTAACACATAATACAAACATGACACTTATCTTATATGTGCATGTAGAGATAAACGGGCCTCAAATGTGTGTTGTGATAATCCCTCTTTTGGAATTTATAGGTAACCCTCCTTTTCTTATTTTTTTTTTTATAAAAATAAAGTATGTCCAAATAATAATAATAAAGTTATGAAACTAAGGTATGTGATGTAATGAAATAAATCCCTCAAGTAAAAATAAAGCAACTAATGCTACAACAAGAGAATTTAAAGATAAGGGTGGATAATTGGACCTCCTTATGAAGACTTGAAGTGGATCTTGATTTTAGATGCGCTGATCTCACGACAAGGTAATGGTGAGTATGAGGATATGGATGATAATACACAAAAAGGAGTATCAAAATGATGGAAATAATGTGGGAAGTGAGGTTTTTAAGAAGGGAAAAACTCTGAATTCAAGATAATGTTTTTTGAATTGCTGAGATGGATGTTCAGGGGTGCCTTTCAAAATGACATCATGGCTTATATTTATAAGGCCAAGGGGGTGCAAATTGGCAGGGTCCTTGACCTGTCTATCAGCATAGAATCCTAGACACACTGCCAATAGGTGGGATATTCGACATTCTAAGATAGATTTTTTGGAAAAATGACCATAAAATGTGAATCATAAGTTAGAATCGTGCACTGGGTGGATCGTTAAAAAAGGAATTAGAATCGCACCGTTGTGCACTAGGGGTGCCATTCGGTAGTCTGAGATAGATTTTTTGTTAAAACGATCATAAAATGCGAACAGTAAGTTAGAATCACGCACGGGGTGGATCGTTGGAAAGGGTACTAAGATCCCTTTAAGAATCCTTTGGGTCACTCGCAGGTTCAGGAGTTGATCAAGGTTAAACAGGGCTCGAATGTGCCTATTGGTCAGTATATAAGAAATTCTCGAAGAAAATTGGATCATTCATCCGAACCGTAAGGCTAATTCATGCACGAGATGGACCGTTGGAAAAGGTATTCAAAGATCTTCAAGATTTCATTCAACTTCGTTCGATTCAGAGAGTTAACCAAAGTCAAATGAGACCTGAAAGTGATCGGTAACCTTTCAGAGTAAAATGGGTCATTCGTTTGTATTGTAAGGCTGAATCGCATACAAGGTGGATCGTTGGAAAGGGTATTCGGAGCCCTTTGAAGATTCATTAAGCTTCATTCAAGATGAGGAGTTAACGAGGGTCAAACGGGGCTTGGGAGCGTTTGGTGACCTTGAGATTAGTTTTTGGTTAGTAAAACAGACCACTTATCCAAAACGTAAGGCCGATTAGTGCGCGGGGTGGACTATTTAAAAGGAGATTCAGAGCCTAAAGATTTGTTCATCTTTTGCTCAGGCAAGGAAGTTAACTAGAATCAAACAGAGCCCAAGAGCTCTCAGTGGCCTCTAGATAAATTTTTAATAGTAAAATGGATTGTTTGTCCGGACCATAAGGAGAATTCGATCCTAGAGTGGACCATTGGAAAGGGGATTCAGAGCCCTTCGAAGAATCATTGAGCTTCCATTCAGATGAAAAAGTTGATCAGAGTCAAATGGGGCCTGAGGGCTCCCGGTGGCCTCCAGATCAATACTTATAATATGGCCTAGGTTTTACGGTGAATGAGTGAGTTCTAGGGACCTGAGGAGGTTCTTGTGGGGTCCTAATATGGGTTGTCTATAGAGAGCCCCTCGACGGGCAATCTTTGAATAAGTGAAGGTCGTCAAAAAATAAACACCACATTGACGTTGGGAAAATGGAATTTAGGTCAATTATATGGACCTAGAGTATGAGGTTGATTAATTCACTGGGTCAAGATTAGTTTTGAGGATCGAGGATGATGAGGATGAACAATTCAACGAGTCAAGGTCAATTCTGAGGATCTAAAGAGACGAGGATTATCAATTCGACAGGTTGAGGTTAGTTTTGATGACCTAAGGAGACTAAGATGATCAATTCAGTGGGTCAAGGTTGTGTTAAGATTGGTTCTAAGTGGATAGGGTGACTAAATCAGTGGGTCAAGTACCTAAAGTGATGTTGGCGATGACCGATTCAGCGGTCGAGGTCAACTTTAAGGACCTAAGGTTATGATGACTAATTCTGAGTGCTGAGGTCAATTTGGAGGACCTAAGGTTATAACAACTAATTCTATAGGTTAAGTTCAATTATAAGGACCTTTTGGTGTAATGACCAATTCTGAGGGCCGAGGTCAATTTGGGGGACCTAAAGTTATAACGACCAATTCTGAAGGCTGAGGTTAGTTCAAAGTATGTAAAGGTTTGGCGGCCAACTCGGAGGGTCGAGGTCAATTATGAGGACCTAAAGTAGTGACGAACAATTCTGAGGGCCGAGGTTAATTCTGAGGACCTTAAATTGTGATGACCAGTTCTGAAGGGCCGATGTCAATTTTGAGGACCTAAAGTTGTGGCGACTAATTCTAAGGGTCGAGATAATTTCTAAGGACCTAAAGTTGTGGAAACTAATTCTAAGGGTCGATTTCATTCGAAGGACCTTGAGTTGTGATGACCAATTCTGAGGGCCGAGGTCAATTTTGAGGACCTAAAGTTGTAGTGCCCAATTCTGAGGGACGAGGTCAATTTTGAGGACCTTGAGTTGTAGTGCGGGGAAGAGATCCTTAGGGAAATTTAAATTACTTTGGGGGTGCAGGTGAACTTGTGGTTCCGCTGGGGATTGTGTTATCTTGAGACTCCACTGGGGGATGTTTAGTTTTGAAGTTCCGGGTGGGTAATTGTAATAGACTTGGATGCGGGCACATGATTGGTTCTACTGTGGACTATGCTGAGGATAAGAGTGTAAGATTAATCATATTGGGGACTTTGAGATTGTGTAAGGGGATTAGTGCTCTAAAAATGGTTTTCTTGGGGAAAAATGATATTCCATATTTTTTAGGGATTTTTAGGAATTTCTAGGGGAATTTATGGAATTTTTTGAAAGAGACTACCAGTTGACAGGATTGAGATGACGCCAATCAACAATGGCATGGACTCCTAGGTATCATTGGGAAGAGAAAAAGGCGTGTGCCAATCGGTATGGTTCGGGGGTTCTGATCGGCAGGCCCCTTATCCATCTATAAAAAGGGGGAGTCCATCCCCATTTTTCACACCTTAAAGTGTTTGAATCTTTTTTCTTCAATATTTCAAATGGTTGGTTCTTCAAGTGAGGGATACATCACTAAGTGGATGGCCATTAATGACTGGGTTGACCTGGAGTGGTAGTCTAGGGTGCCTTTTGCATTGGGTAATGAGAATACTTATGATTTGTCCAAGCCTATAGTTGATGAGCGTATCCTACTACGCGAGCCTGTATACCACCATTTATCTGGGGTGAAGAACCGTTGTGGCTACCTAAGTACGTGAGTTTTGGTATTTTATTTAATTTTTCTATTTCTTCTTGGTTCTAATGACGTTTATTTTTCCTTATTCTTTTGCAGACTAACATAGCTGTTCTTAGGGGACGACGGGACTGGAGGATAATTTAAAAAAGCTCATTGTTGTGGTGCGTTGGATGGTTTTATATGTCGGTTTGGGTCATTTAGCGTAAGCTTTGGATGAGACACCGCATTTTACCACGGTGCTGCGTTCTCCGGGGGAGAGGAGGTGGGACACTACCTACACATTTCATCTTAGCTTTGGGGAGATGACTGTTACTCCCATAGATGTTCAATAACTGATGGGGGTTGATTGTGAGGGTTTCCAGATACTGGTGGATCGATCATTGAGGGTGACACTAGAAGTAGTGCAAGCGACATTGGGAGATGTGGTAGGATCGTGTTTGGGGATTCTATCTACATATCTTCTTTGAAGGAGGCTCTCCCGAGGAGGAGGGTGAACATGAGCAATGGGCAGTAGTGAGACCAATGACTCATCTATTTATTTTTCTTTTTATGGGTGGATTTTTGGTGGCGGCTAGTGTAGCCTTTGGTTCTTTCTTATTTGAGGACGATTTTGGACGTCCAACTGTATGACTGGGGGAGTCTGACCTTGGTGTCCCTTTATTCTTCTTTGAATGACTTTAGCCGGTGCTGCCGTCGTACTTTAATGGAAGCCAGATATATTTTGGAGGTAATTTTAGATTTATTTTCCTTTTTACGCATTTCCTTGCATTCTTATTTTGTTCCATTTTTGTTGATTCCTGTCTTTAGCAGACGTGATTCTATGAGGTGATTGGTCACAATGCAGGGTTGATATCCCTAAAGGATTAGGACTTAGGGGACTTTCAACGAATATTTCAGTGGTATAAGTCCAACCGACGGTCGAACTAGTCTTTATCTTTGGCATACGTACGAAGGTCTCTGAACTCCCTGACGAGAGACCAACTTATCTTTATCCTTTTCTGAGTTATCTTTTGGCATCTTCATTTCTTGAGTAGATACTAATTCTCTGTTTGGGATTTCAGGTGACCTTCTACCCTTGGGGGATGACTTTGCGGGATATTGGGGTGACGAGCCTACATGCACAGATGCGACGATTGATTGCGCATGAGTGTGGGTACGTCTAGTACCTAGGGGAAAGGGTGGTGAGGGATAGTTTAGAGGAGGAGGTGGTGGTCCCACTATTGTCACCCTCTATGTACATGAACCGGGTAACAGAGTTATCTGACGATGCCCAGGCAGCAACGATGATCAACGACCCCTATACCTTGCATACGGATATAGTGGGGAGTTATGATTATTTATATTTTTGATGAGCTAATTGATGTCTACTTGTATCTATGACGTGGAGAACCTGCCTCCACCCTCCATGGTTTCGGGTAGGGGTACTAGCATGCCGCTGGGATCGGCCCACAATGTAGGTGGTGGCACATCGGTGGTGGCGACAAAGGAGGCTCAGATCATTCAGGTTACTCCCTCTTCCTATAATTTTCGACTAAGTAGCGGGGAGTCACTGAGCATGATTCTCCTTCCCAATGCGTCGGTGTCGGGGTTAACGGGGCTTATGGATGAGGCCCTCTGGATTGAGGTATATCCTTTCTCTTTCTCTTGTCCTGTTGATTGTTCTTTTTTTCTTTACTTATTAATTTATCATTTGTCGTTGCTTATTTTCTTGTAGTATGTTCGGATGCCGACCAAGTGGCTGAGGGATATCAAGGACTGGATGGCCTCCATGTCTGATTATATCAAGAAGTATGCTCCTTACCGCTTTGTACTGTCTTCCACCTCGAATGAGGGTTCGAGTCACTACACCAAAATGTTAATTTTGTGACTGCCTTTTTGTGATTGCCAATAAGGGTGACAAACTAGTCACTCCCGGGAGCAGTCACAAAATTATTTGTGACTGCCATTAGGGGTGATAAAATTAATTGGTTAAAAAAAATTTGAGTCAATTAGTTTGTTACCGCTAATGGGAGTCACAAATGTTACCATATAATTAATTTGTGACTCCTATAAGCAATCACAAATTTATAACTGTCACAAGCCCTCAAAAGTTTATTAGTAGACGCAAGTTATGGTAGTGGAGGATCCACCACTCGTCTCCGGGAAAGCGCTTCCTCCGTGGGGGTTGAGGTCTTGAGAGGGACAATTGAGGGTTTGGGAGGGGTCTCGTTTGTATTTTTCTATTATTCCTTTCTCTTTGCAAAATGTAAGCATGTGAAGCAAAAAATATATAAAAATATGTATTTTATTTTATTTTTTGTCATTTTTCTTGATTTAGTGACTTACCCTCGAGGGTAAATTATGCAGACGATTGAGTAGTTCGAACGAGATTGGTTGTTCGTTTGAATAAGTTTTACTTTGATTTGAACGAGTTATGCATTTTCGTTCCAATGAAGTCTTGTTTTCATTCGAAAGAAGTCCTACTTTCGTTCAAATTTGTTCGAATGAGTCCTCAAAATTTATCCCACCCCTAAAATCATATTTTTTATATAAAGGGTTATTGGGATCATTTTTACATAGGAATTTTAACCAAAATAACTTTCCCATACATATCCAAAAGATTTCTAAAGCCCAGTTTTACAAAAATACTTTTGTTTTTCAATCCAAAGACCTTGGATGATTTGTTTATCATTTTATCAAACCCTAGAAGAACACATACCATGTTATACCCTTATGGAGTTTATTCTCAATTGCCGAAGAAAGGGATATAGTTTCTTGAGGCTCTGTTGACACCGAGGCAAGCAGAGCTTATTGTGGATCATTATTGGATCTACATTGCTACCTATTAATAACAATAAATGAAGACACAACTTCTTCAAATAGTGGAGTCTAAGTTTTTGCAAGAGTCTCTGCGTTGTTCTGTAATATCTAGTTATAACAGGAATGAATATAGGTTTTTTTAAAGGGATTTTTCTATACCTCCTGTTTTTGGTTTATGGTTTGTTTATTTTGATTTAGTTTCAATATCATGCTTGTCTAGGTTCACCTAATTAATCAAAATAAAATTTGGAATAAATTGAATTTGTCTTATGCGTCTGTGACCTAATATACAATTTGTGCATATGACCGTACCACTCTCATTTTTCAAATTAGTATAAGATGTTATTTATACAAGTCATTTAGATGAATCCTAATAGTTATACGGATAACTCGTACATTAGGCCACCATTGTTTGGCAACTCTAATTATGCTTAGCTCGAATAAGATCATTTCTCAAACTAATCGAGGAGCGCATTTGGCTGACTGTTGAAATGGGGGTGGACTCTTTCCACTGTGACTAATGACGATATAATTAGTCTCAATAAAGTCACAATTTGGACTGAAGATGACTTTAGATGAAGTAATTACATCTCTCGAGGCGTAAATGTAATTTTTGGTACTATCACACCCGACAAGTTTTATCGTATCATGACGCATACCGCATTTGAAGAATCTTGATATATCCTCCAGCTCATACGCGAGGGTCCCAATGATGTCAATGCTTCTAAGTTTAAAAACCTCACTACATAAATTGAGACTATAAGCATGATTAAATATGGAACTTTTGATGAATTTTATGCACGTTTATCTGATATTGTGAACTTTAGTTTTAATTTGTGTGAGTAAATTTTGAAAATGAGGGTTTATAAGAAAATTCTAAGGTCTTTCCCGTCTTGTTTTAGTGAAAAAGTTACCGTCCTTAACACTTTGTTAATTTTGGACAAGCTTAGGCTAGATGAGCTCGTAGGTGATGTTCAAACTTATGAATTAGACATGTTCCCGAAAACTAAAAAAAAAGGAATCGCTTTAAAAGCTCAATCAAAGAAAAAAGAGGAGGTTTCTTACTCTGATTTTAAATTCGATCTAGTTGATCTTACCCAGTTTGTTAAAAAATTCAAAAAGTTTCTCAAATTTCAAAAATCATTTTTTTTCCAAAATGGAAAATAAAAGTTTTGAGAAAGACAAATTTCAAAGTGGGCAAGAATATTTTTTTGAATGATTAGAGGAAAGCTATAGGTGAGTATCTTAATAAAGATGATTTAGAGAGATGTTATGAGTGTGAGGATAAAGGTAAAAAATCCTACGAGTGTTCCACTAGGCTTAAGAGACAAGGAAAAGGCAAAGCTTATTATAATGTCACTCTAAGCGATAGTCATGTTGAGTCAGTTAATTTCCAGAATGAATCACATCATGGACATAACTTCATCGCATTCATGGCTAATCACATTAAAAGTTCAAGTACGTATCACACCGATGAGAGCGTCTCTAAACATGATAACCTTGACAATTATTTGAAACATTCCAAAGAGTTTTAGGGTGATGATGAGAATTTGAGTGAGGGAGAACGTGACCTCCAACAAGTCTACTCCGAACTTTACACCGAGTCATTAAAAACCAAAAATAAAAATAAAAATTTAGATTTTAGGGTGTTTTCTTTAGAGTGGGAGTTAAAGGTTTTAAGAGAGAGTGAGACCTCTGTTAGAATCTCTTTATATTATCAACTAGTTTTGGTGGGTAGGTAAAAGAATAACTTGACCAACAAAGTAGCAAGTCTTACCAGAGATCTTTTAGCATCATTGGAGACTAATAAGAAATTTGAGGCCTATATTTCCCAACTCTAGAAAGATCTCAAATGTGCCCAGGAGGTCAATGTAACTTTATAGGATACATCTAAGAAGGTTGGAAAAATATTCCTACGACCAGCATTAGATTTTAAAGAGAGGCAAGGGATAGGTTAGAAGGTACAAGCACTTCCAATATCTCACCCAAACCGATTCCCAATTTTATGATGGATCATATGGTCCTAGACCAAACCCACGAAGGAAAACTCATCCTAGACATTTTAACCAAGGTAGACCCAAATAAATCTATGCTTGTACCCATTGCAAACTAAAAGGTCACCTTAGGGAGCTTTGCAATAATCTAGGAAGGGTCTCTCATACAATGTGCCCACACACCACTACAGAGTTTTTTCTCTTCTTGGAGAGAAATTTAAGTTTCTAGTCACTACTTATAAATCTATTTTGAAAATTTTCAAAGGATGTATACTCCTTTTGAGAACACTTCCAACACTATGATTAGTGCCAATAATGATAAAGGCAACCAAAAGGATACCACCTCTTAGGTACGTAAAAGTGATGAAAAAACCCTTGATGTTCATATTTCCCTTAAGGTTCAAGATACTTCTTAATTGTGTTTTGATAGTGGGTGTTGTAAGCACATGACCGGTGACATGTCACATTTTATGAACCTTGTGGATCGCAAGGAAGGAAAAGTTACCTTTGGAGATGAAAGTAGGTCAAGCTTATTAAGATGAGGTTATATGGACATATACGGCTTTCCTAAGCTAGAGAATGTGTTGTATGTTAAAGGATTGAAAGAGAAATTAATAACCATAAGCCAACTTTACAATGCTAACTTTGCGATAAAATTTGATCGATTGGAGTGTAACGTTTATGATCAATCCGGTGAACTTTTACTATAAGTTGTGAGGACTACTGACAATTTCTACGGTATCATTCCTAAGACCTCTTTAGTGTGTAATATTGCTAAGGTCTCCACCATAAACCTTTGTCATCAATGATTAGGTCATGCTAATTTAAGAGATCGTAAAATATTAGTCTAGAAAGACCTAGTTCATGGTTTACTACCACTTGGAAAACCAACTTCCTTGGCTTGTTGTCCTTCCCAATAAGGGAAACAAATCAAGAGTCCTCATAAGAAGGTGAATACCATTACAACCTCTTGTGTTTTAGAGTTGATACACATGGATCTTATGGGTCCCACGCGTATGGAGAGAATTAGGGGTAAGAAGTATATCTTGGTGATGGTTGATGACTTTTCGATGTAATCTATCGTTGGATTTCTAAGAGAAAAGTCTAATGGTTCTGATTTTTTAACAACAAAGTGTCGTGTCAATATAATCATTATGATGTCACTACAAATCATATTCATAGTGGTAGTGGCACTGAATTTAATGATGACAGAGTTGATGGATTTTGTGATGAGGTTATCATTAAACATGAGATTTTGATTTTTCATACTCCCTAGCAAAATAGGATTGTTGAGAGGAAGAATCGAATAATTTAAGAGATGTCTAGATCCATTCTTCATTGTAGGAACGTGCCTAGATATTTTTTGGTAGAGATGGTTAACACTGCATGCCACATGGTCAATAGGGTTTATCTTCGTCCACACACATTTCACATTCCATATCATTTGTGGGTAGGGAGAAAACTCAACCTATCATATTTTTAAGTTTTAGGGAGTCCTTTCAATAAAGACAACACTTACAAAAGTTCGACTTTAGAGGCGATGCGGAAATATTTTTAGGGTATTCATTATCTAGTAGAGCCTCTACGGTGTTTAACCTTAAAATATCTAAATTCACGGAATCGATAAACGTCACAATTAGAGGTGATGTGCAGGATATATTTATTGATCTTGGCCTTGCGTGTCAGAACAATTCACCCTCTAGTGATGATATCATTGTTCCCCACACGACCACAGTGGTACCCTTTCTTAACTTAGAGGATCCACCATATTTGGTTTGTAAGAGTCATGACTATTAGTGATCCTACACTAGGTGTCCCGACTCATGCTCAACTAGAGAAGGTGGTTAGCTAATTTTTCTACACTTCCACAGTAGAGCCCAAGAATGTGAAGGAATCACTCAAGGATGAGCATTGGATAAGTTATATGCAGGATGAGTTACTTTAATTTTGGAAGAACGATGTCAGAGAATTAGACCCCCAACATATAAAGACTAATGTGATTAATACCAAATGGGTGTGCAAGAACAGGATGGATGATAATGGTACCATTGGTTGCAATAAGTCTAGGTTGGTCACTCAAGGTTACACATATATTGTGGGTCTAAACTTTGAGGAGACATTCTCTCCTATTTTTAGGCTTGAGTCTGTCCATAAGGACAATATTTTTAATTGAGTTCGTTGTATGTTTATTTGACTTATTCTCGGAACAAAACACGTTTGAGTCATAGGTAGATTTGTATTGTCACAATCCCATACAGAATATCGCACATTGAATTTTATTGAAGACATTACGTCAAATCTTTAAAGATTTATCATGTTGATTTTATGGTGCATATTTCGTCTTCAAATCAAAATTACATTCCGAGATCACTCAGGTATGAATGAGTAATTTTAATGGAACTCGGAATTTATATTAAAATTGATTAAGGATGTTATTTTATTAAAGAAAATTTTCAATTTTTTTAAAGAGTTGTAAAAGGATTACACTTTGTTTTATTCGGAGATAAGGATGGATGAGAGTTGTATAAAATGCAAACTCTACTGTTTCTAGTTCAAACGACATTAACTATCGCTCAAACGAGATATGCATGTCGTTTGAACAACATGTCAATCTCGTTCGAGCGACAAACTATCTAATTTGAACGATGCGCCACCTCAAGAAAATTATTTAAGGCATGTTTTCCTCGGAATTTCATAAGTGTGCAATTCGAAAAAATAGTATACGACTAGAACGTATTCTGCACATTTTTTCTAAGGTTTTCTAAGTTTAAAAACATCCTTAGAGTTTCAAAGATCCGAGCTTTCATTATCATATGCAATAGTGATCTTTGTTTGTAACTTATTGGAGTCTATTATACACTTTAAAGAACATTGTTGGGTTTTGCGGAGAAGAAGCGAATGAGGTCGTGTTCTAATTCTGTAAAATTTCCAAGCTACATCGGTGGACACCGAGGAATTCATTGAGGCGACTGCTGTGGACATGTATCATGGAAGGATTCGCTTATGTACTATGTAGGAGTGGTTTAAGATCATAAGAGCGTCAAGACTTGTGGAGATCGAGTCATTGAGTAAGACTTGTGTTTGTTCCTTGTAATTCCACATCATAGCGATTGTCTGGCTTGACCATTCGAGTTTTTTTACCTTTGTGGTTTCGTCATACATCCGACATAGTGAGCATTCTTTTCTCTACTTTACTTGCTTTAATCACTAGATGTATGTTTAGGATTAGTAAAAAAAAATTGGTTAAGTTAAAATTGGTTCACAACTTGGTGCGGTTTAAAAACTGGAAAATGAGTGTTTCAAAAAGAAAGTTGGTTTTTTTTCATCCTTAAAACACGTTCAAAAGAAAAAGGGGCCTACAAATTTGTATCATAGATAGAAACATATTTTTATTATGTTGATCCCATGTGTTTTTCAGGATGAATTTTGGAGGTTTTGAAAGTTTTTGTGCTCCTATTTTTAATGGCACAAATTATGCTTATTGGAAGATGCGAATGAGAAGTGCTTTGAAATCAATTAATGAGCGTGTGTGGTTAGTAGTATAAAATGGTTGGATTCCACTGGTTACACGCGAGGGTGGGGCCACTACACTAAAACCCGTTGAGTCAAGGACCAAAGCCAAACATAGACTTTAACTTTACAACTCTAAGGGTTTGAACGCTATATCCTCACATGTCACACCGAAAGAGTATAATAAAATAATGACTTGAGAAACTTCAAAATAGGCATGCGATACACTTGCACTTACTCATGGGGGAACTATAACGGTTAGGGCGTCTAAGCTACAAAACCTTACTACACAGTTTGAGACAATTAAGATGTGAGAAAGTGACTCGTTTAATGAGTTTTACGCTTGGTTGTCCAACATTGCAACTCGTCATTTGACTTAGGAGAAAATATACCCTGCAATCGTGTGATAAAGAAAATTTTGAGAACTTTGATGAGTAGGTTTGATGCAAAATTGATCGTTTTAAACTCCTTGGGTATGCTTGAATCGACGAAACTTGAGGAGATTGTAGGTGACCTACAAAGTTATGAACTCGGTATGTTTACCTCCAATCAAGTGACAAAGAAAGATAAGGGCATTGCTTTGAAATCCCGAAAGGAGGAGACTAAAGTTTCAAATGATGATTATGATTCTGATTTCGAGGATGTCACCTTGTTGGCAAAGAAGTTCAAAAAATTTCTTAAGTTTCAAAAGCAATCGAAAGATGCCAAAGGATTTGAGAAATTAAAGAACAACAAGGTAGATTCCACCCTTAAGGATAAGAGTGAGAAATTTAATAGGGTTGAGTCAGATTGGTGTTTTGGGTGTGAGGGGTATGGCCATAAAGTTTCAGAGTGTCCCACTAGATTTAAGAAAGAGGGCAAGGAACCGATAGCTTATAACGCCTCTTTAAGTGATAGTGATCCAGAAGAGGGAGAGAGTTCCCCCAATGAGAGCAAGTGTGTTGCTTTTTTATCATGTAATGTGAGCGAAGACGATAAATCTTCCCATGAAGATAATCATGTGCACGACACTTCCGAGACCGTTGAATACCTAGTGAGTGAGGGTAAAGAGAGTGAGGAAGAGGAGGTTGATGTGAAAGATTTGCCAGTTGCCATTAATGAGTTGTATATCAAGGCGGTAAAGGTGAAAAAGGCAAATTCTAAATTGCAAGATAGGTTAAATGAGTGTGCCGTAGAAAATAACGATGTTTTGATTGAGGATCATAGGGCATGGGAATCAAATCTTAGGGAGAAGCTAGAGTACATTGAGAAAAAGAGAGATATCCTACGTGATTTGATGGAGGATTTGAAAAAAGAGGTGTTAGAGTTTGAGGGGTCTAGGAATGTTCTTGAGTTTAGGATTTGTGAGTTAGGGGAGAAATTAAAAGACTCGAGTATGGTTAAGTTTGACTTGGAAGCTAGGTCGAAAACTTTGGATAGGATATTATGAACAATCCAAGTAAAAGGTGATAGGTGTGGTATGGGCTATAATGATAGAGTTGTTACCATTCCAAAAGACAATACCAACAATGTGAGAGAACCAACTAGGAACGTGAAGAGAGGTAAAATTTTTGGTAATCATTCCCATCGTCTTTACACTTGCACACATTGCGGTAGGAAAGGTCACCTTAGACGCTTTTTCTATGACCTTAGGAATTCTCCTAGGAAGGTAAGGAATAAAGTCATTTCGGTTTCCAAAACCCCAATGCATACTATCACACCTACTTGTGTCAGGAAATCGAACTTAGAAGCTTTATGACTTAAACTTCATGGTTCTCATTTGGTTTCACTTGATTCTTCCCATGATAAATCTAAAAGATGATTGTGTTTCCATGTTTGTCATACACTAGTCATTGCATCATGCATTATATCTTGCTAGTGTTATGACATGTATCTCTTTTGTATTATATTTTTCTCTTTTATTGAGTTTTATTTGAAAAATACAAAAATATTTTTAGTTTTAATTTTTTTTTGAGAAAAATTCAAAAAGATTTTATTTTCGGGTCAAAAATATTTTTAGAAAAAAAAAAGATTTTCGGTTTGTTTTTTTATTTTTAGTTTACATGTTTGATGTGGCACATTGGTGTGCTTGGACCCCATACTTTCATTATCCATCTGACTAGAACATTTGGTCATAATTATTGATGCTTAGAATGATCTTAACCATTGTATTTTGAGGTTGTTTCGATGTTGCTATGCTTTTTGATTCGACTTTGTATATATGCCATCTTTGCACACATGCACGAGTTTATATGAATGTTTGACTTCTCTTATATATTTGAGTTTGGTGAGACGTTCTTATCTCAATTTTGTCATCTATGCATACGTAGACTTAAGGAGGAGGTGTGCATGCAAGCGTCGTTTACCGTGAGGATTAAATTAAAAAATGATAAGTGTTCACGAGAAAGGGTTGTGATAGTGCAAAATTGACTCGTCTTGAAAGTCACCGTTGAAAAGAGCCCAAAAGAACATCAAGGCAATAAAAAAAACATATGCCAAAAATTTGGGCCAATAGGATTTTCTCTAAGTTGAGAATGATAGAAACCTCAAAATACCTTAATATATATATATATATATATATATATATATATATATATATATATATATATATATATATATATATATATGAGGGAGTTTGGTTGGAGCAAATTTAAACGGGTTTGCACCATGAATCCTAACGTTGAAAAATTGTGTCATGACGCTATTATTTGTAGAATTGTAAAAATTCTGAATTTGTGTGCATGATGTTTGGTTAGTTCATTAAGCTCACACTTTAAATGTCACATATGGCTCAGATAAAGTTTCATGATTTATAGCTATCAATTAGTGCTTCTTAATCATTTCGATGTGTCGAAATTGTGATTCATTTATTGTAGTACACGCCTATTCATTCCATGTTCATGTTTGAGCACATCAGTAATATGTTAGCATGTAACTCATTTTGTTTTATTTGATTTATTTTCTGTTTTGCTACTGTTTTGCAGTTTCTTCTCTTTCCAGTAAACATGTCTAGGATTTTTTTTCAATGGACGAAACTTCATAATATTTAGAACTGGAACTGAGTTTTTGGTTATTCTCGTTCAAACGATCTATTGATGTCGCACGAAGTCTTCAAGCGATAAGCATATGTAGTTTGAACGACAAGGCTGTGTTGTTCGAGCGACAGATTGGAGATTTTCTTTCTCTCGTTTCTGCTATTTTTTTACTATGGTTCAGATGGTTATTTCTTCTGGTACTACTCGGTATGTTTCGTCAGTATGCAGTTTTCACTGATTATGTTATTATGTTGCATTGTGTTTGTTTAATCACATCTATTCTGATTTCGCTGATTTCTCACATGTGATTATTGTTTGCTAGCTACGGATTTGACATATTTTTATCATTATTAGCTGGTTACTTCATGTTTATCTAGATCCGCTTCATTCTCATGCTAGATATATTTTTCTTTTCATCGGATTGCCTATTTGAGATAAAAAGGGGGAGAGATGCATATGATGTAGGGGGAGATTTTGTTTGTTGAGCACATAGAATTTGTTGCATTATAAATTGAGATCATATGATTTCATGCTTATATGTTGGTATTAATTAGTTTGCACAAATTGGTATCATATACTGATATCCTGATTTAGATGTTGTTTACAAATTGGTATCAGTATTTTTGCTCACATGTTTTATATTATTTGTTCCTCCATACTTCACTGGGTATCTGTCGATTTTATGTGTCTAAGTATGCTTAAGAGATTCGAGATTTCAAGACTACATCACATTTAGACAGTTCATGCTTGTCGGGCCATCATTTACTCGTCTTTTTCTATAATTTTTGATTTTGGGTTTATGGGATGGGATTTAGGCGTCATACGACTTGACAGCCCAACTTGTGCATTTCATGTTGGTTTTTCCTCAGAATAGTCAAAGGAGGATATTTGTAAGGACAAAATTTCCAATTGACACAGTTGTATGTTTATTTGACTTATCCCTGCAACAAAACACGTTTGACTCATAGGTAGATTTGTATTGTCACGATCCCACACATACTATGTTGTATTGAAGTTTATTGAAGATGTTACGACAAAGCTATAAAGATTTATCATGCCAGTTTTATGGTGCATATTTCATCTTGAAATCACAATTGCATTCTGAGATCACTCAGGTATGAATGCGTAATTTTAATGGAACTCAAAATTTATTTTAAAATTGTTTAAGGATGTTATATTATTAATGAAATGTTTTAAAATATTTTTAAGGATTTTTAAAAGGATTACACTTCGTTTTATTCAGAGATAAGGATGTATTAAAGTTGTATGAAACGCAAACTCTATTGTTTCTGGTTCAAACGACATTAACTGTCCGTCAAGCAAGATATGCATATCCTTCGAACGACATGTCAATCTCGTTCGAGCGACATGCTATCTCATTCGAATGATGCGCCACCTCAAGAAAATTATTTAAGGCGTGTTTTACTCATAATTTCATAAGTATGCAATCTGAAAAAATAGTATAAGTCCAGAACGCATTATGCACATGTTTTCTAAGGTTTTCTAAGTTCAAAAACATCCTTAGAATTTCAAAGATCTGAGCTTTCATTATCATATGCAATAGTGATCTTTTTCTGCACCTTGTTGGAGTTTGTTCTACACTTTGAAGAACATTGTTGGGTTTTGTGGAGAAGAAGCGAAGGAGTTCGTGTTCCAATTTTTTAGAGTTTCCAAGCTACATCGGTAGACACCGAGGCATTCATGGAGGCGACTGCTGTGGACAGGTATTGCGAAAGGATTCACGTGGGCACTAGATTCGAGGATCTTAGGGAGTCTTTGGGTATTTGTTGCATTGATTGAGTTCGGGTACTAATTTTAGTTTAATGTGATTTTTATGTTGCTATCATTGGTCCCTGCGATTGTATTATGTTTATATCTTTAAAAATCCAAAATGATTTTCTTTTCTTTTAGCCAAATTTCAAAAATATTTTTTTTTTATGAAAATTTGTCAAATTCAATAATATTTTTTATTTTATTTTACATGGTATATGGATAAGAATTTTAGATGTTCGAATTATAACTTCATTTCATTAATTCTTTTGACTTAATCATCGTGTTCTTTAACTTGGGTACATTTTTGTTGTGTGATTAAAAATGCATGTTTAGGATTGCGTTGTTCTTTGTTGATTACTTCATTTATACAAGACTCATTAAATCACCTTTATTGCACACATGCACGAACTTTTGTATATTGTACTTGTTTGTCATATGTCGAATATGATGTTCTTATCTCAATTGTGCTTATTAATGAACGAAATATGATAGGAACTAATTTTGCATATAAAACCATTGCCCAAATTTTTTTTACTGGAAAATTAGTTTATGATTAAACAATTTAAAGGAGCTACGAAAGAAGCAGTCTTCTTTACGTTAACGACCACAATTAGCAAGAGCCTAAATGATAATTTTTGCACATAAAAAAGGAAGTGTCAAGGTCATTTTTTTTGTTTGGTTTCATTGATGCTTTATTCCTATGAGAAATATGGTTCCTTTAAAAAATTTGAGAGTTTATGCTTAAAATGTGAGATTTTGAGGGTGTATAAGTTGAAGATCAATGGGTTTGCACAATAAATTCCTTCAAAAATATTAAATAGTTTGGCGTCAATTTTATTTTCTTCAATATTTTTCACTAAAGGTTGAATTGAGTTCTTTCTTTAGGAGTGTCTCTTTGACTTTGTGCACCATCACTACGCGTGCTTATGTTGACTTTCTCGTTTATTGATTTCACACCTATTCATTCCATTTCCATGATTAGGGTATTTTCGTGTTATTCCATGGTGTGCATTCTTTGTACTTATATTTATATGTTTATACCCAAAAATTAAAAAAAATATTCAAAGATTGTTGGCTAGTTTGTTGATGTTTCATTGCATATTCTTTATTGATTATTCTTTGTGATGATATTTCAAATTTGGATTCTCGTGATACTAACTTTTTTGGATTAGCTTCTAACCCTTTGTCTATTACGGACAAAAAGGGGTAGACATATTGTTGGAAATTTTTTATGTTTTCTTAAACTCTTTTTGTGTTTTCTGTAAACTCCATATGTCACGATATTTCCTTTGCTATATGTATGTAGGTATTTTTCACCTTGATGATTTTATGGATTAGACGATGAAGATTTTTAGTTGAAGACAATATCACAATTGTCTTTTTCTTTTTGAATTAGGGAGGAACATTAGTTGAACTAGTCTTAGGGGTTATTTTTTGTTTTTTTGGTTTTTTACTGGAGTAGCGAGAAGGGGAGATTTGTAAGAACAAGATTTATAATTGTTGATCTCTTTTTTAAGTTTGACATATTTCGTTACACCTTCACTATCATATACATTACTAAGAGCTTTAAGTAAAGACAAGATAGTGATCGGATGCAACAATCGAAGACGGAAAGAGTTGAGATTGTCATTCAATCATCAAACAAGGTATATGATTTTGATTATGTGAAAATATTTTACTGATTATTAAAAAAATTTAGGGCTTATTTTAAAATAATTTTCAAAGAAAAATAATTTATTACTTTTAAGTCATTCGAATGACTTTAACTCTTCGTTCGAACGAGATTGAAAGTTTGTTCAAATGATATTCTTCTATTATTAGCACAAATGTCATTCGAAGGTCGTTCGAAGCTGGTTCGAACGAGATTTTTTGTTCATTCGAACGAATATTATTTTTGGTCGAACGAGTTATGAATTTTAATTCGTACGAAGTTCTGTTTTCATTCGAACGAGTCCTTAAAATTTGTACCGTCTAAAAATTGTGTTTTCTATATAAAGGCGATTTAAGATCAGTTTTACATAGAACGTTTGGCAAAAATCATTTTTTCATACATATCTAAAAGGTCTTTAAGCCCTAGTTTTACAAAAATACCTTTTTTTTCAAGACAAACCACTTGGATGATTTTTTGAGCATTTTATTAAACCATAGAAGAACACATATTATGTTCATACCCCTGTGGAGTTGATTCTCCATTGTTGAAGATGTGAATATAATTTTTTATGGCTGATCGACGGATGCCGAGGCAAGTGGAGATTATTATGGAACGTTGCTGAATCTGCAATGTCGTCTATTAATAACAAGAAAGGAAGACACAACTGCTTCACTTAATGCAGTTTGAGTTTGTATAAGCTTGTCCGTGTCATTCTGTAATACCTAATTGTAACAATGATGAATATAGATTTTTCCCAAACGGAATTTTTCTCATCTCGTGTTTTCTTATTTGTGGTTTATTTGTTTCAATTTAGTTTCAATATCTTTGATGTCTAGATTCACCTAATTAATCAACATAAAAATTGGACTAGATAGAATTTGGCTTGTGTGTGTGACCTAATTTATGATTTATACATATAATCGAACCACTCTCATTTTTCAGCATCTATTTGAAATAGGAGTAGCATAAGTGCATTCGATTGCTCCTCCCTCCCCCCCTCATTCTTAATTTATTTTTATCTTTTTTTATTGAACCTTAAAATCTATTTTTTGCGCAAAATTGGATTTAAACTCATCTCATTTATAATTCACTAATTCACAATGAACCATTCAATGGAAGCTTTGGGCCTGGGTTGACCAGGGCTACAACCTAGGGAAAAAATATTTATTATCTCTGGTCAGAAACCCAACCCAAATGCCATATGCAGCCCACCCTAATACTCAAAATCCAACCCAGTAACTGATTAAGTTTTTAAAAAAATGAGAATAAAAAATCAAGTCTCCTACGCTGTTATGCATTCAAGGAATCAAAGACCCAAAGGAGAAAACCTCTTGCCATTTATGGGCTTGATAAAACCTTTTTGCACCCTTTTTTCGCACCCAATTTGCACCCTCTGCATCCTTTCCGTAACCCCCTCTCTGCTCTGGCTCTGTCTAGCCTCCCACTCTAGCTCCCTCTCCCTCTCCGTTGTTTCTTTTCGAGAAGTCGACAACATCCGATGGTGACTCCTTCACGGCTTCTAGTGTCTCGCCTTTTCTCCTATCTCCTATCTTATCTATTATTTTTTTCTTCAAAGCTTCTCTATCTAATTATCTCATTTAAATATGTCATTTTTTTAATTACTTCTTTAAAACGTATTTAAATACAAACTAGTGGATTGTGTTTGTGGCTCCATTTTTTTGTTTGTTTATTAAATATTCTTTAAAGTGGGGTTGAAATTATAAAATAATTATTAGTTATTGATTATTTCATTTAGGTATTTAATTTTTCATGAAATATTGAAAATGTGGGTGATGATGCTAAGAATCAGCACCACCAGATAAGGTGTTTCCAAGCTCAATATAAGAATAACAATGGAAGCACATTTATATAAAGAGATAAGAGAATGAGATGAGGATAAGAGGAATCAACACCGGAATATAAGTGGTTCAGCCAATCTGGCCTACGTCCACTGTGAGTGTGTGAGTAATATCACTGAATGAAGGCACTAATGGCCATGGATACAATCTCTCAAGTTTTCGCTCTCTATTGTAGATTTAGACAAAGCTTCAGCTAGGGTTTAATAACTGGGATCCTTTTGCAAGGTAGGGGATGATCCCTATATATAGTGCCTAGGGGGTGTAATGTACCCCCCATGCATGTAATGAGCATGTGTGTGGTAGCCTCACAAATGTGGGAGTGCCATCTTTCACTGCCACATGTAAGGAATGATGATAAATATTCTCCCCACATGTGGAGAATAATCTTGTTACAACTGATTTGTGCCCATGTGTCCTTATCCAAATGTCAACAGATGCTCGGCCGCCATACTGGTGGATGACCTCGGCCTTGGAGAGGCCGAGCTGTAAAAGCTTGATGCCCGTTCAATCCGAGATGTGTCATAGGGAGTCTCGGCCTGATCTCAGCCGAGACATTATGCTGGGGTCGGCCCCAGCCGAGGTTGAACTGATTCCATGAAGATCACCAAGGCTTCTTGTCACCTCGGCCCAAGCCGAGGTTGGTCTGGTTCCATGTTGAGGGCTAAGGCTTCTTGTCACCTCGGCCTACACTCAGCCGAGGTTGCCATACCCATGTGTACGATAGTGCTATTGATGCCTGTGATGCGCGTAGTGTCCCTTGGAAATGTAGGTGATAGTGTCGGCCTGGGCCGACCCTGGTCCGACCGAGGGATGATATCGTGGGCCCATGGCTTATCTAGGGTCGATCAATATCTCGACCATCATCTCGGCCGAGGTTGGTGTCTCTAGGCCGAGGTTATACTTGGGGCATATCAGTGGGCTTATCCCTTTTAGTTTTATTCTCAATTTATGAATATGATTTTGTAAAACTTGGTTAGATACGAAGCGACACAAAATTAATTCAAAATTAACACGATATGTCGTGTTCGTGCCAAGTTCATGCCGACTTTTTTTACACGAAGTCGTGTCGTGTCAAAGTTGCGACTCGTGATAGTCGTTTTAGCATGTCTTGTCATGTTAATAGTTTTTTTATTCGGATTATCGTGCCTATTTATGTATAATGTAGTGTGAAATTTAAGAAATCGTATTATTTGTGTCGTGTCGTGTCGTGTTCTATTTGAGTCGCGCTTGTATCATTTTAAAAAATACAAATTCCTGCCATGTCGTGCCTTGTTCAAAAAACCCTTATCATGTCGTATATAACCGAAACATGACCCAAAAATTCGAGTTGCCAACCCTACCTTATGCTCCTTTATGAAAAATTATTACCTTAATATTTTAATAAACACTTTTTATTTCAATTATTTGTTAGGATAAAAATTGATTGTTTTTCACTTTTGCATTCAAATCGCCTAATTGGGATTGTTTATTGCTTAAAGTATTTCACTAAACACAATTGTATAAGGATTGAATTTATTTATTAAAATGTTGTTATGTTCTAATGTGTATGCATGATTGTGATTATTATTTGGCAGGGGATTTATTTAATCTTATTTAATGAATTTGATTCATTAAAGACTCGTTGGGTAAAATTTCAATTTTTTTTTTTATGATCAATGTATGTAAATATTTAAAGACTAAGGGGAACAATTTCGTTATAAGCTCTTTAATTAATTATGAAAGAATTTTACTATTTAACTAAGTTTAATCATGCTCTTTTTTTTAAACTAGTTTTTTTATGAACTTTGATTTGTTATTAGTTCATCCCTTTGAAAAGTTTTGGCTTCGTCTTTGAATCCATTTACATAATAAAATAATTTACAATCAAAGGGAGCCTAAATTTTTGAATTTATTCAGATTTTTCAAAATTTCGATGATATCTTTTTAAATTCTTGTGTTTTGCAGGTTGCCACGCGGCAAAGGTATGGGTGACGTTGACCTAGGTATAGGGCGGGTGATAAACGGGAATTGGGGGAAGGGGTCTCCTTTGGCAAAGAAGATTCCAACTGTCTGGGTGTGACTTGGCGTTGTCAGCCCACCTACTAATTATGCCAGAAGGCCACGAGAAGGACATGCCATTGGTGAGCTGCTCAACGTGGGTTCCACTGCGCAAGCCTCCCGAATGATTGGAGCCATCAGCTAGCGGAACCCTGATTAGCTGTAAATATATACTCATAATTTCTAAAGGTGGAAGTGAAATAGTTTTGTGAGATGCTTGAGTTACAGAAGAGTAAAATATAAACACAACATGTGTTTTTGTACATGAAAGGCTCAATAAACATACCGAACACCTGGCAGTTCTCATGCAGAATAGAGACAGGCCACTCAAAATCTGTAACAGTGGCTTACGGAAATGTCCACTGAGCTGTATTGTCAAACAGGAAGACCTTCACATCACAGATGGTGACTGATACAAGTTTGGTTCCCTTCAATTCGACCACTTATTTAGATACTCGCATATTTCCGGATAAGGTATTCAATTTTAAAATTGAACTGAAACACGCTTATATTGATGATACATAATGAATTCAGCTCATTTACTTTTCAATTCATGTTTTAGGAGGACATTTTGTTTCGATTATAGCTCTTAACAGTACACAATTGTCATGAGTCTCACATAAATTACAAAATATGTTTTTAGTGTCACAAAAATAACTGTAAAATTGTCGGCTATCGAACTAACGTGTTAATAGGGTTATATCAGATTTATAAAAAATATTGTCCTGTTTTTCAACGAAAAAACAATAAATCATATTTAGCTTAATTGCCTCTATGAGGAACACTTTCAATGTCTCTGCTATAAGACAAGATTGACTAGATGAAAGAAAAAGGAGTCATAAAGTTAGATCACTGCAAATTAAAGTAAAATATACAGCCGTTAAGAACTTAATTAAATTATAAAGTAAAGGCACTAAAAAGGAGAAAAAACTAGTTTTGAAAATGCTAGATAATTTAAATTGCAAGGTAAAAAAAATAAATAATAACATTAGAAGGGTTGAAAGGTTTGAGTGCAATTGAAGGTATTAAGTCGTTTTGGTTAGTCAGAAGTTAACTAGTATAGATTATGATATAAAATCAAATTTCAAGAGTATTCTTCTTAATTCAACAATTGAATAAAAAAAGGCTTGAATAACATAATGAATAAGGAGTTATGTTTTTGTTGTTAGAGAGCTGATTGCAAAAATGAATGTAAAAAACTCTCTCTCTCTCTCTCTCTCTCTCTCTCTCTCTCTCTCTCTCTATATATATATATATATATATATATATATATATATATATATATATATATGTTTTTGTTCTTAGAGAGCTGCTTGCAAAAATGAATGTAAAAATATTCTCTCTCTCTCTCTCCCCCCCTCGGTTGGATTAAGGGTCACCCCGCACGATATATAACCAAAGGACGGGGAACACCAGAGTGACTCTAGTTTGTGTGTTAAACACTCAAGGTGTCAAAAGCACAATATTTGAGCAACAAAGAAAAGATTATGTCATATACTACACCAAAGCCGGGCTAATGATCACAGACTTTATCCCTGACCAGGAAGGGTGGGTCGCTAATTTTGTCCGTGTCCAAATCGGGCGTGACCAATTCTGGTGGTCACGGCCCAAATCCCTGGCCCAAAAACTGGTCACGGATCCCTCATAGTGAGAGATTTGGTCACGGCCCAAATACGTGACGACATCATGATTAAAGACCAGCTGGTCACGGACTTCCACCGTGACCAGTTCTCTGTGCCATGCATATTTGTCACGACTTAAGACCGTGATCAGTTCTCTGTGCCATTCATATTTGTCACGGCTAAAGGCCGTGACCAAACTTATTGTATATATAATATTGTCACGGCTTAAGACCAAGACCATTCTTGTTGTGCATAAAATATTGTCATGGCATTGGGTCGTGACTATACTTACTGTGTATAAAATATTGTCACGGCTTTATGCCATGACCAGTTTTAATAATAATAATAAAAAAAATCCTCGAATCAAGAGGCTAATTTGTCAGTTACTGCAAGTGCTCCTTGGGTGACCTCGAGGAGGTCCTGTACTCTCAAATCGGGGGTCCCGTGCTCTCAAATTGAGGGGTCCCGTGACCACGCGATCATGGGACCCGTGTATGCATTCTAAATTACGGGTCGTGCTCTCAAACTGGTGGTCCCGAGGCCATGCGTCCAGCTCGTGCAGGCTACGTTGCTCCCGTGCGAGGTGTTGGACCCGCTCATGGGTCCGTTTGTGGGGTGCTAGAGGGTTTCGCCCCCCGACGGAACCTTTTCAAGTCTAAGTGAGGGTGTTCTCTGTTATGGGTCGTGCTCTCAAATCAGGGGTCTCGTGGCCACGCGTTCGGCTAGTGCGGGCTACATTGGTCCGTGCGAGGTGTTGGCACAGCTCACGGGGCTGTTTGGGGGGCGCTAAGGGGTTTCGCCCCCTCCCCCCCGACGACACCTTTTAAAGTCTAAGTGTGGATATTCTCTATTATGGGTCGTGCACTCAAACCGGGGGTCCCGTGGGCACGTGGTCGGCTCATGCGGGCTACGTTGGTCCCATACGAGGTATTGACACAGCTCACAGGGACATTTGGGGGGAGCTAAGGGGTTTCCCCCCTCCCCCCCCCCCCCCCCCCCCCCCCCCGACGGCACCTTTTCAAGCCTAAGTGTGGATATTCTCTGTTATGGGCCGTGCTCTCAAACCGGGGGTCCCGTGGCCACGCGATCAGCTCGTGCGGGCTACGTTGGTCTCGTTCAAGGTGTTGACGCCGCTAACGGAGCCAATTGGGGGGCGCTAAAGGGTTTCTCCTCCCCCCCGACGGAACCTTTTCAAGCCTAAGTGTGTATATTCTCTGTTATGGGTCGTGCTCTCAAATCAGGGGTCCCGTGGCAACGCGGTCGGCTCATACGGGCTATGTTGGTCCCGTACGAGGTGTTGACGCCGCCCACGGGGCCGTTTGGGGGGGGCATTAAGGGGTTTCGCCCCCGCAACGGCACATTTTCAAGCCTAAGTGTGGATATTCTCTTTTATGAGTCGTGCTCTCAAATCGGGGGTCCCGTGGCCACGTGATCGGCTTGTGCGGGCTACGTTGGTCCTCTACGAGATGTTGTTGCCGCTCACGGGGCCGTTTGGGGGGCGTTAAGGTTTCTCCCCCCGACGGAACCGTTTCAAGGCTAAGTGTGGATATTCTCTCTTATTGGTCGTGCTCTCAAACCGGGGGTTTCGTGGCCACGCGGTTGACTCGTGCGGGCTACGTTGGTCTCGTACGAGGTGTTGGAACCACTCACGGGGTCATTTGGGGGGCACTAAGGGGTTTCCCCCACCGACGGTACCTTTTCAAACCTAAGTGTGGATATTCTCTATTATGGGTCATGCTCTCAAATCGAGGGTCCCGTGGCCACGCGGTCGGCTCGTGCTGGTTGCATTGGTCCCGTGCGAGGTGTTGGCGCTACTCATGGGGCCATATGGGGGGTGTTAAGGGGTTTCACCCCCCTGGCGGCACTTTTTCAAGCCTAAGTGTGGATATTATCTATTATGGATCGTGCTCTCAAACCGGGGGTCTTGTGGCGGCGCGGTCGGCTCGTATGGGCTACGTTGGTCCCGTGCGAGGTGTTGAAGCCACTCACGGGGCCGTTTGGTGGGCGCTAAGTGGTTTCACCCCCTGACGGCACCGTTTCAAGCCTAAGTGTGGATATTCTCTGTTATGGGTCATACTCGATAACCGGGGGTCCCATGGCAATGCCGTCGGCTCGTGCGGGCTAGGTTGGTCCCGTGAGAGGTGTTAGCGCCCATCACTGGACCGTTTGGGTGGCACTTAGGGGTTTCGCCCCCCCCCCCCCCCGACGGCACCTTTTCAAGCCTAAGTGTGGATATTCTCTGTTATGGGCCATGCTCTCAAACTGGGGGTTCCGTGGCCACGCGATTGACTCGTGTAGGCTACGTTGGTCCCATGCGAGGTATTGGCATCGCCCACGAGGCCGTTTGGGGGGCGCTACGGGGTTTCGCTCCCCGACGACACCTTTTCAAGCCTAAGTGTGGATATTCTTCGTGCTCTCAAACCGGGGGTCCTGTGACCATGCGATCAGATCCTACTAGCTACGTTGGACCCGTTCGCGGTGATCGCTCCCATAAAAGGGTCGTTTGGGGGGAGTTAAGGGGTTTCCCCTCTAACGAAACATTTTCAAGCCTAAGTCTAGATTTTCTCAAATTATCATCATATTCCACTCAATAAAATCGAAGTCAGCATTTCAAGGTGAGCGGTAATGTTTGTAAGGGTGCACGAACTCCACCTTGAAATTAATCCCTTACAAATATTATCTCTCACTCTACTCAACAAAATCGAACTCCAGCATCTAAAATCAATAATGGAAACACTTGCTATAGTTGTAAAAAGTGAGGGATTCACTCGTGGGAGACTACATGGCTTCGCTAGTCCAAAGACTACCCAGACAAAACTCCAAAGATTGTTCAGAGCACGGTTCTAGTGTTCCCGTGCCATGACTGTTCAGATTTTCTTACAAAACATGCCTTTTGAGGGTGAAAACCAAGAGCATCTCTCAAACGGCCTTGTGAGAGGTGCAAACACCTCTTACGGGATTAATTTAACTCGCAGGAACCAACCGTGTGATCACGGGACCCCTGTTTCTAGAAAAGGATGATAATTTGAGAAAATACACACTTATGCTTCAAAACGTTCCATTAGAGGTTGAAAACCCTTAGTGGCCCCTTTAGGGGAGCGATCACCGCACACGGAACAAATGTAACTCGCAGGAACTGATCACGTGGTCACAGGACCCACAGTTTGAGAATA
This sequence comes from Sambucus nigra, assembly GCA_949130495.1. Classification (NCBI taxonomy): domain Eukaryota; kingdom Viridiplantae; phylum Streptophyta; class Magnoliopsida; order Dipsacales; family Adoxaceae; genus Sambucus; species Sambucus nigra. The sequence continues at coordinate 184,362,449 of OX422209.1, read as the reverse complement.
TGACGATAATTTGAAAAAATTCAGACTTAGGCTTGAAAATGCGCCACTAGAGGGGAAACCCCTGAACTCCCACCCTATAACCCTTATAGAAGTTTGAACACCTTGCACGGGATCAACGTAATTCGCAAGAACTGCCCGCGTGGTCAAGGGACCCCCGATTTGAGAATATGACAATAATTTAAAAATATTTAGAATTATGTTTAAAAATATGCCGTTAGAGGGAAAAAACCCAAAGCATTATCCCGTACTCCTTCTAACATACTATCCAACAACAGGCCAACAACCAATAATTATCCAACAACCATACCAAACAATACCAATAATTATCCTGTACTCCTTCTAACATACTATCCAACAACAAGCCAACAACCAATAATTATCCAATAGCCGTACCAAATAAAACCAATAATTATCCCGTACTCCTTCTAACATACTATCCAACAACAAGCCAATAATCAATATTTATCCAACATCCCAAACCAAACAAAACCAATAATTATCCCATACATCTAAAATATTTAAAAGATAATGCATATCAATTATATAACTACTTCAGTTAAAGTAAATAGTATAGGATTCTTGCGATCCAACAAGGCCATTAAATAAAGTCTTCTGAATGTGTGACTGGACCAAATTATCCAATCACAAACTCAAATGACTATATTCTCAAGCCGAGTGTCTTGTGAAAGTATCTAAATATTCGACTGAGCATAACATATTATCGAAAGTTAACTTACATAAATCATATTAAACATTCGTAAAAGTAACTAAACATTCATACATCAAATTAAATCCCCAATACAATGTCAATACCAAATAGGATACAAATTGACAAGGTTAACATAATATTTTGATACTCAATCTTCCTCTAAATCAACTAAAAGATCTTTCAAATTAGGATTATCATCAACAGCTGACTGGAACTCTTTTGGAGCCTTCAGTGCATCCACTTCAGTAGTCATACCCTTTGGTGCATGCACAACAATAGACCAATTGCCGTCGTTTATGCACTTGGAGTAGAATACCTTCTTTACGTTCTGAAAGGCGCAATTAAAAGTCTCGTCGACTATGCGATCTTTAATCTTTAGCTTTGATAAATCTACCATAATAAGTTGGGAGTTAGGATCAACTTTGCAAGAATTCGTAGTATCCTCCACCTTTACCCAATCACAATAGAATACAGTTTTCGTGAAATGTAAGTAATCAAGTTCTAGGATTTGTTGAACTATCCCATAATAGGTTAGCACTGTATTCTTTGGATTTTTATCGCTTTTGCTAGCGATACAGGTGGTCAAGGTAGAAATTGATATTCCACTATTTTGCGTCAAAAGTTTTTCCTCATATGGATATGAAATGAAATCAAAACCATTGGTGCATAATTTCTTAAACTCTTTCACACGAAAATTAGGGCCTTTTGCTAGGCGTGCAAGGCTAGAAGAGACATCACCTCTTTTTAAAAGCTGCATTTATTAATGAATTTGTATTAAGGTTTTTTTTATCACACACGAATAAATAACCGCACACATAATATGTGAAGTTTACCTCTTTTGATACCCATGCCCTAAAATCAGTTATCGTATAAATTCTCTTTTTATTTTGAGCAATTTCATTATTGTACTTCCTACGGGTAAATTGTAGAGTTTAGATCATAAAATATAAAATAAATATAATCAAAGAAGAAGATTCAATAGATACTCACTCTCTCTATTCTTCGACTTCATCTTGCGATTCGAAGACATAACGAGTTGCTTTCTTGTATTGTATATTTGTGAGTTTCACCTCTTTAGGGTTCCCAAATGGCACTTCATCCTCAAAATCATCAGGTTTCTCAATCACTCCTCCTCTACGAGGATTGAACCATATCACCTCTTGTTCTGGCATATATTCCCTAGCGTATAACGATGATTCCACAGTTACGTATTCTTCATCAATTGACCCTTTAATATACCGTGTATTCTTTACGTAATCTTCAAAAGTTTTCATCAAGCGCTCAAAAGGATACATTAAACGATACCTAACAGGACCACATAATAAATCTTCATCGCATAAATTCATAAGCAAGTGGATGCTGATATCGAAGAATGATGCAGGAGAATATTTCTCTAATACACAAACTGCCTCGGCTAAAGTTGATTTTGTAGCTCTAATTTTCCTTCTATTTACCACTTTTACACAAACTAGGGTAAAACACAAAATCATTTGCAAAATTTCCCGAGGGAAATCTTTGTGTTCAGAGAAGTAATGCCGAAATAATAGAGGGATTAATTGGATGATTACATGCCAGTCATGAGACTTGCACTATTTTAAGTCATTTTCTTGGTAGTCAACGACCCTACGTAAATTACCATAATAATCAGTTGGAGTCTTAAAGTTGAAAAATGTTTCTAAGAGGATCTTCTTCTCACTAGTAGTCAAAGAGAAAGTAGACGGAGGGGTAGAAATTCTTCCTATTGTAGGTTCATTTTTTAACCAAAGTTTCTTCTTTAGCTTCATATCCTGTAGATCTCGAGGGGGGGGGGGGGGCGTTCTCCATCTTTGTAATGAATCCACCCAGATATGTTCCTATCAGATGTTCTGCAACATTCTTCTCTGTGTGCATCACATCAATTACATGCCTTACATGATGATCTTTGCAATATGGAAAATCAAAAAATATTGATCGCCTGGACCATGGTTTTGCTTTAGTAGTGTCGTTAGGATATCAACTTGCTTTATGCTTTAGGTTTATAAACTTGGGGTGTTTGCCTACGTACTTATTCCTTACAGTTGCAGCCGTCTCTTTATCCTCGATCTGCTGACCATAAAGCCGAGAAGGTTGCATCTAGAGCTCGTGACCAATAGGATAAAAGTTAGACTTGTCATTCCTGAAAGGGTGACTTGTCGGCAGAAATCTACGATGACCCGTGTAACTCATTTTACTACTATGTTGTTGACAAATGGATTCAGTTTCCTTCCCACATATGGGACATCCATAATAACCATGAACATTACAACCGGATAAGGTCTCATAAGCACCACATCACCATTGCTTTAAGTGTGAACTCTTCACCCTTGTGAAAGTCGAACCACAACTATTTAAGCTCTTCGATTAATGGGGCTAAGAATATATCAATATCATCACCCGGAGCCTTCGTCCCGGGTATCAATGAAGATAATAATTTGAACTCCTTTCTCATGCATAGTGTCAGAGGGAGACTTAATGGCGCCATTAGAACTGGCCAATAACTTTGACTAGTACTTAAATTACCGAAAGGGTTAAACACATCAGTTGAGATTGCAAGACGAATGTAACGTGATTCTTTTGTAAATTTATGGTGTCGTGCAAATTTAAATTTTCTAGATGAGTGAATCAACCAGATGACGCATCATATTCCCACCCACCTCGCATCGAGCATACCATGTCATGGACTCCGCTATCCACGGTACACTAAAAAATCATTTTAACCGTGGCCCAAGTGCAAAATACTTCAAAACCTTTTGTGGGACTAGCGAGCCCTTTTGATATTTTACAGGTTTGTCATTTACCTTCTCACAAACGACATATCCAGGCTCGCTGCATACTGGACATTCATCATTCTCTCCATGTTTGTTGCGATACAATATGCAATCATACTTGCATGAATGAATAGATTTGTATTTCAATCCCAAACCCTTCAAGCTCTTCTTCATTGTAGGATAATTATCTGGTAACGTGTTCTCCTTTGAGAGAATTTCTTTAAACGACTTAATAATTCCGGTTACGCTATTCCCAGACAAGCCAAATTGATCTTCAAGTTAGGCAAACCAATCATTGCATATAATACCGATTGATCTTCATAACAATCTTTATTCAACGGTTTAGCCGCATCGACTTTCAACCATATATATTCTCGATCTCCTGGTAGTTTAGTATCAAATTGTTCATTGTGCGCATTATATATCTCCATAGGTTGGTGGTCTTGGTTATGGTGGACTCCGTATGCATCGTCAATTAGGTTGGTCAATGGACGATGTGTTGGTGAATCATTTACCACTTCCAGTCGTTGGTGTTCTGTTACATGGTCGGTTATCGATAGTTTTTTGGGAACATAAGGTACATGTTTTTCACCATGGTATGTCCACTTGTTATAATCTTGACAAATTCCCCACATTATTAAATGTAGCTCAACATCTTCTAAAGATTTATATTTTCTGTTTGTACAATGAGTGCACAGACATGGAATCTTCTCACTTTTAAGGTTCTTAAAAGCGCATTTAATAAATTCTTGAATGCCTTTAACATAACTATAAGCTATTCGGTCAGTCCCCACCATCCACTCTTTGTATTGTGGAAAATACATTTAATAATATTCAAATTGCAGTCCAATGTTAACATGCTAAAATAAATATCATGTTGCATAAACATCAAGTTGCACAATAAAGCACTAATATAGTATCAAAGCAAAGGACTAATATCGTCAACAACGCACCAATCAATCAAACTATGCAAGAACCTAAATACACGAACATGCCAATCAACGACACTATAAAACCACTTAAACTCAAGTTAAATAAATTTATCTACTGATATTATTACAACATAAGAAAAATGTTAGTACATCTTCATTAAGCGATAAACTATCCAAGTGGTAACAAAGTCTACAAAAATTTTCAAAAAATTCCCTTCTACTCTCTTTACGTGCGCTGGAACAGTTTCACAACCCTCATATACTGTATCAACCACGATATAACACTCACCCTCATACAAAGGTCGATTATGTACTAAAGTTCCTACGACAGTGGACATGAGCGTGCAGATCCCAACGATAGATTTACCGCTCATGTTCTTTATACAGTATTTCTCACCATAGTCACCATGGGTTATTTATGATGATCCAAGACCTGTGCCATGTTAAGGCACTGAGAAAAGGAATGTTGAAGGAGGAACTAGAATGTGTGTGTGTGTGTGTGGGGGGGGGGGGGTAATGGAGAATAAGGAAAATCTTGAGTAATCCCTGGCATCTATGGAAGGAAATCGGGATGCATTGGGGGCCGAAGGGGCATACGATCGGTTATAAGGGACACAATCTCTGCAAGTTTATCGTTCACACATCCCAATTCATTTAGAAACCCCATTATTTCCCCTTCAGTCCTAGATTGACGATCATTGATAGACGCAAAATGCTTATTAACAGAAGAAAGCTCATCCATGAGAGGTGCAGTGTGTTTGAATCTTATTTTTTACATATGCGGCCCCAAACCTCTCATCCTCTATCTGTGGTCCTTCCCAAAGGTTTATACGATGGCATCATTGTCAATATCCTCTATCGGGCTTGAATTTGACTGACTACTGATAGAATCTATTGATTATAGAGTCTTGGACAAGTAAGGAGGGAATTTATTATCTTTGTCCCATCTAGCATGCACATATAAGTTAGCCCTATTCGGTGTCTTTCCTTCATCCAGGCTATCTTTCGTAACGGTCGTCCACTCGCTTTTTAAATCTTCATAAGATTTCGAGCCAAGCCGATGGACATCAATTTTTTTGGCCCTATTTTGCTTATTTTTCTCCTATTGCAACATTTTGGAGTCCTTCGCCTCATTCTCTAAAAAATAATTCCATTGAGAGATTGGCATCTCAATGGTCGAAGGGACTTTGTCTTTGAGCACCAAAATGTCGGAGCTTGATGCTTCCTTAGGGAAATATTTCTGCTTAAGGTTTCTCCGATATGTTCAGAGTTGTTCAGCAACCCGAGAAAGCATCTTATTTTTTAAGTTTGAGGAAAATGAAAACTATTTGCTGAGTTGCTCGTAGATGTCATCTTTAATAGCTTGATCTGCGAGGTTCCAATTATCAGCTCCTCCCACTCCCACATTCATTTTTTCCAAGGATAAACATTGGGCTTTAGACTGTTAAACGTGATTCTTATCCCTCGTGGGGTTATTTCCAAACAGAGAGAACCCAATGGGCTTCTTTTCAATCGACCCGACAGTTTCAGGAGCGTTGGGCATGTTTGTTGGATTAGTGGGAGGAGTACGTTTCCTACTGCAACTCGGAGTAGGGGAGTGAACAGTTGGTGGAGTTGAGTATTGCTCACCAATTGGTGATGAGAATTCGCCTTGTGGTCATTGGTTGTTGTTGGTTGGAGCGTTGGTTCCATTACTTCCCGATATTATCTACAAAAATAATAAAAGTTAAATGTGTATCTATAATAATATGCATAATTTCAAAGTTAATAACAAAATGTGTTTTTTGACCATATATTATAATCTACTTGTTCATGGTAAGACTTTAACAAAAGTTCAATGTGTCTGATCTCCATCCATTATGGATTTGTGTTTAAAAACCTATGAATTTTTTGACGTGGTCAAATAGGAGGAAGCGTATCTATAATGGATGCATATATATCGGTGGCATGAACTTGAAATATCATCCTCTTCAGCCTATTGTCAAGATCGATTTTGACGTGCATATGTCGTGAGACATCACAGTCTTTGTCAATGCTCTTTGTACGTCATTCTATCCATAATGGGTGAATTTTTTTTTTGGCCTTCTCTAGAAGCGTAAGCAAGGTCACTTCTTTATCGGGGATTATGTACGCGATATATATATACTACAGCTTCATCTCAACATTGTGGCAGGGAAAATAGAATACGATCGATCAAGTACTCTTACTGGAAATGAACTCAACGATTTAGAAGGTAGTTAAATTGTTCGATCTTCCTATTCCTATACCAATAAAATGGAGTATCCACTTTATGAGGATCATTAATGAAAGATGTACGAGTGCAGACCAATTTCTCATTTTTCCTGAGAATAATGAACGAGGGTGTGAATATGATTCCTATAAATAATGGCTCTAATGAATCATTAACTAGTTATTGTGTACGAGGGCGTGGATATGATTCCTATAAATAATGGATCTAATGAATCATGAACCGTTAATTTATTATGTTTTGAATACCTACTTTTGTGATTTAACCCAACAATCCCTAAAATTAACCCTTATGTTTTGTATTTTTTTAATGATCCGGTATTTTTTTAATAGGGAGGTATTTTTTTATATTTCAGCCCCAAACTTAAACCAATAATATCCAAAAAATTAAAAATTTTCCTAGTTTGAAGATTAAACCAACAATATCCATTAAATTAAAATTCTCCCTAGTTTGAAACTTAAACGAACATTAATCATATATATGTATTTTTTTCTAGAATACAGGCACAATATACAATGATAATTTATCCACACTTACGTGCACAATACACACACGTATACACACATAAAAAAATACACACACATATATACATACACACACATAAATACACACACACAATGAAATAACTAGCAAGGGTTCAGAAATACACACACACAATGAAATAATTAATAAGGGTTTGAGATTAAAATACACACACGTATATACACACACATATATAAATACAAATACGTACACACACAAAATTACAAACACGTATACATACACACACACACACACACACACATACATACCCACAGAAATACATGCACACAGTGAAATAAATAACAATGAAATAACTAGGGTTTGGATTGCCTTTGAGATTAATAGAATGAGAGAGCTTGAAATAACTAGGGTTTAAGTTTAGGGAAATGAAATCACTGGAGAGAGGGAGGGAAATAATCGAAGAGAGGGAGGGAAAAGTGTTTAGAAGTTTTTGAGGGAAATGAAAACATGTTCTGTGTTTTTAGGTATAAAGACCATGGTCACGGCTTAGGGTCGTGACCCCATGATGTGACCCCTTAATTTTTAACACGTCAGTGTGGAAACAAGAACATGGTCACTGTCAAAAGCCGTGACTCAATCCTCATAATGGTCACGGTCCTAACCTGTGACTATAGTGGTGTGTATTTGGTCCCCTGGTCATGATCATAAGCCGTGATCCCATCCATTACCACACTTGGCGGAAAGCTTGGTGCCATAATGGTCACGGCTGGGTCATGGTTGTTAGCCATGACCCATAAGAGTCACGCTTAAAGGTCGTGACCACCTACAAGTCGATCCATGACCACACTGGGCCTTGAAATTGGTCACGCTCATTTTGCATGTAGTCACGACTTTGGGTTGTGACCCACCGGTCACATCTCTTGGCCGTAACCCCATTTCTGTGACCATTTTTAGTTTTTGGTGCAGAGATAGACATGATATCTAATAAGCTCTTTCAAAAAAATCTCAAGAAAGTTTAACTCGTAGAAAAATGGTGGGCAATTCGCTGAAGTGAATCTGAGTTTCAATAAAGCGAACCAGGTTGTGCCCTTATCTAACTAAAACTTCATGAAACGACTTACTAATAATGCGACCAACGAAGTAAAGCTCTGTTGAAGCAAAGGTTAGACATGTTGAATAGAACTTGGTTGCACTACGAATAATATTTTTCCTAGTTATACGTATTTTTGCAAAATTCAAACTTTACTTGTTTCCAACCTATGAACCAAGTAAATTCTAAATACAAAAATATGCAAGTTTAAACATATGTTTTATATAAGAAATATATATTAAATAATGTAGTTACTGATTTAACAAACTTCAAAGTTAAATTTATAAGATTTTTTAATTTAGAAAGGTTATTTAACAAAGATGTGAATCTAAGTCTTGTAGTCAATATACCTTTAACCTAAGTGGTTAAATTGGGAGAATATATTAATGAGTGAAACATGAGTTTGATCAAGATTTCAGGAGACCCATTTCACAAGACTAAAAATGTGTTTTGGTCACGAAATTATAGAGAACCAAAAGACCGCGATACAATGAGTACATATATGCTCTCAATATCTCCCTTTGTTGAGTTTTGAAACAAAACACATAAAAAGAAAATGGATTAAGAATATCACTTAATATGCTATTTGCCCCAATAAAGCCTTATATGATATATATATTACATTCATTTTTAAGAGAACCAAGACACTCATTTAACTCTTAATTTGTTGTATCTATTTTACAATAAAACATTAACAAACTTATTGAAATACCAATGTATAAAAAAAGACAAGAAAAATATGAGTAATAAGATGTATTATGCGAATAGAGTTATGTATTAAGCACCAAATTACTAAAATAAATCCCCCTTAGTTATTCAATTTCTTTCGATAAATATGTTATCAACCTCTTCATCTTACTCATCAAATATATCTCCTCCTTTGGTTTACCTACAAGATCTGCAAATGTATCTTGATCTAAACAATATATTTATTCTTTGAATTTAGTTTTTTTCTTACTTTCTAAGACATGATCGATCGAAATTCTTATGGTATTAATGTTTTTAATTGTCACTTCCACACAAAAGGATAATAAGATGATGACGAAGAAAGAGCCACATTATGTTCGTGATAGTTCATATTAGGAATACGGTAGAAGATTATGAGGTGCATCTTCGTGATAGTTCATATTGGTAATACATTAGAAGATTACAATGTACATCGACACCATGTTCTCGATTAATATCCATCAAATAGTGTTTGGTCATAGACGATATCAAACTAGAGAGATCTTAAACTTAATCCCTATTTTTTTCCTTATACGTTTTTACATTTTGGGTAATATTTTTCATAGTATGATTTATATGTATTATCGACAATTCCCAGGGCACCCTCTCCAATAACTCTCTCTCTCTCTAGAATATTACACCTAATACAGACCTCTCGAATTACATCTCCAAATGTCAAATGAGTGACAAATGCATAATCAACACATATAAAGTTTCTTGAAGACGATATATAAATGAGAAACCTAAATACATGCTCCAACCCTAGTTAAGTAAAAATGAAATATATAACTAGGGATATGTAGAGTTAAAATATACTAAATAAGGTAAAGTAAGAGGGTAGTGTACCATGAAAACCATGATGAACCTAAAAAATGGTAATTTCTAGTAATTGGATATCCACATATTGTTTTAGGGGGTAACGACATAGTTTGGGTTTAGGATAATGGATACTTAAACAAAGGTGAAAAAGTTTTGCAATGCTCTCTAAAATGATTAATTTCATAAATAAGTCAAAGTGAGCATAGTTCATAAATCCAATCCAATATTTTTAAAAAATTAATGACCTAGATCATGAGATAGAAGGATAAAAAGGAAAAATATCATTGATGGGAGGCATCTATAAACATGTGCTATAAAAGAAATGACTATTGGCATGCATGAATTAGGGGTGAAGTAAAACATTTTCCAAACAAGAAAAGGAGGTAAATATTAGACTACTCCTTGGTTGGGTAAATTTCTTATGATCCAATTGAGAAATATGAAAGGATTATGCGGTAGATAGCATGGGAAATTTCTTCCACTAATCGGTCGAAAACCCTTCTAAAGATGAGTGGGTTTAGATTAATAATATCCGAACGAATGGTTTATGATTGGGGTGCCATAAGTACCCATTGATGATCATACATGAATTTTTCATGACACATAGTCAATTGAACCAGACATTAACATTTCAGAGAAAGGCGGGAAAAATAGTTTCTAGATATTATGCTCACTATAAATGACCTCAACATCCAACTCATGTATGGTCCCAATTATTTATTGATCAATGACTAAAAGACCGTAATTGAGAATCTTTGCCTGACGCGCGTTAAATATTGTACCCTTTTACTAAACCATATAGATCAAATACTAAGTATTTTTGTAATTAACATAAGGATGTTATATAAGCCACTAGGGAGTTAAGAATATACATGTATTTTACTCTCTACAATTGATCATGACAAAGAGAGTTGTAATATTGCCCAATATTTAATAACCAATCCTTCCCTCCATTCCCTCGTGATCATGAGTCATACAAACTCCAAACCATGTATAAATAGTTTTGTGTATTTAATTATGAAATGTGGTAGTGGTACTGGAGTCTATGAATATCTTGAAATGGAGAGGCATGTCTCACAATTATAGATGGCATTTATAAAAAAATAATATCATAAATCTTGCAAATGAAAAAATGATCTTTTTTTTATAATGACTATGATTTTTATTATAAAACACTATTAGTGCTTGAATGCATCACCTTTTTATATGTAAGAAACTTTATAAGATTAAAAAGGAGAAGGGACCTCTTGAGAGTGATGATTCTTTGAGAGGGGAGAGTAATCAATTTAATAAATATGAGAGAGAAGCAGGGAGATAACATCTTTATGCTTTTGTGGATTTTTGTGCAGCATAACAATGTTATCTTATGTCATATCCTTGAGTGTGTAGGTGAGGTTCTATTTATAGGAAAACTTTAGGGCTAATGTGTCATTGATCACCTCTCGAAAATCCTTACTCAAAATACCTTCAAATATTTTATCCGTTATAATTGTTTATCATTGTTAGACCATTATTTCATTTTTTGTGGTGTGATACCTGGTGACAAAAAAGTGTTTTTTTGGCCCGCAACCAAAAAGGTGTTTTTTTTACTTTTTACTATGAATATGTTGGGCACAAAATTCAGTAATGATTAACCTTGTTGTGCAAGTGTGAAATATTTTGATTGATTCTAAGGGTCACTCGTTACTGTGACTTTTGTGATATTCTTCTCGTAACCCATTAAGTTGCTCGCTTTTTTATGTGTCATTATTTTTGTGAGTAATATCTGTGGTTACTCACTTTCTTATGATTTAGTTGGTTACCGACACTAATATTCTTTCTTTCTCAATTAATTGAGATGGTTGAGCCATGGCTTGCTAAAAAAATCTCAGTCTCCTGACCAAAACTCTTAAAATGTCTTAATACTGCCTGGTTGCTTGATCCCTACTTGTTCCAGTAAGGACTCCTGTTAAGTTATTGTGAAAATAAATATAATTAATATGTCAATGATGGGTTATTCATGAATCTCTCTCTGTATACTGAGAGGTTGCTCATACACTCATTTTTTTTTTATTAATGAAGGGTTGCTAATGCATACATCTAAAGTAATTGAGGTCATATACCCCTATGAAATAATTAACATGTTAATGAGGGATCACCCATTCATTATTCAAGAATCTCTCATGCATCCTTATAAAGTAACAGAGGAGTTGCTCATATACCCCTCTACACTATCCCCCTCATACATAAGTCTCTTGTTTGTTTTAAAAAGATGAAGTTGTCCAAGAAACATCAAAAAGTATTTCAGTGGATATTTGTTTTTATTACATCTGTGGGATATTAAATGCTTCGGCATGCTTAAATTTGTATAACATGCTTATCCATGGGATGAACTACCACATGTCGTGTTGGGGAAGGTCACATTTATTAGTTAATGATTACCCTTATTTTGAATTGGTGGAGCCTTTTTATATTCCATGATCCTAAAAACTCCATAAAATTTAAAAACATTTTTCCTCATCCCTTCATCATTCTTATACCGAAATTTTCTCATTTAATTGTATTCTAGCATTTTATGTCCAAACAACTTCTTTTCGCTTAAAAGCTCCTAGTCTTTCAATGTATTCTTTAAGCTTTTCCATTTATTCTTCCACTACCACTACTATGACCACCATCTTGATAGAAACTATGCCTATGTAAGTTTTTTCATATGTGGTATCTTTTGTAGCTCCACTTGTTCTGCCATTGTGATGGTTATTTCCACAAATGTCACCACCGTTAAAGGTGGCATTGGTCCATCTGACCACCGGGGTGGGAGAAATAATTATATTGTTACTAACAAGTCATAATAGAAATACTTGGAACAACAATTGACTATATATTTCAATGCTTATAGGTGTGTCACTTTCTTTAGGGAAAAATATCATTTTACATCATCGCTCGAGGATTTTTTTTTTTAGAGTCGGTTGCCTTAAGGAGAGAGAGGTCCTCTATGGGAGTTTTAGATCCGAGAGACTCAAGTGACACCCAAATGATGATCCGAGATAGCATCCTGAGGGTAAGATTGGATATGAGTGACTTTCCCTTCTCCAGCATAAACTTTGATATTTCTGGTGGAGCCCCTGAGGAATGTGAGTCATGGGTGAACTATATGTGTCTGTGGATTAATTTCATCAAATGATAAATCTTCTTAGATTATATATAACTATTAGGAGTTTAAAAAGTTGAACCATCAGAAAAGGTCGAGTTCCCTTAATGCTTTGGTTTCTCAATGGAGTGTAAACACTTATACTTTTGTGACTGGTTGGGGGGTCACCATTACCTTAGAGAATATTTATGAGATAACTTGCATGCTAGTTTTGGGAATTTATATATTTTTTTATGGATATGGGATGCTAAATAAAGCTCGATATATGAGTAACTTGATAAATCAATGACTGAGTGCATCCATCATGTAAGTCTTACTCAAACAGGAATGAGCAAGCACACTTTCGCCAAATAAAAAATATATTGGTTTAGGTACTTTAAGCTTCTATCCAAGGAAGAATCTCACACTAAAACACCCTGTAACTTGGATGGACAAGGTTTTAATGCAACTGGTTAGTTGACTACTTTTGTAACTTTATTATCAATATTTTTATTCCCTAGAAAACTGAATTATTCGCCCCGTGAGCTTATCTTTCATTTAGTTATTTGCCTTGCTTGAGGAAAGAAAGTTACTTTGACTTCTCTATACTTAGTAACATTGTATAAATGGTTGGACCAAGAACATATTATCATGGAGAGATCATGCGGGCATTGTGATGTGGTCAATTTTCTAACATGTTCATCTTGATTGAATTTTTATTCGAGAAATATCCAAATTAGGCTCCTGAGCCCTACTCATTGTAAAGAAATACTACTTGTAATGCCAAATGGAATAGGACATCTACAAAGAGCCTCCTAACCCTTTTTTATATGGTATCAAAGAATTTTGTTTTTTCCCATATCAAAAAAAGATAGGAGGTACTTTTTCCTGTATCCTTTTCCCCTATTCAATAAGGGTTTGTTCATCCTTTTAACTCAAAGAATGTGAAGAACACTCCCTTTTATTACTATGATAGAACTCATCATTCCCCATTTTCCATCCTTAACTAAGTTGGGTGAAAGTGTGGATTTTAATCATCCTAAGAAGGAAAGGAGGAAACTATTTATGATCACGTATAACATAGTTCATATGTAAACTAAGTTAGATAAGGCATACTCGTAAAAAGACATGGCATTATAACTAAGTTAGAAAACACCCTTTGGAATTTGTAACTCGCATTATTATAAATCCTCTTTATAAGGAAACCATTTCTTTAATGCATCCTGGAGTGGATGTGAAGCAAGTGAAGTCTAAGACTAAGAGTAAGAAGTAGTGTGTTTAGTGTGATGAATTTAGTGTGTTTAACTACCTTATAAATCCTCTTTATAAGGAAACCATTTGCCCTTTGTTTTTCTTATGTATGATGAATTTAGTGTGTTTAGGTTCAATTACCTTTCCTTTAATCCTTCACACGCCTCCTATATATATGCATTCCCCTAGATAGAAAATGAGTGAAATGCAACAACATGATCAGGGCATTCTCAAAAGTCTGAAGGCTAAAGTAGAAATGTGGAGTATGGGAGAAAGTCTTAGTGGTAGTATAAGGTAGTTACTGGGTGAATTCAACGCGGATGGGAGTCATCAATGATAGTGGGACTGAGTAATGGAGGTAGTTAGAGAAATGTATGCCTTTTTTACCTATCGTCGGACAAGGTGCAAATTATTAACCAAAAATTTGAGGGGTTTATAATTGGCAAAGTTTCCTCTTTATATGTTTATGTGGTATTATTGTAGCAATATCTCCTTGGAAGATAGGTCTACTGTATAAGTATGAAATGGGGGGATAGTGGTGTTGAGGTCTGTAAGTTTGGTTTCTTAGATGTTAGGGTACCATTAGATCTTGGTGTTCACACCCGATGAAGAGTAGGCTTCTTTCATCACCACATTAGGACTGTACTGTTATTGGGTGCTGCCGTTGAGATTAAAGAACATTGGAGAAACTTATCAGAGACTTGTAACCAATATGTTCAAGTAGTAGTTAGGAGATAAAATATATGTATATATAGATGACGTGCATGTAAAGGGAAGAAGGATGTAGAATCACCTGGCAGACATAACCAATAATTTTGAAGTCCTTCAATATTACAGAATGAGACTAAACAAATCTAAGTAATACTTTGGGGTACGGTCGAGGAAGTTCCTCGGATATCTAGTTAGCCAAAGGGGAATCAAGGCAAACCATGACCAGATAGAAGCAATAAGAAAGTTTTAAATTTTAAACATAGTGCGTGAAAGGCAGAAGTTGATTGGTTGCTCATCGCAATTAATAAATTTGTATTATGGTCTTCGAAGAATTGCTTACCTTTATTCCACGTAATGAGGAGAGAAAATAATGAAATATGGAATGATGAATAGACCTAGGCACTTGATGAAATGAAGAATTACTACTGAGTATTCCTGACATTGAGGGCCCCTTCTACGTGAACTTGGCAATGCCCGATAATGCAGTTATCTCAGCTCTATTTTGTGAGAAGAATGAGTGCCATTCCCTCATCTATTATGTGAGAAAAATATTTCTCTACATGAGAAGAAATACATGATGTTATATAACCTTATGTACGCTCTAGTGATAGAATCTCACAAGTTAAAGCATTAATTCGAGGCGTACACGATCATCATCATATCATCCTTCCCTCTGAAAGTAGTACTCTGGAAGGCCTAATTATATGGACAAGTGTCAAAGTGGTCTATGGAATTAGGAAGGTTAGACATCAAAATCAAAATAGAACATCAATCAAGGAGCAGGACTTGGATGATTTCTCCGTTGAATTATCAAGAGATCAAGATTTGATTGGGAAGAGTGAACAAAATGCTTAGTAACCGCTTGAAGAATGGGAATAATAAATACTTTATATTGATGGAGCCTCCAATTACATGGGGTCAAGAGTGGGGATAATGCTAGTATCCCCATAAAAAAACTGTCCTCGAGCAGGCAATATGCTTGGGATTTGGGGCCTCTAATAACGAAGTGGAGTATAAAGACTTAATAGATGTATTGAAGAAGTCACTATCCCTCAATGAATATCACTTTGACATTTGTTAAGACTCAAGGATAATATTAAATCAGATACCAGGATACTATATTCCTAGGGACGATCTCATTATTGCCTACCTTGAAAACTCCAATCACTTGGTCCAAAAATTAAGGCACATACAAGTTCAACATTTCCCAAAAAGGAACTGTAACCATGTGGATGCCTTAACCATATTCACTTCACTTGAAAAAGGAAATTTAAATCAAACGGAATACCTTGGTTAGCCAAGAATTGATAAGGAAAACTTATCTGAACAAGTTCTATCTATCTATAGGGCATCAAGTTGAATGGATCTGGTAATCGGGTACTTAAAAGAGGATGTTCTACCTAACAACAAGAAAGAGGCACATAAAATCCTTAAAAAGTCTACTTGGTCCCATATGGAAGCAGATAAAAAGCTCTATCGACACTCTTTATCTGGACTATAAATATAATGTATTCACCTGAATGATGTTGATCATACCTATATAAGCTTTATGAGAGGATATATGGAAGCCATACCGGGGGAAGATTAATGGAGTTCAGAGTTATGAAAGAAGGATAGTGGTGGACATATATGTAGAAAAATGCAATAACTTACATTTAAAAGTGAAAAAACTAACATCTCTTCTTACCTTTGGTGCTTTAGCTTGCTAGTGACATCAAGTCCCTCACGAGCCCATGGTCTTTCATATAATGGGTATTGTACATCGTTGGTCCACTACCCCATGTGTTGGGAAACTGAAAGTATTTCTTGGCCTGCAGAGACTATTTCTTTGAGTGGATAGAAGGACAACTACTGGAGAACATTTGAGATCTTGATATGACTATGTTCATCTAAAGGAAAATCATAACTCATTTTGGCAGCTCATATCATCATAACGGATAATAAGACTCAATTTAAGAGAAGGCACTACTATAATTCAATGGCCTACCCTTAGAGAAATGGGTAAGCATAAGCATCCAATAAAACTATCCTCGGCGAAATCAGGAATAGCTTAGAGAAATCAAATAGCACATGGGTCGACAAGCTACCCCTCATTCCTTGGGAATTTTAAACCATATCTAAGAGATCAACGGGGGAACGCCCATTTCCCTTGCTTATGGAATGGAGGTCGTCATTACAATAGAAATAAATCTGTCAACCATAAAGTCCTTCTTAGTTAACCTAAACCTCGATAGTAAAGAAAACAGATTTGAGATTAACCTAGCGTACCAAAAGAGAGAGTTAGCCCTTATAAATATTTCCACTTACCAATCGCAGTTGTATAAGTAATACAACATGGGGTCAAGGAAAGAAGCTTTAAGGTAGGGGACTAAGTACTAAGGAATATGATGGAAAATGCAAAGAATCACTTTAATAAAAATCTCAAGCCTCTCTAAGAGGGTCCATTTAAAGTCATCAGAGATAATTTGTAGGGAGCCTACCACTTAGAAATAATAGAGGGTCGATAGGTTCCTGTGCATGGAATGTGAACAATATCTATAAGGTTTACTTTTTAGCCTAGATATATTTCATCTTTGAATAGTTTTTCAAATATTCTATTAGATTTCTTGCATAAATTTAGTTAAGTTTCTTTTTATCTCTTTGCATTTCTCAAAATGGAAGGTAATGAGTATTTAATAAAAAGCGATCAATTATTCAATTGAATTATATTTGGCATATAGCATATTAGCAATCACTTAGATGCTTATCTTCTTTCAAATGTATTCTTCAAGACCGATGGTTTGGTTTGCTAAAAATCACCATCTGGTCCCTGAGTAAGGTGTAAGGACATTGCCCATCATATTTAGTATGTCGTATACCGCTACAAGTTTGTCGAAGATTTGGGAAGCTATCATCTACAATCGATGATCTGAATTTTAAGACGACTTCAACAATCATGCCCAACAAGGAATAATTTGATAAAATGTGTTTAAGTTCCATTTACATTTTACATAAAAAGTGTTGGGATATTTTTGAAAAAATAAAATATTTTTATATTCATGAAAAATGATTTTTGAAATAATTTGAAATGGTTTTTTATTTTTCAAAAAACATTTTATCATAAAAGTCTTTTGGATAAACTTTTCTAATTTCGTAAATAGTCTTAACTTTTGAAGATTCCAAGATTTATAAAAGACTAAAACTGGTTTGGACACATATATGATGTCGTTCGAACGACATCATATCTCGTTCAAATGAGATCTGATCTCGCTAGAACGACGTCGTTTCTCGTTTGAAAGAGCTGTTTAAATTCTGACACTTCACCACCTTAATTTTAGTACTTAAAGGGTGTCAGGCTACTGATTTTTGTGTGGAGAAAATATTGGTTTTAACATAATACGTTTCGAGTGTTTTTGGTTTATTCTCCATCTTTTTTAGGGTTCAAAACTTTATTTTTATAATTCACAAATCCCAAACATTTTTGTGTGAGTTGTTTTGTGGAACCCAAAGCATATATTTTCTAAGAGTTTTGCTGCTGAATCATAGGTGTCTTGGAAAGGTACTGGGCTGACCATAGGTGCCACTTGCGGGAGTTATTGCGATGATCGATTGTGTGTCATGGGGAGTGTTGCGGTGTTCCTAGGATGACAACTACGAACCGACACCTGCGAGTATTTCGTAAGTTAAATTGTATTTTTGCTGTAATCCGATTGTAAACCATTCTTTTACAAATTATAGTGGAAATAAAAGTTTTTTGCCCTGCAGGTATTTTTTTCCTGAGATCTTCTTTTGTTAGCATTTGTCATCGCATGATTTGAGATTTGAATTGTCACGTAGTTACATGTTTAGGGGATGATTTAATTGGTATTTGGTTTGAGAAAATTTAAACATCCAATCAAATAAGTCTGAATTGGAAATTTTGAATCTATTTGAATCAATATCGCACACTGCATTTTTCAAATTCGTATGGGATCAGGTTATGCTAATTTATCGTGTATTCCAATTTTTTGCAAACTTGTGAGATATTGATTTTGTGAAAATCTGATTTTTAAAAGTTTGTCGCAATGTTTCCAAATGAGTACTTATATAATCGAATGCCGATTTTTTATGGGTCGAATTATACCTACTGGAAAGGTCGTATGGAATCCCAATTGAAAGCCATTGCCGAACATGTTTGGCTTCATTGTGAAATAGGGTTGACTCCTCCCACTGTCACTTCTAACAACATTGCCTCTTTGAAACCTGTGTCAGATTGGACTGAAGAATATTTTAAAATGTCTAATTTTAATTCCTATGGTTTGAGTGCTATTTTTGGATCCGTCACCCCCGACGAGTTCCGTCGAATTATGACGTGCACTACGTCTAGAGAGGCATGAGATGTCCTACAATAGACACATGAGGGTACGAATGCAGTTAAAGAATTAAAGTTACACAATTTGGCCACCCAGTTTGAGACCATTACTATGTCTAAGTCTGAGTGTTTGGATGAGTTTTATGCACATTTCTCAGACATTGTTAACTCGAGTTTTAATTTAGGTGAGCCGATTGATAACACGCGTGCCGTTAAAAAGATTTTGAGATCTCTTCCAATGCGTTTCATTCCTAAAGTCACTATTTTGAATTCACTGGGAAATTTAAATTCACTTAAGTTATAAGAGCTCGTAGGAGACCTACAAACTACTGATACTTACATGTTTCTCCAAACCATTAAGACTGAGGATAGAGGCGCTGCTTTAAAGAATCAAGTTAGAAAGAAAAATAAAGAGAGAGTGTATGAGTCTGATTCCGATTCTGAGAAAGAGTTTAGAATTTACGATGTGGCCTTATTTGCAATAATATTTAGAAAGCTTTTCAAAATGAACAAAAATAATTCTTTCAATAAAAAGTCTTTTGAGAAAAATAAAAAGAAAGAAAAGGCCACAGAGGGCAATGAAAAAGAGAGTGAGAGATAAAAAGAGGAAAAGAGTGGGGAAGATGAGATGATTTGTTTCGAATGTCAAGTCAAAGGTCATAGGACTTTTGAATGTGCTACTAGGCTAAGGAAAAATAGGAAGAAAGTAGCTATGTCCGCCACTCTTAGTGATAGTGAGGGAGATGATGAGAAAGACGAGTCCGAAAAAAGTTTAGCTCCTAGGATGTGTGTAGCTTTTTTGAGTCGTGTGAGCTTACCCACTTTGTCCCACGATGATAGTGTCCATGAGAGCGATGGCGATGAGTCGAGTGTTTCTAATGGAAATGAGAGCGAGTTTAAGAGTGGAGATGAAAGTGAGATACAAAAACCTTTTAGGGATTTGTACATCGAGACATTGAAAACGAAGAAGTATAGTAGGGATTTAGGTCATCGGGTTTTAAATTTGAGGAGAGAGAAGGAAGTTTTAGGGAGGGAAAATTATGACTTGATCGACACGGTGTCTAGTCTAATGATACGTGTATCCCAAGTTAAGAGTGATCTCGACCGTGCCCGGGAGGTCAAAGTTCCTTTAGAGAACGCATCTAAGAAAGTTGAAAATATGGTTCTTCATCCCGATTTGAGTAGTGGTGAGAATTTAGGAAAATGTCATGACGGTGTAGCCACTTCTTTTTTTGCACCTAGACCCGTTCCCACTTTGGTGATTGATTGACGTTGTTCTCATGCCAACCCACCTAGGTGTCCCATTCCCGTTAGGAGAGCACGTCCTAGAGTTTATGAGAGAGGTCTTCCTAGGCCGGTTTATGTTTTCTCCCATTGAAAAAAGAGAGGACACCTTAGGGAGTTTTGTTTTAAATTATGGTATGTGTAACGCTATACTTCTACACATGTTCGCACATATGCACCCAGCCATGATACTTTGCTTGAACATAATGATAGAGAGTTTGCACATATTCGAGAGAAAGTAAAGTTTTTAGTCAAGACTTATCATGATTTGATGGAGTTATTTCAAATGATGTCACCGTCTTTGGAAAACTACACCGCACCTACTGGATGAGGTCTAGACATATTTTCTAGCATAGGGCGACTTACATGATGAAACTTTTTTTCCTATCGCTAGTATGTACCATTTCTATTATATTTAGTGAGTATTTTTATTTGCTTTTATTTTTTGGTACTATTTTAGCACTGTTTTAGATCCGTTTTCCCATTCCAGGAACTATTTTTGTCAAAAAAATTCTCACTGGACAAAACTGCATTACATTCTGAACAATCTAGGAAATTTTTGTTTTCTCGTTCTAACGAGATTGCATCTCGCGCGAAATCTTCTCGCGAGATCACCTGTTGTTCGAACGACATGCCATCTCATTCAAACGACCCATGGAATTATGTTTGCAGTCCCCTACTTCTTCCTGTTATATGTTATTGGTACTGCTGGGTTGTTTCTAAACAGTATTTAAAAAAAAAACTCAAAAAGATTTTCTTGTTTAGAAAAATTTGAAAAATTCAAAAAGAGTTTTGTATTTTGTTTGCACCTTATATAAAAGCACACTTAGTATTACCATGTCACTATTTCATTACATTTATCTATGTGACTACTTGATAGTGTTTTGAGACAATATATTGTGTCATTCATGTGCTTTACAAAGTTTGGAGTCTTTAAGACGATATAGTGTTGCTACCTACATGATTGACTCTATCTGTCCTTTACTGCACACATACATGGATTTGTTTGACTTTTGTTTTTGTCTATCATATGTTGGTTGAGTGTTTCGATCTCAATTTTGTCTATACAATGAACCAAATGCAATAAAACTTGGCAAAAAGTAGTGCATGTTATAAACCGTTTGTGAGATTTGTGTAAGCTTTTTAAGAAACGGTGAAAGGCTACGAAAATTACTCATTTATCCTTTGCGATTAATCCACCGTTTATATGGACCTTAAAAATTGAGGAGTTGAAAATTATCCGGGGTCCAATGAGGTTTAAAATGGCCCAAAAAAATTGAAAGGAAATAAAAAGAAAACTATGCCAAAAATTGGCCAATAGTATTTTTAGTTTCATCACTTCATAAGAAAAATAAAAATAATTATCTTTTATGAGGGAGTTTGGATGAAATTTATAATGGTTTGCACGTCCTTGAAAGACATGAAAAATCATTACATAGTTTTGGACATTATTGGTGTGAAAATCATTTATACTTTGATTTGGTGATATGATTAAGACGATGTCATCTAAATTCAACAATTCTACACCTAAGGACTTTTTTTTATGTTCATTCGTTAGGAGTACACTTATGAATCATGCACATAAGATATGGTTGAGTTGATTTTTCTATCGAATCTGTTCACACCCATCCATTTCGCTTCCATGATTTAGTTGTCTTAATGTAAATTCATTGTGTCTGATTTTTGTTACATCACTTTTGCATTTTTTTTAAAAATCTAAAAAATCAAAAATAGTTTGTTTGCCTTTGTTTAACGTGACACCCCGATTCAATTTATTTGTTTTATTCTTTTCCTTGTCTATTTCGGACAAATAAAAAGGGGGAGAGCGAATTATGATATTATGGGGGAGTTTAAGTATGGGGGATATTTGATTATGCTTATATCTTTTATGCTTATATCATTTAAAAATCAATACGCCACGAGGTTTTTGCTTTATCTGATGTGTGTAGGTACAATTGAAGACTTTTTGATTGCATACCTTAATGAGAAAATATTGAAGATTTGAAAAGTTTATTGTTTGAAGAGTTGTTCAGTTTATCTTTCCATTTTTGCTTTCGGGAGGGTAGATTTGGATAGGTCATATTTTGATTGATAATTCGGATTTTTTATTTTTTACCATCATAGACTTAGGGGGAGATTTGTTAGGGCATTGTTCGTCACATTTAGTATGTCATATACCGCTACAAGTTTGTCGAAGATTTGGGAAGCTATCATCTACAATCGTTGATCCAAATTTCAAGATGACTTCAACAATCATGCCTAATAAGGATAAATTTCGTAAAGCGTGTTTAGGTTCGATTTACATTTTACGTAAAAAGTGTTGGGGTATTTTTTAAAAATAAAATATTTTATATTTATGAAAAATGATTTTTGAAATAATTTTAAATGGTTTTTTATTTTTCAAAAAACATTTCATCATAAAGCCTTTTGGATAAACTTTTCTGATCTCATCAACAGTCTTAACTTCTGAACTTTCCAAGATTTATAAAAGACTGAAACTAGTTAGGAGATGTGTATGATGTCGTTCGAGCGACATCGTATCTCGTTCAAACGAGATCAGATCTTGCTCGAACGACGTCTTTTCTCGCTTGAACGAGCTGTTTAAATTCTGACACTTCACGCCTTAAATTTTTGTATTTAAAGGGTGTCAGGCTACTGATTTTCGTGTGGAGAAAACACTAGTTTTAACGGACTACGTTTTGAGTGTTTTTAATTTATTCTCCATCTTTTTGAGGGTTCAAAACTTTGTTTTTACAATTCAGAAATCCTAGATATTTTTGTGTGAGTTGTTTTATGGAACCCAAATCATATATTTTCTAGGCGTTTTGCTGCTAAATCATAGGTGCCTTGGAAAGATACTGGGCTGACAATAGGTGCCACTTGCGAGAGGCATTTGGATGATTGACTGCGTGTCATAGGGAGTGTTGCGGTGTTCCTGGGATGACAAGTACGAACCGACACCTGCGGGTATTTCATAAGTCAAATTGTATATTTGCTGTAATCCGATTGTAAACCATTCTTTTACAAATTATAGTGGAAATAAAGGGTTTTTGCCCTGCGGGGATTTTTTTTCCTGAGATATTCTTTTGTTAGCATTTGTCATCGCATGATTTAATATTTGAATTGTCATGTAGTTACATGTTTAGGGGCTGATTTAATTGGTATTTGGTTTGAGAAAATTTAAACATCCAATCAAATAAGTCTGAATTGGAAATTTCTAATCTATTTGAATCAATATTGCACACTGCATTTCTCAAATTGGTATGAGAGCATGTTACCCTAATTTATCGTGAATTTCTATTTTTTGCAAAGTTGTGAGATTTTGATTTTGTGAAAAATTTAATTTTTAAAAGTTTGTTGCAATGTTTCCAAATGAGCACTTATATAATCGAAAGCCGATTTTTTATGGGTCGAATTATACCTATTAGAAAGGTCGTCTAAAATCCAAATTGAAAGCCATTGCCGAACATATTTGGCTTCTTTGTGAAATAGGGTGGACTCCTCCCACTATCACTTCTAATAACATTGCATCTTTGAAACTTGTGTCAGATTAGACTGAAAATGATTTGAAAATCTCTAATTTGAATTCCCGTGGTTTGAGTACTATTTTTGGAGCCGTCACCCCCGACGAGTTCCGCCGAATTATGACCTGAACTACATCTAAAGAGGCATGAGATGTCCTCCAATTCACATATGAGGGTACGAATGCGGTTAAAGAATCAAAGTTACAAATTTTTCCCACCCAGTTTGGGACCATTAATATGTCTGAGTTTGAATGTTTTGATGAGTTTTATGCACGTTTATCGGACATTGTTAACTCAAGGTTTCATTTAGGTGAGCCGATTGATAACACGCGTGCCGTTAAAAAGATTTTGATTTCTCTTCCAATGCATTTCACTCCTAAAGTCACTATTTTGAATTCACTGGGAAAGTTAAACTCTTTTAAGTTATAAGAGCTCGTAGGAGACCTACAAACTAATGATATTGACATGTTTCCCCAAACCTTTAAGACTAAGGATATAGGCATTGCTTTAAAGAATCAAGTTAGAAAGAAAAATAAAGAGAGAGTGTTTGATTCTGATTCTGCGGAAGAGTTTAGCATTGACGATGTGGCCTTATTTGCAAAAGTATTAAGAAAGTTTCTCAAAATGAACAAAAATAATTCTTTCTATAAAAAGTCTTTTAAGAAAAATAAAAAGAAAGAAAAGGCCACAGAGGGCAATGAAAAAGAGAGTGAGCGATAAAAAGAGGAAAAGAGTAGGGAAGATGAGATGATTTGTTTCGAATGTCAAGGCAAAGGTCATAGGGATTTTGAATGTGCTACTAGGCTAAGGAGAAAAGGGAAGAAAGTAGTTATGCCCGACACTCT
Source organism: Sambucus nigra (assembly GCA_949130495.1). Taxonomy (NCBI): domain Eukaryota; kingdom Viridiplantae; phylum Streptophyta; class Magnoliopsida; order Dipsacales; family Adoxaceae; genus Sambucus; species Sambucus nigra. The sequence continues at coordinate 184,337,605 of OX422209.1, read as the reverse complement.
TAGTGATAGTGAGGGAGATGATGAGAAAGACGAGTTCGAAAAAGGTTTAGCTCTTAGGATGTGTGTAGCTTTTTTGAGTCGTGTGAGCTTACCCACTTTGTCCCACGATGATAGTGTCCACGAGAGCGATGGCGATGAGTTGAGTGTTTCTAGTGGAAATGAGAGTGAGTTTAAGAGTGGAGATGAAAGTGAGATCCAAAAATATTTTAGGGATTTGTACACCGAGACCTTGAAAACAAAAAAATATAGTTGGGATTTAGGTCATCGGGTTTTAGATTTGAGGAGAGAGAAGGAAGTTTTAGGGAGGGAAAATTATGACTTGATCGACACAGTGTCTAGTCTGATGATACGTGTATCCCAAGTCGAGAGTGATCTCGACCGTGCCCGGGAGGTCAAAGTTCCTTTAGAAAATGCATCTAAGAAAGTTGAAAAGATGGTTCTTAATCCCGATTTGAGTAGTGGTGAGAATTTAGGAAAAGGTCATGATGGTGTAGCCACTTCTTTTGTTGCACCCAAACCCGTTCCCACTTTGGTGATTGATTGACGTGGTTCTCATGCCAACCCACCTAGGTGTCCCATTCCCGTTACCAGAGCACGTCCTAGAGTTTATGAGAGATGTGCTCCTAGGCCTGTTTATGTTTTCTCCCATTGAAAAAGGGAGGACACCTTAGGGATTTTGGTTTTAAATTGGGTTATGTGTAACTCTATACTTCTACACATATTCGCACATATGCACCCACCCATGATACTTTGCTTACACATAATTATAGAGAGTTTGCACATATTCGAGAGAAAGTAAAGTTTTTGGTCAATACTTTTCATGATTTGACAGATTTATTTCAAATGATGTCACCGTCTTTGGAAAACTCCACCGCACCTACTGGATGAGGTCTAGACATATTTGCTAGCATAGGGTGACATATGATGAAACTTTTTTCCTATCGCTAGTATGTACCATTTGTATTATATTTAGTTAGTATTTTTACTAGTTTTTATTTGTTGGTACTATTTTAGAACTGTTTTAGATCTGTTTGCCCATTCCAAGAACTGTTTTTGTCAAAAAATTTCTCACTGAACAAAACTGCATGACATTCTGAATAATATAGGAAATTTATGTTTTCTAGTTCTAACGAGATTGTATCTCGCGTGAAATCTTCTCTCGAGATCGCCTTTTGTTCGAAAGACATGGCATCTCTTTCGAATGACCCATGGAATTATGTTTGCAGTCCCCTACTTCTTCCTTTTATATGTTATTGGTACTGCTGGGTTATTTCTAAACAGTGTTTGGAAAAAAAAACTCAAAAAGATTTTCTTGTTTAGACAAATTTGAAAAATCCAAAAAGAGTTTTGTATTTTGTTTGCACCTTATAAGAATGCACACTTAGGATTACCATGTCACTATTTCATTCCATTTATCTATGTGACTATTTGATAGTGTTTTAAGACAATATATTGTGTCATTCATGTGCTTTACAAAGTTGGGAGTCTTTAAGATGATAAAGTGTTGCTACCTACATGATTGACTCTATCTGTCCTTTATTGCACACATGCATGGATTTGTTTGACTTTTGTGCTTGTCTATCACATGTTGGTTAAGTGCTTGGATCTCAATTTTGTCTATACAATGAACCAAATGGAATAAAACTTGGCAAAAAGTAGTGCATGTTATAAACCATTTGTGAGATTTGTGTAAGTTTTTTGAAAAACGGTGAAGGGCTACAAAAATTACTCATTTATCCTTTGCAATTAAGCCACCGTTTATATGGAACTCAAAAAGTGAGGAATTGAAAATTATCCGGGGTCCAATGAGGTTTAAAAGGGACCAAAAAAATTAAAAGGCAATAAAAAGAAAATTATGCCAAAAAATGGGCCAATAGGATTTTTTGTTTCATCACCTCATAAGAAAAATAAAAAGAATTATCTTTTATGAGGGAGTTTGGATGGAATTTATAACGGTTTGCACATCCTTGAAAGTCATGGAAAATCATTACATAGTTTTGGACGTTATTGGTGTGAAAATCATTTATACTTTGATTTGGTGATATGATTAGGACGATGTCATCTAAATTCAACAATTCTACGCCTAAGGACTTCTTTTTATATTCATTCTTTAGGAGTACACTTATGAATCATGCACATATGATATGATTGAGTTGATTTTCCTATCAAATCTGTTCACACTCATTCATTCCTCTTTCATTATTTAGTTGTCTTAGTGTAAATTCATTGTGTTTGATTTTTGTTACATCACTTTTGAATTTTTTAAAAAAATCTGAAAATTAAAAAATAGTTTATTTGCCTTTGTTTAAGGTGACACCCCGATTCGATTTATTTGTTTTATTCTTTTCCTTGTCTATTTCAGACAAATAAAAAGGGAGAGAACGAATTATGATATTATGGGAGAGTTTAAGTATGGGGGATATTTCATTATGCTTATATCATTTAAAAATCAATATGTCACGAGATTTTTACTTTATCTCATGTGTGTAGGTACAATTGAAGACTTTTGGATTGCACACCTTGATGAGAAAATCTTGAAGATTTGAAAAGTTGATTGTTTGAAGCCTTGTTCAGTTTATCTTTCCATTTTTGCTTTCGGGAGGGTAGATTTGGATAGGTCATATTTGATTGATAATTCGGATTTTTTATTTTGTACCGTCATAGTCATATGGGGATATTTATAAGGGCATTGTCCGTCAAATTTAGTATATTGTTGTGACACCCCGCCTAATTAAACATCGGGTGATCAGGCCTTTATTAAATTAAAACGGGTTTCTCAAATGGTTCATTCTTAGCATCACTGTCGAAAACTTTTTAATTACTAATCCCCTAAGTAAAAATTAGGCCGGTGAAAATTTTATCTTTCTTAAAACAGATAAATCAACCATGCAGATCAAAGAATAAAAATAACCATGTACTATAACTCAATCAAAAAAGTGTAACTACAAAAGAATAAGAGTAATACCGAATAAACCATCGGCTAAAATCCCAAAATAATAGTAGAACAACCACTAGTCTGAAACTAAACATCTGAGACTGATACCGGACCACAAGTCCATACAAAGAATAGTGTGAGATCCTGCACTGGATATAAATGAGAGATATCATCTAATCAAAATCCTGTAAGCATCCACTGTGCTACAGCTTCGAGTCCCTGGAATGAAATCATCATACATGGCGTCCCTGTGACTGGACACCTAAAAAGTTTTGAAAATATTTTATAGAAAGAGTTAGTACTCAAAACATTTTGAAAATATTTAACAAGTGTTTATCACAATATAAAATGCGGTTATTGATTACACATGTTAGGTTCTCGTACACTCTCTTGAGTTTACTCACCCCTCATCTTTTGTGCACACCTAACGTTCTACACTTAGCCTACCTAGCCATATCTCCCAAGCTAACTAGGACTAAGTAATCATATGAACTTATCTATACTTAAGTTCTCGTATCGCCCACACAGTACATCCATTTCATTAACATCTCGCGAAGGTTAATTAATACTCAAGTAACATTTCATCAATGTTATGTTTCAAAACTTCTCATTTAGTTTCACTACTAAATTTCTACAATTATCACAAATTCTTTCTTCCCACTTTTTTAATTAAGTTTAACTACTTAAATTACTAAATAGACATTCTCCATCTAACGTTACGTTTCGTAATTATGTTTCACTACTTAACTTACCAGTTCGGTATGTATCTTTAAATACATAATATATATCAATATACTAATACACAAAAGTAGAATATCATCAAGTATATATTTCACAAACAGTATATACTAAATATCAGTCATTGCTATTTTTTCCTTTTTACACGCGTAAAGGACTCTTAGTTCGGAATGATTCATCGACCCCAAGTAAGAATTGGTTCATAATGATACATCGACCCCAATTATTTATATACACAAATTCTGTCTCAGACTCTTTCATCACGCCACCAGTTCAAAGGTTTGGTTCGGCATTTTACATCGACCCCAAACATATAATAACCCTATGTTAGTTCGGAATATCTCATCGACCCTAACATAGTTAATTTAGGTATACTTCTCTCGACCTAAAAGATCATATAATTCAGTAGGTACACGCCCGACCTACTAATTATGTTCGTACGTAATATTTTAATGTCTTATATCTACTGTACAATATTCGCTTTACGATTTATCTCATTAATCGCATTTATTTGAGTACACACACAACTCTAAGGGTCTTAGTTACACCTCACATATAATTTTAGTTGTTATTACTTACCCTACTGGTCTATAACTTGAATTGACTTTACCTCGGCTCGCAACTCAATTCCGAATTCCCCGATACTCTACTAAATCGAATTATTCTCGTCGGTCCATAATCCAAGTCCTACACCCAATGGCCATATCGGACGTCAACATTATACCTGCTGGTCTTATTCTCACTCCCATATAAGTATAATATAAATCCTAGGATACCCATTCATTCCCAGAAATCAAAGAAACCTTAAATACAAAAAAATTGGGAGAAACAACTTATGTCGATCGATCGACTTCTGGGTTTGATCGATCGACCTTGTCGATTGATCGACATTCGAGATCGATCGATCGATCGAGCAGGGACAGACGCAGTTCGTTTTCTTCGTTAACCTCTTCCTCCATTAACAAATCTCCAAACTTCATTATAGTCCACCAAACTTAGACCCAATGATCCTAACATGTTTCCACATATACTAGGACAATTTCTAACGTGTCAAATACATCAAAACCCCAATTCCTTTAAAGAAATAGTGAATTAAACCCAGAATTTCTTAAAACCCTAGCTATGGTGTTCTTCCCATATATGCATTCAAAACCCAGATTTTATTCCGAAATAATCATCAAGTCTACTCTAAATATTAATCCTCTACATATGTTAAATCATTCTACATGAGATTCCTATCCCAACTTGTATAAATATCATTATTCTCCTCTCAAGATATTGATTTAACAAAACTACTCAAAAACCCTACACATGGGTATTATAACTTTATAATTTTTTTTGCAATAAACAACTTGCCTTAACAGAGAGAATCTGATTTCATGGAGTTGATGATGGATTGATGCTTCTCTTCTTCAATCCTTCCTCCTTTGGCTCTTAGGGTGCAAGATCCAAACCTAACCTCCTCAAAAGCATCTTCTAAGCCTTGAGAATGGTTTTTTCCTTATCTCTAATGGTATTGGTGTTTACATGGGTTTTCTAACCCTAACCCCTCTTTCATATGGATGATAAAATCTCCCAAATTCGTAGGTCTCCATACCCTCTCAAGTTAAACGACCAAAACGCCCCTGAACGGTCTCGATTTAGTCCAAAATTATCCCGAGACTCAACTAGTACCCACGGGTATACTATTTTGACTAATTTGACCCTTCCGAACTCACCTATGACCTCTAAATTATCATTTGAGTCACTTAAAAATATTACTCGTTCTCACCCCAACACGGTCTACACGCGTTAAGTAACTATTTACCACTCGCACTAAGTAAATATAATGAGGCAATATAAATCGGTATCTATCTCTCGATTAATATTCCATAATTATAATTTTTAATAAATCTCATTAAAATACTCCTCTTACGTAATTTAAATTAAGCCGTATTTTCTCATTTAATTCTCCAATTTAATTAAATAGAATATTCAGCAATACGGGGTATTACACACTTCCCCCCTTACAAAGGAATTTCGTCCTCGAAAATTAGGATAAGGCTGGTATTAAGACTAAGGACCTTAAACATCACTGCATCCTCTAATACCCAATATCATAGAATATCATCCTAACGGTCGCCCCAAGTACATTCCTTGCTTCATTATAAACTCTTATCGCATGTTACCCATGTTGCATATATCATAATTAAGTCTCACTACTTAAATTTCTCCATAGATTTTTCCCAATCTAACGTCAACTCTTGAAATTCAGTTTCTCCTTACTTAATTTACCCTTTTGATGTATATCTCTATATATAACTTCTATGTGTCTACTATAACTCATAAGTAGAATATTGTATGGTATATATTTCACACACAATATATACTATAAGGGAAATTGGTCCGAAAAAATCATCGGCCCCAATAATCCTATCATTTACATTGGTCTGGAAATCCCTCGACCCCAAGGTAAATGTAATGCATATGTTGGTTCAGACCTTCCGTCGATACCAAATTTATCATCGATTTGGTTCAGAAAATCATCGACCCCAAATCGATCCTTCATGTATTGGTCTGGAACATCATCGACCCTAATACATAATTTAAGCATACTTATTATCGCACATAAGTAGGAAAATCATAAGGTATATATATCTTACACATAACATATACTATCAACACTTATTTTATAATCACCCCCCTTTTATAACACTTTTGGAGATATTGGCTCGGAATCCCACCTCGATCACCAATAGTTATTGGTTATATTGTCTTGGAATCACACTTCGAGCACAATATAAGTACATATATCTCATAGCACATGAGTAGACAATTTGTGAGCCATATATTTCAAACTTCATATATTCTAAAATGTTATACCCCAATAGAATGTCCTCGTATCACGCGTTAAGGACTAAGAGTTTGGGATTTCTCCTCGAACCACACCTCAAAGTACATGTATTGTTCGTAATAGGTACCCAAAAACCTAATCCTTATGTACAGTCCATATAGGCACTCACACTACCTATAAATATGCTCATATAGGTATACATTCAACCTATGAATTGATCAGTGGGCTTCTCCAAAATTCCACTATCGTAAGGGCGTATTATCATCCTTTCTCACTAACATTGAGTCGTAGGCGACACAACATACTCAAAATAAAACTATATCTCTATTCCTCCATGACCATCTCTCACAGGGTGGGATTTTAGGATTTCATCCTGATTCACAACCATGTAGAGCGGCACCGTGCACTTGTGCACTCTTCCTTTTCAACTACATACTAATCCATCCCGGTCACCCCATTCCGCTACCCCAACGAAATGTTGGCTTAATTATGATGTTCACAGCCCATCAATAATTTATAAGTCTGTCTTCTCATTCCATCATTGGAAACGTAGGTTCACTACCAAATTCTGGTTTCTCATTTCGAGTCCATCTTTCTCTATCAACTAGTGCTGCGTATGGAGACAATCTCACTATGTCTCTTCCTCAACACCGCTTCCCACTTGTGTCCTCTTTCCTCAAGTGGTACTCTATTCCCCTTTTTCTCCGGGTATATTATATTTACAATTCGTGCACTCTTCGTAATTGGTGGACTTTTAAGGTTGGTTACTTTATAATAATCAACATTTTAGTAACGCGTAAGTCACTCTCAACACTCAGTTAAGTAGCACCTTGCATCACTTCTTCATAATAGTTAGGCCTCCCAAATCAAGAGATAACTTTTGAACGGCTTCCCACTAACTTTTATCCCATATGGTGTGCTGGCTCTCTCAGCACATATAAGCTTGGATCATCGTCTATCTCCCATGACGTTCAATCCATTTCATTGATACGACCTGCCTCATAACTTCCCAACCGGCGCACTTATCAAATATAATTTTCTATGCATCCCTCTATCTCGGATGACTAAGAAAGCCAATTGACTAGGGCCCCACACACCCTTTTCTCCGCGTACATTTGCAAAAACATTGCAAAAGTCGCACTCGTAACATGCTTTTCCTCAACTCTAGCCTTGTCTTCACGGCGTGACTATAATTTTGCAGGTATTCTCAATATTCTATAGACCAAGAATCAAATTCTTGCACACAAAGTCCCATATATACCTTCGTGGTGAAATAAGCCTTTCAGTGTTTCTCCACAACACTACTGGTTCCACTGATGCCCTAGTATCTAACAACGTCTATTCTCCTGACGTGCATAAAAATTTAGTCGTATCCCCTTTCGCAACCAAACTTAAATAAGGGACTTATCTCCATGCATTCTTACTGAGCATTAATGGAACAACACATAGTCGAGATACTCAAATTCCATTCCTCGACAATATGTGTAACCATACTCCAATATCTCTAAAGGAGTCAAGTGGCACTGCACTTATACTATCACTAAGTCCTTAGCACTAATCATAACAATGAGCTTGATCTCTTCGCTCAACGAATATACGATATACCTTGAATCATATCATTAAAGTCCCCATACATCGGGATCAATCACTATGAGACATCCGTAATCTCTGAAGTCTCCAATATACTGATGAATAATGCGAGCTCGACCCTCTTTCAAGTGAGGCATCATCAAATACCTCATTCACTTGAGGCTAAAACTCATGTACTTTCTTGCCCATCGCACTAGTGGTTCAAATGGTTCCCGGACATAATACGCTTGTCCTTACAAAAATGAAAAATTTATCAGAGTTATCATTCCCTTAAATAACTTTGGATAAGATCAACACGCGTGGTCTTATGTCCCAGATAAGACATCTTTTCATAAATCCCCTTATTCCAGGCCACACCGACTGGTTTAGGGTATTCCTCCTCTCGGACTTGGCAGCCTTGATTTTTAACACTATCATCATGGTTCCCTTAGTTTCGCTGACCAAGGAACACACTATTAGACTTAACAGTCCCGACTTAGGATCAAATTAGTGAATCCCTTAGTGGGTTTCCACTTATGGCTTGCACTAGCCCCATTACATTCAGTTTTACTCTTTGACTAAATCCTTAAACTCTTTTATCTCCGTCCACCTAGGAGCATTTACCTCAACCTTGTAAGAAGCACCATACTGCCTTCATACACATAAGTTGTCCAAGAAGAGTTTTACCAAAATTACGAACGACAACTCGAGAGTCCATTCTCTCAAGGGCTCTTTTTCCCTTTTACCTATCTCATCGGGTACAAGTTCACTTTAACAGATAAATTTCTTTCTCACAGTTGACCTCTACCAGGCTTTCACGTGATAGGTTCAGAAGTTTCCAATCACTTCGCTTCTGAACCATCATTGGAGAAATTTGCGGTTAAACTATACGTAAGGTCCCTCTATTTGTATACTGACCCTCGGTCCGGATGTGGTGACTGGTATCCCCACCACGTTGCCTCTATAAAAAAATTTACTCAAATTTTCACTTATGAGTATTTCTACTCTATCCTTAATGCCAAAACCTCTGTACATTCTACTTCCATTGGTTAACATGCACAGTCGCCATTTTATCAATTTTGTTTTTTGTTTTTTGGGTCGTTCTCTTCCATGATCTTTCAGACCTTCTCCCATTATCATTGCGTTGGGCGGGTTTAGATTAGCCTCACCCATTGCCTTCGTGGTACTTAGAAAAATGTCTAATATGCCCCAACAGTCCTTGCAGTATCTACTTCCATTACACACTAGGAGTGACCTCGACAACGGTCATCTCTCCTATGATTACCATCCTCGAACACTCCATGCTTCATGCCTCCTTCCTCCCTCCTGTAGTCCTTCCAACGCCAATGCTGTTCCTGCCGCCATGTTCGACGTACCATGCCCAATCAAACTCGTATATATAACACTACATCTACTTAATAGCAGGAGAACGTAAACTACGTACGTAGAGGAGTACAACAATCCAAAGATAAGGCTCTATATCAATCAAATGATATGCTGAAAATGTAGTAATACGTACAGATCCTATGGACACTAGAACCTGATGCTCTGATACCATATGTGACACCCCTCCTAATTAAATATCGGGTGATCAGGCCTTTATTAAATTAAAATAGGTTTCTCAAATGGTTCATTCTTAGCATCACTATCGAAAACTTTTTAATTACTAATCCCCTAAGTAAAAATTAGACCGGTGCCAAATTTTATCTTTCTTAAAATAGATAAATCAACCATGCGGAACAAAGAATTTAAATAACCATGTACTATAACTCAATTGTAATACCCCGTATTTTTGTGATATTTATTTATGGGATTAATTGAATTAAATGGGTATTAATTGAGAATTAATCCGGATAAAATACTAACGAGATGTGCGTTGGTGTTTGATTATAATGGGTATTATTTGATTATAATGAATATTGAATATATTGAAATTGTCGCGAAACTGAAATACGGCAATTTGGAAATTTAGTTGGGACGCACGTGTCAGTCGCGTCGGTAAAGTAATTATGTGAATTAAAAAGTGAATTTTAGTTTTATCAACCAAATGGTTATTTTGAGTGCGCCAACGTGTTCGGAAGGGTTGAAATAGTCAGAAAACATTAGACGGGAGTTTAGTTCGGGTCCCGGGGCATTTTCGGGCCATACCGGCAACTTAAAAGGGTATTTTGGTAATTTTAAAATTTTGGGAATAATAACCAACGAATTTTGGGACTTAATATTAGGTTATTTTGTAACCCACTAGGCCATTACCATAACTTAACTAATTTGAGGGCTACGGGAGTTATAGGAATAAGTGGGAGAGAAGTTAGAAGAGGTTCCCAAAGAGAAAACCACCATCTTCAACCTTGGGAGGAAATCCATAGAGAAAGGGGAGAATCAACCCATTCACCAACACCAAATTCAGATAACTATCTAAGGCAAGAGGTTTAATTACGTTAATTTCAAGCGAATGTTTCTTCCATGATTAGAAAATTATATATAATCGCATTGTATTGGAAGATTTATAAAAACCCATGAGATTGGAGTTATAAATTCAGAGTTTGATATAGGTTTGCATGTAGAATTGTTATTGGGTGATTGAACTAAAAGAATTACTACTCTTTATGTTACAAAAACGGATTTATGATTTTATATTCTAGGGTTCATACTCATAAGATTTGGGGAAAAACTTTGGGAGATTTAATAATTATATGATGTATAGGAAGATTTGGCCCTATATAAATGTTGTGTTATGACCTATGAATGTTTAGTGATGATTAGAAACCTTAAAATACTGTTGGGGTGACTTTTAGATGAGAATAGAGGTGAAGAAAATTGAGAAAAACGAGACAGGAAAATTTTGGCTCTAAATTGTCACCTCGTTAGAAGACCTACCCAGGTCATTCGAACGAGCTCGTTCGAACGAGCTTCTAACGAGCTAACAGTTTGCCTTCTAAAGAGTTGGTTGTTCGTTCGATGCCTTTCGTTCGAACGAGATCTCGTTAGATGCCCACTTCGTTCGAATGAACTCCCGTTCGAACGACCTCATTCGAACGAGACTTCTAACGAGTTGACAGATTGGCCTTTTTGGCCTGATTTGATTTCTAATGTCCCGTAACCTGGTTTAATTGTAGAGATAACATTCCCTTGATGACTAATTAATATAGTTGGGATATTTGGGATATATTGAGGAGTAAAACATAGAAGTGTGATTTGAACCAAATGAAAACTGTGGATTAGGACGTGAGTGACTAACTACGATGTGAGAATAATTGATGATTCAAATGTTAGTATTAACCGAGGATATGTGAATTTCGTAACATTATAAATTGGTATAAGAATGAGAAGTATACCACTAATAAATTATGGTAATTACTAAGATGTGTGCATGCTTAGTATATATATATGATTTTAGGTGTATGACATACCTACCATACTTGCTATCACGGAAGGTTTACGTTCGCTTAGGGCCATCTAATCTTTGTGTGCCCGGATTTAGATTGGTACCTCGAGGACATAGTTCAAGAGAATGACTTATTTGTGAGTTAATAAGACAGCTGACTATGGAGCGTAGGTATGTACGTGACCATGGATATGTTGAATTATGTTCGCCTCCATTTTTGTGTGTTGTGCTTATTCTAAAAATTCCTGAGAGATTCAGAATTTGTAATCCTTATGTACGTGATGTATTGGGATGGATAGCAGAGTATGTGTGTACCACAGCTTAGCCTCGAGATGCTTATATTGTATATTTATGATGTGAATAATATACGGTTAAATGAAAAGGAATTGTTATGTTTAATTGCGAGTATGATTGTAGTAACGTCTTGATAAAGATAAAAAGGGATAACCTACTCTGAAATGGTAATGCTGATAATTGAGAATCTGAGTTTAAGTAAAGCTATCTATTTAAGTGATAACATTGGGAATTTATATTGGAATTTGAGTAGGAAGGTTAGAACTTATGTCGGTTTAGTTAGATATGAGAATCACTTGAATGGGTACGGTACGTTAGGAGTGCACAATTAGTCGAGAGGTGAGTATTTCGTGTGAGATCACGTCCTAACATGTATTTTCCATTCATTGTTTTAATGTTATTAAAGCACTTGCTGTTTTTAAAATACTCTCCGCTTTCGGGCTCTGACCCGCTTGCTTTCAAATCTACTTTTTGTAAAAATCTTTTTAGGTGCCCAACCACAAGGACACCATGCATAGGAATTCTATTCAGGTGACGAGCTGTAGCTGTTGTGGAAGTTACAGGGCCTTGATATTAGACGCCTCATTTTCTAGTCTTGACTCCATATTCAGTTCCATCATTTGTAGGGCATGTCGCCCATTTCTATTAGAGATATTTTATATTTCAGTTATTCAGATTGTGGATTGTAATTAATTCAGGATTCAGACTTGTTTTATTATTTCAGTTGTGGGATTGTTGTGAGGAGTATTTCCTCCAAACTTATTATTATTTGTTGGTGATTCTATTGCTTCTTTATGGTGAATGGTTACGTTACTCTTTCGTAATTCTTTTTGCATGTTAATCAGATTTAATTTAAAATTTGACAACTTACTTTTTAAATACTAGGTGGTTAGTAATCATTAAATGTTTTCGACAGTGATGCTATTAACTGAACCAACTTGGCATTTTGAATTAATTTAATAAAGGACTAGTTACCCGGAATTTAATTAGTCGGGGTGTCACAGGTGGTATCAGAGCATCAGGTTCTAGTGTCCTTTAGGATCTGTATGGCTTATTATGTGTCCGCTGAGCTTTCTTTGATATAGAGCCCTAATCCTAGGAATGTTGTGTTTATCTCTATACATTGGAAATTCGTACTTCTGCGATTTGTTTATTTGAATGATGAACTCATCCAAATTTACTTAAATTTCAGATGAATCGTCAAGAAGAACTAGCTAAAACGGTTTGGGGGGTCAACGAGCAAGATCGACTCACACCTCAGGTATCCCCAGAAAGAATATCAACCGCCGAGTTAGAAGGTATCGTGGCACAAGCAGTTACCACTGCAGTTCTACAATACCAAGAACGCAACATATAACTTAAAGGAGGCAAAATACCTAGAGAGGTTAACCAAATGCATGTGACTAACGTTGAAAATTGTACGAAGGCACCGAATCTGCGATAACAAAACAATCAAGATCGTGTAAGTTCCAGAAGTAACGAGATTTATGTAGAGGGGCAAAAGTGTCAGGGCCAACGAAGTCAGGTTCCGAATGAAACCACAAAGAGGTGTTTCGGTTGTGGAATGGACGATCACAAACGTAAATCTTGTCCGAATCAGACTGGGGATAAACTACAATCTGACCAGCAAAGAATTTCGAAACTCTGCTATAAATGTGTACAACCGGGTCACAAGTGGATGGATTGTCCTTGCCCTGACATAGTTTTTCCGCAAATTTCCCCCCAAGGCCAGCAAGACTAGGGGAAAAGCGAGACGAGTCAACACCGTAATGAAGTGAAGCAGTTTCGAAAGGGGAATAAAGTCCCAAGTCAGTAAGGCCGACACCGTCAGCAGCAGGGTCAGAGGGGGAGTAAGTTCAGAGGCCGATGTTTCGTGTGTGGCACGCATAGCCATAAACGCCAGGATTGTCCTGATAGGGGCAGGGCCCCGCAGCAGCAGCAGGAGGGTGCCCGACAGAAGCCGCAGAGGCCTATGTTTCCCGCCGCCCTCCCAGCACCAGCTCAAGTACTATCCCTACCAACTTTTCCAGTAGCTCCAGTGCAGCACGGGCAGTTACAGTACAGACATATCTATAATATCCACCAGGCAGCCGCACCATAGGCACCACCCGCGATTTGGGGTATGTTTTCTATCCATGAAACTTTGGGTCGAATTTGGTTTGTTACTGGGACAACGCATTATTTTATAGCTACATATTATGCGAAGACCTTAGGGTTATTAACCACAGTATAGAGCACTGTAATGTAGGTAGACTAACCACTAGGGAATGGTCCGCTTATCTTCTTTATATGCCGAGGAGTGGGGACATAGATTAGTAGTTTGGTATTACCTATGGACATGTTAGTCTTAGATATGCATGATCATAATGTTATTATTGGTATGGATAGGCTCGCAGCTTATAGATCCAGGATTGATTGCTTCGGTGGGAGCATTGTTTTTGCCATTCCGGGGCAAGAGATGTTTGTAGTGGCGATGCCTCGCCCAGAGGGAGGTTCGCCGCTCATTTGTATTACCTAGAGGAGGATACCTCTAAGGAGCTTGTGATTCCCTTAGATTCGATCCCAGTTGTCAGGGAGTATTCCGATATGTTTCAGGAGATACCAATCCTACCCCCTAGTCGAGAGATAGACTTCGTTATAAATTTATTGCCAAATACGAGACCTATAGCACGCGCACCGTATCGTATGGCTCTGGAAGGGATGCGAGAGCTACAAGATCAGATAGAGTAGCTGTTAGGTCAGGGCTTCATTCGTAGGAGTACCTCACCTTGGGGCGCTCCAGTTTTATTTGTGAAGAAGAGAGATGGTTCACTGAGATTGTGTGTAGACTACCGGGAGCTGAACAAGGTCACGATACGGAATAAATATCCGTTGCCTCGAATCGATGATCTGTTCGACCAACTGAGGGGAACAACTTTATTTTCGAAGATAGATCTGAGGTCGGGGTACCATCAGCTACGTATTAGGGAGGAGGACGTCTTGAAGACTGCTTTCTTAACGAGATATGGTTCCTACGAGTTTCGGGTTATGCCTTTTGGTTTGACCAACGCTCCAGCCGTGTTTATGGACTTGATGAATAGGGTGTTCAGAGAGTTCTTGGATCATTTCGTCATTGTCTTCATTGATGACATTCTGGTCTATTCCCAGACAGAGGAGGAGCACGCCGAGCATTTGAGGCAGGTTTTGCAGGCGCTACGTCAGAACGAGCTGTATGCAAAGTATGAGAAGTGCGGGTTTTAGCTGAAGGAGGTTCAGTTTTTGGGGCATATTATTTCCGATCGGGGGATATCTGTTGATCTGGGTAAGGTATCCGCGGTGAGGAGTGGGGACATCCCACGACACCGACTGAGATCCATAGTTTCTTGGGCCTAGCAGGATACTACAGGAGGTTTATTCGGGGTTTCTTAAAGATAGCGGGTCCTTTGACACATCTGACTCATAAAGGTGTGCCGTTCATTTGGAGTGATACCTGTCAGTTAGAATTCGATGAGTTGAAGGACAAGTTGACTTCATCACCTATGTTAGCATTGCCGAGACCGGGAGTTGAGTATCTAGTTTACACCGATGCGTCCTTACAAGGACTTGGAGGTGTATTGCAGCAGGAGAGTCAGGCCATAGCTTATGCTTCCCGTAAGCTTAAGCCTCACGAGAAGAATTACCCCACTCATGATTTGGAGTTAGCGGCAGTTGTATTTGCCCTTCGGATTTGGAGACATTATCTTCTTGGGGAGAAGTTTCGATTATTCACGGACCACAAGTCCCTACAGTACCTATTCACGAAGAAGGAGTTGAATATGCGGCAACAGGGGTGGCTTGAGTTTGTGAAGGACTATCAGTTTGATATCCAATATCACCCGGGGAAGGCTAACGTGGTAGCAGACGCGTTGAGTCGTAGGCTAGTAGATGAAATGGAAGGGGTGTGGAAGGCAAAGTGGAAGGAGTTGGGACACCAGGATGCAGTGGCCCGATCGTTCATGTTTGTGATGACTGTTACACCGCAGATTGTCGCGAAGGTGGTAAGGGCACAGGCAAATGACTCGTTCTGTCAGGAGCAGATAGTTCGATTACTAGCAGAGGGAGCCGAGTCCTATACCGTTAGTTCAGACGGGGGATTACGCTTCAATGGGAGACTGATAGTTCTGGAAGGGGAGGAATTTCGACACGAGGTGATGGCAGAGTCGCACGGCTCACGGTACATCCCGGTGGGGACAAAATGTACCACGACATAAGATGACAGTATTGGTGGAGCTGGATGAAGAAGGATATTACCGTGTTTGTTTCTAAATGCGCCACTTGTCAGCTGGTAAAACTGGATCATCAGAGACCGGCAGGACTTCTACAGCCATTAGAGGTCCCGATGTGGATGTGGGAGAGCATATCCATGGAGTTTATCACGGGGTTGCCTACGTCACAGAGAGGTCACGACTCCATTTGGCTAATTGTGGACAGGTTGAACAAAGTCGCTCATTTTCTACCCATAAGGACAGACTACACTACGGGACAGTATGCCCAGCTCTTTATTGCAGAAATAGTGAGACTTCACGGTATGCCCCTAAATATCATGTCTGATAGAGACAAGATATTCGTTTCACAGTTTTGGGAGAGTTTTCAGGAGGCCATGGGCACGGAATTGCAGTTGAGTACGACTTATCATCCGCAGACCGATGGGCAAACCGAGCGTACAAATCAAATGTAGGAGGACATGTTGCGTATGTGCATCATTGATTTCGGGGGTGGATGGGAACAGTATCTTCCACTGGTGGAGTTTGCTTATAACAACTTCTACCAGTTCACCATTGGCATGGCTCCATTTGAGGCGTTGTACGGTAGACCTTGTCGTTCCCCAGCATGTTGGTTGGAGGTGGGGGACAACAAACTACTCGGGCCGGGAGTGATTCAGGATACTTCGGCGAGGATAGAATTGATACGGAGTCGCATTCGGGTAGCTCAGGATCGGCAGAAGAGCTACGCTGATGCGAAGAGATTCTTCAGGGAGTTCCAAGTGGGGGACTAAGTCTTACTCAGAGTATCTCCTATGAAGGGGATTATGCGATTTGGAAAGAAGGGGAATTTGGCACCGAGATATGTGGGGCCATTTCCTATCATCTAGCGGATTGGGTTTGTTGCGTATAGACTTGGGTTACCGGAGCATTTACACAGGATTCATGATGTGTTTCATATTTCCTCGCTAAGGAAATATCTTAGAGATGATTTATCTCATTCTCACATTGCTTTGGAGGACATCGATCTCCATCCCGAT
This sequence comes from Sambucus nigra, assembly GCA_949130495.1. Taxonomy (NCBI): domain Eukaryota; kingdom Viridiplantae; phylum Streptophyta; class Magnoliopsida; order Dipsacales; family Adoxaceae; genus Sambucus; species Sambucus nigra. The sequence continues at coordinate 184,320,591 of OX422209.1, read as the reverse complement.
AGCTCCTACGAGGAGGGGCCGATTGCTATTTTGGACCGAAGTGAGCGGAAACTGTGGTCAAAGATAGTTTCGTTAGTACGTGTTCAGTAGCGGCATCATAATGCCGAGGAGTCCACATGGGAGCGCGAGGATGAGATGCGTGAACGTTATCCAGAGTTGTTTTTACCAGGTACTTTCTAGTTCCGAATTTTGGGACGAAATTCTGTTATTAGGGGGGAAGTATGTAATACCCCGTATTTTTGTGATATTTATTTATGGGATTAATTGAATTAAATGGGTATTAATTGACAATTAATTCGGATAAAATACTAACGAGATGTGAGTTGGTGTTTCATTATAATGGGTATTATTTGATTGTAATGAATATTGAATATATTGAAATTGTCGCGAAACTGAAATACGACAATTTGTAAATTTAGTTGGGACGCACGTGTCAGTCGCGTCGGGAAAGTAATTATGTGAATTAAAAAGTGAATTTTAGTTTTATCAACCGTATGGTTATTTTGAGTGGGCCAACGTGTTCGGAAGGTTCGAAATAGTCAGAAAACACTAGCTGGGGGTTTAGTTTGGGTCCCGGGGCATTTTCGGGCCATACCGGCAACTTAAAAGGGTATTTTGGTAATTTTGAAATTCTAGGAATAATAAACAACGAATTTTGGGACTAAATATTAGGTTATTTTGTAACCCACTAGGCCATTACCAGCACTTAACTAATTTGAGGGCTACGGGAGTTGTAGGAATAAGTGGGAGAGAAGTTAGAAGAGGTTCGCAAAGAGAAAACCACCATCTTCAACCTTGGGAGGAAATCCATAGAGAAAGGGGAGAATCAACCCATTCACCAACACCAAATTCAGAGAACTATCTAAGGCAAGTGGTTTAATTACGTTAATTTCAAGCGAATGTTTCTTCCATGATTAGAAAATTATATATAATCGCATTGTATTGGAAGATTTATAAAAACCCATGAGATTGGAGTTATAAATTCAGAGTTTGATATAGGTTTGCATGTAGAATTGTTATTGGGTGATTGAACTAAAAGAATTACTACTCTTTATGTTACAAAAACGGATTTATTTATGGAAATTTATGATTTTATATTCTAGGGTTCTTACTCATAAGATTTGGGGAAAAACTTTGGGAGATTTAATAATTAGATGATGTATAGGAAGATTTAGCCCTATATAAATGTTGTGTTATGACGTATGAATGTTTAGTGATGATTAGAAACCTTAAAATACTGTTGGGGCGACTTTTAGATGAGAATAGATGTGAAGAAAATTGAGAAAAATGAGATAGGAAAATTCTGGGCTCGAAACTGTCACCTCGTTAGAAGACCTGCCCAGGTTGTTCGAACGAGCTCGTTCGAACGAGCTTCTAACGAGCTGACAGTTTGCCTTCTAATGAGTTGGATGTTCGTTCGATGCCTTTCGTTCGAACGAGATCTCGTTAGATGCTCACTTCGTTCGAACGAACTCCCGTTCGAACGACCTCGTTCGAACGAGACTTCTAATGAGTTGACAGATTGGCCTTTTTGGCCTGATTTGATTTCTAATGTCCCGTAACCTGGTTTAATTGTAGAGATAACATTCCCTTGATGACTAATTAATATAGTTGGGATATTTGGGATATATTGAGGAGTAAAACATAGAAGTGTGATTTGAACCAAATGAAAACTGTGGATTAGGATGTGAGTGACTAATTACGATGTGAGAATAATTGATGATTCAAATGTTAGTATTAACCGAGGATATGTGAATTTCGTAACATTATAAATTGGTATAATAATGAGAAGTATACCACTAATAAATTATGGTAATTACTAAGATGTGTGCATGCTTAGTATATGTATATGATTTTATGTGTATGACATACCTACCATACTTGCTATCACGGGATGTTTACGTTCGCTTAGGGCCATCTAATCTTTGTGTGCCCGGATTTAGATTGGTACCTCGAGGACATAGTTCAAGAGAATGACTTATTTGTGAGTTAATAAGACAGCTAACTATGGAGCGTAGGTATGTACGTGACCATGGATATGTTGAATTATGTTCGCATCCATTTTTGTGTGTTGTGCTTATTCTAAAAATTCCTGAGAGATTCGGAATTTGTAATCCTTATGCACGTGATGTACCGGGATGGATAGCAGAGTATGTGTGCACCACAGCTTAGCCTCGGGGTGCTTATATTTTATATTTATGATGTGAATAATATACGGTTAAATGAAAAGGAATTGTTATGTTTAATTGCGAGTATGATTGTAGTAACGTCTTGATAAAGATAAAAAGGGATAACCTGCTGTGAAATGGTAATGCTGATAATTAAGAATCCGAGTTTAAGTAAAGCTATCTATTTAAGTGATAACATTGGGAATTTATATTGGGATTTGAGTAGGAAGGTTAGAACTTATGTCGGTTTAGTTAGATATGAGAATCACTTGAATGGGTACGCTACGTTAGGAGTGCACAATTAGTCGAGAGGTGAGTATTTCATGTGAGAGCACGTCCTAACATATATTTTCCATTCATTGTTTTAATGTTATTAAAGCACTTGCTGTTTTTAAAATACTCTCCGCTTTCGGGCTCTGACCCGTTTGCTTTCAAATCTAGTTTTTGTAAAAACCTTTTTAGGTGCCCAGCCACAAGGACACCATGCATAGGAATTCTATTCAGGTGACGAGCTGTAGCTGTTGTGGAAGTTGCAGGGCCTTGATATTAGACGCCTCATTTTCTAGTCTTGACTCCATATTCAGTTCCATCATTTGTAGGGCATGTCGCCCATTTCTATTAGAGATATTTTATATTTCAGTTATTCAGATTGTGGATTGTAATTAATTAAGGATTTAGACTTGTTTTATTATTTCAGTTGCCGGATTGTTGTGAGGAGTATTTCCCCTAGACTTATTATTATTTATTGGTGATTCTATTGCTTCTTTATGGTGAATGGTTACGTTACTCTTTCGTAATTCTTTTTGCATGTTAATCAGATTTAATTTAAAATTTGACAACTTACTTTTTAAATACTAGGTGGTTAGTAATCATTAAATGTTTTCGACAGTGATGCTATTAACTGAACCAACTTGGCATTTTGAATTAATTTAATAAAGGAGTAGCTACCCGGTATTTAATTAGTCGGGGTGTCACAGGTGGTATCAGAGCATCAGGTTCTAGTGTCCTTTAGGATCTGTACGGCTTATTATGTTTCCGCTGAGCTTTCTTTGATATAGATCCCTAATCCTAGGAATGTTGTGTTTATCTCTATACATTGGATATTCGTACTTCTACGATTTGTTTATTTGAATGATGAACTCATCCAAATTTACTTAAATTTCAGATGAATCGTCAAGAAGAACTAGCTAAAACGGTTAGGGGGGTCAATGAGCAAGATCGACTCACACCTCAGGTATCCCCAGAAAGAATATCAACCGCCGAGTTAGAAGGTATCGTGGCACAAGCAGTTACCACTGCAGTTCTACAATACCAAGAACGCAGCATACAACTTAAAGGAGGCAAAAGACCTAGAGAGGTTAACCAAATGCATGTGACTAACGTTGAAAATTGTACGAAGGCACTGAATCTGCGACAACAAAATAATCAAGATCGAGTAAGTTCCAGAAGTAACGAGATTTATGTACAGGGGCAAAAGTGCAGGGCCAACGAAGTCAGGTTCCGAATGAAACCACAAAGAGGTGTTTCGGTTGTGGAATGGACGATCACAAACGTAAATCTTGTCCGAATCAGACTGGGGATAAACTACAATCTGACCAGCGAAGAATTTCGAAACTCTGCTATAAATGTGTACAACCGGGTCACAAGTGGATGGATTGTCCTCACCCTGACATAGTTTTTCCGCAAATCTCCCCCCAAGGCCAGCAAGACCAGGGGAAAAGCGAGACCAGTCAACACCGTAACGAAGTGAAGCAGTTTCGAAAGGGGAATAAAGTCCCAAGTCAGTAAGGCCGACACCGTCAGCAGCAGGTTCAAAGGGGGAGTAACTTCAGAGGCCGATGTTTCGTGTGTGGCACGCATGGCCAAAAACGCCAGGATTGTCCTGATAGGGGCAGGGCCCCGCAACAGCAGCAATAGGGTGCCCGACAGAAGCCGCAGAGGCCTATGTTTCCCGCCGCCCTCCCAGCACCAGATCAAGTACTATCCCTACCAACTTTTCCAGTAGCTCCAGTGCAGCAGGGGCAGTTACAGTACAGACATATCTATAATATCCACCAGGCAGCCGCACCACAGGCACCACCCTCGATTTGAGGTATGTTTTCTTTCCATGTGTAAGAGGGTAGTTTAGATAAGATGGAGACGTAACCCCTTTTGAGTATGGTGATGACAAGGTTAATCAGTAAACACTAGTGATTTAGCCACAAGACACAAAGAACAATTTGGAACGCATGAAACCCAGCTTAAACCCACAAATCTCTCGTATATAACTCACAATATAATAAAGAACTCAGAAATAACTTAGCTAGAGGGAGAGAGAAGTAAGCATCCTAGATACACCTTAGTAGGCAGGTAAAGGAACACACACACACCGAAAAGGTCTTCTTCCAGGATTTCTGTCAAGTTATTAAAGCTCCCTAATAAATGACAAATGGTGGGTGGAAGAACTCTCTGGTTTTTCAATAACTCTTTCTCTAGTAATAATTTCTCAAACTCTTAGAAGAATAATCCCCAAAAGAACTCTTTTTAGAACCTTTTAATCGATGCCCTTCCTTGGAGGTGGTTGGGGCCTTAAATAGCCCCCCCACACCACCCCCGAGGCAGCTAAGTCATTAATGCCCATGAAAAGACCTCCCTCATACCTTATGTCACCAGCATTAAATACCTGATGCACTAGTTGTCTTTACATCATAAACATTAAATGCCAAGACATACCTTTTGCCTAACCACTGTGTGTCAGGGGGCTGTTGCCACAGAGGTTGCTTACCAACCGTCTGACAGCCCCAGATACCACGGTGGTTTACTCAAGTGCAGACTTGACGTTGTCTAGCTGGCTAGTGACATCACCTACAGTAGATGGGACATAAAGTAGAGGGATGTTTGGTTCACAGCAAAGCTCCCGATGGAACTCGAAGCTACTTTGCTCTAGGTTCCACGGTGAAGATCTTTCGGTGTTTTACCAGGTGTATCTAAGATGGTCAGGACAAGCCCCAATGGTGCCCCACTTCTCAATCCTCCAAACCAAGTACCTCTAAAGTTCCCACGGTGAGGTTGTTCAATAGAGCATGAAAGCTCTCCCAGGCCCTGCCAAGCCTGGTCTCTCGCGAGTACCGTTCGACCTCACACCCATTCATTATTCTCGTTACAACATTACAGTCGTTACAACTCGTAGTGACTATAAACAAAGCTATAATATGACAAAGTAACAATAAGCTAAAGTGCGAGTTGCCACGCCAAGCTTCCACGCTGAGCTGCCTCGCTGAGCTTATCCTCAGAATACTGTTGCTAATTGGTGGATTATCCCTAATCCCAGGATTACCTTCAGGCCCCCTATACATTTTCCCCTTCGTGGAGGGATTTGTTGTTTGAACAAGAAGTGCCTCCACAAAAACTTCTGAATCCGATGAACCTTCTCTGTCCGGCCTGCTACTTTTTTCTAAATGTCGAGCCTCAACCGTTCTAGCTTGAATATCTGAAATTCTCCCGAAGGACCTGCTAATATTCTCCCAGTAATGTTCGAAAAAGCGAAAAATTCTCCTCGATGTAACTGAGTCATAACTAAACAATCGTTTGAGCTTCTGACGAGGGGACATCGTGGCTTTTTTGAACCATTGGGACATCTTCTTCGTTGGGGGTTTATTGGATATGTCTGAGAAAATCTTGGCACCCAAAACTCAATCTTGCTTAGGAAGGTAATGATGGTTGTTCCCTAGGTGTCACTTCATTAATGACGTAGCGTTGTCTTTTCCATTGTCAGAACACTTCCCGAAGTGCCACGTGTATATTTGAAATGATTGCAGGCGGCCTCGCACGTGCAATGGTGGGAAACTTAAACGACGAACTTAAAAATTAAAACGGCTAAATCCCTCAAACACTTAAAACCTTCCTTTCTCTTACTTTGCCATTACCTTCTTCAAATTTCCTTCATTTTTAGAGAGAGAGAGAGAGAAAGAGAGCTTCCATTGTTGAGCATCTGAAACCTCCATTGCTGTTCAAGCTTGTGCCTTCCTTTTCTTGCTCTCATCTTCTACGCCACCTCCTGTGGTTGCTCTCCTCCATTGTAGTGCTCAAGCTCCTCTTACTCAAGGTTTTTTTCGTTTGCTTTAACGCTCTGCCATGGCGTCTCCAAGTTACCCCACCATCTCTTCAATCGGTGCGCCGCCTGCTACCGCTGTTGCTACCACTACTGCTGCCACTACTGTTGCCTCCGCTTTGGACGCTGCCCGTCGTGAACAGTTAAGGTTTTATCGTCGCTCTCCCATTTTTGGCAAGGATGATAGCTTTATTGCTGCCTGCAAGACTGTCAAATTTGAATGCAAGTTTGAGACCTTATTGCTGGGTGACGAGGACGAAGAACCCTCGAAGTGGGGCTTTCTTCCTCCAGAGGGGACTCTCAGGTTTCGTCTGGAGCGAGGGGACTTCCAATGGTCCCAAATTGAGTTCGAGGCACCAGGGGGTTCTCCTTCCCATTTTGCTGCTTGGAATTCTCACATGGTGAGTTCCCATGGTGATATTCTGAGTAAGATTGGCGTTCAACGGGCCAAATGGTTTGGTGAGTTTACTCTCTCCAAAAATAATGCTGCTCTCCCCATTCTTGTTTCCCGTTGGAACGTGACGGCTCACACCTTCATCGCTACGTGGGGCGAGTTTACGAGAACCCTAGAAGATGTCTGCGAGCTCATGGGGCTCGAAGCAGCAGGACATGAGCCTTATACGGATGAGCCTCTCGACGCCCAAGAGATTGCTGACCGTTTGGCGTTGGACCGAATATGCCGAAGTTGCATCGGTTCTTCAAACAAAGCTACCTTCACTCCGCTGATTAACTACTTCTTCAAGGGTTCTAGCGAAGGTAGTTCTTCAACTTCAACGGATGCCCCTGGTCAAGGTACTTCGTTAGAGCTCCCTACTTACATCCTTGTGATTCTTTCCCGTTTTCTTTTGACGGGAAAACCAAATGATCAGCCCCGAAGGGACCTTATCAACATATCCCTTCGTTTGGCCCGGGGCATCAAACTTCCTTTGGCTGCAATTGCCTTAGGGTCCCTCTACACCTGGCTCGACAGAACATTGTTCGACATGGAACGATCGCTTGGCCGTTATAACCTGGCCAATTTCGCCAACAGCGTCCTTCTAACCAGCTTCCTGTACGTGCGCTTTCCTGTTGTAGCGGACAAGGCCAACCGACCTCCTTCTGGGGAAACCATTCTGCCCCCACGCTCTTATATTTATCACAAGAGGCAGAGCCAAAAAGAGCTGATCGCCTCAATTGACCGTTTTGAGGACTTTGTTATGAGGGCTTACGGAGAGGACGTCTTTTTTCATACTTGTGATTTCTTCCAGCACGAATCCAGGGTGGTTCAGGTGGGGGTAGACATTGAAGATCCTCAGTTAGCCGTGGTGCTTCTCATTTCTCCGGGGTATCTGCCGTCCTACATCGAGTGGGGATATTCCAGCGAACATTATAACCCCAATCGGTGCAGTCGTCAATTTGGGTTAGATCAGGGGGCTCCTCGCCCAGTTTTCCAAGCTTCAAACCCAAAGGTTAGCTTAAGCGAGGCATGTTCCTTATTTTCCTCCACTGCTGCGTGGGGGATAAGTGAATCAATGGCTGGGCGAGTCACCATTCCTTCCAACAAAAGGCAAGGGGATGTGACCGGTCTATTTGCGACGAAGTTCTGGCCGAAACAACTGGCTGACATTGCTGAGTTCATAGATGGCGAGCCCGTGTACCCTCCAGTTCTGTCTTTTTCTGCGTTGGAGCTGGGACTTAAAGGCAACTCCGTTCTTGGGATTGAGTTCCCTCTAAGCAAAACCCTTAAAAGGCCTACCGAAGATCTTCCTCCGTTATGCCCCATGACTCCTACTGCCATACCCAAAGCCAAAAGTGCTGGGGCATCCAGGAAGACTGCTCCTTCGACTGGAGCCACTGCTGATGAAAGGTCTTCGCAGCCATCAACCAACAAGGCCAAGAGTGGGGCGACTTCCACAAAAAAATCAAAGTCCAAATCCCAGACTCCTGTGGCAGCCCTTCTCATAGCCTCTGTTCCTCCTCCCATGTCTGCTGAAAAGGCCGAGAGGCTAAGGAGGGAGGCGCAGGCTGAGGTAGATCGGGTAAATGCAGAGTTTCAACGGCGCGCTGTCGTCGTTCCTCCTTCGGTTGCTTTCCCTACGATCGTCGTCGATCCAACTGAGCCAGCTGCAAGGAGGAGGAAAAGTTCGAAGGTTCCTCAAGCTATTGGCAGTGACGTGACAAAGTCAAGGAGGAAGACTTTAGGCACCAAGTCTCAGAGGAAGCAAGCTCCCATGGTGCAAGCTTCTCACTCTTCTTCCCTATCTAAGGTATGTACACTTATCTTGTTCTCTTTTCCTCTTTAGTTAAAGCAAGCTGCATTTGCTTATATATATTGTTCTTAATTACTTTGGTGCAGGGGTTTAAAGAAACTGGGCCTCGTCCTCCTAGTCCCCCAAGTCCCCCCATAAGCCGTTTCGTGGGTGGTCACTGTGGTGCCCTCTCATCCGGTACTACCCCACCCCGTTCGCCAATGACCGGGCTTACTTACTCCCGTCGTTCAATCTTACGACGGGCGAGGGAGGCAGCTGTGGAGGGTGAGGTTATAGAGCCCATGGATGTCTCTTCGCCACCAGAGACAACGCAATCCGAGACAACTACCTCAGTCCCCTCTGGCTCACTGGCTTCCCCTGAGGTTGCTCTGCCCATTGTTCTGGCTGCTGTAAGTGACCCTGAGGTAATGATTTCATACTTAATTTGTCTGATCTGGCATTCCTTCTCTTTCACCCCATTCTGTGTGCTGAATTTGGGATGTTAGTTGCCCTAGGTCGAAGTGTCCTTGCTGCTAGCAAACATTGTTCGCCCAACGGTGCTGGCGAGACCTCTGACCACAGTGCCCCTTTTCAATGTCCTGACTGAGGTAAGTAACACTTGTATATATTTCGCCCTTTTTCTGTACTTGTTCCTATTTATTAACATTGGCTTTTATATTGCATCTTTCCCCTGATCTTTCACCACCCTCTTCTTTGGGTAGTCTTTACGCACACAGGGCTAAGGTTGGGGCTTCTTCGCAGCCTGGTGGTTTTTCTGCGCCCCTTCGTGCTGGGGCCTCTTTCAGGAGTCCATCATCTATTCCTAATTAACCCCCTACGCTTGCTTTGGTACCTTATGTGGGCGAGGGAACTTTGCCGATAGTTGAGGTTTCTGCGGCCAGAGACCCCGTTGAGGCTGATGAGGTAACAAGTCCCCTCCCAACGGTTCCTGCCCCTTTAACCTCCGTGGTGACTCCCATTCTTGCCCCTGTTGTGACTCAGGTACTTTCTGCATAAACTCCGTCGTATGTTAGGGTTGTTTTTGTTTCATAACTCCATCTTATAACGGTGACTTAACAACGAAAACGCTTGTTAAGATTTGTATATATAGTCTCCACCTTATAACGGTGACTTAACAACGAAAACGCTTGTTAAGATTTTTATATAATCTCCACCTTATAACGGTGACTTAACAACGAAAACGCTTGTTAAGATTTTTATATAATCTCCACCTTATAACGGTGACTTAACAACGAAAACGCTTGTTAAGATTTTTATTTACTCTCCACCTTATAACGGTGACTTAACAACGAAAACGCTTGTTAAGATTTTTATATAATCTCCACCTTATAACGGTGACTTAACAACGAAAATGTTTGTTAAGATTTTTATATAATCTCCACCTTATAACGCTGACTTAACAACGAAAACGTTTGTTAAGATTTTTATATAATCTCCCTGTTTTTTATATCTCTTCTCAGGTTGCTCGGGAGGATTCCTCACCAGTTCTTTCACTTATGGGCACACCTCGTCAGGAACCTGTTGTTTCGGAAGAACCTGATCATGCTGACCAAGGTTCCACGACTGGTGCCGAAGGAAGTCCCCTAATGTGTTTCACCGCTGCTTTCAAAACGAGATCTCCCTCTACGAACCTCCTTGGTCTTACCAGGTTGTCATATGCCCTAGAGAGCTGCTTTGTATACATTTAAAAATATTGCATCGCGTTGTCTCTGTGTTCATCCAATGCCTCCAACTGGACATGCCTGTTCTGAGGAAGCATGCTACTTCGCAAGGCGTATCGAGCAGAGGGAACTTCCAACTCCACTGGAAGGATTGCCTCAGCCCCGTAGACAAGGGAGAACGGAGTGTACCCTGTGGGCTTCCTCTTCGTCATTCGATAGGCCCACAACACTGCTGGTATCTTGTCATCCCACGATCCTGGAAAGTCCTCCATCATTTTATCCAAGATATTAACCAGGGTTTTGTTAGTTGCTTCGGCCTGACCGTTCCCCTTGGGGTATGCCACCGTTGAAGTGTGATGAACAATGGAGTATTTGTCTGTGAGCATCGTTACTTCTGAGTTGACGAAGGGAGTCCCATTATCTGAGAGAATAACTTTTGGGATCCCAAAATGGCAAATGATATACTCTCTGATGAAGTTACTCACTACCCCAGCCGTTGCCCTTCTGAGTGGTATTGCTTCAGCCCATTTTATAAAGCACTCCGTTGCTACCAGTATCCATATCTTGCCCCTCGACGAAGGATGTATTGCCCCCACGAGGTCGAACGCCCAAGTGTGGAAAGGATAAGGCGTTGCCAGAGAGTGTAAGTCCACCAATAGGGCATGGATCATATTTCCATGAAGTTGGAAAGCTTTGCATTTTCGAACAAATTCGGCAGAGTCTTTCTCCATCGTTGGCCAATAATATCCCAACGTCATCAGCTGATCATATAACTTGGCCCCTCCTATGTGAGCTGGGTCATGGGCTTGTTTGAGGACCTCAGTTGCTTCTTCTTTTGTGATGCAACGCAATGGCCTGTTGAAGTACCCCCTTCGATAAAGCTGCCCCTCCTGGATATAGAACCTCGGGGTCCTTCGCTTGAGTCCCATCGCATCCATTTTCTCCGTTGGGACAATTCCATCGTGAATAAAGTCGATATAGGACTGCCTCCAGTCCGTTTAGGCTTCGATGAAATGGCACTCAGCTGCTTCGAAAAATAGCTGACACTTATCACAATTCCGTTGTAGTTCTGCCGCATCCTGTTTCATTCTAGGCCAAAAATATCCCCCTCTTTGAATTCTCCTATAAAGAGGTATCTCAGTTGTTTCACAGTGCTCCTCATGTGTTTTCTTCAACCTCCGCTCTGCTTCCTCTGGCCCAATACATCTCGATAACAATCCCCCTGCATTTCTGAAGTAAAGATTTCCCTGGTTTGTAAAGTATTGGGCTAACTCTCTAAGTCCCATAGCTCCTTCGCCAGACTCCAGTTGCTTCCTGATCTCTCCTCTCCAATCCGCGTCTCCCTCCATTGGTAGTATTGACTTTACCACCGAAGGAGCTATTCTTCGTTGGATCGTGACGATAGTCGTATCGCTCCTCATGACCATCTTTTGAGCAATAGTGGCATAAGCGTCTGGATGACGGTTCATCGTTCAGGGATGTCTTCTGATTTTGGTCCGATGGAACTGGCTGAGGAGCCTTTGAATGATCGTTCTGTACGGTGCCAAACTCATGTGCTTCAACGCATATTCTCCGTTAACTTGCTGAATTACTAAGTTCGAGTCACCCTTGATGCAGAGTGAACGAATTCCCCTTCGAAGAGCCTCCAGCAACCCTTGTACCAACGCTTCGTATTCTGCTTCGTTATTGGAGCAAGGGAAATCTAGTTTGTAGGAAAGGAAAATCTCCTCTGTTCCTTTTGAAAGGATGACCCCTGCCCCTCCTTTTTTATCTGCCGAAGACCCATCAAACTGCATCGTCCATTCCTCATCGGTTGCATCTAGATAGTTGGCTTGTAAGTCGTCTCTCGGAATGTCTTCTTTAGGTGGTTCAAACGTTCCTGATGGAAAGATTGCCAACAGATCAGCATACGCCTGGCTCTTGATAGCACGAGGAACCACACACTTTAAATCATATTCGGAGAGAATAAGGAACCACCTAGCTGCCCTGCCAATCAAGATAGTTCTAGCCAACAAATACTTAATAGGATCACATCTAGTTATAATATGAATTATAAAAGACAGCATATAATGTCTAAGTTTTTGTGCTAAAAAGACTAAGGCCAAACAATGCCTTTCTAGGCTGCTATATCTAATCTCTGGCCCATGTATGATCCTACTGAGGTAATACACTGGCCGTTCTTGCCCGTCAATCTCTTGTGCCAGCAAAGCTCCGACGGACCTTGTAGTGGAGGTGAGGTACAGCTGCAACGGTACTCCTACATGTGGAGGAACAATGATTTGTGGTGAAACGAGCAGCTTCTTCAACTCATCGAGAGACTCCGGGTGATCCTTTTCCCACCTGAACTTTGTGTTCTTTCGCAGCAGCTGCATCAATGGGTGTGTTACCTCGGCCAATCCCAGTACAAATCTTCTGAGGTAGGAGACCTTTCCGAGGAAACTTTTTAGCTCCTTCACCGTTCTTGGGCACGACATCTCTAAGATCGCGCGTTGTTTATCCTGGTCCATCTGCACCCCTTGTCGATCAACCACAAAGCCTAGAAACTTCCCGCTTGTTACTCCAAAGACGTACTTCAATGGGTTCATCCTTAATTTATACTTCCTACATCGAGTAAACACCTTCTTTAAGTCGTTTAGGTGGGACTCCTCCTTCTTCGATTTGATGACCAAATCATCCACATAGAATTCTACAAATTTGTGGAAGAAATCGTGAAAAATGGCCATCATTGTTCTTTGATAAGTAGCTCCCGCGTTCTTAAGTCCAAACGGCATTACTTGGTACATGAAATTGCCCAACGGGGTTCTGAATGTCGTTTTCTCTGCGTCCTTGGGGTCCATCTTGATCTGGTTGTACCCTACGTACCCATCCATGAAGCTATACATCTCATGCCCAGCCGTGGCATCTATCAAGCTATCAATGGAGGGTAGAGGGAACTCATCTTTGGGGTAATCCCTGTTCAAATCTCTAAAATCCACACAGATCCTTATTTTACTCTTGTCCTTCTTCCCTACTGGCACAATGCTAGATAGCCAAAGGGGATGCTGTATTGGTTTGATGAATCCTACTGCCAACAAACGCTGAACCTCTTCCTTAATCTTTAAGTCCAACTCAGGTTTATAAGTCCTTGTTGCCTGCTTCACCGGGATGGCTGAAGGCATCACGTTTAGCTTGTGGCAGATCACTTCCTCATCTAGCCCTTCCATTTCGGTATACTTCCATGCAAAGACATCTATGAACTCCCGGATTAGCCCAACCAAGGCTTATCGTTTCTCCTTACCGAGATCCTTCACGATGAAGACGGGCCTTGGGTCTTCCCATTCTCCTGCCAGGTTCAACTGCTCCAACTCTTGTGCTTGGGGTTTTGGTTGATTTGCCATGTAGTCTGGTTCTTCGGCGACCTCCTCCACGATCTCCTGTATATTGGAGTTGTTTATCACCATACACTGTCCCTGTTGATCCACCAAGAAACACTCATATAACGGGTCAGCCCCATCCTCGGTCTCTTCGGCCTCCCGCTCACATCGTTATAAACGGTATACCACCTTCCCCTCTTCAGTGACCACCTTATTTCATTGCCTGTTGGTAGCTGTTGCCACGGCCTTCCTCTTCCTCTCTCTCGAAGCCTCAGCAATTCTTCCCCCTGAAAAGCGACTCAGCACGCTTTGCCGTTGGACCTCATGCTCCGCAGGATCCACTCTAAGCCTTACTTTGTTTTTGAGCTACTTCGTGGTACTTTGGGGTCGAGGGATCACTTGATGGGTTTCTTCGGCCCTCACCCCTTCGTTACTCGCGGCTTCTTTACTTTGCTCGTTCAGAGTCCCCATTCTATCTCTGATCGAGGGAACCCATGCCCCCTCAATTCTTCTCGTTAGGACTCGAGCATCCTCCTCCAACTCCGTATAAAAGGCCGCATCTACAAAGTGAGCTTCCTCGATAGCAAAAGGCCTTTTTGTAGCCCTAATGGTCACTTCTGTCCCTTTGACATTCGCCTTGGCGCATTAATGATATGTTGAGGGAACTAAACCTTGATTGTGCATCCACACTCTTTCTATTAGTAAATGATAGGAAGTTGCACTTTCTATTACATGGAACTTGATGTGGGAACTCAGATTTCCCATTACAATTCCCATATTCACATACCCAATGGATTTGGAAGATTGGTTGTCATACCCTAAGATTACCAGAGGCATGGGGACCAACCTTTCTTCTGGGATATTAGCTGCGTGGAAGGAGTTGATCGGCATAATGTTGATGGAAGCACCCCCATCCATAAGCGTTCTTGCAAAACTAACCCCGTTGACACTGGCCGTCACATACAAGGGCCTGTTATGAGGGAACCTTACAGCTCTATCTGCATCACTGAAGGTCACCTCTGATAGGAACTTTTTCACCAGCCTCGCCATGGGTCCCCTCCATTTCAACGAGGGAACCGTGTCCTTCTTCGCTATGTCTAGGATCGCCCGAGTTATTTCCAGTCTGCTCTCCTTTGGTATCCCCACTTGATCGAAGAACCAAGCGAACTTTGGGGATTTTGAAACTGCGCTGTATTCAACGACTGCCTCCATTTCCTCATCCTCAACGTTGTATAAGTCTTCCACGTCTTTAGCGCTTGCTTCATCGTAGGCTAAAACTACTTTAGCCATTCCATGTGGTGCAATGTTCCAGAGTTTCTTCGAATTCCCTTTGCTTCATTGTTGACCTTCCTCCTCCTCCTTCCTCCTCATCATCGTAGGCCATCACCAAGTTGGCCCCATGCGCTGGAAGTGGGTTGTTGTTAATGTTCTTTGGGGGGATCTGCAGCGTCCCTGCCTTCATGTACTTGTCAATGATTCTTCTCAGTGTGAAGCAGCTCTCTGTCGGTTGCTGGATCTTTCGATGAACCTGACAATACCTAGGATCCGCCTTCGTTGCGTCATCGGGTTCTTCCGCCGGAACGCCTTTTGGTAGGTAGACCGTTCCACCTTAGACCATGGCGTTATAACAGCTCACCGCCTCTTCTATCGTGCACGGTAATGGTGTTGGTCTTCTCTATCCCTTCCGAACTTCCTTTTGTTATCCTTCTTCGTCGCCTTACCCCCATCTGTTCCTTCGGTGTATCCCACTCGTGGGGGTTGAGGCCTTCCTCCCCCAGTTTGTATCGGCTGCCTGAATATCATAGGCACCGCCACCGGGTTTGGTCGTACGACCAATGAGATGTTCCTTGCAGATTTTAAGAACGCCGAAAAAATTCCCTCGCGCGTCTCATTGATAAGATGGAAAATGTACTCCGGGAGTAGTCCTTCGGCACAAATTTGTAATAGTTTAGACTCCTTGGCCTCCTCTCTCACATCCAGAGACCTTTCCCTGAACCTCCGAACGTATGCCACCATGTCTTCTACTGGTCGTTGCTTTTCTCTCCCTAGTTGGGTCAGAGTGAATTCATCCTCTGCTAGAAAGAACTTTTGGACAAACAGCACATGCATCTCTTCCCACGTGGAAACACTCTTAGAGGCCAAATGAGAATACCACATGTATGCTTTATCGGTTAGGGATTTGGAAAACTCCCTTAACCTGAGCTTCTTGTTGTTGCAATGCGGCTCGAAGTGCTCAATAAAACGTTTGATGTGCTCTTTCGGATTCCCACCCTTCCCTGTGTATTTTTCAAAGATGGGGGGAATATAATCCCTCGGGTAAGGCTCATCGTTGTATTCCTGAGGATAAGGTGTCCTAAAGTCGTCATAGACTGAAGCTACCTCGCCTATAGACTGTGAGGAAGCCTGCATGAACTTCAACATCTCCTTTTGCATTTCTCTCCTTATTTCCTCCATGGGCGATGGGGCAACGACCAATGGGGTTGTTGGCTGAATGACCGTTATAGTTGGAACCATCGTTACAGCTGGCGTCGTTAATACTCCGGAGATTCCCACCGCCGGATTCACGATGGAGGGTATGCTTGTCGGGGCTGCTCCCGTTATACCTGTGCCTGGTGAAACCGTTGGAGCTGCCCCTGGTGTTACGAAGGAATTGGGTTCGAGTCCTCCCAGCACCGTTGAAGCTGCAGGAGTTTGCAAAAACTCATAGAACTTGCTCATAAGGAGGGTCATCTGGGCAGGTCCCAGACCAGCGCTCGTGGAAGCCTGCGTCACTCCTTGAGCGCCTGTTGTTGTCTGAACTAGAGGCACTTCTATTCGAGGAGCTCCGCTCCTTAAAGCCTCCAATTCTACCGCTGCTTGCTCTTCACTATGTTGGATATCATCAAAGTTGAGCCTTCGGTTAACGTTATCTTGCGCCATACTCCTTCCTTAGAAGAATTCCTCCCCAGCAGAGTCGCCAAATGTAAGAGGGTAGTTTAGATAAGATGGAGGCGTAACCCCTTTTGAGTATGGTGATGACAAGGTTAATCAGTAAACACTAGTGATTTAGCCACAAGACACAAAGAACAGTTTGGAACGCATGAAACCCAGCTTAAACCCACAAATCTCTCGTATATAACTCACAATATAATAAAGAACTCAGAAATAACTTAGCTAGAGGGAGAGAGAAGTAAGCATCCTAGATACACCTTAGTAGGAAGGTAAAGGAGCACACACACACCGAAAAGGTCTTCTTCCAGGATTTCTGTCAAGTTATTAAAGCTCCCTAATAAATGACAAATGGTGGGTGGAAGAACTCTCTGGTTTTTCAATAACTCTTTCTCTAGTAATAATTTCTCAAACTCTTAGAAGAATAATCCCCAAAAGAACTCTTTTTAGAACTTTTTAATCGATGCCCTTCCTTGGAGGTGGTTGGGGCCTTAAATAGCCCCCCCACACCACCCCCGAGGCAGCTAAGTCATTAATGCCCGTGAAAAGACCTCCCTCATACCTTATGTCACCAGCATTAAATACCTGATGCACTAGTTGTCTTTACGTCATAAACATTAAATGCCAAGACATGCCTTTTGCCTAACCACTGTGTGTCAGGGGGCTGTTGCCACAGAGGTTGCTTACCAACCGTCTGACAACCCCAAATACCACGGTGGTTTACTCAAGTGCAGACTTGACGTTGTCTAGCTGGCTAGTGACATCACCTACAGTAGATGGGACATAAAGTAGAGGGCTGTTTGGTTCACAGCAAAGCTCCCGATGGAACTCGAAGCTACTTTGCTCTAGGTTCCACGGTGAAGATCTTTCGGTGTTTTACCAGGTGTATCTAAGATGGTCAGGACAAGCCCCAACGGTGCCCCACTTCTCAATCCTCCAAACCAAGTCCCTCTAAAGTTCGCACGGTGAGGTTGTTCGATAGAGCATGAAAGCTCTCCCAGGCCCTGCCAAGCCTGGTCTCTCGCGAGTACCGTTCGACCTCACACCCATTCATTATTCTCGTTACAACATTACAGTCGTTACAACTCGTAGTCAATATAAACAAAGCTATAATATGACAAAGTAACAATAAGCTAAAGTGCGAGTTGCCACGCCAAGCTTCCACGCTGAGCTGCCTCGCTGAGCTTATCCTCAGAACACTGTTGCTAATTGGTGGATTATCCCTAATCCTAGGATTACCTTCAGGCCCCCTCTACACCATGAAACTTTGGGTCGAATTTTGTTTGTTACTGGGACAACGCATTGTTTTATAGATACATATTATGCTAAGACCTTAGGGTTATTAACCACAGTAGAGAGCACTGTAACGTAGGTAGACTTACCATTGGGGAATGGTTCGCTTATCTTCTTTATAGGCCGAGGAGTGGGGACACAGATTAGTAGTTTGGTATTACCTACGGACATATTAGTCTTAGATATGCATGAGCATAATGTTATTATTGGTATGGATAGGCTCGCAGCTTATAGATCCAGGACTGATTGCTTCGGTGGGAGCATTATTTTTGCCATTCCGGGGCAAGAGATGTTTGTAGTGGTGATGCCTCGCCCAGAGGGAGGTTCGACCGCTCATTTGTATTACCTAGAGGAGGATACCTCTACGGAGGTTGTGATTCCCTTAGATTCGATCCCAATTGTCAGGGTGCATTCCGATATATTTCAGGAGATACCAAGCCTACCCTCCAGTCGAGAGATAGACTTTGTTATAAATTTATTGCCAGATACGAGACCTATAGCTCGCTCACCGTACCATATGGCTCCGAAAGGGATGCGAGAGCTACAAGATCAGATAGAGCAGCTGTTAGGTCAGGGCTTCATTCGTAGGAGTACCTCACCTTGGGGCGCTCCAGTTTTATTTGTGAAGAAGAGAGATGGTTCACTGAGATTGTGTGTAGACTATCGGGAGCTGAATAAGGTCACGATACGAAATAAATATCCGTTGCCTCGAATCGATGATCTGTTCGACCAGCTGAGGGGAGCAACTTTCTTTTCGAAGATAGATCTGAGGTCGGGGTACAATCAGCTACGTATTAGGGAGCAGGACGTCTTGAAGACTCCTTTCTTAACGAGATATGGTTCCTACGAGTTTCGGGTTATGCTTTTTGGTTTGACCAACGCTCCAGCCGTGTTTATGGACTTGATGAATAGGGTGTTCAGAGAGTTCCTAGATCAGTTCGTCATTGTCTTCATTGATGACATTCTGGTCTATTCCCAGACAGAGGAGGATCACGTCGAGCATTTGAGGAAGGTTTTGCAGAGGCTACGTCAGAACGAGCTGTATGCAAAGTATGAGAAGTGTTGGTTTTGGCTGAAGGAGGTTCAGTTTTTGGGGCATATTATTTCCGACCGGGGGATATCTGTTGATCTGGGTAAGGTATCCGCGGTGAGGAGTGGGGACATCCCACGACACCGACTGAGATTCGTAGTTTCTTGGGCCTAGCAGGATACTACAGGATGTTTATTCGGGGTTTCTCAAAGATAGCGGGTCCTTTGACACATCTGACTCGTAAAGGTGTGCCGTTCATTTGGAATGATGCCTGTTAGTTGGCATTCGATGAGTTGAAGGACAAAGTGACTTCAGCACCTGTGTTAGCATTGCCGAGACCGGGAGTTGAGTATCTAGTTTACACCGATGCGTCCTTACAAGGACTTGGAGGTGTATTGCAGCAGGAGAGTCAGGCCATAGCTTATGCTTCCTGTAAGCTTAAGCCTCACGTGAAGAATTAGACCACTCATGATTTGGATTTAGAGCCAGTTGTAATTGCCCTTCGGATTTGGAGACATTATCTTCTTGGGGAGAAGTTTCGATTGTTCACGGACCACAAGTCCCTACAGTACCTATTCAAGCAGAAGGAGTTGAATATGCGGCAGCGGAGGTGGCTTGAGTTTATGAAGGACTATCAGTTTGATATCCAATATCACCCGGGGAAGGCTAACGTGGTAGCAGACGCGTTGAGTCGTAGGCCAGTAGATGAAATGTAAGGGGTGTGGAAGGCAAAGTGGAAGGAGTTGGGACACCAGGATGCAGTGGCCCGATCATTCATGTCTGTGATGACTGTTACACCGCAGATTGTCGCGAAGGTGGTAAGGACACATGCAAATGACTCGTTCTGTCAGGAGTAGATAGTTCGATTACTAGCAGAGGGAGCCGAGTCCTATACCGTTAGTTCAGACTGGGGATTACGCTTCAATGGGAGACTGATAGTTCCGAAAGGGGAGGAATTGCGACACGAGGTGATGGCAGAGTCACACGGCTCACGGTACATCCCGGTGGGGACAAAATGTACCAAGATATGAGATGACAATATTGGTGGAGCGGGATGAAGAAGGAGATTGCCGTGTTTGTTTCTAAATGCGCCACTTGTCAGCTGGTAAAAGTGGATCATCAGAGACCGGCAGGACTTCTACATCCATTAGAGGTCCCGATGTGGATGTGGGAGAGCATATCCATGGACTTTATCATGGGGTTGCCTACGTCACAGAGAGGTCATGACTCCATTTGGGTAATTGGGGACAGGTTGAACAAAATCGCTCATTTTCTACCCGTAAGGACAGACTACACTACGGGACAGTATGCCCAGCTCTTTATTACATAAATAGTGAGACTTCACGGTGTGCCCCTAAATATCATGTCTGATAGAGACAAGATATTCGTTTCACAGTTTTGGGAGAGTTTTCAGGAGGCCATGGGCACGGAATTCCGGTTGAGTACGGCTTATCATCCGCAGACCGATGGGCAAACCGAGCGTAAAAATCAGATGTTGGAGGACATGTTGCGTATGTGCATCATTGATTTCGGGGGTGGATGGGAACAGTATCTTCCACTGGTGGAGTTTGCTTACAACAACTCCTACCAGTTCACCTTTAGCATGGCTCCATTTGAGGCGTTGTACGGTAGACCTTGTCGTTCCCCAGCATGTTGGTTGGAGGTGGGGGACAACAAACTACTCGGGATGGGAGTGATTCAGGATACTTCAGCGAGGATAGAATTAATACGGAGTCGCATTCGGGTAGCTCAGGATCGGCAGAAGAGCTACGATGATGCGAAGAGATTCTTCAGGGAGTTCCAAGTGGGGGACCAAGTCTTACTCTGAGTATCTCCTATGAAGGGGATTATGCGATTTGGAAAGAAGGGGAAGTTGGCACCGAGATATGTGGGGCCATTTCCTATCATCGAGCGGATTGGGTCTGTTGCGTATAGACTTGGGTTACCGGAGCATTTACACAGGATTCATGATGTGTTTCATATTTCCTCGCTAAGGAAATATCTTAGAGATGATTTATCTCATTCTCACATTGCTTTGGAGGACATCGATCTCCAGCCCGATAGCTCCTACGAGGAGGGGCCGATTGCTATTTTGGACCGAAGTGAGCAGAAACTGCGGTCAAAGATAGTTCCGTTAATACGTTTTCAGTGGCGGCATCATAATGCCGAGGAGTCCACATGGGAGCGCGAGGATGAGATGCGCGAACATTATCCAGAGTTGTTTTTACCAGGTACTTTCTAGTTCCGAATTTCGGGACGAAATTTTGTTATTAGGGGGGAAGTATGTAATACCCCGTATTTTTGTGATATTTATTTATGGGATTAATTGAATTAAATGGGTATTAATTGAGAATTAATTCGGATAAAATACTAACGAGATGTGAGTTGGTGTTTGATTATAATGGGTATTATTTGATTATAATGAATATTGAATATATTGAAATTGTCGCGAAACTGAATTATGGCAATTTGGAAATTTAGTTGGGACGCACGTGTCAATCGCGTCGGGAAAGTAATTATGTGAATTAAAAAGTGAATTTTAGTTTTATCAACCGTATGGTTATTTTGAGTGCGCCAACGTGTTCGGAAGGGTCAAAATAGTCAGAAAACACTAGCCGGGGGTTTAGTTTGGGTCCCGGGGCATTTTCGGGCCGTACCGGCAAATTAAAAGGGTATTTTGGTAATTTTGAAATTTTAGGAATAATAAACAACGAATTTTGGGACTTAATATTAGGTTATTTTTTAACCCACTAGGCCATTACCAGCACTTAACTAATTTGAGGGCTACGGGAGTTATAGGAAGAAGTGGAGAGAAGTTAGAAGAGGTTCCCAAAGAGAAAACCACCATCTTCAACCTTGGGAGGAAATCCATAGAGAAAGGGGAGAATCAACCCATTCACCAACACCAAATTCAGAGAACTATCTAAGGCAAGTGGTTTAATTATGTTAATTTCAAGCGAATGTTTCTTCCATGATTAGAAAATTATATATAATCGCATTGTATTGGAAGATTTATAAAAACCCATGAGATTGGAGTTATAAATTCAGAGTTTGATATAGGTTTGCATGTAGAATTGTTATTGGGTGATTGAACTAAAAGAATTACTACTCTTTATGTTACAAAAACGGATTTATGATTTTATATTCTAGGGTTCTTACTCAAAAGATTTGGGGAAAAACTTTGGGAGATTTAATAATTAGATGATGTATAGGAAGATTTGGCCATATATAAATGTTGTGTTATGACCTATGAATGTTTAGTGATGATTAGAAACCTTAAAATACTGTTGGGGCGACTTTTAGATGAGAATAGATGTGAAGAAAATTGAGAAAAACGAGATAGGAAAATTCTGGGCTCGAAACTGTCACCTCGTTAGAAGACCTGCCCAGGTCGTTCGAACGAGCTCGTTCGAACGAGCTTCTAACGAGCTTCTAACGAGCTGACAGTTTGCCTTCTAACGAGTTGGATGTTCGTTCGATGCTTTTCGTTCGAACGAGATCTCGTTAGATACCCACTTCGTTCGAACGAACTCCCGTTCGAATGACCTCGTTCGAACGAGACTTCTAACGAGTTGACAGATATGCCTTTTTGGCCTGATTTGATTTCTAATGTCCCGTAACCTGGTTTAATTGTAGAGATAACATTCCCTTGATGACTAATTAATATAGTTGGGATATTTGGGATATATTGAGGAGTAAAACATAGAAGTGTGATTTGAACCAAATGAAAACTATGGATTAGGACGTGAGTGACTAACTACGATGTGAGAATAATTGATGATTCAAATGTTAGTATTAACCGAGGACATGTGAATTTCGTAACATTATAAATTGGTATAAGAATGAGAAGTATACCACTAATAAATTATGGTAATTACTAAGATGTGTGCATGCTTAGTATATGTATATGATTTTATGTGTATGACATACCTACCATACTTGCTATCACGGGAGGTTTACGTTCGCTTAGGGCCATTTAATCTTTGTGTGCCCGGATTTAGATTGGTACCTCGAGAACATAGTTCAAGAGAATGACTTATTTGTGAGTTAATAAGACAGCTGACTATGGAGCGTAGGTATGTACGTGACCATGGATATGTTGAATTATGTTCGCCTCCATTTTTGTGTGTTGTGCTTATTCTAAAAATTCCTGAGAGATTCGGAATTTGTAATCCTTATGTACGTGATGTACCGGGATGGATAGCAGAGTATGTGTGCACCACAGCTTAGCCTCGGGGTGCTTATATTTTATATTTATGATGTGAATAATATACGGTTAAATGAAAAGGAATTGTTATGTTTCATTGCGAGTATGATTGTACTAACGTCTTGATCAAGATAAAAAGGGATAACCTGCTGTGAAATAGTAATGCTGATAATTAAGAATCCGAGTTTAAGTAAAGCTATCTATTTAAGTGATAACATTGGGAATTTATATTGGGATTTGAGTAGGAAGGTTAGAACTTATGTCGGTTTAGTTAGATATGAGAATCACTTGAATGGGTACGCTACGTTAGGAGTGCACAATTAGTCGAGAGGTGAGTATTTCATGTGAGAGCACGTCCTAACATGTATTTTCCATTCATTGTTTTAATGTTATTAAAGCACTTGCTATTTTTAAAATACTCTCCGCTTTCGGGCTCTGACCCGTTTGCTTTCAAATCTAGTTTTTGTAAAAACCTTTTTAGGTGCCCAGCCACAAGGACACCATGCATAGGAATTCTATTCAGGTGATGAGCTGTAGCTGTTGTGGAAGTTACAGGGCCTTGATATTAGACGCCTCATTTTCTAGTCTTGACTCCATATTCAGTTCCATCATTTGTAGGGCATGTCGCCCATTTCTATTAGAGATATTTTATATTTCAGTTATTCAGATTGTGGATTGTAATTAATTTAGGATTTAGACTTGTTTTATTATTTCAGTTGCCGGATTGTTGTGAGGAGTATTTCCTCTAGACGTATTATTATTTATTGGTGATTCTATTGCTTCTTTATGGTGAATGGTTACGTTACTCTTTCGTAATTCTTTTTGCATGTTAATCAGATTTAATTTAAAATTTGACAACTTACTTTTTAAATACTAGGTGGTTAGTAATCATTAAATGTTTTCGACAGTGATGCTATTAACTGAACCAACTTGGCATTTTGAATTAATTTAATAAAGGAGTGGCTACCCGGTATTTAATTAGTCGGGGTGTCACAGGTGGTATCAGAGCATCAGGTTCTAGTGTCCTTTAGGATCTGTACGGCTTATTATGTTTCCGCTGAGCTTTCTTTGATATAGAGCCCTAATCCTAGGAATGTTGTGTTTATCTCTATACATTGGAAATTCGTACTTATGCGATTTGTTTATTTGAATGAACTCATCCAAATTTACTTAAATTTCAGATGAATCGTCAAGAAGAACTAGCTAAAACGGTTAGGGGGGGTCAACGAGCAAGATCGACTCACACCTCAGGTATCCCCAGAAAGAATATCAACCGCCGAGTTAGCAGGTATCGTGGCACAAGCAGTTACCACTGCAGTTCTACAATACCAAGAACGCAGCATACAACTTAAAGGAGGCAAAAGACCTTGAGAGGTTAACCAAATGCATGTTACTAACGTTGAAAATTGTACGAAGTCACCGAATCTGCGATAACAAAACAATCAAGATCGTGTAAGTTCCAGAAGTAACGAGATTTATGTACAGGGGCAAAAGTGTCAGGGCCAACGAAGTCAGGTTCCGAATGAAACCACAAAGAGGTGTTTCGTTTGTGGAATGGACGATCACAAACGTAAATCTTGTCCGAATCAGACTGGGGATAAACTACAATCTGATCAGTGAAGAATTTCGAAACTCTGCTATAAATGTGTACAACCGGGTCACAAGTGGATGGATTGTCCTCACCCTGACATAGTTTTTCCGCAAATCTCCCCCCAAGGCCAGCAAGACCAGGGGAAAAGCGAGACCAATCAACACCGTAATGAAGTGAAGCAGTTTTGAAAGGGGAATAAAGTCCCAAGTCAGTAAGGCCGACACCGTCAGCAGCAGGTTCAGAGGGGGAGTAACTTCAGAGGCCGATGTTTCGTGTGTGGCACACATGGCCATAAACGCCAGGATTGTCCTGATAGGGGCAGGGCCCCGCAGCAGCAGCAGCAGGGTGCCCGACAGAAGTTGCAGAGGCCTATGTTTCCCGTCGCCCTCCCAGTACCAGCTCAAGTACTATCCCTACCAACTTTTCCAGTAGCTCCAGTGCAGCAGGGGCAGTTACAGTACAGACATATCTATAATATCCACCAGGCAGCCGCACCACAGGTACCACCCTCGATTTGGTGTATGTTTTCTTTCCCTATGTAAGAGGGAAGTTTAGATAAGATGGAGGCGTAACCCCTTTTGAGTATGGTGATGACAAGGTTAATCAGTAAACACTAGTGATTTAGCCACAAGACACAAAGAACAGTTTGGAACGCATGAAACCCAGCTTAAACCCACAAATCTCTCGTATATAACTCACAATATAATAAAGAACTCAGAAATAACTTAGCTAGAGGGAGAGAGAAGTAAGCATCCTAGATACACCTTAGTAAGAAGGTAAAGGAACACACACACACCGAAAAGGTCTTCTTCAAGGATTTCTGTCAAGTTATTAAAGCTCCCTAATAAATGACAAATGGTGGGTGGAAGAACTCTCTGGTTTTTCAATAACTCTTTCTCTAGTAATCATTTCTCAAACTCTTAGAAGAATATTCCCCAAAAGAACTCTTTTTAGAACTTTTTAATCGATGCCCTTCCTTGGAGGTGGTTGGGGCCTTAAATAGCCCCCCCACACCACCCCCGAGGCAGCTAAGTCTTTAATGCCCGTGAAAAGACCTCCCTCATACCTTATGTCACCAGCATTAAATACCTGATGCACTAGTTGTCTTTACGTCATAAACATTAAATGCCAAGACATACCTTTTGCCTAACCACTGTGTGTCAGGGGGCTGTTGCCACAGAGGTTGCTTACCAACCGTCTGACAGCCCCAGATACCATGGTGGTTTACTCAAGTGCAGACTTGACGTTGTCTAGCTGGCTCGTGACATCACCTACAGTCGATGGGACATAAAGTAGAGGGTTGTTTGGTTCACAACAAAGCTCCCGATGGAACTCGAAGCTACTTTGCTCTAGGTTCCATGGTGAAGATCTTTCGGTGTTTTACCAGGTGTATCTAAGATGGTCAGGACAAGCCCCAATGGTTCCCCACTTCTCAATCCTCCAAACCAAGTACCTCTAAAGTTCCCACAGTGAGGTTGTTCAATAGAGCATGAAAGCTCTCCCAGGCCCTGCCAAGCCTGGTCTCTCGCGAGTACCGTTCGACCTCACACCCATTCATTATTCTCGTTACAACATTACAGTCGTTACAACTCGTAGTCAATATAAACAAAGTTATAATATGACAAAGTAACAATAAGCTAAAGTGCGAGTTGCCACGCCAAGCTGCCTCGCTGAGCTTATCCTCAGAACACTGTTGCTAATTGGTGGATTATCCCTAATCCCAGGATTACCTTCAGGCCCCCTATACATTTTCCCCTTCGTGGAGGGATTTGTTGTTTGAACAAGAAGTGCCTCCACAAAAACTTCTCAATCCGATGAACCTTCTCTGTCTGGCCTGGTACTTTTTTCTAAATGCCGAGCCTCAACCGTTCTAGCTTGAATATCTGAAATTCTCCCGAAGGACCTGCTAATATTCTCCCAGTAATGTTCGAAAAAGCGAAAAATTCTCCCCGATGTAACTGAGTCATAACTAAACAATCGTTTGAGCTTCTGACGAGGGGACATCGTGGCTTTTTTGAACCATTGGGACATCTTCTTCGTTGGGGGTTTATTGGATATGTCTGAGAAAATCCTGGCGCCCAAAACTCAATCTTGCTTAGGAAGGTAATGATGGCTGTTCCCTAGGTGTCACTTCATTAATGACGTAGCGTTGTCTTTTCCATTGTCAGAACACTTCCCGAAGTGCCACGTGTATATTTGAAATGATTGCAGGCGGCCTCGCACGTGCAATGGTGGGAAACTTAAACGACGAACTTAAAAATTAAAATGGCTAAATCCCCCAAACACTTAAAACCTTCATTTCTCTTACTTTGCCATTACCTTCTTCAAATTTCCTTCATTTTTAGAGAGAGAGAGAGAGAAAGAGAGCTTCCATTGTTGAGCATCTGAAACCTCCATTGTTGTTCAAGCTTTGTTCCTTCCTTTTCTTGCTCTCATCTTCTACACCACCTCCTGTGGTTGCTCTCCTCCATTGTAGTGCTCAAGCTCCTCTTACTCAAGGCTTTTTTCGTTTGCTTTAACGCTCTGCCATGGCATCTCCAAGTTACCCCACCATCTCTTCAACCAGTGCACCGCATGCTACCGCTGTTGCTACCACTACTGCTGCCTCCGCTTTGGACGCTGCCCGTCGTGAACAGTTAAGGTTTTATCGTCGCTCTCCCATTTTTGGCAAGGATGATAGCTTTACTGCTGCCTGCAAGACTGTCAAATTTGAATGCAAGTTTGAGACCTTATTGCTGGGTGACGAGGACGAAGAACCCTCGAAGTGGGGCTTTCTTCCTCCAGAGGGGACTCTCAGGTTTCGTCTGGAGACAATGGTCCCAAATTGAGTTCGAGGCACCAGGGGGTTCTCCTTCCCATTTTGCTGCTTGGAACTCTCACATGGTGAGTTCCCATGGTGATATTCTGAGTAAGATTGGCCTTCAACGGGCCAAATGGTTTGGTGAGTTTACTCTCTCCAAAAAGGCCAAGAGCGGGGCGACTTCCACAAAAAAATCAAAGTCCAAATCCCAGACTCCTGTGGCAGCCCTTCCCATAGCCTCCATTCCTCCTCCCATGTCTGCTGAAAAGGCCGAGAGGCTAAGGAGGGAGGCGCAGGCTGAGGTAGATCGGGTAAATGCAGAGTTTCAACGGCGCGCTGTCGTCGTTCTTCCTTCGGTTGCTTTCCCTACGATCGTCGTCGATCCAACTGAGCCAGCTGCAAGGAGGAGGAAAAGTTCAAAGGTTCCTCAAGCTATTGGCAGTGACGTGACAAAGTCAAGGAGGAAGACTTTAGGCACCAAGTCTCAGAGGAAGCAAGCTCCCACGGTGCAAGCTTCTCACTCTTCTTCCCTATCTGAGGTATGTACACTTATCTTGTTCTCTTTTCCTCTTTAGTTAAAGCAAGCTGCATTTGCTTACATATATTATTCTTAATTACTTTGGTGCAGGGGTTTAAAGAAACTGGGCCTCGTCCTCCTAGTCCCCCAAGTCCCCCCATAAGCCGTTTCGTGGGTGGTCGCTGTGGTGCCCTCTCATCTGATACTACCCCACCCCGTTCGCCAATGACCGGGCTTACTTACTCCCGTCGTTCAATCTTACGACGGGAGAAGGAGGCAGCTGTGGAGGGTGAGGTTATAGAGCCCATGGATGTCTCTTCGCCACCAGAGACAACGCAATCCGAGACAACTACCTCAGTCCCCTCTGGCTCATTGGCTTCCCCTGAGGTTGCTCTGCCCATTGTTCTGGCTGCTGTAAGTGACCCTGAGGTAATGATTTCATACTTAATTTGTCTGATCTGGCATTCCTTCTCTTTCACCCCATTCTGTGTGCTGAATTTGGGATGTTGGTTGCCCTAGATCGAAGTGTCCTTGCTGCTAGCAAACATTGTTCGCCCATCGGTGCTGGCGAGACCTCTGACCACAGTGCCCCTTTTCAATGTCCTGACTGAGGTAAGTAACACTTGGATATATTTCGCCCTTTTTCTGTACTTGTTCCTCTTTATTAACATTGGCTTTTATATTGCATCTTTACCCTGATCTTTCACCACCCTCTTCTTTGGGTAGTCTTTATGCACATAGGGCTAAGGTTGGGGCTTCTTCGCAGCCTGGTGGTTTTTCTGCGCCCCTTCGTGCTGGGGCCTCTTTCAGGAGTCCATCATCTATTCCCAATGAACCCCCTACGCTTGCTTTGGTACCTTATGTGGGTGAGGGAACATTGCCGATAGTTGAGATTTCTGCGGCCAGAGACCCCGTTGAGGCTGATGAGGTAACAAGTCCCCTCCTAACGGTTCCTGCCCCTTTAACCTCCGTGGTGACTCCCATTCTTGCCCCTGTTGTGACTCAGGTACTTTCTGCATAAACTCCGTCGTATGTTAGGGTTGTTTTTGTTTCATAACTCCATCTTATAACGGTGACTTAACAACGAAAATGCTTGTTAAGATTTGTATATAGTCTCCACCTTATAACGGTGACTTAACAACGAAAACGCTTGTTAAGATTTTTATTTAATCTCCACCTTATAACGGTGACTTAACAACAAAAACGCTTGTTAAGATTTTTATATAATCTCCACCTTATAACGGTGACTTAACAACGAAAACGCTTGTTAAGATTTTTATATAATCTCCACCTTATAACGGTGACTTAACAACGAAAACGCTTGTTAAGATTTTTATTTACTCTCCACCTTATAACGGTGACTTAACAACGAAAACGCTTGTTAAGATTTTTATATAATCTCCACCTTATAACGGTGACTTAACAACGAAAACGTTTGTTAATATTTTTATATAATCTCCACCTTATAACAGTGACTTAACAACGAAAACGTTTGTTAAGATTTTTATATAATCAACATCTTATAACGGTGACTTAACAACGAAAACGTTTGTTAAGATTTTTATATAATCTCCCTGTTTTTTATATCTCTTCTCAGGTTGCTCGGGAGGATTCCTCACCAGCTCTTTCACTTATGGGCACACCTTGTCAGGAACCTGCTGTTTCGGAAGAACCTGCTCATGCTGACTAAGGTTCCACGACTGGTGCCGAGGCAGAAAGTGAATCTGGGTGTGAATTGCCTCTTCCTGACTTAACTCCTCCTTCCTTTTGCCTAATGGTGCTTCACAATTCTCCCCAAATGCCTGTGAGCCACCGCTTGGTGATTGAGCAGTTAGTGAACCATCACCCCGAGACCTTCACCGTGGACTGCCTACGGTCCAACATTCCCGTGATGAGTCATCGACTGCAAGGCATGGCGATCGTTGTTGCTGAGATTGCCAGTACTCCCACTTCCAGTGTCACCCGAGCCCTCATTAATCAATTTCTGGGTTTTCTGAAGGAATTGGGTCGTGACGGCTTCCGTTTTGACTGGCTTATAATGTATTTGAAAACTTTGAAGAGTCAGCAGCTGATCGGCCAGAGGGAACTACTGAGGAAGCACCAGGAGGACCAACGGGCTGAGGAGGTTAAGTTAGCTGAGCTGGCACCTCTTTTGGAATCGGTGGATGAAGAAGTAAAGAATGCCGAAGAGGCTCTGCGTTTGGCCAAGCTAAAATGGGAGAGACTTCTTATTGAACGCGCACAAGTGCAAACCAGGCTAGAGGTTGCTGTCAACGCTCAAAGCTCCTTTGCGTCAGCTTCTTCGGGCCTTCCTGGGGATTTTTTCTCTTCCCCAGACCTATGGTTCCTCTTAGGGTAGTAAACTCCTGTATATATTTTCTTTCTTCGTCCATTCAAGTAATTCTTGGGCAATAGTTCCCAATTTTTTTGTAATGCTCTCTTGTTTAATGAATGAAAGAATGTATATTTTCCAGTTTATCTCTGAGTTATGACTGCTTTCATATCAATGTCTATACTTCACGTCATCAATAAAACTTGTGTATTCATAATCAAAGATTAGATACATTGATGGTACAAACTTTAATTGTTTACGCATGATAGACTTTCAGCCATTTATTGTTAATTTTGAATGGCTTATCTTCCTCCAACTTAGAGATTAAGCAATAACCTGAATCATGACCTTCCTTCACAACGAAAGGTCCCTCCCAATTGGCTGCGAACTTTGGCAGAGGAAGTCCCCTAATGTGTTTCACCGCTGCTTTCAAAATGAGATCTCCCTCTACGAACCTCCTTAGTCTTACCAGGTTGTCATATGCCCTAGAGAGCTACTTTGTATACATTTGAAAATGTTGCATCGCGTTGTCTCTGTGTTCATCCAATGCCTCCAACTGCACATGCCTGTTCTGAGGAAGCATGCTACTTCGCAAGGCGTATCGAGCAGAGGGAACTTCCAACTCCACTGGAAGGATTGCCTCAGCCCCGTAGACAAGGGAGAACGGAGTGTACCCTGTGGGCTTCCTCTTCGTCGTTCGATAGGCCCACAACACTGCTGGTATCTTGTCATCCCACGATCCTGGAAAGTCCTCCATCGTTTTAGCCAAGATATTAACTAGGGTTTTGTTAGTTGCTTCGGCCTGACCGTTCCCCTTCGGGTATGCCGCCATTGAAGTGTGATGAACAATGGAGTATTTGTCTGTGAGCATCGTTACTTCTGAGTTGACGAAGGGAGTCCCATTATCTGAGAGAATAACTTTTGGGATCCCAAAACGGCAAATGATATACTCTCTGATGAAGTTACTCACTACCCCAGCCGTTGCCCTTCTGAGTGGTATTGCTTCAGCCCATTTTGTAAAGCACTCCGTTGCTACCAGTATCCATATCTTGCCCCTCGACGAAGGATGTATTGCCCCCACGAGGTCGAACGCCCAAGTGTGGAAAGGATAAGGCGTTGCCAGAGAGTGTAAGTCCACCAATGGGGCATGGATCATATTTCCATGAAGTTGGCAAGCTTTGCATTTTCTAACAAATTCGGCAAAGTCTTTCTCCATCGTTGGTCAATAATATCCCAACGTCATCAGCTGATTATATAACTTGGCCTCTCCTATGTGAGCTGGGTCATGGGCTTGTTTGAGGACCTCAATTGCTTCTTCCTTTGTGATGCAACGCAATGGCCTGTTGAAGTACCCCCTTCGATAAAGCTGCCCCTCCTGGATATAGAACCTCAGGGTCCTTCGCTTGAGTCCCATCGCATCCATTTTCTCCGTTGGGACAATTCCATCTTGAATAAAGTCGATATAGGACTGCCTCCAGTCCGTTTGGGCTTCGATGAAATGGCACTCAGCTGCTTCGAAAAATAGCTGACACTTATCACAATTCCGTTGTAGTTCTGCCGCATCCTGTTTCATTCTAGGCTAAAAATATCCCCCTCTTTGAATTCTCCTACAAAGAGGTATCTCAGTTGTTTCACAGTGTTCCTCATGTGTTTTCTTCAACCTCCGCTCTGCTTCCTCTGGCCCAATACATCTCGATAACCATCCCCCCTGCATTTCTGAAGTAAAGATTTCCCTGGTTTGTAAAGTATTGGTCTAACTCTCTTAGTCCCATAGCTCCTTCGCCAGACTCCAGTTGCTTCCTGATCTCTCCTCTCCAATCCGCGTCTCCCTCCATCGGTAGTATTGACTTTACCACCGAAGGAGCTGTTCTTCGTTGGATCGTGACGATAGTCGTATCGCTCCTCATGACCATCTTTTGAGCAATAGTGGCATAAGCGTCTGGATGACAGTTCATCATTCTGGGATGTCTTCTGATTTTGGTCTAATGGAACTGGCTGAGGAGCGTTTGAATGATCGTTCTGTACGGTGCCAAACTCATGTGGTTCAACGTATATTCTCCGTTAACTTGCTGAATTACTAAGTTCGAGTCACCCTTGATGCAGAGTGAACGAATTCCCCTTCGAAGAGCCTCCAGCAACCCTTGTACCAACGCTTCGTATTCTGCTTCGGTATTGGAGCAAGGGAAATCTAGTTTGTAGGAAAGGAAAATCTCCTCCGTTCCTTTTGAAAGGATGACCCCTGCCCCTCCTTTTTTCTCTGCCGAAGACCCATCAAACTGCATCGTCCATTCCTCATCGGATGCATCCATATAGTTAGCTTGTAAGTCGTCTCCCGGAATGTCTTCTTTAGGTGGTTCAAACGTTCCTGATGGAAAGATTGCCAACAGATCAGCATACGCCTAGCTCTTGATAGCACGAGGAACCTCACACTTTAAATCATATTCGGAGAGAATAAGGAACCACCTAGCTGCCCTGCCAATCAAGATAATTCTATCCAACAAATACTTAATAGGATCACATCTAGTTATAATATGAATTGTAAAAGACAGCATATAATGTCTAAGGTTGTGTGCTAAAAAGACTAAGGCCAAACAATGCCTTTCTAGGCTGCTATATCTAATCTCTGGCCCATGCATGATCCTACTGAGGTAATACACTAACCGTTCTTGCCTGTTAATCTCTTGTGCCAGCAAAGCTCCAACGGACCTTGTAGTGGAGGTGAGGTACAGCT
Organism: Sambucus nigra; assembly: GCA_949130495.1. Lineage (NCBI taxonomy): Eukaryota > Viridiplantae > Streptophyta > Magnoliopsida > Dipsacales > Adoxaceae > Sambucus > Sambucus nigra. The sequence goes on along the minus strand of OX422209.1, from coordinate 184,287,641 downwards.
GCAACGGTACTCCTGCCTGTGGAGGAACCATGATTTGTGGTGAAACGAGCAGCTTCTTCAACTCATCGAGAGACTCCGGGTGATCCTTTTCCCACCTGAACTTTGTGTTCTTTCGCACCACTTGTCGATCAACCACAAAGCCTAGAAACTTCCCGCTTGTTACTCCAAAGACGCACTTCAATGGGTTCATCCTTAATTTATACTTCCAACATCGAGTAAACACCTTCTTTAAGTCGTTTAGGTGGGACTCCTCCTTCTTTGATTTAATGACCAAATCATCCACATAGAATTCTACAAATTTGTGGAAGAAATCGTGAAAAATGTCCATCATTGTTCTTTGATAAGTAGCTCCCACGTTCTTAAGTCCAAACAACATTACTTGGTACATGAAATTGCCCAACGGGGTTCTGAATGCCATTTTCTCTGCGTCCGTGGGGTCCATCTTGATCTGGTTGTACCCTACGTACCCATCCATGAAGTTATACATCTCATACCCAGCCGTGGCATCTATCAAGCTATCAATGGAGGGTAGAGGGAACTCATCTTTGGGGCAAGCCCTGTTCAAATCTCTAAAATCCACACAGATCCTTATTTGACTCTTGTTCTTCTTCCCTACTGGCACAATGCTAGATAGCTAAAGGGGATGCTGTATTGGTTTGATGAATCCTGCTGCTAACAAACGCTGAACCTCTTCCTTAATCTTTAAGTCCAACTCAGTTTTATAAGTCCTTGTTGCCTGCTTCACCGGGATGGCTGAAGGCATTACGTTTAGCTTGTGGCAGCTCACTTCCTCATCTAGCCCTTCCATTTCGGTATACTTCCATGCAAAGACATCTATGAACTCTCGGATTAGCCCAACCAAGGCTTCTCGTTTCTCCTTACCGAGATCCTTCACGATGAAGATGGGCCTTGGGTCTTCCCCTTCTCCTGCCAGGTTCAACTGCTCCAACTCTTGTGCCTAGGGTTTTGGTTGATTTTCCATGTAGTCTGGTTCTTCGGCGACCTCCTCCACGAACTCCTGTATGTTGGAGTTGTCTATCACCATACACTGTCCCTGTTGATCCACCAAGAAACACTCATATAACGGGTCAGCCCCATCCTCGGTCTCTTCGGCCGCCCTCTCACATCGTTATAAACGGTATACCACCTTCCCCTCTTTAGTGACCACCTTTTTGCATTGCTTGTTGGTAGTTGTTGCCACAGCCTTCCTCTTCCTCTCTCTCGAAGCCTCATCGATTCTTCCCCCTGAAAAGCGACTCAGCACGCTTTGCCGTTGGACCTCATGCTCCGCAGGATCCACTTTAAGCCTTACTTTGTTTTTGAGATGCTTCGTGGTACTTTGGGGTCGAGGGATCACCTGATGGGTTTCTTCGGCCCTCACCCCTTCGTTACTCGCGGCTTCTTTACTTTGCTCGTTCAGAGGCCCCATTCTATCTCTGATCGAGGGAACCCATGCCCCCTCCATTCTTCTCGTTAGGACTCGAGCATCCTCCTCCAACTCCGTATAAAAGGCCGCATCTACAAAGTGAGCTTCCTCGATAGCAAAAGGCCTTTTTGTAGCCCTAATGGTCACTTCTGTCCCTTTGACATTCGCCTTGGCGCATTGATGATATGTTGAAAGAACTAAACCTTGATTGTGCATCCACACTCTTCCTATTAGTGAATGATAGGAAGTTGCACTTTCTATTACATGGAACTTGATGTGGGAACTCATATTTCCCATTACAATTCCCACATTCACATACCCAATGGATTTGGAAGATTGGTTGTCATACCCTGAGATTACCAGAGGCATGGGGATCAACCTTTCTTCTGGGATATTAGCTGCGTGGAAGGAGTTGATCGGCATAATGTTGATGGAAGCACCCCCATCCATAAGCGTTCTTGCAAAACTAACCCCGTTGACACTGGCCATCACATACAAGGGCCTGTTATGAGGGAACCTTACAGCTCTATCTGCATCACTGAAGGTCACCTCTGATAGGAACTTTTTCACCAGCCTCGCCATGGGTCCCCTCCATTTCAACGAGGGAACTGTGTCCTTCTTCACGATGTCTAGGATCGCCCGAGTTATTTCCAGTCTGCTCTCCTTTGGTATCCCAACTTGATCGAAGAACCAAGCGAACTTTGGGGATTTTGAAACTGCGCTGTATTCAATGACTGCCTCCATTTCCTCGCCCTCAACGCTGTATACGTCTTCCACGTCTTTAGCGCTTGCTTCATCATAGGCTAAAACTACGTTAGCCATTCCTGTGGTGCAATGTTCCAGAGTTTCTTCGAATTCCCTTTGCTTCATTGTTGACCTTCCTCCTCCTCCTCCTTCCGCCTCATCATCGTAGGCCATCACCAAGTTAGCCCCATGCGCTGGAAGTGGGTTGTTGTTAACGTTCCGTGGGGGGATCCGCAGCGTCCCTGCCTTCATGTACTTGTCAATGATTCTTCTCAGTGTGAAGCAGCTCTCTGTCGGGTGCTGGATCTTTCGATGAACCTTACAATACCTAGGATCCACCTTCGTTGCGTCATCGGGTTCTTCCGCCGAAACGCCTTTTGGTAGGTAGACCGTTCCACCTTAGAACATGGCGTTATAACAGCTCACCGCCTCTTATATCGTGCACGGTAATGGTGGTGGGTCTTCTCTATCCCTTCCGAACTTCCTTTTGTTATCCTTCTTCGTCGCCTTACCCCCATCTGTTCCTTCGGTGTATCCTTCTCGTGGGGGTTGAGGCCTTCCTCCCCCAGGTTGTATCGGCTGCCTGAATATCATAGGCACCGCCATCGGGTTTGGTCGTACGACCAATGAGATGTTCCTTGCAGATTTTAAGAACGCCGAAAAAGTTCCCTCGCGCGTCTCATTGATAAGATGGCAAATGTACTCCGGGAGTAGTCCTTCGGCACATATTTGTAATAGTTTAGACTCCTTGGCCTCCTCTCTCACATCCAGAGACCTTTCCCTGAACTTCCGAACGTATGCCACCACGTCTTCTCCTGGTCGTTGCTTCTCTCTCCCTAGTTGGGTCAGAGTGAATTCATCCTCTGCTAGAAAGAACTTTTGGACAAACAGCACATGCATCTCTTCCCACGTGGAAACACTCTTAGGGGCCAAATGAGAATACCACATGTATGCTTTATCGGTTAGGGATTTGGAAACTCCCTCAACCTGAGCTTCTTGTTGTTGCAATGCGCCCCCAAGTGCTCAATAAAACATTTGATGTGCTCTTTCGGATTCCCACCCTTCCCTGTGTATTTTTCAAAGATGGGGGGGGATATAATCCCTCGGGTAAGGCTCATCGTTGTATTCCTGAGGATAAGGTGTCCTAAAGTCGTCATAGACTGAAGCTACCTCGCCTACAGACTGTGAGGAAGCCTGCATGAACTTCAACATCTCCTTTTGCATTTCTCTCCTCATTTCCTCCATGGGCGATGGGGCAACGACCAATGGGGTTGATGGCTAAATGACCGTTACAGTTGGAGCCATCGTTACAGTTGCACCATTGATACTCCGGAGATTCCCACCGCCGGATTCACGACGGAGGGTATGCTTGCCGAGGCTACTCCCGTTATACCTGCGCCTGGTGAAACCGTTGGAGCTGCCCCTGGTGTTTCGAAGGAATTGGCTTCGAGTCCTCCCAGCACCGTTGAAGCTGCAGGAGTTTGCAAAAACTCATAGAACTTGCTCATGAGGAGGGTCATCTGGGCAGGTCCCAGACCAGCGCTCGTGGAAGCCTGCGTCACTCCTTGAGCGCCTGTTGTTGTCTGAACTGGAGGCACTTCTATTCGAGGAGCTCCGCTCCTTAAAGCCTCCAATTCTACCGCTGCTTGCTCTTCACTATGTTGGATATCATCAAAGTTGAGCCTTCGGTTAACGTTATCTTGCGCCATACTCCTTCCTTAGGAGAATTCCTCCCCAGCAGAGTCGCCAAATGTAAGAGGGTAGTTTAGATAAGATGGAGGCGTAACCCCTTTTGAGTATGGTGATGACAAGGTTAATCAGTAAACACTAGTGATTTAGCCACAAGACACAAAGAACAGTTTGGAACGCATGAAACCCAGCTTAAACCCACAAATCTCTCGTATATAACTCACAATATAATAAAGAACTCAGAAATAACTTAGCTAGAGGGAGAGAGAAGTAAGCATCCTAGATACACCTTAGTAGGAAGGTAAAGGAACACACACACACCGAAAAGGTCTTCTTCCAGGATTTCTGTCAAGTTATTAAAGCTCCCTAATAAATGACAAATGGTGGGTGGAAGAACTCTCTGGTTTTTCAATAACTCTTTCTCTAGTAATAATTTCTCAAACTCTTAGAAGAATAATCCTCAAAAGAACTTTTTTTAGAACTTTTTAATCGATGCCCTTCCTTGGAGGTGGTTGGGGCCTTAAATAGCCCCCCCACACCACCCCCGAGGCAGCTAAGTCATTAATGCCCGTGAAAAGACCTCCCTCATACCTTATGTCACCAGCATTAAATACCTGATGCACTAGTTGTCTTTACGTCATAAACATTAAATGCCAAGACATGCCTTTTGCCTAACCACTGTGTGTCAGGGGGCTGTTGCCACAGAGGTTGCTTACCAACCGTCTGACAACCCTAAATACCACGGTGGTTTACTCAAGTGCAGACTTGACGTTGTCTAGCTGGCTAGTGACATCACCTACAGTAGATGGGACATAAAGTAGAGGGCTGTTTGGTTCACAGCAAAGCTCCCGATGGAACTCGAAGCTACTTTGCTCTAGGTTCCACGGTGAAGATCTTTCGGTGTTTTACCAGGTGTATCTAAGATGGTCAGGACAAGCCCCAACGGTGCCCCACTTCTCAATCCTCCAAACCAAGTCCCTCTAAAGTTCGCACGGTGAGGTTGTTCGATAGAGCATGAAAGCTCTCCCAGGCCCTGCCAAGCCTGGTCTCTCGCGAGTACTGTTCGACCTCACACCCATTCATTATTCTCGTTACAACATTACAGTCGTTACAACTCGTAGTCAATATAAACAAAGCTATAATATGACAAAGTAACAATAAGCTAAAGTGCGAGTTGCCACGCCAAGCTTCCACGCTGAGCTTATCCTCAGAACACTGTTGCTAATTGGTGGATTATCCCTAATCCCAGGATTACCTTCAGGCCCCCTCTACACCATGAAACTTTGGGTCGAATTTTGTTTGTTACTGGGACAACGCATTATTTTATAGCTACATATTATGCTAAGACCTTAGGGTTATTAACCACAGTAGAGAGCACTGTAACGTAGGTAGACTTACCGTTGGGGAATGGTTCGCTTATCTTCTTTATATGTCGAGGAGTGGGGACACAGATTAGTAGTTTGGTATTACCTACGGACATGTTAGTCTTAGATATACATGAGCATAATGTTATTATTGGTATGGATAGGCTCGCAGCTTATAGATCCAGGATTGATTGCTTCGGTGGGAGCATTGTTTTTGCCATTCCGGGGCAAGAGATGTTTGTAGTGGCGATGCCTCGCCCAGAGGGAGGTTCGACCGCTCATTTGTATTACCTAGAGGAGGATACCTCTAAGGAGGTTGTGATTTCCTTAGATTCGATCCCAGTTGTCAGGGAGTATTCCGATATATTTCAGGAGATACCAAGCATACCCCCTAGTCGAGAGATAGACTTTGTTATAAATTTATTGCCAGATACGAGACCTATAGCACGCTCACCGTACCGTATGTCTCCGGCAGGGATGCGAGAGCTACAAGATCAGATAGAACAGCTGTTAGGTCAGGGCTTCATTCGTAGGAGTACCTCACCTTGGGGCGCTCCAGTTTTATTTGTGAAGAAGAGAGATGGTTCACTGAGATTGTGTGTAGACTATCGGGAGCTGAACGAGGTCACGATACGAAATAAATATCCGTTGCCTCGAATCGATGATCTGTTCGACCAGCTGAGGGGAGAAACTTTCTTTTCGAAGATAGATCTGAGGTCGGGGTACCATCAGCTACGTATTAGGGAGCAGGACGTCTTGAAGACTGCTTTCTTAACGAGATATGGTTCCTAAGAGTTTTGGGTTATGCCTTTTGGTTTGACCAACGCTCCAGCCGTGTTTATGGACTTTATGAATAGGGTGTTCAGAGAGTTCCTAGATCAGTTCGTCATTGTCTTCATTGATGACATTCTGGTCTATTCCCAGACTGAGGAGGAGCACGTCGAGCATTTGAGGTAGGTTTTGCAGACGCTACGTCAGAACGAGCTGTATGCAAAGTATGAGAAGTGCGGGTTTTGGCTGAAGGAGGTTCAGTTTTTGGGGCATATTATTTCCGACCGGGGGATATCTGTTGATCTGGGTAAGGTATCCGCGGTGAGGAGTGGGGACATCCCATGACACCGACTGAGATTCGTAGTTTCTTGGGCCTAGCAGGATACTACAGGAGGTTTATTCGGGGTTTCTCAAAGATAGCGGGTCCTTTGACACATCTGACTCGTAAAGGTGTGCCGTTCATTTGGAGTGATGCCTGTCAGTTAGCATTCGATGAGTTGAAGGGCAAAGTGACTTCAGCACCTGTGTTAGCATTGCCGAGACCGGGAGTTGAGTATCTAGTTTACACCGATGCGTCCTTACAAGGACTTGGAGGTGTATTGCAGCAGGAGAGTCAGGCCATAGCTTATGCTTCCCGTAAGCTTAAGCCTCACGTGAAGAATTAGACCACTCATGATTTGGATATAGCGGTAGTTGTATTTGCTCTTCGGATTTGGAGACATTATCTTCTTGGGGAGAAGTTTCGATTGTTCACGGACCACAAGTCCCTACAGTACCTATTCAAGCAGAAGGAGTTGAATATGCGGCAACGGAGGTGGCTTGAGTTTGTGAAGGACTATCAGTTTGATATCCAATATCACCCGGGGAAGGCTAACGTGGTAGCAGACGCGTTGAGTCGTAGGCCAGTAGATGAAATGTAAGGGGTGTGGAAGGCAAAGTGGAAGGAGTTGGGACACCAGGATGCAGTGGCCCGATCATTCATGTCTGTGATGACTGTTACACCGCAGATTGTCGCGAAGGTGGTAAGGACACAGGCAAATGACTCGTTCTGTCAGGAGCAGATAGTTCGATTACTAGAAGAGGGAGCCGAGTCCTATACCGTTAGTTCAGACTGGGGATTACGCTTCAATGGGAGACTGATAGTTCCGAAAGGGGAGGAATTGCGACACGAGGTGATGGCAGAGTCGCACGGCTCACGGTACATCCCGGTGGGGACAAAATGTACTAAGACATGAGATGACAATATTGGTGGAGCGGGATGAAGAAGGATATTGTCGTGTTTGTTTCTAAATGCGCCACTTGTCAGCTGGTAAAAGTGGATCATCAGAGACCGGCAGGACTTCTACAGCCATTAGAGGTTCCGATGTGGATGTGGGAGAGCATATCCATGGACTTTATCATGGGGTTGCCTACGTCACAGAGAGGTCACGACTCCATTTGGGTAATTGTGGACATGTTGAACAAAGTCGCTCATTTTCTACCCGTAAGGACAGACTACACTACGGGACAGTATGCCCAGCTCTTTATTGCATAAATAGTGAGACTTCACGGTGTGCCCCTGAATATCGTGTCTGATAGAGACAAGATATTCGTTTCACAGTTTTGGGAGAGTTTTCAGGAGGCCATGGGCACGGAATTGCGATTGAGTACGGCTTATCATCCGCAGACCGATGGGCAAACCGAGAGTACAAATCAGATGTTGGAGGACATGTTGCGCATGTGCATCATTGATTTCGGGGGTGGATGGGAACAGTATCTTCCACTGGTGGAGTTTGCTTACAACAACTCCTACCAATTCACCATTGGCATGGCTCCATTTGAGGCGTTGTACGGTAGACCTTGTCGTTCCCCAGCATGTTGGTTGGAGGTGGGGGACAACAAACTACTCGGGCCGGGAGTGATTCAGGATACTTCAGCGAGGATAGAATTAATACGGAGTCGCATTCGGGTAGCTCAGGATCGGCAGAAGAGCTACGCTGATGCGAAGAGATTCTTCAGGGAGTTCCAAGTGGGGGACCAAGTCTTACTCTGAGTATCTCCTATGAAGGGGATTATGCGATTTGGAAAGAAGGGGAAGTTGGCACCGAGATATGTGGGGCCATTCCCTATCATCGTGCGGATTGGGTCTGTTGCGTATAGACTTGGGTTACCGGAGCATTTACACAGGATTCATGATGTGTTTCATATTTCCTCGCTAAGGAAATATCTTAGAGATGATTTAGCTCATTCTCACATTGCTTTGGAGGACATCAATCTCCAGCCCGATAGCTCTTACGAGGAGGGGCCGATTGCTATTTTGGACCGAAGTGAGCAGAAACTGCGGTCAAAGATAGTTCTGTGAGTACGTGTTCAGTGGCGGCATCATAATGCCGAGGAGTCCACATGGGAGCGCGAGGATGAGATGCACTAAATTTATCCAGAGTTGTTTTTACCAGGTACTTTCTAGTTCCGAATTTCGGGACGAAATTCTGTTATTAGGGGGAAGTATGTAATACCCCGTATTTTTGTGATATTTATTTATGGGATTAATTGAATTAAATGGGTATTAATTGAGAATTAATTCGGATAAAATACTAACGAGATGTGAGTTGGTGTTTGATTATAATGGGTATTATTTGATTATAATGAATATTGAATATATTGAAATTGTCGCGAAACTGAAATATGGCAATTTGGAAATTTAGTTGGGACGCACGTGTCAGTCGCGTCGGGAAAGTAATTATGTGAATTAAAAAGTGAATTTTAGTTTTATCAACCGTATGGTTATTTTGAGTGCGCCAACGTGTTTGGAAGGGTCGAAATAGTCAAAAAACACTAGCCGGGGGTTTAGTTTGTGTCCAGGGGCATTTTCGGGCCATACCGGCAACTTAAAAGGGTATTTTGGTAATTTTGAAATTTTAGGAATAATAAACAACGAATTTTGGGACTTAATATTAGGTTATTTTGTAACCCACTAGGCCATTACCAGCACTTAACTAATTTGAGGGCTACGGGAGTTATAGGAAGAAGTGGGAGAGAAGTTAGAAGAGGTTCCCAAAGAGAAAACCACCATCTTCAACCTTGGGAGGAAATTCATAGAGAAAGGGGAGAATCAACCCATTCACCAACACCAAATTCAGAGAACTATCTAAGGCAAGTGTTTTAATTACGTTAATTTCAAGCAAATGTTTCTTCCATGATTAGAAAATTATATATAATCGCATTGTATTGGAAGATTTATAAAAACCCATGAGATTGGAGTTATAAATTTAGAGTTTGATATAGGTTTGCATATAGAATTGTTATTGGGTGATTGAACTAAAAGAATTACTACTCTTTATGTTACAAAAACGGATTTATTTATGGAAATTTATGATTTTATATTCTAGGGCTCTTACTCATAAGATTTGGGGAAAAACTTTGGGAGATTTAATAATTAGATGATGTATAGGAAGATTTGGCCCTATATAAATGTTGTGTTATGACCTATGAATGTTTAGTGATGATTGGAAACCTTAAAATACTGTTGGGGCGACTTTTAGATGAGAATAGATGTGAAGAAAATTGAGAAAAACGAGATAGGAAAATTCTGGGCTCGAAACTGTCACCTCGTTAGAAGACCTGCCCAGGACGTTCGAACGAGCTCGTTCGAACGAGCTTCTAACGAGCTGACAGTTTGCCTTCTAACGAGTTGGATGTTCGTTCGATGCTTTTCGTTCGAACAAGATCTCGTTAGATGCCCACTTCATTCGAACGAACTCCCGTTCGAATGACCTCGTTCGAACGAGACTTCTAACGAGTTGACAGATTGGCCTTTTTGGCCTGATTTGATTTATAATGTCCCGTAACCTGGTTTAATTGTAGAGATAACATTCCCTTGATGACTAATTAATATATTTGGGATATTTGTGATATATTGAGGAGTAAAACATAGAAGTGTGATTTGAACCAAATGAAAACTATGGATTAGGACATGAGTGACTAACTACGATGTGAGAATAATTGATGATTCAAATGTTAGTATTAACCGAGGACATGTGAATTTCGTAACATTATAAATTGGTATAAGAATGAGAAGTATACCACTAATAAATTATGGTAATTACTAACATGTGTGCATGCTTAGTATATGTATATGATTTTATGTGTATGACATACCTACCATACTTGCTATCACGGGAGGTTTACGTTCGCTTAGGGCCATCTAATCTTTGTGTGCCCGGATTTAGATTGGTACCTCGAGGACATAGTTCAAGAGAATGACTTATTTGTGAGTTAATAAGACAGCTGACTATGGAGCGTAGGTATGTACGTGACCATGGATATGTTGAATTATGTTCGCCTCCATTTTTGTGTGTTGTGCTTATTCTAAAAATTCCTGAGAGATTCGAAATTTGTAATCCTTATGTACGTGATGTACCGGGATGGATAGGAGAGTATGTGTGCACCACAGCTTAGCCTCGGGGTGCTTATATTGTATATTTATGATGTGAATAATATACGGTTAAATGAAAAGGAATTGTTATGTTTCATTGCGAGTATGATTGTAGTAACGTTTTGATCAAGATAAAAAGGGATAACCTGCTGTGAAATGTTAATGCTGATAATTGAGAATCCGAGTTTAAGTAAAGCTATCTATTTAAGTGATAACATTGGGAATTTATATTGGGATTTGAGTAGGAAGGTTAGAACTTATGTCGGTTTAGTTAGATATGAGAATCATTTGAATGGGTACAGTACGCTAGGAGTGCATAATTAGTCGAGAGGTGAGTATTTCATGTGAGAGAACGTCCTAACATGTATTTTGCATTCATTGTTTTAATGTTATTAAAGCACTTGCTATTTTTAAAATACTCTCCGCTTTCGGGCTCTGACCCGTTTGCTTTCAAATCTACTTTTTGTAAAAACCTTTTTAGGTGCCCAGCCACATGGACACCATGCATAGGAATTCTATTCAGGTGACGAGCTGTAGCTGTTGTGGAAGTTACAGGGCCTTGATATTAGACGCCTCATTTTCTAGTCTTGACTCCATATTCAGTTCCATCATTTGTAGGGCATGTCGCCCATTTCTATTAGAGATATTTTATATTTCAGTTATTCAGATTGTGGATTGTAATTAATTAAGGATTCAGACTTGTTTTATTATTTCAGTTGTGGGATTGTTGTGAGGAGTATTTCCTCCAGACTTATTATTATTTGTTGGTGATTCTATTGCTTCTTTATGGTGAATGGTTACGTTACTCTTTCGTAATTCTTTTTGCATGTTAATCAGATTTAATTTAAAATTTGACAACTTACTTTTTAAATACTAGGTGGTTAGTAATCATTAAATGTTTTCGACAGTGATGCTATTAACTGAACCAACTTGGCATTTTGAATTAATTTAATAAAGGAGTAGCTACCCGGTATTTAATTAGTCGGGGTGTCACAGGTGGTATCAGAGCATCAGGTTCTAGTGTCCTTTAGGATCTGTACGGCTTATTATGTTTCCGCTGAGCTTTCTTTGATATAGATCCCTAATCCTAGGAATGTTGTGTTTATCTCTATACATTGGAAATTCGTACTTCTGCGATTTGTTTATTTGAATGATGAACTCATCCAAATTTACTTTAATTTCAGATGAATCGTCAAGAAGAACTAGCTAAAACGGTTAGGGGGGTCAACGAGCAAGATCGACTCACACCTCAGGTATCCCCAGAAAGAATATCAACCGCCGAGTTAGCAGGTATCGTGGCACAAGCAGTTACCACTGCAGTTCTACAATACCAAGAACGCAACATACAACTTAAAGGAGGCAAAAGACCTAGGGAGGTTAACCAAATGCCAGTGACTAACATTGAAAATTGTGCAAATGCACCGAATCTGCGACAACAAAACAATCAAGATCGAGTAAGTTCCAGAAGTAACGAGATTTATGTACAGGGGCAAAAGTGTCAGGGCCAACGAAGTCAGGTTCCGAATGAAACCACAAAGAGGTGTTTCGGTTGTGGAATGGACGATCACAAACGTAAATCTTATCCGAATCAGACTGGGGATAAACTACAAAGAGGTGTTTCAGTATGTATCTTTAAATACATAATATATATCAATCTACTAATACACAGAAGTAGAATATCATCATGTATATATTTCACACACTATATATACTAAATATTAGTCATTACTATTTTGTCCTTTTTACACACATAAAGGACTCTTGGTTCGGAATGATTCATCGACCCCAGTAAGAATTGGTTCGGAATGATACATCGACCCCAATTATTTATATACACAAATTCTGGCTTGGACTCTTTCATCATGCCACCAGTTCAAAGGTTTGGTTCGACATTTTACATCGACCCCAAACATATAATAACCCTATGTTAGTTCAGAATATCTCATCGACCCTAACATAGTTCATTTAGGTATACTTCTCTCGACCTAAAAGATCATATAATTCAGTAGGTACACGTCCGACCTATTAATTATGTGCGTACGTAATATTTTAATCTCTTATATCTACCGTACAATATTCTCTTTACGATTTATATCATTAATCACATTTGTTTGAGTATTCACACAACTCTAAAGGTCCTAGTTACCCCTCACATATAATTTTAGTAGTTATTACCTACCCTACTGGTCAATAACTTGAATTGACTTTACCTCGCCTCGTAACTCAATTCCGAATTCCTCGATACTCTACTAAATCGGATTATTCTCGTCGGTCCATAATCCAAGTCCTACACCCAATGGCCTACCTCGACAATATACCTACTGGACTTATTCTCACTCCCATATAAGTATAATATAAATCTTAGGATACCCATTCATTCCCACAAATCAAAGAAACCTTAAACACCGAAAATTCAGAAAAAATAGCTTACGTCGATCGATCGACTACTGGGTTCGATCGATCGACCTTATCGATCAATCGACATTCGAGATCGATCGAGCAGGGACAGACGCAGTTCGTCTTCTTCTTTAACCTCTTCCTCCATTAACAAATCTCCAAACTTCATTATAGTTAACCAAACTTTGACCCAATGGTCCTAACATGTTTCCACATATACTAGGACAATTTCTAATGTGTCAAATACATCAAAACCCCAATTCCTTTAAATAAATAGTGAATTAAACCCAAAATTTCTTAAAACCCTAGTTATGGTGTTCTTCCCATATATACATTCAAAACCCAGATTTTATTCCGAAATAATCATCAAGTCTACTCTGAATATTAATCCTCTACATATGTTAAATCATTCTACATGTGATTCCTATCCCAACCTGTATAAATATCATTATTCTCCTATCAAGATATTGATTTAACAAAACTACTCAAAAAACCTACACATGGGTATTATAACTTTATAATTTTTTTTTGCAATAAACAACTTGCCTTGACAGAGGGAATCTGATTTCGTTGAGTTGATGATGGATTGATGGTTCTCTTCTTCAATCCTTCCTCCTTTAGCTCCTAGGGTACAAGATCCAAACCCAACCTCCTCAAAAGCATCTTCTAAGCCTTGGGAATGGTTTTCTCCTTCTCTCTAATGGTATTGGTGTTTACATGGGTTTTCTAACCCTAACCCCTCTTTCATACGGCTGATAAAAGGCTCCCTAATTCGTCGGTCTCCATACCCTCTCATGTTAAAAGATCAAAACGCCCCCGAACGGTCTCAGTTTAGTCCAAAATTACCCTGAGACTCAACTAGTACCCCCAGGTATACTATTTTGAGAAATTTGACCCTTTCGGACTCATCTGTGACCTCTAAATTATCATTTGAGTCCCTTAAAAATATTAATCGTTCTCACCCCAACACGGTCTACATGCGTTAAGTAACTATTTACCACTCGCACTAAGTAAATATAATGAGGCAATATAAATCGGTATCTACCTCTCGATTAATATTCCAAAATTAAATTTTTTAATAAATCTCATTAAATTACTCCTCTTACGTAATTTAAATTAAGCCGTATTTTCTCATTTAATTCTCCAATTTAATTAAATAGAATATTCAACAATACGGGGTATTACAGTCGTATACCGCTACAAGTTTGTCGAAGATTTGGGAAGCTGTTATCTATAGTCGATGATCCGAATTTCATGATGACTTCAACAATCATGCCGAACAAGGACAAATTTGGTAAAATGTGTTTATGTTCCATTTACATTTTACATAAAAAGTGTTGGGATATTTTTGAAAAAATAAAATATTTTTATATTTATGAGAAATGATTTTTGAAATAATTTTCAATGGTTTTTTATTTTTCAAAAAACATTTTATCATAAAGTCTTTTGGATAAACTTTTTTGATCTCGTCAATAGTCTTTACTTTTGAAGTTTCCAAGATTTATAAAAGATTGAAACTAGTTTGGAGACGTGTATGATGTCGTTCGAGCAACATCGTATCTCGTTGAAATGAGATCAGATCTCAATCGAACAACGTCGATTCTCGTTTGAACGAGCTGTTTAAATTCTGACACTTCACCGCCTTCAATTTTAGTACTAAAAGGGTGTCAGGCTACTGATTTTTGTGTGGAGAAATCTCTAGTTTTAACAGAATACATTTGGAGTGTTTTTGGTTTATTCTCTATCTTTTTGAGGGTTCAAAACTTTGTTTTTACAATTCACAAATCCCAAAATTTTTGTGTGAGTTGTTTTGTGGAACCCAAAGCATATATTTGCTGGGAGTTTTGTTGCTGAATCATAGGTGCCTTGGAAAGGTACTGGGTTGAACATAGGTGCCACTTGCAGGAGGTACTGGGATGATCGATTGTGTGTCATAGGGAGTGTTGTCGTGTTCCTGGGCTAATGACCATGAACCGACACCTGCGGGTATTTCATAAGTCAAATTGTATTTTTGCTGCAATCCGATTGTAAATCGTTCTTTTACAAATTATAGTGGAAGTAAAAGTTTTTTGCCCCATCAGGATTTTTTCCTGAGATCTGCTTTTGTCAGCATTTGTCATCGGATGATTTGAGATTTGAATTGTCCCGTAGTTGCATGTTTAGGGGATGATTTAATTGGTATTTGGTTTGAGCAAATTTAGACATCCATTTAAATAAGTCTGAATTGGAAATTGTGAATTTATTTCAATCAATATCTCACACTACATTTTTCATAGGGACACTTATCAAATAAATGTCTTCTTTTAACACTAATTAACTAGTTGACCAAAGATCATCACTGACTAAAAAGTATACATATAGACTAACTGGTTGGTCGACCAATGACCAATTTGGACCTAAATGTTTTAACAATTAACAAAACATAGAACAATTTCTCATAACTGATGAAAGGCCTACCGAATAACCCTGGGAAGTAGTGGCCTAGCAGGTCGAAAAAATCCTAACTGGGAGACAACCCCACAAACAGGTGCATTATTTATTTTTTGGTAGTTGGCCTAATGATTTGAGTGACCACATCACCTAAATGGTGACACTATGGACCTCACAATGTAAAGGGAAGCAAAATATAAATTTTTCCATTAATACTTTAAGTAATTAGATAAAAATTGAAAAACAAAATGATTTACAGTGAAATAGTAAATACAATTAGATTAGTTTTATGAACGGAGTGAATAATTCACTAAATTCTCAACTCTAGTAGTAGAAATGTCCAAAGAAGAGGGAAAAATAGTGTTGGATAAATCTGTAATTCTCGATGTCCCTTCAGGAGTCACTCTACTGACTATGTTTTAAGGTCGATAAATCCTTTCATGTCCATCTAGACCATAGTCTCCCAGGAAATTCCTTATTAAGATAACATGAATGGCATCCGTTGGGATACATAAGACATCAAGATTATAAGAAGGCTTCTTCTAATCAAGGTAACCAGGATCGTGTCAGTACCATAATCATAATTGCAAGTACTATGGCATTAAGCCAACTATCTTTATAGCTGATACTCTCAGCATCAATAATAGTTGAGTCCCTATTGATAATGACCCGATCGTAGTCGTCCATCCACACTTAGCAAGGTAGTTTATGGGATTGTAATTGCAGATGATGAAGTTTCATATATGCTTATGGTTATTGCCTCCTTCACATGAAAATACTTCTTTATCGTTTTTAGCTCCTTCCCAATCGACTACTCTCTTTCTTCTCAAAGCAACTCAAACCTTGAATAGTCGAATCATTATCGAGAAAAGATTTTTCAGCCTTCTTTAGATATTCTCTAAGTTGGGTATTCTCTTATTCAATGAAGGAATTCCCTTCCCCGACTTTCTTATCTTATTGGGACTTATTGGCTCTCCCAAGCTCAACTTTTAAATAATTATTTTCCTTTATAAGGAGAGCAATAACTTATCTCTTTCCTATGAGGTTGACCTACAATATAAGCCTCTTCCTTACATAAGTAGACTCAATATAAACCAATTTATGATGAAATACTCTTTATCTATTCATCTCGACCATATCCTTGCCAAACATAACCCTTAGATTGTCAGTGCTTCTTGATGGCTAGCTTAGGTAGTGGGGGCCATGTCATGGAAGACTAAATTGTTAGCCACCACCTAAGGATAATGATTATTCAGGGATGAGTAATCCTCTTTTGATCGAGTAGACGAATCACTGGCCAATGTATGGTCAATATCATCATCTTCATCATGCCCCGCAGATAAAATTTTATTGTGCATTTTTTGAAAGTCGTGTTGTGAAGTGACGAGCACTACAAGACTTGTTTCGACTGAAAAAGGAAAGAAAAATAGTTGAACATATAAGCGTGATAATAGAGATAAGCCTATTGGATATCACAAGACATAAGGACATACAAAATTTAGCCAAGCTCTGGATTTTATTAAGGATTATAATTAGGGAAAACCCTTACTAATTGAAGGGAAATAAGTACAATGTTTCCTAAATTCGGAGGAGAATTCTCCCCAACCTTATCTTTTTATAAGCTTAAACAAATGCACTATCTTCCAACTGGTCTAGCCCAAGGCTTTCCTTAACCTTTTTGGAATCTTTGAGAGCTTCGACCAGTGCTCGGTCAATACCAGTAATAGTAGACTTCTTGTCGACCAATTCATCATCTTCGTCCTCATCATCATCCTTATCAACTTCACGAGGCGGACCTATTATATGATCCAGGAACAACTCAAAGTCCTCAGTAATTCTAGCATGACAAGGGTCATGCTAGAATTACTCATCATCCTTATCATCTTAACCTCTCTTAGAGAATACAATTCTCACATATTTGATATGCTCTTGAGCCTTGGATAAGGACTTTTCACATCTAAGTATAGGAATTATCTTTAGCATATGCCACTCCAGCACGTGCCTTCTTAGCTTTGGCCTCAATTTCATTAGCCTTAGTCTTGGCACTCTTGGTCTCGACCTTACTATTCCTAGTATCCCTCTTAGCCTTCTCGATGTCACAAACTAGATTGGTGGACTTATTGATCTTCTTTTGAAAAGCGTCCTTTTCAATATTCAAGTTATCGATCTTTTGGAAAAAAAATTCTTTCTCAAAGATTGCATAATAACTAGCCGATCGAGTATCTCCAAAGTCTTAGTGGCCTTGTTTAAAGTCATATCCATGTATTGGGAGGACTTCTTCAGCATAACGTATCTCTCGAATAGCTAGTCTTCGTTGGGCATAGATTGTGAAATGAGATAAAATGAGCAATGAATTGCAAGAAAGTAATTCATGAAGAAGAGAACACAAGGAAGAAAATTACAAGAGAGAACTTGTGGTTGACGCGTTCCTCCAACCATTCATGAGATAAGGTAGTAGTAGCTTCCCTGCCAATAAGAAAGAACGCACACTGAATTAAGCCATGATCTAGGTCAGGATGAGCAACAACAGATTAGGCAGTAGCCTAAACCTTACCAACATCATTCTCCTCGCCCCGCACAACTAGTGGGGGAGCAGGAGCATGGTCCATTTTTATCCACTTGGAGAGGGGCTTATTACACTTAGTGGCACAATCCCCAATGTCCAAGTGATTAGCATGACCATATACTATTCTTCTCTTTCTTGTCGAACGAGCATGCTTTTTATCCTTACCTACCGGACAAACAGGGGGAGATTTTGTATCTAGATTGGTAGCAATCAAATTCACAACCTTTATCCGAGGGTTAATAGTTCCAGGATAGAATTCAACAGAACGGACGATTGAAATGTCTAGACACTCAAAGGAGGAGGATTTGTCCTTAATAATTTTTCCTTGCTTGCGCCTTATGAAGTCGAATATTCCCAGTCATTCAAAAGAATAGGACGACCAAAGTTTATTCAACTAGCCCAACAACGAAGGAAGTGTTCCAAATCATATATCTAAGAATAAAGGTAGCCAACCTAGAATGATAAAAAACTCCCATCCTCTATGTCATGGGCGATAAGATGTTTTATCTTGTCGTCATCTGCTAAAAATTATGAAAAATATCCATAATCAATCAAGTGAAGAGTAAAACACAAAGTAAAATAACAATTATGACCTAACATATTCCTTTTACCGCCTAGGGGCACCGAGGCCCTTCACACACCTCGCCCTCAGGAAGGGGGTGTGTTGCTAGTTCTTTATAATGATGCCATAAATTCACAACCAGGGCCCAATTGTCAACCCTTGTATTCTAATAATGTATACCTTCATGGGTTGTTGCCCATTGGAAGCAGCACCTAATGTCAGTAATACTAAGACTATTCCTATACAAACCTTTAATATAGTGGACCCCACTAATGATCCTCTAAGAATTTGGAGAGACATGGGTTAGAACCACATTAAAGTATTAACGAAAGTCTAAAAACAACAAATTTCGGGAAATGTTACCCCACACTCATTCATGAAGACCGAAGGTAACCAATGACCTTCAATAAGCATACAACGCTCACAGGGGACATCCACTAATTATAATATGACCTATTGGGGAATAAGATGATAAATTTTCAACTTTTCAATAGTATCCTAGTTAAATATGTACACCAATATTAAATATGGAAAATCAAGGTAAAAGACATTGAAATTTTTTAAAAATCGATAGAAATGGAGTCAGGTATGCTTACAGTAAAAGTCGAAGTAAGGGGGGGGGGGGAATAAACATAATTGTTGTTTTGTGGTATATAATGGATTTTTAGTTACCAATAAAATTAATTATTATGCTCATGCGATTGTACACTCCTTCACCAATAAGCAAATATGTCATATTTATAACTGTGCCCCTAAGGCACTCGACACAAAACTTTACAGTTTTGATGGAATTTAAAAAATTCTCTTTGACCAATGTGTAGAGACATATAATGATTATTAACATATGACCAAGATGTAGATCTTGCACTCATGGAGATAGTGAAGACTTGTCAAACATCAATTGTCGATCACATACACAAAGCCCAGTGACCTCAATGCGCCCCTGTACTTTGGGGGAAATTATAGTCAAGAATCACGTTGATATGTGCTCGACACATGTTCTCAGGCCACGAGTGCCCATAATGCATTAGGACTCCATGACATAATATAATCCTTTAATTTAATAACTTCCGATGAATGATCAAGATAGAGGATAAGTCTGAACTATTATAGAGAACCATAAATGGGGCTTAGGACTCTCCAAAGTTGCTTATAAATTTATCATTGGACATCGAGTAGTACTACAACTCTTTCGAACTGAGTTCTTGAGTTATTAAGAATAAACCCTAGCATCCCACGGACATAGGCACATTTTTTAACCACGTACATCTTCTTTTGTGTGTGTGATTTCATTATTTGCTACCATTATGTTTCTTTCATGGCTTGTGAGAATTTAATACCATCACCTATATGAAATTAACACCTACGATATCCATTCATATTATTCAGATAGTAGCAGCCTCGCCCTGATATTTTGTCCACAACACACTACACCAAAAATGTCAATCTAGAACGCTTATGAATTAAGAAACTCGCACTCACTACTAGAAAAATACATTTTCACAATAGTTTTAGAATTCAATTTTATGTCCATTTTAATTCAAACATCATAAAAAATATTATTATTTCACAATTATGACCCTTTTTGCATTTAAACAAATTATTATGACTCGTGTATATTTATTAGGTCATATTAAAATGATATTTTATGACCATGGTATTTTAACTGTCATATAATATATTTATGTTTTATGACAGTTTTGTATACATAGTAATATTAAATACAATTTATAAAATTAATATTTTTTCTAATAAACTTATTTAGTTATTTTTTACTCTTTTTAAGAAAAAATATAACAACGGGAAACAATTTGGTGATAAAGAATCGTAGCAATCTCAAAATATAGAGGATACCCACTTCTCCCCAACTCTATCTTCTACGATTATCATGGAATCTCATCCCCCACGACCCTCATCTTATCCCACAACCCCGTACACCTCTCTTTTTCAATCCGCATCCCACCCGTCTTCTTCAACCTGCATCCCACTCCACTCTGTCTTCAATCGCTAGAACCACCGCCACTCTAATCACCTCCCCAATCATCTTCAGCTTGGAGAATTTATTTTACCCTTTTCTTATCTGGAGAATCAATTGAATATATAGGTAGGTAGGTGTTGTTGTTTTTAACGTTGTTATAATTAGATACACTTGTACATGTTTTTCATGAAATTTAATAATTTGGTTTCATTACATTCCCTAACACAATTTATCATAATATGTGGTTGAATTGTTAGTGTTTCTGCTCATGGGACTGCTATTGTTGTCGCAACTTGATTGAGGACTCATAGTGGTCGGATTTGTTATTTCTTAAATTTATTGAGGTAATTTTGAAATTCCATATGTATCTCATATTTATTTGTAGGTAATAATATACACTTATATTTCCTACTCACCAATAGTCCAGCGTGGTGCTTGGAGGACTTATAGTTTTTTGTACTATGCGACACGGTTAAGTTTATAATATACTAGTGTTCGGCATTTTGCAAAAATACTATACTTCTACCGAATGACATTACTATACTTCTACTGAATGACATTATTAAACGGTTAAGTTATATAATGGATTTGTTGTAACATAGATGGGGGAGGAAAAAGTGGGGGAGTGATAATGTTTCTTATTTAGTTACATGGTTTGAATGTCACCATTTAAACATTGGCGGATTATGAACTGGTGTTTGTTTAAGCATGTAGTTAAGCCCAAATTAATTACGATCCTAAACTCGTTTGAATGCAACCCAAATTTTTGTGTTAAGAATTACAATGTTAAGCCCAAAATAATTTCATTATTTTTGCAATTTGGTGTTAAGCTGGTGTAATCTGATGATGATTTAGGGTTTTTTGGTTGCCGTTGTTTAGGGTTTTGGATTATTGTTAAATAATATGGGCCAAGTGAGTGTAATATGTGTACGAATGTTAATTTGGATTTTTCTGTTATTCACAATTATTTTAGAAATATGTGCGTTAAGTTTATATTAGGTGTGACAATTTATTTTTTTGGTCAGATTTTGAATGACACGACATGACAAGGGTTATTTTGACAGAAACACGACACGACAAGGATTATTTTTTCACATATATGTAACCTATTATTCACGAGACTTGGTATTTAATGTTTCATTGTTATTTTGTTTTCAATTTGCTTTAACGTGGACAGGTCACAAAGAAGATTGATGCTTATTCAATAATGTAGAACATAAGAAAGAAGTGACACAAAATGTTGAAAGTGATAAGACACTGAAAATAACTACTGATGAATAACTTGAAATATTTGCCCCTCCATATGATACCTATTAAAAGACACATCATGAGTGGAATGCAGGGCATTTCCTCTTCAATTCGGGTCCTTAAGCCATGGTTTCATGAATGGAATGTAGGTAATTTTATATGCTTTGACACAATTGGTGCTTAATTATATAAATTTTATATGATGAGTTAAATGTGGATCATTTTAAATGATATTGTTTTAAACACAATCAGTGCTTGATGATAGAGAACTCAATTTTAATGTATATTCGACTTATGATGGCTAGCTTAATTTGTTGTATCATTAATCTAAATAATCAGCATGCTTTCTTCAAATGGAACTCTTTCGATCAGTTGTTATATTTCTTGTAATTTGGTTAGTTTACTCACCCTCTAAATAATTGCATAATTGGCTTTACTTTTAATTGCATAATCGATGAGATTGCGTGATTCTTTTACTCAATTTCAAGCTCAGTTACTTCACCTGGACCTTATTCCACCTATTAATAAGGTGTTTGCTTTGGTGTCTCGAGATCAAAAGCAATGATAAATTAGTGTTATCATGAATTCTTCTTTCCTTCAAAATTCTATGGCGTTTAGTGTTAGGAATGAGGTTGCAAGATCACATTCTAATCATTCCGAAAATAAGTCTCCGAAGAGAGAGACATGTTTATAATAAGTGTGGTTATATTGGTTATAGAGTTGAGAATGTTATAAACTTGATGGAAATCCACCCAATTATAAACCAAAACAAAATAATTCTTGTTTTAACCAGATTGTCCAATCTTCTCAAGTACACTCATCTTTGGTTTTTGAAATGATTTTTCTTGGTGTGGTGAATT
Source organism: Sambucus nigra (assembly GCA_949130495.1). NCBI lineage: Eukaryota > Viridiplantae > Streptophyta > Magnoliopsida > Dipsacales > Adoxaceae > Sambucus > Sambucus nigra. The sequence continues at coordinate 184,265,192 of OX422209.1, read as the reverse complement.
GAGTTTTGCATTTTGGGGATTCAAGTTGGTGAAATAGTTTGGACATATAATTGAGTGTTTGGATCATGATCTTACTTTGAAAACAACTTAAGTTATGAATAATCACTAATCTGAATTAGACTGTAAAAAGGGTTCTTTGACTAATTTTGCTTACTTGCTCACTCTTGCTTTTGAAATGATTTTGAAAATTGAGTGTTTGGATCCGGATTAGACTATAATTGAGTGTTTGGATCATGATCTTACTTTTAAAACAACTTAAAGGGGATGTTGAGGTTCAATTTGTGACACCTTTGGATCGAAAGTCAGTTTCGTATAAAATTTAGGGACCCAAATGCCAAATATTCTTTTAAAATAAAGAGACTCCCAATTCATAACTTTCATGTTGTATTTTTCTTTTTTATGGTCCTGTTACTAGTCTATGGAGTTTAACACGAAAATGAAAAGGAACATAACAAAATTGCTCAGTATGATTTTATTCAAGTCTAAAAACATTTTTCCCCAGATTGATTTCTAGGATCCCCTATTTATTCTACAAATTTTGTGGTGGTCAACATCGCTTTTATTCAAAAAAAAATTCTTGAACCCAAATTACTACTATATGTTTTGGTGCATTTTATTTGGAGGCTGATTATTTTGAAGGGAAAAGATGAAAATATTATCAATTTTCTCTGTTATTACAACAGCTATATGTGTATTCCAACAGTTATTCCAACAACTATGTTATCAATTTTCACATTTGTTCCAATATTTATATCATCAATTTTCAATGTTATTCCTTTATTTGGAGCTTGAATGTTTCATTTTTTTTCATTCAGGTGATAGAACAAGAAGCAACTGAAATAAAGGAAAAGTTTTCCACTCATCGGCGTCTGTTGGGAAATTGAGAGTAAATGACATGATGTCTGATTTCCTTGTTTATCATGCTCGTGACCATGTCCTGTATTTCAGGTTCTTATCTGGTTGGAGTGAAACACAAATAACTTAATTTTGAAGTGAACAATTGATTTAGCTTTTTTTTATGTAGAAAATATGTAGTTTTGATTTAGAATTGGGTGAATTTATTTTGTAGAAAAGCGTCTTTCAGTGGTGTAGAGTAAGGAAGGCTAGTTATTTACCCAGATAATGAGGATTCATGGTGCTTGCTGAAGATGTAGAGGGCAGTAAGTTTCTTACTATATATATCATTCATCGGTGTTGTTATTCTTTGAGTTTGCATGCGTTTGAAAAGTTAGAAAAAGATTTAGGACAACTCATTTGTATGAGAATTTGGGGAAAAAAGTGGAAAATGAAATTAGCGGCTTAGAGATGTTACTTAACTTTTCAGATTCGATGGATTCGAATACATATTTCATTTTTTTTTCGAACATGTAATAAATTTTTTTTCAAAGTTTTTCAAACCTTGCAATCAAACACAACCTTAAAAATATATTTTTCACATTTACTTATGTAAATTTTTATGATTATTGGTTTTTAGCCGTTTTTGTGGAAAATGAAATGAGCGGCTCATTTGCGAGGTACAACTGAAGCTCCACCGGTCACCACGAGGGTTTCACCAGCTATGCAGATGATGCCAATGTGGCAGCCTCTAATTTTACTTCCTATTCCGTTGGAGCCACTGGTGGATCCGGGGAATTTAAAAGCTACATGTCGCATGTTAACTTCCTGGATCTCAGGTTCATCGCTTATGACTTTGACGGAAATAATCACCCGCTGGCTTTTTCAACCTATGCTGGTGACACAAACTCGGGTAATGAAGCGTTCACCAGCTATGCAAGAATGGAAATGGGGATCATGCTGAGTTTACTAGCTATGGAGATACGTCTAAAATTTTTGGCTCGTCTTTCACTGGTTACACTGAGTTGGGTAATGATGCTATTGATTCTTTTAAGGATTATTCTTCTAATGCCAATAACCTTACTAATAATTTCAGGAGTTAAGAGTGTTGGTGGAAATGTTGGGGTTTATGAGTTCACTAGCTACCGATATGGGGCTAATATGGGAACTAATTCATTTCAATCTTATGCCATAATTTCTAATTCTCACAAGGCCAGTTTTATTAATTATGGAAAATCATTTAATGAAGGGGTGGATACGTTCAGAGAATACGGTAAAGGGTCCACGAATCAATTAATTGGGTTTAAAGTTCATAGTTTGAACTCTAACTTAATATGGTTACAATATTAGATCCTTGTTTGTGATTAAAAAATGAGCTTGTATTGATTTTTAGCTTCATTTTTATGTTGCTAACACACTAGGGAAACAAACCATATATTTGAATAAGATACTACATTTTAATTTGTCAATAGCATTGTAATTTTGTCATTTGTTTGAGGATAGGGAAATCCTTATTTGGCCCGAATTTAATTCCAGAAATTTTGTAGGTATCCCCTTCTTTTATAGCATATTATTATATATGTCTATAGGATTTTGGATGGTATAATGATTATTTAGAAGGTTGTTGTTTTGTGCCTTTATATTAGGTAGGTGCTTTGGCTACTATTTGCAATTTATTTATTTCACCATTTGATTCTTACTCTATTGTATTGTAAAGCACATGCTTTTTTTTTTGCTAATGAAAAATATCCCACTGAGGATAGTTACTTGAAGTACATTACGGAGGTACTTTCTTTTATTACTTAGTATTGAATCACCGGTCTGAATTCTTTTCAATATTCACTACTTTTCACTTAGTATTCTGTTGTTATTAAATGATTTGGATGTGATTTAGGTGGCGAATAATCTTATACTCCTTTCTTAAATTTGTTGAATTCTGATGACACACTTCAACGATCCTCTTGTATAGATACTCCAGAGCAAAACGGTGTAGCTGAGCGTAAACATAGGCATATCATAGAGACTGCCCGGTCTCTTTTATTGTCTTCCAGTGTTAACAATACCTTTTGGGAGGAACAGTTTATTTGATTATTCGTATTCCGTCCCGTGTTACTTCTTGAATTTCTCCTTTTGAACGTTTATATGGTAAGCCTCCTGACTACTTCTTCCACATTGCGCGTGTTTGGGTGTACCTGTTTTGTTCCTCTCCCAAAAAATGCTCTCACCAAACTCTCTTCACGTTCAGTTGTGTGTGTATTTCTTAGTTCTAATGATGGGCAAAAAGGGTACACATGTTATGATCCCAGGGCTGCTCAACAAGCTTATTTGAAGAAAAATTACATATTTTTTTGAGGAATGTAATGAAAGATGCTAAAGAGAACCAAACATATTTTATACCAATTAACATAGGGTAAGTATATTTATTGTCTTAAGTTGTTATAATTATATCAAAACATGTTTATATCATCGATGTTAACAACTCATTACATTGTAGGTTTCATTAGTCTTTAGTCGTTGTCGATTTGTCTTCGAGGAATATATTCTATTTGGATTCTTTACGTAGGGCGCCAGATCGAGACTTGAAACTCTTTACAAGCATGTGCGCAATGACTTATATATATATATATATATATATATATATATATATATATATATATATATATATATATATATATATATATAGAGAGAGAGAGAGAGAGAGAGAGGCTCACCAATATCATGATGTATACATCACTCCATACATCACACCTAGCTTTACGCCCTAAGTAACTTTTTTTTTAATTTATTTTTCTCTTGAAATTAACCTTCCAATCAATCCATATTCAAAAAATTATGTCAAAATACATTTTGTAGCTATTTTTAAAAAATTCACAAAAAACTGCTGGCGCAGAACCTTATAAATAAGGTATTTTGAGCAGTTTTTTTGTGAATTTGTAAAAAATAGCTACAAAATGTATTTTAACCTAATTTTTTGAACATGTGTTTATTGGAAGGTTAATTTCAAGAGAAAAAAAATTTAGGATCTAAAACTTGGTGTGATGTATAAAGCATAATGTAGGTGAGACTTCTCCTATATATATTTGGATTCTTTACATAGGGCGCCAGATTGAGACTTGAAACTCTTTACAAGCACGTGAGTAATGACTTATATATATATATATATATATATATATATATATATATATATATATATATATAGAGAGAGAGAGAGAGAGAGAGAGAGAGAGAGAGAGAGCGAGAGAGTACTGCTCTTGTGCATACCAGTCCGCATTTTAAGAGTGTGAACCAAACATGTGTCACCTGGCGATGAGCCCATAAAAGAGAGAGTGTGTGACTATAATTTAACCTATAATTTCTAGGCTCACCGTCAGATGACACATGTCTAGTTCGCACTCTTAAAATGCGGACTGGTATGGACAAGGGCATTATATATATTATATATATAGGGAGAGGTTCACAAATGAACCTAAAAGATGAACTTTTTAATGAACCTTAACAAAAAATACTTAATAATCAATTAATTTTAATTTTTATGTTGTAATTGGTTCGCGCCAGCTGCAATGGACACGTGTGTCGATCGATCCCCAACCACCCCCAAACCCACCCCACCCCACCCCTATGGAAGCCCTACTATCATGAGGGCTGCCATGGTGGTGGTGGTGGTTAAGGGGTGAGGGGGTTGGGGATCGATCAACATACGTGTTCGTTGCCTCTTGCGCGGAATAATTACAACAAAGAAATTAAAATTAATGAGTTGTTAGGTGTTATTTTGTTGAGGTTCATAAAAAAGTTCATCTTTTAGGTTCACTTATGAACCTCTCCCTATATATATATATATATATATATATATATATATATATATATATATATATATATATATATATATATATATATATATACACACACACACTTTTAGTTATATTGTCTTTGTACACATGTTTTTCATTTTAATCTTTGTCTTGAAGTGAATTTAAAGCGTTGGTGGTATCGAAAGGAGGAAGAATTTCAGGTTCAAACTGGGATAATGTTAAGGTACGATAATGTTAATGAATATACATTACTGACTTATGTTTTAAATCTTAATATAACTACTGTCTTCAACATATCATTCTATAGGTCCTTGTGACACCCCTCTTATTAAAGTAAGAGGTAGCCAACCCAATACTCCAATAATTACAGGAATAATAGATGGTCCATTCTTAGCATCAAAGTAATACAATAAGTATACGAGATAACCACCAATTATTCTAGAAAACGGATTGTCAAATTATTATCTTTTTGAAAGTTAATGAAAAACATTTAAACAATCCTATTAAAAAGAATGTGGACAGATATAAAGACAAATAATAAATCAGCAACTATATACATCAAAATAACCTAATAAGCAGTCGGTTAACAGACATATACAATAGGGTTACACCGAGTATTAAAGTACAATATCATATGTATACAACAAGTACAAAACTTGCGCAACATGCCCGAATGTACAACCGATAATAACTAGAATACAAAAAGATGGAAACGTCTATATCCAATATCCCATAACATTCGCAAAGTGTTACAACTCTAGGACACTGTAATAGAAAAGTCAATACGGGCATCCTTACGGTGGAACACTTGGTTGAATATAAGATTCATGCAAAACAAAGAGATATAAATGGGCCAGGGCCCGGTTTGATATGATCACCATGTGAATAACATGCATGACAGTTATAAACAATTAAATCATCAATAATAATCTTGTTTCGATAACCATAGGTAATGATAAGGAATATAATTTCTCAATCTGAAAGCATAAACTAACACGATATCAATAAAAATGATCACAAGTTAATTATACTGGAGAATATTGATAATATATTACTTAAAGAGATTCCATTTCCATTTTACACAATTTCATTTCACCGTTCCTTTTCTCATTAGGAAACGTATCCAAAGCAATTTATTTCAAAAAGTGTCGTATAATCAATAAGATTCCACTTTGATAAGAATAGTTATATTACACAATATATAACAATTCTAAGACCGTCCTTCCGAGTTTCCCCGCTGGACGCACCCCTAAATATCTATCATCTTCCAAGGCCTATCACCAAGACAACCTAGGCATCCTACATCACATAACGTCGAGAAACGGCCATAGACCTTCGACAGTGAGTCATAACCACACCCAAAATTACCTCACTTCGAATAATAATCACACAATATAATAATAACCGGTCCTATGGCCGAGGACTATATTCACCCTGTATTCACTAGCCAGGGGACTTCACCTCATGTGAGTAACTTCCCCTATGATAGCGTTTAGAGAGGTGTGTATATACAAATTATCATTCACAACTTAATCTCATTTTAAAATAGGCATTACGTTTTATCCGGAGTCATATTCGATTAATGTTTTCATTATAAACTTCGACGTTTAACAAAACCCCAAATTAGTCTCCGAGAAATAAAGACGTTACTATAAGACACCAAGTCTAGTATACCTCAATTATGTCTCTAAAGTTCCCCGATTATATAATCTTACATCTCCTAATCTCTAGCTAGCTTGCTAAGGGAAGAAACTACCTTATCATATATCTGATAAGCCCCATCTACTCCTTTTCTAATACAAACTGATCACCTAACTAATATGAGACTCTAGTACACTTTGTTTCATCCTGAGAGAAAGTTCCTAGGTCCCAAACCTAGAAGAAAAAGTTTACAAACTAAGATAGAAAAATATCTTAAAACAACAAGAATTTTGAATCGATTCGCCCTGGCCGAATCCATTCGGTCTTGAAAGTGAATCGATTCAGATAAGCCAAATTGATTTGGTCAAGAGGACCTGTCATTATGCATACCTCCGAATCGATTTGGATAGGCCGAATCAATTCTCTCATCCCAGACCTGTAGCCTACCACTTTAGCGAATCGATTCGCTAGGGGGGTAAATCGATTCGCCCTGGCGAATTTGCCATGTTGGGGGCTACGGGTTATGAACCCTAGTTTACCCAAAACTCAACTTCTTCTTCTCAAACCTCAACCAAATCAACTTATCTTCATCCCAAACCATTTATAAACTAGAAAAACTTATAAAGACCCTATCAGATCAAGTCCAATGCCATTGTATGGGTTTAAACACTATAATCCTCAAAACCCACAATTTGATGAATTCATTCAAATACACAACCATCATAACAAATTATTCACATTAAATCAGATACTAGCAAGTTAGAAACTTTCCTTAAGATTGTAGTTTCGAATTATCTCCCGGAAGTAACAAATCCAAAGCCCAAATCTTCAATCTCTCTCTTTCTCTTCTTTTCTCCCAATTCTTTTTCTCTCTCTCTTAGTTTAGAAGATATAAATGGGAATGAATGTGTTTGGAAGACTTAAATTTTTATTTAACACTAAATTCCATCTTTAAATGTTACTACACCATTAAAGTGACCCGTAATAATATAATTAAACCATAACCGGTCAAAAGTACTCGGAACTCAAAAATACAATATGGCACTTATTATGACTATCTCAACTATTTTGGGACTAACCGTGCCCTCTAAATTGGCTTCCGGAATAGCATAAATCATTTCAAGTTCTAACTTCATTTTAAACCATAATTTCTGTTTAAAGCACAACGACACAACAAAACACAACAGGATGCTATTTACATGCACTCGATAGTAAATATGCAAAAATCTAGCAAATATTATCTTTTAAATCAGTCAAAATAATATTCTCTCCATTATTCAATATTTTATATATAATTACCTCACATGGTAAATTACTATAAAATAAATTATTCAAAAGTGAGGGTTATTACATACTCCCTCATTATAAGGAAATTTTGCCCTCAAAATTTAGGCATACCTAGCAAAAAGAGATGTGGATGCTTTTCTCGCATATCATCCTCACGCTCTCACGTTGAATCCTCGACATTATGATGTCACCATTGGACCCAAACCAAGGGCACCACTCTCGATCTTAGCCTACGTTCCTCGCGATCCAAGATTGCAACTGGTTGTTCCTTGTAAGAAATATCAACCTGCAATTTGATATTATCCAAAGGAACGTTCCAGTGAGCTCCTTCACACCCTTGTACTTTTTCAAGGATGAAATATGAAACACATCATGAATCTGTTGTAAGTGTTCCCGCAAGGAAAGTTGATAAGCTACAGGGCCTACCATAGCAATAATGGAAAAAGGGCCTACGTAGCGCGGTCCAAGCTTTCCTTTCTTCCCAAATGGCTTTATACCCTTCATTGGCGATACTCACACCAAAACTTGATTTCTAACTTCTAGTTCCACGTGTCTTCTACTAGCATCATCATAACTCTTTTGACAATCTTGAGCTATTTGGATGCGATTGCGAATAAGTTCAATCTTTGAAGAAGTATCTTGAATCATTTCAGGTCCAAGAAATTTATTATGCCCTACTTCCAACCAACAAGTAGGTGATCTACACGGTCGACCATATAATTCTCGATAGGGTGCAACCCAATAGTGAATTTGTACGAATTATTATAAGAAAATTCGACTAAGGGAAGGTATTGTTCCCAACCTCCTTTGAAATCAAGCACACACATTCTGAGCATATTCTTCAACATTTGGTTGACTCTTTCTGCCTGCCCATCTGTTTGAGGGTGGTAGGAGGTACTCAACTTCAATTCGGTTCCCATGGCTTCTTGGAAACTTCACCAAAAATGGGAATTTTTTTTTGTCTCGATCGAAGACTATATTAACGGGCACCCCGTGGAGTCTAACAATCTCCACGATAAATAGTCGGGCATAACGAGCAGTATTGTAGTCTATTTGTACCGGTAAGAAATGTGCCGACTTAGTTAATCGATCAATGATAACCCAAATGGAATCATGATCGCTTTGTGACATTGGTAATCCCGTGATGAAATCCATTGAGATGCTTTCCCACTTCCATACCGATATTTCCAAGGGTTGTAACAATCCCGTTGGTCACTGATGATCTACCTTCACCACTTGACATGTAGTACATTAGGAAACAAATTTAGAAATGTCCAGTTTTATACCCACCACCAATACTAACGGCGCATGTCTTGGTACATTTTGTCTCCACCAGGATGTACTACAAACTTGGACCCATGAGATTCTGTTATTACGGCCTGTCTCAAATCCCCCTCTTCCGGGACAATAAGTCTCCCGTGAAAATGTAACCCACCCTTAGAACTTATAGAGTAGGATTTCTCTCCCTCGGTTAATAATTGGTACTTACGGTCCTGACATCCTTTATACCTTCTTTGAGCTTCCAAAACCCTTGCCACAATCGTAGGAGTTACATAAATGCCCGAGCAACAGCATCCTCTTGGCTGAGCTCCTTCCATTTAGCCTTCTATATTGTGGCTAACTCCCCCTCGGATTTCTGACTCAACGCATCCGCCACTACATTAGCCTTACCCGGGTGATAGTGAATATCAAATTGGTAGTCTTTCACAAACTCTAACCATTGATGTTGTCGCATATTTAAATCCTTTTGTGAAAATAATATTGCAAAGATTTGTGGTTTGTGAAAAGACTAAATTTCTTCCCCAGGAGGTAATGCCTCCAAATCTTCAAGGCAAAAACCACTGCAGGAAGTTCCAAATCATGAATCGGATAATTTTTCTCATGGGGCTTTAGTTTGTGAGAGGCATAAGCAATATCCTGATGATCTTATTGCAACACACCTCCCAACCCTTGCAGAGATGCATTCGTAAAGACCAAATATTCTAAACATGGCCTCGGTAATGCAAGTACTGGAGCAGATGTCAACCTATCTTTCAACTCATCAAAAGCTAGTTGACAAGAATCATCCCAAACAAACCTCACCCCCTTACGAGTTAAATTTATCAAATGTCTAGCAATCTTAGAAAAACCCTTGATAAATCTGCGGTAATAGCCACCCAGACCTAGAAAACTGCAAATTTCTGTAGGTGTCGTGGGCTGACCCCATTCCCTCACCGCAACAACTTTACTCAGGTCTACCAAAATACCCTCAACGGTAACAATGTCGCCCAAAAACTGTACTTCCTGTAGCCAAACATGACACTTCTCAAACTTGGCATACAATTGATGATCCCTCAATGTCTACAGGGCCAACTGTAAATGCGTACTATGATCGAATTCCATTTGATAATACACAAGGATGTCATCAATAAAAACGATAACAAACTGGTCCAAGAATTCTTAAAACACTCTATTCATAAGGTCCATAAACACTGCAGGAGCATTGGTTAACTCGAAAGGCACAACCAAAAATTCATAGGACCCATATCTAGTTAGGAACGCAGTTTTGGACACATCATGTTCTCGTATCCGCAGCTGGTGATACCCAGTCATCAAATCTATTTTAAAGAAGTACGATGCTCCCCTAAGTTGATCGAACAATTCATCAATTCGAGGTAGTGGGTATTTGTTCCTGATGATAACTTTATTCAACTCCCGATAATCTATGCACAACCGGAGAGAACCATATCTCTTCTTCACAAGAAAAATAGGAGCTCCCCACGGCGACGTACTACGCCTAATAAACCCCTATTCTAATAACTTCTGAATCTGATATCTTAACTCCCTAATCTCAATAGGAGCCATAGGGAACATAGCTCTAGCAATCGGCTGCGTTCCCGGTGCTAAATCAATCACAAACTCAATCTCCCTACTTGGGGGTAAACTCGGTATTTCCCGAAAAACATCTTTAAATTCCCCAATAATCGGAATTAAATCTTAGGAAATGACTACATCCCGTGAAGTCTCCTCTGCAATGCAATACAAATAGGTGCTAGAACCTCCCTCAGAATGAGGCATAGCCACAAGAAACATTTATTTCCCCAGAATGGAAAAGACTATACTTTTTCCATACCAATTTACTATCGCGCGATACTTTACTAGTCAATTCATACCCAGGATTACATCATACCCGACCCTTTCAAGGACGAGAAAATCGGCTTCAAAACACAATTTACCAAAATTTATTTCTACTCGTTTACAAACAAAGAAAATGAGCGAACCATCACCCATAGAAGATTCGACATTAGTGAATGTACTTTCTGCAGATTTAATTAACTCGGTAGACTGATCAAAAATTTTAGAAATAAACGAGTGTGTCGCACCCATATCAAACAATACATGACCCATATGCCCTTGGATATGAAACTTACCCTCAATAGCTGGCGACACGGGTGGGGATGGGGGAAGCATAGCATCATGTTTGTGGTAAACACACCCATACTGTAGTTGTCCCTGTTGTGGAGGGACGACTGGATTATGCACTGGTGGCAGTAGCTGGGCCTGCTGATGCTGTGGAATTCTAGGAAACTGTCCCCCAATCAACTGCGAACACGCATTTCTATAATGACCCCCCACACACACACATTGAAATAAACAACCCGCCGTATTCTCCTGATTACGACCCCTATTATTTCTGAACTACCCAAAGCTTTGGCTCGATTGACCTCGACCCGTATTGTTATCCCGACCTGCCTAACCTACCTGCTGCTGTTGCTGGGCACCTTGACCATGCCTGAAATTACTGCCACCAAAATTAAATTCCTCTAAACGCTATCTTTTATAAAAATACCCTTGCTGGGTGTCCTTTTCCTTTTGCTTACCTCCCAACGATTGGAACGAGGGTAATGCTCCCCCTTCTGCACCATTGCATCCCGGATTATTTGCTTTCCCCATAATAAAAACTTTCTTACTACCTTGAACATGCAACTGATGATCTTGACAATGAAGTAACGCGACATTCATCATATCCCCAAAAGTTTGTAAAGCTGGATTGCCCAATAAGTGTTGCCTTATCCTCCAATGTAAGCCTGGGCCACAATATTGGCTACATCAGCGGCATTTATAGTTCCTTGTTGTGGTGGTGGAGGACCGACATCATCTTCTACAAATTTATTTCTCCTCGTAGGGCGACCTCTCCTAAGCGGTATCTGAGACGAAGAAACAACTTAATTATAATACTATTAAGAACAATTATCTTTGCAGAAGATCACAATTATATGCAAACAAAATAGTCCTAACATTAAGGCTCTATATCAAAGAACGCTACGATAGAACGTGACAAGTCCGCATAGATTCTAAAGACTCTAGAACCAGATGCTCTGATACCATCTATGACACCCCGCTTATTAAAATAAGAGGTGGCCAACCCAATACTCCAATAATTACAGGAATCGTAGATGGTCCATTCTTAGCATCACAGTAATATAATAAGTATACGAGATAACCACCAATTATTTTAGAAAACGGATTGTCAATTTTTTTTTTGAAAGTTAATGAAAAACATTTAAATAATTCTATTAAAACAATGTGGATAGAGATAAAGACAAATAATAAATCAACAACTATATACAGAAAAATAACTGAATAAGTTGTCGGTTAACAGACATATACAACAGGATTATACTGAGTATTACAGTACAATATCATATATATACAACAAGTACAAAACTTGGACAACACGCCCAAATGTGCAGCCGATCATAACTAGAACACAAAAAGATGGAAACGTCTATATCCAATATCCCATAACATTCGCAAAGTGTTACAGCTCCAGGACACTCGAATTGAAAAGTCAATACGGGTGTCCTTGCGAAGGAACACCTAGTCGAATATAAGATTCATGCAAAACAAAGAGATATAAACGGGTCAGGGCCCGGTTTGACATGATCACCATGTCAATAAAATGCATGACAATTATGAACAATTAAATCATTAAGAATAAGCTTGTTTCGATCACCATAGGTAATGATAAGGAATCTAATTTCTCAATCTGAAAGCATAGCCTAACACGATATCAATAACAATGATCACAAGTTAATTATACCGGAGAATATTGATAATATATTACTTAAAGAGATTCCATTTCTTTTTTACACAATTTCATTTCACTGTTCCTTTTTTCATTAGGAAACGTATCCAAATCAATTTATTTCATAACGTGCCGTATAATCAATAAGATTCCACTTTGATAAGAATAGTTATATTATACAATATATAACGGTTCTAAGACTGTCCTTCCGAGTTTCCCCACTGGACGTGCCCCTAAATAGCTATCATCTTCCAGGGCCTATCACCAAGATAACCTAGGCATCCTACATTGCATAACGTCGGGAAGCGGCCATATACCTTCGGCAGTGAGTCATAACCACACCCGAAATTACCTCACTTGGAATAATAATCACACAATATAATAATAAGTGGTTATGTGGCCAAGGACTATATTCACCCCGCATTCACTAGCCAGGGGACTTCACCTAATGCGCGTAACTTCCCCTATAATAACATTTAGACAGGTGTGTATATATAAATTATCATTCAAAACTAAATCTCATTTTAAAATAGGCATTACGTTTTATTCGGAGCCATATTCGATTAATGTTATCATTATAAACTTCGACGTTTAACAAAACCCCAAATTAGTCTTTGAGAAATAATGACGTTACTATAAGCCTCCAAGTCTAGTATACCTCAATTCCGTCTCTAAAGTTCCCCGATTATATAATCCTACATCTCCTAATCTCTAACTAGCTTGCTAAGGGAAGAAACCACCTTATCATATATTTGATATACCCCGGAATAAGCCACATCAATTCCCTTTCTAATACAGAGTGATCACCTACCTAATATGACACTCTAGTACACTTTATTTCATCCTAAGAGAAAGTTCCTAGGTCCCAAACCTACAAGAAAAAGGTTACAAACTAAGATAGAAAAATATCTTAAAACAACAAGAATTTCGAATCGATTCGCCCTGGCCAAATCGATTCGGTCTTGAAAGCGAATTGATTCAGATAAGCCGAATCGATTTGGTCAAGAGGACCTGACATTATGCATACCGTCGAATCAATTCGGATAGGCCGAATCAATTCTCTCATCCCAGCCCTATAGCCTACCCCTTTAGCGAATCGATTCGCTAGGGGGACGAATCGATTCGCCCTGACGAATTTGCCAAGTTGGGGGCTACGAGTTATGAACCCTAGTTTACCCAAAACTCAAATTCTTCTTCTCAAACCTCAACCAAATCAACATATCTTCAACCCAAACCATTTATGAACCAACAACACTTATAAAGACCCTATCAAATCAAGTCTAATGCCATTTTAAGGGTTTAAACACTAAAATCCTCAAAACCCACATTTTGATTAATTCATTCAAATACACACCCATCGCAACAAATTATTCACATTAAATCAGATACTAGCAAGTTAGAAACTTTCCTTAAGATCGTATTCTCGGATTATCTCCCGGTAGCAACAAATCCAAAGCCCAAATCTTCAATCTCTCTCTTACACTTCTTTTCTCCCAATTCTCTCTCTCTCTCTCTTAGTTTAGAAGATATAAATGGGAATGAATGTGTTTGAAAGAAATAAATTTTCATTTAACACTAAATTCCATCTTTAAATGTTACTACACCATTAAAATGACTCGTAACAATATAATCAAGCCATAACCGGTCAAAAGTGCCCAAAACTCAAAAATACAATATGTCACTTATTTTGACTATCTCGGCTATTTTGGGACTAACCGCGCCCTCTAAATTGTCATCTGGAATAGTATAAATCATTTCAAGCTCCAACTTCATTTTAAACCACAATTGTTGTTTAAAGCACAACGACACAACAAAACACAACAGGATGCTATTTACATGCACTCGATAGTAAATATGCAAACATTATCTTTTAAATCAGTGAGAATAATATTCTCTCCATTATTCCATATTTTATATAGAATTACCTCACATGGTAAATTACTATAAAATAAATTATTCAAAAGTGAGGGTTATTATAGTCCCTCTACAATCGAGGAATGTTGAATGTGGGTTTTACATATTGAAGTTCATGAGAGAGCTAATGGATAATTCGTCTCAATCTACTAAACAAAAGGTAATAAATATTTATTTTATAATATTTTGTTTCCCTGCTGATTACTTTTATAAGGAAAATTTGAATATAACTTGTGTTATTTGATTTGTTGGATGAAGGAGTTGGTTGAAAAATCAACCTATGAAAATCATGACATAGAAAAAGTTCAGCATGAGTTCATCGATTTCATTCAGGATTATTTTTAGTGAGCTACAATTGCGGACAATTTTGGCATATCTTTTCAGGTACCTTTTTTCTTCAATCGAATTAATTACTTTGTGTTAATGTTAATAATGTTTAATACAGAGAATCAAAATTCTTATACAAAAATATAACAAAAATCGTAATTAATATTATCAAAACACTATAAAAATATGATGTCAAGAATAATGTTGTTGTTAGTGAATGGACGGGGTGAGATTTATATTATCGTTGTTGTTGATGATTACGTTGAATGCCCGGGGTGGGCTTTATATTTTTTACGGTGAATACCCGAGTTGGGATTTATTTTGTTAATGGTGAATGCCCGGGTTGGGCTTTATATTATTGTTGTTGGTAAAACATGTCATGTTTAATTTTGGATTATTAAAAAAATAAAGAAAATTCTGCCAAAATTTTCCCTAAACCTTCCACATTTATCTTTGTATTAAAAAAGAATAAAGTAAAAATTAACTTTGAGATTCTGCAAATGTTTTATGATCCCCGTGGTGGCCTCTATATTGTTGTTGATTGTGAATCCTCAAGGTGGTCTTTATATTGTTATTATTGATAGTGAATGTGCATGGTGGTATTTATATTGTTATTGCTGATAGTGCATACCTGCGATGGGATTTATACCATTGTTGTTATTGATGATGCTGAATGCCCAAGGTGGGCTTTATATTTTTGTGGTTGGTTAAACATGCGGTGTTTAATTTCGGATTATTAAAAAAACAAAAGAAAATATATCGAAATTTTCATAAAACCTTCCCCATTTATCTCTTCCATGCGTTAATAAAGAATAAAGTTCAAATTAACTTTGAGATTATGCAAATATGTTTAATTGTGATGTTCGTTTAGGCCTTTATATTGTTGTTGATTGTGAAGGCATAGGGTATAATTTATTTTATTATTATTCATAATGAATGATGCTTGGGTGGGATTTATATTGTTGTTGTTATTCTAGTTGTTGCTAAATGCGCGGGGTGGGCTTTATATTATTATTGAAGGTGAATGCCCATATTGGGCTTTATATGGTTGTTGGTTAAAAATGTCATTATTTTGGATTATTAAAAAACAGAGAAAATTTTGCTGAAATTTTCATAATACTTTTCCCATTTATCTCTGCCACACCTTGATAAAGAATGAAGTAAAAATTAACTTTAAAATTATGCAAATGTTTATTTTTTAATGCTTGATATTATATTAGAATATCATTATTGTTTGAGCTATATTCTTTATATGGTTAATCTATTTTAGTTGTTAACTGTTATTTGTTTACTTCTTTTGTTCAGATATCGATCCCATTGTTGCCTATTGCGTATCCGATGTAGCTGTTGCTAAATTGGGTTTTCATGCTACACGAATGGAGATAATGTTGCAGTTTAATTTGCTAGTTTTTATGTCTATAGTATAGGTCGTTTTAGTTATCTTTTTGTTTGTGAGTTGTCTAGAAGTCAATTGGGAAAATGTTGTTGTATATTTATTTATTTTAATTTCAAATATTAATGACAATTTGTATACTTATTGTTCACGTTATGTTGGAACTTGGAATTTGCTATTTTGAGTATGGAAATTTGTGCTTTGAATTTGCAAATTTTAGTTTTATGAATTACATGTTTGGGATATTTGAATAGTACAATGCAAGAAAAGATAGGAAAAAAAACTTTTATGACGGTTTATAGTTCACATTTAAAAACGGGTATGTTTTATCACTATTTTATGTATACTCTCATTATAATTAACAAAGTAACCGTCGTAATAGGTACCTTTTATGATGGTTTGTTATAAAGGTTTTGTCAACACCAATTTTATTAAGACACACAACATTATTGTTAATGACGGTTTGTACGTAAAACTATCGAAATATGATGGTTTTTTATGACCGTTTTGTCAACACCAAGTTATTATGACACACAAAATTATGAAGATTTTTAAAGCATTGAAAACCATCATAAATAACCTTTATTGACCGTTTTTCCCCGTCATAAAAATGTCTATTTCCAGTAGTGATTATTTTAAACCTTGCCAAAATCTGGCATGGTTTTTGCATATTTTGGCACAGTTAATATACGTGTTAGATTCTGCCACGGTTATAAACTGTGCCAAAATCGATCCAGTTTATATTTTAAAGGATGATTTAATAAAAACAAAATAAAATATACCTCAAATCCATTCGAGCCATTTCACTTCCAAGATTTGAGAAACCAAAACCTCAAGCTCCTCCCAAATCATCTCCCGCACCCTTTTGTCACGCGCATCTCCTGCACCTGTATAGACCATCGTGTTTGCCTCCGCCTCCGCCATATCTCACCTCATGTTCTTCCCCTTCCTCTATAACCCCCTTCCTCTGTTATCTTGTCTCTACCAACATTATGTAGGGCAGGGCGTGGAGAACAAATCTCAAATTCCTTCATTTATGCTCATGGTTACCAAGCCCTTCACGGTACATATATACATACACATACACATACACACACACACACACACACACACACACACATATATATATATGAGATATGGTTTTGTATTTTTTATTTGGGGGTGTAGTAATTGAATGAGGAATTTGTTTCAGGTTCCGTGTCCTTATATATTTAATCCGACTGAAGGGTATTTAGTGTTAATTATCCCAGCATATAATGAACAATATAGTCTTCCTGTCGCTCTTAATGACAGAATGAAGTGAGTTCAACCACAACTAAGATTAATGTTTAATTTCTCAAATTGTTATATATATACACACACACACAGACACACACACACACACAAGTACACTCTCACACAAAAAAACATATTTGTAGGTTTTTGATGTAGCTAATGATTAGTGTTTCATTGACTGAGTCAAATTGTTAGATTTGTGGTTTAAAAACATCTAGAAACAAGGGGATCGGACCTTAGCTCCATCAAAATAGTATTTTTGGGATTTGTATAGGGATCATGTGCCTCAGTTTAACTGTAATATAGTGTTGAGGAATTAGCATCATGTTTTTTATCAGAGGGTTTGGTAGGTTGTTGGGATCAATATGACTCATTAAGCTATGTCACTGGTACTTGTTTCGTTATTGTCATGTATTTTTCCAGTGTGAAACTTGGTTTGATTGTATGGGATATATTCATATATATATATATATATATATATATATATATATATATATATATATATATATATATATATATATATATACACATGGTGTCTATCTATACACTATACTATATATACGTGTTGTTTAGATATAAACAGGTGAGATGCCTTTTATTTTGTTTTAACTTTTATTCATATACATTTGGAATATTGAACTTTTATGCACACATACATAATTTTGGAGATGAACAAAGACCGCCCTCTTGAGCGTTGGGGTAATTAATTTGATTTCTTCATTTGGACATTCGAGGTAATTAATTTAATATATATATATATGTGTGTGTGTGTGTGTGTGTGTGTGTGTTTGTGTGTGTGGTGTGTGTGTGTGTGTGTATAAATATGATATTTATTTATTTTATATAATATAACAATCAATTCATGCTATGTATGTTGATTTCTTTGCTCATTCCATCTCTTTTGTAATGTTAAACTAATTTGCAATCCAATTCGTTATATCATTGAGCTATATTCATGAATTTAGGGTTTTTGTGTGTATTTTGATGTATGCATTTATACTTTTTGGATCTCTACATCAAATAGTAAAAATATAGAATATGTATATCAAATATTGTGAATTATGCAGTACGAAAAACTAAAATTGAATCTCACAGGTAGAAAACGCTTGGTTGTCATACTGATTGCAGCAACTGCAGGGTGTACAAGGGTAGATTTTTAAAAATTGCTTATATGTGAGGTAAAATTGAGTCAATTTACTAAGTTTTGCACTATGAAACTGGTATTTTATTTGTTGACAAACTTCAACAACAATTTTCTCAAGTGGATCAGTCTTTAAGTGGATATTTTATAACCCAAGTTTTGTAATTTCATATCACTTTTCTATACTCAATGTAATACATTATACGATGTGCCATGTTGTAATACATTTTACGATTTACTAAAATATCTTTTTCTTTTTTATAGGCCTCATCCTAACTTTCACAAATGGGGCATTCATATGGAGGTCGAATTTTTAATAGAGCGCAACTCCCATATATCATTGACTACACCAAAAACTTGTACTGTATTTTCTTATATCATATATGTTTTCTCCCATATAGATTTGGTGCTATATCCCGACTCCCTAAACTCTTAACATTTCATTTCTGGTGTGTTTTCCTATCCAGGTGAAATTTTCAATTCAATACATGAGAAGAGCTATTCTTAAAAAAAATGAAGTTTGACATAGTGGAGCCGAACACCATTAAGGTTTTATAATTGTATTGCATAGTAGTAGCTGTTCAGATAACATTGCTTGATTACTTGAAAATTCCTTATATATTTATAATTCCCACATCTTGAAAATTGTTTGCATATTTATATAATAGTGATTCGAAAGTTGAGGGGAGGGATAAATGCATATGGAAAAATAAAAGATTTTCATACCTTAGTAGCACCCCTACGGTATCTTATGATGCTAAGGTGTAATCACTCACTACATGTAGTCATAGATATTTAGACGCACAACAAGTCACATGTGAGTCTAATAACCTCCCAAGAGTTTTTGATAACCTCCCCAAAACTAGAATGATTGCATCACATTTTTTGAAATTTGAACATTTTAGGGATTGGATCAAAGGTTGTTTTAATAAACAAAAATCAAAGGATAGTGATATGTTCATGTCTTGTTTAAATGAGAAATTGAGGAATGGGGATATACTTGTCTCCATAAAGAGCTATAAATACCTCTATCAAGTCCTTCAAAAATGGAATCATTGCCAATTCTACTATTCCACCAAGTGTATTCAGAGCCTGAGAACCCTAAGTCTAGGAGAGAATTCCTTGAAATTATATTATTCATTAAGTTGATCCAAAGAGTCCCAAAGATATATCCTTTCTTTTTTGGAGCATTTGGCATAAACAATAGTGATCATAACCATTCCTTGCAACACAGGGGTGAATCTTGACCTTGCTTTCGACAGTGAGTGAAATAAAGGGGTAAATCTTCATAGATAATTTCTTTCCAAAATCCTTTATTACGTGATCCAATCTAAACTCAATGAGGATGATCTAGTCGGACATCAACTTCCACACATATCCTCACAACACTAGGGAGATTGAGAGACAGTGGGGCTATCAAGTTTGAGAGGCTTCCCAACAACTTAGGCAATAGAGAACAATCAATTTTATCGAAGAAATGAATTTGAAGATTGGGGAAAGAGATCCAAATATGAAAGATACTAATTTCTTTATAACAACAAAATTCAGGAGTCCATTTAAAGGTTCTCATAGGGAAACCTCCAATGAACCATGGGTCCGTGGCCTAGGATCAGTAATACGGGCCTAGGGTGTTATGATGGACACTTTCAAACACAACCATGGGTCTGTGGCATCCTATATGCAACGATTTTACTGTGGGTTTGAATGGTGTTGTTCGTCAAGAATGGAATATACAAAAGTAGTGGACAATAGATTCCTAGATGCTATTACATATGAAGTAGGACCAGACATGTTAGCGATCCTTGTTTGAGTAGTGTATGTTTGATCAGTGATACCATCGTGGCGGATAGTTATGATGTAGTTGTGTTTGTGACTATTTTTTTCAACTACAGCTTTATCCTGATTTTAGTATTTTTGACTATTAATGACTAGTGATATTTTTTAAAGGATTGCGGGTGTATTGCTTCTAGTATGCTTAGTTATTAATTCACTTTTTCACTAGTTATTAGTTAATGATTCACATTTGCAATTGATTTGTAAATATCTTCTGAATATCTTCACTAAGGTACCCGCCCCCAAACGGTACTCCTGATTTGAGAATACGACGATAATTTGAAAATATAATGATTAGGTTAAAAAAACATGCCTTTAGAGGGTGAAAACCCAAACCAACCCCCAAATGGTCCCATAAGTGGCACTACCACCTCGCACGAGACCAATGTAACTCGTAAGAACTGAAAAATTAGTCATGAGACTCTCGATTTGGGAGTACAACAATAATTAGAAAATATCTAGTCTTGGGCTTAAAAACATGCCGTTAGAGAGTGAAAATTCAAACTAGCCCCCAAATGATCCCGTAAGAGGCGCTAACACATCGCACTTGCCCAATGTAACTCATAGGAACTGACAGAGTAGTCACAAGACTCCTGGTTTAAGAATATGACGATAATTGGGAAATACCTAGATTATGCTTAAAAACTAGCCGTTAAAGAGTGAAAACCTAAACTAGCCCCCAAATGGCCTCGGAAGAGGCATGAACACCTCCCACGGGACCAATGTAACTTATAGGAGCTGACCACGTAGTCACGGATCTCCCGATTTGAGAATATGATGATAATTTGAAAATATTTAGATTATGCTTAAAAACATGTTGTTTCGGGGTGAAAAATCAAACCAGTCCTCAGACGGCCTCGTAAAAGCCACTAACACCTCGCATGTGACTAATGTAACTCGTAGGAGCTGATCGCATAGTCACGAGTCTCCCAATTTGATAATATGATGATAATTTGAAAATTTCTAGATCATGCTTAATAACAAGCCGTTAAAGGGTGAAAACTCAAACTAGCACCCAAACGACCCCGTAAGAGGCATAAACACCTTGCACTGTACCAACGTAACTTCCAGGAGCTGATCGCATAGTCACGGGTCTCCCGATTTAAGAATATGATGATAATTTGAAAATATTTAGATTATGCTTAAAAACATGTCATTTGAGGGTGAAAACTCAAATCAGTCCTCAAACGTCCCTCTAAGAGGAATTAACACCTCACATGGGACTAATATAACTCGTAGGAGCTGACCACGTAGTCATAAGACTTCCTATTTGAGAATATAATAATTGTAATCGTATATGCAATTTTTCATCCTGAATAAGATTTTTTATAAAAGTACTCGGTTACTAACATCATCTCTTTTTTGTATCATATTTTTTTGTAGGATAACATTTTATCGTTAGCTTTTATCCACATGGAACACATGAAGAAGTCAATGGTTTACAACAAGGGGATTATTTATTTAATGTCGTTAATGTTCAGGATTATAATTTTTTTGTGCTATGGTCATGCGGGCTTTTGTAGTTTTATAGTTAACTTAGATGGTCGTGCGGGCTTTTGTAAATTTATTGTTATATGTTATGGCCCTGAGGGCTATAGATTATGCAGGTTTTATATAGGACGGTTTTAAAATATCCAGAAAATAGCGGAAACTCTGTCCAATTTTTTTTAGTCTGTTAACTATTAAGACTTATAATATTTTAAAGTTTGTATTTCCATTAGTTTATCAATAACGTGAGAGATTCGCAATTTATGAATTTTCTTTTTTTTCAAATAATTTTCTTTTTATTTGATCCAAAAATTTGGCACAACTAAAAAACGTGCCAAAAGTGTATCAAAACTTGG
Organism: Sambucus nigra; assembly: GCA_949130495.1. Lineage (NCBI taxonomy): Eukaryota > Viridiplantae > Streptophyta > Magnoliopsida > Dipsacales > Adoxaceae > Sambucus > Sambucus nigra. The sequence continues at coordinate 184,242,826 of OX422209.1, read as the reverse complement.
TACGGTTTTGAATTGTGCCAAAAGTGCGCCAGAAATATCAAATTCTGGCATGATTTAAAAGTGTGCCAGAAGTATTTCTATTTGGTAAAATCTGGCACACTTTTAAACCGTGCCCAAAAAAAGGCCATTTTGGAATACCTGATTCTGTCACAGTTCAAAATCGTGCCAGATTTGATTTGGCACAATTTTAAACTATGCCAGATTACTGTTTTTTATGTAGTGACATAAGGGCCTTCCCACTTGGGTCTCAACTCTCACTTGGATTTTTGGTGGCAATGGTGACCTTTCTCAAGACTAAGTCCCCCACTTTGAATTCTATGCGGTGAACTTTCATATTGAAGTAAGAGGTTGTTCTTTGCTTGTAAGTATTCATTCTAATTAGTTCAACTTCCGCCTTTCTTCTAGATACTTTAGGGCTTTTTTGAGTCCCTCATCGTTAGCCTCTATCTCGAACTGACCTTCCCTTTGTGTTGGTATCTCTATATCAGTTTGGATAACTGCCACAGTGCAAAAGGTTAAAGAGAATGGATTTCCCTGATCGAACCTCCAAGTTTTGTTATATAGGCCCATAAGATACTTAGCAGCTCATCAATCCACATACCTTTTGCTTTCTTTAAGCTATTCTTCAAACTCTAGAAGATGATTTGGTTAGTTAGCTCAACTTTTCCTCTCACCGAATGATGTCCTAAAGATGAGTAGTGTTTTCTAATCCCATAGTTTGAGTAAAACTCTCTAAAAGAAGGGTTATCAAACTAGTTCCAATTGTCAAAGATAATGTTTCTTGGCAAAACAAACCTCCAGATTATGCTTTTCAAAATAAAATTAGTGGTCTTATTTTATGTGATGATGGCTAAGTGTTATCCGCATCCTACTTCATGAAGTAATCAGTCGCTACAATGCAAAACAAATATGGCCTTTTATGAGAGATTGGGGTCCTTCTACCCCCCCCCCCCCCCCCACACACACACACACACTGAACAAAGGGACATGGACTTAGAATTAGGGTCATTGTCTATGTGGATTCTTTAGAACGAATGAGAACCTTTGATATTTATTGTAATACTAAAATGGGTCTATGGATTCTTTTCCCAAGGTAGGCCAGAAGTATCCTTGCCTCAAGACCTTATCGACTACTTGGGGCTAGTGTGGACACCATAGACACCCTTGTGGAGGTCTTTAAGGACGTAACTGGATTTTAATGGGTTGAGGCATTTCTGAGATTCTAAGTAGTACCCATTGTTGAATAGGTCTTTGATATTATCCTTTGGTAGCACTCCATCTCTTAGGTATGCCTTAATGGGAGTGGTCCAATCTGAGCTTTGATTAACTTTTGCGATTTTGATTTGGAGTTGGGTGATGCTTGGTTAGTCCAAGGTGATATTAAACATGTATGAACCTACTTATCTGAAGAGTCCACTCATGCAAGATAGTCGAACATAGACTTATCTGCCTCGAGAAGTCTTTTGATGCTAAAATTGGGAATCCTTTAGATGAGATAATTTATAATTGTTAAGTAACCTGCCATTTTGTCACCTTTGGTCTAATAGACCTCAGTGAATTGACTGACTATCAATTGAGATTCGTTGATAGCTTCCACCTGATTTTCTTTAAAATGAATGTCCAAGGCTAGGCCTGCCACTAAGGTTTCACACTCTACCTCATTGTTTGAGGCTTTAAATTGAAAACAGAGGGCAATTTAACATTAACTCATTTTTTAATCATTATATAAAGTCTATCTCAAATGCCTAAGTTATGGGAATACCCATCCACATGCAAGACACCTGTTGGAAAGTTGCGGTCTATCTCTTATAACAACAAATGCTTCTGATACTTTTATATTTGAACTTTTTAACTCTCCCTCTACTTCATTTAGGTTGTGAATTCCTTATTTAACTCAACTAAGGTCTGACCTTTGATGGCATGTCATGTCTAGTCCTTGATGTCGAATTCCCCCACTCCACAAACCACTGCCCAAGTCTTCCTGAGGTATCAAAACTTTGTAGGATATACTGAAAGGGTTGTTCAATCATGAACAAGATAGTGTGTGATTAGAAGTAAGGCCTCATACATTTGGCTAAGCTAATGAGGCAAAAATGGAGCTTTTCCATCATAGGATACATGTTTTCCACCCATTGCAGATCGCAACTGATGTAATATAATATAATTGGTATTGGAGCCTATATTCTTCTCGAGCAAAGGTTGGGTTGATAATGGTTGGAGAGGAAATAAGGTATAAGTACAATTCTTCCCTAGTGATGGTCTGAGATAGCAATAGTGGAGACCTCGGGTACATCTTCAGGCTTTAAAAAGCTTCCTCATCCTTTGGTGTTTGTTGGAACGTCTTCGTTAGTATTTTGAATAGATGCAAGAACTTGTCCCTAGGTTTTGTGGCAAATTAGTTGAGGGGAGTAACTCTTTCAGTAAGGAATCGGATGTACTTGACTATTATAGGGGACTCCATATTTAGTTGATCTCAGATCTTCTACGAGTTGGCCTCTATACCACTTCCAGTGACCATAAATCCCAAGAACTTGCATCCATATACCCTAAAAGCATATTTCTTTAGATTGAGGATCATCTGATTCCTTTTTGGAACGAAAAAGCTTTCCTTAAGCATTTGTAAATGGTCCTCATCTTTTATACTCTTAACCAACATATCATCGATGTACATTTACATGGTTTTACCAAAGAGGTATTTGAAGACGAAGTTCACTAGTTTCTGATATGTTGCACCATATTATTCAGTACAAAAGGCATAACTTTATAAGTAATAAACCTTTATCCGTGATAAATGAGGCACTTTCTTTAGCAATGGGAGGTATTCTTATTTGATTATACCTAGGGTAGGCATCCATAAATGATAGGAGCTCATGACCAACAGTTAAGTCTACTAAAGTGTGAATGCGAGGTTGAGGGTAGAAATATTTAGGAGATGCCTTATTGAGGTCAGTGAAGTCAACATACATCTTCCATTTATTTTTGTCTTTGGGTACCGGTACCATATTTGAGAGCCACTTTGGATATTGTACTTCTCTGATGAATTTGGTTATCAAGAGGTTGTCAACCTCTTCAACCATAGTGGTATTTCTCTCGAGGCCAAATAACTTCTTCTTCTGGAATATAGGTCTTTCATTTAGGTCCATAATTATTTTGTGGACCATTACCTTTATGTATATCTAATCATGTCTTAGTCAATCTAGGCAAAAACATCTTTCTGGGTTATCTCATCCCTAAGGGAAGATCTTAAACCAACCACAATTTTGAAGATCTTGGTATGATCCTCTACATGCATCCAAACACTGACGAAATCCTCATCCATCTTGCTTTAATGTTATTTTTATTCATCTCGAGGATCCATAATATCCACATCCATCAATTCTATGCTAAAAGTATCTAGTAGAATCTCATGCATCTTAGGTGAAGTAGGCAAGAATTCTGAACTTTCCCGGACCTCGGACTTGGTAGGTCTCAAAGTGACATTTTCTTTTCTCTCATGGATGTTTTGTATCACTCCTTGTCCTTCCTATGGTCCCTAAATAATTATCCCATACCAATGGGGTTGATACTCTCATCACCATCATCCGAGTTGACATAACTCCATCTAAATCATTGAGTGAAGGTCTACCTAGGATCATATAGTACGCTAAAGGAAGGTCCGCTACTAGAAACTTGTTCCAAATGGTAGAGGAGCAGTCTTTCGAACTAATTATAAGGGGGAGAGTCACATAACCCATGGAATATGTCTGGGGCTCTAAAAATGGTGGGTGATTCAAGTGTAAATCGTTTGCAACAAATAGTAACCAGGGAAGTCCACTATCGTATTCCATAAGGACTCGTCTCTACTAAGGGCATAAAAATGGGCTATAAGATGTTAGTTATACGTCACAAAAGGAAACTGTAAAAGGTGATTTTTTGTTTGGAGTGGTGAAGATTAATTAAAAATTATCCCAACATGCATTTAATTAATAGAGAAAGAGTAAATAGTGAAGATACTATGAAATGGTCTAAGAAAAGTTTGAGTTCGATAGATAAAAAAGATTGGGGATATTCTCCCACCATGGATTTGCTAAGTAGATGATGGGAATTGATTCAAATTGATTATAATCGATCATAATTAATTAAGTCTGACCATCAACCATGTAGATAACAACCTCATCATTAGAGGATTAAGGGTTAATTAGTTGTGGTTCTAAATGGGTTGGGGTGGTAGTAAAGCTTTAAATACTACCCTTGCAATATAAGGGAAGTTAAGAAACTAGGATACTCCAATACCAACACATGAAGTTCCATTAGAATAATTGTAAACCAAACCTTAAATATGAATCTCAAGTATCCATGGTGGGATCATTATCCCAACATATAAGACTATCCACTCAATATAAAAACTAAGTAAAAGATGCAAAATAACACCATAAATGAAGAACCCATCGATTTATATACTATAATACCCCGTAATTTTAATGCCTTTTAAAATGTGTTATATTTTAAATTAATGGATTAGTTGGATTTTATGATAAATTAATTCATTTGGGTTTTATTCGAATTATGGATATTAAAATGAATAATTCTGTATATTAGTTAAAGATATTTAGGTAATATATGAATGTGATGTTATTGATATGGTTGTGTGATATTAATTCAGTAATTTGAATTTTTAGTCGGACGCGGTATGGGACGTGTTGGGACTAATTTGCTAGATTAAATAAGAAACTTATTTTACATCAACCTTATAGTCATTCTGAGTGCGTCGTTGCATTCGGAAGGGTTGAAATTGTAAGAAAAGTCTATTTGGATGTTGGCTTTAGGTCTCGCGTCATTTGGAAATGAAAAGACAACCGAAAAGGGCATTTCGGTCATTTTTATAGGGGGGGATGAATAGTGATTTCGAATTTTTTCTTATTATAAGTATTTGGAGATTAGTTATACGTAGGTTCATTTTCTCTTCTATACAAAAATTGAGAGGTCACCTTTTGAGAGAGAGTGAAAGGGTTCTTGGGAGAAGAGAAGATTGCTTGGAAAGGAGGAGAACCAAGGACCAAGGGTCAACACCACCAACCACCACTGGAAGTTCTCAGAGAAGGGGAGAACCACCTGTGTTATACAACCCCAAAGGATCAGACCATCATTAGAGGCAACTTATTTGATGATTGCAATCTAATTTGTATATTGTCCATGTTAGGATAGTTGTTAAAAATGAGAATTTACATGTTTGGAAGACAAAGAT